>OU342630.1:83656761-86056761 GCA_910589415.1 Malachius bipustulatus | reverse complement strand
ATAATGAAGGAAAAAAGTCGTCCCACTCCTTCTTTGCCATAATGCTTCATATTATCAACTGATTATGAGGTTAAAGTTTAATTTTTTCGTTTATGTAGCTAATTATAACTTATTATTACTACTTAAATGTTCCTATAAAACTATTTAGTTTTTTGGTAATTTTTTGGTAACGCTTGGTAATTAAAAATTCTACTAATTCCTCTCTTGTCGCCGTTACCTACATGTGCTTCATGGCTCTAATTATAGAAGACAACGTCAGATTTTGCGTTTATGAATTCTGAATTTAATTTAATTTGCGTTTATGAATTTAATTCAAGTAGTTAGGTAAGTACCCATTGGAATCTAAGAAAACAACTTCATCCATTTCATTTTATTTAATTAATACATAGTTACTTTTTACCAGCCTTACACAGAGATAGTGCTTTCGGTAACAAAAACATTTTGCAAGATGGGATAGATTTCTGTGAATGCATATGCATTCTATGATTATAGTGGAGAGGGTCTGTCAAAAAAAAAGGCTCCATCCGCCTTGGACTCGAGAATTTTTTTTTATTTATTTTTTTCATAAAGTTGGACCCCCTCTTCATTTTGGTGGCATTTTCAAAAATTTAATCGACGCCCTGGCGGAGAAATGTGCATGCGAAGACATCGGCAATGTCTTTTTACACATAACTCGCTTAATTCAACTCTGAGCATAGTAAATATCCTATCAAAAAATTAAGAGCTCTCGAAGACGCGTAATTTGAACTTTGACTGGTCCAAATCGGTCAAACGGTTCTCGAGATATCGCATTTTCAATTTTAAGGCCCTTTCTTCAGGGTTCCGCCGCGGTGCGAATACACCGCCGTCCGTGTTCGCGTGTTTTGCATGGAAAAAATCGACTTAGGGACTTAATTTTTTTTTCATCGACAGACAGCAGTGTCCTCAATGATGCCTGAAATTTTGAAGTCGCTATCTCGATTAGAGGGGGAGGGGGAGGGGAAATCATAATTAAAATTCAAATTGCTATAACTTTCGCTAATATTGGGGCGTCGGGCCCAACCAATGGGAGATGACACTTTGGAATGCCTACTTTAAAATGTTTTTTTTTTTTCGATTCCGCCAATATTGGCAAGATGCCCGCAGAAAAACCGATTTCCCTCCCCCCTTTTTTTCTTAAAACTGTTTTTTTGCCATGAAAGAAGGGGGTGGGGGTAAAAAAAAATTCGTCATCAGACGGGAATTTTTTTATCTTTGATTTGAGCCCCAGTAGACCTCGATCGGACCATTATTAAGGTCACAGGGTCACCAAACGCGTTTGGTCCTGTAGAATGGCAAGGATTAGGGTTAGCGGGTTCCGCTACCCGGCATTTTTTAGGGCTAAGTGTCCCCTTTCAAGATTTTCTTACCCCATGTCGCTATCTCAATTAGGGCCTGCACGCGGACGTGATATGTAAACCAATTAATCTAGCGTGCGTGTCTGTGAGAGAAGAGAGAAAGGAGAGGGAGCGCTAGGCTTGGCCCCCGGCTCTCGCTGCTCCGCGGCTTAAATTGAAAGGGCCTTAAAACTGAAAATGCGATATCTCGAGAACCGTTTGACCGATTTGGACCAGTCAAAGTTCAAATTACGCGTCTTCGAGAGCTCTTCATTTTTCGAGGATATTTACTATGCTAAGAGTTGAATTAAGCGAGTTATGTGCAAAAAAAACATTGCCGATGTCTTCGCATGCACATTTCTCCGCCAGGGCGTCGATTAAATTTTTGAAAATGCCACCAAAATGAAGAGGGGGTCCAACTTTATGAAAAAAAAAATCAAAAAAAATTCTCGAGTCCAAGGCGGTTCGAAAGTTAGACCCTCTCTACTATTAGTAGAGTTGTACACTGTAATTATTTGAATTTGAATTGACTCTGCGTGTTTCTGGTAAAAACTGCTAAAAGTGAATTTTTGGAGTGAAATCTTTTTCAGTGGGGCGGAATAAACGACGCTAAAAAATAAACTAAACATTTTATGTGACTACGCGGGCTTACTATGGAAACAAAATTTTATTATGCATTACCTTCTAGGTATTACCTTCTAGGCCACCTGAAAAAGTTTATAAAAGTTTATTCTGAGAAAAATGCAAGTATTTAAAATTTTTAACTAAAATTTGTTGAAAGATCGTTGAAGGGATTTATGTTACCAATGGCAAATATGACGTGCATATACATGGCGGTCCAGTTTTCTATGCGAAAAATTCAAGGAACGATAAGAGAATCGAAAAAAATATCAGTTTGCTTACCTACTGAATTAAATTCTGTATAATATGCTTCATTAAGAAAACACAGGGTTTGTCAGTACATGGAAGATCAAGTTTGGTTTGAAAAAAATTAGATTAAATAGTAATAATTGTTCCCAAAGGGCTGGAACTACATAGGTGAAATTTTGTAGGCATTAACTGCTTTGAGACAGAATATATTTTTTTGCCAGTGACGTCCCTACTAGCACGGTACGAGATATTTTTAAAGGAAAAATTGTTACGCGCATGCTATTCCTTAAAATAAAAATCTATTATGCATTTCTCATTCAATTTGTGAGAAGAAAGGTTTCCTTTGATTTTTCTGAACGATGCAGCACTTTTTTGTAAAAAGTGGAAAACCAAAAATAATTTTGCCGCATATCATTGCAGGTTTTCTTAATGCTTGATGAAGGTAGGAGGCTGGCGATGTTGAGAAATACAGCAAGTACCTACGTCAATACTAAATCTATCTCTCAACTTAATTAGTAAATGTGTGAAACTTAGTTAGCTCCCTAACTATTATTGGTATTCTATTATGCTAAAAAATGCTTTTTAGTAACGAGGAATATGGAGCTATTCATTTTTGTTACGAATTTTCTGATGGAGATTTTCCGATTGAAATGCGAAAGTGACAGTTCGTGAATATCGAAGCCGTTACCCAAATAGAAGAATTCCAGACGCTCGTGTCTTCATTTGAACACAGAGGAATTTTTTAGCTTTGGCTTGCGTGTGAATGAATAGCGAACATTACAGAAGACGTCTAAATAACAATCGGAATCTTATTCTTCGTACTTTTGATAACAATCTGAGGCTCAGCTCTCGCAAGGCAGCTCACTAACTTCAAATATTACGAGTACCTACTACGAAGATGACCACAGGCACGCATTCTCCTACAACCCGTTCAGGATCTAGCACCCTGAAGATGCTAAAGAGAGACCGCGCTTTTGCCAATGGCTTTTAAAACAGACGGAATAACATCCTGACGTTTTGCAAAAAATTCTGTGTGTGGATGAATCCTCATTTAGTAGACGTTTGAATGATGAATTACCATAAGATCCATCTTTAGGCACAGGAGAATACTCGAAAATTCTGCCACGGTGATTTCAAAATGAATATTCTGTAAATTATTTGTTGGGAGTTTGTGATAATATTGTTTGTACTTATAGTCCTCATTTTCTAACCCAAAAGTGAAACTCAGAACTATTTCTTGAATTTATTGCTAATAACCTGCATTGAGGATTTACCTCTTAATTTAAGACATGAAACTATGTAACAAACTCCCCCCGCATTTTGGACTACCTGTTGAAGAATGAACAAATACAATTTATCCGCAACATTAATTAGATTTGTCAGCTAGGGAACACTGACATGAATAATGGCGTGATCAAAGGAACTGAAACAGTGGCTTGCTCACCGGGTTCTTAACCCACTGAACCTCCCAAATGTAAAAGGCAAAGTTTACCCTAAGCCAGTATTAAGAGATGACTTAGCTTTAAGCATTCATCAAGCCTGCAATGATACGCAGCAAACTGCAAATGAGGTATCAGCTGCAATAAATTCAGTAATTAGACGATGCCCAAAACATATTCAGGTAAGTGAATTATTACATTTCGAGCCATTTCTGTACCTTTAAATTATTAATTTATTATGTTATCAGTAAATCTGTTGTTTCTGTTACAGATGTGTTAAATTTATTAAATTTAATTTAATTTTACATAATTTTCCTTTAAAAAATATCCAGTGACGTGCTAGTACGGACGTCACAGGAAGCAAAATTATATTTTCCATTGCAAATAATGCTACTTCGATGTCAGTTACATTAAACATTAAACATATTGTGACTCAAATGAATAGAAATGTTAATTTTTATTGATTTCTCATTAAATATAAAATACACTTCAACTTATAAGATTCTTTCTTCGCTTTGCACCAAAAACATAAAAATTCGACACAAATATAATTAAATGCCAAAATTCCAAAAATGTCTAATGATTTTTACACAAATTACCGGCAAAACACATTTAGTTTTCGAAATATCATGTTTTTGGAGATAATTTTGAAGTTTTGGAAAAAGCGATTTTCTATCATTCTAAAATTCGCACCATGGATCTAATGTGCTCAAATTTAATCTTCTAGAAATCACATACTTATGACAAAGAAAATTTCCCAAAATATATGAAAAACAAAAAGTTTTTCCATGGTGCGAATTTTTTGGCTATACTAAATAGTTTCCGAGAAATGTGAGGAAACGGATGTACTTTCAACTGTTTCAAGAATATATCGAAAATTACTATACTCAACTCATTCAAAACTATCTTTTTGACATCCTTGAGCAAAGTGCTTTCAAATGGTACCTCGCACCCCCAAATGCTACGGAATGCGTTTTCTGAAATAACCTACTAATCTTTTAGCCCCGAAGATTTACAAAAAGTCATTTTTTGAGTTTAAACAGCGATACTGGGTA
Source organism: Malachius bipustulatus (assembly GCA_910589415.1). Classification (NCBI taxonomy): domain Eukaryota; kingdom Metazoa; phylum Arthropoda; class Insecta; order Coleoptera; family Melyridae; genus Malachius; species Malachius bipustulatus. The sequence goes on along the minus strand of OU342630.1, from coordinate 86,052,042 downwards.
AAAGACCTTGTAAATGTAATTAATATCATTTAGATGCCTTCATCTATATAGTTCTGAAAAATTCGGCTCTGACATAGACGAAAATGAGACGAGCAAATTCGTGATCCTACAAGGCTTCCGTTGTTATATGAGCCCCTAAAACCCCTAAAAACGTGTAACAAACTACATCGATATTCGACGATCATTCTTAAAATTTCTGATAACATTTCTGAGCTCACCTTTTATTCTTTACTTTATATTTACAGCCCATAAGTCGGCCGGGCGACCAGCCGCGACCTGGATTCATCAGAAGCCAGCGACTTCGGCACGCAGTGCAGTCAACCTCTTCTTCCTCTGCCTCGGCCTACTGAGCGCTTCAGTACCAAGTGTATGTTCGTGACGAGCGGTGTATGGACACCTGTAATATGCTGCCGAACGGAATCTTATTATAATCCCGCAACAGGTGCTGTTCTAACGTACGGAGGAAATCTTCGATTGAATGAGTTCCGGGATACAAAGATTACGGAATAAGTAGGGACCCTGATATGTGTCAGTGCGAGAGACAATCCCGGAGGGATTTGTGGGGATTCAGATGGGTTGTTGTTGTGTTTATCGGGATTAGCCTACAAGTTCATGGTAAGTTGATTAGTGGAGGCCTTTAGATTTATTCAGTAACATAAAGATATTACTTGATTATTACTCCATATTTTGACGTAAATTTAATTTATTGTCAAAGAAGAAAATACATTTCCAGAAAAGATAATAAGGGATGTTCTACTTCTACATCCCAAATTGATGTCATATTCAATATCCTGTTGTATTATTTTCTAGAGCAAAAATTTTCAAATCAAAAATCAAAATATCAGCAGTCAAAATAAGTCACCTTCTATTTAAGTGGTGCCTCAGTAAAAAATTTGCAAGGCTCAAGGCATACCTACAATTTTGGAAAAAGGCAGTGTCCAATAATGACAACAATGGCAATAATCAAAACGTACAAGTATCGCAGCCATTCGAGTCGGTCTCTGTGGGCCAAGCGATGGATTTTTTCAATTTTTCACCAAAAACAAGGCCAGAATTCCTATAGTTTGAAATTATTTTGCACTATACAGAGTATCCCACATATTATGAAAGTGACACAAAAAATTTATGTATTAGTGTATTTTTTAACAAAAAAATACACTATTGAGGACGACATCACTTTTCGAAAATCACCCAAACTCATCAAATGTCCACCGATCATGACCCCCAGATCACGAAAAAGTGGTTTTCCAAAATTCACCTGCCCACGATATACAGTGCTTCCCAAAAGTAACGGATAAATTCGATAAAACGGAGAGGGCTGTTTTTTTGAAAAAATAAAAAAACAGGTCGATTTTGCTTTTGAGTTGTTCAACTTTTGACATAATATTGGGGTATACAGGGTGATGCGCGAAAAAGTGGTGACGTCATCGGCATTTTTTTTAAATGGCAACACTTATTTTTTATTCCATTTTTTGATACTTCATTCAATTGCCAATACGGTAATGTAATCATTTTGTAACCTTAAACGACGAAATTTCTGTGAAAATAACTTAATTTGGAGACATTCAATTCAATAGACAGATTTAATAGATTTAATTTAATTTAATTTAACAGATTTAATTTAATAGACTTAATTTAATAGACAGATCTTATAAAATTACCATGGAAACAGTCATTTTTATTTGATATTTTTTTTATTTTTATCGCTAATGTTCCGATTTTCACATCAGTAAAAAGTGCACAATGTCGACTCACAAGCTGTTTTCTCAGAAAATTCCTTATTTAAGGTTACAAATTGATTACATTACCATACTGGCAATTAAATGAAGTATCAAAAAATGGAATAAAAAATAAGGGTTGCCATTTAAAAAAAATGCCGATGACGTCACCACTTTTTCGCGCATCACCCTGTATACCCCAATATTATGTCAAAAGTTGAACAACTCAAAAGCAAAATCGACCTGTTTTTTTATTTTTTCAAAAAAACAGCCCTCTCCGTTTTATCGAATTTATCCGTTACTTTTGGGAAGCACTGTATATATATATATATATTTATATATATATATATTTATTTATTTCTCCAAAATCACGATTTTTCGATTTTAAAAACGCTCCTGTAGCTTTATCTTTCAAGATTAGTGAACGAAATTTTGGATTCTTGTAAAGCTTGGGAATGACTTTAGATTTTCGTTGAAAAAAAATCCAAAAGTCACGTTACTTCTACAGGGTGTTCTTTCAAAGTTCCCCAAATCCGGTCCTTGAGGCACGGTTTCTGGCCGCAGTTTTCAATCTAGGGGGCTGAAATTTTTGTGAGAGTAAGATGTCCACAAGGAGTGGTCTGGTATTGCACTTGAGCAAAATCGGCCGAGCCGTTTCAAAATGGCGGCCATTTGAATTTTTTGAACATTAACGGAAAATTGACAATTTTTTGAACCATTGTATGAGCAAGATGGCAAAAAAACTTTGAAATCAAATTAACAGGATTTGAAGAAAATTATTGGAAATTTGAGTTAATGCAATAAAATTAGCATATTTTCCATTAATAAGCCAGTGTCGTGGGTAGGAAAAAGGGTGAAAATGTGTCAATTCTATAACCGTTTATGAGTCCATTTTTGAAGAAGTTGAACCGAAATTTTCCATTTTTTTTTTGCTTTAACATATAATTTGATGTCTTAGCTTCAATTCGCCTCGATTAATGTAGCACTTTAAACGAAAGATAAAAAAGTTTTTCGCTTGTGCAAAATTAGCTTACACTTATATAAAATTATTAAATCGATGAAATGGTTCGCAATTTCTTTTTTATTTTTTTTCACATTCAATTATGAATGGTTCTGAAAATTAGAAGAGCAATCGCAACGACAATTAAATCACCTACATGCAGGTGAAAAAAGTATTCAAATTGGTTTTTTAATAACTAAGATATGACCAGTTTAAAAAATAAAATGAGTAGATGTAGGTACCTGACGTACTACATTATATCTACCCCATCATCACTACAAATTCGAAACGCACCGTGTGGCTCAGTTTGTTACATCCTTGACTAGCTAACTGTTGGAGTGGGTTCGCATCCACGAGAGGATCATTATTTTTTTTTGTAGGTAGGTGGAGTTTTCCCAAAAAAAATCGGATTATTTTTCATTAAATTCATTTTGCGGAAAATTTACTATTTTTTGAATCCCTGTATGAGCAAGATGGCAAAAAAACTTTCATATCAAGTTAACAGGATTGAAAGAAAATTAATTGAAATTTGAGTTAATGCAAAAAAATTTGAATTTTTTCCATTAATAAGCCAGTGGCGTGTAGGAAAAGAGTGAAAATGGCTTAATTTCTATAACAGTTTTTGAGCACATTTTTGAAGGAATTGAACTAAAATTTTTACAGTAGACAACTATACTAATACTCTTTAATCTTAAAAAATTTCAAGGATCAAATAAAAAAAATGGCGGAGATATTTAAATTTATTTTACATGATGTAAATTTCTCTAAAATTTTAAAAACGCTCTAGTAGCTTCATCTTTCAAGATTAGTGGAAGAAATTTTTTACTCTTGTGAAACTTTGGGATGACGTTAAATTTTCGTTGAAAAATTTTTCAAAAGTCGCGTTACTTCTACAGGGTGTCCTTTAAAATTTCGAAACATCCGGTCCTATGGCACGGTTTTCTGGTAGCAGTTTTCAATCTAGGAGGCTGAAATTTTTATGGGAGGAAGATATTATCCACAAGTAGTGGTCTGGTATTGCATTTTTGAGCAAAATCGATCGAGCCGTTTCAAAATGGCGGCTTTTTGAATTTTAGGGAAAAAGGCTATTTTTTAGTCCCTGTATAAGCAATATAGAAAGAAAACTTTTCACAACAAAATAATGAGGATGACAATAATTAAAGGCTTGTTTAATAACTTAACGATTGAATGTAATATTCAGACCCGGGACTGCTTGATTTAAAACCAGCACCAGCACCAGACCAGCGCACCGTTTTCATCGCGCTCGGCTAGGGCGGGACCACCCATGCAGAAATGACTGCTCCTGCCAACCCCAATTGCAGAAAATAAAAACTCCTACAAACCTGTATTAACAAGATTGGACTAAAATGATTTGAAATTTGAATTAATGCAATAAAATTTTTATTATTTTCATCAGCAAGCTAGTGGCGTGGGTAAGAAAATGGTAAAAATGGCTAAATTTCTTTAATTGATTATGAGCACATTTTTGAGGGAATTTACCTGAAATTTTCGGAGTAGACAACTACACTAATAGCTTGTAACTCTCCAAAATTTAAAGAAGCAAATAAGAGAAATGGCGGAGTTTTTCGAATTTTTTTACATGATGTTTATTTCTCTAAAATTTCAAATGTTCGGTTTTCAGAACTCGCCTCTGTAACTTTTTAAAGTTAGTCAGTGGCGGGTATATAGGACAAGAGACGAAATTGTTAAATTTTGTCAATTTTTTTTTGGTTTATTATGTATAAAAATCTATTTTATGGCACGCTTTCAAACGAAATGAAATGAAATTTTCACAGTAAACCACTACGTAAATTCGACTTGACTATTGAAAAATTCAGAAAGCCAATTTAAAAGGCGGCAAAAATTTTCATAGTCGAATCGCATAAAAATACACTGTTTCTGCGATTGATGCGCAAGAAGGTTTTTTTTTTAATGGAATGCTCTAATGTTATTTCATTTTAGATTATCTGATGAGAAGAAAAATTAGGAGGTTGTTATAGTTGAAGTTTAAATCGAGTACTTTTGAAGTTATAAACAAGTGAAAATCGCAATTTTCAAATTTAAACAAAATGCAACGAAAACGGCTTCACTGTTGAATACTGCCCATTTATGTAAGTAGATAAAACGTTTATTCGGGGTGACAAAAAATCTGAGATTACTCAACGGTAATTAAAAGAAAAAAAAAACAAAAATAGCACAAATGTATCTTATGTCATAAAATAGAAAATCAAAAAATAAAATCGGGACATCGAAGCCGGTTTTAGTTATACACTGATCTGAACTTTGAAAATTTCCACTTGTTTATAACTCCTAAACTTCTGAATTGAAACTCCAACTGTAAAAACAGACTTTTTTTTTCACTCCCATATAGGACTGCATAGTCCAAAGCAATTTCGTAAGATAGGAATTGTGATCGTTTATTTGAATGTGTAAAAAAATTTAAAAATTCATCGCTTATCCCACAGAGACCGACGCCAATTAACTGGGACCTGTAGGTATAGAGTGAGTTCCGAGGTGCATTATTGTCTCCTACTAAAATTATTCAAGGTCATTTTTGGGCATAATTTTCCTTTTTTGGGTCATGACTTTTATACCTGATTTCGAACTACTGAAGTGGTTTTTCTTAGCTTTTGTACGGCCAGTATACAAATCACTGAATTACCGTGTGAGGTATTTGTTGTCAAACTTAAACCGTGATGTTTGAATCTTTGATTCATTTCGTTTGATCCAAATATTCAGCAGATCGAATATTGGAATCTGTTCGGAAAATAGAAAAGAAAATTTATTCAAAGATCACAAATTATTAATAATGAATTGTTAATATGATTAATAATGAATTATAATAATTTTCAAACATTAATAAAGTTGAAAAGATATTATGAATAAAATAAAACACCAATCCCTATTTATTTATTTATTTATTTATTTACTTTGAATCAAGAATGTTTAAAAATGTATTATATTTATTAACGAATGCTTCCACAACAGAAATCAACTCTTAACATCTTAACCATGAAAATATAAAACATCAAATTTAATTTAAACCATATCATCAATTTACATTTCAGAGGTTTATTTGAACTATACTTACTAACTATCAATTAAATTATAACAGAAGACATACCTTATCTTCTCTCTCACTCTTCCGGGTACCTGCTTTTAGTTTACTGTTGCTAACTCTTTATCAAAATAAATCCTTGAGCGACTGTATATCTCCAAGGATAAGCGAGATGCTCATTCTTAGCCTCGGAACATGCATTTACTGTAGAAGAAAAAATTAAAATACATAATATGAAGTAATAAAATAACTCATCACAATATTTGCTGAAGTTCCTGGGGGGCCCTTAGAGAAATAAAATAAATTGTCTTGCGACAAGTGCAATTTCAGATTTATCTTCAAATTTAATTATTATCTTCTTCCAGGGAACTGATTCCATTCAAATAAAGACATTATGTTGCAATACATGGTTGTTTTGACAATATTCCAAGAGTAAATGGCCACTAGCTATTACTTAATCGGTAAAAACACAGTTTAAAGAAGTAATTATTTGGAACATAATACTGTGTAACACCTTCAGAAGATCATTTTAATAATCAACCATCTTTCTGTGGATTTATAATTACCCAGTGACTCACATTCTCATAAAATTATGAGCTATTTCGTTAGCTACATATTTTCCTATCGTTTTAAACGTTAGAGTTTTTGCTGCTCAAACTGCTCAATAAATTTTTTAATTCCATTCATTATATCACTTTTTTAAGTTCCTCAAGTTTAATAACTAGTTTACCTATCTAAGTCATTTATAAGGCTACTTCCTGAAATTTAAACCATTATTACTCTAGAATACCGATTCGTAAACTTTAAAGTTCATTAAAAGTGTGGAAAACGCTAGTTATCAATATACCTAGTTGACATTAAAATTAGGTAACTCGTCAAGTCCTCTCAAGTAAATGAAACAATGTCTTGATAAGCTGCTGTCTGATGCTGGTGGAGTGAAGATAATTCATATCGGGGAAAATAATAAATTGGAGCCCTTATTCTTCACATTACATGTATTTTCATCACAGGGTAGTATCACATCATGCGGTATCACATTCGTTATAGTTATTAAAATATCGACATGTTTCGACCTCTCAAGGTCATCTTCAGGACTCTACAAAACAATTAACAAACTTGAGCTTCTACATCAAATTTTTTTGAGAAAAACCTTATTTATACTTACAATATTGCATGTTAAAATCTAAAAAATTCCAGTCAATCAGCCTCTCCTTCATCGCTGGCTGTCCGCCTCCAGCCTGGCCCTTTTATTTAATTATGCGATCAGGTAATATATCGTTGAAATTATGAGTTATTTTAACATTGTCTTACATTTAGATTTTTCGAAATTTAAAGATGATGGTTTTATTTAATATTTCTGTGTGGACGGTGGTGTTACATGTTGGCCGGCTGGAGTCGAAGAGAGCGATATCAGGTTTAACATTAGTCTGCGGTATGACGTATGACAACTATAATGACAGATCGTAAACAAGACAGTAGACGTCGTTCTGTCTAAACAGCCAGCCCGCTGTCAGTCACTCATCGGTAGAGCTACGCTTGGCTAAGGTCCCTTTAGATGTTATGTAGTTGACGTTATAAGTCATTCTACTTTGTGTGTATATTAACGTTGTCAAATAACCAAGTCGGCCCACCGGCGAGGACCAAAAGGAAAGGCAAAAACTGTCTATCTTACATAAAGTATTGATTAAACATTAAAAATTTCAACTACAAAACTGTAAAATCATTAAAAATTGTCAAAAATAAAAATCAAAAATCAACAAATACAACCCATGGTGTCCGGACGTTAAATCACTCAATGAACATTTAAAATTGTAACTACTTAATAAATTCTGTAATCAATGGACTAATCACTTGAGTATTCTCACTATTTAGTGTAAAAGTATTTTCATTCTTAAAAGACCGGTAAATCTCAATATTTTCTAGGACGTCCATTCTAGGACCGTGTTCACATTGGTGGATAAGTGTAACATTGTCTTCAGGGTCAAAATGGTGTTTATGAATATTATTGTGTCTGTAAACGACAGATTTGTCGTACCTTTGGTGTTCTGAAATTCTAAATCTTAACTGTCTCCCCGATTGTCCTATGTACTCCGCATTACACTCACTACAATTAATCCTATATATCCCTGATTTTTTTAATGTTGGTAGTTTATCTTTGGTATTGACTAAAACATCCCTTAAGGTTGCAGGTGGTTTGAAAGCGACTCTGAGTTTACATCTGGACTCAACAATATTTCTAATCGTATATGAAATCTTGCCATAAAAATGAAGTGATACGTACCTAACTGGTTCTATTGTGTTAGCTTCCAATGCGGTTGCTTCGGCTATCAAGTTCTTATTAAGTACCTTATTGATGACTTTATTTATGATGTCAGGGTTGTAGCCATTGTCGGCGGCTATCTGTTTAAGTATGTCTATTTCAGAGTTAAAATTTCCCACTGACATAGGGGTACCTATCAGTCTGTTGACGTGGCTATGGAAAGTCGACATTTTAAGTTGTAATGGATGACAAGAGTCCACAGGGATCGTATGTGAAGTTTGGGTTGGTTTTCTGAAAATTTGAAACTGGTGTTTATTATCAACTATTTTGATCGTCAAATCCAGAAAATTTATGGTCTGATCTACATCTAGCTCTTGAGTGAAATTAATCCTTGTCTGTAGTCCATTAATTAGTATCAAAAACCTATCAAGGTCCTCCAGTGTACCTCCCCAACAGGCCAACACATCATCAATGTAACGGTGCCAGTACACCACTCCCCCTAACAATGGATCCCCTGAAGAAAACAATGTGGATTCCAAATGATTCATGAGAATATCTGCCAATATTGGTGACAACGAGCCCCCCATAGCCAAACCATCAGTCTGTGAAACTATCTTCCCATCAAACGAAAAGAAATTCTGCTCTAGAGTACATTTAAGCATGTTGAAAATTGCCTCCCCCTCTGAATTGGTTAAGTCTGATTTATAAATATAGTGTTTAATAATTTGTAGAGTCATTGGTACTGGAATATTGGTGAACAAGTTAGTCACGTCAAAAGACACCAATCGGGCACCATCCGGCAACGGGACATCCTTAATTTTATCAATCAGTTCTCGTGTGTTCCTAACTGTGTATTTGGGATTAAAACCTATTTTATTTGATAAGATGTAGTTCAGAAATTTTGAAATGTAGAAAGTGGGGGACGAGATTGCTGTTACAATAGGTCTGATAGGAGAATCTTGTTTATGTAGTTTAATTAGACCATGTAGTCTGGGCATGCGCAAGTTCATTGGGGTTCTCAGCTTGTGGTTGAATGATTCTAAAATTATATCCTTATATGAGTTAATACAAGATTTAAGTTTCCTAGAGTAAGAGTCAAGGGGGTCCCTCCGTAGCTCGACAAACATACTATTATTATTATTTATAAATTCATTTACCTTATTTTTATAGTCTTGAGTTTTCATGATAACCATAGTATTACCTTTATCTGCTTTTGTGACTGTGAGGTTGTTCTCAGCAATTTTTTTCTTAATCTCTTTTATGACTTTATGAGTCTGTATATCTGTATGTTCACCCGTTCCACACCAGCATCAGACAGCAGCTTAACGATTCCAGCCCGGAAGAATTGGTGAGACTCTACAAGCGGTTCAAATGGAAGTGTATAAGAGCGTCGTCACATATATTTTTTAACACCCAATGCATCAAGAAGAACATAATTCCAACGTATGCGAAAGTTAAGTACAGTATTCATAACCATGTAATTGACAGCATTGTGTTTGTATGTCAGAGGAAAATTGTTAGATCTGAAATTTCAAGATGGTATAAAATTAGAGACGACCTTAGATTAAGAATAAAAATAATACTTGAGATTTTATATGATAAAATTGGTAACATACTTTGTGATAATTTTTTAGATAATTTAGAGCCCCAGTACAAAAGGTATGCGGACGTGGTGTTTGGACGTAAACTACGAAAAATTAAAAGATTGACCCACAGAGCACACACATACAATAGTCACATTGTAAGTCAAGTAAATTCTAATACACCATATAACAGACATTATACAGACAGGAACACACAACATAGAGCAGATAGTAATAGTAATCAGTTGGCCAATTTCAGGACATGTCATAAACATAATTTTTATAATAGAACGGTTAACCTTAGTGATGTTGTTTTTACAGAAAGTGAGAAAGCGATCCTTGATAAGGGAATTAAGTTTGCACCATCTTGTCACAAACGAGAGCGCCTTGAGGGAACCATCACAGATGTGGAAACTGTTCTAACGTTAGTTGACGAACAGGAGGCAATAGCAATTAGAAGTACAGTGTTGAGGGAGTTGCGCCGTGGAACGGGTGAACATACAGATATACAGACTCATAAAGTCATAAAAGAGATTAAGAAAAAAATTGCTGAGAACAACCTCACAGTCACAAAAGCAGATAAAGGTAATACTATGGTTATCATGAAAACTCAAGACTATAAAAATAAGGTAAATGAATTTATAAATAATAATAATAGTATGTTTGTCGAGCTACGGAGGGACCCCCTTGACTCTTACTCTAGGAAACTTAAATCTTGTATTAACTCATATAAGGATATAATTTTAGAATCATTCAACCACAAGCTGAGAACCCCAATGAACTTGCGCATGCCCAGACTACATGGTCTAATTAAACTACATAAACAAGATTCTCCTATCAGACCTATTGTAACAGCAATCTCGTCCCCCACTTTCTACATTTCAAAATTTCTGAACTACATCTTATCAAATAAAATAGGTTTTAATCCCAAATACACAGTTAGGAACACACGAGAACTGATTGATAAAATTAAGGATGTCCCGTTGCCGGATGGTGCCCGATTGGTGTCTTTTGACGTGACTAACTTGTTCACCAATATTCCAGTACCAATGACTCTACAAATTATTAAACACTATATTTATAAATCAGACTTAACCAATTCAGAGGGGGAAGCAATTTTCAACATGCTTAAATGTACTCTAGAGCAGAATTTCTTTTCGTTTGATGGGAAGATAGTTTCACAGACTGATGGTTTGGCTATGGGGGGCTCGTTGTCACCAATATTGGCAGATATTCTCATGAATCATTTGGAATCCACATTGTTTTCTTCAGGGGATCCATTGTTAGGGGGAGTGGTGTACTGGCACCGTTACATTGATGATGTGTTGGCCTGTTGGGGAGGTACACTGGAGGACCTTGATAGGTTTTTGATACTAATTAATGGACTACAGACAAGGATTAATTTCACTCAAGAGCTAGATGTAGATCAGACCATAAATTTTCTGGATTTGACGATCAAAATAGTTGATAATAAACACCAGTTTCAAATTTTCAGAAAACCAACCCAAACTTCACATACGATCCCTGTGGACTCTTGTCATCCATTACAACTTAAAATGTCGACTTTCCATAGCCACGTCAACAGACTGATAGGTACCCCTATGTCAGTGGGAAATTTTAACTCTGAAATAGACATACTTAAACAGATAGCCGCCGACAATGGCTACAACCCTGACATCATAAATAAAGTCATCAATAAGGTACTTAATAAGAACTTGATAGCCGAAGCAACCGCATTGGAAGCTAACACAATAGAACCAGTTAGGTACGTATCACTTCATTTTTATGGCAAGATTTCATATACGATTAGAAATATTGTTGAGTCCAGATGTAAACTCAGAGTCGCTTTCAAACCACCTGCAACCTTAAGGGATGTTTTAGTCAATACCAAAGATAAACTACCAACATTAAAAAAATCAGGGATATATAGGATTAATTGTAGTGAGTGTAATGCGGAGTACATAGGACAATCGGGGAGACAGTTAAGATTTAGAATTTCAGAACACCAAAGGTACGACAAATCTGTCGTTTACAGACACAATAATATTCATAAACACCATTTTGACCCTGAAGACAATGTTACACTTATCCACCAATGTGAACACGGTCCTAGAATGGACGTCCTAGAAAATATTGAGATTTACCGGTCTTTTAAGAATGAAAATACTTTTACACTAAATAGTGAGAATACTCAAGTGATTAGTCCATTGATTACAGAATTTATTAAGTAGTTACAATTTTAAATGTTCATTGAGTGATTTAACGTCCGGACACCATGGGTTGTATTTGTTGATTTTTGATTTTTAATTTTGACAATTTTTAATGATTTTACAGTTTTGTAGTTGAAATTTTTAATGTTTAATCAATACTTTATGTAAGATAGACAGTTTTTGCCTTTCCTTTTGGTCCTCGCCGGTGGGCCGACTTGGTTATTTGACAACGTTAATATACACACAAAGTAGAATGACTTATAACGTCAACTACATAACATCTAAAGGGACCTTAGCCAAGCGTAGCTCTACCGATGAGTGACTGACGGCGGGCTGGCTGTTTAGACAGAACGACGTCTACTGTCTTGTTTACGATCTGTCATTATAGTTGTCATACGTCATACCGCAGACTAATGTTAAACCTGATATCGCTCTCTTCGACTCCAGCCGGCCAACATGTAACACCACCGTCCACACAGAAATATTAAATAAAACCATCATCTTTAAATTTCGAAAAATCTAAATGTAAGACAATGTTAAAATAACTCATAATTTCAACGATATATTACCTGATCGCATAATTAAATAAAAGGGCCAGGCTGGAGGCGGACAGCCAGCGATGAAGGAGAGGCTGATTGACTGGAATTTTTTAGATTTTAACATGCAATATTGTAAGTATAAATAAGGTTTTTCTCAAAAAAATTTGATGTAGAAGCTCAAGTTTGTTAATTGTTTTGTAGAGTCCTGAAGATGACCTTGAGAGGTCGAAACATGTCGATATTTTAATAACTATAACGAATGTGATACCGCATGATGTGATACTACCCTGTGATGAAAATACATGTAATGTGAAGAATAAGGGCTCCAATTTATTATTTTCCCCGAAATGTCTTGATATCTGAAATTATGGCGAATATTGCCCACAATGAATTTTTGTATGTATAGATACTGAAGAAGGTGATTGTAGTAGAAAGTAAACTTTAAACACTATAGGTTGGCCAAATTATACTAAGCATAGGATTCATTAAGTGGATAGAGATAAAAGATTAAGACACCTGTAAAAGCAAAAGATAAGGCAATAGATATCCTAGACGAACTACTTGTCAGCGATGTTGTCTCATATTAATTTTTAATTAATTTGTGGTGACAACATGACAATAAGCAGATTCTCCGTCCTCTCTTAATGCGCATCATCACAATATTATAGTTTTCTTCCTTCTGTGTATTTTCAAATCCCAAATACAGGGTGTTCTACAAGCTCTATGACAAACTTTGACAGATGGTAGGTTGCTTGATTTTAAACATATTTTTTTTAATAAACATGGGTCCGATTCGTTTTTGTTTAGAAGTTACAAGCATTTAACCTTTATTAACAATCAACAATAAAAATTTAAATTAATTGATAATCACAAAACTTAAGACTATAAAAATTGTTCGACATGTCCACCCTCAGCTTGAATGCAAGCCTCACATCGACGAACTAAAGATTCGGTCACTCGAAGAATGAGATTTGGATCATTTCTTATTTGGTTAGCTGCATCTTGAATTCTTTCAAGTAACTGCTGATGGGTAGCGATTTCAACATGGTAGACCAGCTGCTTCATGTGTCCCCATAAATAAAAATCCAGAGGATTCAGATCGGGAGAACGAGGTGGCCATGAATCCATGATATTGGACCTCCTTGACCTATCCATTTATTCGGTAAATGTTCATTTAGCCAAGCAGCAACTTGTCTTCCTCTATGTGGTGGTGCACCGTCATGCTGATACCACATTTTTTGAATAATATTGAGTTGCATGTCATCAATAAACTCTAAAAGGTTTATTCTTTAAATGCTTGTAACTTCTAAACAAAAACGAATCGGACCCATGTTTATTAAAAAAAATATGTTTAAAATCAAAGTACCTACCATCTGTCAAAGTTTGTCATAGAGCTTGTAGAACACCCTGTATAATGCAGTCAACACGTATACACGAAGTATTTGTATCCTTCGTACCTGTTTTTAGAGAAAATGCATAGGAGTCTCGGTTAGTTTAAGAGATAGGAAGTGAACTGCAGCACCGGACCTCCAATTATAAGTTCTTCGCTGCCATATGCGCCATTGCACTAGCAGGTAACTCATATACTTATGGACGTTTTCCCTAGGCTGGCTGAAAAGATTTTCTCGCTATACATATCTGCATAGTAATTATAAACGTATACAGAGTTGGTAAGCTTACAAGGTCCCTCCAAGATGTCCGGGTGCCGCTGTCATCCCGCGTAAGGATTATGAAGGATGTCCCATATCATGGCAAAGAAAGACCTATTCATAACACTCTTCTTGATGCATTAATTACTCCGAGACCGCACAGCAATCACAAGAGGGGGGAGAGGCGCAGCACCCCACTGTTGATATCTTGAGCATGGTCCAGAAGATTTTTCTTTGCTACTCGCACAAACATCTCACGCCCGGCCACAAGGTCACATACACGTACCTATCTATAAAGAGTGGGCAACGAGGCCAATCAGAGAAAGGCCAAATTTTCGGAATTTCTGAAAAATTGCGAATTTTTATAATCAACATCACTCGTTGATGAAATATTCTGAAACGAAACAACGAAAAAACGAAACGATTAGTAGATTCAGCTCTTACGTTAAATAAGTAGGTAACAGTGTCCTCAGTTAATAAAGATTAACTGACTATAGGCTGTTCCTTTAGGAATGCTAATGGAGTTAAGCTGTCAGGGTTAGGCATTCTTAGTCGGCTCACACAAGACAGACCGATTTTTTTTTCAGGATCCACTCTCATGAGATATTGGAATTCATTACGATAATTTTAATCATCTTACGTAAGTACCTATCTTGCTAAATAATTCATAAACGCTGTTGAACCATCTACAAAAAATTACATTTTCCAGAACATTTTTCTTCCTAAACTACTGGGCTTTTATTATTGATTCTTATTGCTTCCTAAAAATGCAGACCTTTCTCCTCTGATAATTCTTTCTTTCCTAAAAGTTTTCGCCTCTTGTAATAGGTATCATAGCTTACAGATTTTTACTTAAATGCTGCAAACTTCCCCTTATTATGTTAAAGATATCCGGAGCATTCGCCGTAACACTAAATACCACATCTCCAAGACTTCAATCGTCATCATAATGTGTGTCTGTTTTATAGTCGACGATTCAACTCCGTAAAACGGTGTTGTAAGCACAATAATAACGGACCATTTTAGTGTTCTTCAATTATTGTCAAATATGTGGACTAAAAGGAAGCTTCTCCATTTTATTAAGCACAGTTCAGTCAATTCATACTTTGATGTCCTTAAATTGATCATATTTTTACTAATCTCCAGTGAAGGGATAAAGTAAAGAGAGGATTATTCGATCTAATTATAGCCTGATTGAAGGTTTGAACGAAACAATTCTAAAAACACCTACAACTAATCCGGGTTGAGAACAACTCAAGCTACTCTCTGTACACTGAGAGTTGTCCGTTGTCATGCCACACTGATTCTGACTAAACAATTTCATTTAATTCGATTTGAATCGTACACTTATTTCTAAGTCGAACCAGATGTGGTATCGCAGTTCGTGTCAGTGGCGTGTGTTGAGGAATAAAGAATATCCTACAAATATATTATTTCGACAAGTTATTGACGAAGTAGAGCTTTGCAACTTTTTGATAACAAATATTATAATAAGCAATAAAAATTTTATCGGTATACTCGTGATTCAAAAAAGTCCTATCTAAATGTATAGAGAACAGAAATAATTCAACACTTTTGCATGGATCTCCCTGAACATTCGATTTTTTGTTCGCTCTTATCTTTGTGATCGGCTCGATAATGAGTGTTTATCATTTAAAACGTTCATCCAATTGCACCTGCCATAGGCGGCGTGGTTGATATTGAATACTCGATTGAATATTATCAGGTGAAAATTAACAAGATTTTGTCCATAGTGAGAGTTATAAGCATCATTTTTTGCACGCCACTGCCTGAATCAATATTTTTGCTAGCTGTCCAGATTAATTCAGAGAATTCTCCGCCAATAAATAACCGATGAACTGTACCTGCTGGTTGCCGTTTAAAAGAAAGAATAACACCTCTGTTTTCTTATTTGCAAGTAAAATATTCCAGCAATTTTACCACAAGACCACGTACTAGGGAGTTCAATAGTTTCCCAGGCAAAGCAAGGAAGTAGATTTTTAGGCATTCGAGCAATTATAATAAGTTACTCATAGTTTATCACAGGACACAGGTAATTCTGCTAATTTCGTATTAAAAACGTTTCAAATCACAAGACAAACCTTATTATAGTATATTTACCGCTGACACTGACACTACTGATAGTAACGACAACAATCTTATCGTAATATCGTATCAATCTAAGCGTATCAAGACGCGAGTCGATACTTCCGTCTCACTCTCGCTCATCTTTTTAGAATTGCTGACGATTCAAACGTATTTCTGACAATACGTCCCATTTTAACTCGATTGACTATGCAATGCAATAGAAGGAGTAAGAAATATAACGAGATGATGTATCCTTAGTTCTCACAACAGACAACTCTCAGTGTACAGACTTTATGTTGGAATGGCTGAGTTGCTCTTCTACTCATTCACTACTCTTTCTACTAATTTCAAATATGAGCCTGCTCATTATTGAGCTTCACTGGACCACATCATCAGCTTGCTTCGATGTGACAAGTTTTCGACATTGCATTGCACTTATATTACACCACAAAACCAAAGTTTCGGTATAAGCAACAAACCTCCAACAAACTGAGGATGTATGTTTTGGTGTATGTCATTTGAAACAATTTTCTAAGAATGCTATAGTTTTTTCTTGCAAATGTGCAATATTTTTGAGCACGACGTAAAAATACTTCATGAACATACTTAAATCATGCTAAATCATGTTTGTTAAATTTGAGGATTCTCATAAAGTCGCCGTACCTATGCAAATGCGGCATGGAAGAACGTGCGACTGTCTGACGCGCGGAGAGGCTACAAGGAAGCACAATCGTTGAGAGGCAGAATTGTACCTGTGATTGTACGACGAAATGAAGTATTAGTGCAGTGTAATTAAGCTCCATACGACGTAGGTGGGAATATATTCCTTCAAGTTTAGACGATGAGTCAAAGCAAGTTGGGTACAGATTATACGCGATGAGACGTGAGACGCCAATCCAGATCAAGATTTACTTGTGATCTTAGCAACTGCAATGGTATCAGAATGCCTAGAACATAAAAAATCGTAAAAAATACAGTCAAAGAAATTGTTACAAGAGAGAAATAAGAATTCTCTCAGTTGCATGCACTAAATCTCAAGGTTGTAGGACAACTGAGAATCAAAAATACACATTGAGATTCGTATTGGTAGTCAAAATAATCCCACACCATAGCAACCGGAAGTAACTTTGTTTCATCTGACGTTGGGTGCATAAACTCGTTCTTTATTATTTAATAAATTTATTAATTTCTATAGTATTTTCTTCATGCAGCGAGCTAATTTCCAACGAAATCTTGATTTTATACGCTTAGTAGAAGAGAAAATTCCTCCTGCAAAATCGAAACTATAACGAGTACATAATAAGCGTAATAAATCCTCTGTAAAATCTCATTTCTTAGCTGAGAGTTGATCAAGTTATTAACGATTCGATCTGTTTAACGGTACGTTTAATTCTTATTAATCAGAAAAGGAAAACCGATCCTGCTGGTAATCTATCTCCTCTATAATACCTGCATTCCTAGGAGATGAAACTATTGTTATATAAAAAACAACTAGATAAGATCAACCATTGGAACCCAGTTAATTTTCAATGTGCCTATACAGCTAACACAATACTCTTCCGTCAGTGATCTTGATTCGCGCAAATAAAATCGATCCGATTCAGCTCTAATCATAAGGCTAATTTAACAGTGTAAGAGTGTAGATATTAATATATTAATGGAAAAAAAACTACTTATTTATAAGTCTGTTTATCTCTTGTAGTTCATGGATATTCATTGGCGCGAAAACTTCTCACTTTCAATACACTTTTGAATATCTTGTGTAGCGTGTTCAGAGAAGATAAAGGATTGAGGTCGACGAAGATTATCGGCTTTGGGGATCGGCATGGTTTAACTCTACACAATCATTCTAATGTTGCTCGCAAATGCCTTCACATAGGTTAGATTTTTCGTATTTTCGATATTCTTTCACCTCTAATGCAGTTGGGGAATCTGAAGAGCTTGAAGGAACATCGTAAAAAACAAAAAAATATATAAAACACGCCTTCTCATACCCTAAAGCGCCTGCTAATCCCAAATTTTTACGTTCTTACGTTTACAGTTTCTCAAATATATTGCGAAAAATCAATTTTAAAGTATCAACTTTGTCACCCTGTATCTTTTTGAATATCGATATTTTGTTAAAGCAAGTTGTGTCAGATCGTAACATTTCTAAGCCAGGAATCTTCCTTACTTAACCCGGACCATTACTTACGGGACACCAATGTATACTCGCAACCTGGTTATTTAAATTTCTTTGGCTTAATGTGAAAAAAAAGAGTTTAGGTATAAAACACAATCCAATAATTTTCTTACAAGGATACAATAATATTGTTAACGTAAACGCTGAGACAATCAGTCATTCCTCACATGAACAATTATTTAGGGCCTGATTTACAAAAACGATTAATAATGCTTCCTACACCTAAAAAATCTCATCATCGCCACTAAAGATAAAGTTTGGTACGGCTTTATAAGGATTTAAATTCTTGCTAAAGTCTCCTTGGTTGATATATTTACTGGTATGGACCATAATCGACTAAATTTACAAGTTGCATCTCAGTAAATAAATCAGAGATAGAGCTAGTCACAAAGCTGTGTTCTGCCCCGAAATTCCACCCCGTAGGTACGAAAATCGGAGCAAGAAAAATAAAGTAACAATACCTACTTTTCTTCCGTCACATCCAGCAGTGCATGCAGATTCATCCGGCAACACTGGATTTAATTTTGAATTTGGAAATTATTTTCACTTTTGAGAGAAAACGAGATGGGGGGATTATAAAATAATTATACATACATCCTAGTAAATAACAGGTTTAATGAATGTTTTAAAAGAAAATTTACATATACCTAGTACAACAGACTAGCTATCAAAATGATTAATAACTCAAAATCTCAAATCTTATCATTAAAAGTTACTAATGACCGTCATTAAATTGTGAAAATTCTGTAAGATCTTTTCATGATTCTAAAAAATATTTCCCCATCTTACAAAATTTTCCTGAGTCAGAAAGAAACATTAACACATTAATCAAAAATTTTGTGATCGTCTGGTTATAACAAATTAATTCTTTATCAAAGACATAATGTACTTAGATTCACTAAACAAAATTCCTACGTTGTGTTCTCCAAATAAATAATGGTTAAATGTTTCTCATTAATACTTATAGTCTCATTCAGACAGTAAATTTTACAAATAAATTCACTTCACTTTATTATTCAAGTAAGTATCTAATCAAAATCACGAAAGTTCATTTTCCACCATGAAATGATGATTTATTAAATAAAAATTTACACACTCACATTGTCCTTGTCAGGAGGAAAAATTAAAGGTGACGTCCCATGAAATAATTATTGCTATCGTGGACCACTTCACCCAAAATAAACTGTATTAACCGCATCTTCATCATTTATGACATGACCGTCGGTGGTTAATATTGACAATCCATTGATAATTAAAATCCATAATAATTAATAGGTTGAAAAGCGGGAAAACTAAGATCCTTAAACCAGAATCCTAGGCTCCATAATCAGACTCATAATAATTAGACTCCATAATAAAATCCAAAACTATAGTCCATAATAAAATTCATAATAAGAGCCACTAAACTAGATCCAAGATTAAAGTCCAAACTCCAAAGCTAGACTCCGAAATAAGAGTCAAAAGTTAGACCCATAATAAAAAAACCCTATAACAAAATGAAAAGAAAGCCATTATGATCTTTCCTGTGAGAAATAATTAATATAAAACTTTACCTCTGTCTTTACTGCAACCAGTCGGAAATTCAGAGGGTCTCACATCAATTTAACACAATTATTAGTTTAAACAAAACTAAAAGACACTACTATGCAACACTCTGCTGAATAGTTTCATAAAAAAAATATTTATAAAGACTCCAATGTAAACTACACAACTACACCACCACGAGTTTTATTCACTCACTCTCCCTCTTGACACCGTCAAGCTCCAATCAGAAATGCAAAATCTGTTCCGGTCACCCGGTCTCTCGCTTACCGATTATTAGGTACTATGTTGCCAATTTCTAAATCTCAACAAATCTTCCTTCCCTACCACTATATTCGGACTACCCCTATCCGGAGTTACACAAGTGCCTTGCACCCTGCGGCAACAACTCCCTTCCCGAACCGGGTACTTCTGCTCGGCTGGTGTGCTTATGCACGTTCAAGGTCGCCAGGACTCACCGCGAAATTTAGTGGACAGGGAAATATTTTCAGCACCTGCACCTGTGTGTTTAAAGCCTAAAGAAAAGTAAAAAATTCTAGGAAATTATCGATTCATCGTGAGACTGGAATCTCTCTCGACGGAACCTTATTATCCGGGTGGTCTCGTCTGAATTTAAAAATGAATAAATCCTTTTCTCCCAAACCTTGTCTCTTATTCCTAAACTATATTTACAGGACAGAGTTTAAAAAATAAATAAATTTATTTTCAACGGGGAACGAACGTTACACACCCCCACTAGCCGGCTAAAAAAAAAAAATCTTGGGATTGAAAATAACAAGATTTTTTTTTTTTTTGAAACTAAAGACACAACTAACTATTTACAAATGACCAAATATTTACAAGGATTGATACCTCCTTGATCTATTATTAATCACTCAGATTAATAATAAAAAACAATCATTGAGTTGACTGTAAGTCAACCTCTCTCTCTCTCCGGTACTCCCTGTAATGTACTCTCCGGTAATTAATATCTGAAAGTAAAATCTTCAATAAAGATCTAAAGAAACATCTAGGAAATCTATAAAAACAAATACACGATCTCTGAAAGGACTAGAAAAAGAAATGAGAACATCAGCATTCTTCAATATTTGACCTCAATGACATACGGGATCTGGAATTTCATTCTAACTGCCACAAAAATGTTGTAGTAAATCAAGCATACTACAAAAGTCAGTAAGTAACTTGTAACCAACCGAACTACTAATTGTTGTTTAGTGAAGAGACTACACATATTATCAAATAGGACTACAACAACTCAGTGGAATCCCCAAAAATCAAGATTTTTCGAATAAAATGACAAACTTGTCCTAACATCTTTGAACCATTCCACTGGTTTCAAATTAATTGATCTTTTTCCGAAGAGCTGTCCCAAATAGATTCCGTCAGATTTTTAAGTTTAAATCGAAACCCATCAAGCTCAGACTTCACAAATTTCATTGTCCTTAAAAGATATTTCTCCACAACCTATCTCAACCCAGCGGGGAGATAAAAAGAATAAAAAAAAAATTTTGTCAACGCATGAATATTCAGGGTAGCTAATCCTGGACCTCATGTGAGACTTATGGATCCGAAAGAGACTTACGCCCGATTACTTGGTTGCACCCGGCCATCCATAATCAACTAAACATATCAACCTTAAATGTCCCTTCCTCAACTAAACACAAAAAGTAAAATGATTATTTGCACAATCAACCACTATACCAATGCAATTTAAACTTTAGTTTGCAATGTATGTAAAACACAGTTCACAGTTGAAATTTTCCATGATCTTTACCTAATTTACCCACATGGTTTCTTTTTCCAGAACATTCAGAGTCCAATACTATAAAGTCATTTTAATGCCCATCAGAGGTGTCAAATTTAAGAGAGACATAAGACTTTGTTTAGCCGAACTCATCATCGCCTAATGTGGCCTAATTTTCAACGATGGCTCGACTTAAATTGAAGTTAAGTGTACAACTTCTGGGGAAAGAACGCAGGCAGTATTGGCTTACCCTTAATACAATAGCGACGTAGTTGCCGGCCTGACTTTTTATTGAAACAAGAAATTTAACCTAAAGATGCTATACAGTATAACTTACATATTTATGTACAAGAATTATTTTAAACAGAATTCATCAAAATGAAACTAATCTCGATCTTCCGATGTAAAGGGCTTCAAGTCCTTCACATGGAATTCTCCCAAAATTTTTCCTTCCGGGTTCGCAAGCTCTACGACTAAACCTGTACCTTTAACTTTGGTAACTATGGCCTCAGTAAATTTGGGTGCTAGTTTCCTAGCAAATTTATTAGCTGCGTCCGACAAAAAGAAATTCTTTTTCCACACATGATCTCCCACCTGATATGAGACATCTCTACGCCTTAAATTGTATCTAGTTGCATTTTTATTGTAAGCCTTTTGGATACGCTCCTGTATTTGCGGATACAATTTAGGCACTTTAGATACTTCAGACTGCCATTTCAATCTCTCCGTGATTTCGATTGGATCATAAGAATTTAAATCTGATTCTCCATAATACCTTCCATCTACTGGAATGTTCCTACCAAAAATAACAAAAGAGGGCGGTAAACCCGTGGTCTCATGTTCAGCTGTTCGCACAGCTTGGGCTATCTCATGAATGTGCTGGTCCCAAGTACGGTGATCTTCCTCAACATAAGACGCTATTGCTGAGCCTAACACTTTGTTGACACGTTCAGTGGGATTCACCTGGGCATGATATCTTGCGTTGTACCAAATTTTCTTTACGTGGTATTTCCTTGTCAAATCCTTGAACTCTTTGGCGGTAAATTGTACCCCATTGTCACAAACAATTATTTGTGGCACACCATAAATTAGGAATACCTGATTTTCAAGAAATTTAACGACTTTAGAAGCGGTAGCCTTAGAGAGGGGATGCACTAAAATAAATCGAGAGAAAGCGTCTGTAACCACTAATAGTTGTGTATTCCCTGTCTTGGACCTTGGGAAAGGTCCCATTAAATCTAGAGATATCATCTGGAAGGGAAAACTGACACTTCTCTTTTTACCAAATAAACCTGCCGATAATTTATTAGATGGTTTGTATGCTCCGCAGGTAGCACAAGCTTTGACATACTGTCCTACAGATTTCCTGACACCTGGCCAATAGTAATTCTGTAAAATCCTAGCCAAAGTTTTATACATTCCAAGGTGTGCAGAAGTTGGATCGTCATGACATTCCTTCAAAACCTGTTTCCGTTGTGTAGTGGGAATTACCAATTTCCAGTCAGACTGGTTGGTTTGAATGTCGTATCGAGGCTTAAGATGTTTATAGAGAGCATTTCCGATCACCATGAAATCTGGGTAATCCTCTGGACGACTTTGCACCTTCTCTATCATGTTAGTATACCATTCATCAGGAATCAAAGACTTAATTTCAACTAATGAAATCTGTCTGGACAAAAGATCTGGCATTACCATTTCCTTTCCAGGCCTGTGTAAGATTCGAAACTTAAAAACACTCAAACGAACCGTCCATCGTGCTATTCTTCCTATAGGGTCCTTAATTCGGTAAAGCCATTGAAGGCTGGCGTGGTCTGTCACCACCGTAAATTCCGTACCTTCTACATAACCCCTGAATTTTTCGATGCCAAAAATTACGGCTAAACATTCCTTTTCAGTTGTCATATATTTTTTTTCAGCTTTAGTGATTTTTCTAGAAGCATACGCAATTGGATGTTCGAACCCATCTCGGATCTGATAGAGAACCGCACCCAAACCAACGTCACTCGCGTCCGTCTGAATAAAAAATGGAGCCTCATAATCGGGATTAATTAAAATAGGAGCTGAAATTAGCTGTTGTTTGAGCGTTTGGAAAGCACTCTCTGCTTCCTCAGTCCAAACAATCGGTGCTCTTTTTTCTCGACCTTTAATAAGTGAGGTAATGGGTTCCGATATGGTGGAAAAATCTTTTAGGAACCTACGGTACCATTGTAATACACCCATTACTCTACGAACCTCAGTTGTATTACGAGGCGAGGGCATATCCACTACTGCTTGTACCTTTTCAGGATCTGTTTTTAGACCAGCTCTATCCACTACATACCCTAGAAAAGTCAAAGAGTCTCTGCAGAATTTACACTTTCCGATGTTAACCTTTAAACCTGCAGTCTTAAGAATTTCAAACACCTTTTCCAACAGCTTAATATGTTCGTCAAAATCTTGAGAAACACAAATAATATCATCTAAATAAGCAAATACTTTATCTTCTAATTCGGTGTTAATAAAAAGAGTGTCCATTAAGCGTTGTTGTGTTTGTGCAGCATTGCACAGACCGAAAGGCATTACTTTAAATTGAAATAAGCCTTTGCCATGCACCTGAAATGCTGTCTTAGCTTTTGAGGACTCCTCAAGTGGAATGTTCCAAAATGCTTTGGTTAAGTCAATAGAAGACAGATATCGAGCACAAATAACCTTATTCAAAATAGTCTCAACTAGAGGAAGTGGATATGAATCCTTGATGGTAACCTTATTCAAAGTTCTTCCATCGAAACAAAGGCGATACTTTCCGTCCGACTTTAGAACCATAAGAATTGGGGAACTCCAAGCAGAGTTACTCCTTTCGATAACATCATCTTTTAACATCGAATCTATTTCTTCATGAAGGTGTTTATTAATGGCAGGCGAGAGTGGATATTGCCTTTGTTTAATTGGTCTTGCATCTCCGGTATCGATATAATGAGTGATAACAGAAGTTCTACCGGGTGCTTTAGAAGAAAGGGATTCGAACTTGGAAATTGTGCCTTCTAATACTTCTTTCTGTTCCGAGTTGAGTTCCTCGAGAAATCCAGATTTTTTATCTGGATTTGCTTCTGCTTGAACTTCATTAACCTGATACGATAGTCTTTTAAAATCTAGACTGATCCTAAATAATTTGCAGAAGTCTGCCCCTAGAATGATTGCATGAGAAATTGACGGGATTATAACAAAATCTAACCTGGAAAATCTACCCTCAAAAATAACTGAAAGATTTACAGTACCAACTAAATCTTGGGGATGCCCGTCCGCTACCGTAACGCAGGGAAGTTCACCCCTACTTAACTCGTGATTTTCCCACAAATGCCTCATATCCGCACCTAACACTGAAACATTAGCTCCTGTATCCAATAAGGCAAGATACCAATTTCCATCAATTTTCACCGAAACATAAGGGCGATTATCTTTAGGTACTTTTCTAAAAACAGGACATACTTGGTCAAGGTTCGACGAAATAGAGTTTGTCATATTCTGGGTAGTCAAATTCGGGACTGTCATAATCGGTACAGTTGTAGGGAGACTGGGGAAAGTACCACCACTCTCAGATTGTTCAAGAGTCTCCACTACAGTTTCCGTTTTGGGACCGCGCCGGTCTCCTTTGTAGGGCGGTTTCCTTGTGGAAGCACGAGTGCGCCCTGTAGCTCGCTTCCAGGTTCGTTTTTTGAACCTGAAGGAGGATTAATTGTTTTCGAACAACGTGGACAAGAAGGTTTTATAACCTCCTTCATTCCACAACCATAACAAAAGGTTTTCAAAGGTTGGGGGCATTGATAAAAAATGTGGTTTTCACTACAATTCCAACAACGAATGCGAGAAGAAATTCCACGAGTATATTCTACCTTATCTACGACGTTAGTCGCCTCACTGGCCTTTGGAGGGTTCACTACTGCGGCTACACCTCGCTGACCTTGACTTCCTTTGACCCTCGAGGTCATTGTTACCTCTGGACTTGAATTTATAG
The DNA here is from genome assembly GCA_910589415.1 of Malachius bipustulatus. Taxonomy (NCBI): domain Eukaryota; kingdom Metazoa; phylum Arthropoda; class Insecta; order Coleoptera; family Melyridae; genus Malachius; species Malachius bipustulatus. Next base: position 86,026,478 of record OU342630.1, on the reverse strand, counting down.
CGATCTGCCTACACAAGAGTTCTAGTTGTTCCAAAGAATTTATTTCACTAAGGCAAAGCTTAGCATTGAGATCAGGAAGTAAATTACGCCTAGCGATTTTAAGTTGTTCTGCCAATGGCAGTGGATTAAGAAGGTGAGCGAATTTCATTCTTAATTTTGCAATATAGGTAGCAACATTCTCACCTGAATGTTGTTTGAAAGATTTAATATCATTCAATAGATCTTCATCATAATTTGGTGGGATGAAAGTATTGCACAATCTGGCCTCAACTTCCTCCCAAGAATGAACACCTGGTCTTATACTACGAAACCATGAGAGGGCCGGTTCTTTAAATAGATCTACAGCACAACCAAAAACTTCATCAAGCGGGACTGCTCGAGCTACACTCAACTCCCTAACTCTCTCTAAAAATTTAATCACTTCTATCCCCTTCTCGTTTCCGGAGAAGGCTAAATTCCATTTGTGAACTGGTGTGGATACCTTGTTCTTTGCTGAAACAGGCAAAAGTTGGGTCTCCAATGGTATCTGAGAGCCCACAAATGGGTTGGTAAAAGTTTGTACATTCGTTGAAGCCGGAATATTTAAACTCTGAAAATCTTCAGTTAAATCTTGCAGAAAAGGGTTGGTCTCAGACCTTTGGTTTCTTTCAAAACCCTGATTAAAGTCAACTGAAGATAAAGTAGTCCTACAAGTATCGATTGTAACCAATGAACTGGTGGGACTTGTACTTCTAGAAGAATTTGCCAAAAGTGGTAAGACCTCACTTCTCTTAAAAAACTCTACCTTTAAATTAATGAAATCCTCACTTAACTTAGCCTTCAACTTTGATTGTTCGGTTCTAAAATCATTTAATCTCTTAATTCTATTTTCCAAATGTAAAAGTCTGGAAGAAATACGACGAGTAAGAGTGGGGATTTCCTCATCCTTAGACTTCTCAATCGCAGATGACAAACTATCTAATGTCGTTCTACACTGTTCATAATCTTCATAAAATTCAAAAGGTGAAACTGATGGAACAAAAACATTTTCCCTCAACAACCTGTTCAGCTGTGTACGACGCATATTTGCATCAAACAAAGGTTCTGACCCACGTAGAATAATTTCATATTTGATCTCATCTACCCACAAATCAGCCACACAAAAATTGGAAAAATTCCTGGCACTCATCTTAACTATTTCTTTATCAAAATAAGCAAAACAATAAAGGTTAGATCGCTAGACAACAATATCCAAATCAATCAGTAATGTTCCCCCTTTGGATACACTACTCACTAAAATTTTCACCGAAGTATCCCTATATCTGGATAGCTTCAGTCCTGAAATGTCACAAAGATACCAAAAAAAAATTTTCCGTAAGCCTAATCAAACATTGGAATCGAAATATGAATATTCAAGGTCATACCTAAAGTTGTTCTTTTGTGAACACTCTATACATAGCTGGAAAGTGGAATGATTTAATTCTCATTTGAGATGTTAATCGTTTCAAATTTAAAAGTTATTATTAGTATCATAAAAGTATTGAAGGAAATGTGAGTTAATAAACTTTGTTTCTTTAAATTACCTTAATTAAAAAAAAAATTTCTTGGCGAAATGAATTTTTTTTTTTTTTTTTTACTAGCCACCACAAAAATATCTACGCCAAATATCGATTAATTAGAAACATAGGTGAGCAAGGTAATTAAGTCGCATTAAAATAAGATAATTAAGATCATAGACGGATACATAAGTACTGACAGTAAATAGCTACCTACTCCCATTGCTGAAGGAATGCTAAACAGATTTAATCTCCACCATCTGGTTCTCTCAATGTATTTTTATTTTTTTTTAAAAACTTAATAAAATTATTATTCACGATCCTGGTCGCGGCACCATTTATTGTGCCCCGAAATTCCACCCCGTAGGTACGAAAATCGGAGCAAGAAAAATAAAGTAACAATACCTACTTTTCTTCCGTCACATCCAGCAGTGCATGCAGATTCATCCGGCAACACTGGATTTAATTTTGAATTTGGAAATTATTTTCACTTTTGAGAGAAAACGAGATGGGGGGATTATAAAATAATTATACATACATCCTAGTAAATAACAGGTTTAATGAATGTTTTAAAAGAAAATTTACATATACCTAGTACAACAGACTAGCTATCAAAATGATTAATAACTCAAAATCTCAAATCTTATCATTAAAAGTTACTAATGACCGTCATTAAATTGTGAAAATTCTGTAAGATCTTTTCATGATTCTAAAAAATATTTCCCCATCTTACAAAATTTTCCTGAGTCAGAAAGAAACATTAACACATTAATCAAAAATTTTGTGATCGTCTGGTTATAACAAATTAATTCTTTATCAAAGACATAATGTACTTAGATTCACTAAACAAAATTCCTACGTTGTGTTCTCCAAATAAATAATGGTTAAATGTTTCTCATTAATACTTATAGTCTCATTAAGACAGTAAATTTTACAAATAAATTCACTTCACTTTATTATTTAAATAAGTACCTAATCAAAATCACGAAAGTTCATTTTCCACCATGAAATGATGATTTATTAAATAAAAATTTACACACTCACATTGTCCTTGCCAGGAGGAAAAATTAAAGGTGACGTCCCATGAAATAATTATTGCTATCGTGGACCACTTCACCCAAAATAAACTGTATTAACCGCATCTTCATCATTTATGACATGACCGTCGGTGGTTAATATTGACAATCCATTGATAATTAAAATCCATAATAATTAATAGGTTGAAAAGCGGGAAAACTAAGATCCTTAAACCAGAATCCTAGGCTCCATAATCAGACTCATAATAATTAGACTCCATAATAAAATCCAAAACTATAGTCCATAATAAAATTCATAATAAGAGCCACTAAACTAGATCCAAGATTAAAGTCCAAACTCCAAAGCTAGACTCCGAAATAAGAGTCAAAAGTTAGACCCATAATAAAAAAACCCTATAACAAAATGAAAAGAAAGCCATTATGATCTTTCCTGTGAGAAATAATTAATATAAAACTTTACCTCTGTCTTTACTGCAACCAGTCGGAAATTCAGAGGGTCTCACATCAATTTAACACAATTATTAGTTTAAACAAAACTAAAAGACACTACTATGCAACACTCTGCTGAATAGTTTCATAAAAAAAATATTTATAAAGACTCCAATGTAAACTACACAACTACACCACCACGAGTTTTATTCACTCACTCTCCCTCTTGACACCGTCAAGCTCCAATCAGAAATGCAAAATCTGTTCCGGTCACCCGGTCTCTCGCTTACCGATTATTAGGTACTATGTTGCCAATTTCTAAATCTCAACAAATCTTCCTTCCCTACCACTATATTCGGACTACCCCTATCCGGAGTTACACAAGTGCCTTGCACCCTGCGGCAACAACTCCCTTCCCGAACCGGGTACTTCTGCTCGGCTGGTGTGCTTATGCACGTTCAAGGTCGCCAGGACTCACCGCGAAATTTAGTGGACAGGGAAATATTTTCAGCACCTGCACCTGTGTGTTTAAAGCCTAAAGAAAAGTAAAAAATTCTAGGAAATTATCGATTCATCGTGAGACTGGAATCTCTCTCGACGGAACCTTATTATCCGGGTGGTCTCGTCTGAATTTAAAAATGAATAAATCCTTTTCTCCCAAACCTTGTCTCTTATTCCTAAACTATATTTACAGGACAGAGTTTAAAAAATAAATAAATTTATTTTCAACGGGGAACGAACGTTACAGTTCCTAGAAAGAAAGGTAGTTTCTATGAAACAAATTGATATAATAATAAATTATTATTATATCAATTACAGTAATTGTTGAAAAACAATAACGCTTTCTGAACGACACATTTGCCCTAATGGTATGCTGAAGACAGAGACATCGATGTTTCAATGGTTATTTCCATCTCATCAGTCTGATCACCACTAGAGGAGTGTGCCGATCAGAAAGAAAATCAAAGCATTTAAGCATACGATTTTTCAGAGATTTTTTTAGAATAATTTTTAGTAAAATCGGAACAATCAGAAGTGCTGCTTGTTTGACAGACCTATCTGCTAAAATGTTACTTTCCTATCGATGAATATTAGCGTAGCTGTTTCATGATTAGTTTGATGATTAGTAGGGATAGGTAGCTCGTGGTCTCATTCAGCTGTTCTCCGTGTTTCGATAGTCTTCTAAAGGAGTGAGAACATCGCGTGAAGGTTACCGCTAAAGAGTTGTGGGTATCTGTCTAGTGTCTATTCGTATAGCAGTAGGATGTTTCCATAGCAGGTGGTTAATGGCTTTGATGTAATTCGCCATGTTGAGTGACTCCGAGTCTTTGGGAGAACGAAAGATGTCATTGGTTACGTCCACAATAATTTTAGTTTCAATTCTTTTGGATAAGACCATTGCTAATTCTGATTGCAGTATGCTCAAATAGGGGATGATGATATTAAGAAATATTTCGAAAAAAAAAGCTTTTAAATTTGTGGAATAATAACTCAAATGAATTACGGTCTTATACAGGATGGCACGTAATTAGCGTGCAATACTGAAACAGCAGATTCTATTTTCAAAAATGTGAAAAAAAGTTCCTATAAAATTAGGTCGAGAAATGCTTCCTAAGGGGGCTACAGCCCCCGAAAGGGGAGCCCATGAAGATGGTTTTTATTTAATACCTCCGAACCCGTTCAAGATAGAAAAGTGGAATTTCGGGAATTTATCAAACTTTTTATGGCCAATAAGATGCAATTACAAAAATTAAAAAATTTTCATCAGGGGGGGTCAGATAGGTAAAGAGTGAGGTTAAAATCACCCCTAACTTTTTTTTTATGTACCTCGTGCCAGGATTTGAGATCAGATTATGAAATGTTGAAGTTTTCTACACAAAAAAGGTCGTCTTGCTGAATTTCGATAACATGCACCGTTTTCGCTTAAAATCGATTTGAAAATTACCTTACATGGCATAAAAATTCATATTGAAACACAACTAGAGAAAAATATTCAACGTAGGCCATGGATCACGGGATGTAATAAGTAACAGTTTGTTTGAAAATTGTGTTTCACGCTAATTAAGTAGAAGAAAAAGAAAATTTATTGAGTACTGTTTTGTAAAAATGGAAAATTTCACTAACCAAGAGCTGGCTGAAATGCACTTCGTATATGGATTCTGCAATGGTCGTGATCTGGCGGCTGAGTATGAATACCGACGACGATTTTCAAACCGAAGAGCTCCTACACGTCAAATGTTCACCCGCATACGTCAAACTTTACCGGAAAATGGCAATTTTTGACGTGCTCGCGGTCAGGGGAGACCCCATCATAGGAATCATGCTGTTGAAAATTTTTGCCATTTTTTTGCTCGATAAATTTTCTTTTTATTCTACTTAATTAGCGCGAAACACAATTTTCAAACAAACCCCCTGATGGAAATTTTTTAATTTTTGTAATTGCGTCTTATTGGCCATGAAAAGTTTGATAAATTCCCAAAATTTCACTTTTCTATCTTGAACGGGTTCGGAGGTATTAAATAAAAACCATCTTCATGGGCTCCCCTTTCGGGGGCTGTAGCCCCCTTAGGAAGTATTTCTCGACCTATTTTTATAGGAACGTTTTTTCATATTTTTGAAAATAGAATCTGCTGTTTCAGTATTGCACGCTAATTACGGGACACCTGTATAAGGTTTCTCTCGGTCTATTAGTCATCATGGAGTAGAGTTTCTAATCCCCGCTGGTAGCTAATCCATAGACCACTATGTGGCGAGACTGGCGAGAGTGTCAAGATCATCGTAATATTTCTTCCATCTACGAAAATAAAATAAAACCATTCTAAATTTTTTCAAACATACTCGACTCCTATTATGTATATCATTACAAGATTCTTCTCTATTAAATAATTTGTGGTCAATGAAGTGAAGTTATACAGGGCGATGCAAAAGTTCCGCACAATATTCCTAACTTTGTAATTAGATGTTTTTATATGGTATTATTATCTTGAAAGATTATCTTGAAAGAGGTCACTTTCATTTATAAAAAGCCATGTTAATTACAGAGTGGCCAACTTCGATGTTTCAATTGGGAATCTAAAGAACCATAAGAGATGCAGAAAAATGGTCCACGCATCTTTTTCATTCTCTCTCATTTTCTAATAGAATTAGAGGGAAATAATTTATACATTCTTGTGATACTTTTTTAAAAAGAAATGCAATAATTAAGTAAATTGCAGCTATCTGAAGCGATACTTTTCATTTCTATGTAAATTTGCTGCTGTCGATCTTCTAAATTGTTGGTCCTATTAATGTAAACCCTTGGCTTTAAGTGCCCTAAAGAAAAAACCTAGCGCTGTTAAATTGGGTGAACAAGCAGACGTTATCTGTTCTTGTCGTCCTATCCACCTGCGCAGGATATACGTTTTAGAGAAATAGCCTAACGATATAACATTAAAATGAGGACGAGCTCCATCCTGTGCTAATCATATTCTGTCGTTGGGCATACTATATCATTGCCTTCATTAAGAAAATCACATGCTAAAAATGTAAGGAGCTCTTCCTGCAAAAAATGTAAACACCGTTTGGTATTTCTTCCATAAATCTAAATTATTCAGTAGATGAACATCAAATAGTCGTAAACTGGGATTCTCGCCATGGGTATCTCAAAATAAGAGGCTATTTTAGATCGTCGCCACACTCCTAATTCAGTTCTCCCACCTCTAGACCGAGCTCTATTAAATGGATGTAACATGACGTTTCTGACATTTTAACATTATTGACTTACTAAAGGCCGTTCTTATTCAAAGGAAAGGTTAATAAAATAAATAATCAAGAAGATTAATTTTCATTAGACGACGAAAATAATTACTGAAGTTTGGTTATTTATTTATATTGTTCAAATTAATTAGAAGTGCTCACGTAAGAGCGAAAAACTGCTATAGTTGAAAGTTATTTTCGCAATGGGAGTAAACTTGTCAATAGTAGATTGAGTTAAGACAAACTTCTTTATTTCATGAATCAAGTGAGGCTTGTAGGAATGAAAAAAACATTCCCAGTAATGCAGCGACAATTGAATGGTCAATATTGTGATTTAGAGCCATCAGAATTATCGAAGCCTTATCGAAATAACTTCAAGAAGTATAAATCACGTCGAGGTATAAATCTTTCATGCTTCAAGTTTTAGTAAATTTTTAAACGATCTTGCTTACTATGGAGATAATTAATGGAGATTAATGGAGATACCAATCTCAAACCTTATGGCTACCTCAAAAACAAGGAACAACAGAGAAAACAAGAAATTTACCCTGCAAATTCCTGAAAAGGAAAAGTGGGAAAAAAGAGAGGTAGCCTTCGAACCGGGAGGACTACATAGGAGCGGGGCTCTACCTGGCTGGACGGAAACTGGGAAGATCCTTTCCTCTTGGGTCTACCGCAACCCTCTTCCAGGCGGAGATTTGTGGTATCCTGCAAGCAGCTAGATTGGAGCAGCTAACAGAAGCCAAGGAACGGGCGAGGTACATATGCACGGATAGTCAGGCCGCCGCGAAAGCGCTGGACACACACGGAACCAGCTCCCCACTGGTCCAGGAGTGTGCCGAGGCGCTGAACAAACTGGCGGACAGAAAATCAGTGCATCTCGTATGGGTTCCTGCACACTCAGGTGTACCAGGCAACGAGCTAGCAGACCACTACCACAAAAAAATTTATTATTTTTGATATATGCCTTTTTTATGAATAAAATTGACCTGTTTCGGGATTTAAAAAATAAACGTTTAACACAAAAATTATAAATATTATGTGGAACTTTTGCACCAGCTTGCATATTATTTGACAGGCATCTAGGTATGTTTTTAGCTAGTAGTAACGGATATTCAATAAAGTGACTCTAATAATTCAACTACCTATATCTAATTGTCAATCAAAGTTAATGATATAAAAGATGAATACCGCAATTGCGCTCAGCACATAACGGTGGTAATGTATTTTCCATTCCTGATTTTAATACCTCATAACCTCATAACAAACTCGTAATACTAATCAATTGTTTAATTATTAGTCTTACTTCATTCCATCAGCTTCGTGCAGTCATTAATACCGCCATTTTAAATTTATTGAAGTGCGAAATTATGTGTCGATATTATTTTATTAACAGGTAGGTACTTTGTCTCTTTTGTGTGTACCGCTACCATTCGCAGTTAGGTACATTTACAACGGAGAAAAGGAAAAGTTATCCATATACAGTTTGTAAGTTACCTACCTGCAAAAACGACATCTTATTATGCACACAATGCTTTGAGATTTTCGTTTGTTCCTCTCCTCGTTCGCCAGCTGCCGCTCTTTTATATTATCACAAATATTCACAGTTCACTATACGGAACCGTAATTATCCCAACAGAGATTACGATGTATAGAGACTATTATTGTGTTATTGGATAGTTAGGATGATATTGGCCGAATAATTTTAATAGCAATTAGCACGTCGCTATACCGTAATGTGAGTTCCAATTAATCCTGGAAATCCATTTACTATTACATATTGCTTTTTAAATGAAATAGCTCAAGAATTTGAGCGCACTACTAGCCTTCCCATCATGTTATTGAATAATTTAATAATCTTAATCTAAAAAATACTTAATAGTCTTGAAAGATGTGGCATGAAAACGAAATTTAGATATTTAAAGGGTCCTCCTTTTTCTATTATGTTACCACTATTTGTACGCTTTTATATTTGATGTAGCATATCGCGTAGTGAGCGTTTTCCTAGTTCTTGAAGATTTATAGCTATTGTTTAAGCCTTTAAGATCAACGACAAATGAGTATAATAATTACAGTGTAACTGGCATGCTCCATAATCTTTCAAAGAGATGAGTATTAAGAATAAAAGCATAAGTGCAATGAATTTCTCCGGAATTGTTTATACATACATCAGATAGCTGGTTAGAGAAATCGCTGAAGTATGTGCTCTCTACTTGAAAATGAGTGCCTCTACGAATAGTAGGTATATTTTTTTCCAGTCTACGTTTGAACAATACACGATTTAAAGAGGACAACTCCTTGAATAATATTCACTGTTACAAAAATTATAAAAATAATTTTCTAATTTTTCGAAAAAAAAATCTGTCCAAATATAAACTTGGAGCTGAATTCAGGAGAGTGAAAATGCTAGTAATCGTGTTGATTCTTTCATTGCTTGTTTGTACTATCGCGGCCACCAGTAAAGCTGACAGAATCTCTAGAAACTGTCACTGAGTTTTAACATTTCTCAGATGTTGTTGATTACCCATCAAAAACTAACCTTTACGTTTTGCTTGTTTTTGAATATCTAATAATAATTATAACTGTTATGATCAGAATTTGCAAGCTATACTCTTTCTGCACTCAGTAAAATCTTGATGGCTGCTGAAACTATTCAAAATGTACATATACCTTGAGAACATTGAATTTGTCTTAAAATAGTCCTACCTAAATGCTGTAGGTACCGAGTAAAATATTTCTTTCAAATTAATTCGAGAACCTTATCATGCTACCGCCTGAAACTATGAATTCTTAATACATTTCACTTTACCTAATAGATTGCTGTATTTTAAACAGCTTTAAAGTAAGAGGCAAAATTATTCTTCGTGTCTAAACTTAATTTCAGATTACAAGAAACATTAGTCAGATTGTCGAAAAGTCCAGCAATTAAATTTGTTAATGATTTTCACGATATTCACTGCCTTAAACTAGGCTGCAATGAATGGGTTGAAAACTCGGCTGAAGAATCAATATGAACCAGAATGGTGTGTCTAGGTTTTTTATTGGGTTTTCCCTAGACTGATTGAAAAAGCGAATGCCTGACCAGGATGTCAACAACTGATCCTTATATTCTACAAACCAGTTTACTCCCAATAAATAGAATTATACACGATGTTCCAGAATAAAGGGGATAAATTTCTAAGGTTGAACGTTTACTTGATTTTAAGATAAATAGTCTTAATGAACCTACCCTCTAAATGCAATATTAGCGAAGTTATAGGGTGTTCAATTAAGAAAAAAAAATTTTATGAATTTTTTTAGACATTTCTGGTACAAAAAGTGGTTTTCTATGTAAATTCTTAACAGTTTTACAGATATGTACGAGTTTGACATTTGAGAAGCACAAAAAATTAGAGGTTTTCGTTAATATTTTTCAACTTTTTGGAAAAATTTACAGATTTGACGTGGGGCTTTCAATGATTTGATTGTACCTACATATTTCAAAAACTGCTGAGAATTTACCTACCAAACCAGTTTTTTTGTATCAAAGCTTTTAGAAAAATATGTTAAAACCAAAATTTATCCAGTGGCGTCAAAAGTGGTGGTAAAAAAGTTGGACCACTATCTACCGTACGTACCTGGTTCAAATTACACAGAGGTAATTATGCTGTTAAATTAGACTAATTAATAAAATAATAACATAAAAAATTTCAATGTATTCAACGAATTCAAAAAAATTTAATTTTTTTGGAACATTGAACCGTCTAACTTCGTTAATACCCAATTTAGGTGGTAAGTTTGAAGATTGTGTCTGAAACTTTAATAAACTTTGAGTGAACTCACGGTTAGTTCTTTCTAATGACCGCTAGATGTCGCTCTACTTTACACCAAACGGAGATCCGTGTTGCTGTTTTATTTAAGACGGCCAAACTTCCATCCATCCGACAGCATCCTCCGGATACTCCAGATGTAGCACACTAAAAAAAAAAAAAAAAAACTATATGTGCTTTATACTCAAAACGACCTACCTTTATTATTTATTGTTATTAATTAATCGTTGAGTATACCTGCCATTTTTCTCTTCTCTTAGATGGTAAGATTCATTAAGACTTTTTGTCTTAAAATCAAATAAATTGGAGATGTAGCAGATGCAAGTATCAAAATGATTCAAATCACGGTTTTGCGGGTGATAATCAACATCAGTTTTTGTCCAAACTATTCACCCAAGTGTCACATTGCGAGTGTAGCAAGATAACTTTTGTCGCTCTATCTTACTGGAAACACTATCGCTATGATAGGATTAGCTTCTAGATCTATAAATTGCTTCAAATTGAATAAAAATAGACTAATTGCAAATTTTTATAAAATTCAAACGGAATTCGTTTGTCCACCGTTTGTCCACGTTTGTCCAACCAAATTTTCGTTTGTCCACCTTAAAAGAAATCGATTTTTTAAATTTTACCGTAACTTTTTTTAAGGGTGGACAAACGAAAATTTTGGTTGAACAATCGTGGACAAACAAATTCCGTCTAGATTTTACAAAAATTCGCACTTAGGGGTGCCAACTTCATTCACCTAGCCATTTTCCTTTTTTGGAGAATGGTAAGACTTGTTATTGCAACCTTCTATTGTGGCTTTCGTTGTTTCACACAATCGTCTTCCTCCAGATCTTCCTTTTCATTGGATAAGGCCACTACCAGTAGGTACGACGTCGAAATTTTTTCACAACGACCAACATTATATTTACTATCTGAAGGTCTTATCTATTTTGGTCTTGTTTATGGCTTGGTTGCCATATTACTCCGCAAATTCAAACTTTTATTTTATTCAAATTTTATTCTGGGCTCATTATTTCTTCCGATTCCATAGCAATACAAAATATTGAAAATACAAAAATCTTCTCCTCGTTATGATCATTATTCTTGTTTCTAATAAATATTATTCAATTTTGACATTTCGTAGGCTCTAAGCCTTTTAACATAGGCTTTTGACGAGGCTTTTGATTAAATTATCCGAATATTTTGAGCATTTTTTTCGGTGTAAGGTGTAATTATGCAAGTGAATGGTAACGTCGACAAAAGAAGTTACATTCATTAATATGATCACGAAGAGAAAATGTATATAAAAAAAATTAGACACATAGGCCCGTATTCATCAATAAATATAACCCCTGGGGTTATATTTTGGAACATGTCATTGGTTTAAAATTCGTAGCGTTCGTAGGGTTTGAGCATTAAACCAATCAGCTGTCAGAAAATTCAAAATATAACCCCGGAGTTATATTTTGAATTTTGATGAATACGGACAATAGTAATTTAGATCTGTCTAATACCTAGTAGTTTTGAGAACAATAAAAGAACTATGAATCTGTTGTCATAACAATCAGGAATAATTATTACTTAATTTACATAATATATCAGAGCTATCAAACAAAAATCATTGTTATTGTTTACTTAGCCCTATTCTAATGCCACTCTTCCAAATTCACATACGCTTTCCCAGTGTCATATAAGTCATAAGTCATAAGTGGCAAGCATGCAGCTTTTCTTTCCTAAAAGATCCGACTCGACTGGTGTCTGGTATTGTTGACAGTAATGGATCCAGGCAGAGTGGATAAAGCCCACTAGCTCGAGTGAATCCAGCAGTGGCTCTAGTTCCGCTCTGAATACGCTTCTCATCTTGTCTTGGTTGCGTAGATATGTGAATGCCTTTTCAAAATACGTTCAAATAGTACGGTAAACATTATAAATAACTAGGAAATCGTTTTTTAACTGAACACACCAAAAAAAAAAAAAAAATCCACTAAGAAAATAGGTTAACGCTCAATTGCAGGGACATGATCAAATTTATGACAGATCAGTCAATAATTTTTTCTTGCAATACATAACCATGTTCCAGAATTAATTCATGTTCTTCACTATTTCTTATTTTTTTATCGGTGTAGAAAAATTTTATTTGGATATGGAATTATTATATCAATAGTCTATTATCTATCTTTTTTCAGGTAGTGGAGGTGAAACACCTGCTGCAGAGGCAGCGGCAGTAACTGGGAGCTCGGGGGGCGGGGGTGGATGTCGGTATCCGGGGTCGCCGGCTCACTCCACAGTAATTTTTAGCGACGAAAATTTAGGGCCGGGGACCGTAGCCACCTACGTTTGCGAGCGAGGCTTCGAGTTACTGGGTCCCTCCCGTAGGATCTGCCAAGGAGGGCAGTGGTTACCCGAAGGCATTCCTTTCTGTGGTAAGTCATCTTTATTATATCTATGATATTTTCTGTAAAGCTTCAGAAGCTTTACTTTAAATTAGGTACACAAATATAATGTCAGCAACTTAGACCCTATATTTGTCTTCTTGCACTTTTGTTCTTTTTCCTAGTTTTTTTTTATTTTTTTTTATTTGATTTTTACACTCGTTGAGTTTTATGTGCTATGATTTAAACGTCCGATTGGGTAGCTCAGTGAAAACCTAAACCAATTACAATTTGGTGTAAAATGATGAAACAAATATTCCTATATCATACAAGGCAGCCATGACGCATGACCCACTTACACCTGCTTATAAAACTTTAAAACCCACCATGACAGGAGTCCGTTGTTCCGTTATTTGGTCACTTCGTTTTCGTGTTCTATTATTATAATGTCTTGGTTGTGGGGGACAGTGATCAACAGACCATGACGACTACAAGTAACAGCAGGGAACAACCGCGAATGATGAATTTTCTTTTATACACGAGTAATATAGACCCACACAGAACGCTATATTTTTATATTTATTTATTTGCTTGTTTTGGCATACCGGATCCTAACTGTTTATTTTTATATTGTCTAGATTATGGTAAGAAAATGTTTGCACACTTACTCGTTTCTCACGTCTCAATCTATTATAAATTGTCAGTGAGGTTTGTGTGGTAATCCATCATTAAAGTCACCAGTTGCATCAATGAACACTGATAAGTTACGAGGGCACGAAACGGTCATATACCTACAGATTGGCCCAGGAACTTCAAAAGAAATTAAACATTGCAGCACGAGAAATTAAATAAGAATATTTTATTTATATTTTAATACTTAAGTAGGTACAGGGTTATCCTAAATAAGTGCGAAAAATGTTAGTGGGTGATTCTTTGGCTTTTGGCTCTTTCTAAGAAAAAAGTACGTGGGTCTGCAAATGGACCGTTTATGAGATACTTACAGGGTGTCAAAACAAAAGGATTTTCCCCGGATTTTTTTTGTAAGATATCACGGACTCCGTTTGAGAGACAGAACTCAGTTTTTGTAGGTTACATGTAATGTCATTGATATTATGTAGGTGTCTTTTGAATACCAAATTAATTTTTTCCACGTGTCAATGGTGAAAATTTTAGGTTTTAGCGACACAGGTTTTCAGCTCTATCGGATTTTTTCCGCGATGGCCTTTGTTTTTAAGTTCGGACGAACTTTTTGGCAAACATTCGGCGATTCGGCAAAATCGTATGGTTCGGCACATCCGTAATATTTTCGTAAGTAATTTAATTATTAATTGTCTTATTTTTTGATAACCCTTCAAGAAAATTAACTCTAAACTTCAGAAAGTAGGTTATTATTTCCAATGCCTCAGTTATTTAAATAATTCTGATAATAATTTATCAAATATAGGTATTAGAATGGTGTTGTTTAATAGGTATAATGCTAAATATGTTGCGTATTTAAGAAATCAAAAATTAAATATATTTGGTGCTTAATTATTATTAATGTTAATCACCACTGGAATTTCTAACCCGAAAGCAAATCTCCCGCTGCCATCTCTTTTCCATAAATATCCCATTCCGCTGTCGGTCATTGATTCCTAATTACATGACACCATCCAGAACAGTTAGAATAATATTATGTAATTATAATAGCAATTAATTACAATATCATATAAAAACAGAACTCCATCGATGGATGGGTACACCTCTCGGAATGCCCAAGGAAGCTTGCCTAATCTGAAATATCCTCCTATGGTATAAGCTAATTTGCATATTAACGGAAATGTTACACTGTTATGACGTCACGACATTGACATTGAACCTTCCTGAGTAAGGCACTGGATGCTGCTGTAGCCAGGTAGTTATCATTATTCGATTCCTGACCTACTAATTTGATTGATATGTTGATTTAATTGGTACCTACAAATTAAAATTATTTTATACCAATCCTATAGAAATGTGAAAAAAAATTCCCAAAATTTACTGAGCTAGTAGCAAGAGAGTTCATTCAACATGAGACATTATCTTAAATATATCTTGTCAAGAACTGCCAGAACTTCCTATAGGTACCTAAAAAATACGATGAGCAAAAAATGTTGTTCAAAAATTTTAGTAAAACTCAAATAACAAATTTCGCCTTCTGAGATTTGGAAAACAGTAGACAGAAAAATGATTTCACTCTCATTTATTAATCGCTGGCCAAAAAAAAACTAAATGTCCTGCTTAGTAACCACTTATCTTCACCTACATACCTACCTGCAGGTGAAAGTATTGTTACTGCGATGTTAATATGGTAATCATAGAAACGATCATTGTCAGTGTCACTTTAAATATTTCTTGTTTTTTTTGGTGCCTTTTGGTAGATAGAAATGAAATTTCCACTTTTAGGACAAATGAAAAAATAGTTAATTTAGTCAAGCTTTGGAAAATATTGCAGGTCTGAGATTGAATCTGTAAAATTGTACACTATCAGGCATCTTTCATATTAGTTTAACAGAATCAATCTCAGACATGATTTTTTTGCAAAGTCTGGCTCAGTTACGTTTTCAATTGCTTGCACAATAATTGTAGGTATATACAGGGTGCATGCACCATGTATCCTTCTCTATATTGCTATCTCCTAACGCTAACGGATACAGGGTCGGTTAAACAAGTCCAAAGGAGCGCAATTTTGTGGCCATCTCGATTCCGTCGAGACATACAAGATATCTGTAACCGTTCCTGAAATATCCTGAAAAAACTGAAAAATCGAGATTTCTTATTTTTTACATATCTTTTTTATTCTTGGAGATTAATTTTTTGTGGGCTTACATAAGTCGTCAAGAGCTACCAATCTGACATTCCAAAAATTTTCAAAGCCGACTAGATCCCAGAATTTTCATAGTCAACTTTCGTTTTTCTTATGGCCACCATAGTGTTTTTTTATGTTGTTCGGTATAAAAAAAATCATAAAAACAAAAAATTGTTAAACTTCAAAAAATAAATTTAAAGAAAATTTTATCTTCTTTTTTATTTACAAAAAAGACACATTTTTAGACCGAATTTCATAGATAAATTAAAAAACCATAAGGCAAGCACTATTTCGGCAAATTTTACAAGTGTTGACGTTTTTCGACGATTTTTTATTAGGTTTTTCTTTGAAAAATTAAGAATAAAAATTTTTTTTTTGAAGTTTATTCATTTTTGGTTTCCATTATTTTTTTCATATCGAACAACATAAAAAAATAATATGGCGCCCATAAGAAAAACGAAAGTTGACTGTGAAAACTCTTGGATCTAGTAGGCCTTGAAAATTTTTGAAATGTCAGATGGATAGCTCTTAACGGCTTATGTAAGCGTACAAAAAAATATTTATTAATGTTCAATAATAAAAAAGATATGAGGAAAATAAGAAATCTCGATTTTTCAGTTTTTTCAGGATATTTCAGGAACGGTCACAGATATCTTGCATGTTTTGACGAATTCGAGATGGCCATAAAACTGCGCATCTTTTCTCTAATTTAACCGACCCTGTATCTCTTAGCGTTCAGGAGATAGCAATATAGAGAAGGATACATGGTGCACCCTGTATTATGATAGATATAATCATAGCTATGACGTACCGATCATTTTTGTAAAAAATTACACTGATGATGTAAAATGAAAAATGTGACAGCAAAATTACGTATGTATATGGTAAGTAGGTACCTAATGTAATTTTTTTACGCATTTTCGAAAATTACATCAAGTGTAGTTTTTTACATAAATGATGATCATATTCCCGAATATGATAAGAGATATACTCTTTAATGGTCTGTTTGATACTTCCTTCTTCGCACTTGAGAGCAGTTCTTCCATTCAGGAAACAATAAATGGTCCTTCAACGGTGCATCGTTCTTCCGTTGCACGTATAGGTAGATAAAAACTATTAATAGCTAAATGCGCTCACCTAATAAATATGTTTTTACATATACAGACTGATCAACAAGATTGTAGCTTGTCAATCATCAATCTTTTAAGTGGAACGACCGCTAAACTGTTGCATATTTGGAAGTTTACGATTGTCTCTCTTCGTAGACAAAATTACATAAATGGGGACAGGCGAAGTATCAATATTTAGAATCACTTTGGTCAAGAATCTCAAAAATATATTTTTCAAAAACTTCAGTTTATTACTTTCCAAGATCTCAATGAAAAAGTTGAAAAAACACCTATCTCCCCGGTCTTTTCTTCGAAACTATAGTAAATCAAGAATGTCCAAAAAATGTATTTCTATACAGACTGTTCCAGTTTGTGTGTTCTTACTTCCGCCAAACGGTAAAAGTTTTTTATGATATTTTTTTGTATATTGCTTCGTTTTTGAAATAATAATAGAATCCACTAAATTGCGTTATCCCTGACCAACCAAGAAATATGGGAGAATAAAATAAATAAATTCCTTAGTTTAGATGTTAAGAGATGTATTTAATTTAGTGTTTGTTTGTTGTTGTTCTCACAAATTATTATTAAAACATACTAAAAAAATTATAATTTCCAAAATAAATTTTTCCTCATGTTTCTTATGTGTGGTCATATCCAAGGATATGCAATTGAGTGATTTTTATTTTTTATTACACGAACAAAGCTAAATATGAATAAAATCTGAGGAACAAAAATGTTGTACTTGAAATTTCCTGTAATTGCCCTGTAATCTGTAAAAAAAATTAAGTTTTTGGCGTACTTTTTTTAATTAAAATTAAAAATTAAGTTTTTAAAAATAATTTTCGTTGGGGTGCTTACCGGGACGCCACTGGACTTAATAATTTTAATCTATTTAAGGCTAAACTGGCCGCATACCACAGCAAATGAAATTTCCAAATTTCAATTATGTTGGGTAAAGTATATTTAAGATATTTTCGAAAAAAGTGATTTCTTAAATAAAAGTTTAACATTTAAAAATTAAAGCGTTTTAGAGCGATAAGGTACTTTATATGAAAAATAACAATTATTATTTTTACGTGTTCTACCGTTTGCTGGAGTTAAGAAAATACAAACTGGAAACCCTATAAGTATATGTATGTTTTTTGAAAAACTATTGTGGTTCAACTTTTTTTTTCAAAATTTAAAAAAATAATTTTTTTAATTGAATTTTTTTTATTTAATTTAATTCTATGGTTTACAGCGCTCAATCCTTTCTTACAGATATTCGAAATGTGGTTCTTAAAGGATTTCGTTAACTTTTTCAGATTATAATGTCAAAAAAAAAAAACAATCCACCTCATTTTTCTACTAGCTCCTAAATCAAAAATGCTAAGATTCTCATTGTGAAAGTACACTTCACATTTTTTTAATTTTTGATAATGGAAAAATTATCTAATTTGTCTTTAGAAAAATGAGATATACATTATATTCGTCGTACTATGGTAACGAGAGAAATAGTGTGGGTGAAGCATTTATAAAGGATCCATTTAGTGGGTACCATGTCTAATATTCATTGTCAAAGTGACCGTAATCTTGGACAGCACTAACAATATAAGATTCGAACAAATGGTTGAGAAAAATTGTTTGTAAGCGAGATCAGCTAAAGCGGGAAGATACTAATAATATTGATAGTGCTGTTGAAGAAAATCAAATCCGTCAAAAGGCTTGTTACTGGCTGTTTTTTGTTTCTATTGGCTCACTATTCTGTTACCTACTTGTTCATTTTTTATAAGTACCTATTCTTCAATTTTATTACCTTCAGTGTTTAGCATACAACTTCTTCATGATTTCAGTTATTAATTTATAAGGTCTTTTTACACCTTCTTATTAGGGTTCCAGATATTACAATAATTAGAAAAAATTGTGTATGCAGGATAACTTTAAAAGAAAGAGGATACAGGATATGCCAGTGAAAAATCGAGTTGTCCTATTTTAGACATCCATGTCTTTTTTATTCTTGAAAATGTAATGAAGTTCTTGAAAATTTAACCTTTTTTCAAGTTTTTTTACATGTTTTCACACTTTACGAGTGAACAAGGGACCGATAGGCCCCCAAACGTTTCATTTTTCATAAAAATCTTTTTAAAAAATACTACTTTCATCAAAGAACCTAAATCCTAATAAATTAAAAGACAAAAATTAACAGTTATAGATAAATTATAAATAAATAAATACTGAACATAATTTTTTATACAATTTTTTGTGTAACGTTCAGTATTTTTAAGTTTCGACAAAAATGATATTTTTTCTATAAAAAAGAAGATTTTAAATAGCCGCCATTTTCAATTCTTTGTAAGGCGAGTTTGGCCCCTCCTAAATATTATTTAGGAACAGCCTAAAGAATAGTTACCACCATGGGGCCAAACTTTATCATGATTTGTAACTCACACTTAAGGATTCATATCTACTTACAGACGAGAACATTAATTGAGATAATAAAAGCTTCTGATGTATACAGGGTGTCCCAATATTCCATGGACATGGAGCAACCACAGATTACTGAGGTAAAAAAAAGTCGCTCGGACCAAACTTATCTCTATACCAAAATGCTTCGTTTATCCGCTAGAGGGCTTCAAAGTCTTTTGAAAATTTTAGTTTTTTTGAAATAGCTCAAAGTCGGCTGATTCAAATTCGATGAAATTTGGTAGGTAAATGTCTTATTGAAAGTACTAATTTCTGATGTACATGATAATTTGACGAAAACCCGGGAAGGGGTGAAACTACCCCTACCCTCCATTAAAATTGATCGTAATTGTTGATAGGGTAGCAGGAATGCTGTTCATGTTTTTTTGTTTGAAAGATACATCGTTTTAGCCCATTGTTGGTCTCCTACAAAAATCTGTATCTTTCCGAGGTGCTATGTGATAAAATAAATTAGTCGATGATAACTAAATTTTCATTTCATTCTTTTAATTTGAAATCAAATTTTCAATTGTCAGGTGATTATTTGATCTAATCTCATAAAAGATGCTCGATGTGGGCGCCGGTTTGGATCCTAGAAAGTTCCATCCTGCGCAAAAAAATTATTTGAACTCTTCTTGGAACCTCGTCGTTTTGCAAACTGTTTACTGCGTTTGAAAAAAACCGTTTGCAAACACCTGAAAAAAAAACCGAACCATACTAAACATCTTTTATGAGATTAGATCAAATAATCACCTGACAATTTGAAAATTTGATTTCAAATTAAAAAAATGAAATAAAATTTTGGTTAGGTACCATCGACTAATTTATTTTATCACATAGCACCTCGGAAAGATACAGATTTTTGTAAGAGACCAAAAATGGGCTAAAACGATGTATCTTTCAAACAAAAAAACATGAACAGTGTTCCTGCTACCCTATCAACAATTACGATCGATTTTAATGGAGGGTAGGGGTAGTTTCACCCCTTCCCGGGTTTCCGTCAAATTATCATGTACATCAGAAATTAGTACTTTCAATAAGACATTTACCTACCAAATTTTATTGAATTTGAATCAGCCGACTTTGAGCTATTTCAAAAAAACTAAAATTTTCAAAAGACTTTGAAGCCCTCTAACGGACAAACGAAGCATTTTGGAATAGAGATAAGTTTGGTCCGAGCGACTTTTTTTTACCTCAGTAATCTGTGGTTGCTCCATGTCCATGGAATATTGGGACACCCTGTATTTAACACTTTCGTTTCATGTTCAACATGGGTTTCTGATACGCCTGTCTTCAAAGTTACTAGACCAATTTTGATGAGTGTATAGTCGTATTTTCGTTAATAATAGCCGTGCCGTGAAAACTACATATAAGTAATTCTAACTCAAGATTCTGGGTCAGAGACTTCAAAACGTTCTAGAATGACATAATTGTGGAAAATCGAGTGGTCTACTCACCTTATAATATCTTGTAATAAAGCTTCACGTTCTCGAACTCAAGCTTTCTTCCCCGCAATCTCACTTCTCTTGGTTTGGTATATAGATAGGTATGTGCAGTGTCAAACTGAAGTGGAATAATGCAGTGTTTTCTTTTAAAATGGTTTATCTACAGTGCCCGTCAAAAAGTACGCACAATATAGGAAAATTTATTGTTTTTCATCTTTTTTATTTTTTTTTGTCATCAGTTTGTGCTTTTCAAAAGATGAAATTTGAGCACACCAGTGTCACATCCATGGTGTGAATTCTAGTTCCAGAAAAAATAGCGCTTATCTAAACTAAATTTCAAGAATCATAATATTTTGACAACTAAAAGTGTTACACAACAAACTTATAACACAATAATTTGTACAAGATGAGTTCGATGGGAAGCTCTTGCCATTCCAGTTGTTTTCTCAAAGTTTGGTGTTAAATCTGCCAGATGATTTTTTTTTTAGATCTGTTACTATTATTTTCGTTTCTGCGGTACTGTTGTGGGATAATTAGATTGCCTCGCTTCTGTTTAGAACTTTTGGGTACATCTATTTTCGATGATTCTATTGTACCTCGACGGACACCTAAAATGTGGGTACAAGTTGGGTAAAATGTTGATCATTTCAGCCAGCCAAAAGGTGGAAATTTACTTGAACAGTTGGATACAAAAATGTAATTTTAACTCAGATGTGAAAAATAAATACACTTTTACTTATAACATTTTTTTTTTACTCTTATGTCGGTTAACGTTTTTATTGAATTTAGAAATAGAATAAATTTTCAATAGGTAATCCAATTTATAAT
Organism: Malachius bipustulatus; assembly: GCA_910589415.1. NCBI lineage: Eukaryota > Metazoa > Arthropoda > Insecta > Coleoptera > Melyridae > Malachius > Malachius bipustulatus. The sequence goes on along the minus strand of OU342630.1, from coordinate 86,004,922 downwards.
TCAAGTTGTCGCATCTAAGTTAATTAATATATTTTATCACATTCTGAGAATTTTAGCTCCATAGAAGAGGTCATGAAGTCAGTGACAGTAGTTGTAGAAATCATCTTATTAAAGTATGTAGTTTGATCAGTACTCATGACCTTTCATGAAGACAACTAGCATAGTTGCTTAAGGAATGTGTCCTAATTTTGTAATATAAAATACTAAATTAGTCCAGCTATTTAAGAATGCACATATTACACGTTGCTTGTTCACCTAGGTTCACATGGTGTTCATTTGATGGGAAACTTTGCCTGAGGTGTTATGTTTCATGGGCCTTGGCCACGTCGCGGCCACGGTTAATCACTAGGGCAGTGTGTAAACTGTATAATGACGTTACCGCCGGTACCGGGTCAAACTCGTTCAAGTTCAACCACGCCGTTGTAGTAGTATAATAACAACAACGTAAAGCTAAATTGTGAATAGTAGCGATTGTCAATTGTATTTCTATTGCTGACTGGCAGCAAATTGCTAGGTAGTTATACTTCGTATCTACGTTGGCGCTCGATAATGATATAGGTACCTACAGGGTGTCCCAATATTCCATGGACATGGAGCAACCACAGATTACTGAGGTAAAAAAAAGTCGCTCGGACCAAACTTATCTCTATACCAAAGTGCTTCGTTTGTCCGTTAGAGGGCTTCAAAGTCTTTTGAAAATTTTAGTTTTTTTGAAATAGCTCAAAGTCGGCCGATTCCAATTCGATGAAATTTGGTAGGTAAATTTCTTATTAAAAGTACTAACTTCTGATGTACATGATAATTTGATGGAAACCCGGGAAGGGGTTAAACTACCCCTACCCTCCATTAAAATCGATCGTAATTGTTGATAGAGTAGCAGGAACACTGTTCATGTTTTTTTGTTTGAAAGATACGTCGTTTTAGCCCATTTTTGGTCTCCTACAAAAATCTGTATCTCTCCGAGGTGCCATGTGATAAAATAAATTAGTCGATGACACCTAACCAAAATTTTATTTCATTCTTTTAATTTGAAATCAAATTTTCAATTGTCAGATGATTATTTGATCTAATCTCATAAAAGATGTTTAGTATGGTTCGTTTTTTTTTTCAGGTGTTTGCAAACGGTTTTTTTCAAACGCAGTAAACAGTTTGCAAAAAGACGAGGTTCCATGAAAAGTTAAAATCATTTTTTTGCGCAGGATTGAACTTTCTAGGGTCCAAACCGGCGCCCACATCGAGCATCTTTTATGAGATTAGATAAAATAATCACCTGACAATTGAAAATTTGATTTCAAATTAAAAGAATGAAATAAAAATTTAGTTATCATCGACTAATTTATTTATCACATAGCACCTCGGAAAGATACAGATTTGTGTAGGAGACCAAAAATGGGCTAAAATGATGTATCTTTCTAACAAAAAAACATGAACAGCGTTCCTGCTACCCTATCAACAATTACGATCGATTTTAATGGAGGGTAGGGGTAGTTTAACCCTTTCCCGGGTTTCCGTCAAATTATCATGTACATCAGAAGTTAGTACTTTTAATAGGAAATTTACCTACCAAATTTCATCGAATTGGAATCAGCCGACTTTGAGCTATTTCAAAAAAACTAAAATTTTCAAAAGAATTTGAAGCCCTCTAACGGACAAACGAAGCACTTTGGTATAGAGATAAGTTTGGTCCGAGCGACTTTTTTTTACCTCAGTAATCTGTGGTTGCTCCATGTCCATGGAATATTGGGACACCCTGTATATTATGTACATACTAGGTATCTGCATACAAATTATCTTATTATATGCAGAAAAATCATAATCATTATATTGGATTCAAGATGAAAGCAAAAAATTCCATAATATTTTCTATATTATCAAAAAGTCAAACGGAAGTAGCCTCCGCTGAGGAAGTTTATTGCCGTTGTCGACAACACGTCCCAAATAAGTGACACAATAACAATAACTCAACAGCCCATAAGAAAACTTTGTCATTTGCCTTAGCCTGGAAAACTATAGCTTAGCGAGATCTTAAACACAAAAACGAACAATAATTTTAATGAATTTGAATTACACAAAAAATTGTTGATAAAAATACAAAGTAAACTTGAGAAGTATTCTGCTTATCACCTAGCACGACGATCATTATGCTTTGTAGGAGGTAAAGTTGGGCTACTCATCCAAGCTTGCTAGATCTGCAAATCATCGACAATTTCCCAAACTATTTCTGCACTAGATCTTCTTCATAATAATAATAATAGTAATAGTTTCCAATCTACATAATACCTAATATTTTATTACTAAGTATTATGAATTGCTTTAGCTTAGGTGGGTCACATAAACGTAGGTTACTGCTTTATTTACATGAAGTTGAATAGAACTGGCATTATCTTAGATTCCTAAATCTCCACGACATTTTGTAGATTATTCCGAATAGATAGGTACACGTTTCGTACTGTATACTTATCATTGATGTTAAGCAAAAGACGCAAAAAACAAACGACAAGAACTTATGTAGAATTCGAGATTCTACTTAATGAAAAAGTAGGTGTTTGTTATACATTTATAAGACAAATTGTATACATTGGAAAACTCCAAGAGCCATAACATAGCATTTCTATACAAACAGACGCATCTCTTTCTCTTTATATCATAATACACTACATAGTTTCACATTATCTGTGACATCCTTTACTTGATGAGTTTTTAAAATAGTCGTAGACAAAATAGAGCCTTCTACTTGCGGAGAATGGCTGTGATGCTTCTCGGGTATTTTGAGAGATACGATGCTGCGTAGTTTTGGCAAGATTTGTGATCTAAAAACAAATTAAGAACAGCTTCATTATCTTCATTTTGTCATATTTTAGCCATCCATGTATTTTTTATTCTTGAAAATAAATTAATTATTTTTTCAAGTCTTACATAAGTCAAGGAAATATTTCTATCCACTTCTGCCCGTAAAAAATTTTCAAAGAAACAACTAGCTCCTAGGGTTTTGACAGTCAACTTCTGTTTTTTTTATGGCGCCATATTATAACTGAAAATTGTAATAACTGAAAATTTAATTCTTTAGTTTTCGAAAAAGACCCGAATGACCTCATAATGTTGACGTCATTTGATAAAAAACTTTTTTTCGAAAACAGGAAGAAAAAAATTTAAAAAATACATATTTTTTATGTGAAAGATTTTGGTTTCATTTAGTTTTTTTTACCGCAAGACATTGAAAACAATATGGCGACCTTGAGGAAAATAACGGTTGATTAATTTACTCTGGGATCTGGGATCTAGTCGGAGTTGGAAATTTTTGAAATATCATCATATACACTTCAGCAATATGACTGAAGCTATAACAAATTTCTTTTCTGATTACTAATCAGCAAAAAAAACACTCACCTTTGCGCCAATTTAACCTACAGACTTCATATCTCTGAAGATAACCGAGATGTGCATGCATTTTCTCTACAAACGGGCACCGTTTATTTATAATAGTCTAGAGCAAAAAAGCAAAAAAATTCAAATATAGGTACCTACTCGATTAAAAATTAATGTAGTAGCATATGGTTATATGGACAGTATCTTGTTCTATCAAAACAAACTTTTATGATGATTCTAAAATATTTTAAGCCATTACATAACTGCAATAACATTGTTGATCCCTACGGTGTATTATACCTATAGTGTTTAAAAATGTATCTATAATTTTCCTCTTTTCTAGAAGAGAGTGTTCGTAAATGCAGAACATAATAACAGTAGTCAGTATTTTCTATGCTAATTTCCAACATTTTTATTATCTTCAGCGCAAATCATGGAATATCGGTACACACTAATATAAGTAGCAGTGAATCTGGATAATAACCACAGACACTCATACATTATGTAGTTTAGTTATTAAAACCGTAAATTATTTTTATAAACGCATGCGGTAATTTTAATAAAGTCTAAGGATTTTGTGTGATGTGATGATCACTTCTTACGCTTTTAATTATGTCAATGTTCGTTTTGATATGAAAGTTTTGACGAATAGTCCTAGGAGATGAAATGCAATCAAGGAAATAACAAACTATATCAATTAGAATAGATACCAAATAAAAAAAAAGAAAACTGTGTGCGAATCATCTTGAATTATTACACACACATAATAACGGAATGTTGTGATATGTTCTCTTATAGCGAAGATGAAGCAAGTTAACTGCTAGTTAAGTAAAAAATAGCACGATATTAACATTTAATAATAATAATAATAAATATTCTCTTGGCGTTTGAGTTTACAGCTATGTTTGAGTATAAAATGAAAACAACTACATATAGAAATAAACGCAGGAAGTCATATCGAAGCGTTTTGCGCTTTCTTTTCTCCACAAGATTGTCCATTTTGGTTAGCTATAAAATTTAGAGGCACACTTTTGATTAATTTGATTTTGAAAATCGTCGATCCATCTATTGGGCATCATGCGAAAGTGATACTTTCAAACTGATTATATCTATTCATTTTATTAATGGAATGTGTCAAATTGTAAACATTTTGTTATTAACCAAAATCAATCCATCATAATAATAGTTTTTAAAAAGCAAGATTAGAACCGCTTTCATTTTAATCTTCACTACGATTTGCTTACGTGAGTTTAAGCAGCTACAGTTAATCGACCTTGCTCAAATTATTCACAGTCACAGAACCATAGTCGACACCGCATTATGATGGGAAACGAAAACAAAACCAATGGATTGTCTTAATAAATTGCACTCTACTTATACAGGATATTCAATAATGCGAAAAAAAATTGAATCGGTCATTTTGAATTTTATAAGGCCACCATTTTGCAAGAAATTGCGGTATATTTACGTAATAAATCCTAACAATTTGTTTCATACCTATCTCCAGATTAAAGAACCATATCGATTTAAGTCTTTCAGTATGAAACATCCTATTGATCAAATACTGAAATATGAGTTAATTTTATGGCAAAAACAAGACAAGAAAACTCAATAGACTGAAGTAAATGAAGGTAAAACATCACATCACTCCTTAACAACTGTTGAGCTAAGAGGATTTTAGTTGTGTCTGCTGAATTAATGGTATAGGTACGACGGTCCCGCTTTATATACCTACTCTATTTTTGATAAGTTGAGTCCTCGGTGAGTACTTTTTCCAGGTCTGCCTTGGTAATTTGCGAAATTTGCTTCTGAACTCGTTCCAGTATTATAGGTCAAACATTCGGAGTTCCGATTCTTGTTTTTTGCTTGTTAAATAACATCCTGCTTTTATCCGCTCGAATGTAGGGGACCACCAAGGTGTTCTCCTACACAAGCAGACTTTTTGACAGAACATGAGCTTCTCGTAAGCCTAGAGAATTTTTTTGTCAGAAAGCGGGTCTTTCAATATCATCTTTCAACGTATCTATTTCAAAGAACTTCACAATTTGTCCCGTTTAAACACAATCAGAATCACACAAAAATCAGAATCCACCTGACAACAACCAAATAGACCACTTTCAAAATTTAAAAAATTTGAAAACCAAGGGCATCAGGGCCCACACAAATTTTCCAACTTAAGATTATTCTTCTTAAAGTGCCATACCTGCATATCGGGCGTAGGCTACCTCTCCCGTATGTCTGTATGGTGCTCGAGCTATCAGCTCACACAGACATAAGGGACCTCCCATTTTAACGCCGGAGTCCAAACGGCACTATTTTGAGAGGTTTTACTAGGCAAGTTTGCGGTGGTTTCCGCGAGGTGGATCCCGATCTTGGTTCAAGAAGCACAACAAATAATTGACGGCTTCTGGTCAGTTTCGAACCAAGGTGTATCGGCACGACTGACCAAAACTGCGATAATACGGGAGCCACTTAATAATCAGCATGGCCATATCAAAAAGCAATTGATAGTCTAACCACTCGTTCATGTAACATGTAACATTCCTAGCTGTACCGTGGGTTCCTGTATTTTGTTTCTTCTCTATATACTTACCCCCATTAAGAATGTTATATTGTCTGTGGTGTGGCATATAGTTTTTATTGGAGACTCGCAAGCCCTGAATATAGTTTGTAATCTCCCAGCCTGCAACAGTGATATGAACTGCCGAGTGGCAGCGACTACTGACAAAAATCGGATCACTACCTCAATCTAAAGTTGTTTGGCGATGGATGTTAGTTCGTCTACTAAAGAATCGCCTCTGGTTTTGGCGTTCTTTCTCCTCATATTTTATGGTATGAATTGCTGTCTACACAAATAATGAAATAGTTTGTTGCCTGGAGTATTCCACGGTCTTGTCCCGGCCTCCTAAGAACACTAAACTCTATCGTTGTGGTGTCTATTGGGAGGTATATTGATGAGATAATATAAATTGTATCTTGAGGACCTTGAGGTCCAGTTCCACAATCTTAAGCTATTTCTGCCGTAGTTTGATCTGCAGAGGATAACTGAGGCAGAAAAGTTTCCTTGATATTCTTTTGTACATAGTATGTGTTTGGTCTACTTGTGGTTGTATCTGAAACTAAACATCCATTTAAGTTAGGTATTTATTTATCAAGATATTTTGTTATTTGTATATTTTGATTTTTGTTGGACCCTCCGTTATTTCCTCTAGCCAGTCTGAAGACTCCTCACTCATGTAGGTGATCCTGATAATCTCCCTGAAGTATGAACGAAAAGCCCTAAAGGGTTAGGGGGTGTTTTTATCTAGGACTTTACCTAGGAGCCTCTGGCTCCTTTCATATGTGAGACATGCTCCACTCCGCTTGATTAATACTGAGGTTGCCATGCAGGTGTTGCATATTTCTACCATAGCGGTGAATTTTAGCTTCGTTCCATCAGGCCACCTATAAGCTTCTTCCTGTTTTTGGGTGAAGGTTCTGAGCCTTAATAAAAGGCACATCTCTCAGTCTCTACCAGTTAATTATATTATTTGAACTCAATTCGTAATTGGGATGGATTCTTCATGGATTGGCATTCTATTAAAGTTTGATAGAGTTCAGTGAGTTGACATTGCTCATAATGCTGAAAATAAAATTAATAATGTTTTTGTATCATCACGCAGGCATTGCTCACCTGAATCCCTGCCATACCTATTAAGCAATTACAACGATTAGAATCATAAAAATAACTATAACTTGAAAAGTTATCTTGTGTTAAGAATTAAGTTAATCAGCGTGTACCAACATAGCGTGAATCAATTATCATAGTTGGCACTAAGGTTCAAGTCGGTAGAGACGAGACAGTCGGAAGATAATACGAACACTTATGATACAGAATACAGGTCAAAGAAAAATATGTAGTATTGGTGTTTAAAATGTCATTTATATTTCTGTTGTTAAAAATCGGCCAATTACTTATTTTTTAATATTTTTATTCTTTATTAGTTTAAGTTTATATTGTTCGTGTTTTTTTTTACCTTTTAGTATTAATATCCAACATATACATATAAGAGTAATAATTAAATAAACTTTTACCCAGAAAATATCACATCAATAATGAATAAAACTTTGGTTTGCAATTCCGACTGAAACTTCTGAGATTTCCATAAATTCAGCCAAATACCTAAATAAGCAAAGTGAAATGAAAAGAGAAATTATTATATGTAGATTTATGAGTAGGTATCTACGAAAAACAAAATAATTAAGTCTGTTGCATATTTATTGGAGGAGTACCGGTTGCGTTGATTAGAAGAGATTTGCAATGTTGAAGTGAACATTGGCAATAATAATATAAATAAAAAAGTGTACTCACATAATTGAAGTACTTAAGTGAAGCAAAAAGGAACTGAAAATACCACGAGATGATAGAGATCTATATGTCTAGAACTAGATGAAGAAAAATTAAGAAAAACAGAAGAAAGAAACGATTAGAACGTCATGGATATTACAGTCACTAGTAAGATGCGTCTGAGCGCAACGTAGACAGCATGCAATTTTATTCCGTCTGATTGCAACAATTGGATGAGTTTAAGGGAGCCGAGAAGTAGTTATCTTCACTAACTAGTTAATGGAGTAATGGCTTATGTATTAAATTCTGCTGGAAGTTATGTAGAACGCTCAAATTAAATTAATGTCGCCAACCAGTATATATCTAGGTCAAATTTAACCTGTTGCTACCTTACACGAAGACTCTCTGACTAAGTCCCGAACGTTGTAAGTTAGAGAGTGAAGATTTCGCCAAGATATTATATGATGTGGTGTCACATCCGAATCGGCGTCATTTTATATAAATCTACTAGATTTACTCATAATGATACATATCTACTAAACTATTTACTACTAGGTATAGATGAGCGTAAATAGAGCCAAATAGAGCTTGATTATTTTATAGGTCAATGAAAAGGCATTCGATAATTAAGTGACCCAATAACGCTTCGTTTGCATAAATATTTGTCCTCATGACTTGTACATCCTTTACCAATGACCTATGCAGCAGTTAAATGCAAGTGCAAATGAATTCTTATTATGGAATGTACGCGTTCTTGCTATTTAAACTTTGTTTTTCAGATTCAAATTATAAACATAAATAATTGATTAACTCGCTTTAAATAACAAAGAATTTTACAATTTTTTAATGCTTAAATTAAAGATACATTAAAGTTTGATTTTTTCCAATTTTTATAATTTACTTCTAATTTAATTATTATATTGGTAATAAATGGAAAAGTTTTGCTACCTTCTTCGAGTAGACAATGTCGATGTTAATTGAATGCTAAAAAGTAATGGACGTCTAATTTCCTCTATGATGCTCTCCACTATGTAAAGTTAAAGCTAAAAAAAATATTAGTTCTTGTCGAAGTATGGGTCAGAAATCTTCCCGAAATGTCAGTACTGAGGCTCCTTCGAAAGAATCAATCATAAGACAGAAGAATTTCGAAGAGGATGGAGACGACAGCGAATAAAAGAAAAAATTAAAACTGCTGCCATGTATAGGTATTTGTACATATTACTTATTGAATGCTTGATGGTTTACTAATTGGTTTTGAAAAAGGTATAAGGTTTCGATCTTTTAATCACTTAAACAAAAAATGTAAAATGTCAAAAATAAGTTCATGATACGTATTTTTTTTTACCTTTGAGGTTTGTAATTGTTCCTATTTTTGCAAGAAATATCTACGAGGTAGGTAGGTAGGTATTTAGGTGTTTAAATAATAATATGTGCCAACCTATTGCAATATCTGGTCATGACCATGCAGGAACTCCTTAAATAATTTAAAAATCAGGGATAACTTTATTGTCATACCTACTTTGCATTTTGTATTTGTATAATACATTGTTGACTTTAATAATTATTAAAAGATCTAATAAATATTATCCTGTTAGCGGGCGTTTTATTTAAATTCTCGGCAAGCAGACCGCTGAACCCAGGGTGAGGGGCATGGAGCAGCGAAGGAGGGTGATCGACGTTTCCCTACGTTTGATGCGGTAGCCACAATTCACATTTTAGCATCGTTTAACATTTATATTTATTGCTAGTTTATTATTAAAGATAAAAATATAAAAATGACACCGTAGGAATCAGAAATGATCAGGAAATAATTTTTAAAGATATGCTATTTTCGATTAAGAGCTTCGTTTTTGAGATAGCCGTTGTTAAGTGGAAAAAAGTAGTCCGAGCAGGCAGTTTTTGACGTAAACCGAAGCGAGATATCGCTGTTTAAAGTTACGATGGGCCCATTTGCGCAATGCTTTTCTAAAACGGCTTTGATTTTTTCCTAACTTAACCATCACAGATAACATTTTGAAAAATTGGCACGGCAAAGTTGCACTAATGAACTACCACATCCTGTAAAAAAAGTAGAAAATTTTGAATAGTGCCTTTTTGCACAGGACGATTTTTTGACGACTTCGGATTTGAGTTATTTAGGCCATAAACTATGATTCCTGAAAATTTCAGCCTTGTACACTAAAAGGTCCACAGAATCGTGTTTTAAGCGACTTTTATTCATTCTAGCACTCTACTATAATGCTATCTCAGCTAGATTCTATGGCTTAGCAAAAGTACATAACCCACAGTTAGGTCTCAGACCTATCATTTTATGTATTATATTGTGTAATCCACCAACATTTTCTTCTTATAAAATTTATTATGGTGATCACAAAAACTTATTTCAAAGCCTTCCACTTCGCAAATAATAAGTGAACAACTTAAGTATATGTGTACCTATATTTAAGTAACTTCTTCGAGTTTACAACACCGGGGTTAGTAGTCACTAATCAATTTCACAAAATGTAAGAATCGTTGTTACTCATTTTTTAATCCCGAAAAATTTCGATAATATGAAGCAAGAACAATATTTCCTTAAAAAGATATGACCAATTACGTGAGAAAAAAGTGACAAGATTGCACTGAACACACTTCTTTGGGGAAAAATAGTGGGTAGGTCTACATCCAGATTAGAATATGTTACCATGGAAATATAAAATGACAAGTCCACTAAGTTTCAAACAATTATTTGAACTTAACAACGATACCGCATTGGCACATTTTATTGGACTCGGAGAATAGGTAGAATTTGAATGCCTCTAATTTCGTTACCGATAATTAAAAAAAAAATAAAACCAAACACTTATCGTGTAGTAGTTATGTGAAATCGTGTGTTTTGCCAGTGCGAATGTTGTTTGAAGTTGACTGCCGTGTTGATTTAAATTTTTGAAAATTGAAACCTTTATATCTCGACGGAACTTTATTATTAATTCATTAATTAATATTTACATTTATATTAATATTTTATATTAATTTTTGTTTTAAATTTAGTCTTTCTGAACATCCTCTACAGGTGGGTACAATATTCTGTATACCGTGTTCGACAAATTCGGGATCACCTGTACCTGTAGCGTTATTTTCCGACATTCTGAAGTGGAATAAAGAGCTTTTAAATTCTTTTTAAATCCGTAAGCCTTTCCTTGCAACCTAAATTAGCGTAAAACAATATAATGAACAATTCCCTGTAAATTAAAAACTACTTATCTGGTTACTGACATTATATCTTTAAGTTTTTTTAACTCGTCTTCAATCGCTAATATCAAATTTTTGCGATTCAAAATTTGTGTTTAGAAACTGTCAACTTGAGAAGTGAACTCCCTAAACTGATTTTAAGAAATTATTGTGAATGTCAATGAGACCTACTGCAATTTTTTCTTAGGAGTTCAAGCACACTCCCATAATGAGAGCTTAAAAGCGCAGTACTTGTTGGAGATTGTGGTGTCAACTACCACGATTACCAAGTTTGTTGAAAAGGTAACTCTATATGAGCGCCTCTATACTTTCCAGTTGCTGCGGTAAATTGAAAATAAGATGCAAAACTTGTAAATAATTTAACTGAAAAGTACACACACCAGTAGCTACTTTAAAGATACTATAATCATTATAAGATAAATTTCCCCATTCTTTGAGATTGCAGTCATTCAAATCGTAGGTTTTCTACCCACTTTATTATTGTGAAGATTAGATTGCCTGTTTCATTTTTGCAAGTTCCAAACAACAAATTTTGATAGGTATAATAGTCGTATTCATTATTGACCAAATAAATTGATCGATACTTTCTAAGAAATTGAATAATGGATTTATCCGTAATAAATCAATTTTTAAAGAGAATCTTCTGGCCTTATTTTATGAGCGAAAGCGTAAAAACCGGCGTCTACAAATCGAGACGATTAGACGAGGACTCGATCAATATGGAACATGCAAATCCTAACGATGCGAATAATTCCTTCTCGGATTAGCTTTTAATTACGAGTTTCAAAGAGTTCTAAAAGATTTCAAATACAATAAAGTTTAAAAACAGTGCCCTTTGTATGTTATGTATAACACTTGACAGCGATATATTCGAAATGAGAATGTATCGGTGTCAATTGGCATGATGGAAGTAATAAAATACCAATAAAAAAATTAATTTGTCACATCTTCATAGAAATGAAATTATACGGCATCACAGTTGTTGTTGCTTATTCCAGGTCTCAAAATCGCTAACGAGAACAGGGAGGGATAACCACTCACAAAAATAAATTCTAGCTAAGACCTTCTTCATTCAATTTTTTTAAGGTTTAATTAGGAATACTCGTTTTTCTTATCGAATCTTTTTCCTTCGTGGTTTTCTTTTCCCCTTTTTACGGAGTACTATGTGCATAATGTATAGGTAGTTAAGTACACCAACTTCACAAGTTAGATTAATGGAACTTCGTTCAGTAACTTGTGGGGGGGTTCGGCTATTTTTTTTAGTTCCTTTAGATATTTAGATTTTGTAAAATTTAATAAATGTGCGGGATAACCGACGGGAAACCTCTCAGCAACCAGCTCAGATTTTTCGTCGATTGACGAGAGAGTTCCATCCCCACTGTTTGCTCTTTTCTGTTTTCTGAACTCTAATAGGTAACTTATTGGGACGTCATACTTTTGTTAGGGTTTATAATATACAGTGTAATCTATTTGTTCTTGAGCCAACCTGTGGAATCTTTATTTATTATGAGATTTAAACCGGATTTCGTTTAATGGCAGAGCTTGATGAACTTTATTTTTGGGACAAAAAGCTCCGAATTCCTCCAAACATCAATACCTCCCAGGTCAGTGTGTAGTAGTAAAACTTCAAGGAGTCATTATTACAAGTTTTTTTTCTTTTGGAAAAATTTGCGGACGCTACTAGATTCGCCACCTCTCAAAGTGGTACTATACTAAATTTTTCGAAAACTCACACGATAGAATCATGCCTATACTACTTATTATAGCAATATGGCATCTTATTCTTCTAGTATTTTCTCATAATTTCAGTTCAGCTGAACTCAAATGAAGAGGAACGACTTTGTTTTTACATGCCTAATATTGACCATGTCTTGCACTGGTTGCTGATTTAGGCGAAATTAGTATCAAATTTGATGGTATTTACTAAGAGATTCGCTTAAGTTAAGAAAAAACTCATAAATTTGTTTAGGAGATTCTGTGTGATTAATTTGTTCAGGATCGTGGTTTACTGGTTATCATATCTTTCTTCCTGTTAAATGAAGCTTTCATCTATCTACGATGAGAAAATTACTTAAACGTATTGGATTTTTTCTCGTATTCCTGGTATTATAATCCTCCTTGTTTGTCTTCTCCTTAAGAAATAAAAGAATTCAATTAAGATGTTATAAATTACAGATGTTACAGCTGCAGTAGACACCATCAGCGGTTACGTGTGCGCAAGCGATGCTTCCACTCCTCATGTTCACTGATAACTGACTACCTGAGCGGAAGAGCGCCCCTATTTTTAGAGTGATTATCTGGTGACGTAATACCCCCTCCACCGGTTATCTTTACTAAAGCAACGGCCAGTCTCTCCGATGATATAATGAATTCCTGAGTCAGACGATGACTCATTTAGGTCTGACGTAATGCCAGGTACGAAATCCTCCGCAGTTTCATTCCTTTCTCGGGAAGGAAAGATTTTTAAGATCCCTAAATTCTTGCAAATGATAGCCAACATGACCCATTACTATATAATTTATTTTTGTTAAGGTTACTCGTCAAACCTCATGTACTGGACCGATTTGGCTAAAAATTTTGCAGCAAGATGTAGAGTGATGAGACAAGACAGCTCGTAGCCGGATGTTTTCTCCTAAATCATAATGAGTAAAACAGGAAACAGGGCCCCAAAATTATTCAAGGATCGTCATTTTTTAATCAATTAGCTTATCCTCGAAACCGGCTGCAATTGTGATAAAATTTCGGGAAACTATTAAACAGGAATAAAAAATATTAACGAGTTAAAAAGGAGATTTCTCCAAAACTATTCGAGTAATATGGAGGAATTTTTACGGTGATGATATAAGTAGGTATTTTATCTCATCTTTTTTTGTTCCATGCACATACTTTCTAGACGTAAGTAGATACCTACAACTTGTAATTTATTGTATAACCAGTACCTTTTACAATCGGTTTTTATTAGTGTATTTTTTTTAACAAAAAAATACACTATTGAGGACGACATCACTTTTCGAAAATCACCCAAACTCATCAAATGTCCACCGATCATGACCCCCAGATTACGAAAAAGTGGTTTTCCAAAATTCACCTGCCCACGATATATATATATATATTTATATATATATATATTTATATATATATATATTTATATATATATATATTTATATATAGCGCTATAGTACCATCCTGAACCAAATGTATGTTTCCGTACGGTTAATCCTGAACCAGTCGAACAAACCTGAACCATATATGTGGTTCAGGATTGCAGACCCTTGTTAAACGACTTAGAGTGACCTCTAGATAGCGTGGTATGAATATGAAAATGGTTCAGGATGGTATGAAACTCCAAACTTTAGTTCAGCCTATTTCCGCATTTTGTGATGATGGCGCTGCAATCGCGTCGCTCATTATATACATGTATATGTTTGCGTATGGGGGACAATCCTGAACCATGCGACAGCTCGGCTCGAGTCTTCGCCGCATGGCTCAGGATGGCCAAACCCGTTCCCTCTTAGACTATTAATATTTATTTAATAGTCTAAGCGTTCCCTGTATAATAAAACTCTTTTGTTCACGAATAAAATGGAATTGTGTCAGATTTCAGCGAGAGGCCATGATACTCAAGATTATGGTTACATTTGTTGTCCTGTTCATCTAAGATTGTTGTTCAATTTTTAATCAAAATAATGTACTTATACCTACCTACCTATTGTTATCTCCTTAGGTATTAGCAAGACGATTTGAGGTATTTTTCGGAATATTTCACTTTTTCTCACTTTTTAACCACTTAAAAAAAAATTGCAAAATTTTAGCATAATATAATGATAAGATAAAAGTAAAATATGACGTGTGCTATATATTTTTTTATCAAATTGAAACATTGCCGACATGAAATTTCTTGATAAAGCGTTAATGTTTTTGATTACAATACAGTAGAACATCCCCACCAATGAATCAGTCTAATAATTCTTTTTATAATTTTAAACATTTTGAGAAACAGGAAACTTTCCGTTATACGGATATTAAAAATAAAACACGAAAAATGAAGACTTAAAAAGATTTATGATATTAGTCATTTCCAAATTTCGCAAAAAAAGTCACAAATTGTTTAGGACTTTGAATACAACTTTTTTAAAGCGATGATTTAAAAGGATACAAAACAACTTTTGTAAAGTAGTGTTGTTGTAAGGCTGAGTCTTTTTATTGTGTTTCGTTTCGTTGATCTTTTGCAGACATCAACTTGCGCTTATTTTTAAATGGCATGGTAAAATATTATTTGCGTTTTTTGAGATTTTTGCTACATACAGCCCAAAGGACCCCTCATAATCCTTATGGGAATTGGCTCCCGGTTAAATTTGATGTAACTATGATGATCGATAGTAGGTATTCAATGAGTAGCTTAGATGTCTCCATGAGCGTAGCTTCCCAAAAAGTCTTGTTCTCGAGATAAAAGTCTAAAGATAAATTTTTTCTATGACTAGGGATAAAAAATTGCGTTTAATGAAATAAACTTGTAAACGGCGGTATTTTAAACGTTTAGACGCGAGAAATCTTAGATACCTAGTTCATTTGTTAAGATTGAAAAGCTGCTTCTGTATCAGTGGTTACATTTGAGGTCTGATGAGTAATTTTCGAGAACAACGGGAAAGAGTTTTAATTTTATGTTATCATAGCCTTACCAATAGCCTTGGCTGTGACTTTCAAACTGGATTTTTTGCGCTTTTGTTTGTTGTAGTTTTTATTGTTAAAACTACGAAAATGATAAGACAAAATGAAAACTTTCCTGTTTTTCTCGAAAATGACTCAACATACCGAAAATGTAACTACTGAAACATAGACAGCTTTTTAATCGTAACAAATGATCTCTCTAATTTTCTCTCTAAAACAAGTAGGACGGCCAACACTTTAAAATATATCCGTGACTGTCATGATAGGAAAAAATCCATCTTCAGGGGTGAATATCTCGAAAACAGAACTTTTTGGGGGCTAAGCCCATGGAGACTTCTGATCAACTCATTGAATACTACCGATCACCAAAGTTGCAACAAATTTAACCGGGAGCCAGTTCACATAAGGAATCTGCGGAGTCCTTTTGTAAGAGCCTTTCTTTTCATCTATTTTACTTTTTTTTTTACTTTTTTTAACTTTTTACTTGGCTACAAAAATTACGATATTATCTCCTTTATGGTTCATAATTTAGAGACAATATTTTTGACTTACCGGAAGTTTTATTACATCAAAAAAGTTAAATATGCAGGGTGTCCCTTGACTCGACAGCCATAGTCTTAATAAGGTCCTTTTTTTAAGATCCTCCAAATTCTTGAACTGTTTTGAAAATACCTTATAGGTACATATTTGTCCAAAACTCGTTTGCTTTAAAAATAAATCTGATTTCTTAATTATTGAGGTTTAATGCTGTTATCCGTTAGATTATTAAATAATATCATTGAAGGTATTTTGATTATTACACACATTCTTATATGTGTGAGGACGTTCCAGTGAGGACGTTTATAGTTCCCCCCTACCCCTTAACCTCCGAGCCGGACGAGATAGAACTTTGCTAATAGCTATTTATGATATTATTGTTAAAAGTGAAGTTTTATTTTGTGAGTGAAAAGGTTTGTGAAATGAGCGAAGCGTAGCGGAGCGAATTCAACAAATTCACGAACAAAATAAAATCACTTTTAAGACGAATATCATACAATGGTTTTTGTAAAACTGCTCTATTATGATAATAAAATTGATGAATTTAGAATGACACTCAACTTCAAACAGCATTTTAAAATATTACAGATAAGTACAAGTGTACTATGCATAGCAACCGTTGCCGACGCTATGGTTACTAACAAATGCGTGCATACAAATAAAAGAGATGTCATAATAATTATTATTGATTGCAATTTCTGAACAATTATTTTTGTCTTGAATTCTTGACTAGGTTTTTATTAATATGTTTGCCAGTAATAAAAAGAATATGAAACAATCTTATTACCTATAATTTTGTCTAATTTCATCATGAGAAAATGTAGTTTAAAAAGAGAATGTACAGAAAAAGTAGATAGAAATATTTTTAACACGACAACACGAGTGTTGTAATATATTTTTAACAATCGTGTTAAAAATATTTTTAACACGCTTCCATGTAAACAATCACTTTTAACACTGTCAGCTGTCGTTAAAAGTGTGACTTATAATGGCAGTTGTACAAAAAAAAAAAATTTTTGCAACTGCCATTAAAAGTCGCACTTTCGACGACAGATGACAGTGTTAAAAGTGATTGTTTACATGGAAACGTGTCAAAAGTACTTTTGACACTAGTGTCAAAAATATTTTTGACACTAGTGTCAAAAGTAATTCTATCTACTTTCTCTGTACTTACATTCTCTCATTGAACTACATTTCCTCATGATGAAATCAGACAAAATTATTGGTAGTAAGATTTTTTCATATTCTTTTTATTACTGGCAAACATATTAATAAAAAATAAGTACCCAATCAAGAATTCAAGACAATAATAATTGTTCAGAAATTGCAATCAATAATAATTATTATGACATTTCTTTTATTTGTATGCACGCATTTGTAAGTAACCATAGCGTCGGCAACGGTTGCTATGCATAGTAGGTACACTTGTACTTATCTGTAATATTTTAAAATGCAATTTGAAGTTGAGTGTCTAAATTCTAAATTTATTTATTTATTTATTTATTATTTATTTATTTATTTATTTATTAATTTTTAGTTTCTATTATTTTTTTCTTATCGAACGACATAAAAAATAATATGGCGGCCATAAGAAAAACGAAAGTTGACTATGAAAACTCTGGGATCTAGTGGACTTTGAAATTTTTTGAAACGTCAGATGAATAGCTCATAACCGCTTATGTAAGCCCACGAAAAATTATTTATTAATTTCCAATTGTAAAAAAGATAATTATGGCAAAAATAAGATTTATCGATTTTTCAGTTTTTTCAGGATATTTCAGGAACGGTCACAAATATCTTGCATGTTTTGACGGATTCGAGATGGCCACAAAATAGCGCAACTTTTCTCTAATTTAACCGACCTCGTATCTTCAATGGTTTAGGATATCCCTGTGGTGGCCCTTTAAATAGTTCTAACCCTGTATATTTTATGATATACCTACGGATAACTCGAGGGACTCTACGGATAAACAGTTATTAGCAAAAAATATTTTTTTACTAAAGCTTTTTTTAAGGGGGGGGGGGGGGGGGAGGGACGGGCTGCACTCTCAGAACTGATTTTTGTGGACTTAGGTATATGTTCTATAACCTCTTCACTAACAGTTATTGAGGGAAAATCTTAGATAATATTTTTTATGAACTTTTGGTACATTTTTTACTTTACCGACTGGGGCTAATAATACTATAATAGAAAATTAACTCGTCGGCTCATCCATCAGCTCTAACCGAACTGAGGTTGGGGTTGAAAAACCAATACACTATTGAATCTTGTTTTTCTTATTCCTATTTTCCCGCGTTTATTGCTCATTGCCACAGAAGTGTCTGATAAATCAAATGAATATTCCATAACAATTTAAATAAAAAAAACAATCCCTGCCGCAGTGGCGGCTATGAAGTGATATGAAGTAACTATATCTACCTCTTTCCTCTTTACCTATTTTTAATTATAAATAATGTATTTTTAAATCGGAAAAATGTTTTTTAAAATTATAATTTTCTCTTATTAGTAAAGGTATTAGGTAGGTATTTATTATTATTCTTTTTAATTTGAAATTTTATCGCATTATATCGCATTTTATACTAAATACATATACTAAATAAAGGTAATAAAGTATGGAGCGCCAGTCTATTTATGTATCGTAAATTATTATTGGGATCCAGGGTATGATTTGATGTCGAATACTGGCGCACTGGCGGTCGGATTTTTTCTGAAAGACACAAACATTGTAAACATTATAATAATAATCAAACTAGAGAAGTGTTGCAGCCACGGCGGACGAACCGGTCTAGCACTTCAGAATAACCCAGCACTTCTGTTTACAACATAATAATTCCATATTTTAAGGGTTTCACATTTGAAAGAGCATCATTATTATATTGTAATAGTTCTCCAACTCAACCTTTTAAGTCCTTCTTCCCGCTCATTCTTCCTAAATAACCAATTTTTTTTAAGACTGTAGTTTTTACTTTTTGTTCATTTTATACTTACCTACCTACTGAGTTTTGCGTTTATCGATGACAGTTTAAATTTTGTATTTTATTTAGTTCGGATTTTGATTTCAATCAGGACAGGTCTAGGTGCTATACATCAGGGTGATTTATAATCAAGAAAAAAATTACACAAGTACCTATTCAGTATCAGTATTCAGTATGACACTTGAAACGAAAAACTGGTATACCTACATTTTTTTATTTAATTAGCTTCCTTACAAAGTTATTTACAAAAAAATTTTTACTTCTTATGTAGTATTTTAATTGGATACAGAAAACCAAAAACTAAATTCTTTATCTCAAATGGCATTCTGAACACTTGTATAAATTTATTACATACCTACCTAATTTTAATTATTATAAATCACCCTACATGTTTTTGCTTAAAAATATGCAATCCAGTTAGTGATATTGGTATACATCAGGGTTAGAACTATTTAAAGGGCCACTACAGGGGTATCATAAACCATTAAAGATACGAGTTCGGTTAAATTACAGAAAAGTTGCGCTATTTTTAGATGAGTATTTTACGAAAAAAATTTTGAAATACTATCCCCAGTATTTTCGGAAATATCCTGAAAAAACTGAAAACTCTAGAAATCTAGTTTTTGACATATCTTAATTTCTTATATTCAGCCATATTATTTTTTTATGTCGTTCGATATGAAATTTAAACCAAAAATTAATAAACTTCAGAAAAAAAATTCCGAAATTTTTACTCTAATCTTTTTCAAAGAAAAACAGACAATTTTTCGCTGAAATAGGTCAATATGAAGTCATACTGCTTGCCTTATAGTTTTTTTTTAATTTCTCTATGATATTCAATTTAAAAAGTTGTCTTTGCTTTTAGAAGAATAAAAATTTTTTAAATTTATTTTTTGAAGTTTATTAGTTATTGTTTTCCATTATTTTTTCATACCGAACGACATAAAAAACAAGGTAGGTAATTATTTACATCCGCGTGTCCTAGGTTCCATCAATTTTTTCGGGACCGAGGAGCGAAATAGGGGTGCTGGGTGGGTAATAATCTAAAATAATAGCCATTGCAAACAATATTAAGGTCAGAACTAAGGCCTCTTTGACACTACGGTCGAATTGCTATTTTTTTCTTCACATTCAGGGCAAGGAAAATCTTCGAGATTAGCAGTAGCACGATTATTATTTTTCATTTGCATTTATTTTGCATTTGCATTCCAAAAAGCGTGACATTTGATCACTATTATTATAACAAAAAGATGAACGACATATCGTAAAACGATACGTCATTCATTGATTTCATGCTGTGAGTCAGGGGTGGAAATTGTAGACACGTGTTTCGTCCTAATTGGGACTCTTCAGTATAATGTATCTTGCTAACACACAGCACAATCTTAGTCACTTAATAGTGAGCAAAATGATAAAAATAAATAAAAATAAAATAGCACGGTGGGTTCGGCTTTCGCCATAGGATGCAACCCCAGGCAGCTAAAACGCATGCCAACAACTGAGTGCAGTGCCTCCCGATGTGCGTAAAGGTAGGATAGGCCTACTTCCAAAGTTTAACAAAAAGATGAACGACATATCGTAAAACGATACGTCATTCATTGATTTCATGCTGTGAGTCAGGGGTGGAAAAATGAAACAATTTCTTATTTTTTTTCAGTCCCATGCACGGTTTTCGTTAAAAAAAAAAATCTGTTTCTCTACAATATCACAAGATTGTCGTTAAATGACAATAAAAAATATAAAAATATTCATAGGTAAAATTCTGCAAGATGTCACTAGTGGAGATAAAACGAAATGTGGTACATGAAAAAATTCCTCTTGATGAGTAATACCTGTCTATTCAATTTTATTAAAATATCCAGAGCGGTGTTACAGATATTATGAAAAAATTATTTATTTTTAAAAACTATTACCACCCTGTATCTCAAAAGTTAAGACTTTTAGGACATAGGTTCTTATGAAGTTTTCTTGTTAAAATGGACTCAAAAATCACCTCCTTAAATATTGACATTCCAAAACCAGGACCGGTGCTAACCAGGACCGGACTCCCTAGACCGATTTTTAGTGCCTTTTTTTGCTAACCATGCATTTGCAAAGCAAATGAATACCTTCCTGGTGTTACTACGTCCTTCACCCTTATAATAAGTGCCATAGTGAAACTGTAGGACACCAAGATTTAAATAATGACAGTGATATTTAATTGACAGTTGGTGGAGTGTCTTTATAAGATACCATTTCTCACCCTGGCAGGGATTATTTCTTTTTAAATTTTACCGACTAGTATTTATTTAATTCCTCTGGCACTTCTTGTCAGTCCCGATAATAAACTGGTATGGCAATAATACATTGGCGGTTAGTAATCAGGACAAAGTGCGGGAAGAATTATTATGACAGCGGGAAAATAGGACTTATAGGATAATAAACAAGTTGAGGTTGTGTATTATTGTTTTCAAGGATGAGAAGAATATGTTTGTATTGTTTATATTGAATTAACAAAACAAAAATAATATTATTTTTTCAACATTTACCATTTTTGTGCCTTTTCCAAAGCGAATTTTTGAATCTACAAAAATGTGTTTCTAAATAGAGTAAAATAAACTGGAGGACGTGTAGATAAAGCTAAAATATTTAGAAAGTTTAAATTCTTTTTTTTTCCGAAAATGCTTTTTAACCGAGTAACCGAGATACAGGGTGTTTAATATAAGTATCGTTATTACGAAACTGGTTTTTATTTTATCTTTTTACAGAGTGGACCAATAAAGGGAAAAATTCTATAGGTATCAGTGGTATCACCGAAGCACCCAGTGGAGTAGAATCCGACGTCACAGCACAGGGCAGCTTTTTTCTCGTTGAAAATTTCTGAGCCGGTTTTTAATTTTTTTTTTTCGTTTTTCAGAATGCCAGATTTAATTGCTATAAAAAAGCAATACTATCAAAATTTTTAATAACTGTTTTCAATAAAAATTCAAATGTAGCGTTTTCAACATTTTTTATTTCTTTATTAGTCTAGCCAGTCTAGCTAGTCTGGCCAGCGAACCTAACCTGACCTGACAGACAGGTCATAATAACCGGGTTAGGTAATATCTATTAATGAAAATATTTATAGAGATATATGTCCCCTTAACAATATATAAAATGGCTGGGTGGTGGTGTGATAAAAAATGACCTCGGAGTTGCTCTCCATTCCAGAATATCCTTTTATTGATAATTGAAATAACTGGGGATTTAGTAAAAAACGACAACGCAAATATCAAGAAAATAAATCTATTGAAAAGTTTTATTTATTTTTTGAACTAATTTTAATAAATTTTCTCAAAAGGTCGAAAAGCAAATAGCGTCTTCATCTCGCGAAGAATAGCTATTATCCACTCAAACGTTCCAACACTCGCCTGTGAAATTTTCGTTCTCGTGAATAATAGCTATCATTCTTCGCTCGTTGAAGAATATACTATTATAAGACCCACAATAGACAGACAATTTACCATATTGTAATATGTACCTACCAAAAAATATTCATAATCAGAGGGAAGGCAAAAAAGAGTTGTAAGTATTCATGTCCCCTTCAAAACCCATTTTTATTTTTATTTATAAGTTGTTTGGTTTTCGAGTAATTTCATTTTTTGCCAAAATTTAAAGTAACAAAAAATTCGTGAGCATCAAAAATAGAAAATTTACAATTTCTTAAATACTAAATAACTCTAAAACTATGACATATACGAAAAAATTGCAAAATCACTCTATAATAGCTTTTCTGCTTCTTTTCTCTAAGGTAATACGTATTTTTTTAAGTTTTCCAACGATTAACGAGTTATACTAGCAAAAAAAAAATACTTTTTTCACCAAAGGGTTGGTTCTTTTTTGGGCGAGGGAGGGGGAATGCGCTACACCCCCAGAACTATAATTTTTGTCTGTTTATGTTCTATAACCGGTTCATTAACAATTATTGAAAGAATATCTTAGATAAGATTTTTTATAAACTTTGCTATATTTTTTACTTTACCGACTGGACTATATGTGTTCCGTTATTAGGGCTTTTCCCGATTTTTGTCGCAAAAATTACTTTGTATAGGTATCTAGGAATGAGAATTCCTTTAAAATTATTCATAAGCGAATCCGAATAATATGTTTTTATTTCAATCAAAATTAGGTAGGTCTGTACTATTTATAAGTTGTTTTTTTTTGCTAGTTTATTTGCCTAGGTAAATATTATTCCTGAAATGAATGGAATTTTAGAGCGCGACAATAATGTGATATAGGAGTATAATATTAGAAGACACAATGAGCGTGTATAGGTATTTCACTAAATTTTTTTTCTATGTTCATTGACTAGAAGAGCAATAAATAAATATCCGGAACATCCCCCTGGAGCTGACAGATATTGGTCTTGGTCATAAACGACAACCGGTTCATTCTACATAATACAAAATTACAAAAATACAATAATTCTCTATCTACATTATATAATTTAAGGAATTCAGTCCTAAATGTTAATTAAAATATGGAAATTGTGATTATTAGATTTATGCGATTTGATTCTGGTTTATTTTAATACACGTCAATTTAAATGAGATAAACTATGTTTCAAAGTTTTGTATCAAATGACCCTAGAATAATTGGAAAAATTATTCGAAAGTTTTCTGTGATAATACTTGATGATGACTACATTAAAAACAAAACCTCGAAAAATACAAACATACCTGCTAGAGTCATAATTCGAAAATCCACAAAAAAAATCCACAATGTTTGTGGAAATTTTGTGGACAAATGGTTATTTAATAACCACTTTTAAACACTTAAGAATAATAGCATTATATGTGGGCAAGAATTTTAATTTTATCTTTACCCGTTTGCGAGATACATGCCCGTATTCACAAACAATAATTTCCTAAATAATTACGTAATTAATTAAATGAGTGAGATGGAGATATGCAGTTTATTTGCATTAGAATGAGATGGAGATAACTGATTACGTAATTATTTGGTAATTATCGTTTGTGAATACGGGCAACAGTCCTTTAAAAGTAAGTATCGGAGTACATAATTTGAATCGGCGGAACGCTCTACTATTATTGGCCTGACGTCACTACCTCTCTGTCTGAATCTGGTGGACCCGCGCCCCACAGTTCTCATGCATAACGCCGTAAACCAGGCATTCCGCTTCGGTGTCGTGTGAGGGGGTTTACGTTAAATGTTATATGCGCACATTATTGCTAAGAAATTTAAAAGTTTAATACAAAATATAAAATTACACGAATATGGAAGAAGATTTTCAAAAGGCCGACTCACATAACTTACCTACTGTCGATGTTACAACAATAATGGTACTTAACACAGTGGTTCTAAAGCAGACCCACTGATAGAGAATATTAGTAGAGAATACTAATATTGCGGCACCGTGCATTGGATGAATTTGAAAGTCTAGTATCTTTATTAGTTTTTACGTTAGAGCAAAATTATTTTGAAAAAATCTTGGAGCACATTATTATGCTAAAACTCATTTCGGTGAAATTTGGTTGGTGGGGGGGTGTAGCTCGACGTCAAGCCACACTTCACATGCAAAAAATTAAAAAACATATACCTACGGGGTAAGTGTTTTCAATGTCTAGTACTACAGTGATCTTGTAAACTACTTCTGTTAGAGGAACGGTTAAATGATTACTTCCCCTACTTAATGGGGAAGTAATGCAGTTTTATGAATTAAATTGAAGCAACTTTTTTTAATCTCTGGGTTCCTATAGATATTTGACATAAACATTTCGCATATTTCTTTATATTGATATAGCATTCTTATTATACTAGGTACTTCTAAATGCAGTTCCATAAGTTGGAGGGCGTGTACATGAAGCTTGAATATTAAGAAAATTCCAATAGTTTTCTTTTCCGAAAACGTTTTTTAAACAAAATACGGGGTGTTTAAGTTTCGATTTAATAAACTGGTTTTTATTATATATATCTTTCTACAGAGTGGACCAATAACTCTGAATTTTTGTATACAGTCTTTCTATTTAATAACCTGTAAATAAAAAATAACCTAAAAAAATTCTGGGTGAAATCGAAGAACCCAGTGGCGTAGAATCTGGGGTCCCATGACACCTTATTTTTTTCTCATAAAAAAATTCTGAACCATTATTTTTATTGCGTTTTTGAAATGTCATATTAAAATGCTAAAAAAGCTGAAGTAAACGCAAAGGAATTATTTTTCGAAAATGTTTCTTAATTGAGATACAGGATGTTGAAAAACCTGTTTTGTAAATGACACTTACACAACGTCTATCTCGGTTAAAAAACATTTTCGGAAAAAAAAAATTCTTAACACTTTAGCTTCATCTGCAGCCTGCAGCTCTTCAATTTATATGGTATTTATGTTTAACTATTAACTAAAAATAATAAAGATAAAAAATGTAAATAAAAAGTTAAGAGCGCTACATTTGAGTTTTTATCGAAGACAATTTTATTGAGTCCTATCGAAATTTAATAAGTACCTATGATGGCTTTTTGTATCAATTTAAAATGGCATTTCCAAAAAGCAATAATAATAATAAAAAACTATACATGCAGTACACACAGTATAGAGTTAGTAAAAATATCCTCCCGCGGAATACACTGTGTCTTATTTGCTTAATTAGACATTCACCTAAAAAAATTGATAACTATTCTGTTTTGTCTAAGAGTTCGGTCAGTATTTATATTTGGCTATCCTACAGTTTCACTATGGCATCTACCATATAGGAATGGAGGACGTACCTATAGTAACACCAGGAAGGTATTCATTTGCTTTGCAAATACATGATTAGCAAAAATAAAGGCACTATAAATCGATATAGGGAGTCCGGTCCTGGTTAGTACCGCGTATAACATGGTAAACAAGTACTAGAAGAAGTGCTGAAGTGGCCTATCGCGTCGTAGCGTTGCCGACGATACAGAGACGGATCCGAACGAATATAGCTTTCTATATCCTGGGTACGATATGACCCAGACTATAGGGATTGATGTCACGCTTTTTGGAATGTAAATGCAAAATAAATGTAAAGATCAAAATAATAATCGTGCTACTGTTAATTTCGAAGATATTACTTGCCCTGATATTGAATAAAAAATAACAATGCGACCGTAGTGTCAAAGAGGCCTTAGTTGTGACCTTAATATTTGTTTGCAATATCTGTTTTTAGCTTCTTACCCACCCAGTACACCTAATTTCGCTCCTCGATCCCGAAAAAAATTATGGAATAACTTAGGAGACGCGGATGTATATATTTACCAAGAGTTTTAATACTTCCCCATCATCGTTTGTTCCCTCTAATGAAATGAAATATCTTGCTTGTCGAATACCAAAACCTGCAATACTGCAATGAACAGATATCTGCAATGAACGGGGAAATACCCAAGCACCTATAACGTTCAATATGACAACAGCGCTAATGACTTGTGATGTGATGAAGTTGCATGTCTATTATAGGTAACACGTAAATTTGAATCAGTTGTTGCATTGTAAGATTTTTGTTTTTTTGTATAAAATGAAACAAAAAAGAAGAAGAAAGAAGAAAATGTGAAGTGTCAGGTAAACAATATACAGGGTGAGTTTTTTTCAATGTTTAGTACAGGGATCTCGTAAACTACTGCAGTTAGAGGAACGGTTAAATGGGGAAAGAAGTGCAGTTTTATGAGCTTAATTCGAAACAGCTTTTGTTTTTTTGAAAATCTCCATGGCTTCCTAGATATTTAACAAAAAGTAAATTCCGCGGATTTCTTTACACCGAGATAGCAGTCTTATTATTGGGATTAGAGAAAAATCGTAAAGGAAAATATTTTAGACGATTTCATAGACAATAAAACGGCGTTACAATTTTTTTTATTTGTTGTGTCATTTTCGAGCTATGACGTAAACTTGTGTTTTTTTAAATGTAAGTCATAGTTGGCTATGACATCATTCGATTTGTCTTTTTTTTCTAATTACAACGATATAAAACTCGATATCGTTTTTTCGGGAAATAAAAAAGTTAGGACGGTTTTTAATTTTATTTCCTCAAATACGTGGGATAGGCGCTGAATTTAATAGTTAATTTTGAATTGAAAATCTTACAAGAATAATTAATAGTTCAACGGGATAGCTAGTTTTCAAGAACTTAAAAAAAAAATAATTTTAATTCTAATCTTTCAAAAATCTTGTAACAATACCTACCTACGCTGTAGAACTTTAGACTAAATATTCATATGAAAATGTGACGGTTGCTTAGCAACAGTAACAGAAACAGTGAAACTATTAAATTTGAAAGTTAGTTACTTAGAGGCTTATAATTTCCATTGAACTTTAAGTATGAAGTCAGGTTTTGCAGAAGTTCTTAAATCATATAACCTACAAGGTGAATTACTAGTATGGAGTTTTCCAACCAAGAGAAGCGTGATATGATAGAATGTTATATTCAGTGTCAAAAGAATGCTGTCAGGGCTGCGGAACAATATTTTCGCAGATATTTTTATCGTCGTTAACCTTTTATATTCAAATGTTTCATAATATTTTCTAGAGTTACTAGATGGCTATTAGAAAATTTGTAGTTAATTAAGTATAATAATTGTTTGCATAGAGGATTACAAATTATTCTGCAAAATTATCTATGTATAATTTCAAATTCAACTGAGGTCTATCAGTTATGCTTACATGGCCGCCTAGAGTTAGGTTGAGGAAATAAAATTAAAAACCGTCCTAACTTTTTTATTTCCCAAAAAAACGATATCGAGTTTTATATCGTTGTATTTAGAAAAAAAAGACATATCGAATGATGTCATAGCCAACTATGACTTACATTTAAAAAAACACAAGTTTACGTCATAGCTCGAAAATGACACAACAAATAAAAAAAATTGTAAGGCCGTTTTATTGTCTATGAAATCGTCTAAAATATTTTCCTTTACGATTTTTCTCTAATCCCAATAATAAGACTGCTATCTCGGTGTAAAGAAATCCGCGGAATTTACTTTATGTTAAATATCTAGGAAGCCATGGAGATTTTCAAAAAAACAAAAGCTGTTTCGAATTAAGCTCATAAAACTGCACTTCTTTCCCCATTTAACCGTTCCTCTAACTGCAGTAGTTTACGAGATCCCTGTACTAAACATTGAAAAAAACTCACCCTGTATAAAGTCCCTCTGAATCGAGGGACTCTAATCAACAACTGTCTGAAATCTGCAATGGTTACGCCAGGATACTAAACCACAACCAGGAATATTATTAATTACTTAAAAAATCAGGATAAAAATGCCTGACGAGGCCCTCTAATTCTTGTAGTTATGTTCTTGCATAGTTTCTATTAGAGTTCTTATAGCTTAAAAAACATTCAATTGCAAATAAATGATTGTACTTACTTACTTTATAATACCTACATTTATTTATTTTCACATTTTTTGTTGGGTATTAGCAAAACCAAAATAAAATTTAATATACAAAGGAGGGAATTATGTATTTCAAAAAACCCTATAATGATATCTTTTAATAATAATATCCCTTGAAGAATTCTATATAAATGTTTTATCTTTCATTGTCGTTAACTTTGACCGACTAATTTCCATCGGCAAATCAATTTATTAATTAAGCCATTTGAAAAAGTTTGCTTAAAGAATTTGAAGAGCTTCCGAATAATGAAAGTAAAATTGTTTATTCCTCTTATTGGGGTACGGGATACACTATATTGGGGTACACTCGCCTACGGCTCGTATCTTAACCATCATACTCGCGTATTAATAGCCTTCATTATAAGCTCGTTGCATAATATACTAATTAAACATTTATTTATTAATTAAATGAATGTAGGTATGTATAACATAATAAAGTGTGAGCCATAAAAAATTGACTTCTAATCCGCGTTACCAACACAAATTTATGTTCACCACTAAATCGTCCTGGTATTCCCACTAAAAAATCACCAGAATTTTGAAAATAGCCTCGTAGGAGAGGGGGGAGGGGTAGCGCCGCATCCGAAAATGGTTGAAAGTTCAAGGTTTTCAAACATTTTCCAGTAGTTGAAAATTTATTCAATCTTAAAATAAAAAAATTAAAACCAATTTTTGTAGTCAATCAGCTACAGGAATTAACAAAAAAAATTCCATTCATTATTATTATTATCAACCAGCAAAAACAATTTTTTCAAATGAAGTTTCTCAAGTCCTGTTTCTTAATTTACTCATTAACGTACAATACAACATAAATATTATGAATGAAAAAAAGAATGAATGAATAACGGGTGGTATTTTATGATTATGATCAATAGCTGTCAGCTCCCGGGATTAATTTATTGCTTTCCTTTTAGTTGGCTAGTGGCAATAGCGGCATCCTCATACCTACCCTCTTGATGCTATTAGGTATTACATATTGGTATTTCTGAAGATTTAAAACTATGAATCTGTTATTTACTTTGCTCTATTTAGTCACCCTATCAGATTGTTGAATTATATTTTAAAAATGCGCCCTAAATTTCCATTAAATTTATTAAACAAAACATCAAAATAAGAATTCTCATTGTATTCATAACATATTTTACTTACTTGAACAATGGTGACCAAATTTTATTAGAAGCCATTTAAAAACCCAGTGACCAGAATATCTTAAATTTCCTCTTACTTCTAATGTCAGTTACAAACGCTCAGAGCAATAAAATTATTTAAATCAAAAAACCGCCGCATTAATTTTGGCGTATTATTTTATACGAGTAGGTAACTGCATATTATTATAAATGGTCTACTTAGATAATATTTTTTCAAAGGAAAGATATTTAACCCGTCAATGATCTGACCGGTCAGGTTCTGGTCAGGTTAAAACACTTTCTTTGAAAAAACAATTTCAAATGAGCCGTGTTGGGAAACACTTTTTGAGTTCAGATAGTTCAGTTTGTTAGCTGCGTTGAGCTGCACTCCCGCCTCCCCACTCCGGGAATATTAAAAATGAACTGCACCAGAATTATCTGCTAATTATGTGCTAATTAAGTGCCAAACTCGATGGTTTGTGCTCCTTTATTTATATCTATTTTAGGGGCGGAGAATATATCTATAGTAACACCAGGAAGGTATTCATTTGCTTTGCAAATGCATGGTTAGCCAAAAAAAAAAAAACCGCACTAAAAATAGGTTTTCAGAGTACGGTCATGGCGAGAATTGCGAATAACTACGCCGAGTTTCGGAAGTAACAACTTGACGACAATGCAAACCGCTTCGAAGCGTACGGAGCAGGACCTGCATTATATCCGCTTTCTCATATCGTATCCAGAATACAGGGATTAATGTCACGCTTTTTGGAATTCAAATGAAAAATAAATGCAAAATTCAAAATAATAATCATGCTACTGTTAATCTCGAAGATATTCCTTGCCCTGAAAATGAAGAAAAAAAATAGAAATATAGTCAAAGAGGCCTTAGTTGTGACCTTAATATATTAGTTTGCAATAGTGGTTTTTAGCTTCTTACCCACCCAGCACCCCTATTTCGCTCCTCGATCCCAAAAAAATTGATGAAGCTTAGGATACGTGGATGCAAATATTTATTTTTTTTTAATTTTTAAAATGGGATAAGTAGTTTTTCGAGCGACATGAACCTGCGTTTTACAAAAAAAGTGAATAGGCAGTTGTGAGAAAAGACGTGGTTCAGAATTGTATGAACCATCTAAAATATATACAGTGGTTCAGGTCAGCACAAGTATGATGGTTCAGGATGGTACGGTTTTTTTTGTATAAAATGATAAAAAATAAATCTCTTTTTTCGTGATGTATATGTTCAAAAATATGATATTCGAATAATGACAAATAAATATACGCCGAGAGACGGGCTCCAACTGCTTATTTAAGCCATGGTTCAGGATGGTATGAAATTTCGACTGGCTCAGGAAGGATAGAAAGATCTATATATATATATATATTTATATATATATATATATATATATTTCTCCAAAATCGCGAAATTTCGATTTTAAAAACGCTCCTGTGGCTTGATCTTTCAAGATTAGTGAACAAAATTTTGGGTCCTTGTCAAACGTTGGATTGACGTTGGATTTTCGTTGAAAAACTTTCCAAAAGTCCCATCACTTCTACAGGGTGTCCCTTCAAAATTCCATGAACCCGGTTTTTGTCATCTCATTTCAGGTCGCAGTTTTGAATCTAGGGGGCTGAAATTTTTGTGGGAGTAAGATATCTATAAAAACTGGTCTGGTATAATTGTACTTGAGCAAAATCGGTCGGACGGTTTCAAAATGGCGGTCATTTTAATTTTTGAAAAATTTGCTAATATTTGAACCCCTGTATGAGCAAGATGGAAAAAAAACTTTGAAACCAAATCAATAGGGTTTGAAGAAAATTATTTCAAATTTAATTTAATGTAACAAAATTCACATTACTTTTATTATTAAGCCAGTGGCGTGGATAGGAAAGTGGTAAAAATGGCTAAATTTCCCTAACAATTTATGAGCACATTTTTGAAGCAATTGAACTGAAATTTTTACAGTAGATAACTATACTAATAGCCTTTACCACTTAAAAATTTCAAGAAGTGAGTAAGAAAAATGGCCGAGATATTCGAATTTTTTTTACATGATGTTTATTTCTCTAAAATTTTAAGAACGCTCCAGTAGCTTCATTTTTCAAGATTAATGAACGAAATTTTTTACTTTTGTGAAACTTAGGGATGACGTTTGATTTTCACAAAAAAACATTTACCTAAAATTGCGCTACTTTTACAACGTGTCTCTCCAAATTTCAAAAAAAAAAACGGGTATGAGGCACGGTTTCTGGTCGCTGTTTTCAATCTAGGGGGCAGAAATTTTTTTGGTAGTAAGATAACTGCAAGTAGTCGTATGGTACTGCATTTGAGTTAAATCAGAAGAGCCGTTCCAAAATGGCGGCCTTTTCAATTTTAGGAAAAATTGATAGATTTTGAACCCCTAAATAAGCCAGTTAGAAACAAAAACTTTTAAACGAAATTAACATTACTGGAAGAAAATTATTTGAAATTTGAGTTATAAAATATTGAGTTAAAATATTGCAATAAAATTTGCAATATTTTTATTATTAAGCCAGTGGCGTGGGTAGGAAAAGGGAAAAAGGGCTAAATTTCTATAACTGTTTATGAACATATTTTTGAAGGAATTGAACGAAAATTTTTCCAGTAGACAACTATACTAATAAACTTCAAAATTCAAAGATTTCAAGAAGGAAATAATAAAAATGGCGGAGATATTAGAATATTTTTACATATTATGTTTATTCCTCTAAAATTTAAAATTTTCGGTTTTCAAAGCTCCCCTTTCACTTTTTCCGTTCTATAAAAGGTAGTCTAAAAAATAGTATTTTTTAAGTAAAGTTAGCCAGTGGCGGGCATAGGAAATGGGCCAAAATTGTTCAATTTTGCCAATGATTTTTTTTGTTTTGTTAAATTTAAAAATTCATTCTAAGGCATGCACGGTTTAAAACGAAATGAAATGCAATTGTCAGTAAGCCACTACGCGAATATCACCTGACTATGTAAAATTTCAGAAAGCCAATTTATAAAAAGCGGTGAAAATATTCAGAATTGAATCGCATAAAAATACACTATTTCTGCGATTGATGCGCAAGAAGGTTTTTTTAATTTCATTGTGTTTGAAGTTAATAAGTGCGAACAAGTTAATCAAAAGAACACTAATTAGTTTGTTAGATGCACAATAATAAAGGAAAGTTATTAATTTATTAACCCTATAACACATTTGTGTATCAAACTGTAATTCTTCATTGTATTTTATAACTTGATACAATTCACATTCAATTTGAATTTTATTGCCTTATTATAATTAATGCTTCACATTGTAAGATTTATATAGCTTTTATTATTGACGTTGAATAAACCACTAAGGTTTCAAGATTCTACTTTATATTGGAGGATATTATTAATGTAACACGCGTTTGCCTACTTTTAAGTAGCATCTTCAGACATATCTTCATAATAACAGTAGGTACAGGGTAGGCAGATAAGAATGCAAAGTGCTGTATCTCGGAAACTATTCGTCATAGAGACTTGCGTTAAAAATGTTTAGATTAAAGTGGCAAAAAAAATCCTGGAAATTATTTGCAGGTTTCCAAGATTGCCGCCAGACGGCGTAGCCGCGCTCTAAAATCTTTAAAGTGATCTTTCACTGAAATCCACCTAGTAAATGTATCAAAAAATATATGCGTTTTAAGTCCAAGCTTTATTCCAGTAATTTTTGTCTAGCACTTTTTGCGGTATCTATTAAAATGAAGGGGTAGGGGGTGATTGAATGTTTTTGTAAATAAACACCTATAACTCCTAAACAACTGCACTGATTTTAACAAACTTGGTGTCATTGGAAAAAGCATTTATTACTCCATGAAGCCCATCTTACCCGGTATATGCCTGATTTTTAGTGATGCCGCTAGAGGGCGTTTTTTGATATAATAACAGAAGATTGCAAAATTCTCTGAAAAGTTAAATGCAATAATATGACTATTTTTCCATAGAAATGTAGGGAAATGATACCTTAATAGGCTAGTGAAAACCGTATCTCGATATCTTATTCCTATTAGCCTAAAATATCGAAGAAAGAAAATTTTGTTATAATAAAATTTTTAAACACCATTACACCGGTATTTATTCTTATTTTTTTGTATTTTTTCAAGAATCAGTGATGAAATTTAATAATTTTATAATTTTTAAATAATAATAAAAAAATAAAAAGTGTAGGGGCATAGTGAAGACTTCAACCGACGAATAGATTATTGTCATTGGATGTTGGGCATGATTGGGGAAAATTAGAATTTTTATCAGAAATTCTTTGGACGGATGAGGCTGCTTTTAGAAGTGATGGAAACGTTAATTTGCATAATATGCATTATTGGTCTGACAACAATCCTCACTGGTTGCGCGAGGTCCAACATCAAGGCCACTGGAGTCTCAATGTCTGGGTGCCATCCTGGGAGGAGCTATTATAGGTCCCTATTTCTTTGATCAACCACTAAATGGTGCCGTGTTTCTTGATTTTCTGGTAAACCAATTGCCCATTTTATTAGAAGACGTGCCCTTGCAATTATGGCAAAATATGTTTTTGCAACTAGACGGTTGCCCAGCACATTTTTCAAGAAATGTGCGAGAACATTTAGATGTAACATATAACCAGAGATGGATTGGACGAGGAAGTCTATTTCCTTGGCCACCCCGATCCCCAGACCTGTTTGGACTTTTATCTATGGGGTCGGTTAAAAGATATTGTTTACCAAATCCCACCAACAACGAGAGACAACATGAAGATACGAATACAAGATGCCTGTCAAGAGCAGAAATTCAAACCGCTGTAATGTCCACAAGCGACTTCAACAATGCATTGATTGTGATTGAAAACAGTTCGAGCATTTGAGGAGTCATTGATTTTATTTCAAAATCGGTCCTTTTTGTTGATTATGCCCCTACACTTTTTATTATTTTTTTTTATTATTTAAAAATTATGAAATTATTAAATTTCATCACTGGTTCTTGAAAAAAGACAAATAAATAAGAATAAATACCGGTGTAATGGCGTAATGGTGTCTTTTTAAAATTTTATTATAACAAAATTTTCTTTTTTCGATATTTTAGACTAGGAATAAGATATCGAGATACAGTTTTCACTAGCCTATTTAGGTATCATTTCTCTACATTTCTATGGAAAAATAGTCATATTATTGTATTTAATTTTTCAGAGAATTTTGCAATCTTCTGTTATTATATCAAAAAACGCCCTCTAGCGGCATCACTAAAAATCAGGCATATACTGGGTAAGATAGGCTTGATGGAGTAGTAAATGCTTTTTCCAATGAGACCAAGTTTGTTAAAATCCGTTCAGTTGTTTAGGAGTTATAGCTGTTTATTTACAAAAACATTCAACCCCCCCCCCCCCCCCTTCATTCTAATAGATACTTCAAAAAGTGCTAGACAAAAATTACCCGAATAAAGCTTGGATTTAAAACGCATATATT
Source organism: Malachius bipustulatus (assembly GCA_910589415.1). NCBI lineage: Eukaryota > Metazoa > Arthropoda > Insecta > Coleoptera > Melyridae > Malachius > Malachius bipustulatus. The sequence continues at coordinate 85,969,840 of OU342630.1, read as the reverse complement.
TTTTTGATACATTTACTAGGTGGATTTCAGTGAAAGATCACTTTAAATGTTTTAGAGCGCGGCTACGCCGCCTGGCGGTAATCTTGGAACCTGCAAATAATTTCCAGGATTTTTTTTGGCCACTTTAATCTAAACATTTTTTAACGCAAGTCTCTATGACGAATAGTTTCCGAGATACAGCACTTTGCATTCTTATCTGCCCACCCTGTACATAAAGTATGTTTCAATTTGCATAATAATATTATGTTCCTTGTATATGACTTGGAGTCTGAAGATGTACGCGAAAAACGCCGAAACGTCAATTTTGTTATCGGGAGGAACATAATTTGGTGACAAATTTAATAAATTAGTTCACCCCCTTGGCAGGGGTAGCTACCCCTTTGCTTATCATTATAGGGAACAGATATCGAGTGATTAGTCATTTGAAAGCTACTTGAATTCTCTTTTTAAAGATGTCTCACTTTTTGGGTTTCCTTAATAAAAGAGGTTTTCTGGTCAATTATTACTTTGTTACGTTCGAAAATATACGAGAACAAAATTGGTCACAATGTAAATCATCAAATTTATAAATGAATATATGTATATCAAATTACTAACCATCGTAAAGTGCATGATAGTTGTGTTAAAGTTTTATTTTTGGGCACATTTTCACAGCAAATAAAGTTATAGTTGTTAATAAATCCTGTCAATAAATCGCCATGTAATATTTTTTAGACGAAACTCAAAATGTGAGAGATCGTTGTAAAGAGAATTCAAGTAGCTTTCAAACGATGTATCACTCGATATTTGTTCCCTATGGTGTTATTCAAAGAGGGAAAGCTACCCCCGTCAAGGGAATGAACTTGGATAGTTAAATTTGACAAAATTTTACATGTTTCGACCTTTTTCGAGTATATCTTCAGATTCCAAGTTATTAAGCCTGTTTCGTTTTCGTTGGGCCACGCTGTATAATTCTTCAGGTATTTGCTCAAGTGCATGCAAATAACTCATCTAATATCCTTCTCTGCAATTCTGTTGTCTCTAAAACTATGTTACCAGAGCGTTCAAAATGAAAATCCATGGAAAGATAATCAATCTTTAATTCAGTACCTACACGTAATTTAGTTCATTGCGGTAACATTGAACATTGTCACGGTACATTTAATGTTATTAAATAGAAATACCAATGTCTCCAATAACATCGCGAGTACTAACGCTACATGCGAGGCTACATGGTACTCGTATCATTCCATAGTATGGCAAGATGTAACTGCAATAATTAAATTGAATACCTTAAACTGTAATAATAATTTGGCTTCAATGTATAAATATATCCTTTCTTTAATGCTTTTTTTAATTATGTATACATTTTTCTCCGAAACAGCCCTACAAATTAATTTTTTAATTTGTCGAGAATTAATTTTGCAATATTCATGCTAGTATTCCCAAAGCTTTACGGATAGGTTATACGTTACATAGTTGGAAATATATTTGAATAAATTTAGATGGACATTATACAGGGTGTTAGTAAATAATGCGACAAACTTCAGAGGGTGATTCTATAAACAGCAACTTTGGGGGGGGGGGGGGGAAGTGTGACATGACCCCCAATTCTAAGCCACTGAGTTGTTCAAATGTAACGAAATTTTGTCCTTTCACAGTCCTTATTGTGTAGTAGATTTCTCCCAAAAACGAATGAAATTTTTCAACCCAGTTAAAAGATACGATCAAATAAGTGTTTTTTAAATCGACCCTTTTAGATCCTGTATCTTGTTAGGGAAGCACTTTTGGAAACAAGTTATTCTTGGTTTTCGTATTATTTTGACAATAGGTACACCCTGTATCATTTATGGTACTCATTACAGAATCACCTTGTGTAAAGAAATTTAAATATGCCTACAATTGAGAAATGCAATAATTACATATTTTACTTAAACTAGAGATTTTTGTCGAATAATGTTCTACAACTTATAAAATGGATTGGTGTGTTTTCCAGTTCAGGACTTTGTAAAGCGATATTTAGAAATGGATTGTTGTTCTCTATTTCCTACACAAAAAGTAATTAAAATAACTACACGCGAGAAATCGGCAACAATTTACAAGTGGTAATGAAAAAGTTGAACGGATACAACACCATCCAGAATAACTAAACATGAGAAACCTTTCAAAGATTGTTTGCTTTCTTTCAATTGGGTTGAGTGACGAATAGTGGCTGAGAAGAATTATGTTTTCCTTTGCTGCTTCGTTACTTCGAACGAATTTCATTTACCATCGTATGTAGCGTGTCAATGTTATATGTTCTTATTTACACTTTAAATATTACTTAAATCTCTAAAAACAAGTAAAATACAAAAACGTATGTATATTTAAATAAGTTATATCATGCATCATAGAAGTCTCCCTCTCAAGTCCATAATAGATCTGTCATACCTATAAATCTCTCTTTTGAAACTAGAAGGCTGCAATTGTAATGAAAAGGTGTGACAAACTTAAAGGGCATGTAGTAAATGCAAAAACAGGCGAGAAACTTCCTGTAGACATTGGTCGTTAATCAAAAAAATTGATATTTTTTGAATATCTAAAAATTGGCCAATCAGAATAACTCTAAATTTTTGACAGTTGTTTTACTGATTAAAGTACATGATTTGATACTACCGATGAAAAATTGTTCAATTCAGTGGGCGGAGATCAGGGTTGCACTGGATATCTCGGAAACTAAAGCTCCAACGATCCATGTCCACAGGAAGTTCTTCGCCTATTTTTGCATTTCCTGTAGGGCGTTTAGGTTTGTAACACCTATTTATTAACACCCTGTATATTGTCCCCAAAGGATTGCTTTTTCAAAATGTCACGAGATTGCAAATCCTTTAACATCATTATACTTACTTAGTTCACAAAATATCTGTAAAGGTTAAAGGTAATCCAAGTTGTTGTGATACAGAGAAATACCTATAAAGGTTATGAGAACTCAAGTCTGAAGGGGATAGTTGACTGATGAGATTTCGAGGTGAGCCGTTTCGAATCGAATAATTTCGACGCTTTTGCCCCCTAGTCCAGTAAGCCACCTCGATAAAGAAACCTGGAATTACGGTTTGGAATTAATTGTAAAAATAGAAGATACAACCCACCCACTACCTGCTAGTGTGGAGTTTACCTATGGAATTATAGTCACATTAAAGCTTCCTTCCTAATTAGACAACTGTCGTAGTTCTGGTTTTCTTCCAGAAGAAACAGCGAAACTGCTCCAGACATGAACCCCCAGGCGGTGGATCAAACACCCTCCCTAGGCCCTGTATTATATTGAGGTCGTCAAAACTAAAATAAGTGAATTCTGAGTTATATCACAGAAATCACAGAAAAAACGAGTGTTTTTTTTTCAAGAATTCCAAGTTGTGTTTGTTTCGCCAGGAATGTCGCGATGCAGACACACATATAAACGTGTAATGTGCATCTATAGCTTCTTATATTACGACGATCGCAAGAAATGATAGAACAGTGATATAGGTGTACACTTGCTTGATTGATCTTGATAGACAAGATTTTTTATCGCATCTGGTAGGTCGTACATAGTTGTTCTAGTAACTGTGTAACGGACCATGAGTTGATTCTAACCAACCTTCTTCTAATCACTCGTTTTTCCGTTTCGATGTGCATCTTTAAACATTTCCAGTAATCATGTATCTCTGTCACGATATCTTATTTTAATTCGTTAATGAAAGCAAATTTTGTTCGGAATGTTTTCTAATTAGACAACAATTTTTGGGGAAAAGTTCTATTGTAGTGTAAAACTGTAGAATGATAATATTCCAAAGTATACCTATCTTCAGATTAAGAGATACTGGGCGCGATTCCAGTTAATTGCGCTAACTACAAACTCATTGTTATGAGACTTCAAATTCCCTTTTGTCAAAGTTAGTGTCAAAAATAACCGATTAATGTATTTAAATATTTAAAGACGAGGAATTCGCTTGCCACGAGAGAGATTTCCATGTTGTGTTTGTAGAATTTTAAATTCAATGAGCTGATTGCCGAATAGTTTCAAATCTGTTAAAGCTTTGCCTAGGGAAACTTTGACTTACACTGGTCGTTAAAACAATCAACGCCGACTTAAAGGAAAATCAATTTGCATTATCATTAAAGAAAAGGAATTGTAATTGCGCCGGAATATCTCTTCATTATTTTGGTTGAAATTTGAGTCCAGTTTCTTGAATGAAAACCGCCTTTTCGTTCACTATTTACGCGGTCACTACTTGTAAGATTGTAAACAGTACCTAATATCACAAGTGATTGAATTGTCGCAATGAGTCTGTCGATTTATCGCTAGAGGAAAAAGAGTTGCTTAAAGAAAACATCAGACTCGTCCTGCGGACTCGTGGTGTTTTCTTTGAGCAATTAAGTTGAATTTAGAAAAAAAAAGACGTCAGGCTTATAAGATCAACTCGATCACGAGTAATATTTCTTATAGCTAATTTCACTAACAAAGCGAAACGTCATTAACAAAATTAAATTCGGCAGAAGCGACACATTTTGACGTGCAACAGAATAATTATTTATTGTCGAACTGTCAAACTTTACATTTTTCAGCGATCTGTATCCATGGTTACGTTACGACGCCGAAAATCACCACGCTGAAAGACTGATTATCGCGATAATCTGAGCTGTGCTTTGGTTTGTGATTGATCAGATTACTTGAAAATCATAAGATGAATTCTTTAAAAATAAATGTAGAAATAATTGTCACTATTTTTCAATCTCATGGGCGTTGATGCCATCCACTGCACAGCCCCGGTTCCACTCTCTCGCGGAACAGGGTTCCTTCAATTTTTACAGTGCACCATAGGCGGCTCGTCCTGCATGCCAAACAGTAGCGTTATACCCTATTTTCTTAAATACTTTTATTTGTTGTTAAAAGTGACAATAATTTTCACAAAAAAAAAGGAAATCACATTATGAAGAAGTATTACACCTACTTTATATTATAACATCCGATTTTTATCTCCAAAAGTTAAAAATTATTAAGCTGTCATTCACCTTCATAATACCCTACGAGTAATGAGATTCTATACATAGACAAACTGCAATTGATATGGTTCTATGGATATGAATTCTATGGTAAATTGCTATAATGGGATAGTTTCTTTGGTAGGTTGATAAATTGTTTTAATGGAATTGTTTGCCACAATATCAACAATGAAGTAGGTATCTAAGGTAACTCATTGAACTAGAGACTAACAATTTCCCTATGTATAATCGTTCAGTATTCAACGTAATCGTACAGGAGAACTATTTTTCTATGTATATGTAGAAACCCAGTACTCGCTCAGTATAACTAAATTAACAATTCTAAAAAAAAAACAGCTGATACCCTGGGATGTGTTAGTTGAATTTTAATTACCCACTTACTCGATTTGCTTGTGAATATTTTTATAACAATAATTTTAATATCTCCAGTGTTTAACAGTGCTTAACAAATCAGCAACTGTCAGTTTGATGAAGTATCCAATAAAAATTAGCCAAGTGCAGGCTTACATCGAGGTTTACATGCATTAACTTAACGTTCCTTAGCAAGTAGAATATAAAATAAGCATATAGAAAAAAGGAATTTTTCCCGTTATAACTCAATTTTTTCCGTTGGCAGTTGAAAAATGAGAAATAAATTAAACCGAACAACTACTTGAAAATCATTTCGCTGAGAGTCAAGAAAGTGCTACCTACTACTTGTTTTTCCAGAAATTTTAATCATATAAAGTTAAACAGGTTAGAGGGGGAAACACAATTTTAACGACATTACGAGCCTACATCTTGAAAAATATTCACCTAAGGAAATTCACTTCAAGAACTTAATTCCATTTTTACGTCCTATCGAGTGATACCTCACAGGGTGCATGAAATTTTTTTTTTGTTATCATCCCCCAGTTTCAAGTAAAAATAAAGAAACTACCCCTAAATTATGATTTTCGTTATTTCATTCCATAATTATATCGCTGTTCATATTAGACACCTGTTTGTGAATTTCAATGAGAATCGATGTAACGATAACACCAACGCACTGTGGGAGCGAGAGCTGGACCTATTTGTGCTCGAATCGCTGCACTCCCGCTCCCGCAGTCTGTAGAACGCTACCCCTTTTGGCTATGTAAGACGCTCGATGAAGAGTACTTAAATCCAACATCTTCAGTGCAAAATTATTGGCAAATCAGGAAAAAATATGTCTTCAAGCATATCCTGCTGAGATCCAGATATAGATATGGGTACGTGGATTGCATATAAGCGGCAAAAAGAGGTCTAAAATGTTATATAACCTGAAAGGTTTTAATTCTTGTTTTTAGAAGACTTCACTGCTAACTCGTAGGTATAATTTCCGAAGAAGTTTTTATGTTACATATCAATAAAATGTAAATGTATCTAAAAGAAATACGAGTAGTAGGTAATAACTTTTGATATTAATCTGATTTGTCATGTCTCATTAGTATAACTTTCTCTTATAAATATGTAATAATGCATGGATAGAGAAAGAAAGTAAAAAGTTAAGGTACATAAGAATCTCATCAGTTATATTATATCTCGCTCTGTTTGCATAAATAAGCGACATTTAGACGTCACAGTGCGTCGGTGCGTATGCATATCGACGTTCATTAATCTCTTCTAGCATCGTGACGCGCATCTGTCTCTTATCACTGTTGAAGATCTGGCGCCTGAGATGATTCATGTGATAGAATGAACTTCTTCACTTTCTAATTTCCCTGAAATTATATCTTGTTGTAAGGAACTCCTATTTTTGTTTCGTAAGTTTGTTTTCCTGATGACTCATAAATTTTTGTTTCAACATTTCAGGATTATAAAATAGTTTTATTTGTGTACCAAAGGAGAGAAAGTGTATCAGTGATCATCCAAAAAGAATGTCTCAATTTTTCTGAAAATATATTTTCGTTGCTACGAATAGGTATTCCCTAAAGAAGGAAAAATGTTCAGTCTCTCTTTACTATACAGGATGCACCATGTATCCTTCTCTATATTGCTATCTCCTAACGCTAACAGATACAGGGTCGGTTAAACAATTCCAAAGGAGCGCAATTTTGTGGCCATCTCGATTCCGTCGAGACATACAAGATATCTGTGCTGTGACCGTTCCTGAAATATCCTGAAAAAACTGAAAAATCGTGATTTCTTATTTTTTCCATATCTTTTTTATTATTGGAGATTAATGAATAATTTTTTGTGGGCTTACATAAGTCGTCAAGAGCTACCCATCTAACATTTCAAAAATTTTCAAAGCCGACTAGATTTCAATATTTTTCATAGTCAACTTTCGTTTTTCTTATGGCCACCATAGTGTTTTTTATGTTGTTCGGTATAAAAAAAATCATGAAAACTAAAAATTGTTAAACTTCAAAAAATAGATTAAAAAAATTTTTATTCTTCTTTTTTCTTTACAAAAAAGACACATTTTTAGACCGAATTTCATAGATAAATTAAAAAACCATAAGGCAAGCACTATTTCGGCGTATTTTACAAATGTTGGCGTTTTTCGACGATTTTTTATTAGGTTTATCTTTGAAAAATTAAGAATGAAAATTAAAAAAAAAAAAATTTTGAAGTTTATTAATTTTTGGTTTCCATTATTTTTTTGATATCGAACGACATAAAAAAATAATATGGCGGCCATAAGAAAAACGAAAGTTGACTGTGAAAACTCTTGGATCTAGTAGGCCTTGAAAATTTTTGAGATATCAGATGGATAGCTCTTAACGGCTTATGTAAGCCCACAAAAAATTATCTATTAATTTCCAATAATAAAAAAGATATGAGGAAAATAAGAAATCTCGATTTTTCAGTTTTTTCAGGATATTTCAGGAACGGTCACAGATATCTTGCATGTTTTGACGGATTCGAGATGGCCACAAAACTGCGCATCCTTTCTCTAATTTAACCGACCCTGTATCTATTAGCGTTCAGGAGATAGCAATATAGAGAAGAATACATGGTGCACCCTTGTATTACATAAACAAGTTAGTTACTAGATTTGCAACCACTTCTTGGAATAGAGCTGGAGGATCTTCTGGCACAGAAACGAACTCCGAGACTTTGTTTACCTAATCAATCGTGGTAATAATTTTATTGATTACTTGTTAATCTCTTTTTTCCACTAGTATATTATGGTTTAACTTAATATACACAAATTACCTATGTCTAACGCTACCAGATATATTAGATCATTAGAAGTATGCTGTCTACAGAATAACTTGCTTCAAAGGCAATCATCAGCACTATACTTTTTTTTATTAATTTCTTTCTGCCTCCTATATGAAGCCTTCATAAAATCGACCTAATAGTCAGTTTTGCGGATGATTGAGTAAATCAAAACAGCCTCTAAGTCACTTTCACCTCTATGAATGACTGTCACTATGTTCTCAGTTCTCAGATTTGTACTTATTATCGACTGGATCAGTATAATGAGAGTCATTATGTGAATAGAGCCAACCTCTGTAGCATTGTTTTATCACAGAACTAGTAATAAGTAGGTATGACTAGGAACAAGACTGTATCATTTGGTTGTATTAATTTGTCATTGTCGTCCTAAGATTTAAGATGTAATTTAAATGCCTGTTTCGTTTCTTCTTTTTGACTTGTATTTGGAACTTTCTATTTAACATTATGTGGAAAAAAGAAAAGTAAATTTCGCTTATAAATCTTGGACCGTAATTATTATTATCATTACGTTCTGATAAGGCTTCACACGAAAATTGCATCAGCAGTCACGAGATGGTACTATGTTTCAGGATTTTTTCATTCCGGGTCCTGCATTATTGTTTTCTTGAAGACGGTGAGAGTGCATTCTTACCGGATAATTACTTGTCATTTTTAAGTTATTTATTAATGGCGTGAGTTACGTGTCTTGCAAATCGTATGTACGAATGTTTCATTGAGGAACGAACAAGCCGCGTTCTTTAATTAATCGTGATACCACTGATTGGTGGGTTATTCGTGTATACAGCATAAAGCTGCGTACTCACTAGAGCACGAGCCCCGAACGATCGCCCCGAACAGAGCTGAACCGCTCAGATGTGGACGGGCATCCGAACAGAGCCAAGCACGCTCAGGTTGTTCGGCGAACGTGCTCAGACCGATCCGAGCTCTGTCGGTACATCAAAGGATGTTCGCGTTCAGTCTGGACGGAATTAACCAGCTCTACTGCCGAACTATGTACTTACGAACAACTGGATCAATGCCGAACCGAATGCTCGGCTCTGCTCTGTTCGGCGCGCTCGTTCGGGGCTCGTGCTCTAGTGAGTACGCAGCTTACAGCATACAGGATGCCTCATAAATGCATGGAAAAAAATTTACCCGTATAGGTTTGTTCGGTAACAATAAGTCGATTTATGTAATCATCTACAGGGTGTGTGGTGACTTTTATTTTAAGGGGTGATTCCTTGTCATTTTTTAAGGCAAAATATTCATATAAATATGTGTCGTCACTTTCTTTCTTTTCGAGATACAGAGTGTCAAAATTTTATTAAAAAATTGATTTTCCATTAACTATTCAAAAATCAAAAGCAACCTTTTTATGTCAAGTTTCATCAAAATCAAAGTTCATCAAGCGCAAAGATTTTTTTAATAATAATTAATAAAAAATCTTTTTTTTATACAACTTTGACCTTCAACATTATCTCCAAAAGTATTTAAGTGACGAAATCTTTTTCCATTACTGGCTTTAAATATTACTTCCGGCTGTTTGACCTTGATTTTTGGTGCTTCGGGCACAGGTTTATCCGCCGTTTCAGCCATGATGCTAAAGGCCCGGTGGAATGATGTAACTCCGCGCTACCACACCGAGATGTTTTCTTCCTCTTCTTCGCTTCATACTTCTTCTTCTCGAAGGGAGAGCAAGAAAACATCTCGGGTTAGCGCATCCGTGGTAACTCTGAGTTATAGCATCTTTCCACCGGCCCTTTAACATCATGGCTGAAACGTCGGAGAAACCTTTGGTCGAAGCACCAAAAATCCAGGCAAAACTAAAGGTAGTAATCTTTGAAACCAGAAATCGCATCAAAAAATTGGTTAAAACTTAAGACGAGAAGAACTATACCAACCTTAAGGGAGTTTTAATCATAGCTTTTTTGAGAGTTGTTCAGGCATTTCAGTTTTTTTTTTTTTTTCACTAATAAAGACACCTTTGTTAGTGAAAAACTTTAATACTTTGTTTCCATGATTGATCAGGGACTACATTCAGAATATCACACCTGCTTTAGAAATATCATCTGTCTTAATGTGCCCATGAGTACTTTTCGACCAGGGTTATCTTTTAACAAAGCTAAAAACAATGATTTCTGTTACAAGCCTGAAAATATCTTCAAGATAACAACTCTTTTTAAGTTCTAAATACGATGAAGGTGTTAGTTCTGATAGTGTGCTGAAGCACCTTCAAGACTTGATGTACCTACTTTACTAGCTCTAAAAAAGAGCCATTCGCCTGAAAGGTAACCGCAGTTTCATCGAAAGAGACGTCATGCTATACCTATCCGTCTTGAAACTTTGGAACTTTCTTGTCTCGATGAATGGAAGAAAATTCTTACTTCGCTATGTTTGAGAATTACTTTTCTTTCTTTATGGTTACATGTTTCGGTCCTTAAGCGATCATCAGACCAAAAGGCTGAAACATGTAATCACAAAGAAAGAAAATAAATTCTCAAAAATAGCAAAGTAAGACTTTTCTTTAACTCATTTATAGTTCTCTTTGCAAGGAGTCCTGACAGTTTTTCTTCTGTCAAGTCTGAACTTATCAGGCTAGTCATAACAAGTATGTTCATTTTTTAAATTTCTAGATTTTGATTTAGACACCTATCAAGCTCCATATATGAAACCGCTTGACACATAAAACTGAATTTTGATATACAGGTTGATTTTGGAGTGTAAGCGCTCGATAAGGAAGGATTTTTCAAAACTCAAATTCCAAGAGGTAGAAACAGCTCCTCAAAAATAGTTTTTTTTTCGAAAAATATTTATTTTTTATATGTGAGAATAAGAATGTGATAATTTTTTGTTTTGTATTTTCGTAAGATCAGTTTCACGAAATCCGTATCAGCAAGATTAGGGGTGGTAAATTGACTTTGCTCTCAGTGAATAGAGCGCTTTAAGAAAACTTGAAAATTTGTTTACCGATAAGTTTCTTTAGATTGAACCAAAACTTTCACTGAAATGCTTTTGTTTTTTAAATTGTTGAAGTAGACTTCCTTATCCTCTTTTATGCTCGTCCTACCTTCTTATTCCTTACAATAGTCGTACGGTAAACACAGCCCTGGTACCTGGAAGTTGGATTTGATTTTCTCCTTAAGGCTACCCTGCCGATCTAATGTGAAGGTAAAAGGATTATGATTACCTCTGCTTTAAGACGTTAATTATCTTGAAACTGACTACAGCTTTTGGAGGTGAAGCTTTACAGGATGGTTCTTTTTATGGAGTGGATGTGCAATAAAGACGGGGTGCAACAAAATTCTAATTTTTAGGGGAGTTTGGGGAGGAGCAAAGTAATCTTCGTAAGAAATAAGAAATACAGTGATGATAGCCAATCTAGATAGAATACCAACTTAAAAGTATTTTTGAGATTTGACTGAAACCTAATATTCGACTTTTTTTTTAATTTACACTATCAATCACGGGCAATACAACTAAGATTATAATATGTACCAATAATCATTGCCAAGCCCTTCTGGAAGGTATAGACAAAAGTTTTACTTTATAAATTGACCGCTCCCCATTATTTACAGCCATTTCTTCTTGAAATTTGTTTTTGTATAGTTCGAAATATTTACCTCCAGGAAATATAAGGGTATAGCTAATTTGATCTTAATAAAAGCGAATAAATTTTAAAATTTAAAAACTGCTCTTTCTTCCATAATATTATTCTAATATTATATAGTATATTATAGTAAAAAGAGTAATTCTAAATCAAAACATCTAAAGTCAATGTATCCACTAAGAAGTGTGTTACCCGTACAAATATTTATTTTGTTAAGGCCTGTTTAGAGAAATCGATGTTATGAATGTTATGTGTGGGAATGACTGTAATGAATAAACAATTCCGGTTATGTGGGTATCCATGTCAATGCTCAGCCCAGCCAAATATTGTAGGTCACAGTCAAGGCGACGGAGAGTTCGGATACCGCGGTCTTTGAGAGGTGACTGTGACATTCAAGTTGCAAAATTTGAAAACGAAAGTAGCTTTGTCGTATTTTAAATACAAAAAATATATTAATACCAATAAATTAACAGATTAATAAGAATTAAAAAAATAAACCAGCTGCCTATTTAATGATTTCTCTTATGGTTACTTAAAAAATTTGATTATTGTTATTTTTTTTAAACACCATCGGTAAAGGTAAACGTTAATATTATGGAGTCGACAATAATATTTTACTTATCTTCGGGAAATTTCTCGTTAAAAATAGTCGTAGATATAAGTCATTAAAAATAAAGATGTAAAACTTTCACTCCTGGCTAATTCTAAATTATTTAATGAATCAATATGTTCTGATCACCTACTCCACCTCACGTTCTGCAATTAATTAGAAATCGCAGACAGGCGCTGGCCAACTTGCGTGAGTTCTATAGGCATCCATTCAATTATACTAGTTTTCGATCTACCTCATTATATAGGCAACTGATGCCCCCCTGACCACCTGACATCTGACCCTGTCTTCCACGGCATTCAGACCACCGCCTTCATAATAATATGATATATCTAATCTAGCTAATCTTTGATGTAATTATTCCTCGGATATTGGATACTGTGTTTAATGCATTCTTCAGAGATCTGAGGCGAGAAAACATATTGTGATTGATGTTTGGCAATTTCAAAGAGAATCTGCAAAATAAACATAATGTAGAACTTCATATCTATAAAGTTGGGCTTTTTGATTGAGTAAATTATTTCAAGATAATTCTAGATATTTGAAAAACGTTAATCACAGGAAATACCGTTCTTCCTTGTTCTAGAAATTTTGCCAAATTCTCCATTACGTGGTAAAATATTAGCTAAAAATTAATTCTGATTTTGCTGCTTTGATAATATGATTCTCTCAATAATTTGATAAAAATCTGCTGTGATACCAAGTTATCACATTTATACATAATTGTATATAAAAAAATCAGTCTTGATTACAAATTTCAAGTTATAAGACTTGTTCAGTAAATAGATATAAGAAGAGAGAACAAAAATTATTTTTTATACAATTTTTGTGATATTGACTTCTCGTTTTGTTTCAGTGCTAAATGTGGCGGCTGGTAAGGCGCCAATGCAAGTGAGCACAGAAGTAGGTGGCATACCACAGAAAGCCATCGATGGAAGCACCAGCGGCTTCTTCAGTGCCGAGACTTGTACTCTCACAAAACCAGAACGTTCCCCCTGGTGGTATGTCAATCTTCTAGAGCCCTACATGGTGCAGTTAGTTCGACTCGACTTCGGAAAGCCCTGTTGCGGTAAGTTATCATCCTCCTTCTATTCGTAGTAGGTTAACCTCAGTTTAACTGAAGGAAACTTTTTCGAAATTCTGAAATTGTACTGTAAAATGGAAATGGGACTGAGGAGAGAGCAAGGAAAGTATTTTTGAGTGTTCTGTTGAACACTAAATTTGACCAAACTTGACTAAACTTGACTAAGCTTGAAAACGTTGAAGATGGGCCAGATAATGAATCCCTATACAGTGAGGTGAGGGTGTTTATAGTCGCCCCCCCCTCCGCCTCTTTTTCACCAGAGCCGAATGAGATAAGACTTTGGGACGAAAATTAATTTCATTATTAAAAAACATTACAACAATATTATTACTATACTTTTTGACGTATAGACTGTTGCGTTAAATGTGAAAAATGACGTTGCCTTTCAACTTCAAAATTTTGGAGGACATGGGGGCAACGTCATCTTTGAATTTTGATACATCAGCTTTAGGTCAAAAAATAGTAAGATTTATGCCACTGAATTTCACTTTGTACCAATTTAAGGATCTCATAGGGGGACTATAAACTAATTGACAAAAAGACACTCAAAATTGGAAACTATTTGTTTTATTAAAATTACACCCATAGTTTTTTACTCAGCAGGATTACTGACTTTGTTTTGAATACAATGAAATGTGATTTATCTTGAAAAAGCAGCGTTGCCAAGGAGTAAAAAAGAAGACACCTTTTCACAAATTTTTCAAAATGAAATTATACTCTCCATATTGTCGTTTCCATTGTTATACATATGGAAAATAAAGGGTAACTACGGTAACGAACGATAACAATACTCAAGTCTGCCACGTTGCGGGTTGAAAAGAATAATGGTGGTTTAATTTGACAGTAATTCGTCAAAATTATTCCCACTTAGAATGCTTGGATTTCCAAAAATCTTATCCGATCAAAAAATACTAGGGGTGTATTTTGAAAAAAAAAACAAGTATGGGATGGTTACTTTGGTATTAAGAAAAATAAATTTATATTGAGGGGTACAGCCGCAAATCCTTAGGGGCTATTTGAAATTTTCCATTATATTATAGTAAAATATAAGTTCCCAAATAGAGAAAATTTTCATTTTGAAAAGACCTCAAGGTCAAGGTGCGTGTTCTTTTTTACTCCTTTAGCAACGCTACTTTTTCAAGTTCGTTTCAGGATAGTTTATTGTTTTTCTTCTAGCCAAGTATGCTTAGATTTTCAAAAATTGCATGTCATTGTATTCAGAAGAAAGTGCTGAACTGTTCACCACTATAAGAAACCTGCGGAGCAAAACAAAAACTAGGGGTGTAGTTTGAAAAGAGTAAAAGGAGATGATTACGTGGGATAAGCGTAAAGGTTTATCGAGGGTACAGCTGCAAATCCCTTAGGGGATTATTTGAAATGCAAATATCCCTTGATAAAGAAATCTTGGGGCATCCTGTATATTGAAGAAGCATAGGAACATATAATATGATCGGCGTTTGGATAGAATAGTGATATTGTCAACTAATAGAAAGACTCTCAAAACAGCCAGAAAAGAGCGGAAGAGATTCCACTGTTATTGACAAGAATAATTCTCGATGACGATGATCACGATGGCTAGTAATTTTCATGCCACTAACCTTAATGAAGTATAGATTTAAAGGCCGAATTGGAAAATAAAATACTGAAAATTACTTCAACATTTCTTATGCAATTACCCATCTACCTAGTCTAATAAAATATATGTAATCATTATACATCGTAATATATTCGCATTTCTCTGTTCAGATTACTTCTAATTAAATAACGACTCATTACACCTAACCGTAATTTAAGTTTCTAATCGACTGGCTATCGGTAATAATAATTATTATATCACGTACAGATTAACGGTTAGATGATATTACAGATTAAATAATTTAATCAGTCAATGATTCTGAGAACACTTCTTTTCTTGTCGTATTTCGCAAAAAGAAACTTCATATTAGACTTAACTTCACGCTTAAGCTAGGTACATTACTGAAAGACTTGTTTTGAAACAATAACACATGCATCGAATTTGGCACAGTACATAAACATAAGAATGTTTATTAATCCAAAATATCTCATTTCATATCATTAATATGATTATGATGATGATTTATTATTGTAAGCTATTAAATATAAATAGCTGGTTATTAAAATAATTATTATAATTATTATAATTAGTGGATAAGAAGCTACTTTCTCTGAATAAATTAAAACATCACCACCTATATTATTAATAAATCATGTATAGGTAGTCTTTGCAAAATCAATTGAAACCGCAAAATACTAAAAAGCGAGTTTTATACTAATTCATAACAAAACAGTACTATACCCCGTTTCCGAATAGGAAGATACCTTATCAGTTTTCTCGACTAGAGAGCTGCGGGGAATAAACGTAAGGGGTAAGCAGATGTCAGTGCCGCACGACTTGCAAGCTCTTCTGAATATGATTATAATATAATGTGTACCTACCTAAATATGCGTAATACCTATAGGTAGGTATGTTTCTTTGTGATCTGAATTCTGATGAATTCTTTGAAATTTATTTAAAAAATTCCTGCGCTACAAAACAATTTCTTTTCATCGTTGTGCAACTGTTTTAGAATTGTTTATGAAGTACGGATTCCAATTCTAAACAAATGCAGCATGAAATTTTCGACGAATAGCATACTTCACGTCATCGTCGAGTTTGATTCTCTTCCGATCAGACGTTACAGCTTTATTTGGTTTTTTAATACCGAGATAATTGATAACTCTGAGGACTGTACAAACAGCTGCATTAGTTAAACTAGCACCCACAGGACAAAATTCCTTTTAAACAAAAGACTGATATTTTAGGGGATATGCTATTGGTGGAAACTATCATCTACCTATAGAACCTATAGAAGTATATCCAGCTACTCACTAACTATACATATGACACCCTCATTCAGCAAGCAAGAATGCAATTTTTCTCGTTATGAAATTTTCAAAGTTAGAGACACAACCTGTCCCCGCCCACGCCAGTTCATTCATCACACTTTTCATTTTTAGTTGCCAGCGGGTGTTGACGATGCGTTTGGTAGACTCTATATAAACTCTATATGATCAATGGAATCTTCAGCTGAACGAAGAATATTGCGAACTTGTTGTGTAGGTTTAAAGATGGTTTTGATGTTGTGGCGCTACAGGAGTTAATCGATTCGATCGGTGATGTTCTTGAGATAAAAGGGAGAAATGCAGCTCCAAAAACTCTTGGTGATTGTTCCCTGGATGTCATGGGATGTTGAGTTTCGGTCGTAAGGCTCTCCTCATTTCTTGATTTCTTTCGCCTGTAGAACATGATCTAGGTGAGCGAGCTCTTCTTGGAGGTGTCGCGGGTCTGACAAATTGGGGATGCACGATCTACCAGGGATTTTATTACTGCTCATCGTTTTTGGCCTGGTTTTAGTTCTTGTGTAAATACCAATTTATGTGTGTTGGTTTTTCGGTAGACCCTCTGTGCCCCAAAGTGCAATTTTTCATTCCTGATAACGAGGACATCAAGAAATGGTAGTTTCCAGCCTTTTCTATATTTCCATCGAAAATTGAATACTGTTCATGTGATGAAGAAATTCCTCCAGGGCCTTCTCCACATGTTGCCATAAGACGAAGGTGCTATATACGTAGCGGTACCAGCATGGCGGTTTGTTGGCGGCGAAGTTTAAGGCTATGACTTCAAAGAATTCCATGTAGAAGTTGGGAATCACAGGACCACTGGACTCAGAGAGCTGCCCATATCTACTCCATCCAGTTGTTCATAGAAGTAACCATTCCACCGAAAATAGGTTGTGGTCAGTACATCGTGGAAGACAGAGGTGATCTTTCTAAGATCACCTCCATAAGAAAGATGTGTTGAAGGGTCTCATCGATGGACACCATGGTGAAAAGGGAAAATAAATCAAAACTGTGAAAATGTCATTGGAATGAAGGGTTAAAGATTTTTTTAGTTACATCATAGAAGAAGTTTTTCTATGATGACCCGAGTCTCTAATGTGGGATTATGTAGATGCGACGTTGGTCTGCAGCAGGTTGGTTAGATATTTGGCCAGAGAATATGTCGGGGAGCCAATGGCGCTGACAATGAGGCGAAGAGGCACGTTTAGGTTTATGTTTTTTTTAGTCATGTTTGCTTGGAAAGCTTTTCTTCCCTGTTTCTTTCCTATTAATACAAAAATTTAAAAGTATTAAATAATTCAACTCTCTGCTTTACCTATAGACAAAAACCTAATGTAATTCAGTGAGAACTGATAAAAAATCGCCCTAAGGCCTTTATTAACCACTTTAATTGACTTTTATTGAATATTATGAAGAAACATTTACTAATTAAGTATCGAGTAGTCTCCTAATATTTAGTTTTCTTTCAGGAGCGAATAAACCGGCAACAATTACGGTACGTGTAGGAAACAATCGCCCAGATCTGGGCACGAATCCAATCTGTAACAGGTTCACCGGCTTCCTCGAAGAGGGACAGCCGCTATTCTTACCTTGTAACCCTCCTATGCCGGGTGCCTTCGTCAGCGTGCACTTGGAGGCAGCGCAACCAGCAGCCTTAAGTCTGTGTGAAGCATTCGTCTACACAGATCAAGCCCTCCCAATCGAGCGCTGCCCACAATTTCGGGACCAACCACCAGGATCCACAGCTACCTACAACGGGAAATGCTATGTATTCTACAATCGTCAGCCTCTCAAGTTTAGAGAAGCCTTAACTTTCTGCCGCAGTCGAGGAGGTAAGATTTGAAATAGGAAACTGTGTTCAAGTAAAATTAAATATTTTTTCCAATCAGGCACCCTAGTGGACGAGTCAAATCCTGCCCTCCAGGGTTTCATTAGCTGGGAGCTGTGGAGGCGCCATAGAAGCGACGCCAGCGGGCAGTATTGGATGGGAGCCATCAGGGATAAGAAATTGGGCGGCTGGCAATGGCTCAAAGGTGACGAGGTGACCGTGTCATTCTGGAACCTACCAGTTGGAAACGGCGACTGTTCTCGTTACGACGGTACCAAAGGCTGGCTTTGGTCGGATACCGATTGTAATATGCATCTCAACTATATCTGTCAACATCGTAAGTACCTTTTATTTTGGGAGACATTATTTGGGAAGAGTCAAATTACCCTATTACTGAAGGATGATCTCATTTTTTCTTTCCTTCAAATGCCCCAAAGGTGACCATAATTGCAGGTACCTATATATCATCAGACTACTAGAATACATCAACAATAACATTTTCAGTCTTCGCTTCCAACTATCAATTTCGAAGACAGAGTACTTCCTTCTTATGATTTCAGCTTTTCTTAATGAAGGTTGTCAACATGGCAACATTTCAACATTGATGACGAAATATTCGCGGTGTTATGGATCGGGACGTGAAATATGATTCGATCCCTTCCGCTCTTTATGTCTTTCTGATGCGGTTTCATTAGGGTCATATTCCTGCTGGTGGGGAACCCCTCAAATTTGGACAGTGTGTTCACGAAATCAAAAAACAAAAAAATCCAATGTATGTAATACTTAGGTCAACCTTTACTGAGATTATGGTAAAAATGTTTTTCTCTCAATTTTTTTTTGTTTGTTCGTAATGCATTATTAGAAAAAAAGTTTAATTTTGTAATTGAAACCCGCTGAAACGAGTAATTCAAAATTATTAACGGAGCTTAATTATGTAATAATTTGTGAAAAAAAAAATACTTTTGCATTTGAAGTGTTTCATCTTGTTTCATCCCAGCAACTTTTTTCAGAACCAAAGGCGTGTGGTCGTCCAGAGCAACCACCGAATTCTACAATGGTGGCTCCCGACTACAATGTTGGTACCACGGTAGAGTACACTTGTGATGAAGGACATCTTTTGGTTGGACCTTCGGCGAGAACATGTCTGGAAACTGGTTTCTATAACGAATTTCCGCCAGTTTGCAAAAGTATGTTTCACCCAAACTTAAAAAATTGACCAGGAATGGTTTACTTGTTTTACTTCTAAAATGCTTGAAACTAAACGTAATTTTTGTCTCTTTAAGGAATTCAGTGTGGATATCCCGCTGACATAGCCAGTGGTGAATATACTCTCGTGAACGACAGTGTGGGTTACCTGAGCCGCGTGGTGTACACTTGTGATGAGGGATATGAAATGGTTGGAAGAGCACAGTTAGCCTGCGATATTGATGAAAGATGGAACGGACCGCCACCAAGATGTGAACGTAAGTGTAGTTTTCCGAACTTCATGCAGCATAGCTAAAACCTATGGGTTTAATTTTTAGCGATTCAGTGTGAAGCACCATCGGAAATTCTAAATGGTATTCTTGAACTTAATAATAATGACACAATTTTCGGAACTGTTGTGACATATAAGTGCAAAGCGGGTTTCAAATTAGTAGGACCCGAGCAAATAACGTGCCTTGGAAATGGACAGTATGATGCTTTACCACCTACGTGCCAAGGTTAGTAGAAATAGATTTCTCTCCCGTTTAAACTCACTTTACATCGGTACTTCATGTTTCATTGAATGCCGATGTTAGTAGCAGAAGAAATAAAACTTCTTCAAATCGTTTTGGTTATAGAATATAATTTTTTTGCAGCAATGACGTCCACAGTTACAGTTCCCTCCACAACAATAATAACACGTCCACCGTCTAGACAACCAACGCGCCCGCGTACGAGAACTCCTCGGCCGCCACCCAGCACCATCCGCGCAGTACCGGAAACAGTAAGAACGACGCCTCGTACGCGTCGTCCCACCTCCAGCACGTCACGGCCTCAAATTATCGTAGCGGGGCATCCCCAAGATAACGAGATCGCTGGCAGTAGCAATGTACAGCATGGAGGCAGACCGGAGGTCAGTGTGCCTGTCAGCGTTGAGGGGGAGCGAAGAGAAGCCTATGGAGCGAAGCTTAATCTGGGTGCAGTAATAGCCCTAGGCGCATTTGGAGGTTTCGTCTTCCTCGCTGCAATCGTCACCACAATTGTAATCTTGGTCAGAAGGTAAGCCGAAAATTTCGTTTTTTTTTCGAACACTCAAAACTACTGGAATTCCATGGCTATAGTAAGAAAAAGTGATAGTGGTTGCTACCTCTGGGAGGTGGTCAATTTTAATACAACAATAAGCAGTTCTTAAATGGAAGTATTACATACTTGATTTGTGTGTTGTCAAAAGATCCTACAGTGTGTTCCATAAATAGATTTCGGGTTTCAGAATTCTTTAAAAAAAATCCTCAAATCGAGTACCCTTCTTGCTTAATCCGAGATATTTTTTCCTAATATTACATAGATTTTGGGAAATCCAAATACCTACATAAGTATATGAAAATTGGTGTGAGTTCAAATTGGCAACTTCTTCATCCTTGTTGCCCTGTCTGTACGTCGAGCAGAATTCGTCAGCAAAGATGTTGTTTTTCATTAATTATTGTCACATTTTTGTTATCTATTTTTTATCGTTTCACTAATTCATATAATGAGGAAAAAAAGTATTTCAATCTTGTTTTGGCGATTCATATCACTACTATTTTGCTATTACCCACCGTGGTGCCTCACTGATTGAAAATTGGGATCGCAGTGCGGGGTCGTCGTCCACCGACAAGTCATACCACGGAAAAGCTAAAGAAAAGAGAGGAACGGTGCCATCACGCTGGTACACCTTGCTGGCGCTGCCCTTTCCCGATCAGCATATAGGCCGACGAGAGTTCGCTGCCAACTACGGACGAGCACATAGGGCAGGCTACTTCTCCAACCCCATCTAGCTACCGACAGATGACCGGGATCTGCGTTGCAGTTGCGAACCAAGTCCCGGTTCTAGGAGGTACGAAGACAACCCGCACTGCGATCACTGCATGAAATGAATGTTGAAATGCACCTTGGTCTCTTTATGCTCACTATGGTTGTAGTGGTCAGAACTTCTCTTGTGACTTTCGCTTAAATGCACCGGATGTGATGATAAATGTCCTAGGTACAAAATAATACGTACATACAAAGGTACAGACTTTCTTATTGGAAACATGGTAATTTTGCACTTTTCTTCGACATGACTGATAAAAGCAATGCTAGATTGCCTATCACTGTAGTTAGACTCTTGTCAAATATTATTATTAATACACGATGGTAAAAATTAGCAGATATTATGTTACTTAAATAACATAAGCAGGGTCGCCACAACTAGAGGCTCTATAATGGTACTGGGCTCCCGGGGGAAGCAATTGTTCGCGGTTGATGGGGGGGTGGGTCTTGCAAGTTTTTGGAGGCCCACTATCTACTTCGGCAAGAACACTATGCCGCGAAAAAACAAAAAAAAAAAAAAACAGAGAAAAAGCTGACCAGTGGCGTACACACTAAATGAAACCTAATATTTTGCTTGGATAAAAATGTTATTATTTTGGTACGAGGATCTATAAACGAATTATTTTGAAACATTAATGGGACAGCCTGTACAGATAAAGAAGAAAGGCTCCAAAATATGAATAGCTATCCAGCCTGAACCCCGATATGCTGTCCTGAACTAAAAAGAGAAACCGGGTTAATCATTGTGGAGGATGACATATTGTAGAAGAAGACACATTGTTATTGGTAATTGCGAAAAGAAGAACATGCTTCAAGTTACGATTAACATGTTTTTGTTTCGGAGAATGATGTAAGATAGGAAGCTCAAAATGAAGAGTAATTTCGACGAAGAATATACAAAAAAAAAATTGTGTGAAGAAATTAGCGGGGGAAATTCACAAAATAACCAAAATTGCGGGCTTCTTTTTGCACTCTTCATTCTTTTTCTCTTTCTCTAAATCAAGGATAATTAATCAACAAAAGGGATTACACCCATATAAAAATGTAACACACAATGTAATGATAGATAAAGTAAATTAGTTTTAGAGTTCTCTTATTGTTTCCCCAAAATCTCATAAAAAATATATATTGGTGACAATAAAAACCAGATCACTGATTGGTGTGGGTCATTTATTGGCATCACAATATTATCAGAATTAAGGGCACTAAATTAAATATCAAAGGCTTACCTTCCCGACTGTCTTAACAAATTCCTTTATCGTTCCAGGAACCAAAGTGCCAAACACTACCGGCACCGCGCTAGCCCAGACTCAAATACTGTCGCTTCCTTCTCATCCTCCTCCTCGGAGTCCCGCAACGGACTCTCCCGCTACTATCGGCAAGCGTGGGAGTCACTGCATGAATCTGCTGCCTCAAAGGGTCCTGCCGCCGCCGCCGGCTCCAACCACTCACCATTACGTCGCAAGGAGACCATGGATGAGCCACTCGGCCGGGAGGGTGAGCGCAAGAGGCACCATCACCATCACCACCACCATGAAGGCACAAGAAAAGAAAGCAGGGACGGTTGGAGGGGAATGGCAGGGGGACAGAGGAGGTATTGACAACCCTGTATGGTCGTGACGGTGCAACTGGACCGGTAGGCAATTCTCTAATGTAGATAGTTAAGAAAGTGTTATGTGTACGAACTTGAAATAAAGGTGACATTTTAAACGAATATCTGGATTAATATTTTAATACCATAACCAGTAGGAATAAACTTTTAACGGGAGTTTTAATGAGATATGATTTCACCTAAATGTAAGTGATTTTAGATTATGGTGCGTTAGAATTGCTTCGATAATAGAAGTGAAATATTGATGTGTCTATTTATTTTGTTACAATGATGTCTACGGCTGGTACCAGAATTAAATGTCTTCAATAATTTTCATTAATTTGATGAATATTTATAGTGAGAGCTGGTGTTAATACCAAATTTCAAATTTAGATTATACCTAAATTTAAAAAATAAAATAAATACAGCCAAGATGTGGGAAGAGAAATAAATTGATTTTGTGCAAGTTTGGGATTGCTAATTTTCTTTTTTTTTAATTGCGGTTCCTCATGCATTCCCGTTGATATCTATTCAACTTAAAGGCATTGGCAACTTATTTTAAATTAAATCAACTTAAAATAGCTTTACATTATTGCATGCAGATCAAGTCAGAATTCTGACGTCACAACTGCCGCGGTTGCTCACCGCAAAGGATCTTGAACGTTTCGACTGTAGACTGTGCAGTTTGAACCTGCAAAATTTTACTCAGTAAGTACAGGACACCTGCGCAGACAGTCACTACTGGTATGACGTCACAAACGATATTTTGCAGGGCTATTCTCGAGATAGGAAGCAGATATCAAAGTGCCGTTTTTGCCATTATCATCAAGAAACTCGCAAATGTTGATTGAAGAAATGTTATTTTTTAAGTTGCAAATGTCTTTAAAGGTATGACGGTACCAGTTTTATAGACCGTTTATCCTTATTGTATCTTAATTTATATTCCATATGATATAGATGTACATTCAATAACGGATTACATATAAATACCTCCGATATTTTTAGATATTTTTATACGATTTCTGAAATACTGTACATGTATGGTGATTCATCAATTATTATTGTGTCCACGGGCGGAATTGATCGAAGTTAATTTTTAAGAATAAAAATTAAAGAATGGCACAACTGTATCTGTTTCATTATATTTCTGCACGAACAAACAAACAATAAAAACCTTCTGCACTTTGATGTCAGGATGAAAAAATTAAGTTTTTTACACAAGCGTAGAAATAAATTCATTGATTGGAAATTGGGAAAATATTACTAGAAAACGAAATTAATTAAAATCCGATAATTAATAAAAAAATCATAATCGGCATCAGAAAGGCTGAGCTATATCCAAGATCCAAAGCATGATAAAACTTGACTGCGTGGTGGCAACACGAGATAATTGTTATTGACTTAAGTCTCAATCCAAGTTTTATTGTCTTGTGAGTTGCGAGCATCACGCTTTAAATACTCACTAATAGATAGATGGGTAGTTAGACCCAAGTCAAGTTAACCACACTTCGCAGCCACGCTTTCTGCCAAGGAAAGGGACTTAGATTACGTAGATAATACCTATCTAGCAAAAGTTTTTTCGTTATTCACGGCTTGAATTGAAAATATTTGGTTTGTTTTTGTTGATAATAGTATTAATATAACATTTCGGACCTTCAGCAAAACTTTCAGGATTTTTTTCAGTTTATCAAGTCCCGCCGGAGCCGAGAGAGTGGCTGGCCATTTTTATAAAATTTCTGACTTTTTTTGAGCAAAATTTCGGTAACAATTATTTTTTTACTTTATTAAATCCGTAGCCGAAAGCGTGGCTGGTCATTATTCAAAAATTTCGTTTTTTTCACAAAATTTCAGCAAAAATGAGTTTTTAGTTTCTTAAGTCCGTGGTCGAAAGCGTGGCTGGTTATTATGATGAAATTGCGGGATTTTTTCATCAAAATTTCTGGAAAAATTATTTTTCAGTTTTTTTAAAGTTCGTGGCCGGAAGCGGGCTGGCCATTATTATGAAAATTCGGTATTTTTTGAGCAAAATTTCAATAAAAATCTTTTTTTAGCTTATCAAAGTCCGTAGCCGAAAGGATGACTGTCCATTATTAGAAACTAATGGGTTTTTTTTTTCAAAATTTCAGAAAAATTTTTTTCAAGTTCGTGGCCGAAAGCGTGGCTGGTCATCATCGTAAGACTGCAATTTGTAATTTCAAACGAATATATATATATTATGAAATTTATCGGACTTTTTGAGCAAAATTTCAGCAAAAATGATTTTTCAGTTTTTAAAGTTCATAGCCGATACCGTGGTGGCCGTTATTAAAAAAAAAAAAATTTCACAAAATTTCAGCGAAAATTATTTTCCAATCTTGAGTCCGTGGCCGAAAGCGTGGCTGGTCGTCATTGGGATTTTTTGAGCAAAATTTCAGCAAAAAAATATTTTTTCAGTTTATTAAATCGTGGCCGAAAGTGTAGCTGGCGTTTCAATAATTACGATTTTTTAAGTGTAACTACGTTATATGTATTTTCCATTTAAGCCGTAAATCGAAAAACAAAGTAGAAAACTATTCGAAATACCTCGTCCTGGCCGAAAGTGTGGCTAGCCGAAGTGTGGCTAACTTGACTTGGGTGTTAGTTAGATAGATAGTTTTTAGCAACTATGCAACTTCTAAGTGGCTCATATGTATCCGGTGATGAATAAAATTAAATACATTCCGTTTTTTAATTAATCAGAAATTTTATACTTTGTAACCCTAAGACAAATCCTCCAATTTCCAATTTTATAGCTTAGAAATTGACCTCAATCATGTCAGTGAACACAAATAATGGAACACCCTGCTGTTCAATAATTTCATTAATTACTATTGGTGGGTACTTGTTATTATTTTTTTTAGGTTACACCAAAAAATAATTTCATAAGGCTTGATACCTAGGTACTTTCCTAATTAATGGTCAATAGGCTTTTAGTTAGAGCGGGCAATGATGGCAATCTAGTTATCTGTCAATCTAGTTATGTAAATTGTCACTACAGGTATAGTAGTACTAGTAGTACATGCGACAGGGGTATTTTTTCTGTGGTATTGTGACATGATCACCTAGCTGGTTGAAATTTTTTGAGCAGTTTAAGCACCCTCCCTGCACCATAAGTGCAAGCTTTTCTAAATTTTGTTTTGTTTTGCGGGAATGGGGGGAGACGGAGACAAATAGGTGCAATTTTTTTTTTAATATTAACATCTATCGGCTCTTTTTAAGGCAACAAAACATGTTGCATGAGTGCGTATATATAGAGAACACTTTGAGAGCTTCCAGTTTTCCTCCCATTGCTTTTGTCATATGAGATTTTCAACTCTTATCAATGTGGCTGACAAGGAGAGACCAAAAACTCAATAATACGATAATCAGAAAATAAAATTTTGCAGTCGATTACGAGATTTGTCAAAAAACAAAAACGAAGTTAACTCAACGGAGTTAACTATAGTTAACTGTTAAAACTCGCGTCGTATTACCTATTACCCCCACCCACATATAATAATAATGCTCCGAAAATGTCTCGCGCATCCCGCCCGCTCCCAATGATAAGGGTTGAAAATACGACAAATTTTTTAAACACGCGCCTTTTTTGTCGCCCGATAAAAAATAGCCAAGATATATTAACATTAAAAAAATTTATCCTTTTGCCTCCCGCTCCCACTCCCCCGAAACAGAAATAATAGGTATGAGTATAGAAAAGTGTGCATTTGTGGTGCCCAGAGGCCGCTTAAAATGCATGCAAAAGTTCAGGGAGGTAGGTGATCTTGTAACAACAATCTCCCTGTCGCCTAGAGGTACTACATATTTATTATCAACAAATCGATGAAAGTCCAGAAAAGTATACAAGCGCTTTATCTAAAATATATGCAGGTATGGATTAAAACTTTTGATGATTAGAAATTAGATTTTGTTGGTTGATTTAAATTATTGAGGAGATTACACTGAACGAAATGTATCAACAATAAACCAGAAAGTTGCTCATTTATAACGGAACAAAGACTAGTAAACAAAGTAGTGACTCTAACGTCATATAAAATTAAATGAACAATTTGTATATGCACTGTGAAAATATGAAATAATTATTGTTTATAATTTGACTGATATAATTTTGTACTGTAATATTGTGTGAATAAAAAAATCATCAAAGATGAAGGAAAGAATAGATTATTTCTTAGCTTAACAAAGAAAAACCAAACCTCTGTAAAACCAGTGAATATAAAATCTAATTGAGTTAAAAAACTATGTAACAATTTTATATTGTTCAATAATAACAAACTAACAAGGCATACTTTCTGTATCTACCTGCTCTATATCTATCTGCTAAGAATACAAATTAACATTATGCAGTGTTAATTTATTATTGTTTCTTTATTTGCTGAAACTTTTTTATTCACACAATATATCATATTATTTAATGGATTTAATTATTAGTGTATAGAGATAATCATTGACAATCTTCGTTATGCTTTGTTAGTACACGTACCATTTTGAAAGTATCAAAAAAACTTATTAGATGGAAATTTTTGTAAACTAACTGAACTGTTAAATCTGAGAAATAAAAACCTTTCATTTTTCTTTTCTGATCGTGCGTCAAACTTGTCATTCTGATATCGTTACGTTTCAAAAAAGTTTTTACAATCTTCTACAAGGGATACTTACTCTTACGTACTCTTAAACTAGATTATTAAGAGTTTATACGGTTTTCCTGCCATCCTATATTTTTAATAATTTTAAAGTGAGGAAAGAACTTAAAAATTTACAATACCGATTTGGTCATCATTACAAAAAATTTATGAAAGGGATTTTATTTCTTGAAATATATGTTTGGATTAATATCTTATTAAAATTAAGAACAAATTTTGAGATTGTTAACCACTACTTAGTGCCATTAAACTAGGCATTTTATAAATTTAATGTGGTTACAGGTACAGATTCGAGTTCTTATTAAGTACTAGCAGAAGTATCTAGTGATATATATTTTATTTGAGTGTAGAATAAGTAATAGTTATATTAAATTATTTAAAAAGTAGCAACGATATAAGATTTTATTTATTTTAAGATGATAGTTTCTGCATCAGTTATTTGTAATATACTTAGGTAGTATTAAAAATAATAATGTATTATAAAATAATTACCTACTTTTACAAAACAAATAATTATATCTGACTTACTTATATGGTTTTATTAGTTACAGCCCAGCCTTTAATTTATAACAATGTGTTTGTTTTTATAACGTCATCACAAAAAAAAACTGTAAGAAACAAATTGATATAATAATAAATCATATCAATTACAACAAACCGATTATTGAAAAACATATTGAAAAAAATGTTTTCTGAACAACACAACCCTAATGGTATGATAAATACAGAGACATCGATGTTTCACTGGTTATTTCCAGCTCATCAGTCTGACATATTATCACCACGAGAGGAGTGTGCCGAACAGAAAGAAATCTAATCTAAATTGGTTTGTCGGAAACAGTGACTTGCAAGGCAAATGCCATCTAACGACTGAAAATACAACTTTCAATATGTCATCAGATTTCTGCATCAGAAAAATCTGCAATTTTTCACTGCTATTTCTGACTGTTCATCGAAAAAGCAATTACCTCGCGAATCTCAATAAACAAATCAGAGATAGAGCTAATCACAAAGCTGCATTCCTAAATTAAAAACTAAGCTTTTTCGATGAACAGTCAGAAATGGCAATGAAAAATTTCTCTGAGAGAACCTCTGATGACATTTTGAAAGGCGTGTAGGGCCTCTTGATTTCGAGGGATTCAAGTCTTATTTGCTCCAAGCATGCAAAGCAACATCATTGGCAAGTGTGTCAAATTATAAGAAAATCCGTACACTAGAAAAAAAAATTATAAAAAAACATTGATTTAAAAAAATCAACTTTGAAGGCGCATAACTTTCTTATTTGAGAGTTTTCGAAAAATAATTATAGATACTTTTGGCAATATTTTATCAAGTAGAATCACCCCCTTAATTCTTTGCGCATAATTTCCGGACATGTATGATATAGGCCCGGTTGCACAAACGTTAATTACAGATCTGCCAGATAATTACCTACTGATTTTAAAAGTTTTTGATCATTATATACATCTGCGTGTCCTACAGTTTCACTATGGCACCTATAATAGGGGTGGAGAATATACCTATAATAGTAACACTAGGAAGGTATTCATTTGCTTTGAAAATTCATGGTAAGCGAAAAAACGGCACTAAAAGTCGGTCTACCCTACTCTTCCCAATCACATCCTCTACATATTCGAGTTTCAAGTTTCCGGACAATTTTCCCCTTTGGTAACTGGAATGACACTGAATCACGGGGGCTTTCAGTCATACCGGGCCAAAATTGGATTTCTAGCTTCATCTTTTGCTGCCCTTGTGACAATGTTTCTATTGGAAATCTTAATCACCTGATATTATCATGTCCACAACTACTCTCGAACATATAAAAGTCCTCGAAAATTCGCTACTACACCTAGGCCTTTAGCTACCATTAAACATTACAAAATTTCTAAGTTTCAACTAAAAAAATACTGGAGATCGTAGTCAATTAAGTTTGTCAAAGAAAGTTAATATTTAGAACTGAAAGGTACTCAC
The DNA here is from genome assembly GCA_910589415.1 of Malachius bipustulatus. Lineage (NCBI taxonomy): Eukaryota > Metazoa > Arthropoda > Insecta > Coleoptera > Melyridae > Malachius > Malachius bipustulatus. The sequence goes on along the minus strand of OU342630.1, from coordinate 85,940,388 downwards.
ACAATATAGTCTATAATATACTTAAGGAAAGCTAAATCGTACCTACTATTATTATTATTATTATTATTATTGAGTCATCTGCTGTGCCAAATGGAGTCATCCGATGCCACCACCACAAAAAAAAAGAATGTTTATCAGAATAAAACCGGGGATATTTTTTATGTGAAAAAATAGCAAGTAAAAAAGAAATTGAACCTTTTAAAAGTTTGTAAAATTACTATTTTGGTATTTTTTGTTCTAACTGGGTTGATATTAACCACGAGGTCTCTGTGTATGTACGTAAGTGTTACGCAAAGATGAGAAAACTGTTCTAAACAGCTCAAAATAATACAAAATTAGAAAGTTACCTATAACAAAAAACTGATTTCCAGCCCTCAAAATTTCAAGAGGTATAATATCTTTATTGTAGGGGGGCCCAGGGAAAAAAAATGATTACTATTTTTCAAATAATTTTTAACTCAATTTTTACAAAATCTATTCAAAATACGGGATTTTGCCCACATATTTATTGAACACCTATATGTATACAGGGTGCATCATATATTCATCTCTATATTGCTATCTCTATGCCGTAAACGCTATCATACAGGGTCGGAAAGAGAAAAATTCGAGAAAAAGATGCGCAATTTGATGATAAATAAGAATCTGAAAATTTTTGTTGGATATTTTCAGTCGGTGCTGAAAAAAACTGAAAAATCGAGATTTCTTATTTTTGCCATATATTTCTTATTATTTGAAATTAAAAAATAATTTTTTGTGGGCTTACATAAGTAGCCAAGAGCTATGAAACAAATTGATATAATAACGAATTATTATACAGGGTTATTCACGGTATACGCCACAAAAGATTATGGCCGTGTCTCTGGATTTTAGGATCTTTTTATTTTTGGAGTGGATAGAGACCCGGCAGAGGTACGTTTTAAAATTATATTCATAATATACAGGTGTCCCAAAAGCATGAAACATATCAAAGTTATGTTTTTTTAAATGGAATGCTCCTATGTTATTGCATTTTTAGATTGCCTGGGAAGAGAAAATAAGATTGGCTTTTACAGTTGGTGTTTAAATTCAGAAGTTTGTGAGTTATAAACAAGTGAAAATCGTCATTTTTCAAGTTCAAGGCCCTGTACAAGGAAAACGGCTTAAGATAGAGAAAAACGGCTTACATGTCCCTATTTTAATTTTTCATGTACTATCCAATGATGTAGATGAAATGTTTATACAGGGAGATAAAAAATTTGAAAAATTCTGAGATTTCTCCACGCGTCGACAAATAAATAAATCAAAGAAAGTACAAATGTTTCTATACCATAGGATAGTACATGAAAAGTTAAAATAGGGACATGTAAGCCGTTTTTCTCTATCTTGAATCGTTTTCGTTGTATAGGGCTTTGAACTTCAAAAAATACGGTTTTCACTTGTTTATAACTCACAAACTTCTGAATTTAAACACCAACTGTAAAAACCAATCTTATTTTTTCTTCTCAGACAATCTAAAAATGCAATAACATAGGAGCATTCCATTTAAAAAAAACATAATTTTTATATGTTTCATGCTTTTGGGACACCCTGTACATTATGAATATAATTTTAAAACGTACCTTTGCCGGGTTTCTATCCACTGCAAAAATAAAAAGATCCTAAACTCCAGAGACACGGCCATAATCTTCCGTGGCGTATACCGTGAATAACCCTGTATACAAGAGCTACCCATCACAATATTGCCATGGAAATCGGTATTTCTAATCGGGATTCAAAGTAATTTTGGTTCTTTGAAAATGTGATCAATAATTTAATTGGATCTGGCTAATTTTTTGATCCCTATTCTAAATCCCCTTATCCCACTAAATCGAAAAAATTTTCTGATTCCTTTCGATTCGATGGACTTCACATGTGAAACATAACTTTTAGATGTATAAATGCGTTCTTTTGGTCTATTCGTTATAAGATTTATGATCCGATCATATATGAATCGCATTGATCTATGATTGCTATGATTTGAAAATTGACATGAAAAAAACACAGCTAATATACCTACCTAGGTACCTACTCCTAATAATGTTTTGCTATTTTCGCATCACTACAGCATAGTTAAAATATAAAGTCAAACAGTGGGTATAAAGGCTCATTAAGTTAACGGGGAGTTTTCTGTGATGGTTTTTAAAACTAAAATCTACCTCAAACAATTTTTATTAACATTTTTGTAATCACTTTCATGTCAAGAATAGATAAATTAAAAAATTGTCCGCTTAGACTTAATACCTTCTTCAGAAATGGCCATGGAAATCTGGCCATTAAGCTAATACCGGCCTTTATAATACCCACTGAAAATTAAATTTGATTAAAAACATACTTAACCTGAAAAAATTTATCTTGTCAAAGGTTCGTTGTTCAAAGCTAATAAAGCATTCCAAAAAGGTAGCAACATAATTTAAATTTTCCATAGCTGACCCTAATTTAAGAACTCATATTATTTTTTGGTGTGTTAGTAATAGTAATAGTAATTGTTTTTGGTCACAATATTGAAATCGAAACTGGTATTTCTGATCCTGGTTCAAAATAATTTATTCTTTCGAAATGATCAATCCCTACTGCTCTGGCTACTTTTTTGATCATGGTCCGCAATCCCCTTATCCCTCGCCTTACCCCCAGCCCCCAATGAATCATGAAAATTATCTGATTCCTTTGATTCAATCAACTTCAATCATGGGAATAATATTTAAATATAAGGTCATTATATTATACATCAGCGCGTCTCCTACAGTTTCACAATGGCACCTATATAGGGGTGGAGAACATACCTACAGCTTTTTATTTCTCAATTATAGTGTGCCATGACTATTTCGTTTTACTCCAATTGGATCATCTAATGCTAGAAAAATCGAATTTTTGTTCAAAGTACTAAATTAAGTGATTTATGGATAAATTACGCGCACCGGAATGATTTTTTGAGCTGAATTCGTTTTTTTCAAATGGTACCGAGGTACCATCTACTAGTACTCTTAATAAGGGACATTTTGGTGTACCCAGCATTTTGCATCTGTGACGAACACAACTGAAATTGTACTTTACCAAAGATTCTTAGTTACTTTCTTGGTAATTTTCTAACGGAACAATTTCTAAACATAAAAATCTTTGGTAAAGTACCATTTCAGTTGTGTTCGTCACAGATGCAAAATGGGTACACCAAAATGTCCCTTATTAGGAGTACTAGTAGATGGTACCTCGGTACCAATATGATACCATTTGAAAAAAATGAATCCAGCTCAAAAAATCATTCCGGTGCGCATTATTTATCCATAAATCACTTAATTTAGTACTTTGATCAAAAATTCGATTTTTCTAGCATTAGATGATCCAATTATTGGAGTAAAACGAAATAGTCATGGCAGTCATGGCACACTATAATTGAGAAATAAAAAATTAAATAAAAACAAATTTGACATTTAAAATGGTACTTCTGTGGTATATTTGTTGGATTCGTACAAACGTATAGAATCCAAAAATATAATAATATATAGGGTGTCCCATTCAAAAATAAGAAGTTGGTAACATTTCCGGAAAAAACCGGATGTGGGAAAAAATTCAATTTTCTGCTATAAAAAGTGTGCTCTATCGAGAATATGCGATGTACCAAATTTCAAAAAATTATCTCAAAAAATAAAGAAAAAAAAGGGGGTGTACCATGCCTGTGACACACACTGTATAACTGGAAAACTAAAGCTCCAGCAACCCCTGACTACAGGAAATTTATCGCCTATTTTTGCATTTTCTACATGCCCTTTTAAGTTTGTAACACCTATTCATTAGCACCCTATATTATTGTATAAGCTCATAAATATGCTTATTAATATTTATTCGTGATTGATAAGCTTTTATAAGAAAAATGATAAATAAAATTAATTTATTCATTTAGTTAATAAAATTTAAGTAAAAATTAATACAAGAATTGACATTTTATTTTATACATTATATTATGAACTGATGAGCCTCTTCTTCTCAAATAAAAACCTTCATTGTCTTATCTACTTGTCTTCGACATATAGGGCAGTTACCATTAAGCAGTCTTAACTGTGTGTCACACTCGCTGCAGAGACAGACATGGCGACAAGGTAAAGATAGGACACACTTGATCCGTTCTTGGCATATGATGCAGTATCGCAAGTCCAAAACTCCGTTCATCATCTCCTCTCTTATATTCAACTCCCTCTTCCCGATTTCGTCCCTCTTTGCAGGTTTCCATACTTTATTCTTCAACAGCAACACGTTACGTTTGAAAATCAACATTTTTTGTTTCAAAAACCGGACATTGGTGGTTAAATTTCTTCGAACGTAGTTGCGGATCTCCAAGTAAAACTGCAGGCATGCATAGAATATGCAAAATGCTGCAATGAGACCAATAAGGGATTCAAGGGGAACATCGATAACGAAATCGTAAATATCACATATGATTTGAATTACATTTTTATAAGTCTCTATTGTTATTTCTAAGGTTTCCTGAATTACATTTGCCACATAGTAAGTTGACATAGTGCAAATGTAGACAAGGGAGAGAGGAATTATTGTTAGAGCGAACCAAACTCCAGAGCCAAATAAAATTATAAGGCGTTTAAAGAATATCACAGCTGACTGAATGGTGTTGAGCACTGTCCACACAGCACTAACAATTCCACTCACACAAATCCCAATTGTATTGAAAATTGTTTCTAAACCGATATACGTTCCAATGACACTCTTTACAAGAGATTCGTAGATGGTGCTAGTGAAGTTGATGAAGATGGAATGGAAGTGTTGAATACTACGGATGATATCTAGCAAGAAATAGTTAAAGTCTTCTATGATTATTTCCAGAAGGGAATACATTTTTTGAGCGATTCCCGAGAGGGATAGCAGGAATAAAGATCCGACAGTTACAAGATAGTAGCCTATTGTATAGCTTACAATATACACATAATAAGTCAAGTACGTGAGATATTTCACTGTGGTAAAGCTGTAATTCACTAGTGTTGTTAATATTTCCAACATTTTTCATTTCGTTTTTATTTTGTAATCCAAAACCAAAATTGTACAGTACAATAATAATAGTTGATACTGAGCACGTGGCTAAAAACTTAAACAAATAGATGCACAACAATTTGCTAGCTAACAGCAAACAGCAAAGCAACAGCTTTATTTTGAATTTGATATTTTTAAAATGTTATTTATTTTTGTTCTTTTTTTATTTTCTGAAATGTCGCGTCAAGTTGTGACGTGTGACAGCCTGACACTGACGGCTGACTGACTGACAGAAGTGTCTTGGACAATAAACTAATAAGAGAGGGGTTAAGCTATATTGAAAAGTGGCAACAAAATAGCGCCCTCCTCCAACCTGGCAAGAACTAATCGTAGCTGGATAAGGAATGAATTATTCTTTACCCGTAAAGAATCGCGTAAAGAATAGAGGATAGAGGTAAAGAATACGACACATCACTTCATGCTACTATTGACACCGAATTCAATCGACTTCGCTTTGTGACATCGACATCACATGTCACATATTCGTGAAGTTGTTCTGACATTTTACTCGCTGACGCAATGTTTACATGATTACATGTCAAGCGGAGAGAATTATTTATTTTTCAATATCAATAAAAAAGGTAAATGCCCGTATTCACAAACGATAATTTCCTAAATAATTACGTAATCAATTATACCCATCTCATTCTATTGCAAAAAAAACTGCATTATCTCCATCTCACTCATTTAATTAATTACGTAATTATTTAGGAAATTATCGTTTGTGAATACGGGCATAAGATATCCAAATTTAATACGTGTACCTATTGTGTTTTTATGAGTGTAAGATTAATTCGCAATGCCAAATTATCCCCCGTAGCTAAATTAAAAAACTGTAATAAATCGACAAACGTAGGTACCGAATTAAAATACTTCGGATTTACAAAGATTTAGCAAGGCAATGGATAATCGCTTGCTAGAGAGAAGTTAAAATAAATTTAAAAATTGTTAGTTTGGAATTTTGAACAAAAGTATTTTGAAATCCCTCTCAGAAGCCCTTGAATTAATTATAGAACACATTTTATTCACTTATCTGTGGCAATATATTATTATCTCATAAAACTATTTCCTCTTACAATCAGTTTTAATCAAAAAATCCGCTCTCATAATTTTTAATTTGATAAAACTTGAATGCGCGCCATAGTTGCATTAAACATTCAGTGAAAAGCCTCCTCGAGTGTGACGTCATACATGCGCAATAGCATACCGGGTTAGGTGTATCGTGAAAATAAGGCTTATCAAGATGTAATTAAACCTATCCCGCAAATTTTCCATTTTGCTGGTACGGCAATTATGTGCTCCATATTTTCTAGACTTTCTGCAACCAAGTACAGGGTGTCAGGAAATAGTAGATCATAAGGAATAAAAAAAAACCGGTTTTTATTCAAGCCGCTTGTATTGTTTTAAAACCGTTTTTTTTTGTTTTTTATTCGCTTTATCTTTTTTTTATCAATTCGCTGACTAAAGTGATTATTCATCATTCTGTAAGATCCCAAGGTCAGATTGGCGAAAAAATGTCAAGTCACTGAAGTCAATCTATCAATGATGATTTATTTAATTTTAAGTATAAAAAAATATTGTAATAAAGGATTGTTATCTATTTTTATTTATGAAATTGAGGTTAAGTTTACTTACATTTTATGCAGAATTGTGTTTTTGTTTTATTGTTTTTTGAATGGAATTTTTATTTCAATTTATTACAATAAATTACAATAAATATTACATGTTATGTGTGTGTGTAAGTGATTTGCAAAGAATATAGAAATAATAACGAATTCTAATTTATTTAAGAATTTTTATTTTGAATTTCAGGTTATGTTATTTTTATGTTTGTGAAATTTCCCTATTTTATTCTAAACTTGAGAATGTTGAGACAATTATTGGCATTTGTCATTTCAATCACATTCACATCACTTCAGTCACTGTTCCTTTAAAATATAGTTTACACAGAAATTTTCCCTTGTTTTAAAGTGAATGACTTATTACCGAATTAGAGGATGTTATGTTCGTTTTATTTTAATAAAAAACTGTGTATGCGTATTGTTTGTATGTTAATAGTTCTCCTTTGATTCTTCTTTTGCTTAAAAAAAGAAACAATAAAAACGGGATACCTTTATAAGTTTATAGTTATTTTAAAACAAAAAAAAAAACATGTTGCATTTTGCATGTTTTAAAACATTTGCATCTCTAGTACTGTAGGTGAGGTCATGCTTTTGGCCCCGTATATTATTTGGCCAAGAATATCGAGATTTACCTCATGCCATTTTGCCCATTAGACGTCCCTCTTTCAAGATATACATATAGGGTGTCAAAATCAAATTTTAAAAGAATTTTTTTTTATTAAAAATCTCTGTTGCTTTTTAAAGTCTTCAGTTGAATTTTTGCACAAATTGTTTTTGAAAAAAATTGTTTTTGTTTTCAATGTTTTGATTATAGGTAATCTGCGCAAAGCTCAATACATTCAAAGCTGGCCATATGCAAGAGAGTCCTCAGGCCATTAACGAAGAAGAAGAAAAGAAATCAGCTGACGTTTAAAATACGTGGCTTTTTCTTATGTTTTTACTTTTGATTGGTCGATTCGTCTTTCGTCGATTGGTGATTGGTTCTCGTAATAAAAGAAAATATTATGAAATCAACATATTAATTTTACAAGGTTAAAAAAATTTGTTGTGTTGTAATTAATTGTTATAAACTTGTAAATAGAATAGAATACAATTATCTAACAAATACTGTGGTCTGAGGTGTACACTCACTAATATAATACAATATCAAAAGAAATTGTTAATCCTGCTAAAGTAAAAGTTCAAGCCATAAATCCTCGAAATGGTATATGTTTCTAGAGGTAGGTAAATTTAATCATGACCTTTTTTCTTCAAATAGTTCAAATGAAAGTCCTCCTTTACTGTTTGGAGTTTGAACTTACCTAACACATCCTATCTACATACCTAATTGCCTTTCTATTACCTACCTATAATAACTAATTTTTGATTATCTTTTAGGTGGAACAGTTTGTGAAAATCCTCCTTGGAGTTTGGATAGAATAGTGAAACTATTTTATGGTTTTATAGCATTTATTGTCCTATTGTAAGTATTTAGCTTTTTTAAACTCTTGGTCCTTTCTTGCATTGGCAATCTTCACACTAATCAAAATGTGCTCCTTCAATTTCAGTTTCAAGTCGCTGGTAGGATTGGATGGCAATTCTAAAGATTACAGAACCTCCAAATCGGGCAGTTCCAACTTCAGGGGCTGGGGTGGCGGCGGAGGTGGAGGTGGTGGTCGTCCATTCGGGTAAGAAGGAACATTATAATATATCGATCTTAGAATGGAAACTTCGAGAATTGAACATTGCTAAAAGGATAAATTAAAAGATTTACCGTGCGAGTACTTGAGACTCATTAACCGTGTTCTTTTGATGTCAATTTTCGAATTATATGAATCATGATTATGTAAATGTGATTCGTATGATTGGATCACAAATCTTATATCGAATATAGCAAAAGAACACATCAGACATTCAAAGGTTATGTTTCATGATTCAGTGGGGTAAGGGGATTACGGATCATGATCAATTGATCACAAAAGTAGCCAGAGTCACATTTCAAAAGAACAAGTTACTTTGAATCGGGATTTGAAATACTCGTTTCGATTTCAATATTGTGACCAAAAGAACACGTTTTTTTTGTTTCTACTCTTACGGTTTGAAAATACAAAGAAAACTGAAGAGTAACAAGCTAAAAACAGTGCGTCTGTTAATGAAGTTTTAAGGGCAGTCGCTATTTTTGGCAAAAGCTGAGGTAAGAGAGTGTGAGCTCGAATCACACCATTGACAATTCCACCATCAATATTTATATGTTTCTAAATAAGAGGAGTAAATAAGCTACTTCATTATATTTTTTTAACGTCTGTGACTGTATGTTAATCAGCTAGGTTATCAAATCCAAAATTTCTTCTTTTAGTTATTTTGTTTATGCATTTTGATATTGTATAGTAGCTGCCTCTAGAAAGAATACCTAAATGAAGGTCCCGTATCTGGTGCAAGCAGGGCGGCATTAGATTTTTTTTGCCCATAGGTAACCTCACTCAATGGCTCGACAATCTGCCCCCGACCAAAACATTTTCAGCATTCAAGGTCATACAATTTCTCCGGAGCTGAAAATTCCCAAGGGCAGCAATATTATAGTGTCTGTCAATACAAAATTATTAAAATTCAATTACAATTTTTATTTATACTTGAAGGCCGGCAGTCTTTGATATTATATGGGAAATAAATTTTTGAGTTTTTATAATAATGTACTCTATCCTTGTTATAAAAAACATATATTTTCTTAGTCTTCCATGCCCGAGAGCATACCCATGTTCAAGTTTTTCTATTTTTTTTCTAGCTTTTTTTTCTTGTGGTCTGGCACTATACTTAGTTGTGTTCACTTCTTACAAATACAGTAATATAGAAAACACTAAAAGTGGATTGGTATAATGAATAACTAAAGATAAACAACTAATTGTCACCCCCAACAAGCCATATAAGTAAAGTCTGTACAATTATTGTACAGAGATGACAAATGAGATGTCAATCAATTATTATTGACTGACAAAAGTTGACTTGGGACAAACATGTTTTAATAGCGTGGGTAGGTTCTTCAAACAGAGATTTTCGGTGGTAGGTAATTTTTTATATAAAAAGAGAATTTTTTCAGTAAATAATTCGTAATTTTTTTATGAATTTTAAATCTCTGAAAGTTCCAAATAGAGAAACAAATTAGGAATCAGATTTTCTTTCATTGTATATACTGGTGATAGTATCTCACCACTTGACAGTCTACCAAGAAGTCAGATGGAGGGCTCGAAAATTAATCTGCTAGTCTCTTGAAAGATAACATGCAGCATCTGATGTTGTAAATCGAAACACTCCTGAAGTTGATATTAATCTGGTCAGTATTAACTGGAAAACACTCGTTTAATTGGCCGAGTTAGTCCGTTATTTGTAGCAGATATTCCAGACACTGTGCTCTTCTTTTTTTTTCCATCTAACGGCTTTTCGCTTTCCAACCTCGGTGTCCTAGCAATTCCACAATCAGCAAAAAGTTTCCATGCTGCCTGGAATCTATTTCCTAATATTTTGACATTATCTGGTCGCGACACCTACACGTCACCTCCATGTATACTTTCACGTTGGGATATGACCTGTGCTCTAAAATTGTCCCTTTGTATAAACAAAAGGTCTGTGAATCTACACACGATATTTTTGGTAAAAAGGGGATCGAGACTTTTATCTCAAGAAAATCATTACTTTCTGCCTTTTAATGGTAAGATACTTTCACCATGGGTTTTTTAAAACCACCTCTGTGTCCTGTATCCACAGTTACCGTTTATCCGTTTACCAATGAAACGCCCTGTATAAGTACCCTTCACTTTATTTTATTTGAACAGGAAATGTTTATTTTGAGCATAAAGAATGAATATCTTTTTAAAGAAAGTTCTCGAAAGTTTCCATAACATATTTATCAAAAATTAATTCTGCAACGGTATAAATAAATGTTCTATTATTTACTACCCTGGATAGACCTGGAGGTGGTGGTGGAGGTGGCAGTGGTCCAAGAAGATTCATGACTCTGCGGGATGTGAACCCACCCAGTGTAGGAGGCTGTCCTGGAGGTTCATGCGGCATGTGAAGTATTTTTTAATTAACGATTCATAAATAATATCATCATTTCAAAGGTCATAAATAATAACATCCCTACTTTTCTGATTAAATTATTCAACACTTATTGAACATCTTCAATAAAAATTAATGTCATATCATAGTCTCTCAAACTTTCTTCATTGCCAGTTGCAATTATTGAAGGGTTAGTTGATATTTTAAGACTAATTAATCAACTATATTTATGTATTTTATACTTAATATAATAGAGCATATAAAAATTAAAATGAATTGACAACTTACACGTAAATATAAACAAATAATATACGTCTTCTCTGTGAATTTTTGTATTAGAAACTATTGTGTTGAAAATGCAATATTTCAAGTACTACAACAAAATTTTCAATTTAATTATTAATTTCTGCATGATTGTTTGTTGTTTTCATTGAGGTTTTCATACAAGCATACCTTTTAGATTTGATGAAAGTTGTTGATACAGTTGGATGTGTACCTAATTGGAATGATCTCTTTAGGTAGAGGTTTTCTTAAATAAATTTTATTTTCCGATATTCTTAACATAAAACAAATTTTACCAACACCAAAGTAGCGATACGATACTTTTATTTGGTCAGTTAGGTACCTTATGTATAGGTATCTTACAGGTACCTTATGTAGGTTAGGTACTTAGGTAGGTACCCTATTTTTACAATGACTTGGATATTGCATATTCACAATTTCCTGTTTATGTTCAAGTATTCTGTGAAGGAAAACTTTCCTGGTTAAAAAAACCATATTTCCACTTTTTCCATAATAATTATTTACATGTGTATTTAATGGAGTCCAGATTTGTTAAGTTGTAATATATATGTACTTTTTCTTATTATCTAATCATTATGTTAATATAAATTAAAATTCTAATTATTATTACTTATAAGAAAATAAAAGAGTATTATTTGAAATAAACTTTAATTAAATAGTGATAATATTTTACATAAAGCACACAAAGTTTTTGGTTAAGCTGCTCATAAATTTATATCTTAAAATTAGTAATTTATCATACATTCAGTTTTCACTTCTAAAATCGTGAGAGATCTTTTTGCTGAAACAAATTATTTATACAGGGTGTCCGGAAATTATGCGCAAAGAATTAAGGGGGTGATTCTACTTGATAAAATATGGCCAAAAGTATCTATAAATTTTTTTTTGAAAACTCACAAATAAGAAAGTTATGAGCCTTCAAAGTTGATTTTTTAAATCAAAATTTTTTTTATAACTTTTTTTCTAGTGTACGGATTTTCTTAAAATTTGACACACTTGCCATTGATGCTGCTTTGCATCCTTGGTCCAAATTACACTTGAATCCCTCAAAATCAAGAGGCCTTAACTGCCCTTGATCTCTAAAAAAGGCCTATAACTTTTTTCGTAATATTCTTTTCTGAGTTTTGAAGACGCACAATTGAAGAACACGAAGATTTATTTGGAAAAGGTCTTCTTTGTCTATCACGATAAAATGACCTGTTTCCGAGTAAAACTGTTTTAAAAATTTGCTTGCACTAAAATTGATCACCATAAATTATGATCATTCTGCAACAATACCAAAGCATGCTTTGGAAACAGCTGAAGGGTTGCCTAGGAAACGAGACGTTTGCTTTGGATTTAATTTTGACAGCAATTTTTTTTTTAATAAAATTATTTTATTAAAAAAAACATTAAAACAATTTAAAATTTTATCATTTCCAAGCCTATTTATATACGAATTTCTCTTTTTTGTACATAACTGGGCAACCCTTCAGCTGTTTCCAAAGCATGCTTTGGTATTGTTGCAGAATGATCATAATTTATGGAGATCAATTTTAGTGCAAGCAAATTTTTAAAACCGTTTTACTCGGAAACAGGTCATTTTATCGTGATAGACAAAGAGGACCTTTTCCGAATATTTCTTCATGTTCTTCAATTGTGTATCTTCAAAACTCAGAAAAAAATATTACGAAAAAAGCTATAGGCCTTTTTTGAAGATCAAAGGCATCAGTTAAGGCCTCTTGATTTCGAGGGATTCAAGTCTAATTTGGACCAAGGATGCCAAGCAACATCAGTGGCAAGTGTGTAAAATTTTAAGAAAATCTATACACTAGAAAAAAAATTATAAAAAAATATTGATTAAAAAAAAAACTTTGAAGGCTCATAACCTTCTTATTTGTGAGTTTTCGAAAAAAATTATAGATACTTTTGGCAATATTTTATCAAGTAGAATCACCCCCTTAATTTTTTGCGCATAATTTCCGGACACTCTGTATATCTTATAAATCTTATTTAAAACTAATACATATAATGAACATATTCCACCTTCACTGATGAGGACAGCAAGCTTTAAATCAAAACTAAAGTGTCCAAGAGATCAACCAAGCGTTGAATTTAATGCATAATCTTTATTGCATTTAAAAACAGGAGAAGCTTGAAAGGTCTATGGGGTGTAAATGGAGAGTAAAAGTGTTCTGTTAGTCATCTATGCACATAACAAACTTACAGATGGCATAGCGAGCTTAGATAACATTGATAGCAATGAAGGAATTAACTAGCATTATAGTTTGAGTTTGTGTAGCAACAAAGTGAAAACATTTTAGAACAAGTTTCAACACTGGCAGAGTTGAATTAAAAAAACTGCGGATAATAAAATCATGGAATATTTTTTTTACTGCCTCATAAAGCAAAGCCCAACGCATTGTTGCAGGACCCTATATCTCATACTAAGTGAAAGTTTCTAAGTATTTAAGCAAGTTTCATTAAAGAATAAATCGATCAATCTGTAATTACAAGTGAGGAACAATAAAAGGTTTCTACTCTTTGTAAGTTAGAGAATGAGAAGAAGTTTATTTAATTATTTCATTTATGTATCATTTACTATTTATTGATTTACTTATCCATACATACTTTAAAAGAAAACAAATTACTTGACTTACTGTGATTAGAAAGAGCTATAATCGATCCTCTATTTCAAATTAATAATGTTAGTCTTTATCGATTTATTCTTTCACTTGACATTATTTTGTACATTTTATTAAAAGTTAGAGATCTCAAAATAGATTTGAATTATTTATTAGATTTTAGATCGAGTGGTAAAACAACCATAGGTTCATTGGTCCTTGGATTATCAGAATATAAAGCCCATGTCTTTGCCTTGCAGTCAAATATCCCTGAAACAGTAAAATTTGATAAAATAACATTGTATCATTAGGTAAAAGGATAAGGGAAGATTAATCAATTAAGTAGTTAGTTATTATTTGAATATGGTAGAAAAAATTGTATTAGAAATAAATTAAAATTGCCATAATAACAGCCAACGTCCACAGTGGACAGGGCATCTGAAGAAGAAGAAGAGGTTTATTAGACATGAATTTTTCACTTAACCTTATGACATTGTATTCAGAGTAGAACATGAGAAAACCCAAATAAAATCCTCCTCATTTAAAATTTTACTCACAAGATGCAGCGAATAAGTAGAGTTTGTTGATATACAGTGTGTCCCAGGATAAGCGAATTTATAGGTATGAATGACAAAAAAAAATTGAGTTGAAATTTGACCATTTGGGGTGCAGTCCTGCTTGATTAGATAATTAATTTTACCTTATTTTCATGTTTAACAAATCAAGCATGCCTCGACAAGAGCATTCTTTTTGTTTTCTGTGTAGGTAAAATACCTTTCCTGCACAAAATAACGAAAAATTTTATCAATAAAAGTTGGCCAGAATGCAAAATTATGCATACATGCATAATTTCATAACCATCATTGATTTTTTTTACAAGTTTTGCTATATTTTCCATACTTTTTTTTTGATTTTGTAATTATTGATTTAACTTCTTCATCTCAGTATTTACTTTTTCAAGATTTTTAATTCTAAGATTAATTAAAATATGTATAACACCTATGTCTTGGAAACTAAAGTTTTAGACTCAGGACACAGAACATATTTTTATCTGTTATCAATAGCGTAGTAAATCAAATGTTGTCTTGAAATGTTATTTCCAAAGTATTTTTTACAAAAAAATTTTTGCTGGTTTTTTTTTGACAAAAATTAAATAAAAAATAAAGTAGTCGATAGTTATAAAAATTGGCATGCATGAGTAATTTTGAATTTTGAGATACTTTTTTCAATAATATCTATCCATATTTCGGGCAGAAGAGGTACCTACTTTACCTACACAGAAAACAAAAAATTTTCCTGTCAAGGCTTGCTTGATTTATTAAACATGAAAAAATTTATTATCTAATAATAAAGCAAGCCTGGACCACAAAATAAATGTTCATATTAATTCAACTCGAAAATGTTTTGTCATACCTAAAACCATTGTTTTTATTTTTATTTTTTTATTTTTTATATTTATTTTTATTTTTATTTATTTTTTTTTGTAAAACCATTATTACTGGATTTTCTCGGGAAATATGATAATACCATAATATACAAGTGTCCTATTAAAAAAATAGACAATTTCGCCATTACTGAACCAAGGAACACCCTGTATAAAGAAATATTACGTCAATAGAACATAACTTTAATTAATTAATCGATTAAAAATCGATCTGTTTCTGTTGTTTTTTTTTTAATTCTACATATTAACCGAGAAAATGAATATATTCGTTACTACGACTCACCGTGTATGTATATATTTTTATTTAGCTTATTACAAAGTTAATTTGCGACAGGAACTTGAATTTTTATGTGTTATTTATATTAATTACTAACAAAAACTAAAACAAAAAGGTAATTCAACAAAAAAAGGGTAGAAATAATAATTTTTGCTACAATAAATGTCATGGTGAGTGTACTTATCTAAATTTTTACACCTGATTATAAATCACCCTGTAGAGTGATGATATGGTATAGACAAACAACATTACTGGAACTACTGTAATCAGTAGGTATTTGATAAACTTTCCACCGAGCGATCACTCAACATATAGTAGAGTGCTCGGAGCTTCAAAAGTCGCTTAAAAATGAAATGTGTGGGCCTTTCAAGATTAAAAGCTGCGACCTGTGGCAAATGGAAGCTTATGTCATTAATATAGCCCAAAAAAATTCGTCCAGTAATCGTCCTGTGCAAAAGGGCGCTATCCAAAATTTTCGAGTTTTTTCTATAAATCGATAGTATAGAACTGATACAAATTTTTGGTATTTTTTCCACGTAATATTTTGTAGCCGTTTGCCTGTAAAAAAATGAAAACCGATCTTGAAAAGCGTTGGCTCTTATGGAGCCAGGCGGTCTTCAAGAAGCGATATCTCCGTTCGAAGTGGCTGAAAAATTAATTCAATTTTAATACTTCGGCTGTTTATCAACGATTATCTCAAAAGCGGCAACTCTGATCGAAAAATGATCTTATAAATAATTGTTGCTCCACTATTTGTGATTAATGTGGTCTTATTTTCATAATTTTACACCTAATAATTAATGAGAAAAGTTAATAATTGTAAAGCGATGCATAATCAAGACGCTCGAGTTCTCGCTCGAACTGTTGGCCAGCGCTCCAACTGCCGATCACCCTCTCTCACCCCGCACTTCCCCTTATCCTCGTAATACGCCAGGATAGGTGCATAATAAGCGCGGCAAGTAAACTTATTTGAAAATATTATGGCTCTGTTTAATATCCATGAAACGTTAGTTCTTGTAAATAATAGGTAAATATACAGGATCAATTAAATTTATTCCAGGTGTTTTCTCACAATGAAGATAATTTATTATACATATCCATAAATACCTACTATTTTCAGTAAAACAATGGAACAATCACTTCTAAATGCATGCAAAATTGGGGAGGAAGCATTGATAAATTTTACTTGCGGAAGAAGAAATGAGAAGAAGTATACATTATAAGGAAATTTTCAAACATGAGCTAGCAACTAACATATCCCATGTCGCTTGTTGCAAATGGTATGTTTAGCTACACCCTCAAATAAAAGTGCTTTAGGAGAAATAATCGAAAGCTACAGTACAGAAGAGAGAAATAGTACTTTTAACAGCAGTAGCGGTGAAAAAATTTGTCACATATTTGATGGCATGTCTGTAGTTCAGAAACTGCGTAAGCCATAAATTCAAGAACATTTGGCGATTATTCCAAAATATTCGCAAAAATAATCTTCAAGCGTGACATAAAATCACAACGTATAGACCTCCTTCCTATGCAAGTCAATTTGTTTTTTTTTTACAACCACACCACCTTGCTGTACAATCTGAAATATAAGCACAGTCACTAAGAAAAAAGCATTATGATATTATTATTATGTTTGCATACCTTTTTTACATTGACACGTTGTTAAAAATTATGTCATTTTGGGAAAACTTGTTCATGTTTGGAAGACTACAATGATTCGATTGTCGGCGAATTCTGTGTAGTCTGGTAAGTACTGGACAGGTCACAGAGTATTTAACCAAATGTAGATTTGATAATAAATGTACGAAGGCAATGTTGATAAAGGCTGTCTTCTGTTGGGGGGAGTTTATCTAAAGTTTTAGAAGCAGCTAATAAACCTCGCAGATGATTTATAGAGGTTATATTTTCGTTTTTCGTATAAAGTTTCAAGACAAAATTGTGAACATTTGAGAAAATTATTTTGTTCCATGTCCCTCCAAAATTTTCCAGAAGATAATCTCATAAGTTAAGTACGTTTTCCAGCAAGTTTTTTCCCCAAAACCTGCAAATTGACTGGTTGTATCGCACCCTGTCAGTGCATGTAAATCTGGGAGGTTTTTAATCAGGCGTTGGTCTAAATTGATTTTGTGTATGGGACTGAACCGAACACCGCATTTTTTCCCAACCTTCATCCACATTTCAAGACTTGAATGTTCTCTGAAATGTACCAATAGTATACTAATACATCAGTATCGTTACCCAGCATTTTTTGCTGACAGAATGTGCAGTAAAATTCTTGTATCTGCTTTCTCCTGATTTGAGATCAACAGGTCATCATCCAAGAAAAAATTATTACTTTTATATTGGTAAACATCAGAGAATCCACCACTTGTTACAAACTCTATATTCTCTTTCGCTGAATGTTTTAATGCCTCATTTGACAGAAAATTGGTCAACTGTTTTTTATTAAATGTTGAATTGATAAACAGATTTCACTGATGAGGCAATGGAACGCTTATTCCAGTATCGATTATCTTATTTATTGAATCTGTGCCACCTCTCTTCATTCGACTTGCATTTTTGACTGAATATTTTTCATAATGATCGAATACTAGAAAGAGGTCTATACGTTGTGATTTTATGTCACGCTTGAAGATTATTTTTGCGAATATTTTGGAATAATCGCCAAATGTTCTTGAATTTATGGCTTACGCAGTTTCTGAACTACAGACATGCCATCAAATATGTGACAAATTTTTTCACCGCTACTGCTGTTAAAAGTACTATTTCTCTCTTCTGTACTGTAGCTTTCGATTATTTCTCCTAAAGCACTTTTATTTGAGGGTGTAGCTAAACATACCATTTGCAACAAGCGACATGGGATATGTTAGTTGCTAGCTCATGTTTGAAAATTTCCTTATAATGTATACTTCTTCTCATTTCTTCTTCCGCAAGTAAAATTTATCAATGCTTCCTCCCCAATTTTGCATGCATTTAGAAGTGATTGTTCCATTGTTTTACTGAAAATAGTAGGTATTTATGGATATGTATAATAAATTATCTTCATTGTGAGAAAACACCTGGAATAAATTTAATTGATCCTGTATATTTACCTATTATTTACAAGAACTAACGTTTCATGGATATTAAACAGAGCCATAATATTTTCAAATAAGTTTACTTGCCGCGCTTATTATGCACCTATCCTGGCGTATTACGAGGATAAGGGGAAGTGCGGGGTGAGAGAGGGTGATCGGCAGTTGGAGCGCTGGCCAACAGTTCGAGCGAGAACTCGAGCGTCTTGATTATGCATCGCTTTACAATTATTAACTTTTCTCATTAATTATTAGGTGTAAAATTATGAAAATAAGACCACATTAATCACAAATAGTGGAGCAACAATTATTTATAAGATCATTTTTCGATCAGAGTTGCCGCTTTTGAGATAATCGTTGATAAACAGCCGAAGTATTAAAATTGAATTAATTTTTCAGCCACTTCGAACGGAGATATCGCTTCTTGAAGACCGCCTGGCTCCATAAGAGTCAACGCTTTTCAAGATCGGTTTTCATTTTTTTACAGGCAAACGGCTACAAAATATTACGTGGAAAAAATACCAAAAATTTGTATCAGTTCTATACTATCGATTTATAGAAAAAACTCGAAAATTTTGGATAGCGCCCTTTTGCACAGGACGATTACTGGACGAATTTTTTTGGGCTATATTAATGACATAAGCTTCCATTTGCCACAGGTCGCAGCTTTTAATCTTGAAAGGCCCACAGGGTGACACGTTTCACCCTATTCTACACTCTACTAATAAGGTCATTTAAAAAATAGGGGGTGGGCGGTGCAGCCTTAGGGGGTTGATTATGCACTTTTGCAACCATGCTGAAAAATTTTTATAAAATTGGTTATCTCTACCATTTTTTTCATTTGCTTGAAAAAAAATTGTGGAAAAATTATGAATTTTTTGCGTTTCTTTTTATGGACTCTGTATACAGGGTGTTAAGAAAATGACGGATAAACTCTTTAGTACATTGTAGGGAACACTCGGTAGAGTACAGGAAAAATAATTTTAAAAATCTGGTCTTCAATTTGGTTAGATAAAAAATGTCAAAGTTAACATTTTACTATCTTTGTTTTTCGGTATTTGCAAAAACTAGATGATTTTACAGATATAAAAAGGGTACTTTAATTGTTTCAATTAAAAAAATTGCTTTAGATGTATTACTGGCTTATTGGAAAATTAAATAAGATTTTTTTTCTTTTCCAAGATGATGAAAAAAAGCATTTGGCAACGACGGTTTTGATACCTTGACTACCTACATTTTTAGAAATTAGAGGAAATTACCAAATACCAACAGTTATCGTGTTAAACGTTGCCAAATTTATTGTTCAATATTTTGCTTATACTCGTATCTTTTAAAATGTAGCTCTGGATTTTTTAAAATTATTTTTCCCGTACTTTACTGAGTGTCCCCTCCAATGTACTCAAGAGTTTATCCGTCATTTTCTCAACACCCTGTATAATAAAAATAAATTTTAAATATTATCACTCGCTGTTTATTCCTGATCCTGTTTATTTCCTCACCTAAATCTAAAAGAAAGGCAAAATGATAAAAATGTTGTAACGAATCAGCACCTAAAACGCCTGAGTGGAAGATTCGTTACAAACTGAACAATTTATGAAACCGGTAACAGAAACGTGGTTAACTGAAATAAATTATGTTCCTATGAGTATTATTTTTCTGTTTAGCTAAATTTCAGAATAGAAGGTCTCAATTATGGATTGGTCTTGCTTAAGAAGCACAGTAGATACCACAAGATTTCGTTTTGGACAAGTTGGCGCAAGTTGTTTAAATGGCAATTTTGTAATTTCCTATATCTAAGTATTTCAGACCATCTTGTGTAAAGGGAATATTACAACGCTCAACTCGCTTGACAATTGTCTTACCTGCTGCAATGGTCTTTACAAAATCCGTGGGCAAATCTCTGAAGACTCTGTGTTCAGGATGAGATTCATCCCCAAGCATACTGATCACGTCGTCTTTCGTTGTGGGTGCCTTATATTTTTTCAATACATCGCTTCTAGCTTGGCTGCTTTTCAACATATGTGGGTTACCTTGTTCTTGTGTGATTCTCAAGAATCTAGAAAAAGTCATACATCTCTATACACTCTTCAAAATATTTAATAAATAATTTTTTGTTAACGATTTTGTGGAGTTGTTGGATGGTCCCGTTCCCTTAGCCTTGCGCTTTCCCGCTACCGTCGGCAGTAGCTAGAACCCCACATTCGGTGATAAACTTCCGGAAGTGTTCATAATATTATTCTTAATCCAAGAAGAAATAATAAAATGAAAGCAAACGTGAATCTAACCGATAATGTTTTCTGACAGGACGCTATTAGAAAACATTCAGCTAATAATGATGATTTTTGTTTTTTATTTGATATGATTTATGTAAAAAAATAAGTTACTGCACAAACCATTAATAATATCTGTGAATAAAAAGTGTTTTCTTACTCGTTGCAATGTATGAAATGCTCCCCAGGCTTGATGGGTACTATACTAAGCTGCGACTCCCGAGATCCATTTGGTTTGGTGGGTGCCATCTCAATATTATAGAGCAACCTTTCTCCTTCCTGGTTTAAAAAGGTCATGTTGATGGAGCAGGCATCGGCAGCACCACTGCCGGTATCCTTAAGAATCTCTTTAGCCTGATTAAAGTTTTCAGCAGAGAGGAGAGCACGCGTAATGAAGTGACGAGCTAAAACAAGGGAAGAAATTCGCGATCTACATTGATAGCAAAACAAGATTTTTATCATAATTTTTTATATCTTAGGTGCCTAATGTTATAAATTCCACTCTGTAAACTGTAGGTATATGTACTCACGTGTTTGGCCAGGCTGGAGACACTTTGCACTGATGGTGTTGATGGAGAAGACGAGCCCATGGTGGTTGTAATTCATGGTGTAACCAGGTAAGTGTCCCGCGTAGCACAGGGAGGTGAATCTTTCTTCGGTTACCTTCCATTTTCCTTGCGGCTTATCGCAAACTATATGCGCTGAGACGAAGTAAAAGTGGTTCAGGGTGTCACTCAAAGCATCCTCTGTATGGCCCAGGATCTCCTTTGCACCATGTTAATTAATAAAATATATATAATAACGAACAATAACTAATAAACTTCGTTTAGCTTGCTCATTATACAGCCTATAAAGTACCTATAATAGGTATAAACCAGAGGCTTATGCTGCAATTTTAATCTCGTGGGTAACGGCTATAATTATACGCTTGTTGAATAATATAGGTACCTTAGATGGGTAGGTAGTTATTATTATTATTATTACACAGTATATTATACCCTACCTAGCTTTAAATCATTAGATAATGGCAGATAATATATTCATTCAACTTAGCATCCAGTCAGTTATAATGGAGTTCTATGCTTCTAGTCGGAAAAAAAATGGAAAACCAGCAGCACTCGTTTCCAATCCACTTGTATTGTAGAATTAATGCCTTTGGGGAGCTGGGACTCTAGAATTATGTGACAATTAATGGAGTTCTATGCTTCTAGTCGGGAAAAAAATGGAAAACCAGCAGCACTCGTTTCCAATCCACTTGTATTTTAGAGTTAATGCCTTTGGGAAGCTGGGACTCTAGAATGATATGTGGAATACAATATTTTAGTGCTTCTAAGGCTGTTTGTTTCGCCAAATTTCAATTTTAGGATGTTTTAAAACCTCTTAGAATGGTTTCATCTGGCAGTCTATCAATTAATTACTCGAGGGTGGAATAATCTTCTTCATTCAGTGGAGCGATAGACAATTTTTGATACAATAAAAAATAGATTGTTTCGACTAGAAAGGTTTTATTCCAATATTTTGATAGGTTTTAAGGAATTAAGAGTGAAGATGGCAAAATAATATTTAAGTAGGTACCTAGTTATACCTATAGTTACTTACCTGATTATTATTATTAACAATAATTGATGTGCAACCAACACCATCTTTTGTTTTCCTTTCACGACAAGCCGCGAACGCTGTTATATCATCCATATGCATCAAAAACAACTGAAAATATAATAATTTTTTTTATTCCAATTAATGAATGAATGTCCCGTCATATTTGCTTACCTCATGAAATGGGACCTGGGCTCCATCAGCAGTACCTTCCAGCTCCTGTATATACTGAGGGAAGTTCGTTTTCAGATTATTAAGGGTGTCTTCATAGGCGATGTGACCCTCTTGTGTATTGTATGCTGGCAGATATTCTTCATGTAAGCATTTACAGGAATTTAGGAAACTTTTTATAATATGACCAAATGTGCGGCCCTGAAATAAAGAGGAAGAATGAAACCATGAACTATCTGATAAAACCCAGAAATCTTGAAGCCTAAGACCTGGTTAAGCTAGATTGTACCTATAATTTTCAAATAAATCAAAAAAGGG
Source organism: Malachius bipustulatus (assembly GCA_910589415.1). Taxonomy (NCBI): domain Eukaryota; kingdom Metazoa; phylum Arthropoda; class Insecta; order Coleoptera; family Melyridae; genus Malachius; species Malachius bipustulatus. The sequence goes on along the minus strand of OU342630.1, from coordinate 85,917,623 downwards.
GTTCAATTACCTATGCATGGTCACCACTTTCAAGACTGTCAAGACTGTCGATAAGACGATGCATGCATGGAAAACAAAAAATTCGCAGATTGCCGCTTCCCAATTCGACATAAAGGGGTGAAAATGGTACCAAAAGAATGATAAAAGAGATTTTGCGTATCATCTAATGTATAATATGTTTTCAGAATTCAATTTGAATATTTTTATTGTAAACAGTGTGATGCAACAAGATCGTACCACATTTTTTGGGACTCACCTATAACTATAAAACGATTGAAGATGTAGCAAAACTGTTTACATGTCCTTATACCAAGTTTACGAACTCTAACGCATGGAAAAAATTCTAATACAGGGTCACCTGGTCACCTAAAAACTCGAATTTTTGTCCACTCTGTATCAGAAATTTTTCATTTACAGGAAATTGACCTTCCAAAGTTGATGTCGGGACAATCATGTAAACAGTTTTGTTGCATCTTCAACCGTTTTCTAGTTTATATCCAGGTGAGCGCCTGAAAGTGCTTGTGTAATTTTAAGTTTGTCACCCTGCTTATAGTAAATATTCAGTGACATGATAATGTGCAAAATTTATCTTTTATTTGGTAGCATTTCACCCCTCTAGGTCAAAATGAGAACAAGCAATTTCTTGTTTTCCTTGCATTATCCTAGGGCCAGCCTTGAAAGTCGTGACTATATACTAATAATATGATCAATTGTCTAGACTGCTATGGATATTAACATTATTATTAAGAGAACACCTATTATGCGCTCTATTGTACCAGCGAAACAAAATAAATATTTCTGAAAAAAGGTTCTATTTTATCTTGTCAACAAATTTTGACATTAGTACATTAACTAATATAATAATTACTTTTTGCTCAAACATTCAGTTATCTTCAAATTAGTCTTCTTGAAGTCTTCAGAGACTAAAACCTTCTTAGCCTGAGCAAATTTGAGTACTCGACAATGACGAGCAGTCTGTTGATCGTAAATCTACTCAAATCCACTTCTTGGCGGACCACTCGTTCCCTTTCAATCTCCCAGATACGAACTTTTCCCGGGTATCAGAAACGAAGTGATTTTTGGCTAGAACGCGTCGGTAATCGAGAAATGGTAGCTTATGGACGTAACGGAATGCCCCAGTACTTCGATTGTCCAGAATTTCCATTTCCCTCTCTTCGATTCAAAGAAGTTAATCAGGAAATTATGGCTCTCAGGGAAAAGGAAAGGGGCGACTGGAAGCTGTTATCAATTGAAGAAAAGAAACAACTCTACAGGTTGTATTAGTAGTAATTTAGGTACCTAGTTTAAGATAGAATAGGATTATTTTTGGCAATTAACACCTTTTAAGAACGCAGGGAAAAAATCACTCGTCTGGCGTTATTTTGCGTTATTTACGTCAAAAAAATACCAAAAAATCACGATGCAACGATGTGACTCTGTTGCCTTGGAAAGGACTCTCAGAAGGGAACAGAGATTTTGATTCTAACCCTAATAGGAAAATAATACATGGTCGGAACTTTCGAGACTGACCACACAGGCCTTAATACATTGGAAATAAAAAAAATCCAAATTGCAGCTACCCATTTTCACCTAGAAGGGATGAAATGGTATTCCAAATGAAAGATAAAATAATTTTGCATATCGTATTTCTTCAGAGTCTATTTTGAAGATCACCCCTTAAGATCACATCTTCACGTGTCTGTCACTGCAATTCCTTTTTTTACTTTCAATAAATAAATCAATTTAATTTTCTTGTGGTTCTTACAGGGCGTCATTTTGTCAAACCTTTTCAGAATTCCTAGCTCCCACGGGGGTGTGGATGTATACAGTTGGATGGGGATTAATATTGTGCTGTGTGGGTATTTGGTTGTGGATCTTCATGAGAGTATTTCTAAGACACGAGGTCCCACAGTCTTTCACTGAAGCCAACATGAGGTCGCAACTGAGGAGGCAGATTGAACTCCAAGTAGATCCAATCGAAGGTAATGTGATTAACAACTCACTTACAAGAACGTAGATAATGCAGAAATATTTAAGGTAGACCAGCGAACAGGTATAGTAATAAAAGGGCGCAGTAGATTTTGTGATCCAGGTAGGCACGCCTTGTGCTTAGTATAGGCTCTCTTATTGGTTATCTAAACCAGATATCCATAATAAGAAGGGTCGACGCAAAGAACAAGGCATGCTTACCTTCTCATAAATTTCACTGCACACTTTTATTATTATACCTGTTCGCTGGCCTGCCTTTAGTATAATTTTATCCTAATATCAAAATGCGCCTCATTTTATACATGCCTGACAAAAATGATCAAGAAACACGTCTTCACGATGCAGGTATGTGTGCGGACTGGGACTATGAAAAGATGAAATGGAAGGTGATTAGGTGGAATACGCCACCCAACCCATTCAGCAAGTGTCCCAAAGTTGAACCTGAAATGGAAGTGAAAAAAGTGGCAGAAGTTGATGTTGATGATGATGATGGCCCCATTGTAGATGATAAGCTGGAAAAATGCAAGACTATGGTCGCTGAGCACGAGGAAGTCATCGGTTCTGGACCAGCTACTCTAGGAGTTGACGATCTAGATGATGAAGAGGAATGCGAAGAATGTGATGACAATAATGAGAAAAAATAAAGTATGCTTATGAAATAGAAATTCCAACGGAATGTTCTTCATGTCGTGTTGATGTATTCAGGGCCAATATATGTATAAGTAATGATTTATATTTTTGTAAATTTTAGCAGTGTCTTTTAAACGCATTATCAACAGCCAAACAACAAAAAGATAGAATAACAAGCTTTTAATCTCAAATCAATATAGGTTGCAATATTTTCCGGTATATTATTAAGATTTTGGTGGTTCACCTTAAATAAGGCTTGTACAAAATGATCAATACAAAATGAGGAACAGCTGGATGTAAAACTAAGCGCAACACCTACTGAAAAACGATTGAAACTAGAGAAGATCAAATAAGTATTTTTGGATTATTATTTTAGATGGTTTTTCTATGATTTTTTCAACAGGCGTCTTATTGAGAATAGAGGAAATTCGCTAAAGATGAAGAATCTAAGAAAAAAAAAATTATTGCCAAATTTCCACATATGGTGCGCATGAACCATATTTCGTTTAATTTTTCAAATTCTATGAAAATGACACATCCATCACTTTCAGAACATGCAAGGAAATCATCGTCATATATTTCATTTTGCCCACATCATTTTCATCACTCCATGACACTGCTTGATATCTCCCTCATTGTCTTCACTCTTTTTTGCTTTACATTTTTGTTTATCTGCTTCTTGTTTCTTTTGTTTAAATCGTCTCTTCTTTCCGTTTCCTATCTTCACATAAATCTGCTCCACTGTCACTTACGTTGCCCAACTTTTTATTTAGTTCCATCCAATTTTGTTTTTTGGGAGTTGGTTGGTTGTCTTTTCTTCTTCTAATCGTTTCTTCCGTTCTTTCTCGCCAAGTATCTTTTTAAAGGGGTAGGAAGATGTTAGTATTTGCGATTGTTGTTTTCTTATTTTCGATTTTGTAGCTTTCTTTTTTAGAGCAGTGGGTGACAGAGATATAGGAACTTCAAGGTGTTTGTTTTGAACCTCTTAGGTGGAAGGTTCAGGATATCTATGAGTGAATACTTTTGAACTCCAGATGTTGAAAGTTGAGGTGAGCTGATGGGAAGAATTTTGACGCGTCACTTTCTTCTTCTGATGCCAAAACACGCTTTTTATCATTCATATTATGGATCGGTTCAGGTGAGGTTTTCGGTTGGTTAAAAGTTATCTTCAGTAAATGTCAGAGGATTGAGGGGGGCCAATAATTCAGTTGCCTTAAATCTCCAGCTTACACCTTTCAATTGCTGAATTTAAAAGTTAATCTAAGTCGTAGTATGTAAGTTTAAATTGGTATTTCGATCTTTCTCAGGAAGATCTGACCGTGTCTACCGTATGCATTTTTCAATGGCCAAAAAATGTGACACAAAATGTGTTTTTGTGCAATGTATGCGAAGTACGAGCAGGCGGAAAACTCACAATTATTATTGTTCACCTCATATTTCCGTAGAAATGTGAGTGGTTGTTTGGTAGCACAGGATTTTCTCACGTTCTCTCACTTTTTTAATGCACCATTGGAAGAAAATTTTCAATACTGCTTCAATTTTTCGAACAGCGGTGGAGAGAACGCTTGGAGTTTTTTCCTAATACAGAGATCAGTTTCGCCCAGTTTTGTTGTATCTGGCCTTCTGAGGCGAACTTGAAGATTTCGTTTAACATAATTTTGACACCAAATCTGTTCTGCTTTTTTCGTCTACTAAAATTGTGCATTATTCTGCCTACTCCGCATACTCGTAAACGAACTGACAAATCTCATCTTCAGTGAATCCAAAATAATAGCTTCGCTGAAGATAGATCGGGGATTTCAGGATGATTTTTTTGCCTGGATATTCCTGCAAATCTTCTAATATGGCTGTAGTTTGGTATTGTTTATTGAAGATTGGAATGCTTTATCGTTGGAATGATAAACCGTATTTGCTTTGAACCGTTCAATTTTAATTACTAGCTTGACTAACAATTTAGAACAAAAAATTTTCACTGTTAATGGCACAACAGCGATATACGCTGCATGTAGCCAATTATAGAATTTTTTCTTAACTTATTAAAGAATTTTATGGTAGATACAGGTACCTAAGTATAGCAGATTATTCACAATGAAATCATAAACACTGAAAAATGACAACCCATTCAAGCATGAAACATTATTTGTAAAATATTCATGATTAATAATTATTATATTATTAATTATATATATTAATACAGCGATTTTTTGCTTATTCTGGAAATGTTTAGCTGATATTTTTGTTTAATTCAAGGAGAACTGGTCCATTTTAGCTTCAACATTTTTGTAATTTTATACTCATTTCATTTCTTTAATTTTCTGTCGATTGTCAAATGCAATGTCGCTTTATGTAAAGCTTATTTGCTGTTACTTATCAGTCGAATGATACAAAAAGCTATAAAATCTACATACTGGGTGTTTGGTAACTGGACAGCCAAAATCGAACGTCATGTATAAAATCGTATTTTAAGCATAAAAGAGAGAATAACTTTTTTCAAGATCAGGGCTCGTTTAGCAAATATTTCCAAAAATTTCAAACGAAGGTCGCAATAAAAATAGGGTTTATTCAGTAACCGAACAACAATTTTGGGAATATTTCCTAAACGAGGCTTGATCTTGAAAAAAGTTAGTCTTTGTTTTATGCTTAAAATGCGATTTTATACATGAAGTTCGATTTCGTCCAGTTATCAAACACCTGGGGCCAGTTGCACAAACGTTAATTAAAGATTTGTCAGATAATTACTGATTTTAAATTGCAAATTTTGAAAATAGGGTGAATATTTTGAATGGTCTTTCATTTTTTATCAGTAATTAACTCTTCTTGAAGGGAGTAGAATTTATTTCCAGCAGTATCAGACCAACATTTTGATAATACAGGGCATTTTAAAATCAGTAATTATCTGGCAGATCTGTAATAATTAACGTTTGTGCAACCGGACCCTGGACAGGTAACGACAGAGAAGCTTAATTTACTTAAGAGTACCTACATGGTTAGTGCTTCAATAACGTCTCATATGTGAAAAATTCTAAACTTTTCAACAGAAGCAAAAGAGATTTTCTCGTCGACTTTGAATTCAAATGTGGAAAATGTTGTGTTTTCTCTAGAAATGTACGATCAAGGCTTTGGAATGAACGTATAGGTATATTAAAATTAAATTACAAAAACTTACGAAAGTACCTAAGTATACTTACCTATAATTTTTTGATTTCAAACACATCCAAAACATTTAAATCAGTGAAAGGCTTCACATACAGGGTGTTTCATTAATGTAGGTAAGCGGCTACATCTCGGAAACTAATGGGCATTATTTATTGACATATAGTAGAGGATACTATGTCAAAAGTTAAGATGGGGACATAGAGACTCGCGTAGCCTAGTGGTTCAGTCCACTGCCTACCGAGCCTAAGGTCGCGAGTTCGGAGCTCACCGGCTCGTGTTATTTTTCGGATGCATTTTCGAATGTATGTGAAAAATAAAACAAGCGACCGAAGGTTTAAATTTAAATGGCAAACTTGAGGCTGGGTGAATGAGTAATGCTCGAAATCCCGTGTTACCGGAGTGGAGCGACTTTGTCTTACCTACATAGTTAAGACCGATGCTCCCTCCTTTTTAAAAAAAAAAAAAAAAAAAGATGGGGACATGTAAACCGTTTTTAGATATCTTGAGCCGTTCTAGTTCTACACTGCTTTGAAGTTGAAAATTTTCGATTTTCACTTGTTTATAACTCATAAACCGCTCAATCTAAATTCCAATGGTGCAAACCACCTGTATTCGATTTCTTCAGACATTTAAAAAATATAATATTTTACAGGGTGTTTCCGTTAAAATAACGAAGTAGGTGTCAACTTTCGGTATTTCCGGAAGTACGGCCATCTTGAAAATATTTTCATTGAATTTCTCGTGATCACTTATGTCTGGAAATTTTTTATTTTGAGGTTATCGGCTCATTAGTTTCCAAGATGTAGTCGCTTACCTACCTTAATGAAACACCCTGTATAGGATATTAGAAATTCCAGAACCAATCGTTTTATTACCACTTTTTCTCAACTGGCGAAGCTCTGGAGACTTTAAAATTTAAGCATAGTTCAGAACATGATGGATGACAATCCATGATGATGATGACTAACTCGCTTTTTTGTCTGCCTGATCGGCTTATCTGTTTGACAAAATTTCGGAAAATCCCGAGTCCCACTGAGAGAGAGCTTGGGCGGAACCACCACTTGCATTTTATTAACTTTAATAAAATCTGATGTAGTTTAAAAATAACCCTACTTGCTTATAATAATTTAGGAAGAAAAACCGAGTATTATAAAAGCAGCATGCTTTCTCATGAGGTTTTCCTGATTTTTTAATACATATCACATTATTCAGGAGTGGAGTAATTAATTGTAGTTCGATTTATTTGTTTATAATTACAATAATTGAAGTTTAATAAATCACTGCTAACCTTAACCCTAAATACCTATTATGTTGAATTTATGCAAGAAAAAATTATCTATAAAAAATTCTATGCTGATTGGTTCCGTTTCATCAACTTTATAGGCTAAGAATTTTAATGTATTCTCAAGTTCTACATTCGAAGAATAATCCCAAGTTCTCGGGTATCCGTCATATTCATATGTTTATGTATATTTGCAACATAATATGTTAACATGCAATAATTATCTTCAATTAAGCGTTATAAATCGATTCCAAAATTAATTATTGCGTGAGGTAGGTAATCTAATCCTTCAATGACTTACAATGATATAAGGAAATGAGGGTTAAAAACACCTTGATACTTGATACAAAATTATTTGAAGGTCCAGATTTATAAAATGTTCGATGCATGAGGTCACCCTAAAGACAATATTCAATATAGTAATAGAATAGGTAAAACAAATTTCCGGTCTGTAGATATCGAATGATTGTTCGAGTGCTTGTTCGAGGGCCTCAACAATCACGAATATCTAATACCAATTGTCTAAAATTTTTGAGCACTACGAGAGATTTGTACAAGAAGGAGCCTTTATCTCCTCCTTCAACGTTCTTTAGATGTATGTAAATTTAATTTATTAACTTACGAATATACTTACCATTTTTACACAAATAAAAAATATAAAAGTTCACAGAGCAAGAACACTTACCGTAACCAAAATAATCTATAACTATCATCTAATCTAAGACTTTTTAGCCATTCGCTTGAAAGACGCGATATTTCAAAAAATTCCAAACTATCCCCAAATTTTGCATTATGCATTAACCTTATGTTACCAGCTCATTCTGTCCATAATTCGTAAAACGAAAAGGTACTCTAAAAATGGGCGTATACTTTATTTGAGTCCTACGTATGTTGACTTGTTGACATTAAAATCAATTAGCCCTAAAATTTGGGAATCCTGCACATGACTGTTTAAGATGCCGTGCAAGAAATCCTCCTATACCCGCTATTAGCGTAGACAAACTCAAAATCCTAATGATGTCACCATTACTGTATACCATGTCAATCTACATCCTAAACGCAGATGCTCTCACAATTTTTTTTTCTGTACCGACTCGATCATATCAATGCATACACCATACGTGGGAGACCAAACCACTGAAAAGTACTCCAGAATAGACTTCATCATGCCAGTGTATAGCAATCTCAAAGTAGCAACACGGAAATCCCTATACCATTCCGCGGTATAAGACAATCAGTATATATATAATGAGGACTTAGAAACTACCGCCTCTACGTGATTTCTGTAATTCAACTTGCTATCAAATATAACTCCCAAACCCTTACCTGAATCACTTATCTGAAGTACTACATCATCTACAGTATATGGAAAAACTATAGATCTCTAATTCGAGGAAAATGTATAAAGGTATCGCTAAACCTATGCGAAAGCGAAACTGTATGAAGAGACGAAGGTATAGATACCAAAAAGCTTGTAAAAATTTGTTAAGAAGCACCTGGGGCAAACCTGTCTAATAAATAGACTCTGAACCATCTTACCCGCTAGGAAAATCGTGGGGAACAGCTCTACAGGATGAGTCATGAGGAACTTTACAAACTTCTACCTTCTACCATAATATGTAGAGTCCCTTAATGGGAATATCAAGTTACCCTTAAAAAGTGTCAGCTCCCCTTCTCTGTTTATATACAGGGTGTTCGTGTTAGTAGATAAGTGCGACAAACTTCACGGGGTGATTCTGCATGAAAAAATAATGACAGTTTGCTATAAAAAATCTCAGTGGCGTATAATTTTTTTTCTTTAAAGAAATTGAGATCATTACCTGTATGTCCATTTTTACTGTAATGTCCATAATAACCAAACTGTCATTATTTTTTCATGCAGAATCACCCCCCGAAGTTTGTCGCACTTTCGCATTAAATCAAATCGTTTATAGTCAGGATCAATGAGGCATCTCACCGAACAACACTCGCTGGACAAACCATAGTTTTTGGTCGGTAGGTTTGCCCAAATCATCCCCGATAAATTAAGTCATTATGTATTAGTTCAATTTAATTAATATTCTATCGTCATCTATAATATTTATAATAATTACAAATAGCTTCAGCAGCTGAAAATCTGCCTCAAATGCGATTAGTAAAAGGATTCTCAAAGAGGTTTTCAGATGTTATCTTGAATTTTAATATTCTCCATGGTTGATTTTTTTAGTTCTGACAATCAGAAAAGCTAACTTTAAAACTTATCAATCTAAACGTTAAAGCCTCTTTTAACTAAAAGTTACTTGAACTAATAAGTAGTTAAAGGTAACAAAGGTTAAATTTAATTTTATTATGAAACTGGCAATGCATTTTTTTATTGAGTTAAAATTTCTGTAAACACTTCCAACGATTTAAACTTCCGTGTTTGCTTCACGATCATTTTTCCAGTCCTAAAAACTAGACCAGTTCAATCCTATTCACCTTTGTTATGAAACATTTATAAATTTAAATGAGTAATCGATATCGTTCCTATAATATAATATGTTTATCTATAAAAACCTGCTTTACGACATTCAAGGAAATACACTAATTTATCAATAACGCAATAAATAAAATCAATTTACATTTTCTTAAAAAAAAAGATGTCATAACATTGTAAGTACCCAACCTACCTTACCTTCATATTCCAGTAAAATTAGAATTTGATTATGCAAACAAATCGAGAAAAACAGAATTTCGTGTGGGTGTTGTATGGTCGGTGGCGAGTCTATTATCCAAAAATGCGACCTCCTACCCCTTGTGGATGAGCCGCTATTTTTTATGGGATGAATGCGTTTTTTGAATTTTACGATGTTAATTAACTTTTTATTGAAAAAAGTGTAATATCTAATTTACTTTACGGAGAAAATATTCTCTACAAATTTGCCTCTATGCAAAACTTTCATATTTCGAGAAAATGTTTTCAATTAATTGGTGTTTCTATTTTTGTAAATACTTGGCTGTTAGTTTAAAATTAGACGTTTTTATAATTTTTGATTTTTTCGTTAGCTGCAATTTTTATTATTAAAGTAAATGCAGTTACTAAAATGATAACACAAAATGAGAACTTTTTCCGATTTTTCTCGAAAACGACTCAACAGACTTAGGAATGCAACCACAGCAAAAGAAGCAGTTTTTCAATCTTAACAAATGATTTTATCTCAAAAAATGATAAGTAGGGCAGGGCGGCCCATATTTTAAAAATATGCATGAATAAAAACGACTGTCATGAGAAAATCCTTCTTCAAAAGCGAATTTTAGTTATCCCCATGGATCTTATCGAATACTATCGATCCCCAAAGTTACAACAAATTTAACTAAGGAGCCAATTTTCATAAAGATTTTGCATTTTTTGTAGAGAATTTCGTCAAATAATTACCTGTAGGTAATTAACTATTGAAAATATGTAATAAGAAATATTTGCTGTAGAGAAATTTTTTTCTCCGTAAAGTACTTCTTCTTCTTTCTTGATGGCTTACGCACATTTGTGCACTTGGCCAGCTTCAAGTTATCTATGTTTTAGGTCGGTTTTGATTACCCGGCCTCATTGAGGTATTTTTTTCTTATTGATGACTAGCTATAGAGAGGGTTAGTATGTGGACATCACAACAGAGGTAAAGACTCTTCTCTCTCTGGGGCAACAGCAGAGCATTATTCGCTCTCCGTTAAGTAAGTTATTACACTTTTTTCGATAAAAAGCTAATTAACGTCGTAAAATGCAAAGAATAAATACATCCCCAAAAACCAACAAAGTGTATTTTCTACAAGGGGTAGGAGGTCGTATTTTTGGATTTAGACTCACCATCGACCACTAAACACACCCAACACTCACAGAAAATTTCGTTTTTCCAGCTTTGGTTCCATTATTTATTATTGATTGCATTTTTCTTCTAATTTTACTGGACTATCATGTAATATTTAAAATAAAAATTTGCCAATACGAAAAAGGCCAGGAAGATACACCTACCTACAGTGACTGATTGATAAATCTACGTGGATAACCACGGGAGGAATGCGATATTAAAAATTGGGTCTGATGACCAATGAATAGTTAAGATAAAATTAGGAAATGCGGATTATTTAAAAAGAACTCGTGTACTTACGTTTATGTACTACTTAATTACGGTTGTAATCCGATGATGATCAATTTATTCTTAGATAGATCTGTGGTGCGTGATGCGCGAGTTTACTATTGTTTAATATCTTTGCGGGTGCACTACGGTAGGATTAATTATAAATAGGGATTACGGATGATTAAAATGCGAATGTGAAAATGCTGCGGTAAACAACACAGACGACACAGAAAAGCCGATTCTAGACACTCTCGTCGATATGGAACGTCTCGAGTCTCAATTCTGAATGTAAACTGCTAGGCTGTAAGATTATTTTCTTCTACTCCCTTCCTTCAGCCCTTTGATCACTCCTGGTCCAGGTATAGGTGTTGTAATAATACAACCCAACGGACATTCGATGCGTTGTAACAGTAGTCTTTACGCAACAGGAAGAGCTTGCGAAATGACAGGATTGAAAGGAAAGTGAAAATAAAAAGAAGATGTAAAAATGAAGTGAGACGCAACAATGACAGTGTGGACAATAGAGCCTAAGCTACTCTCACCATTTTGCATGTTAAATTATAACAAATCAATAATTATTGAAGTTTATCACTTGCGTATCCTAATAGCAGCCAGACAATTGCTTGTGCAATTGGTTGTTGCACAGGCTGACATTGACTGACATTGGCTGCTCTATTGGCTGACATGCAAAATGGCGGCTATTCACCAGGACGTAAGCGCACTGTCAGAGGAACGTGAAGACGACCTTTTAAAGAAAGATGAAAAAGCTTCAGCTATATCCCTGGGTTCAGTAAATTCTTGTCCGTAATTGAGATATTAGATGGAATATTAGATTTTTTATTTCGATTAACAAAATGCAAATTTTTTTTAAAGATCAGATTGAATGTCTTAATTCTGCGCCGAATGATAGAAAAAGCCTCATAGTCGACTTGTAGCCTTGAACTCTTATTATATTTACGCCAAAGTCGCCGTTTGCGTCTAATTGATGCTATTATACCAGAAGAAAACCATTGAGGATACCTGAGGATTCTGTTCTGTAGTCTTGGGACACATTGATCGAGAATGTTATATAGATCCTATTATAACAATAAATTGGTCTTAGAATTCTGAACTAATTAAAATTTTCCGCTTAAGTTAACACAAATTCACATGAATATATCGTTATTTCATTAAAGAAGTAAACAACAACACGTGAAAGGTATCAAATAACTCCATTATATAACGTCGTCTATTATTATTTCTATTAGATGCTTATTATAACTTAATTATAAAATCATCACTAATTTGCATGAAAACCGCAACAGGAGGAGAATACGCATGAATATTTCCCATGTAAAACAACGTAGATATTTCAATATTCATAAAAAAATTATTTATATGTACAATGTTAATTTAACTTCTTAAGATTTGAAGTTCAAGCATGCAATGTTATAACATGATATAACAAGATTTTATCAGCAAAATAAATGATTTGTGGCAGGTAGATTAGGTATTTCTTTAATTATTATTATTATTATTATAAATGTAACGACCTGGATGTCTCATTTTTTGTTTATACGACGATACATTTTTTGTTGTTTTTGTTATTCACTGTTCAGTCTCTAGACTGAAACCCGCAGCCCCTCATCACGATACTGGACATCAACCTTTAAAATCTTAAATGGCACTAAATCCACGTCATTTAAAAAAAAATATCCAAATCGTCATTTATTTTTAAAACGCCAAGATTTTATTAAAAATATAAGTATGTACTGAATCATAACAATGAAAAATATAGTGGAATATTTTAGGCAATTAAATGCTGAGCTGCCGCAAGATCGTGAGTTTGGGCGATGCGGTGTTACTTTCTTGTAAAACATGATACAAAAAAAAACCGTTGGAACAATGTAAATAGTCCCAATTCGCGAATTGTAGAGAATGAAAATACGAAGAAATGAGAACTGAAGCAACCCGATCGGTTCAATAATACCTAAACGAAAAAAAAAACGAAAAAGTTTTTTTTTTCAAAAATTCTTAACATTGTCATTTTTTGAGTTGCAGTGCCAGGCTCTTTGCGAGATAGTCGATATTGCGGCGATATGTCTTCCTGTATGTAAAACTCAGACGCTGTCGGATAATTAGTTTTCACGTAATTGCAATTAGAAGTTATTCATGCCATATTTTGCAGCGAAGCTGGATGCTCTGGAGATCGTCCGATTCAAACTTATCAAACAGATTTTGAAAGTAGAAGTGTTCAGCTATAAAACGTCAATCTTCTGGCGTGGCCTAGGGTTAACTTCGCTGGCTACGGAGCCATAGATCGCGAGTTCGAAACAGCTCGGCCCGCATTACTTTTCAGATTCATTTTCTGAAAAGTCTGTGAAAAGTAAAACAAGTGATCGAAGGTTGAAAAGGCAAATATATAATTTAAAAAAGTGTGTGTGGCTGTATGAGTTCGTTCTCGAAGCCAAATTACCAGAGTGGAGCGACTATGTTTTACCTACACAGTTAAGACTGATGCTCCCTCTTTTTATATAAAAAACGTCAATCTTCGTTTGCCATTTAAATGCTGAAAAATTGGTAAAAATTGCCAGCAAACATGAGCGAAAACGGCCTAGCGCGTGTGAGTGAGGGTTAGAACAGCAGATGATGGGTACAAAAGCCCTCAACTGCTGTTCTATACCCACTCTCATATGCACGGTCGTTTTCTCTCATATTTGCTCGCAATTTATTTTTCAACATTTAAATCGCAAACGAAGATTTTGAAGTTTTATAGCTGAACACTTCTACTTTCCAAATCCGTTTCATAAGCTCGAATCAGGACGACCTCAAAATCATCCAGCCTCACTGCAAAATATGGTATAGGTATGCTGCATTGCAATTACGGAAAAAATGTATTATCCGACAGCGTCTGAGTTTTGCACACAGGAAATAGAAAAATGACGAGGGTTACGAATTTTTTAAAAAACCTATTTTTTCGGTTCTTGTGGGTTTTCTCCTTTAATAATAATGAACCGATCGGGTTGTTTCAGCTCTCACTTTCTTCGTGTTTTCATTCTGTACAATTCACCCACTGGGACCATTTACATTGTTCCATCAGTTTTTCTTTTATAAGCAAAAAGAAAAACAAAAAAAAAAACAATACCTACAAAATGTATTGTTATGTTTTATGAATTTTTGTTTAAAAATTTTTTCATATAATACTAATAAAAATAGAGAGAGAAAACCTTTATTGGCTGTGTTGCCTGATTTTTTCAGGTTGCTATAAATACACAGCATATCAATCTATAAATAATTTTAACAAAACGTTTTTGCCTAATAGGTATAGTAATTTATAATTCTTTAATTATTATTTAATTGATATTAATTGTTAAATACCTACTCAGTTAAGAGTAGATATGAGAATGTTTAATTCCTAAAGTGTCATTAAGAATTTGTTTGGACAGCTCTTTTAGAGCATTTTTATTTAAATTAAAGATGTCAATTAACTACTAAAAATGGCAACAAATAGAAGTAGCAGGTACATATTTTATATCCTCTTCAAAACCCATTTAGATTTTTCTTCATAACTTGTTTGGTTTTAGAGCTATTCAATATTTTCGTTCACATAGCTTTTTTATTTCTTTAACGGTTAACGAGGTGTTAGCGACATAAAGGCTTTTTATATTTTTGTGGGTAGTGGGGACGCGGAACCCCCAGAACTGATTTTTGTGGTTGTGCACAACTAACAGTTCTGAAAAAAAGTTTTTTTTTTTTTAAAGAAGGAGCATCGGTCTTAACTGTGTAGGTAAGACATAGTCGCTCCACTCTGGTAAATTGGCTTTGAGCACGAACTCTTTAGCCACACACACTTTTAAAATTATATTTGCCTTTTAAACGTTCGATCGCTTGTTTTACTTTTCACAGACATTCGAAAATGAATCTGAAAAGTAAAGCGGGCCGAGGTGAGTTTCGAACCCGCGATCTATGGCTTCGTGGGCCAGTGGAGAACCACTTGGCCACGCAAGTCATGAAAAAAAAAAAGTTTAAAATCCAAATTTTTCTGATGAAAATGTTTATACATATTATACAGGGTGATTCATGAGTGACCTTACATAGACCAATGGTGATAAGCGGACTTCAAGGCGGGTCGAAAACCACAAAAGACATTTTTTTTGTGTGATTGGTTAAGAAGTTACAGGGTGTTTTATGTCTCAGGTACAAAACTTTGATAGGCGATATTTCTGAAACGGCTGGAGATATTTTGTAGAAATTTACTAGGAATGGTGCATTCCGGAAACTCATCAAAACCGCATTCTGAGTTAATTAAAAATCCAGGACCGGCCTTGAAAATTTTTGCCCCAAAAACTTCAAATAAAAAAACGTTTCGTCTTGACGAGACCTACACGGCCCTTACCGTTGTCTAAATCGAGCTGGTACACCCTGTATAATTACTGGAATACTATACATAAATCGAACAAGTTAAAAATAAAGGAACCGTTTCATAACAGAATTAGAGTCACTTTAAAATTTAAAGTTTAATTTCGCCGCTGTTGTTTTATAATAGATACTTTGAAGCGACTTAAAGTTTGTAAAGCAGTCCAAAGAAAAATTTTATACAGTTACATATTGCATTTCTTAAAGATCGTATAGTAAGTTTTTAGAATTTCCGAGCCATTATTATCAATATTTAATCAATATAATGGTCAAATTATTGCTCAAATATTTATTTCAAAAATCATAAAATATTGAATAATTCGAAAACACTAATAAATGTATAACCGGACCACTACTTATGGGATTTTTTTCTTGCAAATGACCTATATGACTTGTGGGACAGCCTGTATAGTTCAAATAAATACATGATATATTTTTTGAATATTCTGAAAACAAAATTATTTTCTGAATAAATTCGGAGAGAGTGATTTTCAAAAGCGCGCGAAAATGCATTCTTGTTTCGTGCTAACTGAACGAGTTTTGAATGGCAGTTTTATAATTATTTTTTTTATTATGTCTACCTATAAGTAGGTACATGTAAATAATAAATAATATAAGAATAAACAACTGGTTTTCCATGTGCGCTTAAGTACACGTGTATAATATACATTTTACCGAAAAATGCTTTACTTAACGAAATCGTGTCTGTCCAGGTTATTAAGGTATTAATTGTCAGAGGTATTGGAAGCTGAATAATAATAATTATCACTTAACTTAATAATTATCATTATTTTTCTTGTTACAAAAACTGAAGTGAAATTAAAAAAATAGTAAAAAATCTTAAATACATACAACATCGAAACCAACTTCATAGTGAGATCCTTTGGTATAAATAATCGGTATGCATTGTCTGCGGCCTATACTTTCGGTAACTGGCATTCTTATCTGGTTTACTTTATTTTGCGTTATTTCAGATGCTTAATACGCGGACACCAACTCTAGCACTAGTTATGTCGTACTGTTGTATTGATCTAAACGAAGCCTGATAATAACGTAAATCTATTATATTACTGCGGAACTGGTAGATATAGGAGGATTATCCACTATCCGCTCCTTAATAAGGCTTCAGTTTTCCATCGTCGTCTGTCCTCGGTCAAACAGGACACGTTTGTTACGCCAGTGTAAAGCAACTAATTATTGGTCGTCGCACACTTCTGATTAATATTTTTCCTATATTTGTATATTTATAGCGTTGATAACCTTATCTATGAGAATTAGGACATTGTTTCTATGTTATCATCTGCCCTCATTAAATTCGCACTTTTTTAATTGCCAATATAAGTACATACCTAGTATTTCCTTAAAAATAAAACTGAATGTTTATTAAGCAACTGATGCGCTTAACCGGGCGATGCCGTAATAATAATTAGTCGTGAGTACCGAATACCAGAGTGCATGGGTACCTTATGTACTTACTATTGCAATTTGTGTATATCCCATTTCAGACGTTTTTGGATTCAAGTTGGCTGTGATATTTTTTCTTCAAGTTGGATACCCTGGACAGTCGATTTGAACTAAAAAAGTTCAAATGACTTCCCACTTTACTCATATGCCATTAGGATTAATTTCTTACCTAATAAAAATATGTTTGACGTATGAAAACAATAATTCAATAATATACGATTGTTGTTATTTTTTAGTAAAAAATATTTAATTATTAGACGTTCAGTAACTTCATTCAAAAAGTTCTGTCAGATTTTCAGCATCTTATTTCAATCATTTTAAAATTGAAAAGAACTTAAATCTCCTTTGAATACTACATTATTATATTATAATGCCAAAAGTACCTAATTGAAATGTGTGGCACAGTGTCTGTCTACCGAAAACCAACACAAAGAGATCGTTATTTACACAAGAACTCCAATCAACACCCAGCCCAAAAACGAGCTCTGTAATACAAACCCCGGTGAATCGTGCTTCCCGAATTTGTGAGACTCAGTCCTACCTCGAAGAAGATGAGCTCTACACCATGCATGAATGCTTTGCTTCAGGATGACCACGCCGTGTGCTACGAAAAGACGAAAATTTTGTCTAGTACGTCACACTATTGCATCCATGCATATACTGTTTTATAACAAATTGAAATCCAGAAAATATAAAGGTGGAGTAACCAATAACCATACCTAAATTAAACCGATTGGATTCAGAAAATTTATAGTTCTACCCAAATATAATTTTTATTCATATATTTTAGGCAGCCTCCAGTATCAAACGACAATAACGAGATAAGAATTTGTCATAACTCATCCTCAACCGAGTTAGCAAGACTTTCCTCAACTAGCAAAAAAATCCTCCAACTCCCTACAATAAATTGAAAATGAAGAAAAACTTATTGGCAACCTACAAAGATCATATATGAGGCTCATTCCATCTGCTTTCTTCAAAATTTGAATTAAATTAGTTGATAAAGGAATAAAGACTACCTCTACTTATTCTTCAAATGTTCTTGTGAAAATTAGGCATTTCAAGAGTCGGCGACATGACATATGATATGTTCCTGAATTTCACCACATGACGCGAGAGAGAGAAGTCCAGCACTTTAAGTTATTTAAGACAATAGAGAACAAATCAAAGATCATAAAAATGTAAATGTGATTGAGTTTTTTATTATATTATTATTAAATAACTTTTATTTTGAGCGCGGCGGTTTAGGTCACTGACTATAATTATTGAGCCGTTGACCGTGCCACGCCACCGTCTGGGTTCAAATCCCAGCTCGGCATGGTTATTTCTCGGTAATTTAACTATGTATTTATAAATTTAAAATTTGTGTCTGGCCAAATTAGCTAGTTCTGAGAGCCAAATTACTAGATTGGAATGACTAGGTCTTATCTACACGGTTAAGACCAATGCTCCCTCTTAAAACAAAAACTTTGATATTGGAAAATTAAAGTCAGTTGAAAACATTTGTTGAAATAGCCTTTTATAAATTTCCAGGGCATAATCTTTATCTTCGAATCTAAACCGACTCAATAAAATTTGAGAGTAAAATCAAGAAGTATCGCGAGCAAAAAAATCCGAAATAATATTATGTAGATTTTTATAAATAATGTTGTAACCGCTAGCCTTTAAATTACTTCTCTGGATAACATTTCTTAATTTTCTAGTTGAATATTTCTTGTTCAATAACTATATAAAAGCATTGTAGAAGTGTAGAACTGTAGAAGTGTAGAAATATAGCTTACCTTATAATATATGAATCTTATTTTAACCGTTAAACAAGAAATTTTAATGACAATGAACATAACTGTATTTTTATCTTTTATTACTAAACTTAAAACAAACAATAAATTATGATAATTTTTATATTTTGTATTTTTTTGGATAAAAATTAAAGTTTTGAAATACAGAAAACATATTTAAAGGAATCGTTAATAATTTCACTGTAGTTGAAAAAAATCGATCAAGAAATAAATCCTCCTTGTCTGATTTTACACAAAAATAAATATTTCCCCTAATATTAGTATAAGTACCTACTTTAGATAATATATTCCTGTTTTGGCAACGCAGCGTAGGTGAAATTTAAAACAAAGTCAAATTTGATTAGAAACATCCATAACCTTAAAAAATTTAGCTTGTCAAAGGTAGTTCAAAACTCAGCTTTTGGAAAGGTACCAACATAATTCGAATTTTCCATAGCCAACTCTGAATTCAAAAACGTCTGAAATGGGATATAAGTACATAATACTTATGTACTTACCTACCTAAAACAAAAGTGTAATTTGTCATAATTATAAGCGAAGGATACGAAATGATCATCTGTAGGATTTTAGTGAACCATTTTCACCGAATTTGTTCCGTACTGACTGCTGTATCAACTTCAACAATTAAGTAATTATTATGAGAGAAATAATATTTATGCGTCCATTAACCTTACTATCGATTTGTCCCCTAAACATGGAAATTATAATATTAAAATTCCTAAATACGGAGACTATTTTCAAATTTGGAAAACTTAATTTGCATAAAAGGTGATGTGAAAGGAAAATTTTGCAACATACGAGTATATAGGTTTACTTAATATAGAATATCTCATTAGAAAATTGTTGATAACTTATTTTAAACTAATTACTGATGATTACCTAATTATTATCTACAGGGTGTCTGGAAAAATGTGGGAAATCTCTCGGAATCAGATAGAAAAAAAAAATTACAAGCTCCCATAATTTTTTTTCCTAGCGGCCCTCCCTACGGAGATAAGACCTCCTAAAGGACGCCATTGGAAATCAATTTTTCTTGAACAACTCTTAAACTACTTAATAAAATTTAATGAAAAATTAATATGATAAATAGTAGTAAGGACTTCTTAAAATACTCCCCCTAAAATGTAAATTAGCTTGTTTAGTTTACCAGGGGCGGACTAGGTTGTACATTTTAATGCTTGCATTTTAAACACCCTGCATGATACACTGTTGTTGAATGCAGACTAGATCCTATAGGGTTTTCTTAGTCAACTTTTGCTTTTTTTATGGCCGCCGTATTGTTTTTTCAAGTCGTTCATACAAAATCAAGGAAACCAATAGTCTATCCCATAAAAAATTCAAATTCTTATCTTTTTTTTTTGAAAAAGAAAAAACTTTTAAATATATGACGGCATATTACCTACTAGCATTTGGTTTTTCGGTGAATCAGTGAAAAAAAAGATTTTAAGGAAATTTTGAATTTTTTTGAAAGTTTATAGTTTTTTAATGCCGAATGACATGAAAAAACAATATGGCCGCCATAAGAAAAACAAAACTTGACTTTGAAAACTCTCATGTACATATACAGTGAGAGTTTCTTAAAGGCCGGTCCAGACGCAACGACTAATTGAACGACATGTCGAATCAGACAAAATGAATCAAGTAAAATGGAATGTGCGGACCGCAAAACGTACGTTTAGTCTAAACGGAATGAGATTGGAAGCTAAATCGAAAGACTGAAGATCGAGGCATCATTTTCCGAGAACTGATGCGACATGTCGTAGCATGTGGACGGGCGAAGCAACTTACCGTTCAATTTTATGTTTATGTTTATTATAATTCAACCTCATATTGTCGTATTATCTCAGGTATAATCTCACTCAATGCTTGCTTGGACATTATAGTATTGTAAATTCCATCCTTGTAACTTCTTCCGGTTGCAAGGAATCTTAAGGTGGCGCTTAATCTCTCATGAGGTGAAATCGCTTTTCTCATACAACTATCTCGTTTTTGAATGCGTGGCGCTACCAAATTTAACAAATTATTTAACAAATTACTCGTGGGCCATATGGACCAAGACACACCTAATTCAAAAAGGGAAGGGTATTCTGAGAAGAATGACCCATCCAATAAACTCTCAGGAGCCGCTCGTATAGCAAACTGCGAAACTACAAAACCAGGGGGAAACTGGAGAACCTAGAAAGCTAGGGTTTAAGGTGAACCCCAGTGTAACAAAACACGGGACCAGCAAGGAACCGGAACAATGTAAAAGAAGGAGAACCTTCACCAAGGTTCTCAGGAGTGCAGCTTAGAGGGGACTTTCTCATGGCTTCCTGCGCTGACCAGGCCACAGAGGACTGGCTGGTGCGGGTGGTCAGGGAAATGGAACCCTGGTCAGGAGCGAAACTCGGCACCAAGGACGTTCCGAAACCTATTAGAGCACCAGTGTGGATACCAGGGACCCAAGAGAGGAACCAGAAAAAAATCCAAAAAAGACTGGTAATTCAAAACCAGGTATTAAAAACCAAAAACGTGGATCCTAGTGGACAGAAAACCTGACACAAAAGGCCAACAACTAATTTTCCTCATGGGAGAAAATAGAGCAACTTCAATGCAGACCTTACCTAAACCTAACTGGGGTGCTGTTCAAGCGACTAGGTGGGTAAAGGGAAGAGGGAGCAAAGAAGATGTAACTGAAAAAACTGAGTAAACACCAGCTGAGATGGGCAATTTGACTTCTAAGAGGACACTGCCCACCAATGAAACGTGGATCCTTTTGGACAGAAAACCTGACACAAAAGGCCAAATCTCATGGGAGAAAATAGAGCAACTTCAATGCAGACCTTACCTAAACCTAACTGGGGTGCTGTTCAAACGACTAGGTGGGTAAAGGGAATAGGGAGCAAAGAAGATGTAACTGAAAAAACTGAGTAAGCATCAGCAGAGATGGGCAATTGGACTTTTAACAGGACACTGCCCGCTAATGAAACACCTTTCAATAAGAGGAGAAAAAAATATCCCAGATTGCAGGAGATGCGGGGAAGGGGAGGAAACCCCATACCACCTAATGTGTGAATGTCCAGCACTAGAGCGAACTAGACTTCTAGTATTTGGGACCGAAATGGCAGAACCAAAAGAAATAGAACAAGCACCCATTGGACTCATACTGAAATACTTTCGGGAGATGGGCCGATGAGATAATTATCCAAAGGGGTACAATAAGCGCAAGCTTCAGTACAAGGTCTTTGAACCTACCCTAGAAGTACATAATAATAATAATAATAATAAATTTAACAAATTCATGTAAGTTTCAACATCCATTCTCAAATATTGGCGACTGCAATAAAAACAGCATAAATTGACCACAGGATTACTTCTTCCATGATAGCGATCGTCGCGAAACTGAAAGTCGTACGAAGTTTGTACGATAAGATGAAACTGTCTGGACGCACCATTTTAATACGTCTTGTCGAACGACTTATATGACCGTTTTATCGTGCGATTAGTCGGTGCGTCTGGACCGGCCTTTAGGCAGAACATAGGAAATGGACTTGAGAAAAGTTGCTATGGAAATCGATCCGTTGCCAGGCAAAGTTGTTAATGCTTTGCGATAATACCGCCATTTCAAATTTAATTATTAATTTGACGTTTATGAGTAAAACTTTCATCGGTTACATGTTAGCGTAGGTATACGTACTTATTGTCATCAAAAATGTATACAACTGACGAGAAAATTAAAATGTACACATGGTACACCAGTGGCTTTTCTTTACGTGAAGTTTCTGCAATATTTAGTGTCGAGTACCCAAATAGGCCAGTTCCAAGTCATTCTTCAGTGCAGAGAATAGTGGATAAATTTGCACAAATTGGTTGTGTTAATTCTGATCACTGTAATCAGCGTAAACGAGCTGCAATAGTTTTAACCGAAGAAACTGAAATCAATATTTTGGCTTCGGTAGAAAATAATCTAGAAATATCTACAAGACAAATTGCAGCTGAACAGGCCGTAAGTCAAACGTCTGTTATTCGAAGCTTGAAAAAGCATGGATATAAATCATTTAAATTCCAAAAACATCAAGAACTTAGACAAGTTGATGTCGAAAGTAGAATCGTTTTTTGCGAAAGGATGTTTGAAGACATTAATATGGACCAAAATTATTTGAACCAAATAATATTCACAGATGAGTCAACATTTGTTAAACATGGCGAACCAAATTCACAGAACTGCAGATATTGGGCTAAGGAAAATTTGCACCGGTACCATGTCACTAGGACACAATATCCACAGAAAGTAAATGTGTGGGCTGGAATGGTCCACAGTCACATTTTAGGACCCTTTTTCATCGAAGATACCTTAACCTCTGAACGGTATATGCAGCTACTGCAAGAAAAAATCATTCCGGCCATAAATAACCTACACCTAGAGGGCCCCTTATGGTACCAACATGATGGCGCGCCTGCCCATTTTTCCCGGCAAGTTCGAGATCTGCTTAATGCTCAGTTTCCTGGCAGGTGGATAGGAAGAGGTGGAGTAATTGAGTGGCCGCCTAGGTCACCAGACCTAACACCTATGGATTTTTTTTACTGGGGAAAAGTAAAGTCATCTGTTTATAACGCCAT
This sequence comes from Malachius bipustulatus, assembly GCA_910589415.1. Classification (NCBI taxonomy): domain Eukaryota; kingdom Metazoa; phylum Arthropoda; class Insecta; order Coleoptera; family Melyridae; genus Malachius; species Malachius bipustulatus. The sequence continues at coordinate 85,894,221 of OU342630.1, read as the reverse complement.
TCCTGTCAACGACATTGAAGAACTCAAGCAAAGGATACGTAGAGCATCAGAGGAAATATCGCTTGAACATTGCAGAAATGCGATAAATGAATTCTACAATAGATTAGGATTTTGTTTGTTGGAAAACGGTGGCATTTTTGAAAATTTGTTGTGAATTTTTAGTTTTCACGTACAGCTTAGCAAATACTTGGAAAATATTACTTGATCCTTCATAGTTGTACTTTTCTAGGACGCAAGTTAACGGATGTTTGGTTATAATTTGTTCAGATAAACATTTTTGTGAATTCTTTCTCTTAATTAATAAACCGTAGTATTTTTATATTATTTTAGAATAATAATTAACACACTGCATAAATATTTAACTTACAATTATTTTGTTTCTTTATAAGTCTTTATAAGTAACCTTTTTTGTATTTTGAAATAATTTCTATTCGTTCTAATTTAAAAAAATAAAATAAAAAATTATTTATTTCATTGACTTTCAATACAGAATCCCTATGTTCTATTTTAAATAACTCACTAATGCTAAATTTGACAATACTCGAACGTTACCATAACTACGGCCATGTTAAATTCGCTATGTTCCATTTTAAATGGTTTAACAACGTTAATTAGACTGCGTCATATATTTTCGAATGTTCCGCGTTATGTGGTTCTCACTGTATAGTTTCTTGAAATAAATAATGTCAGACGGATATACAGGCTGATCCCGAAATGGCGGACACGGACAGCACCACAGCATCCATTGTGGATTAAAGATTCTAAGTTCTATTTACTGTTTTCTCCAGTATGTATAGCTCCCTTAAGAAGATATGACCACTTTTGTAGAAAATAAAGTCACAACGCTGCACTGGATACCATTCTTCAGGCAGAAAAATAATGTGTAGGTCTAATATCCAGATAGATGTTACCATGGAAACATATGAAATGGAAACACAACAAAGCTTAAAACAATAATCGTTGCGCGGATACGACATAGTCGATAATATTATTCAAAATCTCTAATTCGAACAACGATGCCACATTGAAAAATTTTGTTGAACTCGGGGAATAGGTAAACTTTGAATGCCTGTAAATCCGTTCCCGATAATAAAAATAATAAAAAGCAAACACTATCGTTATAGTTATGTGAAACCATGTGTTTTACCAGCGGAGGTTGTTTAAATTTGACCGTCATTTCGATTTAAAGTTTAGAAAAAGGACACCCTATATCTCGGTAACGAAGCCGAGGAACCCATTTTTGTTTTAAAATTACAGTCTTTCTGAACATCCTTTACAACACCCTGTATTCCGTGTCCGCCATTTCGGGATATAACGACTGTAGCTACTAGCTACCCTATTTTTTTTTCGATTATTAATCATCGTAAAAGTACCTACCAATTTTGCCACAATTCAACTTATCCGCTTCTTTTAATACAACCGAGATTCTCACATATTCTCTAGAAACGGGCACCCTATAGTAAATGAAACCAAATATTTTGTTTGGAAAAGAATGTTAAATCGCTGATTTTTTTCAAACAAACTCATATTATTTAAGCGTGAGGTATCCGCAAACACAAATTGTTTTGAAGTTAAATGGGACAGCCTGTATAGACCACCAGATGCTGGCGGTGGCCGCCCCCCTAAATTCCGCCGCAGACGAATTTTTTTAAGTACCTAGATAGGTCAGTCGGTTTTCTAGTGTACCTGCTTATCTGAATTTCACTAGCACTAAATAGAAATTATTGCAAAAATTTCGACCAGATTTGAAGGTTTAAAAAAACATCTATAAAATTCAAAGGGGGAAATAAAATTTCACCAACACTAAATTGCTTGAGAACGCTAAATCAAATAAAATTCAACTAATAATTAATGGTGTATCTGTCGTCTCTGGGTCGCAGCATCTATTAGCCACGTATTTGCATTTCTCGATAAAAGCTTTTTTGAATTTGTCTTCCGTCTCATGGCTCTCACAATATCAACATTTATGTATTAATTACCATAATTATTACCCTTTATCTTACAGATTCTGTTATTGGATTCAAATTATTAAAATCAACCTACTTTGTACTAGACAGGATCAGGAGCTAATGCTTCAATAAATTACAAGGTAGTGTCAGTAATGAACTGTTACCATTATATTTATTGATCATTACTATACCTACCAATGAGAATAATTATGAGATATAATGGGTCTTATATTCATGTGAAAATCTAATGATATTGTCAATTATTAGCTGCATAATAATTAATTTATACGTGCATATTGCATCTATGCAGGATTTATATATATAATTAAAATAACAGTAGGTAGGTATAAAATTACAATTAACGAAAGAGAGGAACAGGACTTTTTTGCACATAATAAATTAAAACCTTGTTGACGGCCTCCATAGATAAAAAAGAGCAGATTAGTTTGTATTTCCCTTCGTGCTGAGTTGGTGATAATTGAGAAACTTTTATTATGCAGCTCGTTAAAAAATAATGTATTCTTAATTTCTTTTCTAATTATATTTAATTAATATTCATAGTACACCTATAGTGAATTTATTTAAATTTTCTCATTGATTTTGCATCGTAAATCATGAAAACTGATCAACTTTTAAACACAAAATGCTTATAGGTTTCCGCCAAACGCCCATACGCGGGTGTGCCCCATATTTTAATATCCATCACTCCTATTTATTATTGATATCTTGAAAACGGTAAAAAGATATACAATAAAAGATTTTTAGTCAGACTTTTAGACTGTTGAGCCATTTTTGAGAAATTTGTGAATATTTATGTATTTAAGTAACTATACATAAGTACACTCACTACTGCACCTCGCCGACAAACCAGTCACACTAGTAAAACAAAATTTTACATGCAGCAAGCAGCAAGAAGCAAAGGGTGTATTCTCGAAATTCTCCAACTCTCAGGTTTGTGGCATTACAAACATGACTTGGAATGTACCAAAATCAACTTCTCACGATTTTTACTTGAAATTTTGAGCTTGTCCTAACCACCAGAACTTCAATGACCTTTTAATAACAGGCTTGAATGATTGATTCAAAACTCCCTGCAGACTGATATTGTCATTCGTTTGTGAAGAGAGTTTTCCTTGTTCTAATTTCTGCAAAATCGTCCACATAATGGTTCAAGTTTAAGGGAAATCGATTTTTCTCATCACAAATGAAGTCACCAAATTTTGAAACCGTTAAGCGTTTCCAAAGTCTTTGTTATACCTCTTCATCTGGTAGGGGATTTGTTCTTATACACTGCTTTTTGACCTATTTTTTACCGACACATAAATATAGGGTCCATTTGAGTCTCATTATACCCATTAAGTCTATTGTTTAAGCTCTAGCCCCCTCCCCACCCCCCTTATACAGGGTGAGTCACAAAGGAAAGCTTGATTACATCTACACCGTTAAAGATAGCAATGCAAAATGAACCAAAATGTAGGTACTGCAAACGGGAGGTCAAAGTGCAGTTTGTAAAATTATTTTCAGGTACACGCAGGGTGGCCCTGTACGCCATGCAACTTTGTTAACTGAAATATAGAACAGTCTGTATATTTATTTCATTTTCATATTGTTTGAAAAAAGTTAAAAAGAATTGTTTTGAAAGTTGTATAGTTTGTAATGAAAGTACATAATGAAAAAAGTTTGCTATGAAAACTCCGAGATCTAAGTCGACTTTGTACCGGGTGTCCCAACACTAGTGTCCACCCCCTAAATCGAGCTTAATTTTAAAGATAAAAAATTGAAACTTTGAGGATTTGTGTACTTGATATAGGACCACGGAATGGTATAATTAGTTTTATTAAAAAACATTTTTAATATCTTTCTAATAATCACCTTTTTCATGACTCCATACTGCGACACTGTCCAGTGCAGGTTCAGTGTGCCGGCTAGCCCAGCAAGAGCCATCCTTCTATTTATTTGGGCCTTATTTACTTTCTCATAAAACTTATTGCACATACCGTTTTCAGATTATATTGATTACCTATATTGTTCAGATTATATTGTCTATACCTGTCATTGCTATAGGTACATATAATTATATTTTATTTAATTAAAGCCTTATAATTAGTTTTTTCACATTTCTTTCAAGCGATATTGATTTTATTAATCGATTTCTACGTATGTATTGAAAAAAAAAATCAATATTTTTTTCGACAATTTACTACCATCTTACAGTTTTTTATCGCTGGCGCCCGAACTATTTTTTTTAATGAAACTGATTATGCCATTCCGTGGTCCTATATCAAGTACACAAATCCTCAAAGTTTAAATTTTTTATCTTTAAAATTAAGCTCTATTTAGGGGGTGGACACTAGTGTTGGGACACCCGGTACATTTTTGTAATGTTAAATCGATAGCTGTTGACGGCTTATGTAAGCCTACAAAAAATAATTATATAATTAATAATAATTAATTTCCAATAATAAAAAATAAGATATGGCTAAAATAAGAAATTTTTATTTTTCAGTTTTTTCAGGATATTTCAGCAACGACTGAAAATATTCAAAAAAATAAAAAATACAGATTCTTATTAAGCATCAAATTGTGTGCAACTTTTCTCTAATTTAACCGAGCCTGTATCTCTTGCCGTTTCCAAGACCCCCATGTACTGCCACTGTCACTTACACTGGACACACTGTATTGGAAACAGCTCAAGACAGAGGAAAGCGGCTTACGTGTCCCTATCCTAACTTTTCATGTTATTTCCTATCATGTAGCTGGAATTTTAATATGAAAAGTATTAGATTTTTCATCACCCTGCTGTATAAAAATTTCATCCTACCAAATAGGATACCGCATGAAAAGTTAAGATAGGGACATGTATACGCCGTTTTCCGATATCTTGAGTCGTTTTTAATAAGAGCTGCTTTGAAGAAGGAAAATGGCTATTTTCATTTGTTTATACAGTGTGACCCATTTGTTCTTGAAACACCCTGTAGAATTTATGGTGAGATTTTAAGAGTATTTCTTTTAAATCATAGAGCTTGATAAACTGTATTTTGGGAGCAAAAAGCGTCTCATTCCTACAAAATCCAAGGCCTACTAGATCAGTGTTTAGGTACTTGTAAAATCTCAAAAATTCATATTAGCGATTTTTTTAGAAAAAAAACTGGACACGCCACGGGATTCACCAGCCCTCGAAACAGTACTGTACTAAATTTTATTGGAAATGTCAGAGTAATAGGGATCTTGCAGTTATTTTAGAAATTCATAATAATACTCCAAATTTTCATAAATTTATTGGAAAAGGTCAAAAGCTATCATACGTAAAAAAATAATTAAAAAAAAAAGCAAAAAAAAAAATATAAAAAAAAATAAAAAATTTAAAAAATTAAAGTACATTATCACCAATTGGACGTACAATTTCTATTTTGTCTCTCAAAGTTATGTAATGAATGCTTATTTTAACACTATAGACACGTTGTAGGTACTGTATTATTGGAATTATTCTACAGATTTATTTGTCACTTATTTTGACAGTTAGATACTTTAAGTTTTTTTCCTGGATAGCTTTTTGAGCTTTTCGAATAAATTAATGAAAATTCGGAGTGTTATTATTATGAATTTATAAAATAACTGCAAGATCCTTCTGACATTTCCAATAAAATTTAGTACAGTACCGTTTCGAGGGCTGGTGTGCCCTCCAGTGGCGTGCCCAGTTTTTTTCTAAAAAAATCGCTAATATGAATTTTTGAGATTTTACAAGTAAAGACTGATCTACTAGGCCTTGGATTTTGTAGGAATGAGACTATAGAGAGAGACCTTTTTGCTCCCTATAGATTATCAAGCTCTATGATTTAAAAGAAATACTATTAAAATCGCAGCATAACTTAAGATTCTACAGGGTGTTTCAGGAACAAATGGGTCACACTGTATGTAACTCATAAAACAAGTCAATTGTGAAAACTTTTCTTTTCCAATTTTTTTATAAAATAAAAATGTAATAATATTGTACCTACAGCAGGCTGTCCTTTATAAAATAATAAAGTTGCATGGCGTACAGCGATATTGGGCCACCCTGGGTAGGTAGGTATACCTGAAAATAATTTTACATACTGCACATTTTGGCCTTCGTTTTTTTTTTTTTGGTTAATTTCGATATCTTTAACGGTATAGGTGTATCGAGCTTTCCATCTTAGGTGACTCGCACCCTGTATAATAGATCTCCTGTAACCTCCTTTTTACCTCCTCATGCAAGAATGGTAAGAAAAGATTTGTTGCATGAAAAACATCAGGTTAGCTTACGCTTGTGATGTTCTGAGATTATCTATTCACACTGTTGGAAATCTAAGAAATATTTTCTTTTAGCCTAATAGGTCAATTTTTTCAGATTTTTACAGCACATTTTAGACTTATGTAATTTTGAGAATTTTTGACTTTTTTTTGTTCTTGCAAGTTTGAGCGTAGATTAACTCTTTTACATTACCAATAAAATTATCAAAATTCATACTGAAACGTCCTCAACTCACCTTCCAAACTTGAAAAACTTGAAATTTGGAGTGTTTTAAGTCAAAGACACATCTTGTTGCTAAGGTAACAGAGGGGAAATGAATTTTCATACAAGCAGAGTGATGAATATTCATAACCTGTATAAAAATTTCATGAACACAACAGGATACTAAACATGAAAAGTTATGATAGAGACATGTAAGCCATTGTCCCATATATTGAGCCGTTTTCAAGGTAAGTATACATACAGGCGGGTGTCCGGAAATTATGCGCAAAAAATTAAGGGGGTGATTCTACTTGATGAAATATTGCCAAAAATATCTATAATTTTTTTTTTGAAAACTCACAAATAAGAAAGTTATAAGCCTTCAAAGTTGATTTTTTTAAATTAATATTTTCTTATAACGTTTTTTCTAGTGTACGGATTTTCTTGAAATTTGACACACTTGCCACTGATGTTGCTTTACATCCTTGGTCCAAATTAGACTTGAATCCCTCAGAATCAAAAGGCCTTAAATGCCCTTGACCTTCAAAAAAGGCCTATAACTTTTTTCGTAATATTTTTTTCTGAGTTTTAAAGACGCACAATTGAAGAACATGAAGAAATCTTCGGAAAAGGTCCTCTTTGTCTATCACGATAAAATGACCTGTTTCCGAGTAAAACTGTTTAAAAAATTTGCTTGCACTAAAATTGATCACCATAAATTATGATCATTCTGCAACAATACCAAAGCATGCTTTGGAAACAGCTGCAGGGTTTCCTAGTTGTGTACAAAACAGAGACATTCGTAAATAAATAGACTTGGAAATGATCAAATTTAAAAAAATTTTAATCATTTTTTTTAAATAAAATAATAAAATAATTTTAATAAAAAAAATTGCTGTCAAAATGAAATCCAAAGCAAACGCCTTGTTTCCTAGGCAACCCTGCAGCTGTTTCCAAAGCATGTTTTGGTATTGTTACAGAATGATCATAATTTATGGTGATCAATTTTAGTGCAAGCAAATTTTTTAAACAGTTTTACTCGGAAACAGGTCATTTTATCGTGATAGACAAAGAGGACCTTTTCCGAAGATTTCTTCATGTTCTTCCATTGTGCGTCTTTAAAACTCAGAAAAAAATATTACGAAAAAAGTTATAGGCCTTTTTTGAAGGTCAAGGGCAGTTAAGGCCTTTTGATTTCGAGGGATTCAAGTCTAATTTGGACCAAGGATACAAAGCAACATCAGTGGCAAGTGTGTCAAATTTTAAGAAAATCCGTACACTATAAAAAAAGTTATAAAAAAATATTGTTTTAAAAAAATCAACTTTGAAGGCTCATAACTTTCTTATTTGTGAGTTTTCGAAAAAAAAATTATAGATACTTTTGGCAATATTTCATCAAGTAGAATCACCCCCTTAATTTTTTGCGCATAATTTCCGGACATCCTGTATATTCATAAATTATTTTGTTACAAAATTCAACAAAATATGCACAACAAATAGATGTATGTACATATGAAATATGTGTGTACATAGTTGGCAAATATTTTTTTTATAAATTAATAATTATTATTGTAGATGTAATAAATTAATGTTTTTGTAGATATTGATTTTTCTAAATTCCCAAAATTTTTGCATCAGATGTTGCTTGACAACTTTTAGGGTCTCAGAGACCTTGGAATGAATATACAGAACTCCTTTACGATGTGCACTCTCATTTATGCTGGTCTTCATTAGAGAGTATCTTGATATAAAATTATGATAGAGCCCCTTTAACGGGTCATCCTTTTCAATAACAAAATTTTCTTAAAATCAATAAGAGACATAGTCATAATCGTCCATTCCCATATACTGTGAATAACCCTGTATAGTTTGTGTGGTTTTCGAGGTACTCTTGAAAAGATTACAAAGACGCCCATTCCCTCCTTTTATTTCTGAAACTAGTTTAGCTAATATTTCAAAAAATAAAAAATATTGCTTGAGATGTGCATTTTTCGCAGAAAAATCATAGGTAGCAGTTCTAAAATAAATATGTTCATTTTGTATGGGTAATCTTTCAGTTGGCCATGACCTGTAAGAAGTCCCACCACTTTTCTAATTTACGTATTCTGTTTAGATGCGGTTTAGATAGTATTTCGTTGGTAAGATTTTTTGAGATAATGTAGAAATAAAAGAAAATGTATAAAAAAATAAATAAATAAATAAAAAAAATCCCATTGAACGACTTCACCACTTACCATGTTTGTTGAGATGAGTAACATTTTAATTGAGAACCCAGTGCGCTGCAGAGCCTCTTAGTTGACCTTCGATCAGCCTCATTGGCAGTTATTCCTCTATGAACATAATAGGTACTCAAAAAAGTTTTGGGTACTAATACTTGTAAGCATAAGCATTCCAAGATTAACTGATAAGATTTTATATAGGTAGTTTTGTGTTTTCTTCTACTTAAAGATTAATAATTAAAAGAAACATTAATAAACTTCAAGCAAATCCCAGTAAATAATTATTTATTCATTATTTGTGAAATATTGTTGGTAATGAATGAAATAGTATAATAATATAAATGCTCCAGTGGCAGTTATTAAGTACAAATATATTGATCTGAGTTATCAAATCAAGCAAAATACAAAAATATTGATACTTTACATCAACTCTACAATAATACAAGGTTGATAAAACAATAAGGATTACATACAAATATAAAAACCAATATTATGGCACAAATATTTTATTCACTTGTACAAAAATTAATCAATTCTTAGGACATGACCCTATTACAACATTGCCGACAGCCATGGAAGGAACTAGGACAATATTTTCATCATTGATAACTACATTCTTAATGCAACCTTTGAATGCCTTCCTGGATTCGATGCCCTTGACTTTGTTCAGAAAGCGGTGCCCGCCCAGGTGGAGGTTGCTACCCGTATCGGTTCTTACAAAGTGGTAGTTCCCGATGGTAGGGTCTGAGAACACGTTATCCACACGAAGGGTCACAACGTTTCTTGATTTTACAGCTGGAACAACAACATGATTATTATATTATTATAATTAAAACACTTTAAATTAACACTACAAATGAATTAAAACACTTCGGTTGAATTCCGTCAAATGAACATAATTTACAAAGGAAAATTATTCGTTAATAAAATTCTCTATGGTAGCAGCAAGCAATAAATGTAAATAAAAAATTTAATCAACAATAACCCACCTAAAATGTTATGCCACTTCCCGTTACACAGATAGTAGGGCTTCTCAGGGATGTAACTAGTATTGATGGGTGATTTTCCATTGTTCACAGAGAGCCTTAATGTTCCATTGAGCATCTCTAACACCAGGAAGTCCTTTTTACCATGAACAGCGATCAGGACCCCGGAAGTAGTTCGTGGCTTAATGTCCAGCTGCACCTTGAAATCGGTGCCAACCATGAAATGTTCCTTCAGTTTGATATAGTTTTTCTCGCCAACGCCGAAGAACGTGCCCGACTCGATGTTATCCGAGCATGGGACAGTGTCAAAAATGGATGGATTCTCTAGGGGGCGGCTGTTCATGTAGACGTTCCGAATGCACCCCTTATACTGAGATACTTCCTGTTGATAAATAATCAATTTTCAGTTATAATAATCATTTTAAATTCAGATGATCAAAAATCTACATTCAATCTATAGTTTATAAATTAATAAATAAAATTCCTCTCTCTTTAAATTCTGAGCCGAATGAGATATAGATGGATCATGGTGAGACCATCATTCCAAAGGAATTTTGATTATCTATATCTACACAAAATTGATGTTGTTTTTTTTTTAATTTTGACATTGTAAAGGATACAATGGGCTGTTCTTTTACATGTGATTTTTCCCAATTAAACATTTTGCTATTATTAATATAATGGACTTACCAGTAAATTATTGACACTTAAATCTTCAATCAACTCCTTATACAGCCCTCCAACATAGAACGGTCTGTTTATATTAACAGTGAGGTTGTACGGTAGTATCCTATCATCTTGTAAAATAGAGTCTATGACGAGCTTGGAGATGTTTAGGTTGCGACTGAACTCGATGGAGTGCCACTTGCCGTCATTTAATTGTGTCTTTGAGGTGAGGTTAACTGTACCCTCGGCTCCCTTCAAAAAGTACACGACGTAGCCTTCCAGCAGATAGATAGCCACAAAGTGCATCTCCTGATCACTAGTTGCAAAGAAAAGAATGCCATCTTTGTCCTCGCTCTTAAACTCGAGGGAAAAGTCAAATCCGTCGTGGTATTTGCCACGGGGGGTGGGGAATTCTAGACGACTGTACGAGTGAGCTCCTAAAAGGAAAATATGTTACTTATTGTTTGATCACACATGATGAATACACAAGATTAGAATAAAGAGATATACAGGGTGCTGCGCAAGAACCTTCGGGCATTTTTATTTGGAGAAATGTTATTGTGAGTAGAAGTCTAAAAATTTGTACATGTACGATTTCAATTTTGACGAGTTGAACTAAAATATTTACAACCCCACGCCACTTCCGGTTACACTTTCTTACTTTAAATTGGAGATCCTGTATATTTTTACATTTTCAGATTTTATGAGAAAATTGAATCATAATTTTGCACACATACCAAATTTATAAACATCCTGATAATTATCATTGTCTGCTTCCGGTTCAACGGGCAGAGCGCATCCGTCCTTAGGTGGTGGTCTAGGAGTAGAGGGCGGCACAGTTCCGACAGGCCTCATAGGCTGTTGCGGACCGACATTTGAAGGTGTGGTGGCCCTTATAAGTGGCCGCAGTGTAGTATTTTGAGACTGGGCCGGCCTCTGTGGAGGTTGCTTCACTGGAGGACGTACTATGGTAGGTTCAGTAGGTACTGGTCGAGGACGAGGTGTAGGGACGAAGTCTATGCCACCGTCACCTCGTCGAGTTGATTCTAAGACAAAATTAATTTAAATCAATTTGATTTTAGGTAAGGGGCAGGTACCTACCCAATTTAACTTCACTTTTTGATAGTCGGTATAAAAATTTCAATATATTGCATGAACTTACCGTCATCTCCATTCCTAATAGTTGTCATTTGAGGTGGTTTATTTGTCAATGGTTGCAAACCATCAATATGTGGTAAAACGACTGTAAAAGTAAATTATTGTTCATTAAAAAATGCATTAAGTCTTAAATACTACAATTATTATTGTTTCCATTCGACTGACACATCTCTCAAGATGTCTGTTATGGGAAACTGAAGGAAAAGGTGAAACAGTGCTCCCCAGACTGATCTGATTTGTGTCGGTCGGAGGAATATTTTATAACTTTTTCCTTGTTTTTCCTACCTTTATGTACTCCTGTAATTGGGTCAACAACCATATAATCTAAGATACATTTTCCAAGTACCTCACTGTACTTTTCTGTCATGTTCGCAAAGTCAATTACGTTCCCATTGATGGTGAGATCTTCAATGCAACCTGAAAAGGATTCTCCTGATGCCACAGAATCAGAATTTGGGACGATTCGACGCGGCAGCCCCCCAATGTAGAGTGTGCCATGAAGGATATGAAGCGGAGAGGGTGGCGAGTCGAGCATTTCGAAGATGTAGTCATCGATATCCAACCTGAAAAGCAAATTTTTTGGTCAATTTGGTTCAAAAAGGCGTCTTCAATTATTTAGAATTTATGTTGTCAATTTTTAAACTGATACAAAAGGCTTATTATACATATACTAACCTGAGATTTTGGGAGTCATGCTCTACGCTAACCATGTGCCACTCGCTGTCATTCAGAAGCTCTCTGGAGTTAAGCACAATGTGCTGGCTGATTAGATGAAGACGTCCTTTATGTAATGACAAAGAGATACCGCTACTCTGATCCGCATTTGTGGCATAGAACAGGAGTCCGTTGGGGGCTTCTGTTCTAAACTTCAAGCTCACCTTGAAGTTATCTGACACCATCAGTCCACTACTTGCCAGGTAACCGGGGCGATCGGATTGGAACGAAACTGTACGCGAGTGCTGTGAAAATATCAAAGGGGCTGTTTTACTTATTACTGGTATACAGTGGGTCAATTTCAAAACTTTGGATTGACTATAACTCCAAATCTTTAATTTTATTTCATACTCATAAAAACAAAAAACGTTTAGCACAATGACCCCTATTTGTACACTGTGTGTAAGAGGAAAATATTTGTGACGAAACATTTTTATTTTTGGTAAAGTTATTTTTACTTATAACGTGTTGAAAATGAAAAAAAATGTCACTACCAAACTGTTTCCCCCTCCATTCTGCAGAAGAGCTTTTTATTTTTTCTAAAACTAAATCAATCAAGGGAGGCCTAATAGCTTGCTTTAATTTAAAAGCACTTATTAGCAATTATTAATAAATAGTGACTTTACTAATACGTGAGTACCTAATAAGTAAATAACATCAACACCAAATTTTATAATTACCTTAACAGGACAGCCAGGCTGTACATCGTATGCCTTTATATTCTGTCTCAGATCGATCGTTTGAGACTTGATGGTAACATTATCTATGCACCCGTCAAATTTGATATTAGTTACGTCCATCCAATTGTGAAGATTGGGGTATCCTCCAAAAGAGAATGTATCCACAGCTTCTAGCAACTGCTTTTCGGTGCTACCACCGTAGACTGTGGCATTGTTGTCAGACACATTTTCATCGTCAACGTTGAGACTGCCTCGCTGCCCCTCTCTTCGAGCGGTTATCTTGTGCCAGTGGCCGTCATTGTAGCGACCTGAAGTGGCCCATTTCTTAGTATCAGCACCCAGATTAAACTAAAAAAAAAGTAAATCAGTGGACTAATAAAAATTATTACAAACTTTGCTTTGCTTTAATAATTCAAGCAGTTTCTCAAATTTTATTGTTGCACGATTTCAAGGTAACCTCTGTCAAAGTTCAGAGAGTTGTTAGCGTTAAAAATTGAACTATATTTAATTCAAAAACGAGAGATTTGATTGCTTTTAGAATTTTTTAAGTCAGTGTTAATTTCCAAACAGTTTCAATTTGTTAAAGCATTGCGTTTTGGAATATCACTTTACTTTCACGTCGTTGAAACTAAGCGTCAACTTGAAGCAAGTTAACATAAAGCAAAGCAATTGGCATCATTAATTATCTCTTATACTCACCTGGTACAAAACTTTTCCATTACGCAGTTCCAGAGCTATGAATGTTTTCCCTTTACCAGATAAAAAGATTAAACCTTCTGTTGCAAAAGATTTAAAGCTGAGCTGAATCAAAGACTTAGATCTAATAGTGAAACTTCTAGCATCCACCACAGCATATCCATTACCGTTAAATCTGAATCCTGTACTAGGTATTAAATTTACTAATCTATTTCTGAAAAATAAAATTCAATGGAATTAAATACTTATTTATTTATTAAATTTTTCAGCATACCATAACACAAATACACTGTATTCTTACCTTTCTTTGGCACCGTGGTTGTTCTCTTCTCCATCTACAAAGTTCCACAATGACACAGGTTTGTCGCCAACAACCAGATCCTCCATTTCTCCTTCAAACGTAAACGTATCTATTTCTGGCTGAAGCTCCAGGTTGGTAGGAGCTGTTCCCACGAAGAATTTAGATCTGTCTTTATCCAAGTTGAAGATTGTCAAATGACCTTTGAGAGTTTCTTGATTCGATATGATGTTTTCTTTACCTCCGGGCAGTTCCTCTCTTATGCTCAATTTAACGTTGTGGCCGACCCTGATAATATAAAATGAATTTAAAATGAGCAAGAAGCTTTTTAATTTTTTTTTTTACCTGTCGACAATATATTGATACCACTGATTATCAGCAACGTATTTTTTTACTATTACTTTTTCGGGTCCATTTCCTATGTCAAGGTTTAAAACAGGGAATCCATTTTGAATAACTAATGCCATGTAATCATCCTATAAAGTATAGAAATAATAATTAGGTAATTATAAAGTTTTTTGTAGAGTTTGCGGGAACTCTAGTACTCTATAACAAAACATGCAAAAGAGAGAAAGACTCACCGAATTTGTCTTTCGAAGATTTGTACCGACGGGATTGCCCAAATACCAGATCAAACCACTAGGTCTTTGTGTTCTGAAATATCCCGAGAAATGCGTGGACGTACTTAGATCTTGAGTATTTTCAGGAACTCGCAGCTCAAGTGTAGTGTTAGGGTAGAATTTAACACCAACTTTGATTCTGTTTGCTACATCTCTTGCCAAAGCTATTTGTTGTCTCAATTTCTCTATGTTTGTGTCGATTTCTGCTGCCCTTTGCCCACGGACAGTCAATTGTTCCGGCAAGTCATGTAAAGAATGTAAAATTCCTGGTATTTTGTCGTTTACAGTTTTAATCTGTTTTTCTATTTGCTGCACATTTCGTATAGCTTCATCCATTTCTTTTGGGAGAGATTTAGCCAATGTTTTCTCTTCTTCTAACTAAAATAACAGTAACGAAATTTGTAACTGAATATCATATTTTAAGTACTATACTTACTATTTTAAATGTATCATTTACTCCACGAGCAATTTCCCTAGAATTGTCAACAGACTCTTTTGCTAATTGCGAAGCGTTCCTGTAAGCGTAGTCGAGACTTTGACTTTGAAGGTGTTTCAATATCTGCTCCAACTGCTTCAGAGTGTTGTCGTTGTCTTGATAAGATTTTGCAACTGGTTGATAATTACTCTTCGCTTTTTCCAACCGTGGTAAAAGATTTTCAGTTGTAGAATGTCTCAATTCATAGGCATCATCTAACAATTTTGAAGTGCTCTGACTGGCATTGAAGGTGCCATTTTCTACTTCCTCTAAAACTCCGATAGAAACCATTGTAGCGTTCTCGGCTACACCAGAAGCAGATTTGGCGTCTCTTACTGCCTCGACAATGTTTTCATAAGCATTAGCGGCTTTGAGTGCATTTTCAGATATGTCACGAGTCTCAGCTAGGAAATTGTCCAGTTCGTTAGCTCTTCTGGTTAGGTTGTTTGCATGCACATCTACTTTATCTAGCAAGTTGTAGACTTGCTCATACGCGATTGCATCCGCTACTAAAGTGGAATTGAAATCGGTTAGTTTCTTCTCCAAATCGAAGGGGATAGTTTTGAGAGTACGGAGGTTTGCACGGACGTGTTCTAAAATTGCTGTCGTATTATCGTTGATGTCGATTGATTCATTGATGTTACGTTTGGAAATATCAGTGAAATTCGCTATATCCTCTAGCTTTTTCTTCAGCCTATCTTTACTGTAACAAAAAAAATATTTTTTATTCACATTATATCTGTTATTATTTGATACAACAAAGAAGTAAAAGATAAAGTAGGTAAAGGTGATATGGACTAATTTTAAAAAGCACATTTTGCCATCATATCTTGCATAACTGTAAAAACTGAAAATTGTTTTTTTCATCAAAACATCGAAACATCAAACAAAAATAGACATTATTTTGAGCAGGTTTCTTATCGCTTTATTATCAATTAGCTGTAACAGAGATAGTTTAATAAGGGGGGTAGGGGAAATTTCGATATTGTTTATGTGGAAATACCGAATCTCCTGGTTAAGATTAAGGTACTAATAATTTGGTGAAGTAGATTTTGCGATTTAGCGGTCAATCAGGATAAAATATGACGGGAATTAATAATTATTGTGCATGGTAATATGCTGATACGGAAGAGATATGAATTGAGATACCTACGGTTTGCTGGTATTTCGGTTATTCAAATTAAAAATATTATTTACGCAAACGCTGAAAATTTAAGTTCCTCTATTTGAAACTATAAATGATTCCTATTTTATTTACATGCGAGAGGAGCTCTCACGAAATCTTCCCCACGCAGGGGATCAGTTTAACAGTCCCCGGGGTCAGGCTGGAGGAAAATCAACACCGCATATTACGGGTGATCAATACTCGTCAAAATATTTTGTTTTGCAAATCTAATCCACTGAGTCAGTACTTACAGTGGGCTAGATGAAGGGATACGAAGATACGCTGAACCGGAATAATTGGGACAATGGTGTGAACAGTACTTCACCCTGAGCCCTTGTTTGAGTCCGGCTAGCATATGAAACGGGATAGGTGAAAGGGAGTCAATTCTAGCTCGTTCGTTCTTCCCAAATTGAATCTCGCGGTCAGTACTCGTATTTCAGAGTTTCGTATTTGAAAGGATATACAGGGTGTATCTAAAATGAACCGAGAAAATTCGGGGGGTGGTTGATGAGATCATTTTAAGAAAAAAAGTAAGTGTAAACGTATGTCCTAAAAGAGGCTTAACTTTTTAACTACAGGGTGTTGAAGTTTCAAGAAAAAATCGTTTTTTAATAATAACTTTGATAAGAATCAAGATATTTTCGTGAAAATTTGTGTACACCTTCCATGCATCCAGAGGCATTTCCCAACGTATAACTTTTAGTTATTGTGGCAGTGGCGTTCGTGCAAGTCGGGTTACACTTAATATTTTTGAAAAAAATAGAAAATAGTACGCCACTGCTTTTTTATGAAAATAAAATTATTTTTCAAATCCTCTTTCATTTCTGAGTAAATATGATCTTTTGACTTTTTTCAACGGATGCAAGGTTTTCTGATAAAAAAAATAGGTTTTTTAGGTTTCTGAAACTGCTACAGACTGCAGAAGTTCGATTCAATCTCTACTCGGATAGAAAAAAACGTGTTCTCATAAAATAAATCTGACTCTTAAAAAAATGGCCTGTGCATAGTAAACGTCATTTAACGTAAATAAAAGCGAAACTGTCGAATTTGTGAATTTATTTTCATTTGTAAAATCCAACTCTACTAAACACAGGTGTTCTAAACATAATATGATATTTATTTTTTTATCAGAAAACCTTGCATCGGTTGAAAAAAGTCAAGATATCATATTTACTCAGAAATGAAAGAGGATTTAAAAAATAATTTTATTTTCATAAAAAAGCAGTGACGTACTATTTTTTTTTCAAAAATATTAAGTGTAACGCGACTTGCACGAACGTCAATGCTACAATAACTAAAAGTTATACGTTGGAAAATGCCTCTTGATGCATGGAACGTGTACACAAATTTTCACGAAAATATCTTGATTTTTATCAAAGCTATTATTAAAAAACGATTTTTTTCTTGAAACTTCAACACCCTGTAGTTAAAAAGTTAAGCCGCTTAGGACATACGTTATATGTATTATGGTACCTACCTATAAAGGGGAGTCAATTCCAATAACCCCTTCATTCAAGGAAAAATTCCGATCAATTCTCGAATTTTTAGGGGAACGGGTAAGGTACCTACGTAACAAGGGTTCAAAATAAGTGCAAAAAATTTTAGGGGGTGATTTCTTGACTCGTTCGAAGGAAAAATTTCCAATTAACGTGTGTTCGAAAATGCACCATTTTTGATATTACAGCGCAGGGCGTCAAAAAATATTATTTGTAATTTTTTTTTGGAAATGTCACGGGAACCATTTGAGATACAGAACTCAGCTTTTGCACATGTCATATCATTGGTATATCAGCTAGCCATTTTAATACCAATTTTTTGTGTGTGTTATATTGGCGGAGTTTTTAGGATTGAGCGAAGTTTTTTGTTCTTAATTTTTTGACACTCATATTTTTTGAAACATCCAAAGCGAGTGTTTCATCGTAAATGGCCATAATTCTCGAAAATGGTCTATAAAAATCCCTGCAGCTGTTTCCAAAGCATATGCTTTGGTATTGTTACAGAATGATCATAATAAAATTTATGGTGATCAATAGTGCAAGTAAATTTTTAAAACAGTTTTACTCGGAAACAGAGGTCATTTTATCGTGATAGACAAAGGAGGACCTTTTCCGAATATTTTTTCATGTTCTTTAATTGTGCATCTTTAAAACTCAGAAAAAAATATTACAAAAAAAGTTATAGGCCTTTTTTGAAGGTCAAGGGCAGTTAAGGCCTTTTGATTTCGAGGGATTCAAGTCTAATTTGGACCAAGGATGTAAAGCAACATAAGTGGCAAGTGTGTAAAATTTTAAGAAAATCCGTACACTATAAAAAAAGTGATAAAAAAATATTGATTTAAAAAATCAACTTTGAAGGCTCATAACTTTCTTATTTGTGAGTTTTCGAAAAGAAAATTATAGATACTTTTGGCAATATTTCATCAAGTAGAATCACACCCCCTTAATTTTTTGCGCATAATTTCCGGACATCCTTCAGGAAAAAATAATAACGGTTACGATCATGCAGCATAATGTACTTAAGTATGCCAATAATATATTTTCTGATAATGCAGAACTATATGAAAATCATTTTCCAGTTTATAACGGCGAACTTGCAAATATTTTATTTACTATTGTTATTTAATTTTAAGCTTTTAAGGGGTTTGAATTTTGAAATATCGCGCAAATGCCAATTTAGTCACGTGATCTGCTCGTGAACGCTCATCGCTTAGAGTGACGTGAGACGTGTAATCCAGTAGGCATATCTGACGAGCGTCTCGCGACACCCGCTTATTTGGCGCAAAAAAAGTCGCGCATTTTGCATTGCCTTTTTAAAGGGGGTAGCCATTAAAAATGAAAGCAATAAGTTATTTTGTGCAAACAACGGAGCCTATCATGCCGCGCCTAGGTACATACACAGTAGCGATTCTATTCCCACATATTATTTTGTTGTAACTACTGGATCAGCGGATGTTAGAAGAGGAAATGTGATGTGACGAAGAGATATTTCAACTTTCAACCTTGAAATTCTATCTTTTCTCAGATTCGTACGGATGAAGCTCTAAAAATAGACGAGGACGAGATTTATTCCAGAGTTCATATTTCAGACATATGTGAAATTGTGAAACAAAATCAAACGAGTAGAGTTAGAGGTGTGCACACATGGAGAAATAATCTGAATCTAAATAACGAATAAATTCCTTGTTAAGCAGTGCTTTTAAAATTCGCGCGGTTCAGATTGAATATTAATAATTATTAGTGATGTGAATAAAAGCCAACGTTACATTATTCTAAATCGACGATTACGGTTATTATCAACGCGAAACGATTATAAAAGCACGCAACGGAAGTAGTAAAAATAATGCGAAGCGTCATCAGAGATCATGCAGGAATTTCAGAGGATGTTATTAGTGTATTTTTTAATAAAAAAATACACTATTGAGGACGACATCACTTTTCGAAAATCACCCAAACTCATCAAATGTCCACCGATCATGACCCCCAGATCACGAAAAAGTGGTTTTCCAAAATTCACCTGCCCACGATATATATATATATATTTATATATATATATATATATTTATGAATGTAGTAAACCACCGTTATTTTTAATTATTTGAAAATTAGGTAAAGGCAAGCGGTGTGTCGCAAATAAAAGGTATGATCCTTTTTTGTTAAACTCAATATATTTCGATCTTAATTTAGATCTTCATCAGGAGAACTGTAATTATAAGAAATCAATATTTTTTCAAAAAATCTTAAGATAAATACTTACAACAAATGATCAAAATAAAATTAGCATCTTTAAAATTCTAAAAATCTTCATAAGGTAATGTTAATAAAGTTCGTTTTGTAAATTTATGCCAAAAAACCATTTAATATTTATAAATATCAACATTTATGAATAATTTTTATGAGAATTTAGAAAAAAAATTTTTTTTTTTTATATATTTTATGACATAAAAGTTTTGAAGTTTTTTAACATTGTGAATAATGGATTATTTTCTCAAAAATCAAAACAAAGGAATCTAAACAGTACTACTTTAACAGTTATTTTTATATATGTTCATTAGTTATTTATTTATTTATGAAATTAGGTAGGTACCTACCTGTCTATAAATTGTTTAAAAATTTTTGTGTTTTTCAAAGTCCAAAATATAGCTATATATTCTATTTAAATTTTGTATATCTGATTTTAAATTTATGCAGTTATCGATATTTTCATTTATGTGACACATTTCTAAAAATTGTCTTTTAAAAAGATTACTTTCTGTTTCTAATATCTTAATATTTTCAAAATCCATTTCACAGTTAGTATTATGTACATGGTTGGCTAACGTGCATCTATTTGGCCTAAGTCTAGAGTCACTTTTATGTAAAGATACTCTTTGTTTTAACAATTGAGAAGTGTGTCCAATATATGATAAGTTACAATTCAAGCAATTAATTTTATACACTAAATTAGATCTATCTAAAACTTGAATTTTATCTTTATTTTTATTAAAAATTGTATTATTTGTCAAGTAATTATAAAGAGCAAACTTTATATTATTTTCTTTAAAAATTTTTATAATTTTGTGTGTTAAGTTTTCAATGTAAGGAAAAGTAGTGAATTTGAACTGATTATTATTAATGTTATTAACCGTATTCTGTGTGGTGTCAGGATTTATCAATAATTGTGTAACTTGTAAGTTTGTTTGATTGGTGTTAATTTCTGTAGTTGTTAAGGTACTAGATAAATTAGGTGTGTTAAAAATTAATTTGTTAATGTACTTTTTAGGATAACCATTTTCTAACATGAGATCTCATGTTAGAATTAAGTAGCATGTCAGGAATTAAGTAGCATTTCATGAAATAGTAAATTATTAGGTACGGATGATAATAATTTTTTCTTAACTACTGAAAAGTTTGTTGTCTTATACAGGGTGGTCACTTTCCACTGGCTCACCATTGCCATTGGGATCTCCTAAACCATAAGAGATACAGGGTTGCTTAAATTAGATAAAAGTTGCCCAATTTTATGCTCATTCGGAATCTGAAAAAAAATTGTATAATTTCAGTCGTTGTTGAAATATCCTGAAAAAACTGAAAAATTGAGAATTTTTATTTTAGCCATAATCTTCTTTACTATTGAAAATAAGTAAATAATTTTTCGTGGGCTTAAATAAGTCGTCATGAGCTATCCATTTGACATTAAAAAAAATTTAAAGCCAACTAGATCCCAAAGTTTTCATAGCCAACTTTCGGTTTTCTTATGGCCGCCATATTGTTTTTCTATGTCATTCGGTATGAAAAAAATAATGGAAAACAAAAACTAATAAACTTCAAAAAATAAATTTCAAAAATGTTTATTCTTCTTTTTCCTTAAAAAAGACAACTTTTTTGACAGAATATCATAGAGAAATTAAAAAACCATGAGGCAAGCAGTATGACTTCATATTGATGTATTTCAGCGAAATTTTTTTGTTTTTCTTCGAAAAAAGAAGAAAAATTTTTTAAATTTATTATTTAAAGTTTATTAGTTTTTGGTTTCCATTATTTTTTTCATACCAAATGACATAAAAAACCAATATGGCGGCCATAAGAAAAACAAAAGTTGGCTATGAAAACTTTGGGATCTAGTTGGCTTTGAAATTTTTTTAATGTCAAATGGATATAGCTCTCATGAACGACTTATTTAAGCCCACGAAAAATTATTTACTTATTTTCAATAGTAAAGAAGATATGGCTAAAATAAGAAATCTCAATTTTTCAGTTTTTTCAGGATATTTCAACAACGACTGAAATTATACAATTTTTTTTCAGATTCTGAATGAGCATAAAATTGGGCAACTTTTATCTAATTTAAGCAACCCTGTATCTCTTATGGTTTAGGAGATCCCAATGGTGAGTCAGTTGAAAGTGACCACCCTGTATACTCGTGTAAGTATAGTATTCAAGCTTTCATCTTGTTTCTGATTGAAAGTAATCAAATCAAATATCAAATAATTACAGATTACAGTAAATCACCGTGATCTTAAAATCACCGTTATGAGCCCATCCCTAATACGTTACTCGTAGAAGTCGTAGCGTCGTAGGTCAGTCGGCTCCGTCTCCACGCAGGAAGTAGTTCATTTTATTTCATAAGTCATTGTCATTGTCATCACTTGTCCATCGGAACACGTCATTGCAGTCAAGCAAGTAGTTAATGAGGTTATATTCAATATTTACAGTAAAGTTAAAGTTAAGTTTCAGTTCAGAGCTAAAATGCAGTCACATTATAAAAGTACGTAAAATTAATTACCAGTTGATATTAATGCCGACGAAATGTTGCCAACGAAAGGTTATTTCCAAGATATAGACTGCCCGTATCATAACAGTTCGTGCGGTAGGCCGTACTGCCATTTTCGGCACAAAAGAAAACCCCAGGAATCGTTAGATGAAAGTTCGGATGTTCCCACATACAAACCGACACCTAAAAGCGAACTTGCGAACATCAGAAATCATATTCCAATTAGTTACGTGCCAGATTTAGCATTCAAGCCAGATCGAACTGCCAGAATTAATACCAGGTTCATCGATAAGCCAGTTTACAATCCTACCCCCTTGACTCTTTTATCCTCAGAAACTAAACAGAACACCACCGCAACTGCTGAAACTGCATACAGTGCCGGCGATGTAGTGCGAGAAAATCGTAAAGAAATCGATAAAGATGATTGTGACAATCTTTCTTCCAACCCTGACAACGGTTCGAAAGTTGAGGGAAAACTTCGCACTCACAGACGGCACGAAGAATATAAACCCAGTGGAAGTGTCAGAAATATCGAGTATAAGCCTGGCAGCAGTACCGAAGCAATACAGAATGAACTCATCGCATATACGCCCAGCGGAGGGAACAGTACAACCGGTCTGGAATACTGTCCGAGTCAGATCACTGATGAATATGATCCAGCCGCTATTGATTTTGAGGATCTGTCGAACGAATTTAACATGATTGATGAAATTATCGAAGATGGAAACAGAGAAAATTCCGAGCAAATAATATCATTACTTGAAGACGGTGGTGCTAAACTTCCTCCTACAGACTTAGCATTCAGCACTGAAAACCAGCATACTGAAGCGATTAAATATTGTGATGAAGTTAGGTGCAAAAGTGATAATTCCAGTAAACCAGTAGGGCGAGATAAACTTAAACATAGATCTGGTAAAGAAAAATCTAGAGAGAGCGATAATAGATCTAGTAAAGAAAAATCTAGAGATGGAGATGATACAAAAATCAAGCATAGGAGTGAGACAGAGAAAAAAATACATAAACAGGAAGAAAAAGAAAAGTCTCATAGTAAAAATGATACTAAAGAAAAAGATAAACGAGCTGTTATTAAAAGTGATAGTGTAGATAAAAATAAAAACATCAAGGATAGTAGTAAGAGTAAGTTGAAAACTACGTCTAAGAATAAAAGTACTTCGTCAAGTGATGGTGAAAAAAGTAAAGAAAAGAAAAAATTGAAAGAATCAAAACATGATCACGATAAGAATAAACATGACAAAAATCTCGAAAGAAAACGAGATAAAAAGGAAGTCAAGTTTAGCGATTCTGAAGAAATATCCTCGGACGTCGATAATAAAGTTGTGAAAATGAAGAAATCGAGCAGTTCCAGATCTGACCATAGGAAAGAAAAGTTCAAAAAAGATGAAAAGGCGAGTTCGAAAAAAGAAATTAAAAACACAAAAAGTGAAAGTAAAAAAGAAAAACATTCACATGATAAAAATAAATCTAATACACACAAACACGACAATAAAAAAAGTGACAAAAAAGACTCGAGAAGAGATCGTAAAACTTCCACTAGTTCATCAAGTAGTGATTTCAGTGAAAGTTCTCGACAAAAACATAAAAGTAAAGAAAAATCTAGCGATCACAGAAAAAAGAAAGATATAAAAGAGAAGCATAGGGAAAAAGAAGAAAGTAAAAAACGGTACATTAAGGACAGCAGGGAAAAGAAAGGTTCTGATCGAGATAAAAAACATAAATCCAAATACAACACAAACTCTGCTTCCGATCAAAGTGACTCCAGCGATGGAAATGATAATAATATACTTGACGAACAAAATCTCGATTTAAGTAATGAAGAAGACGCTGATTTAAATTTTGATGATGAAGATGCTACAATGATGGAATGTTACCGAATTTTTAATGAATATAAACCTCCAGAGCCTGTTCTTGAAGTGAATCCCAACATTGAATCAATGATAGAAGATCAGATACAGATGGAGCAGAAAGAATCTTTGCTAGGAAAGAAAAGAATTGCTCATGCGAACGCTGAACTTCCGACAACGAAGCTGAAAGTACTCCCAAAAGCAGTACCCAGTGCCGAACAGGCAATGACAAACCGTTTCAAACTTGCTCGTCTGGTGCAAGCTTCGGATGAACAGCGTCAAATCATGAACGAAGTCAAAAAAATAACTTCTTTGAAACGACCCGCTCCACCGACAGCTATGCAAGCCATCCATGCTCATAAAGTACGGAAGACCCTCAAGGAGCCACTGATCCAACATAAACCAAAACCCAGCACCAGCACCAGTACATCTTTGGTCGATGAAATAATGACTAGCACTGCCAAGTCAAATAATGCAGTAACAAAGTTCACACAAAGAAGAATCGCGCCAGTTTTTAATGTGCAATCTATGCAAAAAGCTAAAGAACGAATCGAGGAAATGAAGAAGAAAATCTGTGACGATTCTGTCACCAAAACTATCGCTCAAACACAGAAAGGCAAGCGAGTTGCTCATGTTCCCGATTATTCCCTAGCAGCGATACCGGACGTGTTACAAGCGGATAAGTCAAAATTACCCGTGAATGTTAGGACACGCTTTTTAACAATGATTGCTGATGAATGTGTTAAACTTTATATGACGTCAGAAGATGCGTATTCAAGAGCGCTGAATGAAGAGTTCAGCTGTTATGAAAGATGCAAAGTATTAACTACGTACAAGAATTCAGCTATGTTAGCAGTCAGTAGAATAAGAAGAGAATTGCAAGAAAGAACTAAATCTGGTTTAGGACCAATGAAATCTAATGAAAAGACTGATAAAGATAAAATGTCTAATTTTACAGGTAAGAAATTTATTAATATTATAGAGATACTTTTGTTGATTCGAATATGTTGCTGCATTTTTATATTCTTTATCTAGTGAAGAATTGGACATAGGATATATCTTTAGTGCCCTTTCCACCCCTCTCTTTATTTTTTTAACCTTTTAAGATAAATAATTGAAACTCGGTATACGTCCATTGTTGAATAAAGACTTACCTATTGAGATGAACATAATCTTAATAAAAATCAAAATGGACTTGTTTTTTTTTAATGAAAAATATGATCTCGTTCATCATTGTGAAGGTCTCCCAAGGATATCCCAAAATTTCAATTCTCTCCCCAAAATTTGGAGTGAGAACAAAATGGCAGCGTTATATTTTAATTTTAAATCAATATAATATCGCCGTTTTATTCTAGCTGTAAATTGAAATTTTTTATTTTTTGAGTAAAATATTCTTCATTGGGAGGAGAGCTTCACAATGATGAATGTCACAGAGATGGTCTCTTTTATTTTCGACTTCATTAACAAGATAAATTTGGAAAAGTCCGAGGAAAAAGTTGCTTGCCTTAATGAATTCTACAGGGTGTTAAAAGAAATGCCTCAACTTAAAAATCACTCTGTATATCTACTTCTTATTTTTTTTACTTCAATTTTGTATTTCTTTTTTTTAGGTAAGAATTTTTATTATCATGTTAAGCAGTATTTACTAACCGAGGAAGACCTGGACATTCACGGATATCCAAGAGAAAGTGCAGTTCCCGGTCGGGCGCTCATCAAAAATCGGAAATCTCCCAATGAAAACCTTCGAGAAAACCAAAGAAAATGTGTCAGATGTTCGAAATTCTACTTAGTTGCCGATGACGGTTTCGCATTTTACGCCGAAGAATGCATTTACCACCCTTTGAAGAAAAGGACACTACGCGGTGAACAGACCTTCCTTTGTTGTAAAAGTAATGACGACACGGGCTGCGTTACGGCTCCCTCTCACGTTAGCGAATTTAGCGACGGTTCCGAACTCGATGGCTTCCAAACAACCATGGATCCAGAAAGTGAAGATGATCCAAGAAGTTACGCCGTTTATGCTTTAGATTGTGAAATGTGTTACACGATTAAAGGACTGGAACTGACGCGAGTGACGATAGTCGATCCCGAATGTAAAATAGTGTACGAGTCTCTTGTGAAACCTCTGAATCCCATTGTAGATTACAACACGCGATTTTCGGGAATCACCAAAGACCAAATGGACAGAACTAGTACAAGTATTTTACAAGTGCAAGCAAACATTCTACATTTATGCAATTCAAAGACAATATTAATTGGTCATAGTTTAGAGTCTGATATGAAAGCGTTGAAGATTGTACATAATAGTATCGTAGACACGGCTGTGGTGTTTCCTCATCGTATGGGTCTGCCTCACAAGCGTGCCTTAAGAGCACTCGCGTCGGAAATTCTCAAGAAAATCATACAGAATCAGGTCAGCGGACACGACAGTGCAGAAGATGCAGTCACATGCATGGAACTTATCAAATTTAAAGTCCAAGAAGAACTGAAGTTACGTGGTGCAAAATAAAGTATTTTATTTAGGTATATATATAAACATTTTTGATATGTTCTGATACTAATTTTTTTTAGTATTTAGTTGTTTTTATATTTACTACTTGTAGCTAACAGGGCTGTAGGTAGAAGCCCAGGGGCCACAGGGCAGCGATCGTGGCAAGTGATTGAGGAGCCTTTTATACAGGTTTCTTTCTTAGGGCATAGTTACGGCTCTGGTCGCTAATATGATCGAATTGTAAATATCAAGTAGTTCAGTCGGAGGTATTGGAGTTTGTGGATGCCTAAATCTAATTGGTCTTTCTAAATAAACATTTCAAACAATCATGTTGTTGCAGTTATGATGATGTTATCAGATGTTGATGTAGTATTACTATTTACAAAGATATTTACCACGAGTCAACCCTCTCCGATTTATCTCGCAATATGCGACTAATGTATAGAATGAATTCAATAAAATTGAAATTAATTAAATTACTGAACAGGGCTTTTGACTTGACAGCATCAATGTATTTTTAAATGGCACCCGCACCCCCATTTTAATCTACTTAATACTCGAAACAAAATGAAGGTTAAAAATTTTTGACAACTTACTTTTCTTTTATTCTGGAGGTGTAACACTCACCAGGTGTATTTCTCTATTTTTATAAATAACTAGATACAGTACACTAGTTGTTGATACAACCTGATTGATTAAATAATTGTAAAAGGTCATCAAAAATCATTTAACCCATTGGCAATCCTCTAGCTATACTTTTAATAGTTACAGGCAGTGGCGGGTGGCGAATGAGGGAGGGGCAGTAAGGGCGGTCTGTCCCTATCTCAGAGTGGCTCTCAGAAGAAATGACATGAATATAACAACCAATATAAATGCATTGTGAAAAGGTGCTAAATAAATATAGCAGTGTTTGCAAAATCAATAATGAATACTGATTTTTAAAGCATTTTATGGTAATTTTTGATTTGATGCAGTTCTGGGGGTTATTCAGAAAGAGGCATAACATTGATGACAACATTAATATGTTATCAATATCAATAATTTAATTATGAAATGAAAGGCCATGCTTCGGGTTACAAAAAAAAAGGCGGGCACAACAAAAATTTTTGGAATTAAGTGAATTCACTCCAATGAGAAATCGAAACATGTGCTGTAAAAAAAAGGATTTTAATCAACATTTTCTGAGTAAACATTCGTATCTGGTTACAGTCTTATTATGAGAGGGGGGGGGGGGATTTAGAGTCAGCACCAGGTGGTAGAAATCCACGCTATGCCTCTGGGGGGCCCCTAACTAATCCACTTTGGAGATGGTTGCACTTCCAGGAATACCGAAAGTTGACACCTACTTCGTTATTTCAATGAGACATCCTGTATATTATTATATTTTTAAATTGCCTGAGAAAATCGGATACAGTTTTGTTTTCACAGTTGGAATTTAGATTGAGTTGCTTATTATTATGACTTATAAAGGTTTGAAATTGCGTTTTTCAAATTTTCAAAGCAGTGTACAGGGATAATAGCTCAAGATTTTTTACAATGGCATATGTGTCCATACCTATCTTAATTTTTGATGGGGTATCCATCATATTATGTAGTTAAAATGTTTATAAGCACAGGTAGATGAAAATTTAAACGGGAGGTTGCCATTTAAAAAAATATCGGAGACGTTATTACCTTAAAGCCGAGTTTTTTTATAATTTAAAAAACCGCATTTAATTACAATTTTAATTCATTTATTCCATGACCACTTACTGTATGTTTATTAGAATGATTGTAATTATTCACGAGGACCAGAATTTACAACTCGAGCCCTAAGCGAGTATTGGAATCATCCAAGTGAATATTAGCCATTATCCGCTAGTAGAAGACGCTATTTTCTCTATGACTATATTAAAGAATCATCAAACATTGTATTGTAATTTTTCCTTCCAAATGGGCATTTAGAACGTATGTCATTCCTCAATGAAAATCAACATCTTAATGAACATTTCATTACATAGTCATAAAGAAATTTTGTTAAGCTTTTTAGCAATAACAAAAGTTGTAATGTGATAATGTGTGTTGTAAGGTTATCGGTTCTATTTAAAGCTATTACAGAATTTTCATAGTAGTTAACAAAAATTGAATTTTTCATAATAAGTCTGCTTAAGTTAAACCAAGATTGTCGATGCATTTTACCCAAAATAGGGGAGGTCAAATAAACCTATTTTGACTAGGCAAACAATTTATTTTATGTGATGTTTTGAATTCTGACAATTGACTATGTAGAAAGCTGCATTACCATACACTAATACGTATTTAGTAAAATGTTATTAAAAAACCTTTAAAGGAATGTTAAGGGCGGAGACACTTCACCCCAGGTGTCTTCTTATTAGGGTAATATAATGGCCCACATTGTCACTGTTTTTTTTTTTGGTCTTTTTTTCAAAAAAAACCGCCATTTTTGTAAACTTAGTTTAAAAAAATCTAAACGGCAACTACTTTGTGGATACAGTTTTAGAGAGCAAGTCTGCTGAGTATGTTTTCAAGGTTAGAGAGTTTTTAATTTATCCACCTAAAAAGTGTATTGTATAATGTTCTTACTGAACTTCTTTTCTTCTTAATTGCACTTCAGTGGTGACTGCTGATGCATATTAAGTTACAAAGGTGGGAAAACAGCTAAATAATAGAATCCTTTAATAAATTTTTCCAGTGATACATGTCCTAATTGAAACAATTTGTAATGAAGAGTACAGGGTGGTTATTCAAGATTTTCAATAAGTAAACTTATGTTCAGTTCATTTCTGATTGTTAATAATTAATAAAAATCGGTATGAGAAAAGTGTATGCAAGTCCCGTAAATGGTCACTCTTGTCTCAGTCATAAGTTTATTTTAGAATTTTTACAAAAGGTTAAAAGAGAAAAATTATTTAAAATCACAGCACATGCGAAAAGTGTAATGTTTCCTTTTATATGATAATACAATTATTATAACTTGCTATTATTATTTAAAATTACTATTAAAAGATAATGTGCCATTTATCATTTAAAAAAGGATTTTAATAATTATTTCAAATTTACACTTTTCTCATTTTCTACTGATGCTAACGTTACTTAAAAATGAATGTGTGAAAACTTAAAAAA
This sequence comes from Malachius bipustulatus, assembly GCA_910589415.1. Classification (NCBI taxonomy): domain Eukaryota; kingdom Metazoa; phylum Arthropoda; class Insecta; order Coleoptera; family Melyridae; genus Malachius; species Malachius bipustulatus. Next base: position 85,864,396 of record OU342630.1, on the reverse strand, counting down.
ATAGGTTATTGCCTGAGTTCGAGGCGTTAGATGGTTATAATACTTTCGGTGCTGATGTGCTTGGGAATTAACAAGACAAGCTAGAACGCGACTATGAGTCAGTCAGAGGGATCTACCTCGTCTAGAATGAAAATGCGGAGTTGTAATTGGCCACTACCCCCTTGTAAGATGTTAATTCCCAGATAGCATGTAGATTGTACATAATTCTAAAACTAAAATCAGTAATATAATGAACATTTTATAAATGGTCATAGAGAAATGTATTGTATTATTCTCTGAGATTGCAATGAAAAATGAATACAAAATATTGAGGAATATATGTGACATTTAGAATAAAGCTTTACTGGAATCAGTTGCAATTCCTTACATTTTAATAATTGAAACTAATTATGTATGTATTTTTTGTTACCTACTATACAGGGTGATCAGTAACTCGCGTACTCGGAGCATGCTGCGGTTAACTTCACTTTTTAAGAGTGGTAAATTTTCTTACTGCAGTGTTGTAAGTTCTTTTCTTCCAAAGATATGACCATTTTTGTAAAAATTAAAGTGACAACATTGCACTGAACATGTGAATAAGTTCGGGTTAGATGGTATTGTTATTATTTTTATTTCCATAGCAACGAAGGCATTTGAATATTTTATAATCTAAGTTGAGTTTAGGCGGTTGCCAAACTTCAAATTTCGTTCAGATTTAGGTATTGTCTCAATTTCCAACATTCTCAATTCCTCTGTAAAGAGGCTTTGTGGAAAAAAAATTGATGAATTATATATGGTATTCGTTCCAGACATTACAGTAACCTGAATTTTTCATTAATTTTATCACGGTTATTGAAAAAATTAGCTTTAAACTCGGATGAGGGAAACTCTGTAACTTGGAAACCAACCGTTGGAATCAAATTTTTTTTGACAGAATATCCTTAATTTTAATGGGCTCAATATCGCCCTGTATTCGGAGTGCGCGAGTTACTGATCACCTTGTATAATACTACTAAAAAATTGGTAATAATGAATTGGTACTATTGGTACCTACTTACCTGTATGTTGTTTTATTATTATTTATGATTTTAGAGCTATAGGTACTGTACAGTGTATATATCTTGGACTATAAAAATGTGAATCAATTAATCAAAACAGGCTTTAAGAATTTCTGTGCTAATTCAATGACAGGTTTTAGGAATTTCTGTGGTAATTCAGCGGTTTTTTATTAGTCAATAATCTTACATATTTGTACCACTTGTGACACCCCAATAATGAAAATTGCAATACTGCTTACCAATTACCTACCTGTATATTACAGAATTTCAAATGCAAATTATTAGCTGATATAGTTCTGTATTTATTTATAAAATTGTTGTAATTTTGTAAGATTAAAATAGTTTTTGTAAAATCAAAAGTGGTGCATTATTTATTTTAAATAATTTTAGTTTTAGAAATTAATCTTCTTTGACAAAATTTAAACAAAGCTTCAAAGAAAATATTTCTTATCTCAAACCTTTCACTTGTAGTTTCTTAAAAGAGTTCCATGAGGCATTTAAAAAACTTTATTTAAAAAAATTCTCCATCAGTCTGGGAAAATGTATATCTTTTCGCATACCATGAGTTAACAGTGTGCCAAGAAAAGTACACTTAGGTGGAAAAATAGATAACCGGAATAAGCTATCCCCCTCAATCCGTCAATGGCCTCTGTAAAGGGGGCGGAAGAACGGCTGAGGTAAGGGCACTCTTTTGTCCTGGGGATGAGAAATCGGCCTTAAAGGCGGATCAACATACAATGTCAATGACATAAGGATGTAGAAGGCCATGGGAAACCACTACAGTAAAGGTTCATAGAACATTCCAAGAAAAGACATTAATATGGCATACCCCATTACATCAAAGGCCCCTAGAAAACCAAAGAATCATTCAGAAATTAATCAGACACGCAAAGGAGAGGTGGATGAGTGAGCGATGCAAAGAATTGGGAGAAGTTATAGAAAAAGCATGACCAATTTAATATACACAGGAAAGTCAAGGAAATCACTGGAACAAGACGGAAAGCAATGCAGACCAATTTTCTTCTAACAGAGGATAATAGAATAACTACAGACAAAGAAGAAATAAAGGATGAATGGCTGAAAAATATACATGAGCAATTTGACGATGAAAGGTTGGAACCTGACTTAAAACATGGCAATGAACCAATACTAACTAACTATCTTAACATCGGAGCTGAATATCGGAGCAATAAGATCAGCTAAGAATGGAAAGGCTGCAAGACCACACTATATATACGTAGAAATGCTCAAATTACTAGACCAATAAAATATACAACTACTCACCAACTACATGTTAATAGAATCTTCAGCTCAGGAACTCCTCCCCAGGACTGGCTCAAATCGATGTTCATATCAATTCCCAAAAAAATGCAGCAAGGAAGACTTCAGATTAATTAGCCTAATGCGAATATCTACCTAAAATGCGAACAAAATTTAAACCCCGAACAATTTGTATTTACAATGGGACTTGGAACCAGGAAAGCAATCTTCGGACTGACAGTGCTGCTTGAAAAGTGTAGGGATCAAAGAAAAGATGTCTATTTTTGTTTCATTAATTACGAGAAGGCTTTCGATCGCATAAAACATACAACCCTGTTACAACTTCTTCAGAGACAGGGCCTCGATCAAGAAGAGATGTGAGACTACTTAATAAAAAACATATTGGGAACAAACAGGTTGTGTGACACGACACCGTAACATCAGACACACCAATAAGACGAGGAGTGAGACATGGATGTGTACTTTCACCTCTTTTATTTAATATCTATTCTGAGTATATATTTCAGCAAGCGTTAGAAGACATTGACATCGTCATAAGGGTGAAACAGTTAAGAATATACGATACGCTGATTTCGCATTTAGGGAGTTATGTAGGTACTTTCTTTTTTCCTTTCTTAGGTGGTCGCGATTTTTAAATGACCTGCCTGTGAAAACTATCAGCAGCCGCCACTGCTGTGTAGTGTATTTTTTAAAGTGAGTCACAAACCTTGAAATACAATATAAAATTAAATGTTTAACTTACTTGCTCCTGGCAATTATATTATCCACCTCCTGCACCTTGTTGACCGAGTACTGTGTATGGTTGAACAGGTCCTCCAGGTTGTGACTGAATTTTTTCAGATCTGCTTTAATTTCAGCCGACTGCTTGAAGATGTCGTCTACAGGCAGCTTGAACTGATGGGCTTCCTCTAATCTCTTCTTCGAAACTTCCAGTTGTTTATCAGCTTTCAAACTTGGTTCCGTGAAGTTATAGCTTTTTATGGTTCCCAGCAGCTGTTCGGCTTGTTTCAGAGCTTGCTCAGTCTCTACTCCTGTAACAACGATCATAAAATTAAATAATTTACAATGCGTTTTGTTGCCATTTAGAGAGTTAACTACTAGTTAACAACTAGGTTTTCTATTTGTTATGAAGTTATTTAAATTGTTAAAACTCTTACCTTCTTCTTCAGTCAACTGAAAGGAAATTCTGTTTATGTCTTCAAGAGCTTTTTCTGATTCATCAGCTGCAATCCACAACTGTTCAAGCAAATCGTCGGCTCTCATTTTTAGATTATCTGCTTCTTTTTTAGCTGCCTGGCTGTCTTCCAATGAATAGTTTGACTGAAATAAAAAGTTTGCATGGTTATAAATAATATTGCTTACACTTGATGAAAGTTGAATTTAAATAGTACCTACCCTTCTATTTAAAAGTTTAGAAGATTGTTCTAAGTCCTCTAATTCTCTCAAGAAAGGACTTAGCGTTATTTGTCTGGGGTCCAACTGATTAAATTTAGGCTCGAGCATATTCAGAAGTTCTCTCATGCTGTCCAGCTTCCTTCTCGTAAAGTATCCAGATTGTGCAGACTGAAATTGAATATTAAATTACACAATTACATACGCATTTACTTAGAGCACCTAACAATAGATTCATTCATGGTTTTTAATAAATTTGTTATTTATAGGTATCGTGATTCAACCATGTTATAAGAATACTCACGTCAAATTCAACTATGATGGGACTGATAATAGCTGACAGGTCATCAGTGTCATTCAGGAGAGAATGGACGCAATGATCGCAAGGATGACACCCATATTCTTGCACAAAGGACCAGCGATGCGGGCAGTGGTCACACTTCTCTCCTATCACTCCTTGTAAGCATTCACATTGTCCAGTGTAGGGATTACATCCGAAGCCCAGTGAATATTCACTCTTGCACCCACATGCTGCAATAAAATGGAAAGCGGTCTTTGAATTCAAAGTATGTAAGTAATTATTACCTAATTATAATAAATCGAGAAATATTCAAATTGTATCTTATCTATGAACATAAGGCCACTAGGAGATCTGGCTGTAACCGATAAGGATTTTGAGAGTTTAAAATACTAGAGAAAAGTTAACGATATTAGCCTTATTTACAGAATTTTCAAAGGACATAATTCAAAATGACATAGTCCGATTAACACATTGCTAATAGTGTTACATTTTTTTGCATAGTTATTTTTCGATTTTTTCACAATTTCACAACAAAAAAACACTAATTCAAACTTACATATGCATCCTTCAGCAGTGTAATTCCAATATCCCGCTCGGCACTGATCACATGCTCTTCCACCGACTCCGGTTTTGCAAGCACATTCTCCCGTTAGATCATCGCATTGGGAGCTATTTGAGGCAGTTCCACACAGACAGGGTACACAACCTTGACCGCTCTGGAATCCATAATGGTCCGGAGCGCAACGATCGCACTTCTCCCCGATCACTCCCTTCCGGCATACGCAAAGTCCGGTGCTGCTATCGCAATGGTCTAGTCCTTGGAAGTCACAGTTGCATGCTAGAAGAAACACAAATATAAGATATACCATTATGAATGGAATATCCTAAATTTTCCCATAAGGTGCAAACTTTTTGCTGGACACTGTATTTTTTACATGTCTTATCTGCATTTCTGCAGGAAAACAGGACAAATAAAGATACCATTATTAATATTTTTTCTCAATTTTTTTTTTGTATGTACCTATATTGCATTAATTGAAAATTATATTCTACCTAATAAATTGAAAAAATGCGTGAGGTTTTGCCATTTTTCAACATAGCAATTGTTGAGATTTTTTTTATAAGAGGCTGTTTCTACCCCTTGGAATTTTTGTTTTGAAAAATCCTTCCTTATTGACTGACTACAGACTGTATGCTAAAATTTTACTTTCTTATTTTTTTTTTAATGGCTTGCTACCTTAAAAAAGATATAAAAAATACACTTGTTTCGTCATTTGTCAAAATATCAAAGTTTTTGAGATGAAACTTTTAAATTTTGAAACAATCCATCTTTATCGAGCGTCAACATCCTAAAATGAATCTGTATGCCAAAAGTCAGCTTTCTGTGTCAAGCGGTTTGATCTGAAGCTTGTTAAGTGAGTCATTCTCCTAACTAATTTATACAGGGTGGTCCAACTTAAAACGTCAGGACTTTACCAAACGATAGATAACGTTAAAATAATGACAGTTTCTCTAATACCTTATAGCCGGGAAAGCTTCCTTTTCCAGATACTGTGGCGTTGAAGTTTTGTGAAAAAAATAATGTTTTGTGAATATTGTCAAAACGGCTGCTTTAACAAAATTTAAATTTGGCAGGCAGCATGAGCTAAGTATCTTTCATGATTTACGGCTTATGGTGATAAATTGCGAAAACCAGCGGCGGAGATACTGGTGTGCCATCGCCCCTTTTAAAGAAAAAAATTGACGCCACTGACTATATGGTTACTGGCAATTGTTACATTAGTTAGGTGTTGTTTATTTCTGTTATTTAAAGATTTAAGTAAAAGTTATTTGCTTAGAATTTGTCTGTTTTTCTTAAAATGGCTACGGATATTACCCAAGAAAACCTGAATTATCTCGAAAACGGTGCGCCGTGTGAAAAAAATTAGAGAGTTCTTTTTTGTTTTAAAAAACATGGGGCATTTACTATTATTATTAAATTTGCCATAGAGCCAGTGGCGTGAATTTTTTTCTTTAAAAGGGGCGATGGCACACCAATATCTCCGCCGCTGGTTTTCGTAATTCATCACCATAAGCCGTAAATCATGAAAGATACTTAGCTCATGCTGCGTGCCAAATTTAATTTTTTTTAAAGCAGCCGTTTTGACAATATTCACAAAACATTATTATTTTCACAAAACTTCAAGCCCTGTATCTTGAAAAGGAAGCTTTCTCGGCTATAAGTGTATTAGAGAAACTGTCATAATTTTAACGTTATCTATCGTTTGGTAAAGTCCTGACGTTTTAAGTTGGATCACCCTGTATAGGGTGTTGAAAAACTCGTGGAAAAAATGAATGACACGTTACTCATCATTGAAAATGAAGAATATATCTGCTTTAAATTTTGTTCTAGCTACATTAGTTACCTAGATATAAAAAAAATTCACTCAGACAACTTGAAATTATAATTTTTTTTTTTTTTTTTTAAAAAGAGGGAGCATCGGTCTTAACTGTGTAGGTAAGACATAGTCGCTCCACTCTGGTAAATTGGCTTTGAGCACGAACTCTTTAGCCACACACACTTTTATATTATATTTGCCTTTAAAACCTTCGATCGCTTGTTTTACTTTTCACAGACATTCGAAAATGAATCTGAAAAGTAAAGCGGGCCGAGGTGAGTTTCGAACCCGCGATCTATGGCTTCGTGAGCCAGCGGAGTACCTCTAGGCCACGCAAGTCACTGAAATTATAATTTCCCGTGCACAAATCAAAATTATGAAATTTAAATATAAAACGACATTTTATTAAGACACATGTATTGCAGCCATGTCTTAAAATGGTGGCTAAACGCAATTAAATTTATTTTCAAAGAACATAAAAAAATGGAGGTGAGAAAAAATTACAACAGTCAACATACCAGGTGATTTTAAAAAAATTTGTCACCCCCGAATTTATAGAAGTGTGATCTGAAGAAGAAATATCCAAAACAGGTCAATTTTATAATTTGATTTACTTTCTTTTGATATAAAAAAAAATATATACTATACAGGCTGTTCCTTGGCTCAAAAATGACGACTTTGTTTATTTTTTTAAATAGGACATTTGTATATTATTACATTTTGAGATTGTCTGAGAAAGTCCAGTAATAATGGTTTTTATAGTTGCAGTTTAAATTGAGTAGGTTATGAGTTATAAACAAATGAAAATTTCAATTTTACATTTTGAAAGAGGTGTACAGGGTGGGCAAATTTGGATGTTTCTATAGGAGATCTCGGTAACTATAAGAGCTATGGCAAAATGGATGGCACATTCTCGATCGCTTTTTTTGAGAGGAACTCAATGGTGAAAACCGGAACTCGCTATCTTCTTTTGTTTTCGAGCTATAATGAAAAATACGATTTTTCACGATATCGATAAATGTCGATATCTTTCTTGGTTTTCAAGTTAGAGAAAATATATTTGCACATTCTTGAGGCACTTTTTTGAGTAGAATGGAATGGCCTCAACAGATTTCGAATATCTTTTCTCATTTTTCGGTTATAACATAAAGTTGTATTTTTTTAAATGGAAGTCATAGTGGGCCATGAACTAATTAAATAGAGTATTTTTTTCTCTTTGCAACGATATATAACATGTGTGTTAAAAATTTATGAAAAGTTACATTTTTCAAAATAAGCTTAATTTATCATGGTACCTTAGAAATTCGTTTCAACTATTTACCTAGTAGGCGTGAATGTCATTTAGAAAATTGTGCGACAACTCCTGTCAAAGCCAGTTTACGCAGTTTTTGAGTTAGAAAGTGCTCGTTTCACTTGCAAAATCACAAATTTGGTTTATGAAAACTACTAAAAGTATGATATGTTAGAATGCTTTATTCAAAGTAACAGCAATTCTGATATTGCATCCGAAACATACTTCAATCGTTATCCAGAGAGGAGACAACCCCATAAATCTATTTTTGAGAGGTTGAAGGCAAATATTATCAATCAAGTTCATTGTTTTTTTGCTGCAATTTTTATTGTTATATTTCTTTGTTGACATTGATTTGTGGATTTGTCTCTCTTTCTGAATATCAGATGATATAAATATCAGAATTGTAACTATTTTGCATAAAGCAATCTAACATAACATATAAAAACTTTCATTGGTCAACAGCCAAATTTTACTTTTTTCAAAGCGGAACAGTCACTTTCTAACTCAAAAATGTAAGAGAACTGGCTTTGGCAGGCGTCTTCATATACTATTCTAAATGACATTCACGCCCACTAGGTGACTAGTCAAAATAAAAATAAAAAAATCTCAGGTAGCTAGATAAATTCAATTTATTTTGAAAAATGTAATGTTTTATAAAATTCTACTATATATTGATGGATGGTAGAAACGTTACACGTGTTTCGCTACTTTTCATGTAGCATCTTCAGACGTAAATTTAAATTTAATAAATTTAAATTTAAATTTAAATAAATTTATCTATCGTTTAGAAACGTTACACGTGTTTCGCTACTTTTCATGTAGCATCTTCAGACGTAAATTTAAATTTAATAAATTTAAATTTAAATAAATTTACGTCTGAAGATGCTACATGAAAAGTAGCGAAACACGTGTAACGTTTCTACCATCCATCAATATATAGTAGAATTTTATAAAACATTAGTGTTTTATTCATAATCAATAAGTATGCAGAGATTCTACGAAGTAAGGGTTGAAAACATAAATTTTATGAAAAATGTAACTTTTCATAAATTTTTAACACACATGTTATATATCGTTGCAAAGAGAAAAAAATACTCTATTTAATTAGTTCATGGCCCACTATGACTTCCATTTAAAAAAATACAACTTTATGTTATAACCGGAAAATCAGAAAAGATATTCAAAATCTGTTGAGGCCATTCCATTCTACTCAAAAAAGTGCCTGAAGAATGTGTAAATATCTTTTCTCTAACTTGAAAACCAAGAAAGATATCGACATTTATCGATATCGTGAAAAATCGTATTTTTCATTATAGCTCAAAAACAAAAGAAGATAGCGAGTTCCGGTTTTCACCATTGAGTTCCTCTCAAAAAAAGCGATCGAGAATGTGCCATTCATTTTTCCATAGCTCTTATAGTTACCGAGATCTCCTATAGAAACATCCAAATTTGCCCACCCTGTACATCGGAAACGGTTCTAAATATGGAAAAGCGGCTTACATGTCCCTGTTTTAACTTTTTATGTACCTACTATCCTGTGACATAGATGAAATTCTTAAACACGCGGTGATAAAAAATCTGATAATTAATTTTCATCACCCTGTATAAAAATTTCATCTGCACAATTGGATAACGCTTTAAAAGTGAAGATAAGGTAAGAAATAAGTTAAAAACGGTTTACATGTCCCTATCACAACTTTTCATATTGTGTTACTTTACAGCGTACTTTAAATTTTTATACAGGGTGATTAAAATCTGATAATTTATATCACCCTGTATTAAAATTTAAACCACATAGGCCCGTATTCATCAATAAATATAACCCCTGGGGTTATATTTTGGAACATGTCATTGGTCTAAAACTCGTAGCGTTCGTAGGTTTAGAGCATTAGACCAATCAGCTGTCAGAAAATTCAAAATATAACCCCAGAGTTATATTTTGAAGTTTGATGAATACGGACAATAGTAGCATACCATGTGAAAAGTTAAGATAGGGACATTTAAGCTGTTTTCCGATATTTTGAGCCGTATCAATGTACAATGAAAATGAAAAATTGCGATTTTCACTTGTTTCGGGTTTTTCATCTTCAGATCATACTTCTATAAATTCGGTGATTTTCAATGGGTGGGTTTTGGTTTTAGTTTTTAATGGCAGTTCTAATATTAATTGTCACCCCAATTTGACTTAGGTATTCACTAATTCATCATCGTTATATTCTTTATGTAATATATTAGATAAATTCATTAACTTACAGAAACTTTATGCATACATTTACCTAAAAAGTGTACCACTTATCATAGAAGTCAAAAGGGAATTAACATTCCTGTATGTCAATATGTTTATGATAGCTATTAAGCTATTATGATAAGACAACTGAATTTTGACAATTGATAGGTAGGAATAACTGCAAACTACAACCATTAGAATAGCAATATTAAAAAGAGATTGCAGGCTGTATTCTCTTACCTGAAAATTCAAAGCAGTGTTGCCATACTTTAAAAATAAATTATTGCTATATCTCGAAAACAAATGAAGATAGAGTTTTTTTGTTTTGATTTTTGAAATCCTACAAACTTCTTATCACAGTGTGTTCTTGATTTTTTCCAAGAGTTTTTCAACATCCTGTATGTTAATGATGTTAATATACTGTTATGAAAAATTAGGTTCAGCTGTAGGAAGGTAGTGATTTCAAGTTTGGATCTAATTTGAATATTACGACAATTAAATTTATGACTTGTGACAAATAAAAATTATTAGTAATTAATTATTATAAATGTCAAAAGAGGGATAAAAAAAAGTGAAGGGGAAGGACGTTGATAGCAACAGAAAATTAATGATTTAGATGGGGATTGATAAGAAATTTTGAAGAGTATCTGTCAAGAAAAAAGTAAAAGGATGAAAGAAATTATTTTGCAAGAACAAAAGGAAGCAGTAAAATAGAGGAGAAATTTTTTGGAGCAGATGAAAGAATCTTGACGAGTAAGAAATAGAAGAAAACATAAAATCATACTGGGAAAAAGAATTCTTCAGTAAACTAGAAGCGGAAAAGGAGATGGTAGCTGTTGCTGGTATAAAAGAGGAGAAGAAGTAAAGTTTTTGATAAATAATAAAGAAAATAATATACTTCAAGCGTTGAAAAGAACACATAATAAGTAGAAATTATATAGAAAATTAGAAGCAACAAGAGCTGGTGAGAGAATAGAAGGAGAATTGGAGTAAATTTCCTGGAGAAAGGTGCAAGGAAGTTTGATGGTGGTAGACAACACAAAAATTGTATATACCTAGTTATTGATTTAATTATTAGATAGAAAATATAGGTAGTCAAATTCAGAGCTCTATAGGTAGGTTAGATTTTCCTTTATTTTGAAAAACAGTTTGTAAGTTACAAGTTATAAAACAAAAAAAAAATAATAATAATTTCTAATTAATTGTTCTATATTTTATTTTGGGTTAATTTTAAGTATAGGGACCTGAGTTTCCCTCCACTAGCTCCCCTCCACAAAGTCAGGTCTTTGATCAGGTCAGGTTTTTTTTTCCTAAAATTGACAAAATTTAAGGTCCTTGCGGCTTTTTCTGTCACCTATATTTTATATTTTACTTTTCTTCTTTCATTTTCTTGAAATTTCAGGGAAAAAAAATACCTAACCTGACCACATACCTGACTTTGTGGAGGGGAACTCAGGTCCCTATACTTAAAATTAACCTTTATTTTGATTCAAACTTGGAAAATAATACTGAAATATCTATCTGAACCCACTTGGGAAAGAGAGTGCCCTCATAGAATAATTAATTTTTTTTTTGTTTATGGTAGGTATTACATTTAAAAAAATATAATTAATAATAATAAAAAAGATAAGGGGGGAAAGGAATACCATAACAATACCTATACATGATTGCCTTTTAGGTTGCAGTAAAAAAAAAAAACAGAATTAAGTGTGTGAGCAATCTTACTAAATTTGTTAAAACAAAATCAATTACCTTGACAGTCTTTCTTTAATACCGCATCTCCATAAAAACCGGGAGCACAAAGGCTACAGGCTACTCCGCCGGTGTTGTTCAAGCAGTGTCGACATTCACCAGATACGGTGTCACAAGCACGTGGATCGCTCGCATTAATATTACCTGAACATTGACAGGGTTTGCAGTAGTCGCCTGAAAATAAATAAATTTACAATAGTATAACGACTTATGCAATGCAACGTTGCAAATTGAAATAATACCTAGTACTTCTGGCTGTCCGTAAAATCCGGATGCGCATGATTGGCAGCGAGCTCCAAGATAACCTTCCTTGCATTCACATCTAATTTTTTCTCCATCTGAACTAACGTCACAGCTAGTGGCGAAACTGTCAAAAAAAAAAACATAAACTGTGGCACTAACAAATAACTTCAAATTGTGGTCTAACACGTACTTATTACTTGTGTAAGGTTGAGGACAAGCGCAAATGAGACAATCCTTGGGGGTCCCAGCTAAAGCGTTTCCGTGGTATCCGGCTTCGCACTGTTCGCAATGTTTGCCAACAGTGTTATGAGTACAATTCTGGACAGATAATGTGAATACAAGTCAATAAAAAATACAAGTTATATCATTATCACGTTTACCAAGCACTCGCCAGTGTGAACGTCACATTCGGTAGCATGTCCATGACATTGGCAGGGCACGCAGTATCCTCCATGACTTCCGGATGATATCCTGTAGTATCCAGGGGAGCATTCCTCGCATGAAAGCCCCTTATAATTTGCAGGACACTGACACTGTTCGATGGTAAAGGCGCGACTCACACTGGAGCTCTGTGAAGGGGCAACTGCTTCTTCCAAGACCATGTCTTGAACCCTATGGCACGACATTGGGTTTTACTATGACATTGACATTCTATAGAGTGTGGAGTGATGATCAGCCTCAAAAGTATTTATTTTAAAGTGGAAAGTTGATGATATTTTTTGAACTTTGAAAATCTGTTGCGTTGCATTCTTTGATAAAATACCATAAAAGTGTTTATTACAAAATTTAGAGACTCACTTGGTAGTAACGCCGAACGTCCAATAATTGACCCTGATGTATATTCCTTTGAGGTCGTTGAGAACCTCCATGATATTTTCCCGGTTGGCCTGCTCGCCATTAGGTAGTTCGAAATTGCTTTCAACTAGTTGCACGCTCCAGTGGAACTCTTGAGAAGGGGGCGGCTGCTCCAGGCTTGTGAACGTCAGATATGTGTTGTTGCCTTGCAAGATTAGATCAGGACCACCAGCTGCTGAACCTAGAATAACAAAAAAATATATTTATGCTTTTTTTTCAATTTAGTCATGTTTTTTTTAAGAAATAAATTCGATCAACTTGTATACATACAGGTGTACACATTTTTTTTCAAGGCCTATAATACCTTTGTAAGGTAGAATACCCAATTTTGTTTTGTTAAATGTAACCCCCTGTATTTTTTTTTACAGAATTTGATTCAAATATTATATAGTTTCTTAATATTTTATTATAACTATAATTATATAATTTTCTCTTTATTGTATGATGTATTGTTTCTTGTGCCTGACATCTTAGATTTATTTCTGTGTAGTTTTTTGAAATACATTGTTTATAAGACTCGTTTTCAAAATCTTCAGGAACTCAAAAATAAATTTCTGCAGCATGTTTATTAATTACACATTTAATGCTGCCAAAATCAGGGGCAAACTGAATTTTATTTACAATAATTATTACTTACAATATTTATTGTTTATTTATTTACATCATTAAAGAGAAAATAAAACAAAGTTTGGTATCCTCGTATCTTACCTTTAAACAAAAGTAGCCCATGAAAAAAAAGTATAAACTATTGTGTAGATAGATAGAATTTAGTATGACAATTTTCTAATTCAGCATTTTTGTATTTTTAGTATTTCAGTAAATACAAGCTGGACAATAAAAAGTCAGTTTGTATGTAAATAAAAAAGAGTTTTATACATTATTACTTACCTTGGTTAGCTACAGTGTAGAAGATGCTGTAATTAAAATGCAGTCCGTAAGAGTTCAATTTCTTCCCAATATAGGCTTCTGGAGCTGTCAAATACACCGTTCTATCGGTTAAATTTCCATACCCAAATGCCACACCAATAGACCTAAAACAGTTTGTTTTCTTCAGACTTAAGATATAAAAAAATTACTAGAAATAAGAATATTTTTCTTAACACACATAACATTTTTATAATTTTCTGCATGCTTCATAGTAATCCCTATAATGCATTCTAAATATGCCCTAGTTTATCTGCAGCTAGCTTTTTATGCTTCCTTATGTAAAGATTGCATGATTGTGAAGTAGTCAGTTGTAATTTACGCAGTCTACGAGATACTACTCAATATAAATGTGTTAAATAAATATAAACTGTATTTATAAATGAATACTGTAATTTTTATTTTAAATTAATTAATAAATAGTAGGTAAATTTTAAATTAGCATACATTATTATAAAACTGCTAGTAATTTTAATAAGTTAGTATAATAATAATAATCATACAAACCTTTCATCTACGTGTTCGACAGTCAGATTCGTGGGATACTCTATTATTCGCCCTTTAGAGGTAAAGTTGACACCTGTAACTGTCCATCCATCTAATTGTTGCAAATAGGATTTGACAAGCATAGCACTGCCACAGCGTGTGGCTTTGCCGAAACAGAAACACTCGGTACAGCCCAGTTCATTAGACGCCTGCAGATTGAAGGTACCCTCACGACATTGGTTGCACCCATAACCATCTACATTCTTCTTGCATAGGCATGCGGCTGTCCCCTATCGAGTAGAAAGTTTTATTATGATATAATCTTCATTGATTGCAATTTGGAAAAAAAATAAAAAAGAAACAAAATGATCAATTTTTGCATTCATACAAAGCGGTTTTTTCATATCTCTCACCATTGGGATTTTCATGTAGCAGCAGAGATACAGGGACGGTTATATTAGAGAAAAGTTGCACAATTTTATACTAATAAGACTCCTGAACAAACTGAGAAAGTAAACCCACAAAAAATAATTGATTTATTTTTGATACTAAAAAAGATATGGCTAAAATTAGAAATCTCTATTTCTCAGTTTTTTCAGGATGTTTCAGATAACGACTGAAATTAGCCGAAATTTTGTTTCAGATTCTTATTAAGCATACAATTGTGCTGCTTACTTTTCTCTAATTTAACTCTGCTAGTTCTCGAGATCCCAGTGGTAAAAGAGTATCAATAAACTCAATTGTAGAAACCTCAGCTGACTTCTATACTCAATACAAAAAAATTGATTACAGTAAAAATTTCAAATTTTAGATTATAATTTTTCTTCATTGTGACATAATGCGGTGTAGTATGGATATGGTGGGAATAATTTTTATTAACACATTCACTGTCAGAGCATATTGGTGACGGTTGACAATGTGCCGCCTTTTTTTTTTCTTGTAACCTGCTAATGTAATGTTTGTTTTAGCTAGTAGACACTAAACTAAGTTGAAATATAGCGTTTTTTTTGCAAAAAAAAGTAAGAACGCCCCAGGGGCGGTGCCGGCACAGGACAAGTAATTAGCTTATTATACGGCCTGATATTTCTGTTCAAAATTTTTTTAAATATTGCACGGTGTATGCTATATACGGACTGAGGCGTTCGCGACGTCTCACACCTGTATTATAGCACTCGCATAGGCGTTCTGTGCCATGTGCCGGTCAACGCCACTCGGGCGGTCAACATCATATTTTTGTTTGTTTTAATTTTTTGAAATATTTTTTGCCAAAAATGTATTTTAAAACTAAAGATTTTAAAACTAAAAACAGGCTAAACATTGATTGTATAATATAAACAACAAAAATACATAATGGGCAATTTTTTTCAATACAAGTCCTCTTCAATATGCCCCGACACCTGTAACAAGAAACCAAACTCAACATGTGGTAGTTTAGACTTTACTAAAACCTCCTCTTAATAGAACGAACCGATCCAAACTGTCCTCATGAAATTATCCAACGTTGTATTGAAGGTATACATGAACGCCTCTCGGGCGGTCGCAGAGTTTTTAGAGAAGTCGGGTGACCGCCTCTGGGGCGGTCCCAGCAGTGAATGTGTTAAATGCCTTATTTTCTTTACTTATCAAAGTTTTGATTTTTTTAATTTTGGACTGCTTAGACATTAAAAAAAACTCTGCAATAACTTTTCCTTTTGTGATATCTTTAATTTTTTTAGCCAACCATTTTTAGAGTTCAGTTCTTCATTTCTTCAAAGTTTTATTCTCACCGAAACGAAAACTTAGTTCACTTACCGGATCGCAGATCTCTGACGTAGTTCCTCGTGTATTACACTCGCATGACTGACAAAGAGGGTAATAGTAGTAACCGGCCTGACACTTTTCACACTGGCGACCCACAATGTTAGATTTGCAGCTAGAAATAAGGATAAGGTTAATCAGTGTCATAATTAATTATGCAGTGAGGATGTTTATATAATCCCCTCTTTAAATTGGCACAACACTCATGTGTCAAATATCCAAAATGATGTTCAGTTCCTGTCAACTTCACAATTTTAAAAATCACGGGGGTGAGACCTCATTTGAAAGGTACATATTTTAATTATGTACCAAACATTATGTTTTTTTTTCAATTTTGACAGTCTGTGTCCTCCCCCCTTTAATTTCTGAGCTGAATGAGATAAAACTTTGGTAGAAATGCTAAATAGCATGAATTTGCATAGCATGAACTACTTTATTTTGACATAAGACTGGCGTGTAAAATGTCAAAGTGGGCGTTGCGGACTGGCACACAGACTGTCGAAATTGAAAACTAACATAATTTTTGTGTAGATAAATAAGATACCTACCTTCAAAATAAGGTCTCACATATGACCCCCATGCCCCCTTAAAAAAAACTAATTACTTACCTACAATCACCAGTAAGCAGATCACATTGCAAATTGCCATTTTCCACTCCCAGTACGTTGCATTTACAATCAGAGCATCCGATGAGACTGTCATATCCATAAGTGTACGGTTCGCACTGATCGCACTGCTTACCCACCACCTTTGGAGGGCAGATACAT
The DNA here is from genome assembly GCA_910589415.1 of Malachius bipustulatus. Classification (NCBI taxonomy): domain Eukaryota; kingdom Metazoa; phylum Arthropoda; class Insecta; order Coleoptera; family Melyridae; genus Malachius; species Malachius bipustulatus. The sequence goes on along the minus strand of OU342630.1, from coordinate 85,847,662 downwards.
TGACCGGTATTCTCTTCACATACAGAATTGATGGGACAACGGCATGGTAAACACTCGGGAAAATTGTAATAGCCAGTTCTGCAAGCATCGCACTGCCGTCCGATGATGTTGGGTTTGCAGGGACACTGTCCGCCAAAGGCATCACATTCGAAGCTCAGCGAGCCCTCGTAGTCACAGTCGCACCGTAACGCACCGTTGTTGTGGCCAGCTGTTATGCTGAAGACCGATTCGCGACAGAAACCTGAAAGTGTAATATTTTTATTTTTTTAGTCTTACCTATCTTTTCAATGTCAATTTTTGAAAAAGGAACATCAATTAAAAAAAAAGAAAATCCAGAATAAAATAATTTTAAAAGATTAGATTTTCCTGTATATTCAGTGTGGACCAGCCATATGAAATAAATTCATTTTTTCAGTAATACTGCATACTTGAAAAATTCCTAAATCCCTAAACACATCGATTTTAGATCATAAAATGGCATCCTGCAGCATACAAATTTACCCCTAAAGTCCCCTTCCAATATGAATTGCAACCCCTAAATTTTTTTCTGCCAAGTAGGGCTCGTGATACCTCATTTGAAAGGTACTCGATTTTAGATCATAAAATGGCATCCTGCAGCATACAAATTTACCCCAAAGTCCCCTTCCAGTGAGAATTGCAACCCCTAAATTTTTTTCTGCCAAGTAGGGCTTGTGATACCTCATTTAAAAGGTTATTCTATCCAAAAATGCTGTAGTTATAATATTTATTACAAAAATTAGTTCATCTACTTGACGTAATTCTCTATAGAAAAAATTCCAATGTTAGAAATGTTCAAAATGAGTTTCTTGAACGTCCTGACAGCGTCCCAATCGTAAATAAATAATGTCTTCGAATGTTTCCAACATCTGAAGTGTGACCAACCCAACCAAATCCGTTATCTTCTTCTTAATAAGTTCAGCTATAGCACATGAATTTGAAGCACATGAATGAAAGTATTTATACCGTTAGGTACAAAAAATGCACATTTCAGTAGCTTATATAAATGGAAAAGATTGCTGCTGAATAATGGTGAGGAGTGAGGACCCAAAGCCAGTAAATGTTACAAAAAATGTTACCCTGTAGCATACCCTATGTCTCAATTCAATTGTTTTCAAAATAGAAACCATCAAAAACGTTGTTCTAGATACTTGTTCTGAATTTGATACTACTCTTTCTGAAATTGGTGTTACTTTTTTCTAAAACTGACCCTCAAAAGGTACCTATAGTATCTACACCAGGTGTCTGGTATAGCCTGTTGAAAACAAGATGATACAAATTCAACTAAATCTGATCATTTCATGATAAATTCCAAGAAATTCCAAAAAATCAAAACATGTAAACAAGGTTTTTCTAAACTCACCATTATTGACAGCATCGACATCGAAGTGATTGGCCCCGCAAGTGGATATAAATTCACCGGTCCTATCGAACTTTTCCTCTTCCAAATACCTTGATCTGTACAGTTCGGATGGAACAACTAAAAGATAATCCAGGTAAACATTCTTGCTCTCTGGTAATACAGTAACTGTTATTAGGTAGCTGCCGTCTATGTAGAATCTCTCATTTTTATTGGCCTGTAAAACCAAAGCTCGGCAGCCTGATATGGCCGGGCAATGTTGAATTGAGAGAGAAGCGGTGAAGACTTGATCGTTGCTAATTGTTACATTTAGAGGAAATCCTGGAAATATAAAATATTTCATAAAATAAGACATTATTACAGAATAAAAATTTTATTATAAAATATAGCGAAATAAGGTTTTATACAGGCACCTACCTGGAAATTCCGGCTGGTAATAATGAACAATAAACGTGTAATATCCGGGCTGAGAAACTTTTCCTCTCAGTATGACATTCTTTTGATTAGGACTGACTTCAACATATGAAGCGTTATTAATCTTGGCAATGATGATGTTGGTCGCATTTTTGCCCTCCTCGCCGGATAACTCTTGCTCGAATTGCATTCTCTTGGACTCGGGTGGTTTGCGGAAAATGGACTGTACGCAAGTGCCGTCCTTGTGGATGCAGACAGGCTTCAGCTTGATGTAGTCCAAGGACCATTCTTCATACGGCAGCGCCAGAATTGAATGAATACCCACTTGGCTATCATAGCCCTGAAAATCATAGTTTTGTTGTAAAAAATAGTTAGACAGATCTGCCATTTTGTTCTATTGAAATTTTTGAAAAGCCATATAGATTAAAACTTTTCAAATGTGATACCTCCATTCCAAGTTGAGCAACAGAATTAAATTATATTTTCATTACTTATCAAAATACTTATGAATGGATACAACACGAGATCACACTATCTCATGTGGTCACTATACAAGTGATTAAAAAAATCACAAACTGCGAGATAAATTAATGCACAGAGAAAAGAATCAGCAACCCTACCTTCAAAATAACCTGTAAATTTTCTCCCTTAATCTGGAATTCTCCGACTCGTTTATTGCCATCGATGACGACTTGTCGACACATCGTCTTGTAAGGACAACCGTAGAGAATTGCATTTCCACTGTACGACGTCGAGTCAGCGGATACATCTACCTGGACTCTATTCAGCCTTTGGTTTTCCAAAGGAGTGATATAGTTTATTATAATCACGTACCAACCAGCCTGAATGACCTTAATGTTATAGACCAGTTCCGGTTGTTGAGAATTGAGTAAAGGAACTCGGTTTGCTATGTTCAGCTGGTTTAAGTGCTGGAACAAAAAAAAAGGTAATTTTTGTTAACATTATTTATATTTATTTATTACTCACTTCGTTATCCTGGAAGTAATCTTGTATTTCGTTAAAATTTCCATTTTCATATCGAGACCCTTCAGCACCCCACATAAATGTATAGTAAGTAAGGTTGGGGTAGGTGTATTCACGACACAATGATCTATCATTGATTTTACATGGTTTTTCAACGTCCTGATTTAGAATTGTAGCCAGGTAGTAATCTTCTGGTAGCAGAACAAAATAATCCTACAAGTCGTAGTCATAATTAAGATGCTATAGTGAATTTCAGTTTTGTAATAATTTACTTACAATCATCAGATCCTGAGGTACTTGAATATGAACGGTCCAGCTCCCAGGACTAAGTACAAAAGGTTGTGGAGTGTTGCCGGTGGCACCAGAAACAGTAACAAACTCGGGTGTTGAAGTGGTACGGAACTGTACTTTAACCATCTGGTCGTAATCGCTTGGGTTTTCGGGAACTGTTCTAATAGTTCCGATTACCGTATCAGGATTTGTGTTCACAAAACGGACTACCATGCGGTATAGCGACGGTTTTTTGATGAAAATCTCCTGGATTATTTCTCTCTAAAATATTTGACCCGATTATCAAAAATGGCGTACTACTTTTATTGAAAATAAAACTGCCCGTTTATTTTGTTTATGACTGCAATAAAAAAATGTTTAAAAATTACAACAAGCTTACCTGGAGTCGTGAAAATCTAGCATATCCCTTCCATGAAAAGTTGGGGAACAGTTGTTCATCGTATCCAATCCTAACACGAGTAAAATCAGGAGTGCGCCCATCCTCAACCTCGTATTGGTACTGATAGAGAGTGGGGAAGTAATACGCCTTGAGGGGTTGCCTGCAAGTTCGCCCTTCGACAAACTCCTGACATGTACAATTACCATTTACCTTATTACAGGTGGAACTGGTTGAACCACCCACGTCACAGTCACAATCTACAGTAATATTTATTAGGGGAATTAATATTTTTGAAGTTTAGTGGTGGCGTAATAAATTTACCATTGCATCCAAAGAGGTTCTCTTCCGTTAAACCCCAAGTGCCATCAGCACACTCCTCACACCCTCTGGCGGTCACTGCCGGTTTACAAGCGCATTGACCTGTCTCAGTATCGCACACTCCGATGGACCCCAAAGTACCGGCCGGGTTACAGGCACATTCCTCACATCCTTCGTGATTACGAGGGTTCAAGTTCCAGTATAAAGGACGACATTTATTGCAGATCCTTCCCTCTACTCGCTCCTTACAGATACACAGTTCTCCTGCTGGGACTGAACCACACCCCGCAAACGAGGCCACTACACCAGCAGGATTACAATTACAATCTATGCAAAAAAAATAAAATCAGTAAAGGTAGCTGTGGTTGAAAGATTTTTGTTTACCTTCACAGAGAGGGAAGTTGTAAAATCCTTCCCTACAGGAATCGCAAAGCTTTCCAAAGTAATTGTATTTGCAGTTACAGTTTCCATCGTTGTTGCAAGAAAGACCATTTGATCCATGCGTGTTACAGTTACATGCTAGAATATTCTTTCGTGTCAAGTTTATAAAGCGAATTTGAAATAAAAAAAATCTCATTGGGTTGGCACAGAATTTAACGAGCTAAAGGACATGCAACCCAAAATGAAGGAAATTCGTTTGGAGAGTAAATAAAAAAACGCTATCAAAGCTTAAGCAAAGTTCACTGATCACTAAAATGAGAACTTATTTTATAATGTGGACTTACATAAACATTCGGGGTACTGATAGTATCCTGGACTGCACTGCTCGCATGTTTTGCCAGCATAGTTGAAAGAGCACTGACACTTCCCATCAATTCCGCAAGCTTTTCCAACGGACCCTGTTTTACTGCAATTGCAAGGCTGGCAGTCAGGATAGCCATAATAGCCAGAGATACACACATCGCAACGGCTGCCGCCATACCCTTCTTTGCACAGACATTCTCCTGAAGCTTTGTTGCAGATGCCTTCCATGGTTCCTTTCAAGTCGCACTGACAGTCTAGCAAGGAAAAGTTTGTTAATAGATTAAAACAGATTCAGTCTTATTCTACATTTTTAAAGTCATACGTTCATAGGGAGTACATAGGGAGTTCCCGGATGGACCTAAGATATATGGGCGTGTTCAGACTGAAATTCATCAGTGAAACCATCTAATGGTTGTGATGGCCATCTGATGAATTCTTTTATTACTTAATGGAAATATATTGACATCATGTAAACATTCTTTTTATTAGGACTGAGTGATTCATCAGTGATGTCATTCGATGCCATCACCATTCCACCGACTAAACAGAGTGTGTGTTGTATTTGTGATGAAAACGTTTGAGGCAACATCCATTGAAGCAAAGCATCCTCCGCGATACAAGTTGATTGATAGTAATCAAAATCTTTTTTTTTTTTACCTGGAACCATTTTTTTTTTTACTGAAATGTCTAAAAAAAAGTCAGGAAAAGTAATTTTCAAGGGTGATTTTTTAATTTGGAGAAACACACGTCACTTAGTTTCACGTTTTGACACTATCAATCTATTTTGTCAGCTGCTTTTTAAATATCTTTTTTCCAAAATCTATCTCTATTCTATAATATTTGTACCTCATCTATACTTCTCCTAAAAAAACACTGCAAACAGAATCTCGTTGCATTGTATCGTTATGGAGAAAAGTCGAAATAGGTGGTACCATGTAAAAAAATACTACCCTGAACATTGTCGGAATTGTTTCATTTTCAATAGGTCATATTAAGAGGTGTTGAAGTACCTCCTTGCGAAGTTTCAACCTAATCGGTGCAACTGTCAAACACTTAAAAATCTGACAGTGATCCTAGGCTCTTCCCGAATAATCCCGAATTCCAGAAACAAAAATACTTCCTGTGAAAGGATCACGCTAATTTTCAATGGGCTTCGTCGGATCTTGCACCGTTTAAAAGGGGACAAATATAATCCTCCCAGGACAAAAATGATGGCTCTATAGTGCTGCTTAGAAAAGCGAACAGAATGCCCAAGAGACCTACCTACCTACTGACACTTATTTTTCGGTTGTAGGTTCCCGTACCTATTCTTACGACAATTTTCCAATTCTTCTATGTATTTCATTTTAGAAAGTTGGAAATTTCATAAGTATAGTAGGATTAACTTTAAAAAGTCAGATGTGACGTCTTACTAACCGTCCGAATTAATATTTTTAATTTCACCAGAAAATGTCAAACAGTTAATTGTCAAGTTGTGAACGAGCGTAATAATTATTGGAGGAATCATTCAAAAAATGAATTGAAACGCTTACGTCAGTTTGAGAGCCACTGACAACTACATAAAATTTATTCACGTAATGACATTCTATCCTCTGTGTTGTGCATTTAATTCTCATTCAAAACCAATGTTGATGTATACTTATTTATGCGGGATGGAGTGTTTAGACAAACTGGACGGTTACTATAAAAACACGTACATGAAACAAAATAAATCGAACTATCAAAAGGATGTGTATTCTTAATCGATACGTATGACTTTTTAGACTTTATTGGACTATAACAAACAACCAGTGACAGAAATATATTTTATTAAATGAAAGTAAATTTCTTTTAAATTGAATTTAAGCTTAGATATTGTAATATACCACCCCTAGGGTAAGCAGTTTTTTATACAAAATAATACTCATCAGTGAAACTTCATGAGAAACCCGGCATAAATTAAAAAAAAAAAACACTTGCAAGTGAGAATTCCAGAATCCTTTATTCACACCGCCTCAACAATAGATTGGACTTTCACCTACAAGACCGGTAAAACTATGAGGGAATCGTTAACACGCTCTGAAGACGTGATACCTAAAAGGGTAGCGCGAGCAGCGGTCAGTCGAATTGAAGAGAGATGGATAGAGCTACAAAGGGTCGTATGAGTATAAAAACACCAGCGCTGGCCGGCCTCAAGATCACTTCCCTCCGATTCTTCTAACCCTTTGGTAGATTGAGAATACATTCTTCGCTCTTCTTGTTTAATTTGTTTATTTAAATTGACTCTGGTGGATTGAGAACAGACTTTCCACTGGGTTTTGTTTGTTTCAACCCATTTATTGCAGAACAAGCCACTTACTTTATTCCTAGCACCAACATCGCTGAAGGCGTCTCCAAGGAAGCTCCAATAGGTTTTTATAAACAAGGGTATCGTATTTATTTATTCACTCTGACTAAAATCCCCTTAGTTAGAAATTATAATTAATTTCTTATATTTCAGAAGCGTGAAAGTAGTTAAAGTAAAACTCGCAAAATTGTATTTTAACTTATTAGGCGCGTTCGCCGCGGATTCGTCTGGCCAGCTGGATGTCCTTGGGCATGATTGTCACGCGCTTTGCGTGGATGGCGCACAAGTTGGTGTCATCGAAGAGGCCGATCAGGTAAGCCTCATTGGCCTCCTGTAGGAGCCATTACGGAGGACTGGAATCGGAGATCGGTCTTGAAATCTTGTGCGATCTCCCTGACGAGGTGCTGGACGGGCAGTTTGCGGATCAGAAGCTCGGTGCTCCTCTGATAACGGCGAATTTCTCGCAGAGCGACGGTACCGGGCCTGTAATGATGGGGTTTTTTGACGCCGCCGGTCGCGCGAGCGCTCTTTCTGGCCACCTTGGTTGCCAGTTGTTTCCTGGGTCGATTTACGGGCTGTTTGCTTGGTACGAATCTTTAAACTTTAGAAGATCGGAGTAGTGCATGCTTCGCAGGACGAACGTTAAAAATCTACGGCCTAAAAATAAACGGTTCCGACGGCACACGGTCAGGCACCGACATCGTTGCCAAATGTCATCGCGCTCAAAATCAGAATAAGCTCAAAAATAAACAAAAGGCCCACACAAATAAAAGGTAGAAACCAAAGAAAGACATGTCACCTCACTAATCTAGAGAAGTCTAACTTCATTTCTAGTTTGTTTGTTAAGCATCAATTTGTACCTCATTTCGAACTTTGACAACTAAAACCTCTTGAAACGCAAAACAACAAAATTCAAATAGAGGGAGGTTTTCATCAAACAGTTGCAGTAGCATACTTATAACATTAATAAAACCGCGCAACGCGCAAAACCGATGTTCACTTGAACAGAGTGGCCTCGGGGAGAAGGTCAGTGGGATGCTGCCTTCGTCTCTCGTAGGTCCAGGTAATTTCTCTTGGTAAAGCTTACCTGCAAATTGATGACTTGGTCAAACTAGGAAACACTGAAGAAAGTAAAAAATAAAAGCTTGAATTGAAGTAAAACTGCCCAATCTGACAACACTGTAAGTCTCAATTGAAACCTAAACACCCGACGAAAGTGAAACCACCAAACCATTCGATTCATTGTCAGTCAGGAATTTTTACAACCCTCACATACAAAAACAAAGCAACAAAGTAAGATGATTGAAATGATTCAAGCAGGTCCTTTAGAAACAGCTGCAGGAACAGCATCAGAAGGTCTAAATAAATAAATGTAAATTAGCAAATAGAAACATAATTAATTAAGGTAATTTCATTGTAAGGAATGAAATAATGAAATGACATCCAGTTTGAAATATAGATGAAATAGTGATATCATTTGATTCTAAAATCTTAAAGGAAGAAAGGTTGATCACACAGGTATTTCGTGACTCCTGAGCTTTTTCATACCCTATCCGAGAGCCGAGGGTGGCTACAAGAAGAACGACATAACGAGAAGTGGGTCCTAGCCGCATTTTCTAGATGATCATCGGGGGTAAGGGGCTGGTTGTTACAATATTTTGCTGTTGAAATTAACGATGGACTGATGGGGGTATATTCTCCGTTCTTTTGTTATTTTTTATGATGGCACACCACTGTCCATCTCTATACACGTCTTGGAACATCGGATTGATTGTTATTTTCATCGAACTTTTCTGATGAAGTTCAGAAGTTGAAAAAAAAATTCAGCGAGGAATAATTTTTATATTTGTCTATACTTACTTAAAGTAATGTCTAAACTGGATAACTCTAATGTCAAACCTATCAATTAATAACCCATAACACCAATGAAAGTATCCCATTTGTTAACCTTCTCAGTAATTTTAAAACCGACATCTTTATAACAATTTAGTAGGTAACAATGGAAATAATGTAAATACCTATCTACATAATATACTGTGTTGGCTGAACGATACTAGGTATAGGATTTTATTGAGTGAACATGGATAACATATTAGAACAGATGTGAACGCAAAAGAGAACACAATAGATAAGAGATGTTGTCCAATCTGTCAATTTTTAATTAATTTTTCCTAACATATGTTGTATTTGTATTGCTGACAGAGTTATTGCTGGGAAGAATAATTGCTAAAGCGAAAATTGATAATCGTGAAAACTGAAAATTTATACTCACAAGTACAGTAAGGGTAGTTGTAATATCCATCCGCGCACTGATCACAGTGCTTGCCGGCAAAGCCATTTTTACAAGCACAGTTTCCGGTTGTCTGATCGCAAGCTTCGTTTACAGATCCATCAGCATTGCATTCACATCCTAGAAAACAAATTATAATATCACACAATTTATGTTTATTTATTTTCTTATAATGTTGTTTAATTGTGTATGTTTTATTTTATATATTTATAATATACCAACAATAATGCTCACAACACTTACTTTGACAAGTAGGGAACTCCCAGTATCCCACAGCACACTCTCTACAGAGACGACCTCCAAAGTTAGGGTAGCAAGGGCAGTCACCGTGTGCCTCACATTGAGCATGTCTTGTCCCGTTAAGGAAGCAATCGCAGGCTTTGCAGTCGGGGTAGCTGTAATAACCGTAACTGCAGGTGTCACAATTGGGAGGGTTGTATTCCTTGCGGCACTCGCATCGACCAGAACCCTCAGCGCAATTTCCAGTAGAGAAGAAGTGGTCGCAGTCGCAAGCTAAGAAGAGACGACAGATTGAATTAACAAAATTACTTTTAATCTAAAAACTTCTTGGATTATTCTGAGAATTGAGGGATTTTGGACATTTGTCAGTAGGTATTATTTTACTCACGTTTACAGACATCTGTCTCATTCCAGCTTTTTTCATACGGCCTATAAAACTTAGGTTTGCATTTGTTACAGTTGATTCCTTCAGTATTGTGTTGACAATTTTGACACACACCACCTCCTTCATATCGTCCATGGATATCCAATGAGAGACCTTGAGCGTCTACTTCGGGATCATATTTGCACTCGGTAGTGTGTAGGAAACAATTACAAGCTGCAAGGAAAAAAATCAATAAGTAAAACTACTTTTTTGAAAAACTAATAAAAAGCCACAACAAAAATGGTTAGGTATCCATTAGATATTGTGTATATTATGTTGCCATTGGAGAATGCCATTGACATTTTTTTATCACTTTTCAGTAACTGAGCGAACTGCCATTTGGACTGAAGGGGTCATGGAACCATCCGTTTTGAAATATTTTCAAAAATACATGTAGAACTCAGAAACAGTACTGTTTTGCTCATATACTGATGATGTGATAACAGGATGGAACCACACCTCATTATGCATTATGGATAAGGCACTTCTCAGGATAGGCAACCTCACACATCGTGTTTTTTTTTTGCTTTGGGGGATTTTGAAAAAAGTATCTACCAAGAAATTTGTGAATTGAAATACTTGAAGCATTATTTTTTGCTTACAGACTTTACAATTATGTACATGTAACTTACGTTCACATATGAATGGAGCATCATGCTTCGAAATACGCCACTTCTTTTGTTCGAAACCGGGACTGCAGCGTTCGCACTTGGGACCGCCTGTGTTGTGTTGGCATCGGCACCAAAGGATGCTCGGATCGGAAAAGTTTTGAGTGTCACAGGTATCTGCGTGGCCATTGCACATGCATCTGCCTCCTATGCTGATATCTTTGATCGAATAGAAATACTGGAAAATGCACAGAAATTGTAGATTCGAATTAAAATAAATACGTCATGCCTTGTTTTCGCCAGTAGAGAGTACCTCAGGGGTCTGTTTTGGGGCCAATTTTCTTTATTGCTAAATTTATTTTATTACCGGGCTTGTGTCATTATTATTAAATCCCATCCTGAAAGACTTCTAATAGGTATTTTTGAAAATTTTGAAAATGTTTTCATAGTACCTACACATTTATAACCCCCTATATAATGGAAAAAAAGATATTGCTAACAGTTACCTATTTGTCTAATCCAATGAATGATTTTTTAAATTCGATTATTTTATGAGTTATGACCGTTTAATTAAGCATATTATTTTGGGAATTTTATAGCTTTAGTAATTTATTGCGAAATCAATTACGAAAAAAACTCACCCTTCTTGTAACTGTTGGATCTTCACGTTCGAACGACATTAGATGACCAAGCAAGTTTTTGGTTCTTAAAAGTCTGAGCCTCACATTGGTGGCGCGTGTCCATTCCTGCAGTACTGAAGAGTTGAAATAATGATCTGCTGATGGTCGACCGTTTAAAAGTGATATTGGAATCTGAAAGTTTTGTTGATAAAATTATATACAGTATAGCACTAGAAATAATAAAAGTGAAGTTCCTACCTCCCCGCCTTCTAGAGGTAAAATTTTCGAATACTCGGTGTTGCAGACAACGGAATCGTCTCGTGAGATGTGCTCCAAACTTTCCGCTCCAAAGTATTTCTCGCAGTCCACCTCGGAGTCCGAGAAATACTGCCAAGGAGTGTACGTCTTTCCGTAGTCAGCTGATTTCTCTAGAACCCACAAGCCTGGTCTCGGGGAATTACCCATCCTGATGTATACGTATGCCACATGAAACTCCTGTTAAATAAGAGAGTATTTAATATGATTTGGTACTTAGATTCAACCAACTTGTACGACAATATTATATACATAATAATACGAGTATTCTACAAATATTGTAGATCGCTTTTTTATTCTAATTACATTTGTTTATATTTTGAACTCTTTCACATCTACTTTATTTATTGTATTGTACATAATATGTAAACTTTTTACGTAATCGAGAAATTGAGATATATGCGGGAAGGGGCTGACGCTAACTACCTAATAGCAATGGGCACATATCCAGACCACACGGGACACGGGTTTCCCATCCAGAGCTAGGACTCGAAGTACTCGAACTCGGTACAGCTGTTTCACAGTGAATGGTCTGAATTTTATGTACAACAAGGCTTGCAGTTTTACTAAAAGGAAGAAGTAATAAATATAAAAAAGAATTAAAAATTCTTAAACCTGACGAATTTATCTATAACTCCGGCTGAACAGCAGAAAAAATAAGCAGAAGTAAGGAGAAAATTTCCAAGGAGAAAATAAAAAACAATTCACATTCCTTCTGTCTTTTATACAGTCGAATTATACAGGGCGTTTCATTAATCAGCATGGAAAATTCAATCCTTTCATTTTCATTAAAAAAATATTAATTCTCCCCTTAAAATAATTTACACATTTTATCGGTTTTTTTTTCTGAGACGACTTGAAATAAAAAACTCTCTTGCGCGTCAACCGCATAAATAGTGGTAAAAAAAATTATGCGTTGATTTAATTATGAATATTTTCAGTTTTATAATATTTTCATTGGCTTTGTGAAATTTGTAATGGCACTATCATATCAGTATTATTAATAATTATTATACAGCGTGAATCATCAGTACAGTCAGATGAGCCCCATTGTCTTGAACAACTTTTGTCTGCATATTTTTTTTTAATCTGGCTTACCAACAAAGATATCCGAGCCCGAAGATTGAAATGGCTCACCCTGTAGTTGCGTACTGTGAAAATTTTAGTCCAATCTCTTTGAAAACATGCCCCTTCAATGAATATAAAAATTTAGCAATTTTTACCTGTTTTTCGTCACTAGTAAACTAATAATAGTAACGTCAATTTTTTTCACCAAGAACATAGTTTGAGATACGTTTTTTGTTCATTCTATCAATTTTATCAAAAATGTTTGATTAATTTTTTATACACAAGGGTTTAAAAATATCGATTTAAAAAAAAATATAATGGCCACCATTTTGAAAGGACTTGACTGATTTTGCTCAGATGTAATATCAGACCATGCACTACTTGTGCATGTTATTTCCACAAAAAATTAATTCGTTTAGATTGAAAACTGCGACCTAAAAATGGGAGGGTTAAGAACTTTTTTTCTAAATTTTAAAGGGACGTCCACTTAAAGCAACGCGACTTTGGAAAACTTTTTTAACGGAAATTTAAAGTGCCTCATAAGTTCAACAATATTTCAAAAATGTTGCAAAATTTTCGAATTAATAAATTATCTAAATAAAATAAATTATAAAAATATATTTTTTAAATTTCACTACTGTTGAAAGAAAAAGCTACAGGGGCGTTTTCAAAACCGAAAATTTGAAAATTTAAATAAATAAGCATTATCTAATAAAATTTCGAATATCTCCACCATTTTTATTATTTGCTTCTTGAAATGAAACAAAAAATTCAAAAAATAAAGGTTATCATCAGTTATATAGTAAAGTTATTATTATATACCTTTATTATTAGTGTCTACTCTAATAATTTCAGCTCAATTCCCTGAAAAATATGCTCAGAAATGGTTATAGAAATTTAGCAATTTTTACCCTTTTTCTACCCAAGCCACTGGGTTAGTAGGTAATAGAAATAGGTTATGCATTTTTTACACTAACGTCAAGTCCGAAAATTTTTTTTCCAATCCTGTTAATTTACTTTAAAAGTTTTTTTAACTTGCTTATACAGAGGTTCAAAAAATAGTATTTTTTAGAAAATTCAAATAAAAAAAAATTCAAATTCAAATTCAAACATTTTGAAACGGCTCATTTTCTCACTTTGAACTTTTTTGCGGTGCGCCGCTGGTGGATTGTAAAATTCAAAGTGAATGTTCTGTTTTGTTTAGAATATTTCAGTTTTCTTTAAATTATAGTTTCCTTGTATCTGCGACCGTTATCGAGAAAAAAGTGGTTTTATGTCATTCGTTGGATGAAATTTAAAAAAATTATGATGTCTAATATTATTATCATTTCTAGTTTTTAATAAGCAATGTTTCCTTGCTGGTGTAATATTATGTGCATTATTGTTTCTATGAATAGAGTTTATTGGGTGTATAGAATTCTACACAATAATAAAGAATAATAGAGCTTCCAGCCAGAAGCTTTTAAGTAGCATTTTAAAGGTTTCAAAAGCGATAGAGAACAGTCGTTGACGTCTGGCAAACAGATGTTTCTTTCCATGGGAACTTGGCTTGGATGTTCCAAAATAAACCATTGATTTCATCGTCTCCTATTACCACAATTCAACAGAAGAGAAGTTACAAGGCAGCAGTTTGGAATTAAAATCAACAAGCAGTTTTATTATAGGTGGAATTTATAGAGCAGAGCACTATAATTAACTCATCAAGATGATTTCATTTCTTAATAGAAAATGTCTTAATTGAAAGTTATTGGATTTATTTGCATTTCAAAAATTACATTTATCCAGTTCTATCTACATAATAATAATTGAAAAAAGTACATTATTTTTTGTGTAGGTATCAAAGGCGGAATGAATAATAGAATTAGACTATTTCAGCCTATTTTTTTTTTTTTTTTTTTTTTTTTTTTTTTTTTTTTTTTTTTTTTTTCCATAATTTTTACATAATTTTACATAATTTTCATTTTACATAATTAGGGAGTCTGTAATTTCACAATCCTGCGGCATGAACAGGCACGCTAAGTGATTTAACACTTGTGTTGTGCTCTGCACATGCAATGACACATCAGCTCATAGTATACTGTGCACAACCGCATAGGTACCCCGGAAGCACGCAAAAAGCACCCTGTGCATCTCAAAGTTCAAGGTCAGGCATCTAGTATTGCAACAAATTTGGTGTAGTTCTGGTAAATAAATCTTCTCGATATCACAGAGAACCCCCGAGCACTCCCGATGCCCCTCACATCAGATGGCAGAAGGTTACAAACCTTAGGCAAGGTGTATATCAGAAATCTATGACAAATATTTTTTTTAAATTTCGGGGTAGGTAAGAGTCCAGCAGCCGTACTACGGGTGTGATACCAAGAAGATATCCCACCCTGAAGCATTTTATTTTTATGAGCATACATACAAAGGCTGTGAAAATATAGTGATCTAATGTCAGAAACATCCTCCGTATACAATAAATTAGTGGGATATCTCCTCTGTTTCCTAAATATTACTTTCAATATATAGTTCTGTGTTGTACTCAATCTATGCAGTGTGTTTTGGTACATTCCCCCCCAAACCAAAATACCATAACGAAGAAGAGATTCAGCGAGAGACTTGTAAACTAACAGTAATAAATTCTTTGAAAGAATTTCACGCAGTTGATAAAATTTGTAAATCAGCTTTCTCACCTTGTTCGTCAGGTAATTCACATGGTTGCCCCACTTCAGATTCTTATCTATAATTATACCCAAGTACCTGATCTCATCCACCTCCCTAATTTCATCTCTTATACCCGGAATTTTTATACTATTGAAGTCTGGTCTACCAACTTCTGTTACAGTAAAAGCTAGGTAGTGGGTTTTCTTGGCGTTCAGTGATAGCTGATATCCATCCAGCCATTTTTTTACATTCTCCATACCTAATTGTACAGCCGACTTTGTTTCCGTCCATGTATTTTCACTAAAGACCACAACTGTGTCATCCGCATATGACACTACTCTTGCAAAAGGTATCAACGATAAGAGAGAATTAATATTGCCTATGTGAGGTTATCGGTGTTAGCTAAGCGAGGACCGATCTCACGTGTTGAGATAGTCTTCATCCACCCGTGGTATACACAATACTTTTTAGCGCGCGTCGACTTAAAAATATGCGGGTATCATAGTAGAGTCGAACTCCCAAACTGTCAAATGTCAACTATCCTCAATTATTGCAGAAATGAAAATATTTAGGCCAATCGCCGCCCAGGCGGAAGCGGACTAGAACGAATGTGTTCCCCCGCTAGCGACATACGCAGTCGTGCCAGTGACTGGGCTGCAATTGTCTTGATTCCACCTGCTCATTGTGATTTTTCTGATGTTCCTTTTTTATGTTATGTTATGTTATCTTTTTTTATGGTGTTTCTGAGCTTCTAATGTCACGCGCTAAAAAAACAGTTTTCAACCTTTTTAATAAAATTTATAATAATTTGTAATGTTCAAATTCAATTAGATAGAAATATACAGCAAAAACTTTTCAGAAATTTGCCCAAGCACTGAAAATTTTAAACTAATTTATTGAATATTATACAGGACAGGGTGAGTCAAATTCGAGCTACATCATTGGGATCATTGGGATTTTTGTAATGTCGAATGGATAGTTTTTGATGACTTATGTAAACCTACAAAAAATAATTTATTAATTTCCAATAATGAAAAAGATATGGCTAAAATAAAAAATTTAGATTTTTCAGTTTTTTCTTATAGTAGGATTAACTTTAAAAAGTCAGATGTGACGTCACACTAACCGTCCGAATTAATATTTTCAATTTCACAAGAAAATGTCAAACAGTTAAATGTCAAGTTGTGAATGTTGGGAATTGCCGCCGGCTGATGCCGACCTTGTCCAGCCGTAGTGCGGGCAGCATCCTACCACTTGGAGTGGGAGACGCTGCCTGGCCTGGGAACCACCGACTAAGCTGATGAGGCCGCCTGAGCCACGCAGTCAGTGGAAGGATTCAGTCATGTACCGCATGCTATAATGTTAATATGCTTATTGTATCCGCCTGTCGTCTTGATTATTAATACTTATAAATCTTTAACCATAACTATTATTATTAATCATCCCCTTCGTACCCTTATATGAACGAGCGTAAATTATTGAAGGAATCATTCAAACAACGAATTGAACCGCTTACGTCAGTTTGAGAGCCACTGACAACTACAGAAAATTTATTCACGTAATGACACTCTATCCTTTGCGCTGTTCATTTAATTCTCATTCAAAACCAATGTTGACGTATACTTATTTATGCGGGATGGAGTGTTTAGACCATAGAGATAGAATAGAGAGGAGACGACATGACGTGACACAAATGGGATCAGGTCCGCCATATTGATACCACTTTTATGTCAAACTTATGTTATGACATAAGTGAACGCTTTTTATTGAATTTCATTTGATTTAAGGACTGTCTTTAAGATCTTTGGTGTTAAATTGAAAAGCCAAAGATGGTTTCTTGTGCAGTTCGTACCTGCTGTAGTAGAGACTGCACTGATAAAAAAAAAACGTCCGGAATAACATTCCATAGGTAAGTATCAACAATATACAGGACCGTACCTACTTGCATAGTACACTAAAAATCTAAAATTGAAAATGACCATGATTATTTGCCGGATATTTTATATTCTTTTATTGACTTGAAAAACACAAAAGGTCTGCAATATCCATCTGAAGACGTGTTAAAAATATGTATGAAATGTGAGAAACATTTTTATTTATGAAAATTTTGCAAATAAAAATTAAGTCTGACCCTGTCGAGTCGCCATATTGTTACTCCTATAAGCTCCACCCACTGATGCCGTTTTTTAATGTACTATTAGGTGATCATAGCGGCTCCTCTCTATTCTATCTCTATGGTTTAGACAAACTGGACGGTTACTATAAAAACCACGTATATGAAACAAAATAAATCGAACTATCAAATGGAGGTGTATTCTTAATCGATACGTATGACTTTTTAGACTTTATTGGACTATATTAAGCAGTATCTCTTCTAGTTTCCGAAAACCCAATGATGCAAGGCTCGAATTTGACTTCCCTGTATCCTGTATATAGGTACAGGGCTCGATACAGGGTCAATCAACGATGGTACTTTAGACGTTTACGGGAAACGGGTCATTAGAAAAAATCTAGAACAGTCCCTAATCTTGGCTAAATCTGTAGATCAAGCAAATTTATATGAAATAACTACAGAATATACACAAGTTTAAAAAAATCACATTTGATTTTTTTTTTATATTAACAACAATGATTTGAAATCCTGAAAAACAAAAAGTTTTTATTTTCTTCTTGGTTCAGTTTAATGGTGCCAAGTAATTTTATACCGCAATTGTAGCATTTTTCATGTAGTTTTAGAAAATGGTACTAAACTTTGAAGAAAATGCATTCAGGATGAACTTTTTGACAAAACCGATAGAGATCTGAAAAATTAAGTAGGTACGGCCCTGCAGTTTTCGAATCGGCGAAAAATGCGATGGGTAATTGTATACATCCGCGGCTCCTACGTTTCATCAATTTTTTCGGGACCGAGGAGCGAAATAGGGGTGCTGGGTGGGTAAGAAAGTAAAAACAGCCAGGGCAAACTAATATCAAGGTCACCACTAAGGCCTCTTTGGCACTACGGTCGAATTTCTATTTTTTTTTTCACTTTCAGGGCAAGGAATATCTTCGAGAATAACGGTAGCACGATTTTTATTTTCAAATTTGCATTTATTTTGCATTTATACTCCAAAAATACGCGACATCGCTCGCTATTATATTCCGACTACGTTTGCATGCCGTGTATGTTGCGTCTGTTACCAGACCGGCTCTGGTGTTGTTTACGAGTTTCCGCCGTCCTCTCGACACTCTGACCTTGCATGTTTATTATGATATTCGCTGTTCTAAACAGGCCCGCACTCAGGAAGACCTTCTTTTGATGCCGTTTTGTTCGCTTATCTTTCATTTGCCCAGCAAATTAATACCTTCCTGGTGTTACTATAGGTATGTCCTCCACCCCTATATAGGTGCCATAGTGAAACTGTAGGAGCCGCGGATGTATATAATGACCATGCGATGTATTAAGTGTTATTGGTAGAGCATGTCTACCAAATTTCATTAAATTCCATCAATTCGTTCAAAAGATACTGCTCATCAAAAATTTCGGCAAGATGCATGAATCGAAACGAAGGGTCTCAGAAAAATTTCAAAACCAGATCCTGAATCGTCTTTAAAAAGTACACCTACCCTTAAGCTATGTAGGCCTTCTGATGAAACACCCCCTGTATGTATAGTATCAAAAATGTTGCCAGTAGCGGTTACGTAATTTTTTTAGATTTATACAGGCAGTAATACTTTCAATAATTTATTGGAGTATGTCTTCTCAAATTCGATACATATCTAAATATTTCCATCTATAAAACTTGTTATGGAAACGAATCTCCGCCGTCCGCCCCCTAATTTTACTGTTAGCTGAAATGCTTTATGTTATTTCTTTTACTTGAAATAATTTCAATAAAATACAAATATTAGTATAAGTGAGTACAAAAATAAATACCAGGAAGTCGTATTTATTGGTTCCAATAATAAACCGATTTTTCGGAATTTGCAATACAACAGAAGCAATAAACATGTACCTATTATAGGCACAATTTACAGCTTGAAACAATGCCTCAATAAATTGGATAAATTTTACACGGCTTACCGTTTGAACAATAATAATAATTACTAATAAGTGTTGAGGAATTTTATTACCCACATCTATACAGAGAGTCGATTTTTAATCATACCTACTTAACATTTCTCAACTTGCAGCTTATTGGGTGAAGTAGATAGGTATAAGAAGCGAGGTAAGTAGGTGGTTAGTGGATAGCGAACTTCCCACCAAGTAATAAAATAATTAATTCACATGAGGCATGAGGTAAATTTACTGAACCCCTCAATCCACAAAACAGATTTTTTGTACACAGTAGTAATATTTATTGTTAAAAAATTAAAACTAATTAAAAAAATTACAAATTTAAATATAAATATTAAAATGTATAGAAATTTTCCTAAATTGACTTCGAGAAGTTTAATTGAACCATTCTTCTTATCACAAATTTTGTCGCCCCGAGTTCTACTGTCTACAATGATAGCTGCAACAAACTGATAAATATATCGGGGATCATCGGAAGTCGCAGTGGGCGTCTGGCTTCCTTTTATTAAACTGATTACTGTTCAGTTATAATTTCAAGAAAACTTCGTGCATAATAAAAAGGGAACTGTCGACGCCGAATTGTTCACCAAAAGTACCTAAATTCATTGCTCGTATTGTATTGTATTAATTGGGGATGTATTTACGACCTAGAAGATCTTTTATGTCTCCCCTTCTAGAGACTATTCTATTATAGCACCCCATCCAGTCTCAGTTCTCGGATGAGATTTAGGAGTTTCGATGGTTCTACAGATGGTAAAACTTTTTCCGCTGGTTGGTAAAGACCTACTTAGACATTTTGTTGTAACTGCATGGAACTCGACAACTCGACCCGGAGATGAATTGGGGTTTCGTCCCTCATATAATGCAGAATATACAGGTTTGGTCATTTTGCAGACCAATCTTTCTAAGGTGCATGTGTTCCGAGTTTATAATGCCCCGTGAGAGGAAGCATTCTCAAACCAATTTGATTCATTTTGAGGCTTCAAATCTTTGTTGGTTGTTTCCCAAGCATTAATTTGGCTTCTCTTAATCCTGGGAGGCGTTTCCAGAGGTTTTCTCTTTGGGTTTCCTCTTCTTTCTTTATTTTATCTTTGATAGCATTTTCTCTTATTCCGAAAAAAGGTCCTGGCCCTATTAGCGGCGTTCTTGCAGTTGTCAGGTTCTTCGTTGCCTTCTACACCTATGTGTCCTGGCACCCAAAGGAGAGGTACCTACTTTGATTTCTTTGCTACATTTATTTAGCTTTATTAGACATTCCCACACCATTTTTAAACTGATTATACGTACGAACTAAGTGCTTTAATGGCAGCTTTACTATCCGTTAAGAGAGCGATTTCTTTTTTTTTTAATTCCTGTCTGTATTAAATTAAGCGCATCTTTCGATAGTTTACCTAATTTCTTCTTGAAATACGTGTACTTCTCCTAGGCTCAAAATATTTCGTGCCAAGTCCAAAACTCCTGCACCTGTTCTTTTGATGGGTTTTGATCCATCTCTGTACCTTTCTATGGTATGCTGTTTGAGATTGTATTCGTTGGAGTCATTTGTCCATTCCTCTTTGTTACTGAATTATATTACAAGGTTCTTCTCAAAGCTGTATTTTCTAGTGATTAAGTCCCTAGGAGCGCTAGTAATGTGTTTCTCAGTAGGTAGTGTTGTCCCCTTCTCCCAATGGCTAATCCTGTTTCTTGTCTAGCCATTTATGATAAGCCATTTTTGTGGCAATTTTGCACCACTGGGTGTAGTGGGGTGTGTTTAAAATTACCTCCATTGCCGCTGTGGGACATGTTCTCACGGTTCCTTATCAGGGCTGTTATGGATACACCCGCAAACTCTTTGTATTTTTGCAAGTGTATTCCACATATTATATACCTACTGAAATCAACCCCAAATAAACCCTGAATTTTTTCTATACCCTATTTTTGAATAAGTTTTCTTATCTCTACTTCTTTTTTATTTCCACGAAATATCTGCGAAGACAAAAGACAACGCAGTCAACTGCCTATTCAGGAAGAATGGGCGTTGCAAAGAAAATTTCTCTACATTTTCCTCGAAACTGAGAACAAAATGTCAATTTCAAATCCGAATACAGACCTCAATCGTAGCAATTTTTGTCTATTTTCTGCAAAATGTATCAAGTACTTAATATAATATATCGAGCCCCAACTATGGTCATTTAAAGTGGGTGTCGGGTATATACAAATTACTAAGAAAATGAAAAAATAATACAACTGCAATTTGTGGTAGCCTTCTCTGACCTTTGACGGTGGTACCTTTTGTTTTTTAAGAAAACTATAAAATTTTAAATACAAAATTCTTATACAATAAACATTCCTAACTTGGATGAATAGAGCTAAAAAAGGAAGAAATGTAGCTCGATTCTTGCAACTTTACTTTCCCCATCAAGAATGTATTCTTCTAGCAATCGTGAATCTCCTAAGCTTGAGATTGGAAATGGAGAGATTGGAATTGGAAGAGAAAAGATTGGAGATCACTGAAAGATATGAATCGGTAGCAAAAATCTCCCAACAAGGAGCCCCTGTCCTGTCTAATGCGAACCATTATGAAAAATTAACAGACAGCAAAGTCTCTTAGGCTGCAAAAGAGAACCCCCATGGCTGCTTATAAATACGAGTACCTACCTAGGTATACAGGTAGTTCTATCAAATACCATCGATCCAATAATTAATTACTGTCCGTTTTTATTTTCTAGTTCACGAATCCTCTGTTCTCAGCAGTTCTCCTAACTGTGCCCTAATTTTTTTCTAAATTTGATGATCATTTAATAATAATTAAGATACCCTTCCTATTTGGAGGGTATCTTTTTAAGAAATTACTAGGTAGGTACATAAAAAAATCAATAAGAGCTACGTATTTCACTCTAAAACTGTAACATCAGTTTAAGAGTTAAATATAGAAGACGGTTCAATTATTATATCCTTACTCGTGTATTATGTTAACCTACTCGTTATGTTTACCATTGAGAAGTCTATATAGAATTTCATGCTATTTTTATGCGTGTTCTTATTAGTAGAATGTAATAAAACTATAGAGCCACCAAGAAACGTGCATTCTCGCTAACAGCCTTCCTGTAAATTTTTCGCATAGTAGCAAAATATTATATTGCAATAATAGTAACAATAATACCTGATGGTAACCTGATATGAGGCACTGAATCGTTTCGACGTTGAACGATATCAAACTGCACGTTTACATATTTTTAAACTTAGCACTTTAGGAAATCCAAACTAAGAAAACATAGACTGATTTACATTCCACTAGAGCACAAAAAAAAACACTGCACAATTTTCAATTGAAATTTTGAGTTCCCATATAAACCACCAGAACTTCAATCATCCTTCAACAGATTTGATGATTGATTCAAACTCCCTGCAAACTCTCTATAAGAGCAGGTCACCCCAAATTTTTGAATTTTGTTCAAAGCGTTTCCAAAGCCATTGCAACCTCTGTATCTGGTAGGAGAATCTTTTTTTACCCTTAGCAGTTATTTAAAAACAGTTTACTGGCGCATTAGTGTTTATTGGAGTTTCTATAGGTACCTATATGAACTCAATTCTTTAAGTTCTAGTCCCCCAACCTCTCCTTCAACCTCTTCTTACTCCCTCATTGAAGAATGTTGAAGCAAACTTGGTGAAGAAATCAGAAATTGGCTAAATATTTTTACATCACAGAACCGTTTTGATTTTGGAAAATTTAAGATTGCTTATGCGCTGATGGGAATATACATAGGTATATACCGAAGAAAATAAAAAATGTCGGAATCTTCTTTCGCCAATAACTCTGGCATTTTAGAAAATTTAAACTGAAAAATGTTGAGCTTATACACGCTATAGTGAGCAAGTGAGCTGTGAGTCCATTGATCTTCCAATTTTTTTGAAATAAGTAAATCTAACTGGGTGATGTTCTTTTCGCTATTGAATTCTCAAATTCACCTAAACACCATTTTTCGATTTTCAAAACGCCGCTGCAGCTTTAACTTTCAAGTTTTTTATCTCGAAAATTTGAATTCTTTTAGAACTTATGAAGGACTAGATTTGCATTACATTTTTTGTAAGATCACTTGGTTTGCATCTCGGGTTTCTTTTCAAAGTTCGCAAAAACCCGTTCTTGTCACTTCATTTCAGGGCGCATTTTTCCATCTAGGGAACTGAAATTCAAGTATCTGGAAAGGGTTGCCTAATATTTAATTTAAGTCGTGTTCCAAAATGATGGCCATATTAATTTTCGTAAAAAGTGGTATTTTTCAGTACCTATACTTACATGCAGTATGGATTTTTAAGCCAAATTACCAGGATAGAAAGAATGTGGAAGAACGCGTTCCCGAGATAATACGCACTGGTGTAAAAAAAACATGCAAAAATATTTGCACCAATTTATCAAAATAACACTAATTTAGCGATTGATGCACAAGAAGATTTACAAATAGGTAGATAGATACCTATATTATTTTTTTAATACATATTACAAGTATGTAATAAAATATTCTTATTGAAATATAAAAAAAAATAATCTATAGCCTACACTAACCTGTCCCAAGTCGATAGTAAGATTAACGGAGTTGTATCTCATTCCCCTGGATAAGGGCGGACTTTGCCACCAGGTCTCCATACCGTCCACGGCAAATTCGGGGGGATGCATCTTATCTGGTCGTGTTGGGTCACATACATCGCAGTACTATAAAAGAAGGTCAAGGTTAACAAAAGCAAAATCATAAATAAAATATAATTGAAAACAACGAATCATCTCTTTTCTATGCCTTGAAAAAATAAAGTTTAAATGGCTAAAAGATGAAATTAAGTTTTTTTTTTCAAAATACATACATTATATAAAAAGTAAAAAAGTAGACAAGAGAAAAAGTTGATACTATCTTGTTTCGTGAAAAATAGTCGGTTAAACTAGTGAAAAGGTGCACTATTTTGTGACTCATCGAAATTCTCGAATCCGTCAAGACATACGTACAAGGTATCCTGTGACCGTTCCTGAAATGTCCTGAAAAAACTGAAAAATCGAGATTTTTTATTTTTGACATACTTCTTCTAGGTACCTACATCTTTTTTATTATTGGAGATTAATAAATAATGTTTTTAGGCTTACAAAAGCCGTTAAGAGCTATCATTCTGACATTTCAAAAATTTTCAAAGTCAACTAGATCCCAGAGTTTTCATAGTCAACTTTGGTTTTTCATATTGTATTTTCATGTCATTCTGTATTAAAAGAATTAAAGAAACCGAATTTTTCGAAAGAAATAACTTTTCTCCAACCAAAATATCATAAATAACCAAAAGTCAAGCAATGTAACGTCATATTGCGACGTCAGACGACGACGTCATTCGGTGATAAAACTTTCTTTTTTTCGAAAAAGGAAGAAATTTTTGAAGAAATTTTTTTCATTTGAAAGATTTTTAGTTTCCTTAATTCTTTTAATACATAAGATATGAAAATACAATATGGCGGCCATAAAGAAAACAAAAGTTGACTATGTAAACTCTGGGATCTAACTGGCTTTAAAAATTTTTGAAATGTCAGATGGAAAGCTCTTAACAGCTTATGCAAGCTTACAAAAAAATTATTTATTAATTTCCAACAATAAAAAAGGTATGGCATAATCTCTGAAACCGTGAGAGGGTCGGTTGAATTAGCCAAAAATTTGGGAAATTTAGTGGTAAATGATATTCTTTCGATGGAACCACAAAATTTCGGTTACATCCGAAGATATTCGAAAAAAAACGAAATATTACGATTCCGTTTTTATTTTTTTCTGAAGATATTTGGAAAGATAAAAGAACTTTCTCATTGCTACTTTTCTAGCTCTACAAGATGGCGTTTACAAAGTTTCAGTTCAACGTTTAGTTTCGAAGAATTCACGATCAACTTTATTTTTTAAATGGCCCGTAAAGAAAGTACACCCTTTGTTAGTTAGCATTTCCAATTACGAATTCAACAATGTACAGGGTGTATTGTAACGTCCGCATAATATTAGCACCACGCGATTCTACATCAAAAACAGAACAAAAAAGTCCTCAACAGTTTTTTCTTGATGTACACAGATTTTAAGATATGGACAATTTAACGTTCTTAAATTTTGCAACACTGGCGCTGGTATAAAAATTAAGATAACTTATTAGACGTGAAGTCACCTCACTGGTATAGTGTGCCGTTGCTATGTAATCGAAAAAAGGTGCAACAAGACAAATGTCATGCTGCGACGTGTCAATGTTGCATTTTTTTTTAAGATTTTTTATTTTTTCAATTTTTTATTCAACAATTAAAACGCGCAGTTGCAATATTGATTGGAAGTATTGGAACTCAGGAAATCAAATAATTCCTAGTTTTGAAATGTTAATTAAAACCATTTTTACCAAAAAAAAATCTAAAATTTTGGATAATTTGGCTATTTTACTTCTTACTTAACAATTTTTTAATAATATTAAGCAAAATTTTTGAGTATTAAAAAACTTCAAATTTAAACTACAATGGTCGATAACTTCGTTATTTGAGGTCTAAGAGCTAAACGGTATTAAAACTTTATGTTCTGTTTTTGATGTAGAATCACGTGGTGCTAATATTATGCGGACGTTACAATACACCCTGTATATCACACTATGATTTATTTTGTTTTTTTATGGCATGTTTGTTAGTATTTTAGACGTCGAACTTATTGCGCTGACAAAATGGCAAAAACAATATTAATTGACATAGGTATTAGTACAATAATTTGTCAATAATATTGATTTTCTCTTCACCATAAGTTCGACGCCTACTATGTAAAAATGTGCTACCTATAAAAAAACAAAAGAAATCATACTGTGATAATACATTGTGGAATTCGTAATTGAAAATGCTATCTAACTACACAAGGTGTACTTTTTTACGGGACATATAAATAAATAAAGTTGATGGCGATTTCTTCGAAACTAAACGTTGGGCTGAAACTTTGTAAACGCCATCTTGAGAGCTAAAAAAGTAGCAACGAGAAAGTGTCGTTTGTTCTCTTATATCTTTCTAAATAACTTCAGAAAAAAATAAAAACGAAATCTTAAATTTCGTTTTGTTCCGAATATCTCCGGATGCAAGTAGAATTTTCTGATTCTCTCAAAAGAATATCATTGACCACTAAATTGAACTACTTTTCGCCAATTTAACTCTCACGGTTTCTTAGATCCCCATGCTGTTTATTCTTATCCCGGGCACACTGTACATATATGCTAATTTAGACTTTTTTAAAGAAATTAATAATGCATAATGTTATTTGGTCCAGGAATAGTTTTCAAATCAATAGAAATAAGGATCCAAAAAGTTTCCACCCTATAATATGGGTGGAAACATCCTTTTGCGCAAAACCACCCCCAGACAGGACTTGATTACGGTTTTCTTGTTTTTCTTCGAATCCATAACTCTCTAACGAAAAATGGAATGGAAACAAAAATATCCTCAGTTAAATTCTAGAAAATTTTTATTAAAAATGGCTGTCTACATTTTATAGTTTGCTAAAAACAGAGCACATCCATCAATCTCTCATTAACACAAAAATTGTTATAAAACTGAAGTAACATAAAGAATTGAACATCAATTTACATGCGCGGTACGGCGCGAGAACCTTGGGTCATCCATAAATCAAAAAAGGAATGGACTAGAAGTCTGAAAATTTGTTAATATTATACAGGGTGTCGCTAAAAGATGCCAGCACCAACGTCTTACCATAGATTCCCGAGTAACGGAATAATGTCAAGGTAATCGGTATACCGAGCGCTCCAAACTACCCCCTACTTTGAACGTGGATAGAGAGAGCAGTGGTGAATAGACAAATCATCCATAAGACTTTTAGTGTATTTTTTAACAAAAAAATACACTATTGAGGACGACATCACTTTTCGAAAATCACCCAAACTCATCAAATGTCCACCGATCATGACCCCCAGATCACGAAAAAGTGGTTTTCCAAAATTCACCTGCCCACGATATATAGATATATACAGTAGAGTCCCGTTCATTCGAGCTAAACGGGACCGGACGGTGCTCGGATTTGCGGGAAACTCGGATCTCACGGATGAAAAAATAATCCGTCTAATCCGACCGTCGCTGAACTTTGATCCGCTTAAATCGAGCCCACGACATATGTAATTACATATGTACATCTGCATGCCTGTATGTAGGTGCGCGCATATTTATGTATTATACCTACATAAAAAATAATAATTCAAATTGAAATACATTTATGCCAGTACATTATTATTGTATTAAAAAAATAATCCCTACAGTACCGTTTTGTAATTTACATAATATGTATGTATGTACTTTAACAGGGAATGCGATAGCTCGAATAAAGCGGAACCTAGCATAATGTTGCTCGGTTAATACGGATCGTGTAAATTCTATTTTTAGCTCGGATCACACGGAAGCTCGGAACACCGGGACTCGGATTAGCGAGACTCCACTGTATATATATATATATATATATTTATTTCTCCAAAATCACGATTTTTCGAGTTTCAAAACGCTCCTGTAGCTTTATCTTTCAAGATTAGTGAACGAAATTTTGGATTCTTGTAAAGCTGAGGAATGACTTTTGATTTTCGTTGAAAAAATTTCCAAAAGTCACGTTACTTCTACAGGGTGTCCTTTCAAAGTTCCCCAAATCCGGACTTTGAGGCACGGTTTCTGGCCGCAGTTTTCAATCTAGGAGGCTGAAATTTTTGTGAGAGTAAGATGTCCACAAGGAGTGGTCTGGTATTGCACTTGAGCAAAATCGGCCGAGCCATTTCAAAATGGCGGCTATTTGAATTTGCTGAAGATTTACTATTTTTTGAATCCCTGTATGAGCAAGATGGCAAAAAAACTTTCACATCAAGTTAACAGGATTGAAAGAAAATTAATTGAAATTTGAGTTAATGCAAAAAAATTTGAATTTTTTCCATTAATAAGCCAGTGGCGTGGGTAGGAAAAGAGTGAAAATGGCTTAATTTATATAACAGTTTTTGAGCACATTTTTGAAGGAATTGAACTAAAATTTTTACAGTAGACAACTATACTAATACTCTTTAATCTTCAAAAATTTCAAGGATCAAATAAAAAAAATGGCGGAGATATTTAAATTTATTTTACATGATGTAAATATCTCTAAAATTTTAAAAACGCTCTAGTAGCTTCATCTTTCAAGATTAGTGGAAGAAATTTTTTACTCTTGTGAAACTTTGGGATGACGTTAAATTTTCGTTGAAAAATTTTTCAAAAGTCGCGTTACTTCTACTCCTTTAAAATTTCGAAACATCCGGTCCTGTGGCACGGTTTTCTGGTAGCAGTTTTCAATCTAGGAGGCTGAAATTTTTATGGGAGGAAGATATTATCCACAAGTAGTGGTCTGGTATTGCATTTTTGAGCAAAATCGATCGAGCCGTTTCAAAATGGCGGCTTTTTGAATTTTAGGGAAAAAGGCTACTTTTTAGTCCCTGTATAAGCAATATAGAAAGAAAACTTTTCACAACAAAATAATGAGGATGACAATTAAAGGCTTGTTTAATAACTTAACGATTGAATGTAATATTCAGACCCGGGACTGCTTGATTTAAAACCAGCACCAGCACCAGACCGTTTTCATCGCGCTCGGCTCGGGCGGGACCACCCATGCAGATATGACTGCTCCTGCCAACCCCAATTGCAGAAAATAAAAACTCCTACAAACCTGTATTAACAAGATTGGATTAAAATGATTTGAAATTTGAATTAATGCAATAAAATTTTTATTATTTTCATTAGTAAGCTAGTGGCGTGGGTAAGAAAATGGTAAAAATGGCTAAATTTCTTTAATTGATTATGAGCACATTTTTGAGGGAATTTACCTGAAATTTTCGGAGTAGACAACTACACTAATAGCTTGTAACTCTCCAAAATTTAAAGAAGCAAATAAGAGAAATGGCGGAGTTTTTCGAATTTTTTTACATGATGTTTATTTCTCAAAAATTTCAAATGTTCGGTTTTCAGAACTCGCCTGTAACTTTTTAAAGTTAGTCAGTGGCGGGTATATAGGACAAGAGACGAAATTGTTAAATTTTGCCAATTTTTTTTGGTTTATTATATGTAAAAATCTATTTTATGGCACGCTTTCAAACGAAATGAAATGAAATTTTCACAGTAAACCACTACGTAAATTCGACCTGACTATTGAAAAATTCAGAAAGCCAATTTAAAAGGCGGCAAAAATTTTCATAGTTGAATCGCATAAAAATACACTCTGTTTCTGCGATTGATGCGCAAGAAGGTTTTTTTATATGTAGAATTTAGTTGAGAATTTTTTGTTTCCATATCTTTTTTAGAATGGGATTTGTTAAAAATGGGAATGAATAAAGTCCAGTCTGGGAGTGGTTTTTCGCCCCAAAAGGGTGTTTCCACCCACATTATAATAGGGTGGGAACTTTTCCGGTTCCTATACTTCTGCTCCAATGAACTTTTTCTGAACCAAATATCATTTGTACATGAATTTATTTTTCTACGCACAGTTTTTTCATCTAACTAGCGTAGACTAATTGTTGAAAATGAATAATTTAAATTATCGGTCAAAAAGTGTGTTTTATCAAGTAGGTGTGAGATGTGTGAAATTTCGAAATTTTTATCTTTTTAAAAATAAATTTTAAAAATGCCTGAAGATGTTTTTGTAACACTGTATACAATTACAAAACTTTATTTTCGCTAATTATGTACATGTATAGAAACAGGACTGGAACTAAAGACTATAAGTGGTTTCATATCTCTCCAAATAATTTTAGAAATGCATACCTACATAAAATCCTATATCAGATTTTTTTAGATATTAATAGA
Organism: Malachius bipustulatus; assembly: GCA_910589415.1. Lineage (NCBI taxonomy): Eukaryota > Metazoa > Arthropoda > Insecta > Coleoptera > Melyridae > Malachius > Malachius bipustulatus. The sequence continues at coordinate 85,817,729 of OU342630.1, read as the reverse complement.
ACGCATCAATATTTCTAGGATTTCTTCTCAGGAATTGCTTCGCACTTAACAGTAAAAATATTCAAAATAAGCAATAGCTTCTCATCTTTGTGTGCCTCTAATTAGCTGATTCAAAACAAAAAAGTTTAAAACTGTAAAATTATAAACGCAATGATATGTGGAATAAAAAATGCAGTTGCCTACTGGTTCATCGAAATTTGGGAGATAGGTAATATCGACGTCATCGTATATTTTTTTTTAATAACAACCCCATTTTTTATGTTAAGAATGAATTCTCCTCTTCTTTGTGATTCTCTTCTTCTCCACATACTAGGGATTTATTACTATTCGGTGACAAGATACAGGGTATTTTGTTAGAAAAACATTTAATAAGAAAAAAAAAGTTTAGAAACGAATAAAATGACAGTTTATTGAAAAGTGAATATTGAAAAAAATAGGTTTTAGCATAAAATAGTGACTAATTGAGTTTATTTACTTTCCCTTTCTATGCGAATTCGATGCTGTAGATCTCCTAAATTGTTGGGCCTATTGATGTAAACCCTTGATTTTAAATACCCACATAGAAAAAAATCTAGAGAAGTCAAGTGGGTGAGCGCGCAGGTTCTTCTATCGGTCCTCGCCGCCCGATCCACCTGCCAGGAAATATATACGTTGTTGAGAAATAGCCTACTATTAACACCAAAATGAGGAGGAACTCCATCCTGTTGAAACCATATTCTTTCGTAGTGGGACATATTGTTATTCGCACAGGTGATAAGAATGGAAGTAGTTCTTCCCGTAAAAAATGTAAATACCGCTCAGCAGTCAAATTTTCATTTAAAAAATAGGACCCTAGAAGCCGGTCTGCAATAATTATTGCAGTCCACACGTCGTTTACTTTTCCTTGTCTCTGCGTGAGACTCTTGGGTCTAATGAGGATTTTCCTGTGGCACTATCTGGAGTTATGGCGGTTCACTGTCCCATTCAAACAAAAAATCGCCTCGACCGAGAAAATCGCCGTATTTAAAAAGTTGGGATTTTCGTCACATCTCAACTGGAACTCTTCTAACTGCAGTCGACGGTCGGGATCATATTCATTTAATTCATGAATCAATTGAGGCTAATATTTCTTTTCTCGGTAGTTTAACGACAGTTGAATGATCAATATCGTGATTTGGAGCTATCTGCCTTGTAGACGTGTGTGGATTTTCTTCAACTTCAAGTATCCCAGGTCGCAGAGCAACGTCAATATGACGTTATTTTTGTAGTTCATCGAATAATAACGAATTTAGTGACGTGAGAGTGTCGTCGTAATGACGAAGAAATGTCACAGATCAAAGACGTCATTAATTCACGTAAAAATAACGTAAAAAAACGACGTAATAAGTATTGTAACTCTGGTTGCAGCTTCTCAATTCGACTTGTTTTAAGTATTGCAAAAAATTATTTTCCGAATTTTTTCTCTAGAGTTTCAAGTGTACAGGGTGTCTGGTTAAGGCTGGCCACCGGCTATATATCGGAAACTAATGGGCCTAGAACCTCAAAATAAAAAATTTCCAGACATAAGTGATGAAGAGAAATTCAATGAAAATATTTTCAAGATGGCCGCACTTCCGGAAATACCGGAAGTTGACACCTACTTCGTTATTTTAACAGGAACACCCTGTATATTATTATATTTTTTAAATGTCTGAAAAAATCGAATACAGGTGGTTTTCACCATTGGAATTTAGATTGAGCGGTTTATGAGTTATAAACAAGTGAAAATCGAAAATTTTCAACTTCAAAGCAGTCTAGAACTAGAACGGCTCAAGATATCCAAAAACGGTTTACATGTCCCTATCCTAACTTTTCACGTTTTATCCCAGTATGTGGAGTAAATTTTAATACAGGGTGATGAAAATTATCCAATTTTTCATCACCCTGTATTAAAATTTAAACCACATAGTAGGATACTATGTGAAAAGTTAAGATAGGGACATGTAACCGTTTTTGGATATCTTGAGCCGTTCTAGTTCTAGACTGCTTTGAAGTTGAAAATTTTCGATTTTCACTTGTTTATAACTCATAAACCGCTCAATCTAAATTCCAATGGTGAAAACCACCTGTATTCGATTTTTTCAGACATTTAAAAAATATAATAATATACAGGGTGTTCCTGTTAAAATAACGAAGTAGGTGTCAACTTCCGGTATTTCCGGAAGTGCGGCCATCTTGAAAATATTTTCATTGAATTTCTCTTCATCACTTATGTCTGGAAATTTTTTATTTTGAGGTTCTAGGCCCATTAGTTTCCGAGATATAGCCGGTGGCCAGCCTTAAGCAGACACCCTGTATACATATATGATGTTAAAAACACGTTACTTACGACGATGTCGTAAAATGGTGGTAAATTTACGTCTTTTTGGCATCTTCTATTGGTTGTCTTTACGTGAGATATAAGGGACTTCTTCTTTAGGGTTGATGGCCTTTAGCTTTTACCAGCTATTGAGCCAGCACATTATTCTTATTTTGTTATGCTGAAGATGAAGCCACCAAAGTACTCATTGAAGAGTGTCTGAGGAGATGTCCCATACTCTAATAATTGGACTATAATTTTATTCTTTGAGTAATTTTAACTTCTTGTAACTTGTTGTTGATGAGTTGTTGGAAATTGGTGTGGGTGGTCAGTAGGAATAAATAGCACACACAAAAGATAAGACTTTTCACGCTTAAGGGCAACGGCCAATCTATCAGGGACTTGAATGACGTGTTTTCGACGTCGCTTATAGGTTGCTGACGTCAGCGACCACTTATAACCAAAATATGACATTATAATAACGTGTCATTATGTGTCTCTGCTACCTGGGTAGTACATTCAATTTTTTATCATCAGGTATTTTAGGCCAACCTTGCCGAGGTAAGTCTTTCACGCTTCCAGTTCCAGTAAATTTTGAAACTATCCTACTTACTGTAGACGTACTAATAGGCGGCCAAATACTAATCAGGTCACGATAGCCAAACTGTTAGACTTTCGGTCAAACGATCTCTAAAGTACAGCATGGCTTTGCTTGGTCAGTACTTAGATGGGTGACCAATTATAGTGGTAAAACAAAAAGTTCCGTGACCGTTCGTGCTCCGGGAGGTACGTTAAAAAGGGGGTCCCGGCTGCTTCACAGCAGTCGTTAGGTTACGTCAGAGGCCCTTGAGGCTACTTGAAAACTTCTGACACTTGGGCTTTACCACAGCCATACGATATTTATTTATTTATTTAATAGGCGGCCTATGTTGATTGAACAAATCGATTCCGAATCCAACCATCATCAAAACTTCAATTCTCTCTTTTTCCGTTAAACCAGCTATTTTCTTTAATTTCTACAGTAAGTAAAAAAATATTATAGGAACACTTTTCACGATTCACGTTCAAACAGAACCGACATTTCACTGTGACATTTCAAGATAATCCTTTCGATTCGAAAAGTTTTTCTGTTAAATAAGGGCTTTTAAGATAAATAGAACTAACAACCTAATGTTTTAGTTTGATTCGAATCATTCGCCTTGATTATTTTTATTAAGAATTCTGGTTGCTTACATTTCGACTTATTTTGTTTTTCTAACAAAACACCACGTATCTTTTGTCAGCGAATAATAAAAAACCCTTACTATACAGTGTGTGTCACAGGCATGGTACACCCTCTTTTTTTTCTTTTTTTTTTTTTGGAGATAATTTTTTGAAATTTGGTACGTCGCATATTCTCGATACAGCGCACTTTTTAGCATAAAATTTAATTTTTTCTCACATCCGATTTTTCCGGAAATGTTACCAACTTTTTATTTTTAAATGGGACATATGTCATTATAAATATGTCATTATATTTTTGGATTCTATACATTTGTACGAATCCAACAATACCACATAAGTACTATTTTAAATGTCAAATTTGTTTTTATTTAATTTTTTATACCTCAATTATAGTGTGCCATGACTATTTCGTTTTACTCCAATTGGATCATCTAATGCTAGAAAAATCGAATTTTTGATCAAAGTACTAAATTAAGTGATTTATGGATAAATAATGCGCACCGGAATGATTTTTTTGAGCTGGATTCATTTTTTTTTAATGGTACCGTATTGGTACCGAGGTACCATCTACTAGTACCTACTCTTTATAAGGGACATTTTGATGTACCCATTTTGCATCTGTGACGAACACATCTGAAGTCATGGCACACTATAATTGAGAAATAAAAAATTAAATAAAAACAAATTTGACATTTATGATGCTTATGTGGTATTGTTAGATTCGTACAAATGTATAGAATCCAAAAATATAATAATAACCAGTGACGCGCATGAACGGACTGACGGGATTCCCACTATCCCTACCCACACATCTCAAAGTCGTGGACCATTGTTCGAGCTGGCGTGGGTGAACGGCGGGAGAAACTATGACTCTCTTAATAGTGTGCTGTCTGTATAGGTTGTCCCATTTAAAAATAAAAAGTTGGTAACATTTCCGGAAAAACCGGATGTGAGAAAAAAATCAATTTTCTACTAAAAAGTGCGCTGTTTCGAGAATATGCGTCGTACCAAATTTCAAAAAATTATCTCTAAAAAAAAAGAAAAAAAAGGGGGTGTACCATGCCTGTGACACACACTGTATGTGCGGTATCGTTGCATTAACGAAGAAGAGGAAAATCCATTCTTGACAAAAAAATGGGGGTTGCTTTTAAAAATATATATATGATGACGTCACAGCTCAAAAATGTGATTTGATAAAAAATAATTTTTATGTTGATCAATGCCTTTTTTACAAATAAAATCGACCTGTTTCGGGATTTTGAAAAAAACAAAGTTATGAATATTATGCGGAACTTTATCACCACGCTGTATATTTTTAAAATACTTTTTCTGCTGCTTCGCCGACTCGGCTAACAGTAGATATAAAACAAATTTTGTATAATATAGTGAATAATATAAAGAACTTTAAATTAGAGGTCATAAAGTCATAACTGACGGGTGAATCTTATCTTCTGGGTGTCGACAATAGAATGTTGATAACAATATCACAGAATTCTTTGTTTCCTTGTAATGCCATGACACATTGTATAAAAAGCAGAAGATAATGAATTATTAACCAAAATCGTATTATATAGTACTTAATTGCTGATAGAGTTAGTTGTTGTCTGTGTACCTAGTCAACGAAGTTCAATGTTCGAATCGTGTGTGATATGCTTCGATTAAGAACTAAAACAGAGTCAATTATTATTAGGAAGCTTACTGTGTGTACATTGTACTTGCATACAAATCATACAATATACATTACAGTGAGAATAAAACGTCTGGTATAAGTAAATTCGATGTTGTGCAAACTGGTGTATTGAAATTTAAGTAGCGCTCAAAAAGTCAATATATTAATGATGGTTCCTGAGATATCGTCAAAAAACTGAAAAAAAAATACATTTTTTTGACACCCTGTATCTCTAAAATGGACTAACCCTTTATCTTTATTGCGGATCCATGTTCCATGTTAATAGTAAATTTTTTTCTGAGAACGCGCCAAGAAATCACACTTAACTTTTTCCGACACCTGTTTTGAAACACCCTGTATAACGACGGTTCCTAGATTGTTATCGAGGTTATTATCACCTTGTAAAAAACCTATTTGAATAAAAATCCTAATTGAATGACATTCTTATTGAATAAATTATTGTTTCACCGAAAAAATAAAAATGTTGCAGTTTTCACTCGAGTTTTCAATGCAACATTTATTTTATTATCAGAATTACGGGATTTTTGGAACTATTCGGGACAGGAATGTGAAATTTAATCCGGAAGTCGTAGAGTAGTAGAATTTCTAAATAGGCCAGGTAGGCTATATGCTATATCTAGACGATAAATTTTCGAAGAAATTTTTTTACGAGTGCTGGGAAATTGCGTGACCTTGAATATTGAAAAAATGACCGCGGTGCTTTATAGGGGAGAAGGGGGGGGGGGTAATAATGGTTCAACGTCTGGCTCACCCAGTCAGTACCGACTCTTTGGTGCGTTCGTAGCTATAGTTTATTCTTTTTTTTATAATAATTTTTGTTATTACCCGTTCCCATGCCTGATAATGCCTGATTCTGTTTATGTTTTAATGGAAACCTCGCTGGAAATCCCGTTTTTCAAGGTAGGATGATGACGACAATAGAAAGACTTTTTTAATTGTTCGCAAAATCGACTGTCATTAGAGATATTAAAAATAAATGTATGCCTTTATAGCCAAGAAAAAAAATAATTTTAAGGAAAGATGAGAATAGCAATAATTGATTTTATAATGAGAGTACCTATATGATTTCAAAGGCTGGGAAATTGCGTGACCTTGAATATTGAAAAAATTACGTATGCGGCGCTATTTGGGCACAGGCCCTCCTTCTCTTCTTTCTTACATTTATCTTTTTTTAAGATCCGCTACGCCTAACATGCTATAATGTCCCGAGCTACCATGCACCGGGCTCCCCCTAGAAAAAATCCTTGCTACGCCCTTGGTATGTCTTTAGAGATCCTTACGTATTTAAGCAAATATGTAATGGTAAGGAGGAGGCTGGAGACTGCCAGCTCTCCTCTCTATAACACCACACGGGTTGCAAGAACCAGGGACAATAAAGTTTCATAATAAATTTTAGTGTCGCTTTAGCTTAAAGTCGCTTATTTAAACTTCAAGTCACTTTAAACATCGCTTGAAACTATTGTTTTTGCAAAGGTGAAACTGAAATGAGATTCTAAGTTTTAAAGTGACTTTAACTTTATAACGAAACGGGTAGCTAGTTTTAGATGATTAAAATTATTCATTCTTTATACCGCGTAAAAAAAGAAAAGCAACAAAAAAGGTCATAACTCTGTGTAAGAGTTTCCTTGTAATATAAGTAAATATACCTACTTTAGTAGGAAACATGTTTTTTGCATGGCTATTATTATAGCATACGAAACTAATTTATTTTCACATCTTGGGAACTAAAAAAGGATTAACTCACCTGTCCCTGTATGATAACATTCTCATCGTATTCATTTTCAGCGTTCGCACCCACCAGCTTGCAATAAAGTTCAGGTCCTTCGATGTCTTCGCCACAGGTGGCGGAGGCAGTGATATTCTTGCCCTCCGCTAAATTGAAATACGGCGGCGTTAAGCTCTCGCCTCCCACATGACCGCTCCAGAGGAATATAATTACGGCACCCGCGACCGCAACCGCTAAGGGGCTGCAACGCGACCTATTCTCATTCATTCCGTTCTCGCTACTGAATGCTGAATGGAACGAGATGAATGAACATGAACCAGAACCCAAACTAGAGCTTGTCGGCAACTCGGCTCACTCCAGCAGCTACCCAATCCACTACCACTGGACAAACCAAATCACCACTCGTGCTAATGCTAAACTATTTTACTGCCCACAAAGCAACTATTATAATTAATGATAGCTTCCTTTAATTCGTCTGTCTATGTCTTTACTTGTCGTTTTCGCATTCAAATCCAATTAGGTTTTGATTTTGATTTAATGACTGAATGCATTGGAGGAATGATTTTGTTTTATTCATTTATCAAAGTTCAAAATATTATTCTGCCGTTAAATTTTGTAAATTCTGACAGCTGATTGGTCGAAGTGCTCTAACTCTACGAGTGTGCGCTATCAACCAATCACGTGTTTCAAAACCGCGTGAGGGTTTATTATAAACAGAGGGTTTTGTGTTTTGTTTTTGTTTTTTAGGTCATTATTTACATCCGCGTATCAAGAGAATTAGACCGAATACCTATCAAAGAGAAATTAAAAGGTAAAGTATACAGGGTGATTGATTGAAACGCCACATTAGAAAAAGTTCGACTTCCAAATGATCTAGGAATCTGAAATTTGGAACTTAGTTAGGCAACATACCTAATAACGAGTCAAAATGAAATATTACCAAGATGGTAGAACATTTAAAATGGCGAAAGCAACGGCCATCTTTGTTTTTTTAAATGGGACACCCCATATATTATTGCATTTTCAGATCGTCTGAGAAAATGTAATAACAATGGTGGTTATAGTTGTATTTTAAATTGAGAGTAGGCCATGAGTTATAAACAAGTGAAAATCGTGATTTTCCAACTTTAAAGACATTTACCACGAAAACGGCTCAAGATATCAGAAAACGGCTTACATGTCCCTATCTTAACTTTTTATAAGGCATCCAAATATGCAGTTGAAATCTTTATACAAGGTGGTGAAAATTGTCAGATTTTTCATCACCCTGTATAAACATTTCAACTCTACAGTAGGATACCAGATGAAAAGTTAAGATAGGGACATGTAAGCCGTTTTCTGATATCATGAGCCGTTTTCGTGGTAAATGTCTTTAAAGTTGGAAAATCACGATTTTCACTTGTTTATAACTCATGGCCTACTCAATTTAAAATACAACTATAAGCACCATTGTTATTACATTTTCTCAGACGATCTGAAAATGCAATAATATATGGGGTGTCCCATTTAAAAAACAAAGATGGCCGTTGCTTTCGCCATTTTAAATGTTCTACCATCTTGGTAATATTTCATTTTGACTCGTTATTAGGTATGTTGCCTAAGTTCCAAATTTCAGATTCCTAGATCATTTGGAAGTCGAACTTTTTCTAATGTGGCGTTTCAATCAATCACCCTGTATACATCCGCGTCTCCTAAGTTTCATCAATTTTTTCGGGACCGAGGAGCGAAATAGGGGTGCTGGGTGGGTAAGAAACTAAAAACAGCCATTGCAAACTAATTTTAAGGTCACAACTAAGGCCTCTGATTTGACACTACGGTCGAATTTCTATTTTTTTCTTCACTTTCAGGGCAAGGAATATCTTCGAGATTAACAGTAGCACAGTTTTTATTTTGAATTTTGCGTTTATTTTGCATTTATATTCCAAAAATCGTAACATCAATCCCTGTTGTCTTTTCATGATATGAAAAAGCGGATATAATGCGAGTACGTGACTGTATGTACGTTTCGAAGCGCTTGGCATTGTCCTCGAGTGGTTACATCCCAGACTCGACGTATTTAATCATCGCATCGGCCAGGTCCGTACTTTCATTGCACTCTCAAAATCGGTTTTTAAAGCCGTTTTGTGGCCTTCCCTTTCATTTGCAAATCAAATGAATACCTTCATCCTGGTGTTACTATAGGTATACTTATGTTCTCCACCCCTATACAGGGTGATTCAAAATTCAGTGCAAAGATTTTAAGGGCGTATTTACCAGTCAAAAATAAGAAGTTTTTTCATATAATCGTATGTCCTAACTTTGTTTTGTTTTATAGATACAGGGTGTAAAATTTTGAAAAAAAAATCGATTTTATCAATTTCTCAAAAACCTCTCAGCCGATTTAAATAAAATTTTATAGGCTTATTTGTTGTCATAAGGGCCTTCCTTTGATGGGAATAACATGAATTTAATAATTACAGTGGCGTCTCAGGGGGCTACCTGAATTAAATTAAATGAATCTCAATAAATCGATGTGAATTTAATACTTGTTTTAATAGGGCCTGGCACAGATTTTGATTTTTTTCTTGGAAACAAAGCTAGATACGAGTAAAGCTCAGGAGGCAAGAAAGTTACATTATTGACCGCTTAATCTAAAAAAAATATATAAATTGTCAAAAGAGCAGTGGCGTACCATAATTTTACCTATAAGTTTTAAGTAGGTAGCCCCCTGAGACGCCACTGGAATTAATAAATTTATGTTATTCCCATCAAAGGCTATTAATTATTAATCAATTAATTAATCAAATTATAACGATAAATAAGCCTACCAAATTTTATTTAAATCGGCTGAAAGGTTTTTGAGTGATTAATAGATTTTTTTTTGCATAATTTTACAAGAAAATATAATTTGTATCTAGAAAACGAAGCAAGCTAGGACATACGATTATATGAAAAAAAAATCTTATTTTTGGCTGGTAAATACGCCCTTAAAATCTTTGCACTGAATTTTGAATCACCCTGTATAGGTGCCATAGTGAAACTGTAGGAGACGCGGATGGATGTATATAATGCCCATAATTTTTTGTAGGCTTACATAAGTCGGCAAGACCTACCCATCTGACGCGTTTTAAAAATGTTCAAAGCCGACTGGAACCTGCTAGAGTTTTCATAGTCAACTTTCATTTTTCTTATTGTTTTTTTATGTCGTTCGGTATGAAAAAATAATGAAAACCAAAAACTAGTAAACTTCAACAAATAAATTTCAAAAATTTTTGTTGTTTTTTTAAAAAACAAGACAACTTTTTAGATCGAATATCATATAGAAATTAAAAAACAATAAGGCAAGCAGTATGACTTCATATTGACCTATTTCAGCGAAACATTTTCTGTTTTTCTTTGAAAAAAGAAGAATAAAAATTTTGGATTTATATTTTCTGAAGGTTATTAATTTTTGGTTTCCATTATTTTTTGCATATCGAACGACATAAAAAAAAAAACAATATTGCGACCATAAAGAAAAACGAAAATTTGACTATGAAAACTCTGGGATCTAGTCGGCTTTGTCTCTTGGCGACTTATAAGCCTACGAAAAATTATCTATTAATTTTCAATTACATAATTGCTTTTTCAGTGAACTGTCACTCTGTCAGAGATGGCCGTAGTGAAAAATTGCAGATTTCTCTGAGATAATCTCTGATTGACATATTGAAAGTTGTCAGATGGCATTTGCCTTGCAAGTCACCATCTTTCCGACAAATCGTATGCTTAAATGCTTTGATTTTCTTTCTGATCGGCACACTCCTCTAGTGGTGGTGATGTTGTATCAGACTGATGAGAAGGAAAGAACCATTGAAGCATCGATGTCTCTCTCTTGTCTTATTTGTCGATGTCTTATTTTATTATTTTTCAACAATCGGATTGCTGTAATTTATATAATAATTTATTATTATATCAATAATTTGTTTCTATGAAACGTTATTCCAGGATCTTTTCTGTTGACACGCTTTTTGCAATCAAAAGCTAAACAATTTACCATTATAACGAAACGCAATTCAGAAAATAACTATAACATCCTATTATACCCTTAAAATTGTAAACGGTGGCACCACGCTGTCCACCACCGCTTTTGTGAGTAGTTATCAAAATGTTGCTTCAACTGCCAACAGTGCCAACTGCCAAGCCAACCCACGGAGACACGTGAGCTTTTCTTAACTTATCCTGAGAGCTACCTAATCTAAGCACTAAGCAGTCTATTCAATTTTTTAGTTGCCTAGGGTCAGTAACTGTCAAGTGTCACACCCAGATAGCACCGAGTGTCCTATGGACGTCCGTTGAGTATCCATTATACGTCCATTGGTCCATGGACAATAAATGGACGTCCTACGGACTTCTCTGCACGGACTTCCTAAGTACGTCCACAAAAGTACGTCCATTGGACGTCCATCGAGTTATTTTTGACTATTGCGCATGACGTGCTGTCGCAGACAGGAAGAGAATAGCTGCACAAGTGCGCACGCACGCGATAACCACCCCATCTTCCATTCTTCCACTATCATACAATCCACATTCCTACCCTACATTATACAAATTCGTCCCAAGGAAAGACTTCCGCCATTCCCATCAAACTCAAGACTGCTAGCGTGAAGATGAAGACATCTGCATTATACAGTGAACAAAAGAAAGAAATTCGGTGAATCTTTAATTTTTAGAGTTTGTGAAAAATCCAAAAACGAATATTTTCATTAAGTTTATCAATATTATCATAAACTAATATAATTAACAACTTTTCAATGAAAATTACCAGATTTTACGTAAAACTTAATGATAGAAACACACGTAAGTAGGTAAGTAGGTACCTATAGTCGTTTTCCTGATGTATATTTAGCCCTTATCAACGTTGTTTTCAAAACAGAAAATTACCGTATATACCCTATACCTATCACTACATTTATTGGATTTTTCAAAACTCTAAATTTCAAGACTTATCGAATATTTTCTATCTTTTGTTCCTCACTAAGATACTTATCAGCAAATGCTTTGTGGACATCCGATAACGGACTCCATATGGACGTCCGATAACGGACATCCTATGGACGTCCGATATCGGACATCCTATGGACGTCCAGTAACGGACATCCTGCGGATGTCCAAAGTTGTGACAAATGGACACTGAGTGGACGTCCCATGGACGTCCATAGGACAAAAACGGACGTCCTATGGACGTCCGTTGGTACATAGAGGGATGTCCATTGGACGTCCATAGGACTACTTTGTGCTGTTTGGGCAGTCTCAATAAATTTTGCTGTCATGAGTGTCTACTCCTTTGCCTGTTTAGTGTTTATGTTCGGGTGTGTTTCTAAATAGCCAACGCTGAGCAACAATGCCAACAAACCGTTTCTAAATTAACGTTGACTGACGTTGACTCAACGTCAGCAGTCAACTTTCTTGTTTCTAAATCACTGTTTGAAGTCAACGTTGACTCAACGAAGTCAACGCTGGATTAACCTGTTGAGTTGTTGAGTTGGTACTCAACGACAGGCGAACGGCGAACGTAAACTCATGGACATTAGCATTATAGCGTTTGAAGGTTAAAGTAATTTGTGTTGATAAAAATAAAAATAAATTATGAGAAAACTGATTGAAAATGTCGCAAGAAGTTAAGAATAAGGTGTTTTTGGTTGCTTGTGTCAACATTCTATCAACACTTAATTTATTGTTGAGCAGTAATCAGATGATATGAATATGATACTCTCGTCATCAGGGCTCTCCAACCCGCAAGATTCACATCTATAAAGATACGACTCCATTTCATTTAATAAGCTTTTGATTTTACTTCAGCTAAATATACCAGCAATAAAATTCAAATTTTTTTTTTAGGTAACTAATTAGGTAATTAGGTAACAACTTCGACTTCATTTTGTGATCAATATGTCAATGTCAACTGTAAGACGTCATCCGTCATTTCAGTTTGTTTCTAAATAGCAGGTCAACAACTCAACTATCCAACTCAACAGCTCCACAGCTGAGCTGACTGCTGACTTCGTTGACTTGTTGTCCAACGTTGAGCAATTTAGAAACACACCCCTTTTCTCGTTTTGAGTTTGTCGTTTGTTTACTTTTTTATATTTTTGATTTTTGTAATTTTGTTTATGTTTGTATCTTGATCTTGTAATTCTTGTATCATCTTGTCTTGTGTCATATTCATATTATTATTATTGTGTTGTGTTGCGAATGTTAAGAAGACGTTGACATAGACGTGTTGTGTTTTGTGTTATGTTATCAATGTATTCAATGTTATCATGTGTTGTTACACTGTTGTCTAACCATAACCAAGGTGTTGAGAAAAATAATGCGGATTTCAAACGGATTTGTATTGCATAATGATTTATTAATTAACATAACTAACTACCGATGCTGTTATATCGTAATGAAGTAAAAGTTAAGCAGACTCAAATTTATCAAGAATAATTTCTGGTGTCCTGCACCTAAGTATGTCTACAATATGTAATTACCTACCTATTTGCATGCCTACATAACATGAGTTATTTAGGTTGTACGGTTGTAGTTTCTATAGAAAAACAGGTTATCTAATATAACTGAACCTGAACTTGTTATATCCTTCTTCCTAGACAATGCCATTTACCTTGTGAAATTTTAATTTTTCCTACCTCTGATTCTAAATCTTTTTTTTTAGTGTAAAGGTACCCAACTTATACTTACCTATTGTATTATAGTATATAACTGTGTTAGTTGAGACCTTATCTTGATTTATTGAAGGTTACATTTAATGGAACATTTAAAAAATTTGTAAGTTGCATTAGGTAATGATAAGTTAAGTACAAGAGGCATGCGATTAAAATTACATTAATAATGCTTCTTCGCAATTCACAAACTAAACTTAATTTATTTATATTGTGAATAACAGTGATAGGTACTAAAAGTTTGTTTTTAGGTAAGCCCTTATATATAGGTAGGTACCATGGTTATCTACCTACTAAACTAATAAAACGGTCATTATGGAGATGAGCGGCATTGGTATAGGGCGATTTGGCTTATACTATCGGATAGCTTGTGTCTCTAGGAGTATCAAGGTACCATTGAATTTTTGCGCCGGCAAGTAATAGTCGAGTAATAAGGCCTTAAAGTTTCATCCTTGCCCTAATACGCGTATATTCGTACATATATGCTCGAACAGGAAGCTCCGCACTCCGTCGGACACACGACTCTGAGTGCGTGCTTCCCGTCGAGCGCATATGTACAAACACACGTAATGACACTTTAAGGCCTTATTTCTCGACTATTACTTGCCGGCGCAAAAATTCAATGGTACCTTGATACTCCTAGAGACACAAGCTATCCGGTAGTATAAGCCATTTCGCCCTATAGCCATGCCGCTCATCTCCATATTTACCAATAAAACTTATCAGCAAAAATAATATTGCATACTATTAAAAAATTCTGCTATAGTTTTTTTTTTCATATTATGGTCATTATTTACAACTGGGTATCCTGCAGTTTCACTATGGCACCTATACAGGGTGCACACCATAATTATATCCTTCTCTATATTGCTATCTCTTAACGCTAACAGATACAGGGTCGGTTAAACAAGTCCAAAGATTCGCAATTTTGTGGCCATTTCGAATCAGTCAAGGCATACAAAATATCTGTGACCGTTCCTAAAATATCCTGAAAAATCGAGATTTCCTATTTTTTCCATATCTTTTTTATTATTGGAATTTATTTTGCTTTAAGTGACTGAAAGTTTTTTCGGTAATCCTCGCTAAATTTTACCCTACCATATAAATAAAAATAAATCCTCCAAATTCCGGTTCGGTAAGTCAGCGTCTTTGGTCAGGGTAGGTTTTTTTTTTCATTTCAAGGCCATTTTAAGGAAAAAAAACCCTACCCTGACCAAAGACCTGACTTACGACGCATTTATTTTTATTTATATGGTAGGGTAAAATTTAGAGACTGATTGTACAGGATTACCGTTTTTTCAACAGGTATTTTCTATTTATTGTAATCTTAGTAAATAATGGCTTTTAAAGAAGAGTATAATATTTTAATGCTAATCTCAGACATCCTCAGTGTTGTAACAATATCAACATGCTTCATACTGAAAGTCCCTCAGATTCTGAACATACTCAGAGTGAAGAATGCTCATGGAATAAATCTCATAGGACTTCTAATGGAACTATTTAGGTAAGAAATCTCATCTAAATTGAATTTTTTACCCTGAGGTATATCCTGCTATTCCTGCTTGAGTGCTTGATGATATCTTTACTTCATCACTATATCATTCTTATCTGGGATATTAATACTGAGAGTAATAAGTGTTCTAAATAAAGTTGAATGTTATTCGACTATTTGAACTATAGAAAGGTGAAATTCTGAAAAAAAGTTCATAAGCACATTGGCCTAAAAATCCTTCTATAAAGGAGCTAGGGCTGTTGAAGTCGCCCCACGTCATTTTATATCTGTAACAACCCTTTGAGTAACAGCAATCCCAAATATATACAGGGTGATTTTTAAGTTGAGGCATTTCTTTTAACACCTTGTAGAATTCATTAAGGCAAACAAGTTTTTCAAATAATTCTATCATTAAATCAAAAATAAAAGAGATACCTACAGCCTTTGATATTACGGAAAATCTTAATCCACCGTCTTGGTAGATTATGCATGCGGGTCTGATAGAGATCCATAAGTAGAGCCTTGAAAAAAATACAAGAAGGTATCAGTAATACCTATTAAAAGCAGCTGCAGTGGCATGTGAAGTGACTTTAAAAAAATCCAGAATTCAGAAAAACAAAATCAAAATAAAATAAAAATGGACAGAAATAAAAAAAATAGAACACAAAAATACAATAAGTCAAATAAATTGAAATTATCCATTTCCAATTTCACAGATCATGGTTTAGATGCTGACAAACAATAACCTCAGGCAGAATGCTCTCCGCTATCTATTTATTCTGATCCTACCTGCCTATTTCCAAGGGCGTAGCAATGATTTTTTCTAGGGGGGGGGGAGGCAGTGGTGGCTCGCAACATTGTAGCATAAGACAAAAAGGGTCTTGAAAAGAATGTGAATGGAAAAAGCGAAGAGGGATTCTTCCCTGAAACAGCGCCACAGGCGAATTTTTTTATTATTCAAGGTCATTCAATTTCCCAGCACTTAAGCTCTTAGTCACAGATTATTTGGGCCAAAATAATGGGACTTTCCTAATGCAATTTTTCATTTAGAAGGCCTCCTTTCAAGGTACAGTCAGAGTTAAATTTTATAAGAAGTTTTTTCATGATATCCAGTAGAAATTTTGCACAAATTTCTTTCTCTTGACAACACACTTTTTGCTAGATTTCGTTCATAGAAAATCGAAGCGCGAGCGGAGGGAAGAACGGTTTTTGTTGACGCCTCTGGTTCGAATATTTTTTTACTCTTTTAAAATTTTGATTCAGGGCTTGGTTTAAGAGATTTTTCAACTTATTTCACTATGCCAAGAACTTGGCATTATCAAAAAAATTCCTTGAAAACAAGAAGTTTGAGTAAGTTACCTTAGGAGGTAATAAAATGTATGTTTAACCAAAACTTTTGCCAAAATTACAGTCGATTATTATTATTTAAATTTGTTCAATTCTAAAACATCGAATTAATCAATGAAACATAGACAAATTTGAAAAAGTGGGGGTGGGGGGGTCAGCGTAATCTCCAACCCCTGTTCCCTCCGCTCACGATTCCATCTCTGTGAATAAAATCTAGCAAAAAGCATGTCGCCATGAGAAAGAAATATGTCCAATATTTCAACTGTATGACTCAAAAATCAATGGAAATATTGATAAAAATTTCCTTCAAAATTTATGTTTGATACCCTGCCTGTATAATGCTTATGTGAAAAATGGCATGAGGAAAGTCCCATTATTTTTGGTCAAATGTTGCCAAGAGCAACATTTGTCACCTACTAATTTGTGACACACTGTATAACTTGCATCATAAAATAAGAATTAGTCATCTTTCCTTAATTCATTTTTACTTTATAACTAGAAAGGTACCTAAATTTGTTTTTAATATCTAATGACTGTCGATCTTATCATCATTCTACCCAGGAAAAGGAGTTTCTAATCTCATAATCCGAGTTCCATGGTTACCTCGATGAATGTCTCAACTTAAAACTCACCCTGTAGGTGTATCAAGAGTGACCCCCTCAGGTGATATAAAACCAATTAAATGTTAATCAGGGTCTATAGTACGGTTGACATATTGTTATTTTATAACGTATTGTTGGTCATGGTCTCCACACAAAGTGGCTTACCTGACAAAATTTAAAAAATATCCTTTTATCGCGATTTTTCAGCTACGAAGTGGCGTAAGTGTATTTTAACATGAAACCTTCAAGTTGTCTATAATAATTGTATACGAAGAGGCGTAACTGCAAGAAATAGATATATTTTTTTAAATTTATTTATGAGTACCTACTACCTACCTAAATGACTTTTTTACAATGCGAGCAAATTGAAGATATTTAGCTGTGCGCTATAACTGCAAATTTACATTTAATTTTCCCCAGTAAAACATTGAAATTGTTAGTCAGGTACGTCACTATGTGCAAACTATATTATTTGCTTTCTTTTGTAAAAATAGCTCCTCCAGTAGATGAACTTTTCTCACACCCAGGTAATTGTTATTTTTGTAGTTACACTGTAATGATGTCATACAACTTCCGGAACCGCTATGCACTTCTTTCTTATATGGAATATCCTATAATATTGGTACAGGAAATTGTTCTAATTCTAATCGTAATGCGTTACAAAGACTGCTTCAATATATATGGGATAATAGGAGCTTGTGTGTATGTCTTTATGGCTATTAGTTTCTTATCTGGAATTGCACCACTTGGATTATTAACTTTTCTCGTGGTATGTTTATGTGTAATTATATTGAAAAGATTTTATTTAACATCACATTTGAAAAATCAAGTTTAGGGATAAGCAAAAGATCTTAATGTGTCGTTACTATGAAAGAGTAAATAAATGAAACGATGAGGTTGTCTTAGTTTTCGAAAGAAACAATTTGACATAATAAATTTTATTTAATTTTTTGTTGCTTTAGTTAATCTACCGATTCGTTTGACAGCAGAAATTTTTTCCTCTCATTTTATTTCCTTACATCATATCACTGAGAACTGCGACTATCCTTCTCATAATATAACATTTTGCATTTTATCAGTCGTATTTTTCTCACACTTCATGTCTTGTTCCTAAGCTTGATTTTTTGCTTACCTGCATATGAACCAGAGACTATAAATATTGATTGTTTTCAAGTTGTCAATCTTGGGTACCTATTATACTTTATGGTATGCAAACACAAAACACCGGACACCTGTTACACAATAAAAAAAATTTATAGGCTCATTGTAATTTTTTTAAACCAATTGTAAGCAACAAAACTCAATACTGTAATCAACAGCCTCCATCTCATCTCAAGACATATGAACTGAAAATCTCCATCCTATTTATTTAATTAATTTCTAGCAGTAAACACGGGTTGTCAATTTTTATGAAATGGGTATAAGTTATTTATGACTCATGAGTAAAGTTAGTTCCCCAAAATATTTGGAGCAAAATCCTATATTCCTATTCCTATATTCCAAAATCAATAGTACCTAATGTAGTTTGGCACTACTTTTTTTTACAAAATTTTCACCCTCACCCACGAATCGATCTGGATGCACTGGGAACATATTATCCAGTAATCCTCATCGCAGCACAGGAAGGCACTCAGTATAATTGTTCTAATTTTTTTATGTGCCATGTCTTTATTTATTTTATTATTTACAGTACAATAAATTATTTATTGCCTATTTAAAATAATCAGAATCATTTATAGTCACCTGGTTATCATTGATGTAGTTTAAAGAATAATATAATAATACTTGTAATAAATTTTAGTTTGGTAATTTCACACATTCCTATAATTCTAGCCATTATGTACACCAATAGGAGCATCTTCGAAGGTGGTTCAACTTTCTGAAATTATAAGAAGAAAAAATGCTGAATGTGTCAGTCTTTTGACATGGTTTATTTCAGCTTTCACTAATTTAAGTAAGTTTAACAGCTAAGTAAATTAATTATTGTTTCAATTGAAATGATATTAGTGTGGCGATATTTTACTTTAATAATTTAAAAATCTAGGGACCGGTTGTTCAAAAGATTGGTTAAACACTTAACCATGTTCAGACGATAATGTGTGATTAGCTCATAGTTGCTGTTTTTCAAAAGGTAAGCCATGTTAAAAAGTTAATACAAATTAGCAGTTAATCTGTATTTGGCTAACAGCGGGTATTATAAAGGCTCATTAAGTTAACGGGCAGATTTCTGTGGCCATTTCTGAAGAAGGTATCGAGTATAAGTGAAATTTTTCAAAATTTATCTATTCTTGACATGACAGTATGTAATTACAAAAATGTTAATAAAAGTCATTTGACGTCGATATTAGCTTCAAAAACAAGCACAGAAATCTGCCCGTTAGCCTAATGAGCCTTTATAATATTGGCTGTAAGCTATTCAAATAATTTGAATTATGTGAATCAAAATTGTCAAGAACTCTCAGATACAATGGCAGTTCACAATGTTTCCAAGTGGCTTAAGGTGACAATGGCAGTTCACAATGTTTCCAAGTGGCTTAAGGTGTTAATCACAGATTAGCTGAACACTACATTTGCATCTTTTGAACTTTGCGGAACACTGCATTTGCATCTTGAACAAGGCAATCAGGTCAAGGTGGGCAACAAAATGGTCAAGTTGAAAGTTTTATCGCCACAGTTGTTAAAATAGACGATTGACGATTCGTTAAGATTTTGGTTCGAGTGGTAGATTTTATAGAATCAGCCTGATGAATTTATTTCATTGGTCTATACATCGGTACGAAAATTGTGTACAGTAAATGACATTTCCAAAAAAGTAATTTCAGAGAAGAGGCAAGCAGAAACTTAATTTGTGATAAATATTTACCGCTTGCCACTTCTCCGAAATTGCTTTTTTAGTACTGTCAGTTACTGTACACAATTTCCATACTGATGTATAGTTTCAATTATTGAAAAAATATTAAAATTTATGTAATATTGATCATTATACAGTAAAACCTGGATAACCCGGAAAGAAAAGAGCCAATCTGATTTTATTTTGTCCTTATTCTTCAAAATATCATAAACTTGTGTTTTACCACACTTATATTTTTAGAAGCTTAAGCTAATTTTTTGTTTCCATAACACATAATTAAATCTATTAAAATAGATTTCTAAAGATTTCAGTGTTAGAGTGTTGAATTTTTTATTTGCAGACATATCCAATATTGTACCTACTAAAAATAATTTGATGCTCACAGTTGGAGCTTTAGAATTGACTAAAATTGAATCCAAACAGGACTACACAGGAAGTGCATAAGTACCTACAGACAGTTTTTATTGCCGCAATAAAAAGCGCAGTTTCTGGCTTGAGCAGTGGAAGTTAACATGTAATGTGTATAGCTTAATTCGGGACCGGGAAAAATTTCTGTGATAGACAGATTTCCGTCTTATTCAGTGTCCGTCTTATCCAGGTTTGACTGTAGTGCATTTTTAGCAGTTTTCAATGTAAGCTGCTTTGAAAATTGTGTTTTTCCCTGGCTTGTAACGAATGAGCTTAGACTAGCAATATGAGATTCTTGTATTGTTTGTTAGTCTAACTGCCTCTGAAGTCATAAGCTTCATTATAAACCCCTTCTGTAAAAATTATTTTTACCTATTGAATTTTTTCATGCAATAATAAAAGCAGACTCATTTTAAATTCACCATGTCTTCAGTATTGAGTCAAGGAACCCTCTGTATTAAAAAATGTTTGGTCAATAGACCAGTTTTTGAATTTCCTAAAAACTTACAAAATTAAAGCTTTATTAAATTGGTAATTTCTTTTGTCTCAGTCTAAAACAGTTATTTACTGTATTTTATTTTCCAGCACGAGTATACACCATACTTCTGGATTCGGCGGATCTTTCATTATTATTAAATTTTTCTGTGAATGTATGTCTCAGTTCATCGATAATGTTAACGGCGTATTATTATAAACATCTCAAAACTGAATGAACGATTTTCTGAAGATCATCAAATAAGAAAAAAGACCCACGTATGGATCCTGATTTTAATTCCTGCCATTTTAGTAATTTTAATATTGTTATTTCGTGATTAAAGTTATACAATGACGTTTTTGATTTTTGAGATAAGTGCACTGTAATTTATATTAGAAATTATATTGTAGTTATATTTAGTAAAATAAAGTTATATTTTTTCTGCATGAAATTTATTAATTTATTACCGTAAATCATTTGTTGTTAATTTTATCAACTGTTAACTGCAGTGGTAGATTCATAGAATCTTTCCAGAACGATGGTTCAGATGTTCTACATATTCTGATGGGTGTAAAACATTTTGTGTTATTTTCACTCATCTCAAAATCCGGTCACAAATTAGCCTACTCTGAGTACCTAATAGTGGATGTTAAAACTTGAGATGAATAAAAAACATCTTTAAAAGGATATCCAAAAATATACGGGACAATGTTTTGACTCTATAATACAAAGGAGTCCTTCCTAAATGACACGTAAATCACATCCCGGAAAATTACTCAACACTTGTCAAAGAGAATAAGAAATTAGCGAAGATAACAAGGATTATTCAACCCGGGTTTCTAAACATGTATATGATGTACTGCATTAGTCAACGTGAACATCCGCGAAGTGACCACATTCTTCCATAAATATTTTATTAAATGATGAGTATTTTTAGGATATTTAAAGTCAAGTCTTAACAATGTGCTTTATATTTTTGGATATACTCTCTACTTGAAATACAGTAATTATTTTATTGAATAGTTATACACAGAATACTACTAATAATTTGAAAAAACAAAATTACATACCTACCATTCCTAAACAAGTAAAGAGAGGTACTGTGTTACGATCAAATAACTAGTATAATATATTTATATATATATATATATAAAAAAAACTGAAAATTTAAATTCCAAAAACATAAGAGAAACAACTTCAAAGATTTTTTTTTCAAAAAGTTTATCATTTTAATAGTAATGAGACCTTTTGCATTAATTCCAGAAAGTTATTTAAAGTATTATGAAGTTATTAATTAGCTCATAACGACAATAAACGTGCCTACAAATTAATCTCTACAAAAAATTTGAGAGCAATAACGAAAAATATACTAAGCTAAACTCAAAACTGCATTTCTAATATTAACCCTCAAGTACTGTAGTGGTGCTGATAGGACACAATTACCATGTCCTGCCTCAGAGACGGCAAATGCAGAGCAGGTTTGTTAGATAAATGACTTTGTAGTGGTGCTGATAGAGGACATAAATACCCTGTCCTGCCTTAGAGACAACAAATGCAGAGCAGGTTTGCTACATTGGTCATTGTTAATAAAATTTAGTAAAGAATCTTATGAAAAATACCTACAAAATAAATGAAAAAGCGGGAAACTTTCAAAATTAAAACTAGTAATTCAACAAATACAAAAATAAAAGCTCAAAAAAAATTACTGATAATTACTAATTACTTGTTAACAGGAAGTCCCGTTACTACAGGAAGGCGAATAAATTCTTACTGCACAGAAAGGATGGTAATCGTCTCAGACTCAAAAACAACCAACCAGATAAGGCTGATTAAGAGTATCTCCGCCGTTCATCGAACATGTAAATTCTTAGTGGCGGTGAGCTAAGTTCGCAAGATGTGCAGTTAACGCTTAGCCTTCGCCTTCCTATAAAAATCAGACAGTACATGGAATATCACTAGTTAAAATGGCAAAAGTGCGTGAAAATGCATTTGCCGAAAAAGTCAGAGTGTGCCACAGTACTAAGGGGTTAAATAATAAAATCCTAATATAAACCTAATCGCTAGCACAACGTTATTGTATCTTACTTAAACCATCAAACCGTATTTATTACAAAAATCACACGTCATCCCATGTAGTTACCTATGATTAAACAACATTACATGTACAAGGGCCGCACCAAATATCAATAAAACTAAAAAAAAATCTAAGATATTTTTTCACTAAAAGCAGAAATTAATTACTATTGACAACCACACTGTTATGTATGTGCTTTTATGAGAATAAAATCGGTTGCTGCCATAAGAACAGAATAATGTAACAAAAAAGAACAGATAATTCTGTTCAACTCGACTATTTGTAAGTTTAAGCACAATGAATAGCCACCCTGCAAAGTAAATACAAATGGGACTACGGTACTTGGTTTTGTAAATTTTGTTATATAATCATCAGGATACCTGGTTACAGCCATACGGATTAATAATAATGTCATAGTAAATAAAAAAGTACAAATCTTCAATTCAGAAGTTCAGCAATGACCCTGGACAAGTCGTCATTGTATCTGGCGAGGAGAGTTGCATTGAGATCCCGGTTGGTGAAGCCCATATCTTTTAGAATGAGCAAATTGTTCTCTCGGGCAGTTCCAGGGTCTGCAGACAACCAATGTCCATTTTCCCATCTTCCAGGCTAGAAATAGATAATCCAATCATTATTGTAACCTGGTAAATTTTATCAAGCAACTCGTATGATTTATTTTTATAAAACACTAGAACCTTACCTCTTGCTTGGGTTTGATCATATTATAAACAGACTTGGCTCTATTAATGGCAGAAGAAGCCACATTTACAGCACCAGCAACAAAAGTTTCAGGTAAGGTGTGAACTGCAGACGGTGCAGATTCAGGGTGATTCTTTGGACCTGTAAATCGAAACATACAAGTTATAAGTATCCTTTGCCTGACAGACTACAGAAGCAACACCATAAAGTTCACATTGGTCAAAATTCGATCATCAGAAAATCTTAAAAAACAAAGAATAAAACTGACTTACGTACCTTGCTCAGAAGCAAGACTTGCTCTGGTACTGTTATATCCGTTCATAACTTCATAACTGACTACTGGATAATCAGGGATTACAGTAGTTTCCCTAAATGCAGATAGGTCTGGGTAGACAACTGAGGCATTTTGTGCTCCATAATTATGCTGCTCTGCAGTTATAGGTCCCATGTAGGTGGACTGATGGTTCTGTGAAGTTGTGGGGCTCACAAATTGGTAATGTCCAGATGTGTACTCAAGGATTGGTGAACGGCAGTGAAATAGTGGGGGGCGAGTGTACGCCGTGCAATGACTCCCGGCTGAGCACAGACTTGGATGTGGAACTGGAGACTGGAACGTGGATGCCCCATTTTGGACCGATGTAACTAAGGGGTAAGTATTCTTTGTTAATACTTTTACACTCGACTGTGCGTTTAAATCATAATATGCTTTTAAAGAGCTTCGGTATTTATCAAAGGCTAGGAGGCCATCAGGGCAAAGACTCGAGTGAATAATATTTTAGTAAATTACACAAGTGTTAACACTCACAAATCACTAAGCAATGATCACATGATTCTCTTGAAAGCTAAATTCACAGGTTACTTTTGGGTTCTATTTTACTTACCGATACCGTTGACTGACGAACTGACATGGTCAAACTGGAATTCCGCCGGATCAATCACCTCATAACCGGGATAGTTCTGCGGAAATACAAACAATCTTGAATTCGACTGGGTGCTGTCAGTCATGCAAGGCCTGCTATCTGAGAAATTTGATCCCGTAGCTGAACAATAAGACCAAGCCGGTTCAGCCATATGAGGATACACCGGTGAATTCTTAGGAGCCATGGGATCTTCTCTTTTTGACTTCTCATTTCCAAGAGTGCTCAGATTCTGAGGATTGATCAGGTCGGGTACACTGTTGCATGGAGAAGACATATATGCACGATAAGTAGATCCAAGAGCTTCATGTTCAGTAGGAATGCGATAGTACATCGTGTTACTGTCGGTGTTTGTAAGTTTATGACCGTTTACTTTTACTTTTACTCTTACACTTTTACTTTCGGCTTTGGGGATACTCTCTGTAAGATTCGGTCCAGCTTTAGCGACTTTAATCTCCTCCGAATAAAACAGCGGCTGACGAGTGATTTCAATGTGTTTACTCAGTTCAAGAGGGGTTTGAGAGTTTTCACCGGAAGTAGCTTCAACGTTGCTTGGTTTCACTTCCGAAGCACTAGCTTGGGTAATATTCAAAGGATTTGATTGGTTGTTGTTGACCTCAAGTCGTTCTGGTCCGGGAGCAGCTTCGGCAGTTTGCAGGAAATCAGCTCGTAAAAAACGCTTTGGAACTGCAACTTTTTTAGAATTAAAGGTGACGTAAGCGTATCCTGAAAAGAATAGATTACTGTTAGTGTGATAGATTCAACAATAAATATTCAGAACAGAAAATTATTTTCTTGCAAAGCTTACCTTCCATCGTGTCCTTTGTTTGAAAAGCTGTATCTTCATTTCCGTTCACTTCTTCATTTTTAGGCAATTCAACCGGAACAGAACAATCAACTTTAACAAATGATTCTCCTCCGTCACTAACACTTTCATCTGCCGCTTCTTTGTTAGCTTGAAATTCTTCACCCTCCCCTTCAAATTCTTCTTTTGATATTATGATATCCTCGCTTAATCCATATACACCTGAATGATTTTTCGAAGGGCTAGACAGCTCCTTCTTTGCATCATTAGCAGTTACTTCCAGCAACTCTGGGAGTTTGTCCACTTTCTCCAATGATGCTTGGACTTCTGCGCTGTTGTTTGAATGTAGAGGATCAGGTATAGACAAGACGCAGTAGTCGCGTTCATCCAGGGAACTATTACCACCACATACAGAATAAGCACTGTCACTGCTTTTGTAATCTTCTTCATCGCTCAGATGCAAATTATTAAAGCCATAGCTGATGCATTTCATCCCATTAAAGTCACCACCAATATAAGATGTTGCATTTTCTTTGGTAGGTTCTGTGCGACTTTCCTCAGTTTTCTCAGACATGGTAATTTTATTTCCTAGGTTAGAGCTTCGCGAAGGTATGGGATCCATAACGGTAATGCAACAGCTAATCCAGTGTCCAAAACGAATTCCTTGTTGATGGAAATGCCAGTAGCATTCATAAATGCCGGGTTCAACTGAAACAGAATTCACCAAATAAGCGCTCCAAGGCCAACCGAATAAAATAACTTGCTTACCTGGTACATGGAATGCAACATTTACAAGCTGACTTTCGTTGGGAGCCAAGTGAGGCAATTTGATCACCTTTTCTACTGGCAGAAAGCGAGTCGATCCCCAAGTGTGTCTCAACTCGGTCTGGAATATTAATATGAACCATAACATGAACCTTCCAAAGTTAAAAAATATGAAGGGCAGTAGTAAAAGTCAATTTTGTAAATTCACTTAAAGAGGAGGCAAAAATTTTGCAAGAAATCAGAGGAGACTTTTACAAACAAGTAACAGGCACACAAACGTACTTACATTATTATCCCAGGTCAATTTTCCTTTATTATAAACTCTCCATCTATGCACGTACAACTTCTCTCCAAGACAGACTTTAACAGACATGGTATCTGGGGCGTCCACAGATACAGCTCTGGCATCCATGTCACTTTCAATGATCGAAATGTCAATTGAAGCGTCATTTTCTGTTCCATCTAAGACCAAAAGTTCCTCATTCGGAGGTCCTTTATCCTGACTAGGCTGGCGAGTTTCATTGGATAGTTGGTGGGGATCAGTATTCAAAATGACCAAACGATCAATTAGAGCACTCTGAAACAATTTTGTCATTCCTTGGAACTTGTGCTTCTTTTTGGAATCTTTTTTGGACTTTGCTCCGATTTTTTCAAGTTTCCTTTCATATTTGTGAAGTTCTTTCCTGAAAATTATTTAAACACTGTTAGATAACAATCTTTATACCAAAACATTGAGTATAAGGAAACTGATTTCAACATACTCTTTAGAAGCTTCAGCGAGTTTTTCAAGCTTCCTCTCGTATTTGTGAAGTTCTTTCCTGAAAAATGTTTAAAAAGACAATGAAGTAAAAAATAAACTCTAAAAAATTGGAAAGAAAACTGTTTCAACATACTCTTTAGAAGCTTCCGCAAGAAGAACATTTTTGCGGGCCTTATATTCTGATCTGACATCAGATTTTACTTTCGTTTGCACAACAACTTGGCTTTTGTTTATAACATCGACCATGTTCCTGATTTCAGAATGTACCTGATTGACGATGTCTTCTTTGAACTGTAAAACGTTCATTATTGAATAATGATTCAATTATAATCATAAGAAAAAAAGCAACATTTGAAAAATAAATCAATTACCATACCTTTGCCATGTATGTTAAAAACCACTGTGGAGGGTCCGCATGATCTTGGGGAGCTGTCGTAGTACCCACTTGAGCTTCTTTCTTGGCAGGTTCATTTTTAAATGTAATCTGCAGGTTCTTCTTCCTAGCACCGGCGAGCATCTCTACAGTGATGTTGATTATCTTGTTTTGTTGAGAGACGGTACGGAACATAGTTAACGCCTTCTCGAAGGCCTCCTGGGAGTCAATGCAAGCCTCAGTGCCTTCAAAAGTAACATAGTGGACTCTGATGTCACCACGAGGGGGTACACCTGAATGGGTCAGCTGATGACAAAGAATAAACATACATAAGAATTTGCATCCCTAATCTATTATGCAAAAAAAAAAAACACTTACAAGAGTTCTTGAAAGGAAAGTATTGGACAACTAAGTTTGTGAGATGATGGGCCCGGTAATATAATAACAATGAATGGACTGCGATTTTTTTTTTTCGTTTTTCTTTATCGAATAATTAAAAGGGGCCTAGCAACGAATTCCAATGCAAAAAAAGAAAATATTGATAAAGACGATCAGAGACTAAGAAAAAGGGTTCCACTCTGTATGTTCAAGGTTTAAGATTGGTAGTTGCTGGAAAACATTAACAAATTCAGAGCAACAAATTAATTTTTCTCACAAATAATTGAAAAGGACCGAGTGACAAATTCCTAGACAAAGAAAATATCGATAAAGATGATCAGCGGCTTGAAGTTTGAAAAACATTCACAAATAATGTAAACTGCGATCTATTCAAAGATTTTATTCAAAGGCTTAATAAGATGCTACACAAGTATCTAATTACTTTTTAATGATTAATTACCAATCTAAAAATCTCAAAATTCGTGAGAAAAATTAATTTGTCGCTCTACATTTGGTAATGTTTTTCAACGATTACCGATCTTTTCGCCTTAAACTCGCAAGGTAAAACACTTTTCCTGAGCCTCTGGTCATCTTTATCAATTCACGACTTCCCAGTCGTGCAAAAAAATACGACTTTAGGCACTTGTTGCATAAATAACTATTATAAAACAAATGTCTTTTCCTTTTTCCTGGAAAAGACTTTCCACATTGAAAAAACTAGTTTATAAAAATAGAAGTATCTTCTGTAAAAACTGGACTGTATTTATGTGAAGACAATTTTGTAGAAAGCATTTGTTGCAATTATACTCGTATATATTATGTTTGTACAGTGTGTTCAAATAAAACTGGGACAACTCTTATACAACGCAAATCTCAATTCCACTTGTTCATATAAATCTGGGACACCTGTTTTGTTCTTTTGTTGTATTGTATTGTATTTGTGGCTTTCAGCATGTTAGTTGTAACTTGACATCATTAAATATTTTGTGGATACTTGACAATAGGAAATTTATCGTAATTTATTCCAGTAGAAAGATGTAATTTAATATTAATCCGAGTATTAATCATAAAGGATCAACTTATAAATGAGAAAAGTAATTTTTATTTAAGTTAATTTTTAATTTAATCCTAATGGCATATGAGCACAAAGTCCAGGGTATCCAACTGTAAGAAAAAATATCACAGCCAACTCTAATTTAAAAACATCTAGAATTGCATATCTTGAATAGAATGTAACATCAAGGTTAAATTTCAGGTCCCCATATTACTGCAATTACAGCATTATTTTTCTGGTGAAGTTCTTGGAACACTCAAGCCTTTTGTATGGTATGTGAAATAAGATCCTAATGGGTCTGGGTATTGGAAACTTAATCCAAATGGAAATGGATCATAATTATCTATAATGTGCTAGTCTCCAAAAGATAAGATGGCTGAGTCAGTTGCTTATTCTGGACTCTGTAATTATCGCGATAAAAGAGTGGATATAAATAAATGATGTAAAATATGCATTCAATGCATACAGTGCAAATCTGTTATTGTAGTTTATGTTCACAGTGCATAACAGGTTTCAGGAATTCATGTCTGATAAGGATAATGGCTGCAATAATGTGGCAGTTTATCGATAGAGATAGCAGATTTGAAGTAATTATTGTTACCTTGCAGGAATTGTTATCGAGAAGAAAGTCCGATAAAGAGCTTGTTAAAATTAATTGGAAAATTGAATTTATTAAATCAATGGATGATATTATAATATTTTGAATAGTTTTTTTGAATTTTCTGTTTTCAGACTTTTAGAGTTATTTTTTTTTTTATGAAACGTTTTCAGGACTGGTTAGTCCCTTGATTACTGTATTTATTGATGGGTAATAAAATTAAAATTAAAATCTTCAATTATTTTATATTTTAATACTCATCAATAAATATATTGATCAAAGGACTAACCCGAGGACTAACCAGAGCCTAACCCAAGAAAACTATTCAAAATGATAAAGTTAATGCCCCATTGGAAGAAAACTCTTGAATACAAGTCAAGAAAAATATCTAGTCCCAGGACAATAAAAAGAAAGGTCCCCGTACTTTAAAAGTTTTGAAACATTTCCAGTATTTCAACCTTTACTTTGTCAAAACTCTCATCCTCATCATTTTTACCGAGTCATTTACAGAATATGTTTTTAAACCATTCTCAATGTCCGACATATTATTAAAAATTGATGATCAAATTTAAAAGATTTTAAAGACATTAGAAAGATAATTTGTTTCATTTCTGCATTGCGTGATGTCTACTTGATTTCACAATTGATTTTACTTTATCCAGATAAAGACACACCTTTTAAAACTCAACTCCTAATATTACCCGGAAATTCTGATATGCAAAGCAAGTCAAGTAATAAGATACAATTCATTATCAATATACAATAATATACATTCATTATTATCTACCTATAATACCTCGCATATCAACTAACTACCATAATATACTAAGAAAATCGTTTGTTGATAACACCCTATTGTGCAACATGTTTGACAATTCAAAATGATCCATGCTCGCTCCGTAAAAAAAATACAAAATGAGGTCCAACAAGGTCTATACAGGGCGTTAATTAAGTATGTATGTACAATAAATTCAACACCCAATTACACATATGAGTGATTTTTGAAAATTATTGAAAGTTCATATAAACATGGGTCCGCAAATGCTTTGTTTACAAGATACAGGATGTAAGAAAAATAATTGCTGTTTCATAAATATCTTTATCCTTTACTTGATCTTGATACTCCTTATCTTCAAATATTCTAGTCTCACAAAAGAGATACTTTTGAATTCTGATAACTCGAGGTATGAAGAATGAAGTGAATATTCCAATGCTTGGCACTATTTGTAATTTCGACCCTCGGGAACTAACTGTTCAGCTTGCAGGGAAATGTGAAGTTAGCAAGTTAGCCGGATCGGAAATTTAAAAAATCACGTCTTTTTATCTGAACAAACAAATAAAATTATTGGCTGGTCAAAAACCGATGGTCAATCGAATACGCTATAGCAATTTGTTTTTCCCGACTCACTTCACGAAGCTATGTTTCTTGGTTGGTCCAGTGATATGCAATGAAGTGAATTATATTTTTTATTTCGAAAACAAAGCAAAATACAACAAATTAATGTTTGTGGGCTTTCTTGGCCGGCTTCTATTGAAATCGTAATTGATTCTGGGCTGTTGTGCCTTGGTCCATAGAGATTTGCTGCGAACATTTCATCTACAGCTGCGGTAGACATCATCAGCGGTTCCCTGGACCAATAAAGAAACATAGCTTTGTGAAGTGAGCCGGGAAAAGCCGGGAAAAGTCGGGAAAAACAAATGGCTACAGCGCATTCGATTGACCAGCCAATAATTTCATTTGTACACGTCCAGATGAAAAGATATTACTTTTTTTAATTTCCGATCCTTCACATTTCTCTGCAAGCTGAACCGTTAGTTCCTGAGGGTCCAAATTACAAATAGATCCAAGCATTGGAATATTCACTTCATACCTTGAGTTCTCAACGACGTGCGGGAGTTGTCACTGCCAGTGGTAACAAAAAGGTAAGTTCACGACCATTTGCAGTCAAGTGGTTTGACGACTCCCTGAGATCAGCCAGAGATAAAATAATTTTGTTAAACGAAATATTCCATATTACTAACATCATCATCAAGGTCTATGATATGGTGAGAAATCTCAGGAAAGCATATACAGGGCTGCGATTAATGTTAAGAAAAGACAGGTATACGAGAGGTACTTGAGGGATCCTGTCGGCTGCTGCTGATGACCTGCTGCGTGTGGGGGCCCACAGTAATACTATGAATTTTTACGACATAATAGTAATACGGCAAGGTTATTTAAGATATTTACGGAAAAGCTGTTTTTATTTTCAAAAAGTTTAACACGCTGTATCTTGAAAATGAAGCATTTGCGTACTCACAAGTTATATGAACTTTCAATTTTAAAATCGCTCAAATAATCGGCTGTTAAATGTATTGTACATAATTAACGCCCTGCCCTGTATTCTAAATGTCAAGTAAATTTGGGCCAAAATGCCCATGTCTATGAATTTCGCCATAATAGACTTTTGAATGTTCAAAGAGCTTTCAAGGAGAAAATTAATAATCCTTCATTAAAATATTTCAACTCAAATAATTGCGTGTTCATTATTCTTTATCTTATCTTATTATATTACAAGTAAGAAACATTATTTTTGGTAGATCCCCTAATTAAACAAACATGGCTCACAAACTGTGATGACTAATAAGAATAACAACATCGAAGTTCAAAGTACGAACTCTCTCAAAAGTGGAACACAGCTGCCATAAAGAAAAACGTCATTAACCTTTCCATTATCCATTAAATTAAAAAAATCAATTAAAATGACAGTTTTCAGTTTTAGGTAAGTATTATATTGCGAGGTATATTGTATATTATTACATCACTTACCAGATACTCCTTGAAATTTTCCCATTTCGAAGTGGTAGCAGGGTAATCGCACATGCTGAAAATACTATTCGCGGTTTCGACTCCATTTATGAACCTGGTTTTCCACTGCACGGCGAATATCAATTCAGAGTACTCTTTCTTATTAGGTCGATTATCGGAGCTTTGCGCCATGATTCCTGATTACGCAGAATAGATCGCGAAATGCTGTTACCTTACAAAAAATACACAGCCACAGAGCAAATGACCATCGGGAAAGTCAAATTTATTGTTGAAATTTTGAACCAATTGTTTTTGTTTGCACCATCCACACCAAAACAACAGTATGTCAACAACACGTCACAACAATAAATAAAAGATAGACACCACACCACCACCACTACAAACCACACAAACACAACACGGAATTTATCCGGTCGCGCAGGTACAGTTATTATTATGGAAAGTAGTTTGTTATTATTATTTATATCAAATCAAATAAACATTTTTATTATACCAAATTAGCTGCACTAAACACAGAGTCACCAGTCACTAGTCAGTCCAGAGCACCGAACGAACAGAACTAATGTACCGTGAAAATGAAATGAAACCAGTACCAGTATCGTTCTCCCGTGTGCAAACTGCAAATATGCAAATAATAATAATAAAATTAATAAATATTAAATATCCGTATCCCTTCCTTTTCTCTCCACATAATAATAATGACGTATTGCTTATTGGGGACTTCGCGCATGACATGAGTTACATTTCCTCTAATATCAACTCAAACTCTATCTCAAATACTGTTTGATGTCATAAATCACGATTCACGATGTCAGTGCGTGTCCAGTGACGTCATGTTCTAGACAGTTACATACGACTTGGCAGTAATAATAGCGTGAATTTGTTGATTATTTCGATCTTTGTTGTACTTGTTGCACTATATTTTATTAGTTTGACTTACATGCTTGGCTATCTGACGCCTCTGTCGCTAAAAATGGTTAACTGTGTTATGTGTGGGTTGTGGGTGTGACATAAGACCTGATGTAGGTAGATGGTGTGAGAATCACGCAAGAAAAATAGTGTTGTAAAAGGGCCGGCTCTCTATTTTTGAGGAAAATATTCGGATATATACTTTTTGCAAGATATACCGGGTGTCCCGTTAGTAGGGGATTCTTCTCTGGCAGCTTTATTTTTTAAGTTAGAAAAAAAGATGAGGGAGAAAAATTGTATGGTTTAAAAGATATCTACAACCGAAAATAATTTTCCGCTATACAGGCTGGCCCAATATCGCTGCATGCCTTACAACCTTGTTATTAAATAGCTTCTGCGTTATAAACAAGTAAAAATCACCATTTTCCATTTTCAAAGCAGCTTACAATGTAAAACGGCTCAAGATAGAAGCAAACGGTTTATATGTTCCTATCTTAATTTTTCACGTGGTTTCTTATCGTGTGGATGATATCGTTATACAGGGGGTGATGAAAAATCTGATAATTTTCAATTTTGAATTGTAAAATAATTTTTACTTCTTAAAAGTCAACGAATATGCGAACGTTAAGTTATTAGGTATACTGTTATTAATTGGGTAAATTATTATAAATTATATTTCTAAGTAGTTACCTACTTTAAAAGTAAGGTTTTATCTAAAATTTATAATTTATTATTATTTTGATAAAATACTCAAATAAAATAACTCAAATTTTACACAATCATTACAAAACTATACGTCAGATTATGTCAAATTGAGAATTTGGATCTAAAGGCAGCTTCATTTTAGTTTACAAATCGTCCGCAATGCGCGATGCGCTACCGGAATGCGCGTGAACAGTGTTCCCATGTTCGTCCGTCGAATGCATTGAATCGAATGCCGTTGATCTATCGGTCTCTTTTCATATGTTGAGACTGTTGTTGAGAGAGAGACTATATAATCTTAAACTAGCTAAGCTTGCAGGATAAGTAACGCTGATCGGTGCCGCATCCCATCCCATCAGTGATGTGAAGTGGAAGTGGCAGTGATGTGTCAAAAAAATTATGTGATGTGATTATTTATTAATTTCAGGATGTTGATGAGTTGATGTTGATTTTATTTGAAAGCAGTCTCGCCAGACCACTAATACTTTGAATGCTGCGGAGATTTAATAAGCCTACATCATCACTTCGTTGAAAATGTTGGAATATTTAAAACGGTGCAAAATAAAATTTATTACAGCCTATATTATTGTCTACTGGAACATGGCCACAGTGAAACATTTCAGTTTTTTAGAGCTATATACAATTAAACTGCTACAATTGCCAGCTTCCTCCGCTTAAATCGAACGAGTTTTTTCAAACTGTTCATACATACGTTATACGTTTACTCCCAAATTAGAAATCGGTGAACATTTGACCTAAAAAACTGCTTACATGAATGTGTATTATTTTTAAAAAATTGCAGATGCTAATAGTGATGAATACTAAAAAATGGAACAGAGTTAAATAGATAAACGAAAAAAACTGCCTTATTTGTTCCTTACTTAACCCTACTTTTTGGAGTAATTTTGGATTTAGGTAGGTGGAGTTTTGCCCCTCTGCAGAAAAACATTATTTATCCTGTCGTGTTATTTAATCTAAGATTTTGACGTTGACGTGAACATTGACATTATTATTGACATGATATTTTGTAATTTTTAATGAAATAATATATGTCAGTTTATTGGTCATTGACATTGTCATTGTCAATCAGACAGAATTCTGAAGTGAAGTTAGAAGTTATAGAAGCAAATGTTACAAACATCTGCAATTTCTAATAAATTTTAATTTCGTAATTTAATTTTTGCAATATAATTCACATCTGTTGTTTCAATAATGAATATAAAGCTTTTCAATGATGTTTTATAAAATATGGGTTTCGAATTGAATCGATTTCAAGGAGATGTCGACGAGGAACTGATATGTCCCATATGCTCAGGTGTTTTGGAAGATCCTTTACAGGTAGGTAAACTACTTCCTTTTTTGGTGTTTACTTCTCATCAGGTCACCAACATTTTGTAATCGCTATATTTTTTAAGGCACCTGTTTGTGAACACGCTTTTTGTAAGGCCTGCATTAGTGAATGGATTTCAAGACAACCAACTTGCCCTGTTGATCGTCAGAATCTCACATCTGCACAACTTCGACAAGTTCCCAGAATTTTAAGAAACCTTTTAGCAAGGTAAATTTCCAGAACAACCATTAAGACACTTACTTTTATGGATTGCACTTTTTTGAATTGCCATAGAGTAAAATAACAGTCTAGCAAGATAATGCAGATAACAGGGTGTTGTTAAAGATAACACTTTGATGGCCGGTTGCACGAAAATAAATTATAAATCTGTCAGATAATAACCGATTTTAAAACCCCCGTGCTATCAAAATATTGGTCTGATATTGCTAGGAATAAACTCTACTCCCTTTAATCAGAGATAATTTAATTAGGTACCAATAAAAAATAACGGATTGAAAATATTCACCATACCTATTTTCAAAATTTGCAATTTAAAATCAGGGTAAATATGTACATTAGCGGCATGGATATAGGGCCAAATGGCTAATACTATCGGATAGCTTGTGTCTCTAGGAGCATCAAGGTACCATTGAATTTATGCGGCGGCAAGTAATAGTCGAGAAATAAGGCCTTAAAGTTTCATCCTTGGCCTAATACGTGTATTCGTACATATGCGCTCAAACAGCAGGAAGAACGCTCTCCAGTCTCCATCGTCGTGTGTCCGACGGAGTGCGAGCTTCCTGTTCGAGCGCATATGTACAAATATAATAATAAATAATAATAATAATAACCTTTATTCATCCTTCAAGCCAATACAACATACATTGATTGCTTATCAGACTTGTCATAATGTGTCATCGTAGTAACTTACACATCTAAAAATTCCGTAACAGAATAGTAGGCATTATCAGTTAGATAGTTATATAACGTACACTTAAAGCTATTATAATTCTCTATATACCCAACAGTATTGACAAATTTATTGAAAAACTTGATGCCTCTATAGACATGAGAGTGTTGCCCTATACTTAGTCTCGAGAATGGCATATGTATATTACTGCTTTTACGTGTATCATGGTCATGGATCAGACTATTTCTGGGGTACATACTTTCCGTTTTTTTAATGTGCATAATGGTGCAGTATATATAAAGACAGGGTACTGTCAAAATTTTCATGTCTATAAAGATACCCTTGCATGATTCTAAAGCCTTTAGATTGGACATACAACGTACAATTCTTTTCTGAGCAACAAACACTCTTTGAAGATAGGCAGAGCTTCCCCAAAAAGAAACCCCATATATACGCGTATTAGGGCAAGGATGAAACTTTAAGACCTTATTTCTCGACTATTACTTGCCGCTTGCCGCCGCAAAAATTCAATGGTACCTTGATTCTCCTAGAGACACAAGCTATCCGATAGTATAAGCCATTTTGCCCTATACCCATGCCGCTCATTTCAATAATCACCAAAATCAGTATTTATCTGAAACATTTTTAATTACGTTTGCAACCAGGCCTGATAGTACCATATCAAGGTGTAGGTACCAACAGCGTTCATCTATTATCTTTCGCATCGGTATGTTATTTTGCTCTGTGAAGATCAAAACTGGTTCGTGTTCATATTTTTAGTAAGATGCGCCTGAACCTAACTAAAGACGCCTAGAGCTCTGTATAAACTAAATATTCAGGCAGTGGCGGATCTAATGGTAGGCGGACTAGGTGGCCGTCTGGGGCTCCGGAATACAAAAGGGGCCCCACCCTAATACTAACATATATTTTTCATTTCATTTTAGCTGAGGGAAAAGCACTTTTTTTTGTATATTTTGCTATATTTTGTTGTCTTCTTATAATTATTGTAATAGTGAATTCAATATTCAGTAGGTACATTTTTTTGTCTTAAATTTGGTACAAGCAATTAATTGCTTATACTCTTGTTAGCAGCTCTGGATTTGTTAATAGGCCCCATACGTAGGCCGCTACCTATTGGGGCAGCAGATACATCCTAATTATAGTTAAATGTTATTTAATTTCCATTAGTTTTCACAATTTCCTATGAAAAAAATTCGCCTTTCGGAAAGTGAATTTCCATAAAATTAGTTTCATCAAAATCTTCTATAGCTCGACCGATATTTCATGAGCTAAAATTCTTAGAAGTGTGCTACGTCACTATCTCGGAAATGCAAGCTGACTGCACTTACCGCCGACCGGAAAGACAGCAGCGGCACGTCTTTCACCAATTCACGCTTCATTGACACATTTACATGCCCTGAAAATACCGTGTGTCCCCGGATAGGTGAAACGACTCTTATAAAAGGCAAAAATTTTTTGATTTTAATTTTAATTTTTTGGGGTTCAGCCCTGCTTGGCTAAAGAATAATTTCTAACAAAATTTTAGCTTTGAGAAATCAAGCATGCCTTGGAAATTTCCAAGAAACCGGTTTTTCTGTTGAGTAAAGTGCCTTTTATGTGGCAAATACGACAAAATGTTATTTGAAAAAGTTGTTCAGAATCAACATTTAGGTCTTTATACCAAATTTCAAAATCATAGGCCAACTTTGATCTTTTACATTTACAGTAAAAGTCGTTTATAACGACGCCCAAGGGACCGTCATTTTAAGGTCGTTATAAGCGAACCGTCGCTATATCCAACTGGAACTAATACCCACTACAAAAATATTTATGGTTGGAACATAGGTATGTACATAATATGTATTTGGAAGCACATTACGTTAAATACATTAATACATAATATTATGTTGAATACATTTTATCTATTCATAGTATGATTTCCTTGAACTTAAATCAAAATAATTTCCGGTTTTTCCAAATAGTGGAAATTGTGGAGTGAGACAGATGAAATTTCGTAGCCAGAGAGCTATTAGATTCTCCATTTTCCATTCTCGCAATTATGGCACCTTTTTCCTCAATAGTTAAAATTTTTCGCTTTTTTGATTCCGTCCTTTTTATCCTGAATAGTAATTAAAGAAAAAAATGAGTCCTCATGCGTACAGGAAACTAAATGTTTTTTACTGTATTTTCAAGGATTATCACTGAATAAAATACGTAGATCAATTCACTAACGAAAACTAAAATTCAACCAACACTCACATTCGCCTTCTGCGTATCTAGCGTATATTCATTTACTGGCAAATTTCAAGACCACACAAGTTCGCCTTTCTTGGAATACATAAAAAAAAATTGCCTTTTTGTAAGCCAAGCTACCCTTATTTTTCCATCGACCGTCGTTACACACAGTCTATAAGATGCAAACATGAAGCTTTTGTAGTCGTTAAATGCGACTTCGTCGCTTTATCCAAACGTCGTTAAATAGGGACAAATTTTACATTAGACCTATAGCAAACCAACCAAAGGTTTAAAAACTCGTCGCTAAATACGGTCGGTCGTTCTAAACGACGTCGCTATAAGCAACTTCCACTGTACTTTAATTTTTATTTCACAAATCAAAGAATTTCATTTGTAACAAAGACTTATATTAACAAATTGCTATTGCTATGGGTACAATTTGGTTTTTCCATGGCAGTCATTGTTACAAAATGAAATTCTTTGATTTGTAAAATAAAACATAAAAATAAATGAAAAAAATTAAAGTTGATCTATGATTTTGAAATTTGGTATACGGACCTAAATGTTGATTCTGAACAACTTATTTACACAAAAAAATTAAAATTGAAATCAAAAAATTTTTGTCTTTTATAAGAGTCGTTTCACCTATCCGGGGACACACGGTATATTTTATTATTTAAAATCTACGTTTCACGGTCCGCCCGCCACTGCTTACAAATATTAAGCGATGGCAGAGGCCCGCGTGTCTATAAGAATAAGTTATCGATTTATTCTTTTCTGAGAATTTTGTTTCTTCAAATATCGTACGGACTGTAATTTGAGTGATAATTTATGTAAAGGTAATTTAGTGAAGTAAATTCAAAATCGAAAAAGGGCGATGGCAAATACTTAAGTGGCCTAAGAAAAGTGTAAACTTTGCATTGGCTCTTGGTCTGAAGTAGATTTTACTGTTTTTTCTTTAGAAATGTATAAATCAGTTCTAAAAGATGCTCTGTGGATCTTGTAATTTTTTTATTGATTGATAACTTAAGTAATTAAATCGAGTCATGATCTCAGATTTTAATACTAAATTTTAATTTTATTTATGTGTAATAATCTTTCGTTTTCCTAAATTTTATGTAATTAAATTACATAATAAAAACTTCATAAAGAATACGAATACTGTGACTATTTTTGTGAAAAATTTCGGGGGTGGACCTCTGAACCTCCCATCATCCTGGGGGATACTTCCCCGGAGGCTATCCCTCTAAAATGATTATAAATAAATTATAAAAAATAAATTATAAATAAATACCGCTTGGGGTCTCCATTTAACTGGATCCGCCACTGTATTCAGTACACATAGAGGACATGCCTGTCTGCAAATAGGTGGTGGAAGTCCCTTTATGATCTGTTGACAACCTGTTCTGTTATCTGCTGGGAAATTTTTAATTACTTCCTACTATTATTAGTAACTACATGACCAGTTTCAAAGATTCCGTTTGGTGCACCAATATCTGCCATTTCTCTGTAAATTTCATTATGATTATTGATTATTAATGATCTAACTCGGACGGTAGAAAATATCTGCAATGTATAAAGAGACGTCCAAGGAAAATAACACCAACCTTCCATACTCTCATATGCTGCTTTAATGTCTGTCTACATAGACAGGGCCTACTTTTTTACTTTTGGAAAAGTTGATTACTATGGTAGTTAGTTAACAATTACTATTCCTTTGTGTTAGTTCCTTTCAAAGTTCCTTTTCCTTTTCATATCTTTATCTTTTTATTTTAAATAAGAAGAATTTCACTATTGTTGCAATGTTTCACTATTGTTGCAATGTCTCACTAGTGTTATTGTGATACATTAATTTGCTAGAATAGGCTAGAAACTCATAAAATATGCGCATTAAGCATTCATAATTTGATAAGATTTGTGCATTATAAAGTTCTTAACCATTTTTTGCTTGTGTAGACTGTGCATCTCGTGTGATAATGCGCCCTACGGGTGCACTCGTGTGCTGAAGCTGGATTCCTTGACAGTCCACCTGGAAGAATGTGAGCACAACCCCAAACGGCCGCTCCCATGCGAACTGGGCTGCGGCCTCGTAATCCCCAAGGATGAACTGAAGGACCACAACTGCGTAAAGGAGTTACGTTCCCTCATACAAACTCAGCAGCAGAAAATCAATGAGTTCCGTCTGGAGCTCGACGAGCAGCGGTTCTTGATTGGAGAGCAGCGCAGAGAGATGCAACTGCTCAAGGTGAGTTCGTTTGTTTTATCGAAAGTTGTTTTACAAAATAAAATGAATGTGTAAATATAATGCTGCTTGGAGGTATCCATTATAAATAAGAGATTTCGGTCATTATACAGGATGACCCAATTTTCCATGGATATAGAATAACCACAGATTTATGAGGTCAAAATATGTCGACTTAACCGAAATAGTCCAAAATGACACCCTTTTCAAGATACAGTCCTTTTGATACAAACCAACGACATATTTTCCAGAATAAGTCAAAAATGAATTTAATGAGAAACTTCAAAATTTTATTGCCTACTATAAATAACTGTTAAGATGAAAATTTTACTGCCTACTACAACAACTGTTAAGATGAATAAACTGACATAGTTTTACAAACATTGGCACCTGTGGGGTTTTCCTGTTTTCAATGTCACTTTTTACCATAGAACTTTTTTATCGGCAGCCCCACTGATTGATTCTCTATTTTTTTATTGAAAAACTAATGTATTACTTTACTTTTAAAACTCTCTAGGCTGCCTGGGGTGTATACTGTGGCGCAAGCCGAATCTACAGTACATTTTATTCTTGTTTCATAAAACAGTTTAGTATTGCATGGTTGCATGGTTTTCCTGTAATTGATTTTTCATGATAAACCTACACTTCTAAAAACTTATTTGTGAAAATCTCTTTTTTAATTTAAATATTAACTTCAACAACAATGTTCCACCATAATATTCTGATACGTCAATTTAATGGAAAAGTTATATGTGTCTAAAATGGCCCCATTTTCAAGATACAGCCCTTTGAAGAGGGTGGACCAAATTCAAATTTTCCAAAATAAGTAAAAATTAATTAAATGAGAGACTTTGGTTCGTGTGTTTACCTTTTTATTACCGATCTTCAGTAAACAATAATATACAGGTTGATCAGTAACTCGCGCACTCCAAATACAGGGTGATATAGAGTCCATTAAAATTGAGGATATTCTTAAAAAAAAAAAAAAATTGAACCCAACGGTTGGTTTTCAAGTTACAGAGTTTCCCTCATCCGAGTTTAAAGGTAATTTTTTCAATAACCGTGATAAAAATTAATGAAAAATTCAGGTTACTGTAATGTCTGGAACGGATACCATATAATTCATCAATTTTTTTTCCACAAAACCTCTTTACAGAGGAATTGAGAATGTAAATTGATAAAATACCTAAATCTGAGCGAAATTTGAAGTT
Organism: Malachius bipustulatus; assembly: GCA_910589415.1. Classification (NCBI taxonomy): domain Eukaryota; kingdom Metazoa; phylum Arthropoda; class Insecta; order Coleoptera; family Melyridae; genus Malachius; species Malachius bipustulatus. The sequence continues at coordinate 85,776,146 of OU342630.1, read as the reverse complement.
TGGCAACCGCCTAAACTCAACTTAGAATATAAAATATTCAAATGCCTTCGTTGCTATGGAAATAAAAATAATAACAATACCATCTAACCCGAACTTATTCACATGTTCAGTGCAGTGTTGCCACCTTTTTTTTTTACAAAAATGGTCATATCTTTGGAAGAAAAAAACTTACAACACTGCAGTAAGAAAATTTACCACTCTTAAAAAGTTAAGTTTACCGCAGCATGCTATGAGTGCGCGAGTTACTGATCAGCCTGTATATTGATAAACCTGAATCATTTTCTTATGCATTTGTTTCTTCCAAACTCGTAAAGGTGATCTAACTCGGACGGTAGAAAGTATCTGCAATGTAAAAAGAGTCGTCCAAGGAAAATGACACCAAACCTTCCAAATTATCATACAATAAAAATCTGCCAATGTCCAGGTACTCTAACCAAGTTTAATAACAACTCACCAGTATTCTTTTGATTTAGAGCAGAAATGACGAGATTTAGTTTTTATAGGATTTCATGAGGGCGCTGAGAATCTCAAACCCATCGATGAGAGCAATCGCTGATGCAATGGAGAGAGACGAAGTACTGCGATGGAGCAACTCCCTGCAACATGCCCGTGTCACTAGATGGGGCGGCATGATATCCACACCAGATGAGGTCCTTCAGGTAAGAAATGCAGGATAGTATACTCAATGAAAGATTAACTTTACTACAAACTATTATTTTCAGTCACTATTTAGTTTACAATAACCTCCAAAGACCTAATCAATTTTTTTTTGTCTCTAAACCCTTCACTCAGCACTGAACCCAATTTTTCCCTTTTACACTTGCAAATAATTGTACCAAGAGTCTACTAAGAATACCTGTCTCATTCATATTCCAATCTAATCTTAACTATCTACTTTCTAGCCTTCTTCTTATTAGCTTTCCTTCTGATTTTTACTTTCATCACTTCTACCCAATCTATTATACTCCACTTTTACTGTTCACTTAACTTTCTAATAGCACTCTTCTGACTTCTGATAGCATCCTCCTCTGATAATTTTGGAAACCACACTGGATGTCGGATGTCGCGAATTGACAAATTTTAGACAGAACCGTTGATGCCGCAGTTCATTCGAAAGTTATTAGGGAATAATGCAGATTAATTGACATGTTATTTCAACTAGCTGTCTAGATTAGCTGAATTTGACCACATTCTAGATTCAAATAGGCCAGAATCTAGACGAACAAGAAGAACAAACTTTCATAATTCTACTTATCTATGTTTGTTATTGTGAAATTAATAATAACAAACCTATTCAATAATAATTATAGCATGTTGCAATAATATTTTTGAGAATTAGAGAATTATCGCAACAATGATCCTTGATAGTTTTTAATTTATTTTTTTATTCATTTTGTTATTGAGTGTGTTTGTTATGTATGTAGCTCTATACTAATAAAATGTTTGTTATTATAATTTTGGTTCTTACAGCGTATGATTCGACGCACATTGACAGAGATGGGCTGTCCCGCACACATTCTTGATGATCTGATGGAGAACTGTCACGAACGTCGCTGGCCACCGGGCCTTTGTTCTTTGGAAACGCGACAGAACAACCGACGCCAGTACGAGAGTTACGTGTGCAAGCGAGTGCCCAGCAAACAGGCTGTGCTTGTACTTTCGTGCGACAACAGTCATATGAGTGAAGACATGATGGTCGAGCCAGGGCTAGTCATGATCTTTGCTCACGGGATCGAATGATTGGGTTTCCTCGCATGTGATAAGTAGGCTACTTTAGTGTGCCGGTGGAGGGATAATTTGGGAGGTAAAGGTAGTCTACCATTGAAAGGGATGTTGGTCTTTGAGATGTGCACATATTCAAAAATATATTTTGGAATAATTTTGTTGAAGTTCTGCATTAGCTAAATGTTGGTCCGTTGTGGATGTCAATTATTAAAATTAAGACAGAGTACAAATGACTGAATTTTAGTAGTTGTAAATTCATAAATTATTTTGTTTATAAACGAGTCAAACATTCATTAATTTTCTTAGTTGACTTCTCTTTTAACTCTACTTATATTTACTGCTTTGTGAAAAAGTTAGGAACATCAAAATAATTATGATTTTAGGTATCATTTTTCATGTGCCAATAGAGAAGTCCATGTGCTTCCTAGGACTATTCCTATGAGAAAATTTAAATATGAAATCAATATCAATGAATGATTTGATTACCTAATTGCTAAAAAAAATCGGAGTAAACTCTCAAGTTATTTATCAGTATCAGTGCTTTGGTGATATAATTTTCTTGAAGAAAAATTTGATTTTTAAATGAAACAGACTTAATTAAATTTGTATTTTTAATTTACATTTTTAATGGGTGGTTTTAGGATTTTTTTCATTCAGTGGTAGACTATTTTTAGCAAAAAATCTTAATAGTAAGTTTCAATTATGTACTTGATATTCTTCTAGCAATGATATTTTCCGACTTCAATGAATATTTTTTCATCAAATTTTCAATGTTAAAGTACTTAATATCAGCATTTAACTATGGATGTGTAAATGTAATTTCTCTATCTAGTAATGGAGAAGAGTATTATTTTTTGAAAATTAAACTATTTAATGTCATAGGATATAAAATGAAAACTTTAAAAATTCTACTGTTAATAATGGTGCTAACTATAAATGTGTAAAAGCAAATACATTAGCTAGGAATAGACGAAGCGATTTGCTTGCCGATTTGATCGCCACGAGCAAATTCGGCGGATTTGTTCGTGGCGAGCAGCGTCGACAGATTTTTCAAGTCACACCATAAACGTCCACGCTAATCGTACAAATTATCCGTCGGAGTGGCTCATCACATACAAATGTGTACGTTTATGGGGAAACTACACGATTTATCGGTCGGATTTGCGTGGCTCGTGATCTGTAGAAAATTTCAAGAGGTCGCGAGCCATTCCTAAAATCCTTTTTTGACGCTTACACTCAGAGTGCGGTATTTACGCGGTGTTTTTAAGCTAATTAATATTTGATAATAATGTCAAAGTATAATAATAATAACAAAAAGGTCAAACGAGCTGCTGTGAGCGTATCCCGTATCGCGCTAGTCTGGCAGAAAAGTCTGTTCGTTTATGGCAGAAAATACTATCAAGCCGTGCCAGAGGCGTCTACGGTGCTGGCATGGCTCTTGGCATGGCGCGCTGAGTTACCACAAACGAAGAGGTTTATCTTCCGGGTTTGCTCGTGGCGATCAAATCGGCCCGCAAATCGCTTCGTCTATTCCTAGCTATTAAGAAAAGAATATCTTTTGGCAAACTCGTGCTTCTAATTTGATGAAGAAAAGTTTGGTGAGACAATATTTTAATTCAAAATGGCAAAAATTCATAAGCATGCGCAATAAAAAATGTTTTTGAGTGTATGATAGATACGACTTTCAGTGGCGGACAGTCACTCATCATCAATTTAGGGTGCATCACTGGAGTCAAGGGATTAGCCATTGAATTATTATAGCGCCCTTGAGAAAGTAGCATTGTCAGTTTAAAAATTTTAAATGTTTGCCTAAGGAATCTAGAATCTATTTTTTAGTAAACACACGGTCAAATAATATGAATAAAACAGCGTCAATTTTTCTTCTGTGTTTGACTTATATTTCTGTAAAAAAAAAACATTGAAGAAATCCGAATTCAGAATTTCTCAAAAAATTGCAATTACCAATTATTAGAGTTTACAAGGAAATTTTTTTGGTGGTAAGAAGTAATGACTTTTACTAAGGTTTCTTAGAAAAACACTGAAATTTTTTGGGTATACAGATACAGTAGAGTCCTGTTAATCCGAATCATATCAGGCACATAGTTGTTCGGAGTAGCGAAAATTCGGACTAGCCCGTATTTCGCTAGTCCGAATATGTGCGGATTAGTAGATATATCATTACTCCGTGTGAGTGCGGATTACTGAATATCATGAAGAAATTTTATAGAAAATTGAAATATACAGGGTGATTCAAAATTCAGTACAAAGATTTTAAGGGCATATTTACCAGCCAAAAATAAGAAGTTTTTTTCATATAATCGTATGTTCTAACTTGCTTTGTTTTCTAGATACAGGGGGTAAAATTTTGAAAAAAAAATCGATTTTTATCAATTTCTCAAAAACCTCTCAGCCGATTTAAATAAAATTTTATAGGCTTATTTGTTGTCATAAGGGCCTTCCTTTGATGGGAATAACTTTTTTAATTAATAAATATAATATATATATAAATTTAAATATATAAATTAATAATAAATTTTTTAATTCCAGTGGCGTCTCAGGGGGCTACCTACTTGAAACACATGGTATAATTAGAATAATAATAATAATTTAATAGGGCCTGGCACAGATTTTGATTTTTTTCTTGGAAACAAAGCTAGAACGAGTAAAGCTCAGAAGGCAAGAAAGTTACATTATTGACCGCTTAATCTAAAAAAAAATATAAATTGTCAAAAAAGCAGTGGCGTACCATAATTTTACCTATAAGTTTCAAGTAGGTAGCCCCTGAGACGCCACTGGAATTAATAAATTTATGTTATTCCCATCAAAGGAAGTTCCTTATAACGACAAAAATAAGCCGACCAAATTTTAATTAAATCGGCTGAAAGGTTTTTGAGTGATAAATAAAAAATCGATTTTTTTTTCAAAATTTTACACCCTGTATCTAGAAAACGAAGCAAGTTAGGACATACGATAATATGAAAATGTAAATACGCCCTTAAAATCTTTGCACTGAATTTTGAATCACCCTGTATAAGCATTTTTTATATTTTATTCATTTATCCGGAAAAAAGTATTTTTTCAGAACCTATTGATATTTTTAAACAAAAATTACGATGTAATATTTCTTAATCTGTCAGTTTTTCTGTTTTAGATTCACAATCACTTTTTTGTTCGGAACTTAAAATTTTGAGGAATAAAGGAAGAGATATTTGCATAAATAAATCAATGGTGATCCGTTCATATTAATAACTGTTTTAATATGCATACAGTCATGTCGTCCCGTTTGGTGATGGGTTTGACAACTTGTTATTATAGCACATTCAACCTTTTTGTCACAAATTGTTATTCAGAATGGCTACCATAAATGACAAACTTCACTTCGATGTAAATGTACTTAACCTTGAACCCTACATTTATTTTTATTTTTTAGGCACATGTCTTTTTTGTTGATAAACTAAAAATATAAATATTCACGTGAATTTATCATTGCGGAACTAAAAAAAAAAAAAAACTGCCACTCTTGCTCTATTTTTATTTTGCTATTCTCTTCTTTTCGTAGTTTTCTTTGTAAGTATGATTGATAGACGTTAGCTACTATTAGTAGAAATTTTTAGCAATTTCAGTAGATAGTATTACTAAGTTACTTATGTTCTTTTTTTTAATTTTATTGCTATTACTAATCAAAAATTGTTTTTAAGTGATCTCAAAATGCGGTATATTCAAAAGGTGTTGGCTAGTCATTATTTTATTTTTCAAAAATATTGTGATTATGAATTCTAGGTGAGTCCTCATGCTTATTATAATTATTACACATTAGATGTAAAATGTTTTGTCTTGTTTGAACATAAAATTATCATTTAATTCTGTTGTTAAAAGTAATCAACAAGCTTGTGTTTAATTTTGGGAATTTTATAACATTTTGATAATTTAATAAAAGTATTTTTTGTTAGAATTTCTATTTTGTTTATTTGCCGTGTTTTTTTGCAGCGTTCCAGGTTTTTAAAATATTTACACCAATAATTTCATTTCATGTTAATTCATGTAGACTGGTATCTCCATCCAATTTTTAAACTTATTTCAGAGCTATAATACAGGGTGAGTCAGCTAAGACGTGGTGGTCAATATCTCCCTTATTTTTCTTAAATCACCGCCCACATCTTTTAAAATTACTTTAAGTTATAAGGTGCTTTGTTTTTACATGACAGACATAACTTTTGTGGGCGTTCAGGCAGAAATCCAACTTGAATGAAATTGTAAAGCGAACAAGTCCAGTTTAGTAATTTCAGATTTGAAATACTAAATAATAATACTAAAATAAATACTAAATAATACACCTTGTGACTTGTTATTTACCAACATGGCTACAGTTCTATGCATCATCTGATGAATTTAGAGACTTGTACCTATGTAAAAAATGCACATTTTCTTGACCACGCTTTATAACTCAAAAATTAAAAAATGGACTAACCGCCAGTATTATAAAGGCTTGTTAAATTAACGGTCAGATTTCTATTCTCGTTTTTGAAACTAATATTAACGTCAAATTATTGTTATTAACATTTTTGTAATCCCTTTCATGCTAAGAATCATTAAATTGCTATATTTTCCACATAGAGTTCATACCTTAATCAGAAACGACCACAGAAATCTCCCCATCCACTTATTGAGCCTTTATAAGTTGGTGTACCTAATTAGTGATTTCTGCTTGAACGCCCACATTATGTTTTTTTTTTTAATGGTACCACACTATTATTGTATTTTCAATTTGTTAATTAAAAAAAAAAATTTAGTTAAAAAATCCAATACCTAAAGACACGTATCCACCAAAGCAACAAAGGGGAACATTTATGTTTCTGTTCCAAATTTCCGAAATGTTTACGAATGTTCCTAGTACGTTGCTCAATGTTCCGTGATGTTGCTAGTAGAAGTTGTTGCTTGTTGTATGTTGCCATTTGTTTGCACGCAATATTTGCACTTGTTTCTCGAAGTTCCTAAAATTTGGAACAAGAAGCAACAAATGGAAACAAAATGTTCCTGTGTGTTGCTTTGGTGGAGAGGCTAAGAATGGTTTCTCCGGTTGCAGTTTAAAATGTGTAAGTTATGCGTTATAAACGAATGAAAATCAAAATTTTCAAGCTTGAAAGCCATTTACATTAAAAACTACTCAAGATAACAGAAAACGGCTACATGTCACAATATCTTCATTTTCAACTGGTATCATATGAGACATATCGTCGCTGTTATTACGAAATGGCCTATCTCTGATTCAACAACTTTTCAGGAGAACGTTTTGAAGGAAACTCTACTGTTCATTTTGTCTGTAGCACGAGATATAATTCATTATCAGAACCTGTTTTTCATATACTTATAGCACAAAAGTATACTTAGAACATTGAGACATAATCTTTTTGAAAGAAAAGATTGAACTTTTTCTGTAAATAAATTATTAAGAAGATAGGCCCGTTCGTACTGACAGCGACGATATGTAAGCCTTTTTCCTCAGTCTTCAATCATGCTTGATGTATACTGCTTTGAAGTTCGAAAATTGCGATTTTCACAATATTCAAAAACAATATTCTCATTGGAATTTTTAGACAAATGTAAATGCAATAATATATAGGGTGTACATACCATAAAAAAAAAAGTTATGTCTGCCATGTGAAAACAAAGCACCCTGTATAACTTGAAATAATTTCCGAAGTAATTTAAAAAACTTGTTTTTTTTTTCTAGATTCAACTCTAAGGGAGATATTCGCCCCGCGTCTTAGCTGACTGACCCTGTATACAGGGTGTAGAATTGGTTCACCCACTCTCCCACTCTTGGGATTTCAATAGTAAAAACTTAGGATTGAATTATTGGCTCTCTGTTTGGCTCTGTAAATACTGTTGAGGTGGACAAGCTGCTTCTGTTGCTGCAGTTACATTTTAATTCCCGTGTGGTTGAGGTACCCATCGGGCGCGACCTAGGTGGCGGATAGGGGAAGGCTTTACCATGAGCGATAGTGAGAAGGTTAGCAGCGGTGGTAGAGCTCGTCGGATTTAAAACTCCAGACTGGCAGCTCAAAAAGCCCTGCTGCGGACCACCTTCCCCAACCTACTTGTCATGTCGTGACTAAAGGTCTGCACTAGGGGCAACGGAGCCTGAGAATGTCCGAATGTGGGCTCTCCGTCAAACCGTATATCACTCTGTGTCGTGGGCATCTCTCGTGCACACGAGATATGTGGGGGGTCTTGATTTAACCATCCGGACTGAGTGGATGAGGCACCAATATAACAGTCTCGCAAATCCCAAGGTATTACTCGCACCGAAGAGATGAATGGCTGTGCTCAGTCTTAGCGGCAAACATAACCTCGGGGCACCTGGCGCACCCCGTTATATTGAGCCTTACTCCTCACATGCATGCTCTGCGGGGAGTGGACCAACCTTCCCATCCACTCCTGGGACATCCATGGAGTGTGTAAAACAAATATGCTCTGACAAGGAGAGCCAAAACCTCGATCTGGCAACTGAAGAAGCTGTGGAGATCGGTTCCAATCCGACTTCAAGAAATAGTTCGATTCCGGTGGACCAGGAGGAGAAAAAAATCTCCTGAGAAAAAGGACGACGAATAACCAGATTACAATCCTTCGGGTGAGACTTTTTCACACTGGAGGACCTGGATACATTAGCAACAGTCAAGATGGTCAGATTCCCTAAAGAGGCTGACCTGATGGGGTTAATGTACCATGACTAGATGTGAGTCACAATAGATCTACAGTCGCAGTGGAGGTGTCACAATGGCCCATGATCTAATCTTTTAATTCTATTAAGTATTTTTCTTTGAAAATCGGGAACAAACAAGGTTTCATTTTGTGACCTTATATTCATTATTGCGTTGACTATAACAATTATTATTATTAAAAGTGACGTAAATGACTAAAATAATTATTAGGTCACAAAGAAATAAAAATATTGAAAATGACGTCTCATATCGCAAACTTTTACCAGATTTTCTCGAAAATTGTTAATAGACCTGAAATGCAACAGAAGCAGCTTTTCAATCTTAACAGTTCATTAATTTAACATTCCTTTCTAAAAGATATAGGGGAGCACGTCAATAATTCAATACTAAGTTTTTACCATTAAAATCTCCAATTCTATAAAACTCTAAAAAATTCCAATTCTATCCTAGCAGGGCTGTAATGTATTTTGGCATTAATAATATGCAACCATAAAAAGCATTTGTTGAGAAGAATCTGTTAGAAGCAGGGTTGTCAACTCTAGCAGAAGCTTAATCCAGAGGTTTCGAAAGAGGAGAATGGTTTCGGGTTTGGTAGATTTAAATTCGGAGATGTGTGTAACAAAAATGCGACAGTTCGTATGTTGGGTCGAACCGGGGGATCTGGGAGGGTACGGAGTATCCCCCAGGAGAAAGGGGGATTCGGGTAAAATTAAAAAAAATATGTAAAAATTGCGCGCAAACATTAGCGAAAACGGCCGAGCGCGCTATAGTGGTTATGGAGTGGGTGTGGAGCCTCAATTCGGCCCTTTTCGCTAATTTTGTGCGCAATTTTTACCTATTTTTAGGCATTCAACTGGAAAATTGAAGATTTACATTGACGTTTTATAGCTGAACACTTCATCTTTCCAAATTTGTTTGAAAAATTCGAATCGGACGACCTTCAAAGCATCCAGTCTCGCTGCAAAATATGGCATGAAGAATTTCTGATTGCAATTACGCGAAAACTAATTATCCGACAGCGTCTGGGTTTTGCACACAGGAAGTAACTATAAATATTGACTATCTCGCAAAGAGACTGTATTACGACTCAAAAAATGACGATGTTACGAATTTTTGAAAACCCGCTATTTGTTTTTGTTCTTTTTCTATTATTTCGCCTAATCATGAACCCATCGGGTTGTTTCAGCTCACATTTTCTTCGTATTTTAATTCTCTACAATTCGTCCATTGGGACCATTTAGATTGGTCTATTAAGTTGTTATACTATAAACAAAAATACAAAAAATGCGTTTTTTTGCAGTAAATGGTCAATATAAAAAAATCGAATGCTAGACTCGAGTAGAAAACTGTGCAGTTAGGATCTGGGGACTATTCTGCGTGTAATGGCACTGGCGGTATTAGGTTACTATTTTTGTCAGTACCAGTTGATTCTAGAGCTCTGTTGCTTGGCGTATTCCTCCACAAGGGATCCAAGTGTCGAGCTAGTTGAGCCTAAAATTATTGGATGTCGACAAGAGGAGTCGGAGGAAGCAGAGATCTCATGGCAAATCTCAGTGCATAAATTTCGCTATTTATTTAGTCCTCCTGTTGACGTAAACCGGTAAAGAATCAACCACGGATATACAGGGTGGCTGACTTCTCATTGTCCAGCTTGTATTTTCTGAAATATGAAAGATACGAGAAAAAGTGGAATTAAAAATTTGTCAAACTGGATGAGATCTAATCTTATTTTCATTTTGTTTATAACTCATAACCTACTCAATAAACTGTAACTATAAAAACCATTCTTACTGAATTTTCTTAGACAATCTCAAAATGTAATAATATACAGGGCGGGTGTCCTATTTAGTAAACCATGTCCTCATTACTGAGCCAAGGAACACCCTGTATATTTTTTATGTTATGTATACATATTTTATGTATACAGGGTGTTAAAATAGGGTGCCAAATAAAATTATAAATTTTACCTGTTCAGCTTTTTATCTTCAGATCACACTTCTATAAATTCGGGGGGGTGGCAAGATTTTTAAAAATCACCTGGTATGTAATTGTTATAGTCGGGTGTGTTATACGATGAAAACTGCTGTCAAATTGACTTGAATCGACAAAAAAATCTCAAAGGGCTGTTTAATTGTTTACCAATGTTATAATATGATTGTCTACAATAATAACACTGTTTTTTTTTTTGTTGATTCCAGTAAATTTGACAGGAGTTTGCAATCGTATACCTTTGAAAAAGATATTACTTGTAATACATCATTGTAAAGAGGAAATTATTAAAAATAGTTATTTATTATACAAGAGAAAAAAGTGATAGATTTTAGCTCGAGATGTGATTTCGTCCCCGACGCGTTTAGCGGAGGGGACAAACACATCGAGAGCTAAAATCACACTTTTTTCTCGTGTGTAATATACAATTTTTTTCTGCGAGAAGAAATATCAGTGTTAGAATGTCGAAACACGTAGTTAGATAACTGAAAATTATGTCGGAAAAATGATTTATGTTAAACTTGGATTTTCAAACTGTCTTTTATCGTAATTGACGTTGCCTGGGTAACGAAACGATTTAATTATTACATAAACGTCATATTAATGTAATTAAAATTGAAGACAGTTTTGCAAAGATTGCAAGTTAGTTTTCGATGAGTGAATTTAATAATATGGATAGTGATTATTATGAAAATTCCCTTAATAATTGCCATTTGGATAAAAGGTAACTTTCCTTTACGTATATTTGATATAAATTTAATGATATCTGAGTGTTAATAGTAGCTATACCTAAGCCGCCATTTCGGGGAAATAAGTACTCATTTATTTCCCTGCTAATTCATTTATTTCCCCGATAAGATGCAGCTCATATAATGAGGCATTTTTCTACCTGTCAACGGAGAAAAAAGGTCAAACTTATAGCCCGTTGCAGAAAAAAATCAAATTTTTCAAAAAAATACAGGGTTAACAATAAAAAAACAAAATTGGGTTTTCTACCATAAAAAAGGCTGGCCATGGAAAAAAATTCTGACATTTTTAATTGAACATTTTTTCATATTTCAGAAATACAAGCTGGACAATGAAAAGTCAGCCACTCTGTACTTACAATACTCAGGCGGGTGATATCTACAGTTTTTCGATTGTGCAAGCAAAAAGTAAGGCATCAACCAAGTGAACGAAGCATAACTCGCGTATGTGAACTAAGCATTTTGTGGTCCCTATGATGCGGGATTAACGAAATCAGTCTTGATTAAAATTGGCATCTGCAGCGTGTTTTATTTTTTACCAGTGTAATTTTAGGACGTGATAGAGAATTGCAAAAAAGTAGACTTTTTTAAGAAAATATTTTCCAGAAAGGCATATTAACGAAGGTCGAAGTCTTCAATTAATTTTTGTTTGTTTAGAAATTTGAACAATAAAAATTATTACAGTTTGCAGACACAGAAATTTTTTTTAACTTTCATTAGCTCGCCGGAAACGACACCTGCTAATATCAAAATTTTGCAAGAGTATTTTTCTTCTCAAATTAGAACGTAAAATCTAAAAATATGATCATCTGTGAAAAATATCCAGAAACGTAGGATATGGGGCGGGAAAATGGGGGCAACTATACCCAATATCTTATACGCCGCTGGACAATATTGGAAAAAGTTATTACCAACAATAATAGAACTATGTGTAACAAATTTGAACAACATCATCGCTCAAGCGTTCCTAAAGTTATTCCCTCCCAGAATTCGATTTTCTCACTTTCAGAAGTCCCATATTTCAACTTTGAAGACCTTATACAGGGTGTCGCTAAAAGGTACCGCCATAACGCTCTACCAAAGATTCCCGAGTACAAAATATGCCTATTTAACCAAAATTATCTATGTCCAAAAAGGAACCCTTTTCAAGATACAACCCTTAAAAGGGGGTAAACTATGTACACGTTTTCCATAATAAGTCAAAATCGGATTAACTTAGAAACTTCAAAATTTCATCGCCTAGTACTGTTGTTAAAATCGATAAACTGACATTGTTTCACATAATCCAAAGGATTTTTACCCTCTTATAAAAGTTTAGTATCTTTTGCATCGTTTTCCCGTAATCAATTTTTTGTGATGGACCTACACTACTGAAAACGTATTTTTGTGAAAATCTCTTTTATAATTTAAATATTAATTTCGACAGCACGCTCAATCACGGATTCTTGGGTTCAAACTATGCCAATTTAACCGCAATTAATTATGTTTAAAATGGCTCCCTTTTCAAGATACGGCCCTTTGAAGAGGGTCGACTGAATACATACACATTTTATAAAATAAGTAAAAAATGAATTAAATGAAAAACTTTGGTTCACCTCCTATTACGATTATTTCTCTAGACCAATAAATGTCAAAAAAGTCGTTTCTGTGGAATAAATTTTGAATAAAATAATGAAAATTTCACAAATACGTTTTCATGGTGTAAGTCCATCGTAAAAAATTAATTATGGGAAAACCATGCAAGATAACAAACTTTTATACCTTTTAGCGACACCCTGTATAATAACCTTAATAACCTCTATTATCAAGTCTTACTGAAAAATATTTTGTCAGAAAAGTCCACTTTATTTTCCACTCCCGGTCAAATTTGTTGTAATTAGGTAACTTTGGGGATCGGTAGAATTAAATGAGTAGATCAGAAGTTTCCATGGGCCTACCAACCCCCCTTCCCCCAAAAAAACTCCTGTTATCGAGATATTTCACCTCTGAAGATGGATTTTTTCCTCTCACCACCACAGTCACACATTTATTTTTAAATGTTGGCTCCCTTAATTGTTTTAGAGAGAGAAATGGTAAATCAATAATTCGTTAAGATTGCACAGCTGCTTCTATTGCGGTAATTACACCATAATTTTATGTCAAGGTACCTCCTACTGTAGGGCGCCAATATTAAAAAAAAAAAAATGCGTCACTGTCATTGATAGAAAAAAATCAATTTTAGAGATGAAATATCTCGAGAACAGCAGTTTTTGGGGGGTTACGCCAATGGAGACTTCTGATCTACTCATCGAATACTACCGATCCCCATAAAATTATAACAAATTTGAGCGGGAGCCAATTTCCATAAGGATTCCGAGGAGTCCTTTAAAGCTAAACTTGATGGATTTTGTAATTTTCATATCATATAGGTACCTAAGTCAGAAAAGAAAAAAAAAACTGTAATAACCTGTATATGCATAGGCACCGCGAGCCCTTATAAGTCGTTTTAATAGCTACCTACTTATATTATGTATGACTGTTTATTATAATAGGCGTAACATCCTACATACATATGGAAGGTAACTACAATAATAAAAAATGTACCTAGGTACTACATAAAAGTCAGTAATCAGCTCCAGGTCTAGACGACGCGTGACATTACACATGCGAAGAATTAGTAGGTATGATGTGTGTGCCAGGCCAGTAATAGACAGGTAGTGCTGGCGCCTCGCAGTCGCCTTGAAACAATGCAGAGACGTGACAACTGAAATACATACCTTCGCTTCCTCTCCTTTCATAGAACACCCTGTCATTGAGCTGTGCAACTCGCGGAATTACATAAACGATGTTCATAAACCATTCGGTCATGACTCCTCGTCTCGGCCCTCTCTCGCGTTTGTCAGAGTCACCTTGCACGTCACATCCTACGTTTCTACTCGATCGGATCTCTTAGAAGTGTCTTGCGAAATCATTTCGAAAAACAATAATACCCACCTTCGCTGATATGAAATTTAAACTTTTTTACTTTCTCATATACAGGATGTTCCTTTTCTTAAGCGGTAAGAGATACAGAGTTGATTATATTGCAGAAAAGATGCGCTATTCGGCCATCTTGAATCCGTGAAGATATACAAGATAAGATAGGCTGCGAACGTTCCTGTAATATCCTGAAAAAACTGAAAATTTCCAATTTTTTTTACAATAACGCCTTTACTATTTGAAGTTTTAATTTGAAAGTTGATTTATTGACATTACTTGACATGCTGCGTTTATCGGCATCACTTGATTATTTTTAAGCCTACTAGTTTCGAAGATATGTTGATAGTCAATAACTTTTGTTTTTGAATGCAAAAAAATGATGTCAAATATAACAAAGTCTGAGTTACTACGATAAAATTCAGCTAAAATTTCCATTAAAACAAACATGCGTTTACATATGGGTGGCCGCAACTATACAACGGTATCCTTAATTATCACTTATTTCAAATAATATGTTAGATTAGATGGTAAACGTGTGGGGTGGCGTGAGAGAATAAATATAAAAATTTGCAAGACCTGGTGGTAAAAGAGAAAAAGGTAATAAAGTTTGAAAAGGTAGACAGTAACTCTCACCACCTCAGAATAGATAGATCAAGTTAGGTGTCAAATTTCTACTCTAACGTGACACTCTCTCCCCACTTCATTAGAAAAGGAATGGGAAAGGGAAAATTTTGGGATGCCAGTTGTCTTTTTATTTAATTTTGAAAATAACTTGATGTCATTTATAAAAATAGTAATTCCCTAAGTAATAAAAAGAACAACGAAAACTCACTTGGATTGCTTAACTTATTTCTTTTCTAACTGTTTGATATTCTAAGAGGAATTCTAAGGGAAAACCATGAGTCTGCTTAACAAGACCTATATTTCCTGATTTAATTTACAAGGTGTTAACAGATAAAAATATTCACACTTTTATGATTATTGTAATGATGCTTAGACCCTACAATTTAATAATTCATTGACGATTATTTCAATGAGCTTCAGCTAAAGTCGGCTGTACATTTTTTTAGAATTTATATTCTTGTTGAAAACAGTTGAACAATTTATTTACAAAATATTGTTTCATGAGATCACTCTTCACTCTCATTGATTGCCTTTTTCTGACTATTCGAAACAGGAAACTGGAGGTTAGGTAGATGCTAATTTACTCGAACTGTCTTATCAGATGAAAACTTCACACTTTTCCACTAGAGAGGTTGTTTGAATATGATAATTAGCTTTGCTTACAGCTGAAGTTGTAGCGGTTCAAATAAATTTACCATTTACCAAATGGGTGGTTCTTGCAGAAAATTGGAACAGCAACTCAGTCGTATCTCTTCCTCTTCCACGATATAAAATAAATACCATACTGATCGTAGATGATGTTGTCTGATGGTGTGTTGACGTCACGGGAACATTTTTCTATTAATTAATTAAATCTATCGAAATCAAAAGTTTCACGGCTTCCGTTGCTTTATTCAATCCCGGCCAGGAATTAAATCGAAAGTGATTAATTTCCAGGAACACTTTTGTTTATTATCAGATCGCATGCCGCGATCCGATATTTGTTGATTTAGATACCATGATTTAATAATGGCAATATGGCAGCCAATCGCGAGAATCTTGTTAGAGACGTAAATTCTCGAAACGGCGATGAACACTCGTTGGCCCTTCGGTCTCGGACGCGAATGTGGTTAAGATTATTTTGTGGAAACGATTTAGTTTCTAAATATGTAGATAAGATAAAAAAGGTACCTAATAGATAAGAAAAAGATAATGTGCAGGGGAGGCTTGCCGTTCTCGTTCCACCGACCTGCTTGCTTCCGTTCGCCTCTCCCTTCTGTCTAACACATCCTCTTCTATACCTTCTCGCGCGTCTCCACGACCACGCTCTTGACGACTGGTTGCTGCGCCTTATGTCATTTCTCACCTCTTCTATTCGCCAATTCTTACCGTCTGTTTTCCTCTCTTTCTAGATTATCGCTTTAGGTATGTGTGATGTACGCATCAGGTGATGTCGTAATCGTAAGGTCGCAACTGACGTAAAGGTTTGCCCAAAAATAATTACAATACCTTCAAACCCCTAAGTGGGAGTGCCATCCCCAAAAATTTTCGAATGGGGATGGGGGTCAAGTGATACCTCAACGAAATTTTTCTCGAAACTTCCAATTCTCTACACATTGCTAACTCGCTTTTGAAAATCGGTGCATTATTTTAGATGAAAGGTGTGGAATGGAGCTTTGGAATGCCAACAGTCGTTTTCCAAAAAATGCACAATTTAAATCGCTTTTAAATCACTTTTAAATCGCTTCAAGTAAAGGTTGATAAATTCCTTTTGTGAAACAATTCGCTGTTTTTGCCGTTGCAGATTATCTCGGTTCGTTTCATTGCATAAAGTATAAATAAAAAATTTAATATCACTTAAAAAATTGAGTATTGAAACCTTTTAAGCAACTGGGAAATAGCCTGACATTGACTTTGAAATTTTTTTCGCCTGCGGCATATTAGGGACCCCTACCCCGCCTCATTTTAATGCCATTAAGTTTATTTGCGCAGTACCGCAAGTGTAAAACCTGACGAGCCAATCAAGGGAGGGGGGGCGATAATATAGTTGCCTGTGGGGGAAAAAGTCATAATCCGGCCCTGACTGTAGGTGCGTAAGCCTACCAAGATTTGAAACATTATGTCGCCACGATTTATTTTAGCTCTCACTTTTATCACTTTATGCATCGTAGCTTTCAGATGGAAATAATTATTACGCCGTGTGACTCGTCGGCTCTATTTGAGGACGACTTTCATACTTTCCTATTCCTATTCCTGCGGCCAGAGCACATGTTTGAGTTACCCCAGAAGGCAGGAACATTGACAAGTTGCAGAACATGGACATGGTGTATGGTGCATGTATGGCATGGTCTGGCTGAGATACTGCAGCGGGGAGCCAAGCCAAAAGAAGAGACTAAAGACGACCAAGAGCGGTGAGTGTCTGTCTGTCTAGATGGTCCGGGTGACCGTGGGTGGCATACACACACGTGGGAACTGCCGTGACAGAGGCCGGGGCCGTGGCTGCACCTGAGTATGCGAACTGCCGACACCGCGGCGCCGACCGGACAGCCGCAGGCACCGGCTCCGACAACAACGGTATGGTGAGGAATCAGGATGACTTTGATCATCTCTGATCCTTGCTTGTAACGAATTTTATTAATCAGTAGTAAGCATTTTTGAAACGAAAATAAAAAACTCAAGCAATCTCAGGTGGCTCTGAACTAAACTGCAAATTTTTATTTCTTGCCTCGCAGTATAGAGCTGTTGGAGCTGGAACGAGGCTGGAAGTTCAAAAACTCACGTAAATCAGCAGCAGCTACGAATTACGATACGATGTTATTTTTTTTTGAACAATAAGTTGCAAAATTTTGAAAATAAGCTTTTGAAGTATTCATTATTACAGTAACATTTAGTTAACCCCATTGAATTTCATGGTAATAGGTGTTGCTCGCCTTTAAGAATTGCATCAGGAGATAAGCTGGCTCAGGTGTTGACATCACGGTGCATCACACTGGATTCACTTTAGAGAATTATTAGCATATATGGAAAACCCCACGAAAACACACCGTTGTCCTGCGCTTTTTCAAAAAAATGAATAACATTTTTGAAAATTATGATCTAGGATATTGTGTGAAGATTTTTGTATCCTTAATTTTATTATATCGAATAACATAAGGCCAAAAGGTGACTAAGAAAATATCAATTTTGCAGCTTTTCTGCATATTTATTATTTATTTGAACCCAGTTTAAGTAATGATTATAGTTTTATAACAAAAAGGGTACGTGTAGGGAGTTTCCAGTGACATTTTAACACTTCTCAACTTATAGACAGGTATTGTAATTTCATCCCTAGCCCCTAATAACAGAAGAGGCGTGTAATGTAGCCCCATAATCTATAACTCACGAGTAGGTATCAATTATTCTGTACCTTGCTAGGGAACCCACATAAATGATAGGCGTAATGATGGGCGGGAATGTTTAACATATTTAATGATCTGGGGCGTAAACTCTCCTCGCCCCTCGCAATATTATATAATAATATAAATCGAAAATGATACATAAATGTTTGTACAGGTTGTTTTTGTTGCTCGTTTATTAAATCGGAATGTTTGAATTCAAAATTGAAATACCTAATTGTACAGAATTCGTTTTTGTGCAACTTGTAATCGATTATGTAGTCGCCTTTGTGGAGGTGTGACAAAATAAGTAGGTCATTCTGGAATAACCTTTTTATTGACAATAGCAACACATAATAATATTTAATAAAATTTCGATAGATATCCACGCTTAAGCAGATTTTGAAGACACGTTCAGATCCTTCTCCCAGGAATCTCCAGAGCTATAAAAACGGTGAGTTACAAGCTGGTACCAGTATTAAAAAATTATTCAGACGAGCATTTTAATTTCTGTGCAAAACAAATAGGATAATATTTAAAACGATTCAAAATGATAAAAATTGGAAATTGGATTGGTCTTCTTGGCACTTTTAAAAAGCTTATAAGCAAATATTATCAAAAACCTCATTAGGCTCATTTATTTGTTAAAAATGGGACAAAAATTTTCATTGACTAATTTAATTTCATTAAAACATTAATAATTAGTTCGCCATGATTGTGATGACCATATAGGGCAAGTCCGAAGAAATACTATTCTGACTTATACAGGGTAAGTCATTGATATGGGAAAGCTCGATTGCACCTACACCATTAAAGATATCGAAATGAACCAAAAAGTGCTGTAAATGGGAGGGTAAAGTGCAGTTTGTAAAATTATTTTCAGATACACAGGATGGCCCAATATCGCTGTACGCCATACAACTTTGTTATTTTAAATTGGACACCCTCTATATTATTACATCTTCAGATTATTTGAGAAAAGTCAAAAAGAATGGTTTGTAAAGTTGAAGTTTGTAATGAGCAATTTATGAGTTATAAACAAATGAAAAACGCGATTTTCCATTTTCAAAGCAGCTTAAATAGAAAACGGCTCGAGATATGGAAAAACGGTTTACATGTCCCTATCTTAATTTTTAATTTGGTATCCTATCGTGTAGCTGAAATTTTTATACAGGGTGATGAAAATAATCAAATTTTTTACCACTCTGTATAAAAATTTCATCCATCCAATAGGATACCGCTTGAAAAGTTAAGATAGGAACATGTAAACCGTTTTTCCATATCTCGAGCCGTTTTCAATATAAGCTGCTTTGAAAATGGAAAATCGCGTTTTTCATTTGTTTATAACTCATAAACCGCTCATTACAAACTTCAACTTTACAAACCATTCTTTTTGACTTTTCTCAAATAATCTGAAGATGTAATAATATAGAGGGTGTCCAATTTAAAATAACAAAGTTGTATGGCGTACAGCGATATTGGGCCATCCTGTGTATCTGAAAATAATTTTACAAACTGCACTTTACGCTCCCATTTACAGCACTTTTTGGTTCATTTCGATATCTTTAATGGTGTAGGTGCAATCGAGCTTTCCCATATCAATGACTTACCCTGTATGTCCACGTATTTTTTTTCAGTTCCAAGAATAAAGTCAATTAAATCCTTTGACGAAGAGGATGTTGAGAGCTGCGGGAGCGTGAGTCGATAAGGAATACGGCTAGTGAAGGCAGAGAATGAAGTTGCGGAATGTTAAAATCTCAGGTGTCCACAGGCCTTTGTGGAAATGCAGGTGTGCTCCTACTCGGATATCTCTCAAATTCCACAATGCCCCGTTCCTCATCTGTTACGTTCAATGCATGGTACACATCTCTCACAGCTTCTTCATTTCTTCAGCAATCTACTCGTGCATGTGCATACAACCCATTGTGTACATGCACGTCGTAGCTAAACCTGGCGGAATAATAAATTGCCCACATCACGATTAAATAATTAGACTGAGGCATATCTAATTAATTTTCTTGCTTTTTAGCCTAAAGTAACAATTAGCATTTCTGGGAAGAACTGTCTGCGTAGGATTTGTACCACCAGCGCACCAGCTCTTCAAATTAAATTGACCATTTTTCGAATTACAATTTCTAAACTCCTATTCAGTTGATTCTGCAATCTACTGCACCAACTATACGAGTATTCTATATTGCTTATCCTACTGTATAATAATTATGACATTTATTAATTTTATGTATACAGGGTGCACCATGTATCCGTCTCTATATTGCTATCTCCTGAACGTTAAGAGATACAGGGTCGGTTAAATTAGAGAAAAGATGCGTAGTTTTGTGGCCATCTCGAAACCGTCAAGACATACAAGATATCTGTGACTGCTCCTGAAATATCCTGAAAAAACTGAAAAATTGAGATTTCTTATTTTTGCCATATCTTGCTTATTATTGGAAGTTAATAAATAATTTTTTGTAGGCTTACATAAGCCGTTAAGAGCTACCCATCTGTCATTATAAAAATTTTCAAGGCCGACTAGATCCAAGAGTTTTCACAGTCAACTTTCGTTTTTCTTATGGCCGCCATATTATTTTTTTATGTCGTTCGATAATATGAAGAAAATAATGGAAACCAAAAATTAATAAACTTCAAAAAAATTTTTTTTTTAATTTTTATTCTTCTTTTTTTAAAGAAAAACCTAAAAAAAATCGTCGAAATACGTCAAAATTGTTAAAATACGCCAAAATAGTGCTTGTCTTATGGTTTTTTAATTTGTCTATGAAATTCGGCCTAAAAAGTTTTTTTTTTTGTCAAGAAAAAAGAACAAATTTTTTTTAAATTTATTTTTTGAAGTTTAACAATTTTTAGTTTTTATGAGTTTTTTTATACCGAACAACATAAAAAAACAATATGGTGGCCATAAGAAAAACGAAAGTTGACTATGAAAATCCTGGGATCTAGTCGGCTTTGAAAATTTTTGAAATGTCAGAAGGATAGCTCTTGCCGACTTATGTAAGCCCACAAAAAATTATTTATTAATCTCTAATAATAAAAAAGATATGGCAAAAATAAGAAATCTCGATTTTTCAGTTTTTTCAAGATATTTCAGGAACGGTCACTGATATTTTGTATGTCTTGACTGATTCGAGATGGCCACAAAATTGCGCTTCTTTGGACTTGTTTAACCGACCCTGTATCTGTTAGCGTTAAGAGATAGCAATACAGGGTGTCCCAGCTTATTCGAAGCGGTCCCTGTAGGCCAAACGATGGATTTTTTCCAAAAAAAATTTTGCACATTCAAGTACAGGATCACAATGGCCATAATTTAAAATTATTTTGGGGTATACAGAGTGTCCCATATGACAGTGGCATATCAAAGTTATGTTTTTTTAAATGGAATGCTCCTATGTTATTGCATTTTTAGATTGTCTGAAAAGAGAAAATAAGATTGGCTTTTACAGTTGGTGCTTAAATTCAGAAGTTTTTGAGTTATAAACAAGTGAAAATCATCATTTTTCAAGTTCAAGGCCCTGTACAACGAAAACGGTTCAAGATAGAGAAAAACGGCTTACATGTCCCTATTTTAACTTTTCATGTACTATCCTATGATGTGGATGAAATGTTTATACAGGGTGATAAAAAATTTGAAAAATTCTGAGATTTCTCCACGCGTCGCCAAATAAAAAAATCAAAGAAAGTACAAATGTTTCTATACCATAGGATAGTACATGAAAAGTTAAAATAGGGACATGTAAGCCGTTTTTCTCTATCTTTAGCCGTTTTCATTGTACAGGGCCTTGAACTTGAAAAATGACGATTTTCACTTGTTTATAACTCAAAAACTTCTGAATTTAAACACCAACTGTAAAAGCCAATCTTTATTTCTCTTCTCAGACAATCTA
This sequence comes from Malachius bipustulatus, assembly GCA_910589415.1. Taxonomy (NCBI): domain Eukaryota; kingdom Metazoa; phylum Arthropoda; class Insecta; order Coleoptera; family Melyridae; genus Malachius; species Malachius bipustulatus. Next base: position 85,754,130 of record OU342630.1, on the reverse strand, counting down.
AAAATGCAATAACATAGGAGCATTCTATTTAAAAAAAACATAACTTTTATATGCCACTCTCATATGGGACACTCTGTATACTCCAAAATAATTTTAAATTATGGCGATTGTCATTCTGTACTTGAATTTTCAAAAATTTTTTTGAAAAAGTCCATCGTTTGGCCTACAGAGACCGCTTCGAATAAGCTGGGACACCCTGTATAGAGAAGGATACATGGTGCACCCTGTAGATAGTTATAATGATAGTTATATAGATAATGATCGCAATATTGTTAAAAACTTTCGGAGTTTTGCACTTTTTATTTTTCAGCATGCACTTTTAAATTCTTTCAATGCCCTTTTAAATTTTCCAGCAATTTTAAACAAGCAAAAGAGGTCGCTAAAATACAATTTTAGCAACAATTTTCCACTCTCCTCAACACTCCATATAAAAATGCCCCAAGGTTCTCGCGCCTCATCCTGTATATTATAACAACTCAATGTTTCTATGCTCTTCAACTTTTAATTATTACTCTGTGCCTAAATGATGATACATACAGGGGGGGGGGGGTGAGAACCATTGTAGACACCCGAAAATACTGGCGATCGTTTAGAATATTTTGAGACAGCAGATTTTCTTAAAAGTGGTTGATTCCTCCTCCTTAAAATCCTTTCCATAGTCTTCAGCATAATTATTATAAATAATAAAATATAAAAATATAATAATAAAAGCACATTTCTTGATTTTCTTGTGTATAGATGGGCAAACAGCAAACATCTTTCAAGTAGGACAAGCTCTTTAATAAATATCCGACATTATATTATTATACAAAAATTATTATTATTTCTTGGCCTGTTTTGAATTTTGAATCACATGTTTCTAATATTACGCCAGCCTTGTTTCAATACCCACTGAGGTTACTGAATTTACATTTACAATTTCGATGGCAGAATAATTGACAATGATCCGACAATGAGTTGTCGGATAACGCAACCTTGTTATGCCAGGTGGTCTTTTAAAAACATGCACGTGCACGAAGGTGCTAATTTATTAATGGCCTATCAAGCAACGTTTGTGAATTCATATATAGGTTCATGTGTTAATGGTAAAAAGCGTAACGACCACAGGAATGAACTTCAATTTAAATTGATTGAAAACGATATGTCGTTTCTGAGATGAAAACATATACAACATACAACGTTTATAAGAATGTTTGTTTGGCTTAAGATAGTTTAAGATACTCAAACTTTCTTATTATTTGTTTATCACTTTATGACGCATTACACAGGTGGGTGATTGAAAAGGAAACAAAGGGATTTTTCGATCGTTAAATATGAATTCTCAAAAAATACTCGCACGTCAATTTTCTTAGCGAGGGGGAATCACTTCACCCATTCACGTTAGTGACCAAATGACGGTCATTTCAACCCTGACTAAATATGATTCGGCAAAAAAATTTCCAATCTACGGATTTGTTTACGTGCGATTTCAATTTATGAAAGCGTTCTTATAGTTTATGTTAGCAAAAGGAAGCCCGCAGATAGTTCAATCTAAACAGGGTGGGTGATTGATAAGGAAACAGAGGGATGTTTCGATCGTTAAAGATGAATTCTCAAAAAATTTTCGCGCGTCAATTTTCTTAGCGAGGGGGAATCACTTCACCCATTCGCGTTAATGACAACAACCCCTTAAAATACATCACATACAGTTTTCTTCAAATTATTGCTTTTTTCGGTATGGCATTGATAGCATAGATATAGACTGAATAATTTTTTTTTCACAGTCTTTGAATTGAGAAATGTTTTCCAAACTATTCAAATAGGTAGTCTACGCAGTCTATAATATACCTCCTATAGCAATCTGCAATTTTTCTCATTTAGCTTCGAGGCTTTGCCTTCGGATCAAGCCGCTTTCTCGTAAGTCATCATCATCATCAGATCAGCGACAAGAGAAGTCCAGTCCGTAATATAGAAAACGTAAAGCCGTCGGCTGTGCGGGCTGGACTATTGAATCACCTCCGTCTTGTGCTGTAATTAGCAAAGGTCGCGGAGAACGCCGCGAGCTTTGCAGGTGTGCGCCAGACGCGAAGGCGCCGAGTCGATCTGCATTCCGCTAACTTATTCTAGCTTCTTAATTCTTTCCTCCTATTCTCCTTATTGCATTTTAAAATTTCTTACCTCCATCTATGCATCCTCCACCTCCAGCTGCACATTTTTTAACATAATTAAACTATATTATTCCAAGAAAACTATCTCTAGGCTCTAGGTCTGTCGATGCAATAATTTCTAAGACATTAAAAATGTTAAAATGCAAAATGCTACTCCTGCAGCAACTTGAATGAATCTGTTTCAAGCATATTTGGAAAGCTGCCTTCTTCTAGTATTAACAGAAATCGTTTCTATTGCAATATTTTGCTATAATTTATAATATTCTTAAATTTAAAACGATGTATATCGTTTTGATAAAGAATTAATTTTGAGTTAATTACTTAATTATGATTAAAAAATCAACTATAACACTTATTTCAAATAGGTACCTTTATATGTAATTCTACTGAATATATTATTCTAAATCGTTGTTTCATGATGCACTCCTAAAAACCACATCATTCAGACTATGGCCCATATTCACAGGGCGTTTTGGCCCTGTAAGAGCTAGAAAATAATTTAAAAAATGAGATGGAGGTATACAGTTCCTATGCATTAGAATCAGATGACATATATACGTAGTTATTTATAAAATTATCGTTTGTGAATACGGGCGTAAGCTTAGTAGAGGCTTGTAATAATAGCACTGTGAAAATATAAAAAAGTAATTAATAATTTGCTCTTATATGAGAATTCATGTCGCATTTCGAACAATGATTTTTAAGTACCTTTTCTTGAATTTCAGGTTTGGTACGACGTTTTATTAGCAATTAGCATCGCTGGTGGTATAGCTTAATAAGATTTTAATTTAGCCTTGTACCTAAATGGACACATACTTTTGTTTGGCAGTCACCAGATGAGATATTTGGATGCATTTCAAACACAAAGTAACGACATAATTTCAGAAATCGCTGCATTAAAGTACCTGACCCATGTACAGGCTGTATCTTTAATATTGAGAGAAAATTGAAAGACAGTTTCTTTGGTCAAAAATTAAATAGAAAATGAGTGCAAATTCGAAAAACTAATTAGCATTTTCTTTTTTATATTTCTACATTATTAGTGAGCGAAGAGTTTTAACTGAAAATAGGATCGTTAGATATAAATCGTCATTGTCAAAAATTATTTCCTTTATAATTTTTTTTTCTAAATCTAAACCTGGAGATATTATTTGCACAAAACTGAATTTGCATGTTAAAACCCACTTACAAATATCCAGTCTGCATCCTTGATATTAGCTACTTTTTTAATGTTCACCGAATTTTTTTCATAAGCCAGTGGCGGAGATTTTGGGATCGCATGAGGTTTTTTTTGCCCCTAATATCTACGACACTGGTTAAATTGACATTCTGAGAGCACATTGTAAGCCGGGAATATTTTCTACACAAAATAGTACTCGTGGTCGAGTAATACCGAGAAAAACTGCTATTATTTAGGTACGATAAGAAACTCACTTTGAATGTCTTATAATATGGGTGTTGGGAAATGAAGGGCAAAAAACCTTCATTCAATTCAAAAATTTTTGACAATTGCATATAAAAAAAAATTAATTGGTATTAAAATGGTAGCTATTATCAATGATAAGACATTTACAAAAGCTGAGCTCTGTATCTCAAACGGTTCCCTAGATTGATATTTTTAGAAAAACTTGAAAAATAATCTTTTTTTTAACACCCTGTACGTATTATTTCAAAAACGGTGCATTTTTTTGTTTATTTTTGACGAATGGATCTATCTTTATATATTTTCGCAATATTAAAGATACACCCTTACCTATATTTACATTTATAACACGCGATGTTGTTTGATTAAGTCCATCAACTAATCCATAAGTCCCACACAAGGAATTGAAACTCTAAATCGATGCAGGAAATTTTAATGAAACCTCCCTTTAACTGGAACCGTTAAAAACCATTTCTGGTTGAAAATTCCGAGGATAATGAGAAAATCAATTTGACTGAACGCTAAAATAAGAACTTTCGTGATTATGTCACTGTAGGTTATAAAAGTTCCATGCTGAAGTGTCGAAGTAGGTTCGTTCTTAGGACATCTGACATTTGGTATAGCAGCAGAGGTTTTCCTCAATTTGTGATGTTATTGCAATGTTGGTCAATCTTTAATGAACTTTTCAATGGTTAATAAGTAATGCAATTTTAATAATCGTGTTACCTTTATCTCTTAAATGGATGATATTATGGCTGCACAATTTGGTTGCGTTTTCATGAGACATGGCGTGGTCAATCTGAAGGCAACGCATACTCCGCGTCAGTTGCTTTGACTCTTTTTGATCACGACGGTGTTGACGCTATATTTGGTGGTCCCAATGTATTCAGAACCAAGGAAACACATAATTAACACGCAAATCTAGCTATATTCCATAAACTCCAGCAGAAGAAAGTGAATTATGCGGAATCTGAGTGAAGATGATGTGAAGTGGTCTTTAACTGAATGGAAAATATTGACGAACTTGCTGAAGAGGATTTGGCATCCGACTCTACCATAGGGTAGTTGATGAGAGTACCTTCGTATAGGAGCATCCACTATTTCTTTTGGTTCTGTGGAGATAGTCTCGAATATTGAAAGTTATAGGACTAGACATTTACATGAAGTGGAGATTCTTTCTTCTTTTTTTTTTCTTTCTTCTTTATTGTTGTAGCAGGGTGTTTCATTGATGGATAGAGTCCATTTATAAGTCATAGTGTTTATCTTTGAGCGCTCAGATTTTAAGCTTTTTTAATTCATTTGCTTGTCTGTTATAGGTATATCCTGGAGTTTTTCAGTTCATCAAATCCCTTCTTGTAGAGACCTTAGAGGTAATTTGGTTCTATCTTTTTCGATTACGGTTAACCTTGTAACTTGCATTGTTTTTCTGGTGTCCTCCTGTCCACCGCAGAATTATTTTGTTGTTTTCTGCTAGCTTTGTCAGAGTTTCCGCCGCTCTTTATCTTATTTGACATTTGATTAATTAGCGCTTTATCTAATACTTTCAATAGTTTAGAAAAGTAGTTAATGATTTTGCTCATCCTATCTTGCCGTGTCTTTAGAATGCAGGCTCCTTCCAGCTCTTTGAATATTTCTGTATGGAATCCTTAGGGTGTTGGTCCTTTACGCCCCCGAATCCGCTACTATCATCCTGTTATTGTCATTTTTCTAATATTTTTTTATGCTCATTTTCTTCTGCCTTATAATGCAGTCTCTAGTGTATCATGTCCGGTTTCAATCGCCATGTTCTGCCTGTAATATCCCTACCGGTTCATATAGGTATAGTGCTCGGGCAGTCTTCTTAGTTATACTTTTTTCAGATATTGTCCGAAGTTCAGTTTAGTATCTAAAGCGAGTCCCGAATACTTGACCTCTTCGATTAGTAGACTGCCTTGACCTCCAAGTTGCAGCCTGTTTAAGTCTTGAAGATTCCTCCTATTTGTGAAGGCAATTATTGTAGTCTTGGCAAGGTTGATTGAAAATCCTTCCGCTTTTGACATCATTTTGGCCATTGGATTAGATTTAAAATACAATCTCGGTATTGCCTTCGAAATAGACAATGTTACTTTATTGTTCAAGATATGCTGTTTCGATTGCAAATTTAAAAATTTCACTTTCATCAAAGTTTATACCTACTTTGTTCTTGTTCTTCCAAATAAAACAAACTGGACGGTGAATAAAAATTTTCATGGAAACATAATCGATCTTTTTTTAATGGGAACACGTAACTATTGGCAATTAAATGAAAGATTATTACATCCATATAATAAATCACTTTTGCTAGGGAATTACTCATGCATATTATACACCAAAAGTTTAAAACATCAGTAATTTCTGGGTTTTTATGCATGCCCTATTAAACGGGTATCCCAGAATGACTATTATTTGCTGATAGTTTTGTGCAGAACAACAAAGACCAACACCTTATATTAATGCAGGTAATATTGGCAGACTTAACTTGTTTAAGCGTTCAGGTTTTTCATTGGCGTGAGGATCGTGAATCTGTTTCGCTGCAAATAAAACACAAAATGAGATCTTCAGGTGTTTAAATTCTAAAGGCGTAAAAAAGGAATAGCTTTATATAGTATGTTATTAGAGATCCGTAGAAGGCAGCTCTATGGTCGGTACACCTGTGCGGGTAGAGTGCTGAGCAGATAGGCTGAAGCTAAAGCTGAAGAGAGAGGTAAGCTGGCGACAGACTGTCGGAGAATGCGGAGAGTCTTATTTTACCTGGTGAATGTATCAGAACCTGCAAACACCTACGAGGTGAGCAGAAAGAGCATCACCTTCTAATCGTTCAAATGCTGTTTGCTCTTGTCTACAAGAAGTGTTGATGTTGCCGACAATGCTCTTGGTGGAATTGAGGTTCTTCAATTCAAAATAGAGGCGTTTACGCAACCCTACAGTTTGCAAACAATGAAAATTTTATGAAAAGATTCAGCTTTTGTATTATTTCCTATATGCCGTTCTATTAATCCATAACAAGACCGCGTATCCGAGGAGTGGTGCTCTTACCTTTATTAACTGTTGATGCGTTATTTACTTTTCCTTATACCTACTCGTTCTTTTATAATGTAATTTTAATTTTGGATAACAAAGACTCCAAAATACCATTATTTTAGAAAGGTAGACAAAAAAGTTAGAGAAATTAGAATAATTTCCTATAAATGCCTCCGCATCTCAAGACTGTCAGCTCAAATGAGTGACCCCTTCGGTGGTCACGGGTCTCCTCCACTTGATCAGGTGATGGACGAGACAAGAAATTTTTAACATAATAAGGAACTCTAAGCAGGACTCCGACTGGGAAGCTTATCAAAAACACCAAAAAGATTTAGTAGCGACTGCGATTAGGAATGAACTATACATACAGGGTGAGGCGCGAGAAACTTATTAGGGGATTTTATTTTTATATGAAGAAGTGTTGGGCGTAGAAGTCAAAACATTTGTAATACATGTATGATTTCAATTTTGACGAGCTGAACTAAAATATTTACAACCCCACATCACTTCCGGTTTCCGGTTATACCGATAGTTATGAATACATCGATTTTCTTATTTTAACTGGGACATCCTGTATATTTATTAAATTTTTAGATTGCCTGAAAAAATGTAATAAACTTTTCATTTCCAAAGCAGCTTAGATCAAAAACGCGTCAAGATATCGGAAAACGGCTTACATGTCCCTATCTTAATTTTTTACATAGTATCCTATTATGTGGATGAAATTTCTATACAAAAAAATGAAAAACCTGGGATTAAAAAAAATTGAGAAAAAAATTGAAAATATCTCTTATCACGCAGAACAGTACATGAAAAGTTAAGATAGGGATATGTAAGCCGTTTTCCGATATCTTGGTCCTTTTTCGATCTAAGCTGCTTTAAAATTGGTCGGTTTATAACTTTTAAATCACTCGTTACAAATTTGAACTAGAAGCACTATTTTTATAACATTGTTTCAGGTAATCTGTCCCATTTAAAATAATAAAGTTGATGGCAGCTTCCGGTATAACCGGAAGTGGTGTCGGGTTGTAAAAATATTTTGATTCCGTTCGTCAAAATGAAAATCATACCTGTACCTAAAACTTTTTAGACTTCTACCCCGACACTTCTCCATATAAAAATGCCCTAAGGTTCTCACACCTCACCCTGTGTGTCACATTTGTCCGCGATCCAAGATCTTATTTGGTAAGATCACATGCTGATGTCTGTTAATTGAGCTTTTTGATTTTATTTTCATTAAAGTCGTAAAAGTTAACTGTATAATCCAAATATATCCTGATTTTGAAGAAGGTAATAATTATTGCTTCACTCCATGAAAAGTCTTTCTCCGAAATAACTGTTTTTAAACCTTTCCCATCGAAAAGAAAAATATTGTTTATTTTTCCTTCTTCTGCTTCTTCATATCTTCTTTATCGAAGGTTGGCGATCACTTCTTTAAACGCTTCCCTATCTCTTAATTGCAACGTGAAACATTTGTCCCACACTGAGGTCAGTCCAATCTCTGATATTCCTAGCCAAGGTTTTTTTCTCCCTACACCCTTTTTTCCCCCTGTTCTTCCCTGCATGATTACGTGCAAGAAGGAGTATTTATTTTATTATTACGGAGTATGTGGCTCAGATATGCTGTTTTTCTTATTTTAATAATTTTCATCAGTTTTCTTACTTTTTTTTCAGTTCATTTTATTATTAAGAATTTCGGTTAGCAATGCATTTCAACTGTTTCGTTGTTCGACGTAGAGTTGAAGAGTACACCTAACTATTAATGAGAATATCATTATTCAGTCCAATATCCTCCACATACTATTTTTTAGGAGGGATTCACTACAAAAATGTTATTTCTTGTTCTACTCCACCATAGCATCTGCGATATACATATAGGTACTTTGAACAAACCTAAAAGTAATTAGATTTGCAGTCGCAATAGTCGCATAGAGGATTTAATTATGTACTTTTAATATGATGAGGGGTCACTTGACTCTCCTTACCATGTAAAATTCTTGAGATGGAGGCTGCTGGAGGCTGCGGCTAGACTAGAAGCTTCTTTTAACAAGGTCAAGTTCGACATCAAGAGGTGTCTCCCGAGAAACAAAAATTGCTTCATCCTATTTTCTTCAATAAAATAGACAAAAATTACGAAATTTTCAAAACTAAGGGAACAAAAGAGAAAACTTGTTACGAGTAATTAATAATTGAAAGGTCTTTGAAATTCTTCCTTACGTGCCTCACTTCTCATTTAAATGTTTTTAGGCTGTAACATGGGTCCGCAAATCCAACGTTTTCGAGATACAAAGTATCAAAAGCATTTTTTTTTGAGGATATCTCAGAAACCGTTTGAGACATGAAACAAAATTTGTGTACCTACACCTGATCATTAATATTATTTAGTTTTTGAGCGCCATCACGTACCTAAATTTCTTTCCATATTATGGCAGTAGCGGATATTTGGGATTGCTTGAATTTTCTTACCCCTACTTTCTACGACTCTGAGAAAATTGGCATTTTTAAATTCCATTAAATAAACTGAATAAATTGAATAAAAATCAATTAAATAAACACAATTCAAAATTCCAATGTTTTTTACATAAAAAAGGTTCTCTTGGTCAAAGGCTACCATGTGAACTGTTTTCGAGAAAAATAGCATTTTATGATAAACAAAAACACATAAAAGTAGCAACGTGTTTTGTTGTGGAGAAAAATTTTTGATAATTTTTTTATGACTGGTTTCACTGCAACATAAAAAAAATAATTATAGCCCTCAAAAAGTAGATATTGACAAGATGTGGAGGTATAAAAGCTGGGTTCTGTATCTTGTATCTTAAACGGTTTTTGAGATATCGTCAAATACCTAGCTGAAATTTTTTTTCTTTTCGACACCCTGTTACCTATCTCTAAAACGGTACATTTGCGGGCTCATGTTAATAGGAACTTTTTTTCTTAGAGCGCTTCAAGGAATCACACCTTTTATTTTCCGATACATGTTTTGAAACAGTCTGTATAGGTAGTGAAAAAATAAACAAAAACGTCTGTTTTGATATTTTGTGTCCCCCTATATCTCCCTAAGGCTTAAATTTGAGACCTCAGGATTTTCTATATTGCACAGAAGTTTTTTTGACATTGGAGAATGTCTGCAAGACTAATAAATGTCAAGGTAGGTAGAATAAAATCATGACTTTGGATGTGATTTTACAAAACATGTCTGTCGAGTTAAATTTAAGCCTGGTTTGTATGTTTTGTAAGCCTGTTGCTGAAAACGCTTAAATATGTGGGATAATTCCTTAACAAGACCGAAAGAGTCAAAAGAAAGATATTATTAGTTGTATGCGCCGTTGTAACAGAGATCTATTTATCAGCAAGAAGCAGTTTATAAATCCCTTTGAGCAGCCGAAACACCCATTTTAGCTCTGCCACACTTATTTCTTTTTGTGTGCATCGAGAACCACAATCGCCCCATTTGGTTCACGTGAGAATATGCGATCTCCTAGATCCAGTCTTTAATTGCAGCCAAGGATTCAATTCCAAGAATTCACAGGTAGCTTACGATACATAACATTTCTTATTGTCTTCATTCCTTTTTTATTTTCTTTTATATTAAAACGTCTCGACTTGGGCATTATTACAGACTGCGTACCTATAAGGGCATCTACAAAAATGAGACTTTTTAAGTATTCTTTTCGACTCTATTTATTTATTTATTGGTTTGACTAAAAATGTGAAAGCTTTAAAAAAATATCCTTACCTGTAATTTCAACCTAATGGAACATTTAAAATAAAGGTTTGGACCGTGAATTGAGGTCGCTCTGTGTTAATTTTGGGATTTTATTGGTAATTTAAAAAACTAGTTGATCTGTGTTCAAACCTGCAACAAAAAAAAGTAAAAACTATCAAACGATCAAACAATACACAATAAAGACATGGATCTGAAATGTGCTGTAAAAATCTGGAAAATTGACCATTCTGTTACAAGAAAATGGTTTCTTAGAACTTCAACAGGGTAAATGAATCTTGAGTCCATCGCAAACGTTAGTAAACCTGCAACAACTCTTTATTTACCATGCACTACTCTTTCATAATGAGGTAACAAGAGATTGTTCTGCAATAGATCTTATAGGAGGGCTAGGGCTCAAAGAATGAAGTCGATATGTACCAGGGACTCCAATCAACCCTTAATATGTGCCAGTAAAATCATTTAAGGGTTAAAGAAGGGTGGTAAGAACAATCCCCTACCAGATGAAGCAAATGCTCTTTGAAACATTCATAATTGGGTGACCTTTTTTGTGAAGAGAAAAATCGATTTGTCTTAAAACGTGAGCCACTTTTGAACATCTTGTAGATGCTTTTGAAGGATTTCGAACAAGGAATTGTCTCTTCATAACTCTGTTTTTTATTTTTATTGAAAATGCACATGCACTGCAGGGAAATCCCTATGACGCTCTGGGAGCGGTGCATGAGCGGAGATATCGATTCACGTTGGCCTTGAATCTCTGTAAGTTGTATACTTCGGGAAACACGCCCTTTGGAATGCTATTCCAAAGTGATGCGGTTCTGTACATAAAAGAAGTCTGAAATAGGGTGGTACGAGGTGTAACGAGCTGAACCTGATACGGATGAGCGTCTGCGGCTCGACGTGTATATCTGCCCGGTCTTGTTCTTGGTGGGATCAAGCGGGCCACGTCTTTTGAGCACCTTCCATTAAAATATCTATAAAACAGACTCAGGTCAGCTACTCTTCTTCGATGTTCGAGAGTGTGTAAATTTTTTGTCAAATCTGGGTCCCCAATCAAACGGATGGCTCTTTTCTGAATAGAGTCGAGTAGTCTCAGCGTATGTTTGGGAGCTGAGCTCCAAACATGTGAGCAGTACTCCAAGGATGGTCGGATTTGAGCTTTGTATAAGAGGAGAAGCTGTTGTGGTGTATAAAATTTCTTCGTGCGGAAGAGTGTTCCAAGTTTTTGAGAAGCACTCTTCGCCAGACCTGCAACATGATCATGCCAAGACATGTTCGCTCCGAGGCTCACTCCAAGTAAACGAAGAGATGACGCTGGGGTAAGAGAGTGTCCCGCCATCATCATATCTGGCTCCAAAACGTTGGTCTTTTTGGAGAAGATGACTGCTTGGGTTTTTCCAGCATTGAACCGGACTTGGTTTCTATCGCCCCAAGTTAGAATGTCTTGCAAGTCATTGTTAAGTATGGCAACTTCTTGCTCCCTGCGAGTCTGTGCGTCGATGGCAGATGTTCGCGCATCTAGAAAGAGAGTCGGAGATAAAATGGATCCCTGAGGCACACCGGCATTGATGGAAAAGGTCTCAGAAAGAACTCCATCGACTGCCACCTGTAATGAACGATCTCCGAGATAACTCGCAAGCCACAAGCGGAATTTCTCGGGCAGGCCATAGGCCTGCAGTTTTGCCAACAGTCCACCATCCAAACACGGTCGAAAGCTCTAGAAATATCAAGCGCAACCACTCGAGACTCCCCATGGTGCTCGATTGCGCCGTTCCACAGCTCGGTGACGTAAGTGAGGAGGTCACCAGTTGACCTCTGTTTACGGAATCCGTATTGGCGGTCGCTGATTATGTTAGCTCCTTCCAAGTATTTTAAAAGATGTTGGTTAATAGCTTTCTCCATAATCTTGGATATTACTGAAAGCAGTGCCACTGGTCGATAGTTACTTGATATAGTCTTTTTGCCTTTCTTGGGAATAGGTTGGATCCGTGCACATTTCCAACAAGAAGGAAATATTCCCTTTTTATACGACAAGTTGAAAAGTCGGCAGAAAACAGATGACAGCTCAGTGGCGCATTTTTTTAGTACGATAACAAGTACGTCATCGGACCCAAAAGCTTTGTTTGGATCTAAGGCTAACATAATGCTCTTTATGACCCGCTGTCGGAAAACAATGTCTGACATTTTGGTCTCCACGGAAGGGATCATTGGCGGAGTTCTTCCATGAAAGTCGACGGAAGAGTATGAAGAAAAGACTCCCGCCAACAAGTTCGCCTTCTCAGTAGCCGTGGATGCGATAGTCCCATCTGTCCGTGTAAGTGGTGGAATCGTGGATCTGGTGAAGTTCTGGCTGACTGCCTTAGTTACAGACCAAAAAGATTTCGAACCGTTAGGGCAGGAGAGAAGTTTGTTCCTAATTCTTTGGTTGTGAGTTTCCTTGGTTTGATCTATTATTTCTTTGCATCTGTTTCGAGCAAGGATGAAATTGTGATGGTTTATACCGTTGGGGCTCTCTCGCCATTGGCGAAAAGCCAGTTGTTTCGAGGCGACAGCTTCCTTGTATCTTTTGTTGAACCAAGGTTTGCTGTTTGAGGGCTGTTTTTTTGAAAAGGGAATGTAGGCTTCCATGCCTGTTAGAATGACTTGAGCAACTTCCCTAGCACAAACAGATGGATTATTAGAGCCGAAACAAACACTCCTCCATGGAAAATCTCGATAATATTCCCTGAGTTCTTCCCATTTAGCAGATCTGTAGTGCCAGACTACACGAGGTTTACTTGCTTCTTTAACACTAGTGGTGATCATATAAGGAAAGCTCAAAATTTTAATTGAAAATCGTGCGAAGAAGATTTTGGCACATTCATGGGGAGTGAATTTAAAATAGGCAGTCCTTATTTTAAAGTGTGTTTTAAGTTCGCGACGAGAATTGTCAAACAAAGCTGAAAGCCCAGTGTGACAATTTCCTAGTGCTTGAAATTTGAAACACTCCTTCTGGAACGCATGTTACACAAGATTTTTTGTTAAATCGCCAAGAAAGAAGAATTTATGAATTCTGGAATTGAGAGGTATTTTATATCATCAAAGCGACGATATAATATGTCAAATTTCTAGAGAAAGAATATCTCACAGAAAACTTCTCGTCTTTCATTAACCCAATAGTTGGTGGACATATATCAGTTTTATAATGGATTCGTAAAAAGTTAATGATTGTATTCAGGTAACATTTTGCTTGTGAATTAGGTATTCATTAAATCATCAAAAGACCTTGTTATTGTAAATATCTGAAACTTAAATACTGTTAGTCGAAGATAAAAAATTAGCTACATGTTATTAACTAGGTACGTCTCTGCGTCATTCTATTTTTATGGAGACAAAATTAACATACAAAAGTATATAATGTATTGAGAAATCGATTAAAATATGGCTGTATTGCCGACTCCGCAGTTACTGTGTTTGCTTATATTTTATAGCTTTATACATGCAGGGCGTTTCATTGGCCGACGCACCATAGAGAGTTATTCAATGGTAAAAACTTTGGATTGAATTATTGTTCTTCCACTGTGGGTAGATATATTCTTCTGATTTTTGAATGGAATGTTTTACCTAAGAATAACAATAATTAATTATTATTTCCAAATTCTTTTTACAACTCAGCTAGGTCATCGTCATATTTTATTTTCATAAGTTATACAGTTTTTCTTCCCAACATTTGTATTAATAGTTTTCTTTCTGTTTCACTAATGTAATAAAATTTACCATTTCTTCTGTCTTTCTGATTAAAATTTATGTTTAGCTCTAAAAAATCTAGTAGGTATAGTAGGTACAGTCTAGAACGGGTATTTGAAATAACTACTAAATACAGAAATTCTAGAAAATCACGGTTGATTTTCCGAAAATAATGAACAACCATGAATTGGAATCCTGAAAACACTTCCGTTTTTTTTTCGATTCAGTTTGATGGTGCCAAGAAATATTTTCGCAATTGTAGAATTTTACACGTAGTTTTAGAAAATTGCACTAAACTTGAAGAAAATTTATACAGGGTGAACTTTTTCACATATCCGAAAGATACAAGAGAAACTATAAGTACGGCCCTGCAATTTTCGAATCGGCAGAAAATGAGGGGTATCAAGTGTCATTGCGATAGGGTAGAGCATGCCTACAAAATTGCAATAAATTCCATTCAAAATTTACTGATCATAAAAAATTTTGGCAAAATATACATTAATCACCCTGTAGTATCAAAACAGAGGGCTTCAGAAAAATTTCCAAATCAGATCCCGAATCGCCTTGAAAAACTACCCACCATACCCTTAAGCCATGTCGGTCTGCTGGTGAAACAACCTGTATTAGTCGCGTCAAAAAACTGAAACTTCGAGATTTTTTAATTTCGGCATAATTTGAAACTCTAACTTTTGGCATATTACTGAAAATAACTTGATCATTTATTGTGGGTTTACATAAGTCGTCAAAAGCTATCTATTATTACAATGAATAGCAAGTTACAAAACTTTTCTAAGCGGCAAAAATATTCTAACCCATTTAGATACCAGAGTTTTCAAAGTCAACTTATGTTTTTTTCTGAGGACGTCTAGAAAGCTCAACAACAAGACCCAACATACTACACCTTCCTGATGGGGGATTTTGGCGAAGACGCGAAAATTGGCCATAAAATTGACGAATTCGAAACTGGTCGAGAAAGTCGAGAAAGTCGAGAAAGGAACAACAGAGGAAATATGCTCTTAGAGTTTTTGATGCACCATGGGCTATACGCAATGAATTCCTTCTTTAAGAAGATCAGCGTAAGTGGATTTGGGCAAGTTCTGATGGAACTACAAAGACCGAAATTGACAAATTTCCAACAGAAAAAACATAGTTCAGAACATCACTGTACTTAATAGGTTCTCTGTAAGTAGTGACGAGCGAGGATTGCGATAAATACTAATAGAGAAGGGGCTACCATGGTAACGAAAAATCGTAAAATAAAATGGATCCTTAACAAAGACGACACAATGTACAGGGAACTTATAACATCAAAATTAAAAAACCTAGAGGACTTAGAAGAGGAACAGCTGAACATCGATGACCTGAACACTCAAATAAACAACGCAATAAATGAAGCCACAAGGATGCAAACAAGCACAAAGCCAGAGATAAAGAAGGAATTCTCAGCCTGGAGACAAAAAACCTCATAAACGAAAGACGAGAAATGAAAGACAAACACACGACAAATAGTGCAGCACTGAGACAAATAAATAACGACATCTCCAAAGCCACCAGAAGAGAGATAATTCCGGGCACATATCCAGGGCGATTGAAGAGAATAAAATCTTGAAGACCGAGGCTAGCCATAGGCCAAAAAAAAACATTTGCAAATTAAAGGACGCAAAGGGTAAAACGAAGACCAGTAAAGATGAAATCCTAAAGATTGCCGAAGATTCTACGCAGAGCTCTATAGATACCAAAGATTCAGAATGTGGGATCGGAAGACATACCAGACATAACAATAGATGAAATCCTAAATGCCCTTTCAGAAATGAAAAATAACTAGTCACCGGGAGAGGATGATGTGGTCATTGAGTCCATCAGGGCGGAAGGCTCAATAATACATATAAATACAAAAACTTTTCAATACTTGTCTCTTGAAAGGTAAAACTCCCTCGGGATGTAACAATGCCGTGATCATTGTAAGGCATAAAAAGGTGATGTTGAAGATCTGAGAAACTACCGACCAATTAGCCTACTATCTCACGTATACAAAAACTATTCATGAAGATCCTAGCAAAAAGGCTAACACGCAAATTAGACTATTAATCAACCAAGGGAGCAGGCTGGCTTCCGCTCAGGCTACGGGACGAATGATCATCTGCAAACCATAACAATATAACAAACCAATTGTATTGGTGTTTGTAGATTATGAAAAGGCGTTCTATACCGTAGGTCAACAGAAAATGTTGCAAGATTTTGCGGAATGTCGAATTGACCATCGGTATAGCAGAATAATAAAAACATCTATGAAACGCCACAGCCTGTGTTAGAATTCATGCCGATACATATAAGTTTGAAATCCAGCGTGGAGTACGACAAAGCGATACCATCTCGCCAAAATTATTCACAGCATTAATGGAATGTATGTGCAAGCAAATAGAGGGATAACATGGGCGTGATCATAATCGGAGAATACCTGATTCATCTAAGATTTGTTGACGACTTGGTTTAGATATCGGGCAGTTTAGACAAGACAAAGCAAATGATATCTTGCAAAGACTCCACCAGGCGTCAGGGCGTGTTGGGCTCAAAATTAATACTTTGAAGATGCAATTTATGATAAATTTGGTATCGAGTGAACACATCAAGATAGACGATGCCAAAGTTGTACAGGTAGCATCTTACAAATACTTAGGCCATGAAATTAAAATTGGTAGAGACAAGCAGACATACGAGTCGAGTAGAAGAATATTCCTCACGTGGGCAGCATTTGGGAACATGAGACAGATACTCAAATCTAACATCCCTATGTGTCTGAAGCGCAAAGTCTTCAACCAATGTGTCTTGCCCGTCATGACTTATGGAGCTGAAACAGTGACCCTAACCAAAAAATTTATAAGTAAGATACGAGTTACCCAGAGAGCGATGGAAAGGTCGATATTGGGGATCTACTCCGAGACAGAATCACAAACGAGGAAATGATAAGAAGAACAGGTGTTATGGATCCAGTGGAGCGAATAACAATCTTAAAGTGGAACTGGGCTGGTCATATTGCTATAGAACAAGAAACAAGAACTGTGGAACAAGAAGATAATCGAGTGGAGACCACGACAAGAGGTTTATAGGAGGAAGAAACTGGATACAAGCTGCGCAAAATAAAATGTAGTGGCAAAATTTACGGAAGGCCTATGTGCAGCAGTGGACGTAAATGGACTGATTGATGATGACTTTCCCATAGAGGCATTAGCGGCAAAGTAGACACAACGTATTAATACATTCGACGTTGAGTCATAAACTATTGTCAATTTACTGAGCTTACAATGTATCTTAGTGAAGCACCTGCGACATGCACAAACAGTAGGTACGAAAAAATCATTACATTAGCTCATTTTTTATTTATAGCTTATTGTTTATACTTATACCTTATTTATATAAAATATGCAAAGTGTTGAAGTAATGGTAATTTTTAAACAAAATTATGAATTGCAAAAACGTAAAAATGTAAAAAAATAAAGGTGAGTGTGATGGGATTTGTATGGAATAAAATTTTTCTGGGGCACACTCAAAAATTAAGTCAACTTGTCACACATAGCAGATATGATCTAAATAGAGGATAGGAACATCCTTCAATCTTAACGGTGGGTAGAAATTTTTTCCCCGATTGAGTTTGCTCCCCGAATGGTCTGCCGATGCCGATGTTACTTTTCAGGAAAAACTCACAATTATTATTTGTCATGTTGAGCAGAAGTTTCAATTTTACTAGTTAATATTTATTTATTCGCCTGCTGGGTGTAGGTATAACAGTTTGCATATTAGTCAAACATCTCATGGTGTGAAAATCCAGTTAATTGGACTACATGTAGAATTCAATTCAGGAATTACGCACACGGTAGCTAATACCAGTCAGGTATCCTGCAGCGATTTCTTAATTATTGATATCTGTTATTGGACATATATTTATTTATAAAATAAAAATGACGACGATTCCATTGAAATATTATTATGCCAACAACCTGTTAGCGACATAACATGTGATTCTACTTTGATAAAAATCTCCGTTAGCAATTCTACTAAGATAAAACAAGGATTGAAATTAATCAAGCTTTAATGATTCTGTTATGTACTGAGCAGATGTTCTTCAGTGAATTTCAATGGAATTTGCTTCTTTAAGACCTTTATTCAATTGTGATATGAAGAATGAAACTTTACTACTATGACAGGAGGTACCTATACATATAAAAAATACTGGCTATGCGATGCGAAGTGAGGATCTTCAGCAGGCAGTGCCTAACCTTCCAATTCACTTTCTATCAGATAGTACGGAACAGTTGGTGAATGATGGTCTCTATTCATTTGTATTATTTTAATAAACTTACTTAGCACTGCATAACATTTAACATTTTTCAGTAATTAGAATTTATTTGTTTAACACCTGTTATCGGATATTATATGCCTTTATTGCATATACGAGTATACAGGGTGTACCAGCTCGATTTAGACAACGGTAAGGGCCGTGTAGGTCTCGTCAAGACGGAACGTTTTTTTATTTGAAGTTTTTGGATTTGGACCTTCGTTGCGGAAATATGGCCGAATTCCGGTTTTTAGTTTTTTGGCTCCAGTTTCGGCATTTTTAGGTTCTCGCCCAAACTGAAACTAGTTTTGGAAACTCCTTAGCTTCAGTTACAACTTTCATATTGAAGTCAAGGTTCTATCTCTGTTGGATTCAAAATGGCGACATGCCCAAGACTTTAAATTTTAAGTCTTTGAATCAATTCAAATTGAATCAAATTGAAAAATTAAGATTTTGAATCCAACACAGATAGAACCTCGACTTCAATATTTCCGCAACGAACGTCCAAATCCAAAAACTTCAAATAAAAAAAAGTTTCGTCTTGACGAGGCCTACACGGCCCTTACCGTTGTCTAAATCGAGCTGGTACACCCTGTATGTATTTACATTGGTATTATGTTCTTATGTATGTATGGCAAATGATTCAATTATGCATTCTAATACCATAATATAAATAGTGGGTACTAAAAAAAATACACGAAGAAATACTCGAGGAGCTGAGGAAAATTATTATGAGACCCAGGGAATTTCGAGAGAAGATTTCTCTCTTGCCTGGATCACATAACAAACTATACTTTCGTTGTATTTTGCCTTGTATAATTGTTACGTAAGTAGCTTAATGGAGAAACGGAAGGGCCAGGTTAAATGAAGTTTTTCTCTCTGTTAGTAGCAGCTCGGAGCAGTCCCGCTGCGGTTTTCCCAAACCAGATTCGCAGATTTCTCAGCCATGAGGCTCTTCCCCTGCCTCTGTTTTTTTGTTTCCAGGTACCTATGTGTTGTGGCTTTTGAAGATGGCGCTCGTTTTGTTGAAGATCGTCCTCGCTTTCCCTAAGCGACATTGTATTTCCTGTGGGTCATCTCATTGCTCATTTATTATTGTCACAACGTAACAATACTCTTTCACTCGTTCTATTTGCATTTCGTTAATAATTATTATCTAGGTAGGTTTATTTTAACTTACCAAAACAGCGAATTTAATTTATTAGAAGAAACGCTGTGCTCTGATTTGAAAATCATGAATGATTACTTTAAGAAATGGCGTCTTTGCTTAAACTCTTCAAAAACAGAAGTTACATGTTTCCATCTCAATAACCACCAAAAATGTAAAAAGCTAAATATAACTTTCAACGGATCGTCACTGAATCATAATTTCAATCCAAAATATCTTGGTGTGACTTTGGATATATCTTTAACCTATAATCAACACTTAGAAAAAGTGAAACAAAAATTAAAAACAAGGAATAATATTCTATACAAACTTGCTGGAACAACTTGGGGAGCCAATGCAAAAACAATTCGCACATCAGCTCTTGCACTTGTTTATTCAACAGCGGAATATTGTGCACCCGTATGGCTCAACAGTGTACATCAATCAAAAGTGGATATTCAACTGAACCAAACATTACGAATTATTACTGGAACAATTTCCTCAACTCCGATCCCTTGGTTACCTGTTTTGTCAAATATTGCTCCATCTAATCTCCGAAGACAACAAGCAACACATAAAATCATGAATAAATATCGAACATTTCCAGATGATTTTTCAATAACATCGGACCTGAATAATCTTCCAACAACGAGATTAAAATCAAGAAGACCTGTGTGGCTAGAAACATACCTGGATCGACCATTTAAAATTGAAGATGAATGGAGAAATGATTGGCGAAATAAAAGTGTTTCTTTATTCAACAATACTTTAATCGAAGATCCTTCATCATTAGTCAACGGTTTTGAAATCAGAAGGAAAGTCTGGGTACAAGTAAATCGCTTAAGAACAGGACACGGTAGATGTAATTCAATGTTACATAAATGGAATTTAATACCAAGCGCTTCCTGTATTTGCGGACATCCTGAAGAATCCATCAATCACATTGTCAATGAATGTCCTTTAACCAAATTTTCTGGAGGTTTTCAAGCAATTCATGAAATTTCCACCGAAACAATAGACTGGTTACAGAATTTGAAGCTCTTGTAAACAAAATCTACATTAACAGCCAGATAACCTCAGAAGGGCAAAATGATTGGAATACTTCAAACCAATCTCAACAGGATGGTGTGTCTAGGTTTTTTAATGGGGTTTTCCCTAGACTATATCTCTCAAAGCAAATGCTTCACCATGATATCAACATCGCATCAGAATATCCTACAGATCGTTCTTTTCCCCATGATCGACGAAACCAATCATATGTAATTTAATAAACTAAACAACATGTATCGTAAGACTGCAATTTGTAATTTCAAACGAATATATATATATATATATATATATCTAGGTAGGTATATAGGCAAGCTCCACGTATATCCATTTGTTATCCATTTGTTATCCATTTTGCCAATTATCATTTATTTTATCATTATCAAGTAAAAACCCTCTTTTACCCCTCGCAGTATTTTCACCTGTTCCGCGTTCGGTCTCCGTCAAGTCTTGCGCATGCTGCCTGACCCCATGCGCAGTATAGGTTTGAGATAATTCCGATATCATTATCATCCAAATTGGCATCTTTCAGAATACTGATCATTCTATGATTTTGAACGCGATCAAAGTCTTTTGCATAGTCGATTAAGACACACATAGGTATATATACGTCACAGTCGACGTCTCTACATCTTTGGATTAGGACTTGAACTCCAAAAAGTGCCTCTCTGGTGCCAACCGCATTTATGAACCCAAATTGGTTGTGTGATATCTGTTTTTCCCATATGTATATTGTTCTGTGAATGACTTTAAGAAACAGCTTGAGCATAATGACTCATCAGGCTGAGAGTACGATATTCTTCACACCTCTATGCTTCAGGTTTTTTGGGTAGTGCGGTAAATTATTCTGATTGCAGTCATTTTCGGGGATATTTCCAGAGTTGTAGACTTTGTTGAAGAAGCCTGTGCCTGTGATCCAGGCTATTCCTCCATCATCCAACAGTTACTTACTTACAACAGTTATTAAGGGTAAGTAACACTGGACCAAGTCTCTTGTCATTTCAGATACAATTTGCCGTGAACACCTCAAACTCCGATAAAGTTAGAGAAAGTTTTGAAGGTTTAAGGTGTTTGTTATGTAGATTGGCGGATATATCATGAATATAGGTAAAAATGCGATGAGTAAGGATAAGAGCACAACAATGATCACTTAATATTAAACAATATAAGCTTTAGGAGTTCCGCGAGAAATGTTAGATCACTGTAATGAGTCAGCAGGAAAACACGCTAACAAGTGTCGGGACATTAAAATAAATAAAGAAGCATATGTTCATAAATGGACAGTAGGAAACCTATAAAGAAGAAAAATAACCAAATTGTAGAGGATGTAGACCTATCTGCGTAACTCTGAGTTTCAACAGTTGGCTTTATGTTTGCTTGAGGACTTGAACTTGAGGACTTCTTGCGAAAGTGGCGATTTGCGCTGTTACCCCATGTCCTATCATCTAATCAAGCACACATTAAGACTGAGGAGTGTTAGTTGGAAGAACGTCTCAACAGTCACTTACTAGTCAGGCACCTGGTAAACACCTGCATTCTTTAACGCTCAAATCACTGCCATTAGCGCTTGCAGGTGTTAACACGAAATCTTCTGTTGCGGTCAGCTTACTGCTACATCAAGATAATCGTTGCCGCAGATCGTATTTACGATTCAGCAAATTGACTTTTACATAACACTTGCCTGAACATCCTGACCAATAATTATAGAGGTTTTCAACAAACGAGGATAGTTTTAGTTTATTTACCCAGTCATTATTGCTTTCCCTCGTTTTGTATTATTGTTTCGTTCGTGTTGAGTTTTTATTTCTGAGGCTGTTCGCATAATCACAGTAACTATTACTTGTTTCATGAGAAGCAAATAAGCATTCGAGATGCAAAAGCGAACCCCGCCTTTTCATAAAATTAACACGATTCTCCAAAATGATGAACAAAACTAGGTTTGAACTATAGAGATGAATATCAATAATTTATTATTGTAATGGTTCCTGATTGTCAGGTAATTTGCAATGTTATTGTTGCATATTCCAGCAAGCATGAGGCGGGTGATTTTGGAGATTCGCTCTTTTTCGTTGCATGTACGAGTTACGAATCAGTGCAGTTAAAGTTAAAGGCAAGCCTCTTGGTACAGCGGTATAGTTAAGACCCCTTAGAATAATAATAAATTGTGGTCGTAGTGCTTTTTGTTCTTACGATCCCTTAGAATGATTTGGCACATAGTGATTTTTGATGCAGCCTGAAGGGGATGAAGTAAACGTGAACTACCCCTAAAGTTGTTAAAATTGCTAATGTTAATTGATGAAAGACGAAAGTATGTGTGAGAACGTTATTGACTACAATATAAGATCTACAAACCCGACGAGATCATTCGGACAATAGAATACCCTGATGCCTTTTCAATAATTAGAAGCTAGAAGCACTAACTTGAATTCCTGGAAAAATGAATGGCGTGTATACTGTATACTGTACTAACACAAACAATCCATATGTGCACATTCACCCCACCTTACCAAGCAGGCAAGATCTAGAGGTCTACAATGACAACAATCGCGCATTCATCACCACCATGACTAGATTAAAGTCAAACCATGGTCGATTTCCATCTCATCTTCACAAAATTGGTCTAAGTGATAGCCCCAACTGTACATGTAATCAGGAAGTCAATGGTGACTTGAACCACATAATTTTCATGTGTCTTCATAACCACGAGGCCCGAATCAAACTAATAAACATAATTGTCAAGGAAACGAATTTAAGGATGCCATTCACCGTGGTTAATCTTTTGTTAACAAAAAACAGGACTGTATTAATCGCCATATTCAAGTTTTTTAGGGAGATAAAAATGAATATATAAAATAAAAAATAAAAATAAATAACTTGTACTCATAAAAATTAGAATAGAAATTTACCTATCTTGTAAAATGTAAAACCACATCGAAAGCAACTAATGTAAACTGTATTAGAATAAGATCCTTTGTGCACTCTCCTCGTGTTTACAACCTTTTCACTATGCCGTGGTCTAGTCCAGTGTGTTACAAAGTCGTCCTGAAGGGCCCCTGGACGCAAGTGTCCTATGTATTAAAACCTTACCTAGTCATAGAAATGCAGATGGAAAAAAATGAATTAAAAAAAAAAAAATAAAAAAAAAAATGAAAACAAAAAAATATAATAGAAAAAATAATAATAATGATAATTAAAAAAAAAAAGAAAAAGAAAAAAAAAATTATAAAAAAATAATAGAAAAAAAATAAAAATACAAAAAAAATAAATAAATTAAAAATAAATTAAAAAAAAATAATAATAATGAAAATAATCTCTTTATAAAATCTCTTAAAATAATAATTATGGTATTAATAGTATTTTGCAAGGTATTTTGTCATGGCTACCTACAACGTGTGTATGTGATTTGTGTATTTTGGTGAAAAATTGTAAGAAAATACAATAGTAGGTGCCCACCTATCGATCGATCAAAACACCGGCAATAAGGGATATACTAGTTTACAAAATAATAGTTTACTTTACAAAAGTCTGTGACCAATGGAGGGCGACTCCGAGGTCAGTTCTTACCGCACCACCACCACCACCAAGATCTACAAACTTAGAACTTAGTCAACCTTTGAAAATGAAGATGGGGCACTGCTTTTTGTGAACCTGACATGTCGTCAGGCGACTTAAGTTTTAAAATCTATGCTGGTAATTTAATCGCCTTGGAAGCCAAATATCACACCACTTGTCTCAGTAGGCTGTATAGGAGATATGAAGACGATAACCGAGGGAGGTCGTGACTCAATATTCTGTGACGGCATGGCGTGTTCCAATCTGGTGTTTTTCAATTTTTTTTACGTAGGTGGGATGTGTGGACAATCCAATCTGCATTTTTGTTTAAAGTCGACTCATTGCGCTTCGATTGCACGAAAAGTACTAGATTGGTAAATAACGCCATCGATAGCAGGAGTTAGTGGCTGTTGGGCATACAGCTTGCTGAGACAACTGGTACGATATTTGAATTCGAGGGGGTTTAAATCACCATCATATCTTTTCAGCATGGCTTTTAACCTCGAGTCACCTATGACGACGAGTCCAGCTTTTCACATTATCATCTTTGTGAAAATATAACACAATGATGCACAAGCCCTGATAGTTCCATTTTGCAAGATCCAAGCACAAAAAGCAGTTGACTTGTAGATCTTGTCCTAAATTCCTGTTTTTTCAGAACCGAGTTGTTTGCAGGGGAACTTGATAGTCTTAATTCTTTAATCTTGGAATAAAAAGATAAAATATTCACCACAATCGTCACATCACAACTCAAAATATGAGACTATAATCTTATAGTAAGGAAATGTTCATTAGGTAGGTACATCACTAACGATAATTCAGTTAAAAATAATTTAGGTTTTTACGCTATCTATAAAAACCAACTCCGGAAGCATTATGGGATTGGTTTCAAAATGACGCCTGGTTATGGAAATCAGAGAGCAGAGCTCTACCTTGATTTTGTCTTCTAATCATTTGATTAGTATTATTAATTTTATTACTGATGGTATTTTTATGAAAATAAATTTAAAACAATCTCATCGAAGGAAAAATTCTAAAATTATTTTTTATAAATATACACCGTATTGCATGGAAAAGGTGTAAAGGGAAATAAGTGTAAAGAATATTTGTACAGCACGGTGCATGCAAAACAATAATTATTCTTACAAGAAATCCTACAAACTCAGCGATCTACAACCGGAATTCCCGAACAGCATAATATTTACATGCTAAATTTGGTATAGGTAAGTAATTACCTATATGAAAGCATTGTTAATGGGATTGTATCATCAAAAAGTGAAGGGGACTAGTAATTTATAAACCGTAAAACATTAAGCTATGCACAACCTCGGGCGGCGGTTTTAATTATTATACCTAACATTGCAATAATTATCATTATACAATATGGTAAGAAACATAACTTACGGTCGCAATATGAAATTGTGATTTAAAAAAATATTTTCAATATGGTAAAGTGATTCTAGTAAGGTAAGTTGGGGCAACATCGACGTAATCTTCATTGGTAGGAAATAACCCGAGCATAATATATGAACAACTGACATTGGAATGTAGTGAAAATGTATAGAGACGAAATATCTGGGTGACTTAAACTTAACTTTCAGTCATATGTATGTAGAACTTTGCAAAAAAATATGGAAATCACTAACCTGTACTAATTTGCCCCCTAACACGGGACAAGATCGATAAAAGCTAATTCGCTTTTGCCCGCACATGTACTTACAAACATGTGGGGCAAGATCGAACATTTCTATAATTTTCTTTGACTTTAAGCTATTATTTATAAAAACCACCCGTTTACAAGATTCAGATTATACAATAGGGTTTCATTATCTCTGGACACAAATACAAATGTGCGGTAAGTTCGAATCTACTAAAATAAATTGGAAAACATGAAATTGTTCTAATACGAATACAAAAATTCGCACCAGTCTCCTATTTTTTCGGTGACTCTTGGGAGTACCCATGCAGCCTCGAATAAATAAAAATGTTGCCCCGTCTTGATGAAATTACACAAATTCTTCATATCATTCCTCCTCAAAAAAATATAATCCAATAGCGCCATCATTAAAGAAAATCACAGCAACGACTCACCCTTGAGTTGCAAGTATTTTTTATTTTCATGGATTACCTGAGGATTTACAACAGCCTGAATCATGTGATACCAGTTAACCCCTGCATGCTTGTGATGTTACGAGCTACCTGGAACTACCAGTTGATAAAGATGAAGATCTTGTTTGTCTAATCTATCGTACAGGAGTTCTTGAAATTTCCAACTACTGCGAAACGTGACGAATCGAGTTTTCTGTTATGGTTAAATTTCTAAAACTATTTATGAGCAGCCCATTTTGAAAAGAATTAATCCAAACTGAAATTTTACGAGTAGCCACACATACTAATATCTTTAACCTTTAAATATTTCAAGAAGAAAATAAAAATGGGGTAAATATTCAAAATTTTTAAATTATCTTTATTTCTTGCGAAAATTTTAAATTTTCGATTTGAAAAACGTTCGTGTAGCTTTATCTTTCTTTCAAGATTAGTAAGCGAAACAAAAAAGCAGTCTTGTAGAACTTATGGAGGATTTTGAATTTCCGTTGAAAAGGTGCGTGACTTCTTCTGGATGTCCTTTGAAAGTTCTAAAATAACCGTTCTTGTCCACCGTCGGGTCACAGTTTTTGTAATAGTTAGATAACTGGAGGGAGTTGTCTGGTATTACATTTTAAAAACATTGATCAAGTCGTTTCAAATTGGTGGCCATTTGAACTTGTAAAAACTGCTCTTTTTGAACATCTGCGTACCTAAATGCAAAACTAAACGTAATTTTCAATCAAATTAACAGGATAAGAAGAACGTATCTCAAGTTATAGACTTGTGCCAAAAAAATTACGTTTTAGTCATTGGTTTACCAGTGGCCTAGGTAGAAAATCGGTCAGCATTGCTAATTTTCTAATTCCAATTAAGATTCCTTCAAAGGAATTAAACTGCAATTTTACATATAGTACAACAACTACTATACTAATATGAAAATGTTAACAAATGGCGATAATGTTCAAAATTGAATCAACGAAAAATACTCTATTTTTGCGATTGATGTGCAAGAAGGTTTATCTTTCAATCAGCTTGAGTGGGAAGAGATGAGGAACATTATTAGGTTTTTGAGAGAGGATATCAGGAGAGTCAATTTAACCAATCAATAGATATGAGGAATCGCACAGAGATGCACACACAACTATCATCCTGAAGACTTCTAAAACAGAGCTGGTCAAGTAATACTGCTACAGGTCAACTTCGTGTGGGATAAGAACTAGCTAGCCCGTTTGAAATGTAGAAATTTGATGAAAAGACGTTCTGCTAACTCAAGATTTATAAGATGACAACTGTTACCAGGGGACCAGATAACAAAACCATATTCCAGCTTAGGGAGAATGAGGTAACGAAAGAGAGTTATTATGAGGATAATACGGATCTTTTCAAAGTCATCAGAATTCCTGATGATGAAACCAAGCATTTTGGAAGCAGAGGGCCGTAAACTCGATGTGTTTGCGAAAAGAGAGCTTAGGGCCAATGACAACTTCAAGAGCCCTGACCTCAGGGACCCTCTTAATGGAGCAGTCATTAGTGATCTAGGATTAATAAAGTGACATTGTCTCTGAGAGTAAAAGGCATTATGAATTGAAAGAATTGTTTAGTGCATCATGTATTTAACATGGTAAATTGAGCGCTCGCGTCTAGAACAATCATCGAGAGAGTCTATATTCTGCAGAAAATCTAAAAATAATCAGCGTAAAACAGGTCGTTGACTCCAAGACCATTGATGCCAATAATAAAAATGGTAAAAATCAGTGGACCCCCATCAAGCCCTGAAAGACACCAGACGTGACTGGGTAGTCTGTAGACCTTGAGTAGGACATGTATTGAGATTGATCAGAAAGATAATCTGAGAGGAAACTCATCAAACCATTCATTAGACCAAAAACAGAGAGTTTGAAGCAGTAGGTTGTGATTGACAATGTAAGCGACGTCAACATGAGGTTGACGGTCAATAGATTCTGAGACAAATTGAGTGAAGGCGTGACGATTACCAACGAGAGTGACGATTACCAATAGATTGGTAATCGTTGAACGACCTTTAATAAAGACCTGTTGGCAAAGACTTCCAGAGTTTAGGCCGAATACAAATCTTTTTTCGTTAGTAATATTAATTTCCCTTCTTGAAGACCGACATAACTTTAGAAAGCTTCCAGAGAGAAGGAAAATTATGGGATAAGATGGCGAAATAAAATATAGGTACCCTGGAAAGAGGCATAGGCAAGGCAGGAGCACAGCCACGTAAAAGAAAGGAAGGAATACCATCAGGACTAGCAGGACATAAAAACCTCATCCTCAGAGAATGATGGGATAACAATGGCAGGAACGTTAGATACAACGGAAGAAAGAAAACGGGTGATTTGGGCTGAGGGTTACATGAACGATGAATTGAAGAAATCACGAAACAAGTTGAGAACGTCCGGTAGGTCAGATACAGGACCCCAATTGAAACTCGCAAAAACTGAGATCATTTACGAAGCTCCAAATCTTTCGAGGACAATGATCAAGATATTCTTAAGTTTGTATAGTGAAGTTATGATAAGAATGACTGATGTCACGCTTAAGGGAGACGGAGAACCTATAGCATGGCTGAAATGACGTAAGGCTCATCATGCTGTTTATGCGATCTATGAAAAGCAGTTTTTTTTCTTCAAGTCACATTTGATTGACTCAGTGAATCAAGGAGGATAGTTACTGCTCAAGGGGAGTCTGGTTTTGGGGACAAAGAGTTCAAAGGAATTGACAGCTTAGAGTGAAGATTAATAATTTAAATGGACTGTTCATTCGTGTATCACTGAGTTTTTGATAATGAAGATACCTATCTTGTCTTAACATTTACTTGTAACATTTTTATCGCATAATACTTGACAGGTTAAAATACGAGGAAGAAAATCTTTTTCTACATTACCGGCCCTGTAGAAGAACGGCACTTGCTGTGTCCATTTTTATCTTTACATGCAAAAATATTCATCAAATTATACAAAAATTGCTACCATTAAAAGCTTTCTAACACAGAAGCTCAAGGACTCCATTCAACCCGCCAAGCCATTCAACCGACCCCATTCGCTGTAAAATATTCGCTGTGCAACGGTGAGCCAAGTCTGCACGTAACTTAATGACGACAGGATATCTAATCAGGAAATTAATAAGAAATCTATCAAGAACATTCTTCGGAGAGCACGAGATTAAAACGAGACAAAATAATGAGATGGTGCAAAAAATTAGAGACAATCGCTTGTACTCAAAAGAAAGGCATTTCTTTCAATTACTTATTATTTTCTTCTGTAATAATGATTACATGAACCATCATTGGGTATTTGAGAAATTTTTTTGCGATTTCAAGAATGTGTATATCGGTATTCAATTTATAAAAATCCAACGGAAATAAATAAATACCCGCAGAATTGCAAACGTGGACGCTCATGAGTCATGAGATTGCATAAAAACTGTTTGAGTCTGATGGCTCGATTAGCATAATCTCTGTGCACGGTGCACCTGAGGAGCCATTGGCGATATAGAGAGTGACTTGCTAGAGAACACCTGAGTAATCCTTGCAATAATGAACCAGCGAAGATGATTAGATGGTACAGGAAGCTCTAAGCTCTGCAGCTGTAAGAAGTTTATTACATCTTGTAGTACTTGTCCGACAGAGTTCATTATCACAATCAATCTTTTAGATTGCAGCATGTAGCTATTACTAGGTACCTCGGGATCAATCGGGGCAGCTGGAACTTCACTGTGTTTTTATGTTTGTTTTGAACATGAAACCATGAATAATTTTCTATTAAATATTTGTTTCCTGGCAGGTAATAATGCCACGTTTAGATGTTATCTTCGTTACACTTTACTACCATCCACCGGACAGGTAGGTATGTATAGGTACACAGGTAAGTACCGACCTTCATAATAAACATCCTATAAGTATGCTTAATAATAATTATGGGTTGGAGATAATATGCGCTTTGCTTTTCAATGACAATTTGACAAGATAATTCTACATACCTACTGCTGATTACCCGATCAGAAGAAAAATACTAGGTACAAGATTATTCAAAAATAGTAGCGTGATCTTTGACGAGGATTAATTTTCAACTTATCTACTTATATTGCAAAAAATCTTAGAAGACACAAAGAGGTTTGTCTTAACTTAATCCATTTTTTACAACTCTTGATTTTGTTAGATTAGGATAGTTTTCAAAATATTCAAGAACGTTAATGAAATAGGGACTCACTTTATCGACATTTTTATTAACCCATAAATAAAATCAACAATAATTAATTCGTTTAAGGATTCTGCTGGACAAATTTTAATGCATGGTTCCTCAGTCCACTAAGGGCAGCCTGTAACTGTTCCGGGAGTATCGTTTATCTCAACAAACTTCTCTCGATTACTTGACTTGACTTCGTTAACAGTCTCACACAAACTATCGAGTCCTCAATGCAAATGCATAGAAAGAAATCACATTTAAGCTTGCAGAATCTAGTTGGCTACGGTATCGGTGTATTAGGAGTAATACGACACATAAGTCAATCGTCACAGATTTCTTTCACTAAATCGGTTGCTTACAGAACAAATCCTTGTTCTGTTACTCTTGGAACTGACCTACATGATATTCTAAACCACGCTATAAGCCCGCAAAAAAGTTTTGGTGGAAACTAAAAGTTTCGGGAAAACTTTTGACAATAATTTTACATTCCAGGAATGTCTCGGATTAGGGATATTTTCACTACTACCTATATCACTCAATAAGGAGAAAAATTAGTATCTTTTCTAAGAAGCTTGTATAAGCAGGTTCCTGCAGAAACATTCCCTCCAAGCACTTAGTTTGAAGAGAAACTAGAAGTAATTATTGGGTTTCACCACATTGATAATCATTCAATAATGCTAAAATGTCATAAACGTCAATAATGTCATATTACATCCATCCATTGCGCTTGGACTAGAGTTGGGAGAACCTAATTTAGGTAGCAGTGACAGTTCCTATGTCCCCGATACTTGGGATATCCATGGTGCTAGAAACACTATTTACTATTATTTGACCCATATCTACTGAAGGATCCAAAGTTACGGATGAAGCACTGATGAAATAACTCAAAACAAATAACAATTACAGTTAGTAACCGTGACAGCGGATCACAATCATTAGTCTACTAATTTTTTTTTTCTTTCATTAATTTTTAGTCTACTAATAAGTCCACTATTCCATATTAGTAGAAAATCAAGTTATGACATACGTTTAATCTCCATATAGCCAACTCGGAACGTGTTAATTATTCAACACCCGGTATTATTCATTATTGAATACATACTTAGGTTATAAATGTCTTGCAGCCTTTTCAAATATCTTTTGATCGTAGAAATCTTTCCTGTCTTCTTTATAGCGTAGTTTTATGCCTTCTTTATTTTCAATTTCTCTTTCTTTTACGTTTTTGCAGAAAAATTTATAAACTCATTCGAGTAATTATTTTTAAAAGCTGTCAGTTTCGTCAGTCTTGCTCCAGCATCACAGAGTAGGTACTTACAAATTAATAGTGGGAAATGAAAACTAACAAAGCATTCAAATTATTCAATTAAAATTTAACATGCAACACTGCTGGTACTAAAGGAGTTTTTGACCATTTCACCCAAACAGCTCATTTTGGCAAGTGCGAAATTACAAATTTGTGAAAGTAGTGATAGTTGGGGATTTTTAGTTGTGACCCACATAAAACTAAATTTCACAGCAACCCGGGACGCAAATAAAAAAATCATAATATACAGGGTGAGTTTTTTCCAATGATTAATTAGTACAGCGGAATCTCGTAAACTACTGCAGTTAGAGGGATGATTGAATGGGGAAAGTAGTGCAGTTTTATGAGCTCAATGCGAAACAGCTTTTGTTTTTTTGAAAATCTCCATGGGGTCCATGGCGTTACTTTTTTGTGATGTCATTTTAGAGTTATGACATAAACTTGTGTTTTTTTTTTTTAATGTAAGTCAAGATATTACTATGCAATCTTATTTTATTAAATCTCGTAAATCCAAACGCTTTCCTCAAAAGCCCAAACTGACCATCGACTTGATTGCAATCTTCTTCATCTTCAAGTCTGCCGCTTTTCTTTACATGAAATAATTTCTGCAATAATAATTATAAGGCAGAAATGTTTACACAAGAATAAATTTGTTGAATTGAGTATGTGTTCAAGGAAAATAAAAACGAGCTGACCACACATTTCATTGAATAGGTACCTAACTCATATTTTCACGAACAGATTGCAAATATATTTTTATAGCTTTGATACGCGCCCCACTTTGCATTCAGAATCATTAAACCCTATTCAACATATTATAAGTAATATTCCATATTCAAAACAGCTACATTTTAATGACGATATGCACCTGCTAATTCTAACAGTATCTACGCTTATGTGTTTGCTAGCTTATTGCAAACCATGTCCGATTTCTAGCTGAGAATCAACATAACATTATTTGTAATTTTAAATTATAGACTATTAAGTTTGACTTTCTATGCAGCTGCAACATTTTTTTGCGTTTGATATCCACTGTCTGCCCTGATATTAGAATTTCATATGAGCAGGTGATGCAAATTAACCGTTAAGCATTTTGCAGAATGAAGATTAGAAAAAAAAAAGTTATCTTGGATTAATTCAGGAAGATATTAAAATTAGGTAGGTATAAACTTCTAGGATCAGTTTCCATAATCTAATTGGCAGGAAAACATAGTTCTCCTTAATAATATATTCAAGGTTTATTATAAAAAACAAGATTTTAATTACAAGAATTTAATTGAGTCAGTAAAATTAGATATAAAAAGTTTGTGTTATACGATTTAAATGTGTTATACGTGATTATACGAAAAATGTTTTGTTCATGCAGCATGTGAAGTGTTTGTTCATGTGAATTAATGAATTTTCATTCTTATTAATTCCTATTAAATTACACACAAAATTATAAAATTACGTAAATTACAAGTTTACCAACTGAAACAAGATCACGAACAAAAAAACTGTAACATTATTGTTTAAAATTTCTACCGTAGAACTTTAAAACATTGGTGTTTTATTTATTAATAATTTGCAAAGATTCTAACATGCAAGTTATTAGGAAACAATAATTTTGAGAAAAAAGTTATAAAAAAAAATATTGAAAAAATAATTTTCTAGTAGGTAGGTATGTGTAGCTATACAAGAAGTAACTGCGTACTTGTGATAAGCAATGGTTAACTAATGGGTATATGTAGTGTTATTCCGAATTTTTTTTAGTTTTCGAAAAAAAATTACAAAACATCAAAGTGTGTCAAAGCAAAACATCGTATTCATCAACATAAAATCGAATTAGCATAAAACAAAGAATAACTTTTTTCAAGATCAGGCATCGTTTAGGAAATATTTTCAAAAATGTGAAACAAAAGACTGCTGTGAAAATGTGTTCTTTTTTTAGTAATTGGACAACCAAAATCGAACTTCAGGTATAAAATCGTACTTTAAGCATAAAAGAGAGAATAACTCTTTTCAAGATCAGGCCTCGTTTAGAAAAAAAAAAAAAATAATAAAAATAAAAAAAAAAAATTAAAATTGTTGTTTAGTTACCTAATACAGGGTGGAAAATTTTTGTACTACCCATCATTAGGATCTCGTAAACGGTAAGAAATACAGGATCGCTTAAATTAGAAAAAAGTTACCCTATTTCATGCCTATTAGGAATCTAAAATAAAATTTTTTGAAAACTTCAGGCGTTGTTGAAACATGCTGAAAAAACTGAAAAATCCAAATTCCTTATTTCATCCATATCTTCTTTATTTTTTGAAAATTAATAAAAAAAGTAGGCTTACATAAGTCAGCAAAAGCGATTCATTTGAAAATAATTTTTTTTAAGCCGACTAGATAAGATTTGTTTTATACCGAACTACATAAAAAAATAATACGGCAGCCATAAGAAAAACAAAAGTTTACTATGAAAACTCCGCAATCTAGTCGGCTTAAATTTTTTTTTAATATCAATTGATTAGCTTTTGATGACTTATGTAACCCTACAAAAAATTGTGATTAATTTTCAATAATAAAAAAGATATAGCTGAAATAAAAACTCGTGATTTTTCAGTGTTTTCAGCATATTTCAGCAATGACTGAAATTTTCCTAAACTTTATTTCAGATTCTTAATACGCATGAAATTGAAAAAAATTCTGTAATAAAGCGACCCTGTATCTCTTATACCGTTTACGAGATTCCAATGATGGGTAGTACGAAAATTTCCCACCCTGCATAGAACATTTTTATTGCGGCCTTAACTTTACGTCTTTGGAGATATTTCCAAAACGAAGCCTGAAAACGAAAAAAAGTTATTCTCTTTTTTCTTCTTATTAAAATACGACTTTATACATGACGTTTCATTTTGCCTTCCATCACCAAAAATTTCTGTATCTCTGATACATGGTGATCAAATTAACAAAAAATTACGATTATTAGGTTACAATAATGTGTGCTCTAATGTCTCCGCCATTGAACGAGGTGGGTACTTTTAAGGCATGATCAAAAAATTTATCTTCAATAAATATCCGTTTTAATTGTCCTGATGAAAACCCCAATTTTTTTTCAAGCTTCAAGAATATCTGATGGGAAACGGGGAGTTTTTGTTACAGGTTTATACAGGGTGTCCCATAATATGTGGGCAATCTCCCGGATTTGGGTAAATTTCGTAAAAATAAATGAAAAAATAGCTATAAAATTAATTCCTCAGAGACACCCCTACAAAGATATTAGCTGTTGAAGTTGAGGGTTGAAAATCAATTTTTTGCAATAACTTTTTTATTTCTTGAACGATTTTGATAATTTTTGGTTTTATTCTGTATTATTTTGGACTGTTTAGAATAGTGTTTCATAATCTTTGGTAGC
Source organism: Malachius bipustulatus (assembly GCA_910589415.1). Taxonomy (NCBI): domain Eukaryota; kingdom Metazoa; phylum Arthropoda; class Insecta; order Coleoptera; family Melyridae; genus Malachius; species Malachius bipustulatus. The sequence goes on along the minus strand of OU342630.1, from coordinate 85,719,011 downwards.
ACATACATAGACCTCGGGATGGCACAACCCCTTCATTCACTTGAAAGAAAACAATAAAAATAATAATTTTACAGTTTTTTAAGGTTAATTTTCTTTTTATTTGATATTTTTTACATAAAAAATGTATCTTTATTTATTTCGATACAGCGAACCGTTATCGAGATAAACGTCCTTCTAATAGGTGATGCGTCGCAGGAACTTTCTAAATTTCAAGTAAATTTTAACAAGATGGCTGACCTATGACAGTAAATTGAGCAGGAAACAAAACAATAACTTAATTAAATACACGTCAAATAGTGTCAAAGATTTCATGTCATGCAGATTCAATTCTAACTGATTTTAAAATGAGCTATACACAAACGCTGAATACGCAGAAAATCAGTTAGATTTGAATCTTCATGAAATGAAATCTTTGACACTGACGTGTATTTAATTAAGTTATTGTTTTGTTTCCTGCTCAATTTACTGTCAAAGGTCAGCCATTTTGTTAAAATTTACTTGACATTTAGAAAGTTCCTGCGGCGCATCACCTATTAGAAGGACGTTTATCTCGATAACGGTTCGCTCTATCGAAATAAATAAAGATACATTTTTTATGTAAAAAATGTCAAATAAAAAGAAAATTAACCTTAAAAAACTGTAAAATTACTATTTTTATTGTTTTCTTTCGAGTGAATGAGGGGGTTATGCCATCCCGAGGTCTATGTATGTGCTACCAAAGATTATGAAACACTATTCTAAACAGTCCAAAATAATACAGAATAAAACCGAAAATTATCAAAATCGTTCAAGAAATAAAAAAGTTATTGCAAAAAATTGATTTTCAACCCTCAACTTCAACTGCTAATATGTTTGTAGGGGTGTCTCTGAGGAATTAATTTCATAGCTATTTTTTCATTTATTTTTACGAAATTTACCCAAATCCGGGAGATTGCCCACATATTATGGGACACCCTGTATAAAGCAAATAAGTAATTTTCTGACCCAAAGAAACTGCCATTAATTAATACCTACCTAATATATGTATTTGTCAAAATTTCAAATTTTCGATTTGGTCGATAATGATTGACAAAAACAAAAATTGCTATTTGAAGTTGGGCTGAACAAGGAAGGAAAATTTTTAAGACACCTAAAACTTTCATGACATGCACACCTAAATATCTTGTATCGGTCCTCTTATTAATTGCATCGTTTATGGTCTCTTGTCGGTTATTTTTTTTAAAGATTTTACTTTTCACCGATTTCGGCAGGTAATAAAGGATACACCTGCAAGAAGTAAAGTTCATCCGGCACTCTGGAGAAGAAACTCGAGAAGTGTTGATCTTTAGTTGATAATAATGCAACGATGGCATCATTTTAAAATATGTCGAGAGCCATATGCTAAATCCGCTTATCAAATTCCAGGTAAATTACGTGTAAATCCTTTACTATGTCAGTGTTAATATTTAACACCTGTTTTCAAGTGGCCTTACAATTTTTTTGTTTCTTTTTAAAGCAATTACCAGACAAATTTTATATAAAAAAATGCATGATGGGTAATTATAATAATTAGGCATTTATTATGTCTTAGCGCGAACATTGGCCTCTAGGAGATGTCAAAGTGTTAATTCTGAAATTGTTATTTGCTAAAAAAAGCTAAACCGCTGAACCGATTTTGATGAAATTGTGTAAGATTTTATGGGACAAAAAGTGAAATAAGTATAGGTACTATAAAATTACTCATGACGTTACTTAATTGGCGTAGATAATGGGTTTTTAGACCGTAGACCTACCTACCTACGGTGTTGTTCTAATGGGTTTTTAGGTTCTACACCCTTTGAACTTCTACGCCAATTGCATTAAATTTTTTTAAACACCGAGCGTAGATTAGCCGACTCATTTTACAAAATAGGTACTTTTTATAAAAGTCGCCTAATCTGATAGTTGAGAAGTTAATTAAACATTGAATATTGATTTTTTTAGTAAATTTCATTCATACAATCATAAAATAATAAAATTAATTCACATTTCAACATTCAAATGCGATTATAAATCTCCAAATGCGATTTTTGATGTTCAAATGTTGAAATGTTAATTATTTTATTAAGCTACTTATGTAAATCAAGAAAATCTCATAAAAATACGAAATTTTCTATAAAAATCAACATTAAAACACGATTATCTTCGAAACGTATAAGGCTAGTCGACTTTTATAGTACCTTTTTGATAGAAAATAAGTCGACAAACAAACTCTCGGTACTTACCTATTAAAATTTTTTAAATTACATTGGCATAGGATGTTCGAAGGATGTGAAAACTAAAAAAAAATCCGATTTTTCAGAGTTGTTTATTATTTCAGTCACAGATGATGCATCGGAAAAACAAAAATTAGACAATTTTTTCTTTTATAGATAACTTTTCTATACACTTTTTTATATACAGGGTGGGCCATCGAAAAGGTAACAAGCCTAATAATTTGGAAAGTGAAGATGTATGCTAAAAACGCCGAAACAGGTCGATTTTGTCATCGGGGGGGGGGGGGGGGCATATTTTTGTAACAAATTTAACTACCCAAGTTCACCCCCTTGGCAGAGGTAGTTATTCCCCTTTGCTTATCATCATATAGGGAAAAGATATTGAGCGATACATCATTTGAAAGCTACTTGAATTCTCTTTACAACGGTATCCAACATTTTGGGTTTCGGTTACATACAGGTGGCCCAACGAAAACGTAACTCGCCCTAATAACTTGGAAACTGAAGATGTACGCGAAAAACGCCGAAACAGGTCGATTTTGTTATCAAAGTAGGCATATTTTCGTGACAAATTTAACTACCCAAGTTCACCCCCTTGGCAGGGGTAGCTACCCCTTTGCTTATCGTCATAGGGAACAGATATCGAGTGATACATCATTTGAAAGCTACTTGAATTTTCTTTACAACGATATCCAACATTTTGGCTTTCGCTTACATACAGGGTGGCCTACATACAAGTGATTAAGGCGAGTTACGTTTTCGTTGGGCCACCCTGTATGTAAGCGAAACCAAAAATGTTGGATATCGTTGTAAAGAGAATTCAAGTAGCTTTCAAATGATGTATCACTCGATATCTGTTCCCTATGATGATAAGCAAAGGGGTAGCTACCCCTGCCAAGGGGGTGAGCTTGGGTAGTTAAATTTGTCACGAAAATATGTCCCCCTCGATAACAAAATCGACCTGTTTCGGCGTTTTTCGCATACATATTCACTTTCCAAATTATTAGGCTTGTTACCTATTCGATGGCCCACCCTGTATGTACTTTTGTATATAACACCTTTTCATCTTCCATCTTCCATGTCAAAAATAATCCAGGCGCTATAAATTTTCCGTATAGGTATAACGATAGTCAACTTTACTTTTTCTTATGGCTGTATCTTAACAGGGGTTGCTCAAATTACCTACTTATTGTCTATGAAAGACCCATCGTATTTTTCAACAAAGTATCATCTCCCCAATTTTTTTTTGCAGTTATTAATTTACAAATATTATTACTCTTACACATAGAAGAATATCTCAGCGTACTTTAGGGTCAACAAAGTATCATCTCCCCAATTTTTTTTTGCAGTTATTAATTTACAAATATTATTACTCTTACACATAGAAGAATATCTCAGCGTACTTTAGGGTCAACAAAGTATCATCTCCCCAATTTTTTTTTGCAGTTATTAATTTACAAATATTATTACTCTTACACATAGAAGAATATCTCAGCGTACTTTAGGGTCAACGACAAAATATATTTTCACAAATCATTATGTCAAAATTATTTTTATTAAAATATTATCTTAAGCTGCCGCAGTTTTGTAAACAATCAACCAAGTACTTACATTATATTACACACAGTACACAGTACACACACTCCTATCGCTATCTCTCATTTCTGCTTGCAGGCTGTAGTTAAGAAAGTTAAATATTTGAGATATACATTAGGTGCATAGACATATACGTATATTTTCCTTATGAGATGGCGATGTTACAAGTTCCAGTATTCAAGAAGAAAATACGAAAAAAGATATGAAAACAAATTATCTGAGTAAATCTCAGGTGGATGGGTCTGTGCCACCTGTGCACACAGGTGCTTAGGGGGCAGAGGTCGTTACTGCTGTGCGGTCCATGGAAGATGTAGACAACATTATATCATTAAGGTAGTTTTCGTTTCATAACAACTAATATCACCAAAATCTCAGAAATTACTTGAATATTTGCAGCCAGTTCCATTGTACTCAGTACAGTACGTACAGAAATATCGAAGGGATGTACCTATGCTTCCTTGACAAAAATGCAGATATTCAGATAGGTATTTCTAAAAGCTCTAGCTTTTTGTTGTTGTTTCTGAGATGCAGGTTGATTTTAAAATTTTCCTTGACGTTTCAGATCTCTGGCTCGAGTCTTGTATATTTTTACCGCCACACACCGACAAGTTATAACATGATGTAATTGCTGTTTCACTAAAATTGTCATAAAAAGGTCGCTAAAATTCCTAGCGCCTTTTTCTTAAATCATCGCGTATAAATTCACGGACCCTTTGACCGTGCCAGAAAGCATCACCTGAAAAGTGAAAAGCGTCTACGTGGAAGTCAAAGAGGATGACGTCAAGAGGCGCGACAATGGAGCTTTCTCATTGGTTCAGAGAAGGACGCATGACCTATACGACGAGCATCTGCAAGAGCAAAGGAAGCCAGACCGAGAGAACGCGTGACTGAGAACGCGGAAAGCTCACCGTAAATTTACCTTACCTAAATTCTATCTTTTTATCTTTTCCCGTGCCTGTATCTTTTTAAAAAAGAAGCACAACAGCTTATAGCAATTTTTGTTAACAAAATTTGAGTCTGAAACCAAAGAGTGTTCAGGTTTGTTCGAGAAACTAGGTTCCAAACTGACTACATTCAACTGCTCGGCCATTGTGATTATTTTCACGGACAGTAAAGAATTTTTCTCAACATCAAGCTAAAATCCAAGCGAATCGAACATTGCGTGGCGTTTTAAATTTCAAAAGACTCGCATAACTCTGTTCCAGCAAGGCTATCTCCAATCATCACCTCCTCTCGTCATCTCAACGATGACAAATTAATGAAAGTGAAAAAGTGTTTTCATAATTCATGTTTTATTAATTTAAGTGTTTTTAATATTTTAATAATTAACTCTGGTAGGCAAAGGTTTGGTCGACCTAACTAAAGCTCATTAAAATCTCTGTTAATTGAAGTATTATTTAGGCCTAGGTACCTATCAGATATTAATTATCTTACGAGAACCATATTTCATTTATATTATGCGCATGCATGTGTCCAAATTCATGTGAATAAAGAAATTGTTATTTCAAAATGACAGGGACAACTCTCATCTGAAATTTTTACAGTTTGAAAAGGAAACAAGTTATAAAAGCTAAAAGCCTAAGGTAAATTTTGTTAATTCATAGATATTGGCCAATTACTTTAGATCTTGGGCTATTATAAACTAAATCAAAATTTATTCAAAATAAAAAGTTAACTGGCATCCCATAACTTTCCTTTCCTTTTCTTTTAAAGTGAGGAGAGAGATCACGTTAGCGTAGAATAATCTGGCACCTAACTACTTGATCTCTCTATTTCAGTGTCAGAGAAAAATTACCTATATTGCTACATTTATCTCCTTTTTCTCTTGACCCACACAGTAGGGTCCGCTAGTCTATATTTTCTATCACACAACCCCCCACAAAGTTTGGCTTTTCGTGCTCATCCCCATATTTTATTCGAAAATGTTTAGACTTCAACTTTAATAAGAATAGTTGATTTATCTAATGACGATATTTTATGAATACGAACTTCTTAGCGAGTAGAAATAATTCCTGACCAACTTTTCTCGAAACTCCCTTCATTCAGTATGAAATTAAATTGTTCCTTAAACTGTTTCCCAATTTTCATTAAGACAGAAGTTAATGATAAACGTACCTGTTATTATTATTCTGATCTCTTACGTCAACTTGAAATTTCAGGCACGAGGATTAGGTATGCGTTTAAAAAACCGGCCTTTTCGTGTTCTTGACATGCCTTGTTACATACCCACATTCCCTCCATATCTACTTCACTTATCTAGAGGCATTCTCTTCTTTATGACTGTTATTAACTTTTTACTGGAGCAAAAGCCGCCTCTACACAATCAAAGCAGAGCAGAAAGATCTCTTGTCTTTATATGGATCTGATTTTGCTTTCATGTTGGTATTCGTTAAAGCATTTTATGCGAAGTAAGAACTTATGACACTTGTTTGCTAGGAGATCTTTTGATAATTCTGCTTGTGCAGTACCGTCTCAACTCTGGCCTTGCACAGCTGCATTAATTTTCGCAATAATCATAAAATCAAAAAACAAAGATATGAAGACCTTATTGTTAAAAATAGGGTAAAAGAGCATTCTTTTTCACAGTAAATCAGAGGATGCCATCATGATACCTAAAACGTTTGCGTCAATAAAAGCCTTTTTGCGCATCGATCGCATAAAAATAATATATTTTCACGAGTTGTTTTTTCTAAAATTTTTCATGGTCATATTATATTAGTTTAGTTGTCTGCTGTGAAAATTTTAGTTTAATTGCTTTGAGAAGGTGCACTTAAATGGATATAGAGAAGTTAAAATAGCAACTTTGATCTATTTTCTACTGGACGCCGCTGTTCATAGTTTGGGATAGGTTCTTCTTATTCTGTTAATTTGATTGAAAAGTTTTTTTTTAATTTTACAAATACAGCGGCACAAAAAATATATTTGTTTTTAAATTCAATGGTTTAATTTTTTTTCGAGTTTTTCGAACTTTGGAAGAACACTCTCTACAACACCAAGTGACTTTCGGAAACTTTTTAAGGTAATTTAAATGTCTCCATAATTTCTACAGGAATTCCAAATGTCATCGTTTAATAAAACTTGAAGATATCCCTAAGGGATAGGATCGTTTTGACAACAGGAAATTTTCATTTTGGGAAATATAGACATAGGTAATCATACTCAGATGTCCCATTAGTACGGGTTTCTACGTATGTATATAATTACCTTCGTTTCAGAAGAGAACGCTATTATTCCGTCGATGATGCATTGTAAGTAGCCCTCAGGATTCTGCCTCACGTTACAAAATAACTACTGTCATGTGCAATACATTACCTGTATTAGTGTATTTTTTAACAAAAAAATATTAGTGTATTTTTTAACAAAAAAATACACTATTGAGGACGACATCACTTTTCGAAAATCACCCAAACTCATCAAATGTCCACCGATCATGACCCCCAGATTACGAAAAAGTGGTTTTCCAAAATTCACCTGCCCACGATATATATATATATATATTTATATATATATATATATTTATATATATATTTATATATATATATATTTATATATATATATATTTCTCCAAAATCGCGAAATTTCGATTTTAAAAACGCTCCTGTGGCTTTATCTTTCAAGATTAGTAAACGAAATTTTGGGTCCTTGTAAAGCTTTGGAATGACGTTGGATTTTCGTTGAAAAACTTTCCAAAAGTCCCATCACTTCTACAGGGTGTCCCTTCAAAATTCCATGAACCCGGTTTTTGTCATCTCATTTCAGGTCGCAGTTTTGAATCTAGGGGGCTGAAATTTTTGTGGGAGTAAGATATCTACAAAAACTGGTCTGGTATTGTACTTGAGCAAAATCGGTCGAGCGGTTTCAAAATGGCGGTCATTTTAATTTTTGAAAAATTTGCTAATATTTGAACCCCTGTATGAGCAAGATGGCAAAAAGACTTTCACATCAAGTTAACAGGATTGAAAGAAAATTAATTGAAATTTGAGTTAATGCAAAAAAATTTGAATTTTTTCCATTATTAAGCCAGTGGCGTGGGTAGGAAAAGAGTGAAAATGACTTAATTTCTATAACAGTTTTTGAGCACATTTTTGAAGGAATTGAACTAAAATTTTTACAGTAGACAACTATACTAATACTCTTTAATCTTCAAAAATTTCAAGGATCAAATAAAAAAAATGGCGGAGATATTTAAATTTATTTTACATGATGTAAATTTCTCTAAAATTTTAAAAACGCTCTAGTGTAGCTTCATCTTTCAAGATTAGTGGAAGAAATTTTTTACTCTTGTGAAACTTCGGGATGACGTTAAATTTTCGTTGAAAATTTTTTCAAAAGTCGCGTTACTTCTACAGGGTGTCCTTTAAAATTTCGAAACATCCGGTCCTGTGGCACGGTTTTCTGGTAGCAGTTTTCAATCTAGGAGGCTGAAATTTTTATGGGAGGAAGATATTATCCACAAGTAGTGGTCTGGTATTGCATTTTTTGAGCAAAATCGATCGGGCCGTTTCAAAATGGCGGCTTTTTGAATTTTAGGGAAAAAGGCTATTTTTTAGTCCCTGTATAAGCAATATAGAAAGAAAACTTTTCACAACAAAATAATGAGGATGACAATTAAAGGCTTGTTTAATAACTTAACGATTGAATGTAATATTCAGACCCGGGAATGCTTGATTTAAAACCAGCACCAGCACCAGACCAGCGCACCGTTTTCATCGCGCTCGGCTCGGGCAGGACCACCCATGCAGATATGACTGCTCCTGCCAACCCCAATTGCAGAAAATAAAAACTCCTACAAACCTGTATTAACAAGGTTGGATTAAAATGATTTGAAATTTGAATTAATGCAATAAAATTTTTATTATTTTCATTAGTAAGCTAGTGGCGTGGGTGAAATGGTAAAAATGGCTAAATTTCTTTAATTGATTATGAGCACATTTTTGAGGGAATTTACCTGAAATTTTCGGAGTAGACAACTATACTAATAGCTTGTAACTCTCCAAAATTTAAAGAAGCAAATAAGAGAAATGGCGGAGTTATTCGAATTTTTTTACATGATGTTTATTTCTCTAAAATTTCAAATGTTCGGTTTTCAGAACTCGCCTGTAACTTTTTAAAGTTAGTCAGTGGCGGGTATATAGGACAAGAGACGAAATTGTTAAATTTTGCCAATTTTTTTTTGGTTTATTATGTAAAAATCTATTTTATGGCACGCTTTCAAACGAAATGAAATGAAATTTTCACAGTAAACCACTACACAAATTCGACCTGACTATTGACAAATTCAAAAATCCAATTTAAAAGGCGGCAAAAATTTTCATAGTTGAATCGCATAAAAATACACTGTTTCTGCGTTTGATGCGCAAGAAGGTTTTTTATTTTTCCCACGTCTGGTTAGAATTAATGTTTTTAGTAATAATTTTCAGAAAGAAATAAACCAGGAAAACTAAGCATTCGATATGCAGATTTGTTTATAATTTGAAAAATAAATCAATTTGCTACTACTGTTTGACACACACATTTCCATCATGAATTTAAAATTACCTTCTCATTTGCAATCCGCTGGCATGTGTGATTTATTTCAATCACTATATTTATTAAGATGAGATCAGAACATGGTTCTAGAAGCTGGACATAATAAATGACATCGCAATGTATAAATTTTAATATCAAACAAAGTCGTTTTTCTTCTCTAAACTTGTTAGACGTTTAAAATGTATAACCCATTTGTCACTCGCGTTAATTTTGATGAAGTCTTTGGATAAATCGTGACAAACATTACTGGCAGTTTCTATTTTTTTTTGTTAGATCGATGACTAACTTTTAATCAGAGAGTCTATAGGTAAACTACTGGATGGAATATATTGATTAGATTTACAAGTTCCATTCCATTGATATTGACTGTTGACCTTAATTAAAACGGCCATATATATAAACAAAATATAAAATAACATCAATATTATTGTGGGGGTGGCGTGAGAGAATAAAAATAAATTTATGAAAATTCCGCGCGACCTTTTATGGCAGGTCAAGAGAAAGAGGTAATATTTTGAAAAGGTAGATAATTTTTCTCTCACCATGCACCTCAAAATGTAAAGAAATCAAAATGTATAAAAATGTATAAAAAATAGAGAGATCAAAGTTATGTGCCAGATTTCTACTTCAAGTGACACTCTCTCCCTACTTCATTAGAAAAGGAAAAAGGTAAAGGGAAAGTCGACTACACCTTGGCGGTACATGGCTTTTTTTTGAGAATCCAAATCTAAAATAATTGAACAAATCATTTACAAAAACAGTGTTTCATGAGATCATTCTTTACTCTCATTGACTGTCTTATTTTGACCATTCGAAACTTGCAAAAGGTAACTGGAGATAACTAATTAGGTACTAATATGATCGAACTGTCTTATCAGATGAAAACTTCATTTTTCCCAGAGGTTGTTTAAAAATGAAAGGTGTGAAAGAATGAAAAAATGAAAGAAAACTTACAGGTGAAGTTGTAGCAGAGTGCACACAAATTTTCCATTTACCAAAAGGGAAGTGATTGCAGGAGATTAAAACAGCAACTTAGTCGGTTCTCTTCGATGATATAAAAATAAATACTGTATTAGTTATAAATGATGTTGTCTGGTGATGCGCTGACGTCACAAAAACACTTGTATTACTTTAGTCCATAGAAATTGAAAGTCTCACGGCTTCCGTTGCTTTATTTACTCGCGGCAGGGGGATGAATTACATCGGAACTGATTAATTTCCAGAAACACTTTGATTAATCTCGTGTTTGTTGATATAAAATCGTAACAATGGTAATATGTCCGCTAATTTGCGAAAATCTCGTTAGAGACGTAATTCTCGAAACGAAGATATGCACTCAGGTACTTTCGGTCGCGGACTCCACTGTTGTTGATAAATATGTTCAAACAATTTAGTTTCTTGAAATATGTAGGAAAAAGATAAAAGATAAGAAATTGAGGTAAGATAAAGGTGAGGCTTGCCGCCGTTCGTCGACACGACCGCCCATCTTTACCGCGTGCCTCGTCTCCTTTGTTTTAGCTCGACGGTCCCTCGTTCTAGATGGATCCGCCACCTGATGTCATCTGTACTTTCTTCCATTCGCCACTTCTCGCGAGTCTGCTTTCCTCTCTTTCTTATATATCGCTTTAGGTACGTACGATACCCGTAAGATGATATCGCAATCGTAAAAAATAAAAATCGTAACTGCATGACCGAAGGTCCGTGAATTTAAACACTCTGTTGTTTTAAAACGGTTGTTAACAATTTTTGCTCTACAAAATAATTTTTATTCCGACGTTAAAATACGTGTAGAGAGACTTAAACGCCGCTAATGCGTTACATTATAGGATAAGTGAAGAGCTTATTCAATATTCAAAACTTAGAGGGCCGGTTTCATAATACAAATGTTTAAGTCACTTTAAATACCTGATCTATCAAGACGAGAGCAGCCACAGTTCGTTCTGCTCATTACGCAAAAACTTCTTCATCGCCAAAATGAATCCACAGCTTCAATCCAAGACGAGCGCAACTGCTGCTCGTTATGTATCCACTCCTTTATGGCCAAAATAAATCCACGGCTTCATGTTCTCCAATAAGCTCGTTATGGATCAGGTTTGCCTCGTCTTTTCTCCAGCAAGTGCTTAATGAATCAAATTTACCTCGCCAAGATGATCCATGGTGTCATTTACCTCGCCAAGATGATCCATGGCGTCGTTTTTCTCTTCTGCAGTACTCTTGTTGACGACCTGGGATCGAAACACTCCGAGAAAATCTGAAACCTCAGATTTGTCGCAGGTCGACACTATGAATGGTTCCTTCCATGTTTTGACTATAATACTTGTGCGCTGCCGAGGATGACTTTCAGCAACACCAAGTATCTTGCTGTTTGACGAGTCGAAACATTTCCTGTTCGCGGTCTCTTTGGATTCTCATAGAAATACTCGTCGAAGTTGCGTAGATACTCGTCGAAGTTGAGAAACATCCACAATGGGATCGTTTACTTCTATCAAGCCAGGGTGACAGGAAGTCCCGCTTGCTAACAATCACATTTTGTAGAAAATGGCGTGACACTATGTTCGGAATATATGAGCAATAATTTTAGCTGCACTTTGATAGCAAAACATTTCTGTCAGCATTTCTGACAGTTTATACAGCGAACAGGAAATCGGAGCTTTTCACGTAGTATCCTATTTTGCGGGTGAAATAATGATAAAAAAACAGCGATTTTTCAAAAAAAAAATTGAGAAAAAAAAATCTGTTTCATAGAATACATCAAAAGTTAAGATAAGGGCATGTTTCCGATATCTTGGCCCTTTTTCAATCTAAGCTGCTTTGAAAATGTAAAATTGCAATTTTCATTTGTTTATAACTCGTTGTAATAAGTCACTCGTTACAAATTTGAACTTTAAACACCAATTTTATTACATTTTTTCAGGTAATCTGAAAATGTAATAATATACAGGTGTCCCATTTAAAATGAGAAAGTTTATGGCAACTTCCGGTATAACGGAAAGTGGTGTAGGGTTATAAATATATTAGTTCAGCTCGTCAATATTGAAATCATACATGTATTCAAATTTTTAGACTTCTCTATATAAAAATGCCATAAGATTCTCGCGCCTCGCATCCTGTATTATAGGTATCTGTGTGAATTTCAACTTCAGCAGGTTTATACAATCGGCTACCATATAAATAATATAAATGCTGCACGTATAATTTTACCGTCTCTTGATGGTGACTTAAAATGCCAATTCAAATAATTATATACCACCAAAGTTTTATTAAAAATCACAATCGTGAATAATGCGCCTAATTTAACAACAATAAATCGGTCTGCCCACCACGTGTACTTGTACTTTTAGCTTAATTGCTTCGCCTACATGCCACCATATTAAATATGTTGACTTCTAAAATAGCGGCAATACCTATTCGAAGAGAAGAATAACACAGAAACAACAAGTCATCTGGGTGTCATGCCTTGTGGACACCTACGGATGTTTCTAAAGTCATTGTACTGGTCATTTGATTTTATGTATAGTTACCATTGACCTGTCATTAAATCTGGTAAAAACATTTTGTCTTCAATTGAAAATTAGAATAGATTAACCAGAATAAATAAGATGGAATGTAAAATAATTTAATTTATGATTATCCCTGATACTAAGCCCATAAAGGCTTATTGTATTATTTCGCATTTATCTTCATGATTAATTAAAAACATTTGCGTTCCTCTTACAAGTTTGGATAGTCTTTAGGTATATGCAGGTTTTAATCTGAGGCCGGTAATCCAGGACTGAATAAATATACGTATATCATAGCAAGTTTTTGTGGGTTCTGGGCGCTCAAAAATTAGACGAGCTGCTGCTTCGCGCGTCTTCCTAACTGTAAAATCTTTACCAAAGCCCTTCTCCAGAGACCCCCGTATCTTTTGCAAATGTATTCTCAATTGGCAGAAGTCTGACTAGTGTTATAAACTTAATTCTTCATAGAAGTGCCACTTGTCATTTTTTGAGAAGGTGTTCTGAACATTAACTTGACATACTTGATACTTGTTCCCTGGTATAAGTAGTTCCGTTGCGTGCTTCATATTGCATATTTGAACGTTATTATGTTCAAGTTGTTACCAAGTACCAATTTTTATGGTTTCTGTTTTCGATGCAGACAAGCGATATTATCTCATTATCTTCACTCAGATATTGTCTTCTATTCCTGTGTCTGTATTTGAACTAGACACGCGCAACTATGAACTAGGTATACTTTTAGAGTGCCCTGTTTGTTCATCTTTTCCATTTTTTTGTATCTCACTCCTGATATAAATAGTAGACGTAGACGTCTTTGCAGTATGAAACATCGACGTCTATGTCTATGGATCTTGTTTTGCATGCTTTGCAAAAGACTGGATTCTCTATGATAAGCTCTAGAACTAAGAAATTCTTTTTTTTTATTTTTTGTATCGCTAAATTTTCTGTTTTAAAATAAGAAACCTCAATTTTTTTTGTTTTTCAGGATATTCCAGTAATGACTGATTTTTTCAAAAATTTAGCTTCCGATTCTTAAAAAGCATGAAATTGCGTAACTTTTCTTTCATTCAACCGACCTCGTATCTCTCACGGTTTCTAAGGTCCTTATGTACCTACCACCTGTTACCTCGGACACACTGTATATTTAGTCCTTTTATTCTGAGCAGAAAGAGATAGAACTTTGGTAGCAAAGATAAATAAAATAACATAATTTTTCTCCTTTTTGACGAAACACACTGCACACTGATGTGTCAAACGTCAAAGATGACGTTGCAATGTCTTCCAACTTTTAAGATATTTTAATTATCTACACAAAAATGAGGTTGTTTTTAGTTTCGAGAGTCTCTGTGCCAGTAAGGATGATCAGATTTTACGGTAACATCTGCAACGTCAATTTTGACATTGCACACTATTTGGACATTTTGACAGTCACTTCAATTTTCTGTCAAAAAGCAGTAGGATGATTGAATTAATCTTCTTTAAGGAAGCTCCATCTGATTCGACTCAGAATTTAAAGGGAGGGGGGACTATAGCGTCCTCGCTGATAAACAGACTGTCAAAATGAAAAACTATTCAGTAAATTTCATGTTTTAAATTTATATTAAAATTGAAAGCTTGTCTCAGAAGTTGACATGGAGTAACATATGTCATTTTTTACATTTGACAGATCCATTTTACGTGAAAAAATATCAAAATTTGACATGAATTTAGTTTTATCTCGTGAAGGCCAAAAAAGAGAACTGATCTGAACTCGAAGTTCTAACTAATTCGGCTCAGAATTTGGGGGGGGGGGGGACTATAAACGTCTTCACTGTATAAATGTGCATATTAATAATTATGGATATGATTAATTCAGCCGAATCATTCATTCATAATATCTGCAGATAAAAAAATTCTCAGGCCTATTATGGTGCAAGCAGCCAATTAGCACATAAACAAAAGAAAATGGAAAGGCAAGAAATTGAACCTCTATTAGGATTTCATATACCTATCGTAGGCTGTGGTTATTTGCCAAAGTTATATGTCATTTTTTTATTTTACACCCACTAAGTTAAAATTGTTGTGTAAAATTGAAAATCGTATAGTTTTTATAATTTGATACAAAATACGCATTTCATAAAGACAAGTGCATATAAAACTTTCGACTATATGACATATCATAGCGATAGAATTTGAATATGACAAAAATTGACACACCAGCTTTTGGCAAATAACCACAGATTTGATCATTCATTTTCAGGAAGATCATTGCAAGCTTATGTATCTTGCCAGCTCACATTCAATAATTTTTAGAAGAGCCGAGGTAACGAATCCATGGTCGTGGCATTTATCGAGATCGAGCCTGAGGTATGATATCAGGCTGTGGCTGGGGTCCAGTCCAGTGATCTGTCCTCTCTACGGACGCAACTCGGTGCAGGTGTTACCTAGACTCGACGACGCCGCCCGGCATTCCATATCCGATCGACACACGTGCAATTGCCGCCTCCGCCCTCTTGATTACTTAGCAGTTTTGGCACTGACCATACTGTTTTTTGTAGATAGATATTATTTACATTTTAGTGAAATTAAAACTTACCAATATTTATTTATCTATGGGCGATGTCCTTGAAAGCAGCTTACGTTTTCTGATCATCTTCCAAAAATTTAAATCGTCTAGGTACTCGGGATGAGCAATCTTCTAACTGTAAATAAGTTCCTGGTTACTAACTGGTCCCTGTATAGCTAATTTAAACTGCAAATAGGATAACGTCGAGATGGGGCCATCTAGGTGAGAGGCTTTTCTTTCATCTCTTGTGCCGTTATCTATGTGCCTACTATTCCCAGTGTTTTGAAAATTGAAAATGCTGATTTTCACTTGTTTGTAACTCATAATAAGCCACTCAATTTAAACTGCAACTCACTCTGAAAAATTTAAAATTTCGCAGATAATTGAAAAATGTAGAACATAATATAAGAGGTCTCGGTTTTTCCGGCTTCCAGTATTTGCGAAGAGGCGGTCATCTTGAGAATATTTTCATTAAATTTCTTGTGGTTATTTGTGTCCAATAAATTTTTTTTAAGCTCTAGAATCCATAGTTCCCGGATATGGCTGCTTACCTTAACCATACATGCACTTTGTACCTACACTTTACTTAATTTGTATACAGGGTGATCCAGAAATGGCGGACACGGACAGCACCACAGCATCCATTGTGGATTAAGGATTCTAAGTTTTATTTACTGTTTTCTCCAGTATGGCTCCCTTAAGAAGATATGACCACTTTTGTGGAAAAAAAAGTCACAACACTGCACTACCCTTCTTAAGGAAAAAATAATGTGTAAGTCTACAATAATACCCAGATAGATATTACCATGGAAACATATGAAATGGAAAGTTCAACAATGTTCAAAACAATAATCGTTGCGGGGAAACATATTCGAAAATATTATTCAAAATCTATTTTAGTTGCATTTTTGAGCTCGAATTTGAACAACGATGCCACATTGAAAAATTTTGTTGAACTCAGGGAATAGGTAAACTTTGAATGCCTGTAATTCCGTTCCCGATAATAATAAAAATAAAAAGCAAACGCTATCGTAATAGTTATGTCACTGTAAATCATGTGCTTTGCCAGTGGTGGTTGTTTAAATTTGACTGCCGTTTTGATTTAAAGTTTAGATAAAGGACACCCTATATCTCGGTAACGAAGCAGAGGAACCCATTTTTGTTTTAAATTTACAGTCTTTCTGAACATCCTCTACAACACCCTGTATACCGTGTCCGCCATTTCGGGATCACCCTGTATAGTACGTAAATTAATAACTTTGAAATTTTTTTGGCTGCGATTGCTTGTTGAAAAATAAGCAGATTTTCCGAATGAAAATAAACCATTCGCCCCTCTCCTATGACGACCCTTGAAGGGGGAGTCAAAAACATAAATTTGAACGTTTTTTCTTACAGCCCTACCGGCATTCTAAATGTATTTTTTATAGTATGATCTATTCTAAAGTCAAAATCTGTCTTGTAATTTTTTGTGAATTTAATGATCTCAAGGAAAAAATAGTTCAAATTAAATTATTTCTCCAAAATTTCTACCGGTTTACAAATCATGCTGTTACGTAATTCAATTTAAATTATTTTTCTCGATGAGCAGTTGAAAAAACATTATTAAGTAATTATTACAGGATGCCATTTTTATTTAGAATGAATCAGGTAATCCAAAATGAATTCTAATAATTGAAAAATGGCGATATGGAAAAAAATGAATGGGAAAATTAGCTAAATGGTCACTGCGAGCTTAGAAATAAATTAAATACCTTTTTTTACACCCACTCAAGTGGTCGTATCTCAACAGGAGATGTGCGAATTTGAATCTAAAAAACCTGCTCAATTCTCAACAAGAGATCATTTCCTAAATATTTTTTCACCTATTAATTTACACATACATATAGTACAAAGGATAGTTCAAAACATGTCTCGGAAAATGAGCAAAAAAAAGCTTCCTAAGAAAGAGCTTATTAACTTTTTTTCGCAAAAGCACCATTTTCTAGATAACAAGGGTAAAAAATATTTTTTTCAGTTATTTGACGATATCTCGGGAATCGGTTGAGATACATTATTGAGCTTTTATACACATATTTTATACACATATCATCATTATTTAACGATGCTCTTGATCGAAAGCTTTACCGTGAACGGAGAAAAATTAAATCTAATTATTAATTCTGGTATACTGTTAAGTGCAATCGTATTAAGAATGAGTTACCTTTATGGCCTTTGAAGTTGAAAAATTATTCCAACTTAAATTTTTGCCAAGTTAAAAACCTGACTAATTTCTTAAATTCAGCCGCAATTAGGTCGCATTTACGTTTCTACGACATAAGATTCTCTAATGTATGTATGTCCTCGACACTGAAATGCACACCTTTTGCAAACAAATGAACATCATTATACGAATTGTAATATTTCTGCATCACAATCAAAAGCCGCTTGTAAAATGTTCAAAGTACAAAGTATTTATGCATTTTAGTTTTATATTCCGTTTCTGAGCAGGTAAAAATTTATTTATTCCGTGCGAAAAGAAATCTTCGACGCCTAATTAAAACCGCTGACTGGAATCATCAATTCCACTTGAAGCAGGGTTAAAAATCTCATTTCGTATTGGATTATGCAAAGCATGGAAGGTAATCTGCATAACAGACAAAACGAATGCAACACACACTTTCATGTAATCATTTCTAAACACCTCGTTAGCAAAAATTTGTCAACATTTTGCAATTCAAATTAAACACTAAATTATATTTGCATTCAAACCTGTAAATAAATACAGATTTCTCGGACTCGATCTTTCATCATATCTCTTTTGCGGTTTCATTAATAACGCTGCATAATCACTATGCGTGCAGGAGACTTCAAAAATCATATCTAAATGCTTTGCCACTTACATACACAGGCTGTCCGTTTTTTTTTTAGGGTAATCACGGTTATCTCGCTTGTCTTTAGATATACAGTCGGTAATCTTGGAAGAAAGTTGGTCATTTTTCTGTGGATTAATAAACTCAAAGAAATTTGACATTAATTTTTGAGATAGGTATCGGATAAAAATGAGAATTTTAAAATTTTTATTTTCATTTTTGTTTAGTTGAAAAAGACGAAACTGAAACATTTTCAAATTTGACATAATTATAGGGCATTTTTATTGTGAAAAATTCAATTTAAGACGACTTATTTAATAATTTCGGTCAAATATACAGAGTGGAAACTTGTAAGTGGATCATAGGATTTTGCCATGAAAATTCAATTTCATGCAGATAATGAGCTATTCTTCTGCTGTGTAATTGTAACTTACCTCTGTACATCCGCATTGCCAATAAAATCGGCAAATGAGTAGGTACAAACTGAAAATTATATAGATATTACTTTTGGATATTTCTACATTATTAGTGAAGCGTTTTAGCTAAAAATAGGCTCATTAAATAGAAATAGTCATTGTCAAAAATTATTTCCTCTGTAATTTTTTTCTAAATCTAAACCTGGAGATATTTTTTGCACAAAACTGAATTTGCATACTAAAATTTTTCATGTCATTTGGTTCGGTATTAAAAATATTCAAAAAATCTACTTCAAAAAAAGTAAACAAAAAAATTTTTTCAAAATTTTCTTTTTTTTTAGAAAAAACAAATACATTTTTCTTAGAATGCCTTCAGTGTGACGTCACATTGTTTGCCTTGGTTTTTCGTGGAATGTTTTTTGCTCATGACGTTACTGAATGAAGATATTTTTCATGAAAATAAAAATTTTGAATTAAAATTTTTTTTAACACATTTCGTTAAATTAATTTTGAAATGACGTATGACATGAAAAACCAATATGGCGACCATAATAAAAACAACAGTTGACTACGAAAACACTGGGATTTAGCCTTGAAAATTTAATTTTGAAAATTTTTTGTAATGTCAAATCGCTTATTTCATGATTTTTTAACTTTATGTTAACCTACAAAAATTATTAATTAATTTTCAATAATAAAAAGATATGGTAAAAATAAGAAATATATAGATTTTCAGTTTTTTCAACATACCTATTGCAGCAACGACTGAAGATTTTTTTTTTTCAGATTTTTTATAAACATAAAATTTTGCAACTTTTCTCTGATTTAACCGACTCTGTAGCTCCTATAATTTATAGGAGATTTAGTGAGGCAGTTGAAAGTGACCACCCTGTATATTGTTGAATTCTTGTTTTTAATTATTATTTTAGTGTTTTTGATTTTCTGAAATGCTTTGGAAAAAAAGTAAAACAAATAATGAAATTAAAAAGATATTTATTGTTATCCTGGAAATATATTTTCAGGTTCACACTTATATCAGTAAAACGCAGATCACTCATCTAAGCAATGAACGATGCAATGGAAAAAAAACAGAAAAAAAGGGGAAATAAACATGAGATAACGTCGTTGAATTCAGAAAAAAACTTTATTCAAAAATTTTAATTTCATAAATGTACCCATAAAAAATTAAGAACCATTTCTCGGTTATCTTAAAAATTGAAAAAAGTTATCGCAAATCTAAATTTTCTGTAATAAAGTGTCCCAATAAAGTCTTGAAAATAAAAGATTTTCATTCGTTTTTTTAGATAATCGAAAACTCATATAAAAATTATCGAATATTTCTCGAGGTTTTCGATCAACAGAAAAGTTCGAATCTTCTTCCATATTCTTATCCTCGAAAAATGGACACTTGTATCTATATCCTAACAAAAATAAAAGAAAAACAGTTTTCCCAAAATCCAAAATATCATATTATAACAATAAATTAAAGCGACTACTATAAATACTTATCTTCCTTTTGATTATTAACAACGCAAATAAAATTCTAAAAGTTAAACTTTCGTGCACTTTGTAATTTTATGTAAAATGTAAAATTTATGCAAAAATGCCATACCACGACTCTAAATGGATCCTCATTATCGTTAATAAAGCGTAAAACTTTTAAGTATTATAATTGACAAGTTCAGTTAACAGAAAAAGTGGAAGCCTAATTATTATTCTTTAAAATGTGTTTGGGAGACAAGTTAGTAAACTCCATGCTATATTATACAAGACAAGAAGACATCTAATTGACGTGACATTGCTGTAATTAAGACGGACAGAATTAGGTAACAACTCACGAATATAAATGTCTGAGCATACAGGTAGCACGTTCAAAACTATCCATTCTGGATGTCATTTATTTAGTTGATATATTAACTAGAGATTTAAGAAAAACACAAGATGTCTCGCTATGCTTTAAAATATAACACCTGGAAATCTCTTAAATAAAATAAGTCGTGAAAAATGAAATTAGAGAAAGAAAACAACGTTCAACAGTCAAACTCCTTAAACCTAATTATTCTGTACATACTTTTAGAAGTTTTTTGGGGTTTCTATAGTGACCGAAACCTCCAAAAATGGACTGCGAGTTCAGCTGTTCAACACATACAAGAAAAGTCTTAATGTCAATCACTGAGATATTCCTAGTACCTAATGGTTTTGTAAATTTTTGTAAAAAAAAAAATTAAAAAATCCCCCCATGGTGTCCCCCACGGGGAGTTTCAGAATTGAAAACCAAAGTCACAAGCCTCATAGAAACAAAATTTTTACAATACAAAACTGAACACATGGAAGTACTCGAGCAAATGATCACAGCACTCATCAGAGATGGTCTTCCATGCACTTCAACAATGAACTTGATCTTCATGTTCTGAAATGAGCATTTAGTTTAACATCACCTCCGATAATCTCATGGGATATTGAAAAAATCTTAGTAAAGTCCAATAAATCATTGTCTATTTTTTTTAATAGGACCCCCAATATATTAATGCATTTTCATATTTCTGAGAAAATTCAAAAGAATGTTTTTTATAGTTGCAGTTCAAATTGAGTAGCTAGTTCATGAGTTATAAAAAACTATAAAAATTTCTAGTACACTGTTACGTAGTATGAGAGCCCACTATCAAAATTTTTGTCTCATGTACGATCAAAACCGCATCACCTTGATAGATTCGAATGTCCTAAACCCGAAAATCGCTATACCAGACATTTTCCATGTAGCGTATGACCTGACCAAATTTTCAAAAATGTTACCGAACTGTATTAAAGCCATCCGTCTGATTTTCAGAATGTAGTTGCAAGATAGCTCAAGATACCGAAAACATATTTTTTAGACGCCGGCAGCGTAGCGCGTACCCGAGGGGCCACTTAAAGAAATTAAAAATTATACAAAAAAAGTATTATAACGAGACATACCTTCGCGAAAATAATTCTACATACGTATTTGTTTGTTTACTTCCTCAATTTTTATGTTGACTCATTGTTGAAAATGACACTTTCGCGACAATTCCAGTGACATGACAGGAGTGACACACAGCCGGCCAGTGTGAGGTTTACTAAATACCAGAATGGTTCCGCATTCTACGCATGTTCGAGATTTTGTATAGTTCCCCGTGAACTATTTGACATTTCTAGACTCCGTGGCCAATGAGTATCAGAAAAGCTGTCGGTACCTACTCTAGTCGAGTTAGTCATACCTGGAATGTGAAAGCCGAAGTATTACAGAGTGAGGAAGACAGAGTAGTCAGTTGTAGCCAGTGGTAGTATATTTATTGAAGTGTGAAATAACGTAACACGTAACACGTAACAGTATCATAGCAAAACTACCTATGTAGATAGCTCATTTGTTAAGATTGAAGAGCTGCTTCTGATGCAGCAGTTACATTTTAGGTCGGTTGAGTGATTTTCGAGAAAAACAGGAAAAAGTTTTCATTTTGTGTTATCATTTTCGCAATTGCATTGACTTTAACAATAAAAATTTCAACAAACACAAGCGTCAAAAATAAAAAAAAATCCAATTTTAAATTCACAGCCAAGTCTATTACAAAAATGACATCACAAATTGAAAACTTTTCCCAGATTTTCTGGAAAATCGCTCAACTGACTTAAAATGTAACTACAGCAGCAAAAACACCTTTTCAATTTAACAAATTTGTCAGTAATCATTTCTCTCTAAAATAAATAGAAGGAACAATATTTGAAAATATACATATGCGCGTCATATAAAAAATCCATCTTTATTCTTCTTCAGAGGTGAATATCTCGGTTCGTTGTGCGAGTTAGTTAACCCATTCGTGATTTATCAATCTATAATACACTATCTAACTTTTGTGATCTTTGTCATAATAATAATCAAATAACAGATAAGGGTAGGTACCTAAATATTTCTGATCCCGGATCTTAGACTATAATTGACAGTTTTTGTGACAGTTTTTTTCCCAAACCGTTGATTTTATCGCTAAAAGCAAAATTAACAAAATTGTAGATAGTTTTCTAGGGAACAATTTTTCCTGTTAGATATTTTCCTCTAGCCCTCCTAGTTTTTGAGTTATAGCAGGAAAATCTGGATAGAAGCAGTTTTTTTTTGGAAAAAATTGCCGTCATTTAGTTTTTCATTGATTTAGTCCCCCCCATTTCAGCAAGCTATAAATACAGGGTGTTAGTTAAGTACGGGGTCAAACTCCAAGGGGTGCTTCCTTGAGTGATTTTAATAAGAAAACTTCAAATAAACGTGGGTCCGAAAATGCATATTTTTCAAGATACAGGGTGTCAAACTTTTATTTTTTTTTCTCGAAAACAAAGCAAGATATGAAAAAAACTCAAGAGCTAAAATAGTTGTATTTCTAGTTACTTAATTCGAAAAAAAAAAATACAAAATTAAAAAAAAGTCAGTGGCGCCCAATTTTTTAATCAAAAATATTAGTTAGACTGTTTTCCGGGACGCCACTGGAATTAATAATTTTAATCTAATTGGGGCTAAATTACCCTCTTGTTATTACAAACAGAACTGCCAAATTTCAACAAAATTGATTGAAAGAGTTTAGAGATATTCACGAACATTGGATTTTTTTTTTTAAGTTTGACACCCTGTATCTTGAAAAATATGCATTTTCGGACCCATGTTTATTTGAACTTTTCTTCTTAAAACCACTCAAGGAAGCACCCCTTGGAGTTTGGCCCCGTACTTAACTAACACCCTGTATAACGAGAAACCAATTGAGTATCCCGTTTCATTAAAAAAGATTAGATAGTTAGGGGCAGTTTAACAGAAATTAACAGAATATGTTGTCATTCAATCAGCTCTTGAGCCTAAACGGCTCACTTTAGCCAAAATATCCTAAGGACACTTCTTGTAGGAAATTTCTGCCTCTTGAATTTTGCTTTCAACATATTTTTTCGAAAAATGCACAGTTTTGGAGATAAATGAAAAAAAAACTATTTTTGGGCGCCATGTTGCAAGATGGCGGCGCCGGCGGCATATCTTGGATTGTGCAGTTTTGTCCGTATTCATCAAACTTCAAAATATAATCCTGGGGTTAAATTTTGAATTTTCTGACAGCTGATTGGTCTAATGCTCAATCCCTACGAACGCTACGAATTTTGAACCAATGACATGTTCCAAAATATAACCCCAGGGGTTATATTTATTGATGAATACGGGCCTTTGTGAATTTTAGTTCTGGACATCCAAATCTACAAACCTGCCAAGTTTCAATATTTCCGAACTTATTTCCAGGTAAGCCCTATTTTTGATCCCCAATCACTGACCTATATGTATATAAACTGTATCATGACTTGTAACTCCAGATTTTTTTAAATGGAGAATCATACCTAATACTTACTAATACTAGGTTTTGTGGCAGAGACTCAAAGGACTGGATACTTAGAAAAAAACAAATCACAAAGTAAAGGAGCTAAGGGTTGAAAAAAATTTCAGACTACACATACAAGGCATTAAAAGGATGATGGGTAAATGCATAATAATTATCCTGGAACTACTGCCTATAAACATTGTAACTTTGTCGAAGGCGAATATCTCGCCTTTACTATGACAGTCATGTCAGCTTCAAAGCTTAAAAAGTTTTGACCCAAAAAAGGATTGATTTTTCATTGCAATGATTTTTCTGACCGTTTACCGAGTTTCAAAAAGATTCTTAAAACTAAGTTTCAGCTTCTTGTTGAAGGCGGGACTTTTGACTCCATTATATGGATTCTTATTTGACAACAGGATCATGAGAAAATCTAAGACAAACAAATTTAGAAACAGTTGTTTAGGATTCCTGCAAACTTCCGGTGGCAATCAAAAAAGTTTTTTATTAGAACAAACTTAGATTGCCTAAGTCAAAATTTCTATTATGTCGTCTTATTTTGTTATATTTGTACCTGGAATTATAAGTCTTAATGTCGTCTTCTCAATTAAACTTTTTAGTTAATTTGACTTATTTTGCCCATAACGAAGTAAGAGACTAAAACTTGTCTTTATAATATCATCGCTATACCCGCAGTCTCAATAAAAAAGTAAGATGTCTAATATTCTTGGCGCCTGCCTATAAAAGGAGACCAGATTATGTGGGTTCTAGTTTCCTCATGGGTGTGGCGCTTAGAAATTATAATTATTATACTCAAGGTACGAGGAAGCTCGTTATCTGATCCATGCGACATTGCGACACATATGAAGTTACCTGCAAGTGTTGCTGGTTTGATAGTAACACTAGACACTAGACGATATATGATATGACACCTTACCTTCATGCTAACAGCAAACAAGTAGTAGAAACAGAACACCTTGTTTTGATACACAGGATGAGATCTCTCAAGTCACTGACGTTTGCAATTCACACAATTTTGAGATCATAATAATTATGAAATTAAAAATAAAAATATAATACCAGCGACGAAATTCTTGGAAAAATACGACTAAGTAATATTTAGATTAAATAAAATATATGGAGGTACTCATAATGATGAGAAATAAACATCAGTCTTTTTAATGATCGATTCTATTAACAAAAGCATGTTATAATATTAAGTAGCGTAACGACAACGTCTAGACATTATTGAATGTGTCAATCGGTGAATAATCTCCGGAGGAATATTTTTTCATCCCAGAAGACCTCAAAGTTGCCCCCCGGGATTCATTTCCTTCTTCTTCTGAGCTTCTGGCTGGCGATTCCACTGCATGCAGACTCTTTTCTTGGAGAAATAGGTATAGGTACTTGAATGAATCAAGTATGCCTGGGTCAGTTTGTGATCCAGGCATTATGCTCTTGAAAACAAAAATTTGGGCATTCTATTGTTTGCAGTATCTCGTCAATAGGTATCGTATAGGAACCACGCTGTTTGTTCCTATACGATTTTAAAAAATATAAAAAATCCACATGCACTGCAGGGGAATCCCTGTGCTGATTATTCTAAAAGACGTTCAAGACCTCTGTCAGTTCAAATGTATTCTACCCCAAACCGTTGTAAATTTCGATGGGCATTGCTTTCCATCTGCGGAATGTTTCAAAATAAAAACTTTGTGACTTTGCAGTTTTCACTCTTATTTTTTGACAACTTCCTTTCCCATATTGCAATGTAAATTACAAAGTAAAAAGTGCAAAATCCTGTTGTGAAACGGGAGGGAACCAACACATCAAAAGCTAAAGTTGTACTTTGTTCTTGTAGCTCAAATTATTTTGCAAGAAGGTCAAGCGTTTTTGCGTTTTTACACCGTTCTGTTTGCGACGTGGTTTGCCGGATGAAGCAATTTCCCCCGAGGAACCCAAGAGGCATAATATATACGGAAACTGAAGTGTAAATGAAATTATCCACATCAATCCAGACTCTCAATAGTTGGTCTATCCAGAATTTATATTACTCCCTCACACTTCAGGTTCAGTATTGCCTCGGATTGCTTCGGGCCGATTTGCCAATTGAAATGAAGTCATTTAGAAAGCTTTACAGAAGTGTGCCAAAAAAAGAACCAACTTTGTATAATCAGTGCATAGTAATACAAACAACCGTGAATGGATTAAAAAAAATAACGATGATACCCTTCCTCCAACCACATGACTGCTCATGTGCTTCGAAGCGGGTTCCGCGTAAGTGCCAAGTATCTGGTTCACTGGAGTGAATATAAACAAAACCAAGATGAATATGATAAGTGCAGGGCAGTTAGTGAATGAGTGCATTGTTGTAGTGGCGTCTGGCGTCCTTTGGACGCGCGGCGGAGCGCGATGACGAGTGGCCCATGAATGGAGGGATTCATCATCAGATCGGCGGACCCGGGAGGGGAGAGACGTTCACCGACATGGCCACTGGGACGCGATTCCGCCTCGTCTGCTCGAGATTGTTAGCTAACAATGGGTTGTGATTCTAATTAAACCATTACAGTAGCAGGGAATTAATATCGTCCATCCGGTACGACCGGATTAATTCTTCAAATGTCCTTTTTCTTATTACCGGAACTAGAGCTTCACAATACTTCACTATGTTTATATAAGCTGACTTATGTGTCATAAAGG
Organism: Malachius bipustulatus; assembly: GCA_910589415.1. Lineage (NCBI taxonomy): Eukaryota > Metazoa > Arthropoda > Insecta > Coleoptera > Melyridae > Malachius > Malachius bipustulatus. The sequence goes on along the minus strand of OU342630.1, from coordinate 85,692,297 downwards.
AATCCATCAAAATCTTGGGGACGCTTATTTTGAGCCAAAATATGTTTTCAAACATTTCTGTGAGTGCTTGGATTGAACTTAGTGAGTCCGTGCACATATAATGAGTACTCCTCTGTTTTTAAGACTGCATACACATAATCTCCAGACTGATGACGTCAGATGAAGGGAAGCGCGAATAAGTTTCTTCATATCCTATATACTCATTTATATCTTACTCAAGTCTTTGTTTTGAATGCGTCAGTATAAATAAATGTGTGTCCTTTGTATTTATCATAAAGTTGATTCATCTGCTGAAGTGCTGATGTGTATCTATTTTTCGAAAACAATAATTGAAGATTGTTGGTGAAGCTGTATTTTTGAAGAGAGAAATCAATCTCCCATTAAATTCTGTTTACTCTTTCATATGTAGAGGGGAGATCTGAAGTTTTCTTGTGTGTAGGGGACTTTGTACCTAAATGCTGAGGAATGTTATGATAAATTTATATGATCTTGTTAAAAGAAAATTTTGCAGGCGAAGCTAGTGTGAGATTCTCAACTCTTAAGATTGAACGGTAATTTATTTGCAAGGCTATGCGCAGTATGCAGGCTGTCAATTAGGTTTGTTCTGTATTGATAGTTTTCTACGGATGTGACTGTCTTTAAAAGGTTTATGAGAAGCTGCAGAATATGCAATTAGCATTATCGTCTTTCCTTGATCATATCAGTGATCTTTAGATATGCACCTATAGTAAGTTTTTTGTGTCTGCACACCAGTAGGTGTTTAAGGTGTCTCAAGATTAATTTACATCAGACGGCAGGGACACGGGTCAGGTATTCAACGTGAAAGTGCGTTTTTATTATTAAATGCAGCCATTCAAAACCCATTTAATAATAAAAATGCACGTCCACGTCGGACATCCGGCCCGTGACCCGTGTCCATGCCGTTAAATCTAAATGGACTTTTATGCGATGTCTCCAGCTTAATCTTTTGTAATTTTCTAGGAATGGTCGACAGTATCAAATTTAACTTTTCATGTACTATCCTATGATGTAGATAAAATGTTTATACAGGGTGATAAAAAATCTGAAAAAAATCTGAAATTTCTCCACGCGTCATACCAAATAAAAAAGAAAGAAAGTAAAAATGTTTCTGTACTATAATAGGATTGTACATATAAAGTTGAAACAGGGACATATAAGCCATTTTTCTCTATCTTGAGCCGTTTACGTTGTACAGGATTGTAGTACAAAAATTGTTAACAATCTTTTCTAAAACAACATTGTGTTTAATTTACGGACCTTAGGTCAGTTGTGATCTTGTAATTACGACATTATTTTTTCCAGATCCTTCTATTCTACTCTCTCCTGGGTTCTTGTTTCCGAGGCAACTTTTCGGTTTTGTGAAAGCCGCTTGGCCGTTGCCCTCAAGCGTGAAAAGTCTTATCCTTTGTGTGTGCTATTTGTCCCTACTAACTACCCACGCCAAGTTCCAACTCATCACCAAGTGACAAGAACTTCCGAAAGAATAAAATCACAGTCCAACCAGAGGATGGGACATCTCAGACACTCTTCAATGAGTACCCTGGTGGCTTCAGCATAACAAAAAAGAATAATGTGCTGGCCAAATAGCTAGTAAAAGCTAAAGGCCATAAACCCTAAAGAAGAAGAAGAAAATTTGCGTCTCTAATAAGATATCTGCGGACGGCTGTTATAACGCTGTCGCTCGAGACGCAGTATTTAAATATTCCAATTACCGAGTTGTAGCACGCGAATAAACAAAAGTTTTACCGGAAGTTAATCATCTTCGTTTTAACACATTCCCTGCCAAGCTAAAATCCTAAAAATGTTCCTACAGGCCATGACTGGCAGGTTATCAGTCATGAAAAATCATTTTGAAATGTGTTTACTTTTTTGGAATCTGATTATCCACTTCTAAGTTATTTAAAAAAATGCCAAGCGGACACCGGTGTCCTCTGCGGCGCTCAGAAATATTTTACGCCTTCAGGAATCGTATACGCCACAGCGGACACAAAATATTTCTCTACCACGCCAGAGCGGTCACGCCTCAGCGGACACGCTTGTTCTGGCGGACACTGCATATTGTAAAGGATGTTATCAAAAGAAAATAAAAATGAAATAACTAAAAACAAAGTCAGAAAAGTGACCACGTATTGCATGGATTGTTTTAAATCTTACCACAAGATTGTGTAGGCTTACATAATGTATTAAGTTTGAATTAATTGATAAGGTATTTTATATTTTTTCTTATTGAATAAAGTTTTTTTTTCACACGTACAAAATCTAATGGGAGGGGGGAATTCAGAGACCATGGGTGGCGAGACATGCGTCCATGCCACAGCGGACACGTTCTCATTGCTTCTAATTTTAGCATTTGCTGTTATGTTATAATATCAAAAAACATCGGGCGGACACCGGTGTCCTCTCTGGCGTAGTACGGCCTTATAACAGCGGACACCGGTGTCCGCCATGGCAGCGAATGTGTTAATCCATCTTCCTGGTCGCGATTAAATAAAACAGCGGATGCCGTGAAATTTTTGATCATGGTTGACTTAAATTAAAGCTGCAAATGTTCCCGTGACGTCAACGCCATCAGGGCAGCATCATCTATAATCAGAAAATAACACGTTTTAGAGCAACATTTTATTAAAAAAAAAATATATTTTTACATGTTCTACCGTTTGCCGGAGTTATGAACACAAACCGAAACAGCCTGTATAGGTACCTACATAAAACTAAAGAATGGGAGACAGCTTTAACAGTCAACTTATGTTTTTCTTATTCTTTTGTTTTTTCATGTCATTCAGTATTAAAAGAATGAATAAAACAAAAAAACCAATAATTTAAAAAACAAAAAACAGAAATTAGTTCTAGTTTTTTTTTCTGAAAAAGAATTAAGTCAAAAATTTTTCTTTAACTTATTAAATTTTTGGTTTTTTGATTTTGTTTTATACTTAATGACATGAAAAACAGCCTGGTGACCATAAGAAAAACAGAAGTTGACTATTATAATTAAAGTATACTCTAGATTAGATCTAGGAGGCTTGAAATTTTTTGAAGTGTCAAATGTTAGCTCTTGACAACTTATATAAACCTATACAAAAAAAATTAATTGACTCTTTCTAATTGTCTAATTTTCTCTTCTCTCGCAACTTTTCTCCAATTTAACCGATCTCGTGTTTTCAATGGCTTAGGATATACCTATTACCTATATGTCTCCCATTAATTAATCCTAATCATGTATAGTGGGAGGTGAGGTCATTCATAAATTTCATTGATGGCGATGGTAAATAATGTCACACTCAATATTGACCCTTGAGGCACTGTTTTGCAGTTTTCGGTCTATTAACAAGTTCTTATACTTTAGGCCTAAACTATAGATATTCCATGCAGACTTAATCACTATTTTTAAATTCGAGTGTTCTTAGAATTTACACACCGATGATCCTAATGTGGTTGAAGCTTGAAGGGAAATTTAAAAAAATATATATTTTATTCATTTTTGAAGCTGCGAATTTTTAGATTTTAAGGAGACGTTTTAAGGAGAGGCCAGTTACTAAAAAAAACACATTTTCACAACACTCTTTGTTTTACATTTTTAAAAATATTTCCTAAACGAGGCCTGATTTTGATTAAAGTTATTCTTTCTTTTATGTTTGAAATACAATTTCATACATGACGTTTCATTTTCGCTGTCCAGTTACCGTAAACACCTTGTATTTAAATTCAAATCCAAGAAAATAAATGAGAATAAAACTAAAATAAATAAAAAATGTAAAAATGTAAAATAAAAAAAAGTAAAAAGTATGTCTACTCCTGGAAATGAATGTATAGTTTGTTGTTTAATGAAGTGTGGGATCGTTTCGTTATTAGTTGGTAGACACGTGTTCCTTAACTGTCGAACTATGAATACCATACCATATAAAGTTAAATCGTAGTTTGGTGTGGGCTATCATCTCAAACCGACACTTCAGCTGCGTTTTTATGACGGAGTGTTCCTATTTTCAAAATTCTGGTTTACACGTGTTAACGCTATAGGAAAGTCAAAGCATTTGTTTAATATTTTATTGCCTTTCAAACAGATGGCAGGAACATGTTGTGGAGTTTATAGGTCGAAACTCTGAACTGAAGTGATTTTTATTCTCATCGAAGAACCGAGACTAATTACTGGCTTTACTGTTTTGTAATTTATATTGTGTCGAATCGTCAGTTCCTCTTTTTAATTTTAAATTCAAAGCTTTCAAAGTATTTTAATATACCTACTTTATTGTTATTGTTTCCAGGAATGATTTTCCGACGACTTCAGGGGATTCCGAGTTTTTCATGCATGTGCACACCACTATAATATTCAAGTATAAGTTGCGATGAAAAGTTAGTTGTAAATCTCTTGCATATAATTCGTTGATTGTTTTAAATGTAGGTATATGGAGGATGGGAGATAATTATAGTAGCATTTATGCATTTATGTATTTAGCCTTAAATTAGTTTCGTTATGATATAATTTCCAACTTGATGTAAATTTTTCTCATGTTATGACATATACGAGAAACCATAACATTTTTACGTGGTAAATTTTTCTTAATGAGAAGACTAGCAGACAGCAGATGATACAAACGGATACAGTACGGATACTCGTACATACATAGTTGCAAATCTGCTGCCAACAAACAAAAGAACATACCGCTTAGATAACCGATGATGATTCCTAGAACAGATGCCCAATCTGTATAGAATAGATTATGATAACAAGCAGAGCAGATGATTGTCCACTTGGAGCCTGCCATGTGCACATTAAAAGCCGACGGAGATGGGCTGTTAGGTAATTAATGTATGCACGCAATACGTGTTTGGAATGCAATGAACATGAACTAGGAACATTCGGGCACCATACGTGTGACATAAGCTCCATAACGTTACTATCACAATCAGAGACAGTTGCTAGCCTGATGGTGCTTGCACGGCCGTAAGGTCGATCAGGTAATTATTTTATTTATAGATAGCTATTGCACCCATAAAGCTTTAAATAATGAATGTTGGTGTAAATCAGGGTGCATGTGCTGATGAGAGATTGATTACTGATAAGAGGATATCTTATTGAGTTGTTTTGATGGAATATCAAATCAAGTAGATCGTGCAAATTTTAATAATTTTTCGGTTTCTGCAGAATTGTTATCTACGACCACAGAAAAACAATTCCGTCAGGACGAGAAGTTGTAGGTCACGGCCTTTTGCATAGAAACAACTATTGAAATCCCTGTCTAAGGTCTTTTCAATGTTATCACACACAAAACGTTACTATATTTTCTTAGCGCATAGAGTACTTACTCCGCAGTGTTTTTTTTTACTGACACTGACGCTTAGAGGGTGAATGTCTGAGAAGAGAAAGTAATTTTAACAGACAAAAGGAAGGAATTTAATTCATGAGGGGCCGATTATAGGTGGGTGGGTTAGTGGTGACGTTAGGTCTACGTGCTGACTGACTGCGGCTTCCCCCTGCTTTGCCTCGGTCGGGGGCAGTGGGTCGGTACTCCCTTGACGTGAACATCACTCTGCCAGATCACCAGTGGGAAGTTGAAATCTGTTTTGTAAAAAAATTATCTGAGACAACGAAAAAGATGGTACTTATTCCCCTCCTCCCTACCCATTTCCGCATGGGTGGAACTGGTTAGAGAAGGGAACAGGCAGGTGAAGGAGCAGGAAGTCGGTGAATGGATAGGTAAGCATCCTCCAGTATCAATGTGATTGACCGTATGGTATGTGTCAGTTTCAGATATGATTTTAACTGCTCGGGACCTCCCCCACTCCATCCACAAAAGTGGAAGGAGGGAGCAAGTTCTCCCATACATCCATTAATTAAGCTATAACGACCTCCATAGGGGTGTTGTCCAGGTCCCGAGGGATGTGTGGGAGGACAATAAGAAATGGTCTTGAAAACCATCATCGGATTTCAAAATCTCAGAAACCGTGAGCCTTGTGCTCAATTCCATTCGAGCAAGATACAAAAATTTCTGGCCCAAAAAGAGGTGTATATAAAGTGCGCTTTGCAAACCTGACTCAATACTGCGCTGGGGTCTCACACGACCCTCTCCCCGTGCTCCTCAAATGTTCGACCTCCCGCCGTTCCTCCCTTCTTCAACCGCCGCTTTTGGGACCGGCCGGCACGAGGAACGAATCAAAGTGCCACTGATCTAAATGATCAATCTTTCAGGGAGAGGTCCTGATGGGAAGATGCGGCGAAACTTTTGTTCTCCCACACGTCACTTCCCGGACCGAGATCCCCATGTATCTACATTTATTCGTTCTTGGCTTCAACGTCACTTCGATATCTTCATTCATGGCAGCCGTTGGCACAGGCAGACAGCATAGTAATCTACTGGCACTGGGGAGCCTTTGAATAGACGAATGTTACAGCGTAAGTATCGATGAGCATCTCGATTTTTGATTCCACCCCGAGCGAAGCCGATTTCGAGGGAGCAGGTCATAAAACCAACCGTGTCATCAGATTGGGGTGGACAACGAGAGACGCGAATCCGAGGTCCACGGAGATATGGTTCTCACCGCGGTTGGGAATGGCAAAAAGAACCATTGACCATTGGAGGAAGAATAGAAGACGATTTTAGCCACAAATATGCTCGCTGCACTCCCTGTGCTTTGTCGTTGGCCTGTTCCGGCTATATGGTTCTGGTACTTTGTCGATTTACGTGTTTATCTATAACCCATCGGGTCGAACGAGGTTCGTTTCTTTTTCATGTGGGAGTAGGATGCCACTGATGCCAGGAGGTATCGAAGGGATTCTTCCCATGCTGAGAGAGTTGGGGGAGATCGGGTTTAGGATCTTTTCCTTTCGTTTCCATTTTCGTTCTCGTGAATAAATCTGAACCCCTTCCATGATCTTTTTTGTGTCTTCCATATGCCACCTTGATATAAGGGATGATGTAACATTAGGCTCCCAGCAACAAATAAAACAAAAACAGGGCTGCATGGGGTTTGACAGGTCCCATCATCCTTATCGCCTCTCGCTCGCCCACCGCAGCCGCAGTCCAGCGTTTGGCACACAGAGACCGAGAAGTGCGTGCCAGGGTTCGTTTTATTCCTGGCTTCATGTTCATGTCACCCATTCTATCAGGATAAGGACAGTAAAGCCGAGTAACCGATTTGTAATATGCTGGGCTAGGGGTTTATTGCGTCAAGGTTAAACGGACGAATGAACGGACAACCTACCAGAGCATCCCTGAAAAAATAGATGATGATCAATGTCCCTACAAAGCAGAGGGGGTGTTCTGTTTTTACCCTTTTCCTACCATAGATCAGTGCGTGTTAACAGAAAGGAATTAATTGACTTTTGGTTATGCAGATTTACATGCAAATTTTTTTATTATTAATTATAACTAATATGGAGCCTGAGACAATAATAATAATTGTGAATCCACTCAACATAGCAAGGTTTGATTACTTTAATTTTATAAAATCGTACTTCTTCCAAATCTTCCAATAACTAGTAAGTGATGAAGATTTTTTTAATTAACGGGGACTTTTTAAAATCTTCCTTGAAAAATGATCCGAAAATCAGGTAGGTATCGGTAGGTACCTCTCGTTTATCGGATATGGAGTGGAATACATTTTGCATGGTAAATTTCAGGTATGAATCAACATTCTTCTTTCAATATTTAGACAGTAAAATAATTTACAGACACTGTTATTATAAAAACTACTGCGAGGATTAAAATCAAATTAAATTCAAGTTTTCTACTAAATCATTATCGAAACAGTGTCAGTCACTTCGTTTTACGTCTGGCATTACTACCGTATTAGGACACCGACACCATAAAGCCGCGAATCGCCAGACTCACAGGTGTCGGAGAATTTGTAGCTGAAGAAGTCTAGAGTCAATATGATCCCGTCTCTGTTATGTTTGGCGATAGTTTTTTGATGCACACGTATCACGAGATATTGTTTTCTGCTATACGATGCGAGAAAATTGACTAGGAAAATAGAGTTGCGCCATATGTACACTTCTAGAGCGAACAGATTGCCGACAATGCTTCAATGCTCTGCACGGGACCATCTGGACATCAAACAGCAGGTCTCTAATCACACTGCCGGTTATTATACACATGCCAAGAAGACAAAGTTAATGAAAAGTTTTTTTTTTTTTAAACCGTAATAGATTAATAAAACATAGAAGTATCATTAGACTTAATTGGAGAAGAGTAAAAATGCATGTTTTCTAAAATGTTACTGTAGTATTTAAAAAAAAAGATACTCGGTAACCACGGTCATCAAATCTAAGAGGTCGTTTAAATTAGGAGAAAGTTAGCTCATCTTTATTTAATATCTGAAAAAAAAAATGAATAGGTAAGTAGATACATATGACCATTTCTGTAATATCCTGAAATAACAGAAAAATTCAAATTTAGAAAATGCCCAGTATGCTTATTTGGGAATTTTTATGAGTGAATTTGGATCTTTTATGTTCGAGGCTATTGCAAAACAACTGGCATAAAAAATATATTTTTAAGGCTCCAATTTTCAAAGTTGCAATAGTCAATTTTCGTTTTTCTCAAGAGCGCTGTTCTAATTTTTTCTATCGTAGGTATGAGAAATACTTTTCATATTCTGCATTCAATTATGAATAACATTTGCACTTTGATTTAAAAAAAAACAGTATAGGTACCTACCTATCTATAAATTGATTTAAAAAATGTAATCTGAAACATCAGTGAGGAATCGTCGGGGCCTTGATTAATATCCCCTATCCAGCTATCCTCAATAGCTCAAAGGCCAGCAGGTATGGACGAAGAAAAATGTCTGGAGCGCAATTCTGCACAACAAGATTTCACCAAGGAAGGACAACTCTGACAGTGGATCTCAAAACTAAGAGAGTTGATAAGTTTTCTGTCATAGGTACATAAAACCACAAAGCTTAAACCATTTTGTCTTGTACCTATACCTACTTATAATCAATAAACATGTCTCTATTATTACTTTTACAGAAACAGAATTGTGAAATAGTATATTGTGAAACAAGTGCGGAAAAGAGAAAATTTTTCACGAGGGTGAAACAATTGTGACACGAGACGAAGTCGAGTGTCACAATTCACACGAGTGTGAAATTTCTTTTCCGCACGTGCTTCACACAGTACTTTTCCTACGACCACAATTTAACAGATTAATTATTTAACAAATTTAACACATAAATAATTTTTTCTGACAATGCTCTGCTTTTATGACCTTTTCTCCAATTTATGAAATGTTTATAAGCAGATTCGTATTTTTCTCTCGAAACTACAGGTAGCAAATTCAAAGAACACAAACCTGCTTGTTTTCTGACTTCAGGTGGTGTATTTTCTGTTTCACATTCAGAGAAATTACAATCCATTATAATGATAGGTAGGTACCTAACTAAAGTTTATTTTTTCAGACTACCTACCTAGGTAGGTACATATTATTTTCAATTCTACCAATGACTTTTTATTATTACTATTATATACTGTAAAATTATTGAATTCTACCGACAATATTATTATTATTTATTATTAGACTCCGTATAAACTAAAAATAAGTGACGTGAGCGGAGAGACGTGGTAGATAAAGCTACGTGTTCCTAGCTGCGTATATCGCACTGCGTACGACGCACGGGTAACACGCCCAACACTGCTCTTGTATGGTTTAAATCGGACCGTTTTCCTACAGTGCGTGTTCCGCAGCATTGGACGGTTTGCGCTCGCGTGAAACGTCGGCTGTGCCTCGAAAGCAGTCAATCACGCGACGCAGTGCGTAAGTTATTGTTTTTTTTTTTTTTTATTATTGAATACATCAGGAAAAGAACCTCAACAAAGGTTTTCTGCAGCTGAAGATGAACTGTTGTTTGAACTGGTGGCTGGATTACTCATAGTAGTATACGATATAAAATTAAAAGACTACAAAAATAAGAGTTTAAAAGACACAAAATCGAATTAAATTAACTAGGTTCGTCTTTTTTCAACAAAGTTCTTTATAACAAGGAATTATAAATACTTCTTCTTCATCGTAATGAGATCTAGAAGAACTCCTTTTCTCATAATATTATTATTACCAAAATAAATATTACATTTTAATTTGAACTGATTTCCGCAAGTTGGAAAACACTGTTCACGCAACCAATACTGCGTGGATCGCCCTGCGTAAACCGCACGCGTTTTGCGCTAGCGTTTGACGCAGCTAGGAAAACGTAGCTTAATAACAATGATTTAAGAGAGGTTATATATCATTGATATGCAACTTCTACACAATAACGCAGGCGCTGCGCGTCGTAGATTGAAGTTATTAGTAGAGGTGTGCGAGTTATTTTCACGATCACGTTCGTGAATTTGATTTGGCTGTTATTAGCGATCAACTCGTAAATTTTAATAATTACTGCCACAAGAGAATAATGAGTCTATTTTATAGTCTTGTCGGGTTCTATGTTATCCCATTTGTGTTTATTTTATTTCCTTGAAGCTTTAAATGAATAGTTATTCCATTAACAATAAGTAACAGTTGAGTTCTCAGTTACCGCCCATCACTATTGTTTACATACATTAAAACTGTACGGAAACGGTTTTTGGCTATGCCTTATGTCACTTTGTCGCACAGTTTTGGATACGTGAGAAATCTGCTAGTTTGCGCACAAAAAACGATGCGCAAAGTAGTGTTTTGTATAGTGGTCGTAGGAAAACGTACTTGAGCCATCAGAATAAAGTTCCAAATAATCACGGCATCCCAAATTACCCCATTTTACCGGTACTACATGTAAACCTCAAATTCATACCCCACATCCGGCTTCCCATACTCTAACCTTCTTGAAAGTTGACTTTTATTAAATAGTTTTGAGGCAGAGACTAGACACATCTATGAGGTTTTTTTTTTTGAGATTACTCAAAGGACTTATTAACTCTTCTTATATCGTGTATTAGATTTCCTTTCATGTTCCACTAGAGACACTTCTGGCGACAACAGACAACAGCTTCTGCGAATTTGTACCGCAGAGACAAATAGGACAAAAAATACAAAAAAATACCCTTTTATTAAACTATTTTATATATAATTTTTGTGGGGGGCAACAGTTGCAAAAAGTTAACAGCAGTTTGCCCAAAAAAATCAAATGTTCAGTGTATCTCTTTTATCGTTGGAAATTTTTTGACAGCACTATTCTGGATTAGATCTTAGATGAATTTGTCTCTCAAAACATGATGTAACAAGGAGCTAAAATTTTCGCTGACATATCCACCGCGTAAAGTATGAAAAATTATACGTTTGAAATATTATAAGTTTCAAGCTGATATTTAATATGGAAAAGTATAGGTAGATACTAGAACTGAACTTATGAGTTATGAAAATGCAAAATTTTAAACTTTTGCAATGAAAATGTAATAATTACACTCCGTTGTTAGTTAATGCTTGCTTTGAGGTTGAAACTAAAAAAAGTAGGTACATAATATATCAAAGTTTAAAGACCTGGTGGACGAGAAGCGAATGTAATACGTAATTAGGTTCTGATAATGTTATTAAAAAGCGAATCAAAGTGGCTGATAATTAACCAGGTGTCCGTCCTCCGTCTATATCTCACATCAGGCTCTTACAGGTTAATTAAAATTATAATCATTATACTAAAATTGAATGTTAATGAAATCAAAACTCATAAAAGGTTGAAGCTTTTTGTTTTTATGGCTTATATCAACGTTAATAAAACGATACTAATAATGCTGCATTCTATTAAGTACTACAAATAGTTTTTTTTGCCACCTGTAATAGAAACCTAAATTTAGAATGTGGATATGAGGATATATTGAAAAATATCGAGACAACTTCTTTTAAAAATAGAATAAATTATTTTTTAAACTAATTTGTTTTATACAACACAAAACCTTCCATTTTCGACAACTTTATTGTATTAAAATTGGTGGAAATGTATTTTGAAAAATATTTCTAAATAATCTTTTATGATTGTTTATAAATGAAATTTAGTTTGAGAGTATAATTTCCAGAAATTTTTTCTGTTGCAATTGTAATGCTAATTCTTTTTTCAAAAAAGTTGAAAAATAAACGGCTGAAACTCAAAAACTTTTTAGAGTTCAGTATAATGACGTAACTCAGTTTTACTAATTTTACAGGAGAGCTTCAAAGTTTTTCATTGTTTTCTCAGTAGTTGAAAGTGAAATTTGTCGGCGACTGCATTACCTGTATAAGAAAACTATAGGGAATTAGGACAGGCACCTTTTGGTGAGATTGTAAATACGATTATTTTATGTAGGTAGGTAGAAATCATATTTAAAATTTCGGTTTTTTTTTGTTAGTTATACTTTACTTCGTGATATTGACGACGAAAATTGTGGATGACAAACTCATTTCGGTGCGATTTGGGTGGTGGGGGGGGGGGTGGGGTTTGTAGTTCGACGCTGGTCGGTACCCTGCCATTGGCTGAATATAAAAAGTAACATTTTTCAATATTAAAGTCACAGAAAAATAATTGTTGAAAATCTTGTCATAATAGGGTTATATATAATTCCAGGGTAGTTTAGGTGGTGAGGGCTGTAGCTCGACGTCGAGGTACACACCCCATTTTTGAAATTAAATAAAAAATATAAATAAGCGAGCACAAAATCATTGAGTTTGGTACATGATTAGCACATAATTTTGGTACAGTTCATTTCCCATATTTCCGGAGTGAGGGGTGTAGTTAGACGCACCGAATTTTTGTCACAGGTTATACCTACATGTGATTGTTTTTATTCATGTTCATATCCTAAGGGGGGGGGGGGGGGGGGTCGGTATCAATTTTGTTGCATTTATTGTAAAAATTCGATCTCATTTATAAATTTGGAAGAAAAATTATATCGCATATATCAACTTATTTTATTCCTTCAACTTGTTTCAATCACGAATCTTGAATTTTCAAAATTATTGCAGAGGATATTAGATAACTAAGTAAACATTTTTATAATGTTTAAAAAGTTTATTAAAAAAAATTGATCGAGTAGGTATGCAATTTTTGAGGGTTCACAAAACATTCAATTACTTTCCGGAAAAACGTTGTCCTGTCATAACGAAAGAGAACAACTGTCGAGGACATCTGACTTCTAGAGCAAGCTGCATTCGAAATTCATATCATAAATAAATTAAGCGAACAATTATTAGGAAATACAAAGCGCCCCGGCTTATACAGCAGTGCATGTGCGTACGTAGAGGCATATGTGCAAACATGTGCGCAGTCTTATGGGAAATCACCTGGCAAGGGTGTCGCCGAAGCAGCCTGTCCTGGGAACCGCCGGGATGGTGCACCCCGGGACAAATGTATGGAACACAACGCTGCACAGCTGTTCTATCCGTTAGGGGCTGGAGAGAAAGCTGCGGCGTGGATGTGATAACGAGGGAAATAACAGCTTTTAATTTATTTACCGTTTTATATAACTCAACTGTCAATATGTACATACTAGTAAAACCGCAATTAATTTATTTTGAATTTTTTTCTCATGTGCTAAAACATAGCAACAATGCACGCTGATTTTCCGCAAAAATCTCATGTTATCTTCCAAGGAAACCCGTTATAGCAGGTTTCGGTTCAAGTTGTTTCCAAAGTTATTACCTTGCGAAAATTCCATCTAATCGTTTGAATGGTTATGTAGAAATCTAATTTTTCGATTTTATTCCCTGTTATCTGTTTTTCTTTTTATTTTATATCGAATCTTATGATATATGCTATACCTATATGCCTATATGGACTGTAACTCAGCAAAATGTTATCAAAATTGTTTAGAAAAATGCAAAATTTACCTATGTAAAAAGAGGTGATGCGTGGATGATAAATAAAATACTAATCAGCGTAGTGGGTCATTGTATACTCAAAATTCAATAAAACAACAAAATTTTTGGTCAATGGTCAATTTTGGTCATTTCAGGAGGATGAGCTCTTCAAGCAAGTCTTCCTTTTTAACAATTTTCCAAATGTTTTAATTTATATTTATTCCCGGTCATCCCAACTGAAAGTTGGATGACAAAAGGGTATTTTGTATCGCCACTTCACATCAGAGTGAAGTTTTAAACTAGTTTTCGTTTTTGTTTTATTGTAATTTTTTATTATGTGATTGAAAAAATCTTTTTGAAAGGTTTTTCAAAATGTGTTAATTACCCTGATGGTCATCGCCGCTTCTCTTTTCCATCTTACATCCCTGAGCCTATTAGTGTATTTTTTAACAAAAAATACACTATTGAGGACGACATCACTTTTCGAAAATCACCCAAACTCATCAAATGTCCATCGATCATGACCCCCAGATCACGAAAAAGTAGTTTTCCAAAATTCACCTGCCCACGATATATATATATATATATTTATATATATATATATTTATATATATATATATATTTATATATTTATATATATATATATATTTCTCCAAAATCGCGAAATTTCGATTTTAAAAACGCTCCTGTGGCTTTATCTTTCAAGATTAGTGAACGAAATTTTGGGTCCTTGTAAAATTTGGGAATGACGTTGGATTTTCGTTGAAAAACTTTCCAAAAGTCCCATCACTTCTACAGGGTGTCCCTTCAAAATTCCAGGTATCCGGTTTTTGTCATCTCATTTCAGGTCGCAGTTTTGAATCTAGGAGGCTGAAATTTTTGTGGGAGTAAGATATCTGTAAAAACTGGTCTGGTATTGTACTTGAGCAAAATCGGTCGAGCGGTTTCAAAATGGCGGTCATTTTAATTTTTGAAAAATTTGCTAATATTTGAACCCCTGTATGAGCAAGATGGAAAAAAACTTTGAAACCAAATCAACAGGGTTTGAAGAAAATTGTTTCAAATTTAATTTAATGTAACAAAATTTACATTACTTTTATTATTAAGCCAGTGGTGTGGATAGGAAAGTGGTAAAAATGGCTAAATTTCCCTAACAATTTATGAGCACATTTTTGAAGCAATTGAACTGAAATTTTTACAGTAGATAACTATACTAATAGCCTTTAACACTTAAAAATTTCAAGAAGTGAGTAAGAAAAATGGCCGAGATATTCGAATTTTTTTTACATGATGTTTATTTCTCTAAAATTTTAAGAACGCCCAGTAGCTTAATTTTTCAAGATTAATGAACGAAATTTTTTACTTTTGTGAAACTTATTAGGGATGACGTTTGATTTTCACAAAAAAACATTTACCTAAAATTGCGCTACTTTTACAACGTGTCTCTCCAAATTTACAAAAAAAAAAAGAAACGGGTATGAGGCACGGTTTCTGGTCGCTGTTTTCAATCTAGGGGGCTGAAATTTTTTTGGTAGTAAGATGCAAGTAGTCGTATGGTACTGAATTTGAGTTAAATCAGAAGAGCCGTTCCAAAATGGCGGCCTTTTCAATTTTAGGAAAAATTGATAGATTTTAAACCCCTAAATAAGCCAGTTAGAAACAAAAACTTTTAAACGAAATTAACATTACTGGAAGAAAATTATTTGAAATTTGAGTTATAAAATATTAAGTTAAAATATTGCAATAAAATTTGCAATATTTTTATTATTAAGCCAGTGGCGTGGGTAGGAAAAGGGAAAAAAGGCTAAATTTCTATAACCGTTTATGAACATATTTTTTGAGGATATGAACTGAAATTTTGACTGAACTAATAACCCTTAACTATGAAAAATTTCAAGAAGCAAATAAAAAAATGGCGGAGATATTAGAATATTTTTACATATTATGTTTATTCCTCTAAAATTTAAAATTTTCGGTTTTCAAAGCTCCCCTTTCACTTTTTCCGTTCTATAAAAGGTAGTCTAAAAAAATAGTATTTTTTAAGTAAAGTTAGCCAGTGGCGGGCATAGGAAATGGGCCAAAATTGTTCAATTTTGCCAATGTTTTTTTTTTGTTTTGTTATATTTAAAAATTCATTCTATGGCACGGTTTAAAACGAAATGAAATGCAATGTCAGTGAATATCACCTGACTATGTAAAATTTCAGAAAGCCAATTTAGAAAGCGGTGAAAATATTCAGAATTGAATCGCATAAAAATACACTATTTCTGCGATTGATGCGCAAGAAGGTTTTTTTTGATTGTTATTACCATAAGGATGAAAATGTATTTTGCTCTAACTGCGGAATTTGTAAACTGACAATTGTTGTCCTGAGGATGGGCTAGTAACCCGAAACCGGTCGACAAGATCTTCTTAATAAATATATATATATATACTCATTGATCAAAAATTTTGTTGTTTTATTAAAATACTAATGTTTTAAAAATTCTACTGTATAGTAATGTTATTTTAAATGTTACACGTGTTTCGCTACTTTTAAAGTAGCATCTTCAGACGTATTCTAATTCAATTGCCAATTGAATTAAGCCCACCTACCTCCTCCACCCCCCCTCCCCCCTTTGCTATGCCCTTGGTGGTAATAATCTATGTAAGCGCTTCGGCTAACTTGCATGAAGTTTAGCATTCACTGTCGCTCTTGAGCGTAATATAACTATTCAAAAACACTCGATGTTTTTTGAGTTCTCGTGAGTTTAAGAAAAATTGAAAAAAAATTGAGAAAAAGAGAAGCTTGGAACGATTACCGAATACAATGTTTCCATTGTATCTACTGTGGTACCAAATCAAAATTATTCATATGCATTGTATCAGCGAATCCCAACATTTTCTTCCATTTCGAGTTCCAATATATTCTTGTGTTTCTGACACATCCTGAGCGTACCCATGAAAGGAAAGTCACAAGTTGTGAATCGCCCTGTATAATAGCTAATCTAAAACTAAATCATATTTACATTTTTTATTGTTTCAAACTTGAATATCTTGAAGTACCGTAAGACGCCAGGAAATAGTTACAGCGAAATAATAATGGAAAATATCACACCAGCGATAAATTAATAAATAGCTCCAGAATCGAGAAGCAAGCTAAACACCTGTTAGTTAATAACTGTTCTTAACTAATCGTCCTTGAACCTGTAGAAAAAACCTAACGTGCTATGTAATAATTATTTATTTTATAATTCAACAACAGGAGGTATTTTATCACGCACTGCTCAGAATATAGAGAAATATTTTTTTTATGATTTTACTGTCCTGTTTGAAATAAAACGGGGTTTAATGTTTTCATTCTCCTGATTACGAAATTTTCACTTTTTACCTTGCAAGAGAATTAAAGGAGAAATTCAAATTGGCTAAGTGATCGGTTTTGCACGCAATATTTGAGGCTTCTTAAATTGACATCATTTTGATCTAAAGCACAACCTGTATCTTCGGAATTTATCACGGTGTTTGATAAATGTCGATGTTTGCTTCTTGCCCAAGAAACGAAGACAACCAGACGCCTTATAATAATTTTACCAAATTTTAACTGAATAATTTTTCGAGTTCAAGTTGAGTTGCATGAACTGTTGCAGGAGATTGGCATTTATTTCATCCTGAACGTGGTAGGCGCCCAGAAGGCAAGGAAAGACGGTCCTTGAGACGAGAAATGAATTTTCAATAAGCCAAAGATGAGAGTTAAACTGTTTGTAAAACTTCCCAAAATTTATAGCTGTCAGATGCATGCATATAGGAGGTACCTTTGCATTACTTTAATTTTACTCCATAAGATACGCGGCAGGAAAATATTACCTCCAGGATCATATCAACATATGGACATATGGACGTATCAACATATCAACATATCAACCGTTGGTTTCTGGAAAATTTCTTGAATTGCTTGGTTATAAAATTTAAAGCAAAAATACGACTCCCTAATTGGTGGTGCTTATATTGTCGGTATCTGCTGTGTTGCTGTAAGTATAAGAGATATGAGAATGGGGAAAGTTTTCTAGACTATTTGACTTACTTACCTGCTGAAACCTTTGCCAGGGGTCTATTTATATAATTTTGAGATATTTTGAAGAAACTAAAATGCTGCACTTTGTAAATAACCTCTTAACTTTTTTTTATATCTTATCAACTTTGAAAAAACAAAAACTGTGTCTAGGAAGACAAATTTTCATTTAAAATCAGTCAGTTTAGTCCGATTTTGATCAACTACGGTTTCTCTTATGAACGCAAACAAATTTATCTAATTCTGAAAGAGCAGAGCATTTAACTGGGACTAAACATGTTCAATATAGTTTTACAACTTTCAAAACTTTCATATTTATTAAAAAATGTATTTTCGCTTCATTGACTTGTAACAGTTTGACGGAAGTTTAGGATAATTTTTATTAATAAATTCAGAATATTATTCTACACCTGGACAGATAATAGTGTGTGTTGTTCGTCTATACACTAAACGCCTGGTGTACTCCTGCGGGGTGGATTCCCAATTGGACAGCCGTCGTCCCCGAGGTTTTCCAATGCTTATTACAGGACGACGTTATAGCTGATATAGCTGCTAGTATAAATGCACATGCTCGCGACATATGCATGCCGGTTACCACAGGGCGTCGCGCGACAGATGAGCCGATCATCTGCGCCGATCTGGCCCGTCAAGGGTGGCTCTCATTAGCACTGCTGTCTCCTCGAATTAGGGGGTTAATATGTCGCTGAAAACCGTTAAAATATATTGGACGACATACGAGAATCGCTGAAATCTATGCCGATTGGCAGATTGGTTGAGATTTAGATAGGAAAAATGGAGCCGTGGCTGTTACTAAACAGAACTATCTGATAATATAATTAACCTTATATTTTTTCTACTTCTACTACCTATATGACTGGCATAATCATAATTATTGATTGATGTAAACAGAAAACTGCCCTCTTACGCTACTGAATTATGTATTACTTTTGGGAGCGGTGACTCAGCGGCTTAGCGTGCAGAGGACTTATCGACTGGGTTCGAATCCCAGTCCAGCCATGGTTGTTTATGTTCGTCTATAAAACCACTAATAAGTATAATAAAAATGTATCTGTGACTGGATACGCTAGTTCTCGAAGTCAAAATTATAGCAGAGTGAGTGACTTTTTGTCTCATTGTCTCATCTACATAGTTAAGACGACGGGGTCCCTCTTATTTGATAAAAAAATTCATGAACGCATACTGGAATTGTATAAATAACAATACGATATAAACTAAAAAATAAATTGCTGGAACTCTTAATTATTATGATCTATATAGTGAGTGTTAACTTAAGTACCGTCTTATCACAGCGAACAACACAACCGTATTTCACCAAAATCGGCAAAAAGATCTTTGAGTTTGATAAAAAAGATTAATTAAAAAAAAAAAACGATTTTTTGTTTGTTTAATTTTCACACCCTGTAGGTACCTTGAAAACCAGAAATTTAAAGGGCACACTATATGAGCTTGTATACTCTTATAGTAAAAAAGAGATTAACCGCCTCTGTAATCTGAAATTAATTTTATTGGTTTTTAGTTAATCTGCCAAAATAAATTAAAGAGATTATCAATTTCATAGATTCAAGGTGGTCTCCGCTCGAATCAAGCACTGTGATGACGGACCACACAGAATCGAATAAAATTTGAATAGCTGCTTTATTATTAGGGAGCACTGGCTATACTACCTAAATCCTAAGAAGCTACGCCTAATTACATCAATTACAGGATCGGACTCTAAACATAATGAAGTTTCCAACCTCTGGGGATGATATATTAATTATGGACATTAGCTCAGCAAGCTTTGTTTTGGGTAATATAAAGATTGCTTAATTACCGACCATCTGCTGGGACCACCAACAATCGCTCAATTTTCAAAATATTAAATTGAATACATAATGCATGTTGTGAATGCTTATGCAAAATTATATGGAACCCACACATAGGTCACGGGTATTCAGCCCTGCCATACGGTTGGAAATCTATAATCACAGACTTTTAATCAGGTACGCCCAAACCGTGATCAAAAATAATTTAAACGCGCTTTCTATGTTTTCATTAATTAGAAATGGAAAAAAAGGAGACAAAATTTATGGGTATAGGCTCAAAGAAATATTTATCTCCAGCACAGCATAGCAATTTCGTGATTATTACATTAATAAAAATGTTTGAATTTTTCCTGAAACATGTAGTAGTAATATTTTTTTTTATCCGACAAAAGGTGGGATTATTAGCTGGTGAAATCCAAAAATTGGGAAACTAATAAATGAAACACGGCAGCTTTATTTCATAACAAAGTCAAGCGAATAGGTAAGTGGTAAGAATAAAAGACTACTCCAAACTCCAAGTAAATATAATTGGGAGATCAGATTGTCCAGAAGAGGTGCGTGGAAGAAGTTCGAATGTGGAAATGTCATCCGAAGAAGACTCATAATGTAACCTCCCAACTATACATTGGGATCTTAAAAAAAGCGACGAAAGAAACTAAAATAAAATTCATTGTTATTTAGTTTTCGTTAAAAAAAAAAAAGAAAATAGAAGCACAATAATAATAGTAGTCAGGAAAATTAGCAAATTTTTTGACCATTCATAATTTAATAGTCTCTGAGAAAAGTAGGGAGGTAATGGGAGTTTTTTGACATTAGGCTGCACATTAGTTTTTTATTTTGGCTGTACACCACAACCTGCAGACAAATAAACCTCACATTCTAGTCTAGCACTGTGTGAAACAAAAGTCCAGGCGTCGTCAAACACAGGTAATTATTATCTTCACCAGAGAGACGACTTTTATTCTGATTTCGACGTAAATTCGGAATTGTAGTTTTAACACTTTGTAGAAACACTTTACCTTCAATGACGAAGATGGGCGTGAAGCTGAAGCCTTTGCGATCAACTGTATTTACCCAGCTTGTTGACGAACCAACCCGCATTCCCGATTACGTGAGAGAGAATTGGCTAGCCTTCTGGATCCCTTTTTGACTTTGAATCCTCAGATACACTATGAATCTGACTATGAATCCCACAATCACAAACTCGTCTCAACATCTTGTATCCTACCAATTATTAGAGACATAGAAGCAAGTAAATTGCGTAAAATCTGGCACTACAGATCGGATACGTGAGAAGACGTCAGGGAACACTATCGAGCTTTTCCGTGGCGTAATGTTTCTTCGACTCTATTGATACATCTGTTTGTGCTACGGGAGTTGCTCAAGTCATCTTAAGGGGCATGGCAGTCTACATTTCTTAAAAATACGGCCCACAAACAGCAAACCTAAGTTCAATAAAAGATACAAGGAAGGTGTCGCATCCAAACAATGTGGATCCCACCCAAAATACCACACCAAATAACTGTCGACGAGTTCACCAGTCCATAACTTCTTACAGTAGTGTCCATAATGTTATGGAGAAAGTTGTTAACCAATTCCTTAACGTACCTACGTGGAAGGAACTAATATAATCAACGACCGCCAGAATGGTTTCTGCACACAGAGATCAACAGACCTCCTCAACTGCATATAACAGCTCTGTCGTCGATCACAATGGAAGTCTCAAGCAGTTGCGTTTGATTTTTCTAGGGCTTTCGACCATGTCCTGGCATGGTGAATGGTTGGGAAAACTGCAGACTTATGACATGTCTAAGAAGATCTGCTTGTGGCTTGCGATTTATCTCAGGGATCGCACCTTGAAGGTGGCTGTCAATGGAGTGCTTTCTGAGGCACTTTCTAACAATTCCGGTGTATCTGTACCAGGTTCCATTTTACCTCGGACTCTCTTTCTTATATAATATCAACGATTTGCTTAATACAACAAAAAAAACTAGTTTTGCCGATGCCATTACACTTATATCTTCCTATACCTTAAATGTCATCTTCTTCAAAAAAGTCAACGTTTTCGAGTCAGATATGAAGAGGGCGTGACACTCTCTTCCTTCATCGCCATTTCTCCGGTTGTTTGGTATAAGCCTGATGTCTTGGCTTAGAAAAGCGTGCGGCTTCAAAAACCTGGAACATATTATTCCTAATAAAGAAATTTTGTACAACTCAACTACTCAACAGCTTCTGCTCTTGTACAAGGCTCAAATCCGACCATCTTTGTAGGACTATTCATTTGTTAGGAGCTCAGTCTCTAAACATACCCTGAGATTACTTCACTCCTTCCGGAAAAGAGCCATCCGACTTGATCGGGGACCCGACTTTGACTAAAAAATTAGATAGTCTAGAACATCGAAGGAAAGTAGCTGACCTGAGTCTGTTTTACAGATATTTTTATGGGATGTGTTATAAAGACGTGACCCGTTTGATCCTACCTAGAACAAGGCAGATCTTAAATACATGTAGAGCCGCATTAGCTCATCCATATATCAGGTTCAGCTTGTTAATCTTCGTACTACCTTATTTCAGGCCTTTTTCATGTATAGGACCGCATCACTTTGGAATAATATCAAATGGCTGTGTTTCCCGTAGAATTCAACCTTCTTAAATTCAAAATTAACGTGAATCGATAGCTCCGCTCATGCATCGCGCCCGCAGCGTCATAGGGACTCCCCTGCAGTGCATTTGCATTTTCCATTTGATAAAAAGCATTATGTTTAATTTTTTAAAAAATTTTTTTCGACCAAACCAATCAGTTAAGTATCCCAACTTGACCTTCTTTTACATACATTTTTTTGAGAAGATTCCATTTTCTCTATTAAATTTTTTTAGAAATCTTCATGATTTCTTCCTTAATAGTTAACGTGCTTATTCTAAGGTATATAAATGATCGTGATTGTTATAGCGAGGAACTGTGTGAATGGTAACGAATTCACCACCTGCTTTGCTAAATTACCATGAACTAGCCTGTTAATTGTGTGACTGGAAATATCAAGAAAGTTGTTTTACTTCGACGATTATTATTAACTCATTGTTTACAAACATCATCAACTCACCGGAAGAAAAAATCCTGCCGGCTTTTACAGTTCTTTACGACTAACAAGTTTCAGTTTTAAGCATTAAATACTAATTTATTTATAGGTACAGGTTTCTTTAGTTACGTCCCACAAAGTAAATGTCCGTAGATTTAATTAACACTTGAAGGTTTTAAGAAAAATCATTTTAGAAATAGTTAACTTCCAAATGAAGTTTTCCGACTTGAACACTAAAAATTTATAAAATAGGCCAAGTGCTAGTAAAACTCCAGTAGAACGATAATAAAATAGGTAATAATTAAAAAATAAGACAAAATAAAAACTGAAGAGATAAAAGCTTTATTGAATTTTAACTTTCGATGGGCTTTATTAGCATTTACGTATAGGGCCCAAAAATGCAATAATATACAGGGTGTCCCAGCTTATTCGAAGCGGTCTCTGTAGGCCAAACGATGGACTTTTTCAAAAAACTTTTTGAAAATTCAAGTACAGGATCACAATGGCCATAATTTAAAATTATTTTGGAGTATACAGAGTGTCCCATATCCATATGACAGTGGCATATCAAAGTTATGTTTTTTTAAATGGAATGCTCCTATGTTATTGCATTTTTAAATTGTCTGAGAAGAGAAAATAAGATTGGTTTTTACAGTTGGTGTTTAAATTCAGAAGTTTTTGAGTTATAAACAAGTGAAAATCATCATTTTTCAAGTTCAATGCCCTGTACCGGGTGTCCCAACACTAGTGTCCACCCCCTAAATAGAGCTTAATTTTAAAGATAAAAAATTAAACTTTGAGAATTTGTGTACTTAATATAGGACCACGGAATGGCATAATTAGTTTCATTAAAAACATTTTTAATATCTTTTTAATAATCACCTTTTTCATGAGTCCATACTACGACACTGTGCAGTGCAGGTTCAGTGTGCCGGCTAGCCCAGCAAGAGCCGTCCTTCTATTTATTTGGGCCTTATTTACTTTGTCATAAAACTTATTGCACCTACCGTTTTCTGATTATATTGATTATATTGTTCAGATTATATTGTCTACCGGTCATTGCTATATAATTATATTTTATTTAATTAAAGCCTTATAATTAGTTTTTTCACATTTCTTTCAAGCGATATTGATTTTATTAATCGATTTCTACGTATGTATTGAAAAAAAAATCAATTTTTTTTCGACAATTTACCACCATCTTACAGTTTTTTTATCGCTGGCGCCCGAACTAATTTTTTTTTAATGAAAATGATTATGCCATTCCGTGGTCCTATATCAAGTACACAAATCCTCAAAGTTTCAATTTGTTATCTTTAAAATTAAGCTCGATTTAGGGGGTGGACACTAGTGTTGGGACACCCGGTACAACGAAAACGGTTCAAGATAGAGAAAAACGGTTTACATGTCCCTATTTTAACTTTTTATGTACTATTTTATGGTGTAGAAACATTTGTGCTTTCTTTGATTTTTTTATTTGGCGACGTGTGGAGAAATCTCAGAATTTTTCAAATTTTTTATCACCCTGTATAAACATTTTATCTACATCATAGGATGATAGTACATGAAAAGTTAAAATAGGGACATGTAAGCCGTTTTTCGCTATCTTGAACCGTTTTCGTTGTACAGGGCATTGAACTTGAAAAATGACGATTTTCACTTGTTTATAACTAAAAACTTCTGAATTTAAACACCAACTGTAAAAGCCAATCTTATGTTCTCTTCTCAGACAATCTAAAAATGCAATAACATAGGAGCATTCCATTTAAAAAAACATAACTTTGATATGCCACTGTCATATGGGACACTCTGTATACTCCAAAATAATTTTAAATTATGGCCATTGTGATCCTGTACTTGAATTTGCAAAATTTTTTTGAAAAAAATCCATCGTTTGGCCTACAGAGACCGCTTCGAATAAGCTGGGACACCCTGTAGAGAATGTCTTTTTTAGAATAATATTTCGTATTATTCGTATACACGTATCGCCGTTTTTTGACACACTTTGAAACACCTTTCTTTTTGAATAAAATTTAAGCATTCAAAAAGAATGAAACACTATAATTTGACTTTCAGTTTTCTTGTCACATTTTTCATGATTAGTAGTATTTTCTGGATTAGCAGTTTATTCAAAACAAATGTCCAATAACTCCAATAACATAACCAATAATAGCCGTGTAATCTCTCTTGAAGTGATCATTACTCTAAGGTCTGTGTCTTTATGTACACGGCTTCGTAAGATCGCAAAACATAATTAAAATCCAAGTATACCTAATCTTAGAAGGACAATCTAAGGAAGCATGGTCTGCGAGCATCGGTAGCCTATAGATCTGACCAGCTGCCTCCAGAAGGAAGGCAGAGCAGAGTTCCGTATCCGCGATTACACTGCCACCTGTGCCTCTCTCCTTCCGGTGCTTCTTCAGGTGCGCTCCCGTCACAGGCTTTTGTGGTGCGGCTTCTTGGGAACGATTCCTCAACCGTGCATTTCCTATCGTCGATTCATTCTTTGGAACAAAATTAGGTTCCCACTCCCACTGGAAGGGTCATGTGTTTGGCCGACTCATGAGAATCGGAAAGTGTTACACTATATTATTAGAATTACGTTATTTTTTGTTTCGTAATTAACAGATTGTTAGATTACTATAATGAATAGAATAATAATAATGTGCTACCGGAGATGACAGGTGTTGATTTCTTGTGATTTTTTCGCTTATTTCACATCCGTTTTTTTTTCTTTTTGTTGAGCTAACTAGACCGATGCCAGTTAGAGCAATTGCTTATACATACATACATAGTTTTATACAACATGAAAAATACTTTGAGGAGGAATTTATATCATTCTTTCACCTTTAGGTATATAATTCTTCTTAGATAATGCCCCTTATTTACGAAATACATCAAAGGTTGATACAAAAATATGGATGACGCACATTTATTTTATTTTAGAAACAAAATGTGCACAACACATTTTTTACACATTTTTCTGTAATCTTTTCCACGCAACAAGATCCAGGAAGAGATTCAGCTGTGCAAGCGCCATATGAAGATGCAGTTATAACAGCAAGCCAATCTGTCACGGCGAAGAGATATCTGCCACTTCCTCTCATCAGGGCTCATTATTCACAGATCGTTTCGACAAATCAAGTCCTGATTTT
The DNA here is from genome assembly GCA_910589415.1 of Malachius bipustulatus. NCBI lineage: Eukaryota > Metazoa > Arthropoda > Insecta > Coleoptera > Melyridae > Malachius > Malachius bipustulatus. Next base: position 85,666,433 of record OU342630.1, on the reverse strand, counting down.
GGGTATACGGACGCGGCATCCCTGACAGAAAACAGCACCCCACATGTGACAAATATACACACATAATAACACATATCGTGTTAACAATCTGTTAAAATTTCTTACTAACCACCCATCACCGAAGCCATGTGACGGCATCTGCGATTCGGTGGTCCATGCAACTATGATTGGCTATGTTTACATTATACTGTTTGATGGTTATTTATTGCAAAAGAAATATTGTACTACATCAGATCCCTTTCACTTCAGTTAATTTGAAAGTATTACATCGATACCAAAATACTTAATTTCTTCGCAAGCCCAAGGCACGCATTACCTACCAAATTTACATTGCAAACGTCAAAGTATAAGAAATATTGCCCTTAGTTTCAATAATTAATAACGCTGCTGATCTTGAATAAAGCACACTGTTGAATAAACATAGTCGAATGTGGAAAAAAATATCGATGGGATTTTAATGCAATAAGGCCCGTATTTTGTTTGGATTGTCTTAGAAACTTCTACATTGTTATTGTAGGTATCACTTACTACGAGTTATAGGATGTCCAGGTTTATTCCTTGTGAAAAGGAATTTTGCAAAAATACGAAAAGGAACTTGGACCCAAGACCCAACTAACAGCACATCAAGTGTTCTGAGGCATTTCTTGGGCTGCGCTTAATGGCATATTGAGCATGATTTAAATATAAAAATTTATAAGTGTGCTGCCTTAACATGGTTTACCTGATTCTTAAAAATTACCATCGACTGGATACCCGAATTGGCTCACATCCTGTAAGCAACTCTTAGTTTAGGTAACTTTTTTTTACAGGGGTGAGTAATTATTAACTAATAGCAATCTCTCTCCCTGTCAATTTACACCATTCCTGTAGAAAGATCTCCTGCAGCTTCCTATAGCTTTCTGTCTTCTGAATCCAATTCGTCCTGCATTCCTCCTCTATATATTTATATATGATATAAATTCTTGTGTTATATAGTCTGGCAAAATCCGCGAAGCTGGCGTTGGGTCTATAGTTCAAGAACTGCTTATTTTAAAAATGTCGTACAGAATATCGTATTTCTTCAAATAGAATTCTTGGAGTTGAAGCTGAAGAGAAGATCATGAAGAGAACATGTAGGACCACGATCAAAAAAGCACGTCTTCTTCTGATGACGTCGAATTCTTTACACGTCTGTCGATCTAGACAGCTAAAACGTAATTTTAGACATGGCCATACAAAGAAAGGCAAGTAAATTACAGCAAAACCATTTTCCCACAACAAGGTACCCATGAGAGACCTTTGCTAGAATTTTTGCATTCAACGATCAGTCTCAGAAGTTCGTATTATTTTTTCTCGCCTCAAGGATTTTACGTAACGCTTTTTTCTTTCTTTCATTGGTGGCATGAGTTCCATTAAGATTGATTCCTGATTTTGCGACAAATGTACCTACTGATGCTTATAAGGTTTGGTCATTATATACATCCGCGGCTCCTACAGTTTCACTATGGCACCTATATAGGGGTGGAGAACATACCTATAGTAACACCAGGAAGGTATTCATTAGCTTTGCAAATGAAAGAGAAGGCCACAAAACGACTTTAAAAATTTATTTTGGGAGTGCAACGAAAGTACGGTCCTGACACAAGCACCGAGAAATACCACTAGTCTCGGATTTAACTACACTAACTACGCGGATGAAACCACTTATGACAATGGGAACCACTTCCAAACGTATACAGACGCGGACTCCGAATATAACCGCTTTCTCATATCGTGACCAGAACACAGAATTTGATGTTACGATTTTTGGAATATAAATGCAAAATAAATGCAAATTTGAAAATAAAAATCGTGCTACTGTTATTCTCGAAGATTTTCCTTGCCCTGAAAGTGAAGAAACAAATAGAAATTCCACCGTAGTGTCAAAGAGGCCTTAGTTGTGACCTTAATATTAGTTTGCAATGGCTGTTTTTAGCGTCTTACCCACCCAGCACCCCTAATTCGCTCCTCGGTCCCGAAAAAATTGATGAAACTTAGGAGCCGCGGATGTATACAATTACCTAAGGTTTTTCTAACAAGCTTGATCATAATCCTGATTTCCTTCGTGGGGTCACATTGAACCGTCACGGTAGCTCCGAGATATTTGGAAAGATGATGAACTATTTATAATAAAGAGAAGGAATACGCGCATCCCATATTATCCCATAATTATGTTACTTGGACTACAGTAACCTTCAATTATCACAAAGTAATTCTGGGTTGCTTTGAAGGATAACATTATGAACATCCACAAAAAAGCCTTGTACAGAATTATAGGATAGGTCATAATTCGCATGCAACCATGCTCTCATGTAGACGAGAATAGCGTCAGGAAGTAACTATACATGGAACCACGTGAGCGTAGTGATTGCACTAATAGGCATAATAAAGGGAACTCTAATTGACAGTTTCCTGTTCATTTCAGGATGGAATTTGTAAGTGTAAAAAGATGCAGCTCAGATTATACCGAGATGGTCATATATCATAGGACTTGGATAGGTATAAACGAAAAAAATAAGAAATACCTACATAGTTTTAATCGAAACGAAAGCAAGTGTGCCTAATTACTGGTCCAATTACTACGTTTAATAAAGCCAAAGCTTTTTGTCTGGGAAGTAATCGACAGGTTCAGAATGGCATGTCCGATTTACAGATGTTTTTAATGTATTCCACTTTCAGAAAATTTGTTTAATGCCAATTCTAACTCAAGAGCTTTTTTCTCCGATATTTCAGCTTCAAGACACGCCCGAGATTGTAAAAATCGGTTCACGAGTAAAAGAGTTCCCAGTAAAAATCAAAAAGATGACATTTATTGTATCACCTTGTCAATACTTAAAGGGTGTGCGAAAAGCTGTAAAACCATTCCGTGATAAAATAGCTACCTACAATATCTCTTAAAACTTTTTTTTAGTATTTCAGAAACGGAACATCTGCACAAAATGCGCTTAGTAGCAGCTTTGCACACGATAATGCTAGAAATGATCTCCGCAGTACTGAAAAAATATTTAACTAGTGATTTCCTTGAGGAGGTTTACCCACTTGAAAAGTATGCAACAAAATTTTTGAGACAGCATTTCAAGTCTTTTCAGAGTAGCTACTAGCTACTGTAGTTTTATAGCAAGATTGGAAAATATATTTTTCTTTTTAATAAGGGAAAGAACTATACCTACTTAAAAGTGTTAAAAAGACTTTAAAAAAGTGTTAAAAATGCTAATTTTCAGTGCCTACTTTACTGAAACTACTTATTTTATAAACACGACAAAAAATTAAAGGGATAATAAATTTCCGATTTTTTTAAAATAAATTTTCAAATTAAATTAGGTACTTGCTTTATATAAATCCTATTAAAATATTTGACGAGCGTTTATTAATCATATAAAAAAAATTAATTGACTATATAACAATAGTCTATTGATATTGACAATAACTATTAATTGATATTGAAATTTTTATCTAAAATGCTTACTTTTCCTTTAAAACAAGTAAAAACAAGTAAGTTATTAAAATAAATTTCCAATTTCAACATGGGTAGGTAATGCAAATTTGAATATCCAATCTTTAAAGTTCCATCTGGCCTTGCATAAGTATAAACTGCTGTCAAATTTCATGAGATTAAACCTCCAAGATTGCTCAACAGTGGCCGGTTGTGTACAGAATCCGTGAGAAAATCACAAGTGCATTCACCTGTCGCGATCTCGTGGGAATATCGAGCAACCCACCTGTACACGCGGTTAACTAACACACGGGAGGGATACTGGCTCTCTCTCCTTGTGGTTATGTCGAGCAAAAACCCAGTCCGCTGTGCTGCTTTCAGGTTTCACCGCGATTTGTTTTGTTTCTGGATCCATTCTACACGTTCACAGCATGGTAGAGTAATTCTCTTGCCGCTAACCATTCGCTTGATCTGGTATACTTTAGTTCATAACTACATCATGAGCGTTTACAAAAAAAAAGACACCAGCATTGGAATACGGAACTGGATAATGATGATACGAAGTGTCAAAATAATGTTATAATTTTTCAAATTTACATGCCTTCTGAGCCGGCTTCACTGGTGTTGATCATGTGCGTCTTGCAGGACTAAGTCTTTGCTAATCAATTCATATCCTAAGTACTGTTTAAAATATTGTTTATGATCAAAGTTATATCGCTCACATTAATTTTAAACATTGTGACGACGTTCTCCATTGTCTATTATAGGTACTAAATAAATCATTTTGTTCCTTGTCAGTTGTTTCGTCCTTCAATTCCTCCTAGACCGAGAAGGAACTGTATATACAGGGTGTCACAGAGGAATGGGATACCCATTTGTTTTCTTTATTTTTTGAGATATCGTTTTGAAAATCGGTGTGCCGCATATACCTACTCGATAGTACACACTTTTTGACAAACAATTGATTTTTTTCCTACTACCGGTTTTACCAGAAATGACACCAACTTTTTATTTTTAAATAGGACACCCTATATATTATTATATTTTTGGATTTGGTATAATATGTTACGCATTCAGTAATACCGCATAAGTGACATTTTCAATTATTGTCAGACTTGAGTTTAATTTATTTTTTATTTCTCAATTAAAGGAAGGTACTAAATCAAGTGATTTACGGACAAAGTATGCACCCCAGAATGATTTTTTGAGCAGAATTCATTTTTTTAAACAATGGTACCATATTGGTACCGCGGTACCAATTAGTCATAAGGAACATTTTGGTGTGCCCATTTTGCAGTTATGACGAACACAACCTACTGAAGTCATGGCGCACTATAATTGAGAAATAAAAAATAAATTAAACTCAAGTCTGACAATTTAAATGTCACTTATGTGGTATCACTGAATCGGCGTCACACCGATTTTTAAAATGATATCTAAAAAATATAGGAAAAATAGGGATGTCCCATGACTGTGACGCCCTGTATACATGTACCTTTTCTCTTACCACTTTCAGCTGTTGCGTCTCCAGGTTTGCTTTATAACATTGATGTCTTTTTTTGCTGTTATTTGTGTGTGATCAATCAACAATCCTCCGGGACAATTTTCACCGCTTAACTTCGAGTCGTCCCAATGGTCGTGTGACCGGAACCGGTAGGGTATCCTCGGTATAGTTACGGTAGAAATTAAAAAGTTGCACCTTAATAAAACTAATTGAACAAACTTGTTTAATCTCCACTATTGTACTTATAGGAAGGTCATTTTTTTGAAGAGAATATTCGCCATGGAAAAATACGAACTGCAACTTCTTTCTCTTATATACTCATCTTTAACTTGCACCAATTCTTAAGAGCCTTGCATACTGACTGAATCAGGTTAATAAAAATTTACTTACAATTAATGCGTGCGGGTATCCATGGATTTATCTTCATTATTTCTTGATATTGTTGATTGAAAATTTAATAGACAAATTCTAATTCAATAATATTATGATATTAATTTTACTTTTTATATAATAATAATAATTTAATATCCTATAATTAGTTATACTAATATAATTATTATACTAAAATAACCCCCCTTATGAGAAAAATGGTTATCTACGTCACAATTATGAACTGAAAATTCTACTAACCTACTAACTTTACTCAAATAGAATTTCGAAATTTGTATTATTGTTGATACCTTATCCGAGGTCAATTTATATTTGTAGCTTCAATTGTTTGTATTTTATTAGCTAAATCTGAACTGGGACAAATCAACATTTTCAAAGAAGAAAACATGGGATAATGCCTCTGGTCAAATAAATAAAATTACGTACATAAATTAAATATTGTTATCTACTTTAGGTACACTTTGGACTTATTTTACGTAACACGTTAATTTTCCATTGTTCTAATGTTATGCTACCAACATTGATATAGGTATACCTACTACTTGCGAAAATTTATCACAAACATTCTATAGAAAATGTGGATTTCTATCGGATTGAGGTCATGGAACTCCTCGTCAAGTCATTTCTTATTAAGCATCTTCTAGTTTGAAACCTCTTTTTCATAGAGTTCACAAAAAAAGTTGAAACGTACTTGAATAAAGAAGTAAGCGTAATTCCGGTTGATTCTATAGTAACTCTCCATCCTTCACGCTGTGAGCGTTTGGTGTTGGTGACATAAATAAACCAAACGAGTGGCCTCACGCCTCACGCTATTTGTAACCGGTGAGTTATAGTGGTCTAATCTGGTGTAATACACACCAAATTGGCAGATTTGTCCGTAATCTTCTTGTCTCTTGCACCATTCCTTCTACTTAATATTCAAGCCAACGCGCAAATCACCGCTATAATCTTTATCTGAGATTGTATTTTGATGTAGATATTCATTGGGGCACTGCTCTTGTCACAACATCAGACTTTTACAAAATGGAAATATGCATGCGATGTCTCGGTCTGTCCAAAGAATGGAAAGCATTAGATGAGAACTCACATTTGGGAAGTATCTTTTATCATAAATTATTATAATTATGTATATAAATTAAAAGTCTGCTCCATCACGTCATATTTCCAATTTAAGACACCCTGTATATACCTACATATACACAGTAATTTCTTATTGCGTTGGTTATATTGAGAGACAGAGCTGTTGTAATTTTGTCAGCGTGTTTACCGCTTTTCCTGTTTTCCATGAACTAGGCTAAATCATAGCTGATTTTCAGCCCAATGATACGGCCATAATATAACCAGCATCAAAAGCTGATTGTTCAAATCAATCTGATCAATCAAATAACAGCTGATTGTTAACCTTTTTACTTGTGAAGAGAACAATTTCTCCCTTTTCAGGATTAATTGCCAGACCAGCATCTTTTAATATTTACCAGCATCTCAATAATCTTACATGCACCTTGCATGCGCTGCGCTCACAGACCACGTTTAGAAACTAGTTGGTTAATAAAACATGTCCATCATCCGCATAAGCCTGGGCGTATAGACCGTTGCTTGTCAAACACAAACGTTGGAGATCGTACATGATCAGACATCATTGACGAGAGAGATAACACGTAGTACCCCTGGACTACAGCTCGGTACCAACATATTATAATTATTTTAGTTCTTCCCCTGTTCTGTGGTTCTGTGCTTGAGATAAGCATGTTGACTTGACCCTCATGAAGTTGCATTAAACGGTATCCCTCTTCTCTTGTTTGTGTATGAAGACCACATTGCAGCTCATTTTAAGAAGAGCTGGAAAAATTCCATTTGTCGTCTACGAGGACTCTCGCCCAACAATTTGGTCACATCTTTGACTGGGTCAGCTCACTCTTTTGCGTCAACTCGTTTCCTTCCCGGGGGAACTTTCAGGAGATACTCTTTGAGTAGATTATGACTTCTTTTATTATTGTTCCAGTTTCGTCCGTTCTCAAATGAAACTAAAAATTTTCCAAAGTATTATTGTTACAGAACAGAAATTGACTCCCGTTATTATTGACTAGGTATAAACTCAGAGATTTTTATCTAAAAAAACTCCAAAGATAAAATTAACTATGCCATGATGTCAGATTGAATATTATTGCAATAAAAATTACAAGTAAAAATTGAAGATTAATCAAGATTAGAATTAAAACTATAATTTCATAAAAAGTGATCTGAGTTAATTAATAAGATTGAAATTTTCATATATAATAAATAAACCTATGTGGTTTCTAATATAACGATTAAAATGGCAAAACACTTTGCGCAAAGATGACAAACAGCGAACAGCAACAGCCAAAGGTGGCAAATTTGTTAGAATATTTCGAAGCAGTAGGTATGTGCGTATGTGTATATGCCAGTCACCTATTTCCGCAACCTTTGTGTGGCAGGTAAAAATCAATAGACTAGGATTTATGCAGAATTTGCGTATTTGTCCCCAAATTTTTTTTGAGCAGCTACCTATTATTAAAGGCGAGAATCTCGACAATTCCATAAAACTTGTATATACGACGGAAAAGGAAAACAGTGGCACATTTAAAACTAAGCTAAGTGATGAAGCAGCCATATCGCAATACGTGATACATACTTCGTACGAAATGAATCCGCAAAGTGAGTACTTAAAGTGAGTACAGCAAAAAATGCATTCTATATTTCTTATAAAAATATGAAGGTATCTACTGTTAAGTCATACTATCGAATGTTTTCTTTATTTCTGGACAACTTTCAATAAAAATGTATTCAATCTTTTATTATAATCATACATTTATTTTTTAAAAAGAGGAACATCGGTCTTAATATAGGTAAGACAGACGCTCCACTTCGGTTATTTTGGGCCTCGAGAATAGCCACAGACAAATGTTTCAATAATGTTTAGCTGATTTATTGGAAATCAAGGTTTATAGTAGAGTGCTCAGAGCTTCGAAAGTCGCTTAAAAATGAAATGTGTGGGCCTTTCAAGACTAAAAGCTACGACCTGTGGCAAATGGAAGCTTATGTCATTAATATACACCAAAAAAATTCGTCCAGTAATCGTCCTGTGCAAAAGGGCACTATCCAAAATTTTCGAGTTTTTTCTATAAATCGATAGTATAGAACTGATGCGAATTTTTGGTATTTTTTCCACTTCATATTTTGTAGCCGTTTGCCTATAAAAAAATGAAAACAGATCTCGAAAAGCGTTGGCTCTTATGGAGCCAGGCGGTCTTCAAGAAGCGATATCTCCGTTCGAAGTGGCTGAAAAATTAATTCAATTTTAATACTTCGGCTGTTTATCAACGATTATCTCAAAAGCGGTAACTCTGATCGAAAAATGGTCTTATAAATAATAATTATTGCTCTATTATTTGTGATTAATGTGGTCGTATTTTCATAATTTTACACCTAATAATTAATGAGAAAAGTTATTAAATGTAAAGCGATGCGTAATTAAGACGCTCGACTTCTCGCTCCAACTGTCGGCCAGCGGTCCGACTGCCGCATCACCCTCCCTCACCCTGCACTTCCCCTTATCATCGTAATACGCCAGGATAGGTGCATAATAAGCGCGGCAAGTAATATTATTTTAAAATATTATGACTCTGTGTAATATCCATGAAACGTTATTTCTTGTAAATAATAGGTAAATATACAGGATCAATTAAATTTATTCCAGGTATTTTCTCACAATGAAGATATTTTTTTATTATACATATCCATAAATACTATTTTCAGTAAAACAATGGAACAATCACTTCTAAATGCATGCAAAATTGGGGAGGAAGTGCTTCGCTTCCCCTCGCCCACAATCAACACAATAACAATGGCGCTCGATATTTTGAAAGCTCGAAATGTTAATAAAATATCCTACATCAAACATAATGTTAAGTGTAAAATTTTAATTGAGATCAGCATCAATATCAGAAATATTATTACAGATATTCAATATATAAATCAGCTTCAAGCTTTGTTACAGAATACTTCCAAATCCTATATAGATAAGTATGATAAAAAATAAAAAAAGTAAAAAATTATTCACTATCCGACTCAAAAATAGTCTCTACTTCGGAGACGGAGGTAGCAGCTGACGAAACCGTAGCATTATTTCGACAGGATTTTTTGGCCCATGCAGCGACAAGATCCTATGCAAGTCAATTTGTTTTTTTTTTACAACCACACCGCCTTGCTGTACAATCTGAAATACAAGCATAGTCATTAAGAAAAAAAGCATTTTGATATTATTGTTATTATGTTTGCATACCTTTTTTACATTGACACGTTGTTAAGAATGATGTCATTTTGGGAAAACTTGGTAATGTTTGGAAGACTGCAATGCTTTAATTGTCGGCTAACTTCCATCCGAATTCTGTGTAGTCTGGTAAGTCCTGGACAGATCGTAGACTATTTAACCAAATGTAGGTTTGATAATATGCACGAAGGCAATGTTGATAAAGGCTGTCTTCTGTTGGGGGGAGTTTATCTAAAGTTTTAGAAGCAGCTAATAAACCTCGCAGATGATTTATAGAAGTTATATTTTCGTTTGCCGTATAAAGTTTCAGGACAAAATTGTGAACTATTGAGAAAACTGTTTTGTTCCATGTCTCTCCAAAATTTTCCAGAAGATATTGATAAGTTACGTACGTTTTCCAACAAGTTTTTTTCCCAAAACCTGCAAATTGACTGCTTGTATCGCACCCTGTCAGTGCATGAAAAGCTGGGAGGTTTTTAATCAGGCGTTGGTCTAAATTGATTTTGTGTATGGGAATGAACCGAACACTGCCTTTTTTACCAACCTTCATCCACATTTCAGGAATTAAATGTTCTTTGAAATGTACCAGTAGTACTAATACATCAGTATCGTTACATTCAATGATACATTTCTTATACCCAGCTTTTTTTGCTGACAGAATGTGCAGTAAAATTCTTGTATCTGCTTCCTCCTGATTTGATATCAATAGGTCATCATCCAAGAAAAAATTACTTTTATATTGGTGAACATCAGAGAATCCACCACTTGTTACAAACTCTATATTCTCTTCCGCTGAATGTTTTAATGCCTCATTTGACAGAAAATTGGTCAATTGTTTTTTATTAAATGTTGAATTGATGAACATATTCTACTGATTAGGCAATGGAACGCTTCCAGTATCGATTATTTTATTTATTGAATCTGTGCCACCTCTCTTCATTCGAGTTGCATTTTTGATTGAATATTCTTCATAATGATCGAATACTAGGTCTATACGTTGTGATTTTATGTCAAACTTGAAGATTATTTTTGAGAATATTTTAGAATAATCGCCAAATGTTCTTGAATTTAATGGCTTACCTAGTTTCTGAACTACAGACATGCCATCAAATATGTGACAAATTTTTTCTCAGCTACTGCTGTTTAAAGTACTACTTCTCTCTTCTGTACTGTAGCTTTCGATTATTTCCCCTAAAGCACTTTTATTTGAGGGTGTAGCTAACATACCATTTGCAGCAAGCGACATGGGATATGTTGTTAGCTCATGTTTGAAAATTTCCTGGTAATCTATATTTCTTCCCATTTCTTTTGCCGCAAGTAGGTAACCGCTGTACAATTTCTTGACCCTGCATGCGACTCTTGCTTTTCTGTTTGTTTTCAGTTTTTGACTTCTCCAATTGTAATTTATTCAAATTGTTTTTATTTTTGGTTTTTAAAAGTTGTCGGTATCAATAATGTTGATAAAATTTATCAAATCTTCCTCCCCAATTTTGCATGCATTTAGAAGTGATTGTTCCATTGTTTTACTGAAAATAGTATTTATGGATATGTATAATAAAAAAATATCTTCATTGTGAGAAAATACCTGGAATAAATTTAATTGATCCTGTATATTTACCTATTATTTACAAGAAATAACGTTTCATGGATATTACACAGAGCCATAATATTTTAAAATAATATTACTTGCCGCGCTTATTATGCACCTATCCTGGCGTATTACGATGATAAGGGGAAGTGCAGGGTGAGGGAGGGTGATGCGGCAGTCGGACCGCTGGCCGACAGTTGGAGCGAGAACTCGAGCGTCTTAATTACGCATCGCTTTACATTTAATAACTTTTCTCATTAATTATTAGGTGTAAAATTATGAAAATACGACCACATTAATCACAAATAATAGAGCAATAATTATTTATAAGACCATTTTTCGATCAGAGTTACCGCTTTTGAGATAATCGTTGATAAACAGCCGAAGTATTAAAATTGAATTAATTTTTCAGCCACTTCGAACGGAGATATCGCTTCTTGAAGACCGCCTGGCTCCATAAGAGCCAACGCTTTTCGAGATCTGTTTTCATTTTTTTATAGGCAAACGGCTACAAAATATGAAGTGGAAAAAATACCAAAAATTCGCATCAGTTCTATACTGTCGATTTATAGAAAAAACTCGAAAATTTTGGATAGTGCCCTTTTGCACAGGACGATTACTGGACGAATTTTTTTGGGGTATATTAATGACATAAGCTTCCATTTGCCACAGGTCGTAGCTTTTAGTCTTGAAAGGCCCACAGGGTGACACGTTTCACCCTATTCTGCACTCTACTATTAGTTTGGAACGGCCGGTAGCTCAGTGGGTTAGAAGAGCAGTCTACTAATCCGTTGGCGTTATCACCAGGTGGGTTCGAATCCCACTCGTGCCTTGGGTGTTGTGTTCGTCTATAAAACTATTTATATATTTAAACATTTGTCTGTGGCTATTCTCGAGGCCCAAAAGAAGTCAATAACACTATTCTGACTTTCTTTATTTCACCTACAATAAAGTTTTGATCTCACATTCATGCTAAAATTTATTGTGACCTTGGGAGTCTTTTCCGATAAAATTTTGACTATAATAAGCTTATAGATGTAATAAATTATTCTATCCAATAATTTATAAGAATGGTTTAATAATTATACGACCCGCCTACATTATTTTTGGTAGTCTTGAACATGAATATCCACAATGATTTCCGCATTGAGTTTTCACAGAGCACAGGGTTCCCAGGAACATTGTATGCTGGTCTAATTAAGCGACTATTTGACCCACATGTGTTCATTACCATGATGGACCTCTTGATCCCCTCTATCACGCACATCGGCGGCCGTGGGTGAGCTTAATCAATTAACTCTCCACGTGCTGCTTTGTAGCTTACTTTAATGCCGCATGAGCAATATTACATTAATGATGGGAACGGAATATAGGATATTTCTCCTGAGACGTGCATTATTCACGATCAGGCGTATGAGTAGATCCATGAAAAAAGCAATTATAATTGTTGTTTTTAAAACGTGGAGAAGCAACACAAAGCCTTTAATTATACCTATTGCTTTATTTTTGCATTGATTATTTTAATAATTGGAAAAACTGATTAGATACCTACATAACTTTCACAAAAAATCGCATTACTTTTCACTGATTATTTATAAGAAAGCATGTCTCAGAATAGATGGCACAGACTTCGATGGTAGAATATATTTTCTTCATTTTAGGACAAAAAGAACCCATTCTCTAAATTGGGTATCAAGTTGCAAGGTGTTGCATGTTCCAGAAAAATAACATTTTTGTTACAACTCCCAAGCGGCGTAATATTGTTTTGTGAAATTTTTGTCTCGTTTTTTTTATTAATTGGTCTAATAATACAGCGATACAACACCTGACTAACTTCAAGCAGGGACGTATACCTACGGTAGACAGCGATCCAATTTGTGTATACCCCCCAATTTTTTCGTCATTAGAAAAGTTTTGGTTTTGATATATTTCATAAAAATAGTGAATTGTAGGTCAATGAGTATAAGCACACAGAGTGCAATTGCTAGCCTGTTAGGTGGGTTCGGAGAATTCCTCCATCGCCCATAACAGTTGTCATGCTGGCAGTGCCCGAAACTCCAACAATTCTCCGAACCCACCTAACAGGCTAGCAATTGCACTCTGTGTGCTTATACTCATTGACCTACAATTCACTATTTTTATGAATTAATCGTTGAGTATACTTGCCTTCTGTTTTCTTTGATATATTTGTCCAAAATACAGACCTTTCTGGTACAAAAAGTGCATCAGGTTTGTTATGTAAATTCTCAACAGTTTTGAGATATAAATCTACAATGTAAAATACTGTAGAAGGACACTAGTTGTTATACTTAGGTCTTAGGTGTCATTCCCAGACCTTCCGAGCACGAAAAATTCGTCCACATTCCTTAGCGGTAGGAGCTCAACTTTGGGAGGCCTCCTACGAGATGGCTTCCGCCAGCGTCTAATTTTTATACAGTTTCATTTGCAATGCAACCTAGGGATTTACATGTAAAAACTTCACCTCGTATTAATAGTTTTCCTGGAGCAAATTTATGAAATTTTTTCGCTGGATAATAATACACATTATTCTACAGGGTGTCCCAGCTTATTCGGAGCGGTCTCTGTAGGCCAAACGATGAATTTTTTCCAAAAAAATTTTGCAAATTCAAGTACAGGATCACAATGGCCATAATTTAAAATTATTTTTGAGTATACAGAGTATCCCATCTGACAGTGGCATATCAAAGTTATAACTTTGATAAAAAGATTTTTGAAAAAGTCCATCGTTTGGCTTACAGAGACCGCTTCGAATAAGCTGGGACACCCTGTATACTACATTTTGAAGGTTTGGTGCCAATGGAAGTAATACTTTTTTAATTAAAACGAAAAAAAGTGGAACGATTTCTACAATTTTCAAAACTAGTTAGCTGATGTTTTTGTTCACTGACGTCTATCAAATCTCTGACATTTCAATAATACATGATTGTTTTTCTTCTCAAATTGAATTGAGTTCCAATTATTAGAGCTTTTTGGATGAATTATGAATGTTAATATTCCTAGGTATTGAATAATATTTCATAATACATACACAGCTGTTGTCCAATAACAGCCACTAGCAATTCATAATACTCGCTCGTGGATCAATCAAAAGCTGTAAATTTGATAAACTGTGCAAAGCTGTGAAAAGGAACGATAACTGACATTTCTCAGAATGCATATGTGTGCAGTTGGCACTCGGTACTGGAAGTTGTTCCGAGGAGTAAAATAAAATAAAAAATCGATTATGGCCATTATTCACTTGATGATGACAGTGCTACTCGCTAAAGCTCGTAGCATTATCATCATCTCGTGAATAATGGCTTCATAATCGCTCATGTAATAATAGAGGTACTATTAAATCAGTTTAAAATCATCAAAATAGAACAGGAAAAATGCCAGATGTTTATAGTACTGAAGAAAAGGTGCGGACATGGTGATTTCGCACATACAAGGTCTTTCATATAGAGACAATTTTGCTGTTCAATTTCCAAAAAGGCTCATTCCTATCGAAACAAGTATTTTGAAGTATTACAATAGTTTCTTAAATAATGGCTGTTTAAACTTAGAACGCCAACATAAGAAACCCAGAAAAACAGTCTGTATAGTAACCAAAGTTCTCAGACAAGATGTTTGTTTAGTGGTAGTAGACGAGCAGCCTTCATATAAAGTGTCAAAAATATCCAATCAACTGGGGGTATCTAAAAGCAGCTGTTACAGGGCTTAAAAAAATGAAAAATTGAAAAGATACAAAATCCACAACTCACAGGAACTTTTCGAAAAAGACTTTTGTCCGAGAATGGAATTTTGCGAATGTTGGATGTGGGCAGGAATTAGGGAACCACATAATGAGACCATTTCTTAATGACGGGACTTTAAGTAGCGTTAAATATTGCAGCTTCTCAGAGAAAAAGTATTTCCGGCTCTACGTAGAGTTAATTTGAAAGGGCAAGTGATTTTCAAGCAAGACGGTGCAGCCCCATATACTACAATTGACGTTACACAGTGCTTAAGCAACGAGTTTGCCGAATGGATTGGTCGGTTTGGGTCTTTGAAATGGCCAGCTGTAGAAGCCCAGATTTGACACCTCTTGATTTTTTTTGTTGTGGATACCTGCCTATTTGGCCAGCAAAGTATTTGGAAATATTAGATAAAGACAAATAAATTAGAAGAACTGAAGAATCAAATTATTGATTGTTGGGAACACTTCCACCTGGGAGGGAGTTTTCTGAAATTTTTTATTTATGATTTTTTAATTTTTTTTATATTTTTAAAAAATCAATTACTCATATTTTACATAATTATATTTACATATTAACTCAATAAATTTTATATTATTCATTGTTCGTCAAATTATTGAAGCTTCTAATTACATTATAGATATTATTTTAGACAGTTACAGAATGCTGAGCGGAATTTTCGTGAAAGATTGGGTCATTGTTTAGCAGCTTCTGGGAAACAGTTTAAATATTTGCTTTAGATTCTTGAACTTCTTGTCTAATTAATAAATTGCTTTCTACAAGTAGTTATCTTCTCTTAACATCAACTAAATAGTTTTGAGAATTAGTATAATTCGCTCCAATTTTTTCGTTTTATTTAAAAAGTATTGCTTCCATTGGCACCAAACCTTCAAAAGGTCGTGTAGAATAATATGTATTAAGTACAATCCAGAAAAAAAATCAAAAATTTACTCTAGAAAAACCAATAACACGAGATGAAGTTTTTACTTGTAAATCCCTATGTTGCATTAAAAAAGAAACTCACTGTATGTAAATATTACTGAATTTTCACCTATTTCACATATCCCAAAGACTGTTTAGAATTATTTATACAACAAACTTTATGACATTTTTGCACCAGAAATAGCTTTTGGAAAAATATGTCAAAAGCAAAATTCATTTAGTATATGAAGTTAAAAATTGGGTAGTATAGGCTAAATAAGTAACTATTGTGGCGCCACCAAGTAGGAAAATTTGACACTTTCATGCGGCAAGTCCTGCATGCCTGCTATTTATTTTAATGTATTTATTATTGCAAACATGAGGTCGTTCAGGTATAAAAAAAATCGGGAGGGGTTTGTTGTACACGAGTACCTTAAATGCTTGCGATTACATACGTATTTATTACTCCTGAATCTTTTTTTAGATAGTAAATTAAAGTTAAAAATTTTAGTCAATAATTTAAGGCATATAAGTAATACCACAGGTAATACTAATAAAACAATAACTGCTGCTATAATTTTTTCGAGCTGTATTTAAGACAAAGGGTAACATTTTATTGCTTTACAGCTGCAAAATATGTCCAAAACTCTTCGACTTATTATACATAAGCTGAATAAAAAACCCTAAAACATGAGATGAAATGTGAACTTATTACGTTTTGATAAGAAAGGTGATATTTTTTTAAATGAACAATTAATATATCACCTGAACAATGGGACAATAATAGGTTTTTTCATTTTTATGAGTGCTATATATGTGCACCAGGAGTCTCTCTAAAAGAGCGGTTCCTTCCTTGAAGAAAAGTTCCATATGTAAACGTATTCTCTAACATCGCTCATGTGAAAATTCATCATGAGATTTACCCCATTTCTCAACGATTTAAAACGAAAGCAGTCGAGACTGGGTGCTTAGAAATGACTTTTAATAATAATTGTAGTCATAATAAATTCAAAAATCTAGAAATACACTTCCAAATAATGATTTTAAGAAAGGTTTCATTTTATTGAAACGAGCTGTCAACCATTAGTATGCCGCACAAAAGTGCGAAAAAAAATCCACGAGGAGGCGCGCGTTCCACAAACATCCGATACTTACTTAGCGTATAGAAATTGGACCCCTATCTATCGTGCATCCCTGGTTCAAATTAAACGCAGTAGTATATTATTGCTATAATATTATGCTAATAAAATAATTATTAGTCGTTTTGGAGTTATACAAAAAATGTAGCTATGTACCTATATTTTTTTAACATTTATTTTTATCTGTAACGTCGTTTAAAACCCAATTTAGAGAATTGGTTCATTAACAGACGGTATTACAAAGGCCCAAGTCGAGTCTAGGCGGAAATTTTTCAATTTAGCTATTCTTGACATGAAAGTGACTACAAAAATGTTAATAATAATTGTTTGACGTCGAGATCTAGGTAATACCTACTGTAAGACTTTTTGTCTTAAAATCAAGTTAATATTCTACTGTAGAAGTTTGTCCTATTTATTTTTGGACAGCTTGTATAATCATATTCTAAGTAAAAAAAAATCGCATTTATCTTAGCATTCTTTAAAGAAAAGACGAATCATGCAACCATTTTAAACGTTTATTTATTACTCAATTAAAATGAAAAATAGGAAAATGGATGAAAGGAAGATAACAAACATCAGTTTCAATTCAACAATATGAATTCCACACAATGAAAAATGATGAGACAAGTCTAGCGCTGTCGTTAGATTTTATAATAATCGTTGAATACCGATAATACCTACTTAAAGTAATTCATAATATGGTAATTATTATTTTAACCTCAGGTAATAACCAGACATGAGACATTGCCTCATTAAGTAAGTCCGATTAGAGCTGGTTAAGGTTTTCTTTTCCGTAAATGCCATTAAAAAGACAACAATTATTAATTATAATTGCAACAATAATAATAATTATTGTTCACTTTTTTCCATCAGTTTATATTTCTCACCACTACAACAACAAGTACATAGCAGGTATTATCCTGCTCCCTTATAATATGCAATTTTTGGTTACATTATAATGTTTAATAAAAAAATTATTAAATTCCGTACATCCCTATTAGTTGTTTTACAACTCTTTAGTCCAGTCCAGCATCCCTAGCCATACGTAGATTTAATGTTCGTATCAGGTGAAGGTGAAGGGATGAGGGCTCAATCCGTGTGAACGTCACTCGCGTGCAATTCACAACGAGCAGCCACGTGCGGTCTTGTGTCCCAGCAGCGCCTCTCTCGTACAACACGTATTATCCAGCTATGCATGCATAAAATTCATCCTACAGATGCATTATTCTGACCTCCACACTCGTCTATGAATCGTGTATTACTCCACAGCTGTCTATTTGTGAATTTAAGTCATTTGATACTCCATACAATAATCTCGTCAGTTATAGTCTAACAATTCTGGCTTTATTTATCATAAACATGGCATTGTGCTTGGCTATTGCACTCGAATGCTGCTAGAAAATATCATTGTTAAAAGAACTTTTTTATGCAAGTCAACTACCACGTATTATACAACAGAGAATCAATAATAAGACAATTAAGTAGTTTAAATCTAAGAGTTGATTAAGATTAACTATGTAGATACTTATGCTTGTTATTATCAATAATATAAGCTCTATGTCTGACATTATGGTATTCACAAGAAGTATAATACTTGACAATAGTTTTAGATAGATAATAGATACCCAAACGTACACCCGAATTCATAGGTTTGTTTAAAGTTAGACCGTGGTGTCAGGTCTGACTTTTGTTTAAAAATTTTATTTGGCCATTTCCAAGCCTAAAACGGTCAGTAATAAAATCCTTGATGGATCATGCATTCGCATTTGTCAGACCCAACACCAAGAAGAGGTGCCCACCTAGATCCTACTCTAAGGTATCTATCCTAAGGTACCCATCAGCAAAAAACCGCCAAGAGTTTCGGAAGCTGCAATTCTCCCTTACATTAGAAACATCGAACTAGTAAACTCCTGCAGCTCCATGGCGTGAAAATCATTTTGAAGCTTACTCAACCAGTTCGCAATATTATCCTTGCAGCCAAAGACCTTAATAATCTACTTTTTGCTGCTTGAGTTTATAAAACACCCTGATCTCGTTGTTTTGCATAAATTGAGACCACCAAACGGTGATTCAATATTGAACGAACTTTGCATGAATTAACACTAGAGAAACTGTCGTCTGGGCCAAACGAAAAGTCAGCTATCGCGGAGTATGCTTTGCTTCAGATGACCATTCCATATATTACACATGTCGTATTAAACTGCCGAAGTTTTGACATCCCATCATACATAAACCACAATGTCTTCTGTAGAAGAAGTGGGTACTTGAAGCTCTTCTTGAAGAAAATTGTTATACTTCTAAACCCATTTAGTCTATAGGTGGCATAATAATGCAGGCCAATAATTAATTCAGATGATAGTGTACAAGCAGTTGTCCTGCTAGAAGCTCTTCTGCGGAATTACCTACTTTTGTACAAGACATTCTGTTATTTTGGCATGACGTAGTTCCGCACATAAACCTGTCCTTCCGAGAGAACGACGTAAGTACTTATCGCAGTACGAACAAGACAAAACGAAGCGCTGGTTCCTTGAGATATATAAAATCTATTGGTGTTTAAAACTGTCCTGTAAGCAATACCTGAAGCCCTTTATATTATTTGTAATGAACCTCCTTCCAGCAGGACAAATCTAACACAGTCAAAAGTCAAAAAGTGGTTTGAGATAGGAAGTGCGTCTTCACGCTGTTTGTGTTGCAATCCAGAAAAAATTATTTTTTGTCAAATGCCGAACTTAAAAATTTTGCACTGTTTTATTTATCACCCTGTAGATTGTTTGGGTGACGTACCAAACTTTTGCAAAAATTCAGACGGATAAACAAACGATTTAAGTAATGAAATCTCTAAACAGAAATTGCATGGCTCAAAGCAATAATTCAAATATCAGTACCAAAGGTAGGACAAATTTTCGTTCGTTTATTTTATTGAACGGTTTATTTGATATTAAAATTTTACAAGAATGAAAAAATAATAGAAATGGATGCTTGATCTAAAAAACAATACCTTCGAACCAGAGGCGTACGCAGGAAATGGTTGGGGGGCCAACGGGTTCTGCAACGCCTGCTCGCTCCGCTTGCGCTTGAATGCTGTGTGAACAAAATATAGCAAAACGTGTGTGGTCATGAGAAATAAATTTGCGAAAAATTTCAACTATAAAATCTTAAAAGGCAACGGAATTATGAATAAAAACCTTCTTTAAAAATTTAATTTCGACACCCACCCTGTAGCTTGAAAGAGGAACGCTTATGCGAAAAATGAAATGAGGAAAGTCCCATTATTTTTTCCAAATAATCTGCCAACTGATTGCAAAATTTTTCAATTGTTTTTTCTGTTTTCACCACTGATTTTTCATCAACCTGTTATTCACTCCATGCACACTAATGGAGACTTCTGATCGCCATAAACATATTTGAATTTAATCAATTTTAACTGAGGAATGATTCCATTTAATCAACAGGATTCAAACTCTGAAAATTCATAAAATAACTTTCCTGGCAGATATTTAGAGTTGGACGAAAGTTATCCAGGTATGGTTTTCAACGTCACGTTAAGAATACGATTCTCTTTTTCAATATGTAAAAATAAAATAAATATCACCACTCTATTTAATTTTTATTAGAAAACTTGCGATATTTGCTTACATGTCAGATAACGTCCTCTAGCGGTTGCGGTGATAACAAAATGAAAAATTCGTAACATGCAATTGACAGAGGAAGAAAAACTCTTTGTAACGAGACCGATTTTGTTAAATTCCGTTGAGGTTGACTGGAATAATGATAGACATTATAGACATGATAAGCATTATAACTCATGATATCTTGAATATACCCTAATTTTGAAAAATTATTAGAAAACTCTGATGGGGGATCAGGTAATAATGGTGGGGGATCGTAGTTCCAATCAGATAGCTCCAGTTATTCATATCCAAAAATCTGAAATGTATTAGGTACCTGGCTTTTGCAAGGAATCATGAATAAATTGACTGGGCTAGGTATAAGGAAAAATCGAAAAACACGGTGGTGATGAAGTATTAATATTGTATTGTGTTGAAATATAATTCGTCAAACTTTGGGGACAATTGACATTTTCATTTTTTTAAACAAGGTCTTATAGATTATCTATACCTTATTCACTCTGTCTAATAAGGAATTTCTTCATGCAAACCTTCTGGATAGTCAAATGCCCTGTTGAAACAGTAATTGATCAAAATTTTCAACTTTATGTAAATATTTACCTACAACTTGTAAATTTGCATCTCAAAATTTTTTAGAATTCATTAGCTATAATATTATGTTCTGATTACTGATTTTTAATTATCAAGTAGTATTAAAAGTACAAATTCTATATTTTATGCGCTGATCCATTGCCTCCCTTCTATTAGAGAGTCCTTTCTGTCAGATAGCGTTCAATGGTGATTAACGACTTGGAGATAATTAAAGCCGGGAGTGACAAGCGAAGTAAATCATGGCAAGCGACCGACTATCGGGAGAGCGGCGTCGTGGCGCAAGTCTCATTTCATTAGTCGGGTAATCCGACGTCGATACTGACCTAGGAACGATGGTTTAATGAACACAGGCGACACGTGACCGTCTGACTGGGAGACTGCGACTTAATGCTCGTGAAGTTAACCCAGCACTCCTCAGCTATTGAGTATCAGTTTTTAAACACGAATCAACAGTTTTGGTAACTTTGTAAGAAAATCCAGAAAATGTTTTAATTTCAAAGTTTTCTTTGTTTATTACGTTGTGATGTAATTTTACTCATTTGACGACATTTTTCATTGTTAAAGTTAAAGGATATTAAATACAACAATGCGTCACACTATGAAAACTTTTTCTCGAGTTTTTATAAAATGACTTAACAGACTTAAAAAGTAACTATACCAACAGAAGCATCTTTAAATATTAAAAAGTTCTCTCTAAAACAATAAAACTATAGGAGAGCCAAGACGATATGAGATAAGACAAGGAAATTCCCAGTGTTCGGAAAATGAAAGTATAGGAATTTGTGGAGGTGTCACAATGGCCCACTCACGATGAATCGAATATGAATTTGCAACATTCATTTATAAAAATTATGGGAACAATAATATTTACAATAAATTATTATAATGCAGGTCGCCTTAGGTACGCCAGCACATTTCTAGGCTAACTTCAAAGTCATGATCAGAACGAGACGCCTGAGCTTTCGATTTTCCGATTGCAATGATTGCACTTTTACATTGGCATCTGATATGGGCGATCGCATTACGTCGGCGTCTCATTTGCGCTGTTATATAACCGGATTAGAAATGATTACACTACATGCTCTGCTAACACGAAGCGTGGCAGATATTCAGATTGCTGTTTGGTATATTATGTATGGAGTAGCGCGGTAGCGTAGACAAGGGAAGACAACAAACCATGCTGACGATGACGAATAGTAAACGTTTTATGGTGAAATAAGAAGCTTTGCTAAAATACTGCATGGTTTGCTTGGCCAACTAACCATTAATGAGGTGTAATTTTACCTCAAGGAAGTAAGAGATAATATTCCGCTAGCCTGTTGTTTCAGAACAGATGAATAAAAGCTTGCAAAAATATCTTAATTTTAGAAAGTACTCTTATCCCGAGAGTGGTCGCTAGGTGAGCATTTAGCTCACCATTGTCTTTAAACTGTAATTATTCTGTTACTTGAACTCGTACAATCTTGTCGATTTTTCTAGCTTAGTTTATAGCCTTAAGAAGAAACATAGAAAGGATTTTGTAATGAAAATCGGATAAATTTATTTTTTATTGATGCTTCATTCACCGCAGTTGCCGCTGCGCGAGCTAAACGCTCATTAGCGACCACCCGCGTCACTCAACTGCTCTTATGTTTAGGTCTGCTAGCCATATGCAAGGGTTGCTGTAATTTCTTTATCTGAAGTTCTTTGTTGTTTTTATGGTATTATGGTATTAGCTTAGTTAAGAATCGAATCAGTTTGTGTTATTTAATGTAAAAAAATCCTATAGTTATATACCGAAACAATTTATATTGGCAAGTTAACATTATTCCCCCTTATTTTAAAATACCTACAACAAATATTGCTAATATAGGGTGTTCGGTTATTGGAAAGCCAAATTAAAATTTCATATTATACAAAACCACATCATCAACATAAAAAAGAATAACTTTGTCCTGATCGGGCTTCATTCAGGAAATATTTCCAAAAATGTAAAACTAAATCATCTATAAATTTTTTTTTTTTTCAGTACTTAGACAGCCAAATTAAAATTTCATCAAAAATTTAATTAAATTTAAATTTTTATTTGTTTTATTAAAAAATAATAACATTTTCCAGGTAGGCTTTGTTTAGGAAATACTCAGCCAAAAAAAAAGACAACGCCTGATCTGGAAATTATTTTTTATGCTTCTAATGTGGTTTTGTAAATTTAATTTTAGATGTCCGATCACCAAACACCCTGTATTGTGATTCAAAGTGCTTTTTATTGCACATTTGCTTGTTGATTTTACATGGGAGCGAAACGCTCGCTAGCGACCACTGGTGTTACAATTCACCTAGCGACCAATGCCGGGTTAAGAGTTTTAATTTCAATACTCGTTGCCTCCACTTTGAGCGTAATATAGCACAGCTATTAGGACATTTTTTCTTTTTTTTCTTTGCATATTGGTATCGGATGACTCCATTTGTCACGGATAATATTGATAATGATTAGTGAGAATTGATTGTTCTACAACTTAGAAAGGCAATTGGAGGCTTGCTGATTCAGTGAAGCTGTCAGGTGAATTCTTTGGTGGTGTTTCAATGATAATATCAAATGATTTAGAACTCAAATAGAATAATAATAATTAAGTATTGTCACAGAAACGGTAAGGGAGAGGTATTAGGGACACTAATTTTACTAATTTTAGCAAAACTCTAATAGCATTGATACGCAGGGTAAGTCATAACGGGTGGTCGATATTCTTCCAGCAGATAGAGCAGATTATTTTACATCGTTAAGACACGTATCCACCAAAGCAACAACGGGGAACATTTATGTTTCTGTTCCAAATTTCCGAAATGTTTACGAATGTTCCTAGTACGTTGCTCAATGTCCCGTGATGTTGCTAGTAGAAGTTGTTGCTTGTTCTATGTTGCCATTTGTTTGCACACAATATTTTGCACGCACTTGTTTCTCGAAGTTTCTAAAATTTGGAACAAGAAGCAACAAATGGAAACAAAATGTTCCTGTGTGTTGCTTTGGTGGAGAGGCACCTTTAGAAATCGGAAAAAGTTGGTGATGACAGATGATTGTTGTCACGGTGATAAATGGTTACATGACGTTTATCACTTTGATAATGTTATGTTCTTTAATTTATTATTATTGTCGATTTATATTATCAGACAATAATTTAAAACTTTCTTATGAACACGAGATTTACAAAAATGTCTCAGTTATGACCAAATAGTATTTGTTTATGGGTTTTGTGATAGCAACGGTGAAGTAGCAGCTCGCTAATATCATCGATGCTTCCCGGAGAGTCGTCAAACTAAACCTCTGTGAAGTTTTTTGCAAAAGCCTATCGGATACTATATTATGGGACGGCAGTGCCACTCTTATTAAGAATAATAGTGGTTTTCAAGCTGATGTAGGAAATTTTGCTAATGAGAAGCTGTTGAAGATGATCCGGAAACTAGAAAAACAAGACTTTGTTACGCGAGCTTTGAAATGCTAGCTTCATTCATCATTCATAATCATCTCCAACTCATATAAAGTCTCAATCACCTTGACATTCTTCCTAGACGGGCGATAACTGGAGAAGGTGAACGAAAGTTAGCGTTTTCTCGAAAATGATGTAATCTGGACAGATGAGGAACAGTTTACTGGACTTGGAATGAAAATTCGCGCAATAGCGACTTGCATTGCAATCCATCGATTATCCACTATATGCAATAAAGCTAAGAGAATCCCAAAAACGATTCATCGTAAATGTTTGAGCAGACATACTCAGAGGTATGGTTATTAGATTTGGAAATTTTGTTGTAAATGAGCCGATGGATATTTGGTACCAACAAGATGGTACACCACCGTACTATGGCTTGATTGTCAAAGGGTGGCTAGATGAACACTTTCCAGAGCGGCGGACTGGACGTCCTAGTCCTGCAACTTGCAAGCACACACCCGTATGAATTGGTTGAACAGTCGTACATTAACAGATCTGTGCATCTCACAAAACGGCAGGTAAAGTCGATAGCATAAGTGTTTTTATAAGTGAAAATTTTATGACTCTCTTATTAGACTTAAAGTGTTTGTATTGGATAGACCTTTAGTCAAAATGGAGGTGTCACAATGGCCCACTCACGATAAATTTAATGAGGGTAAAACCAGAAAGCACTAGCTGTTTATTCTTATTACCAATAAAGAAAACCAACTAACAACCATCATCAGAAGTCTGTAAGTAGGTGAAAATAGAAATTATATGTGTACTTGAGACTATACTTATTAAAGGTCAGTTGGGCAACTATAGAAAGAATTCCAGAAATTCCTATTTTATGCGAGAAAGGAATGTTAATCCTTGCGTTCGACGCTAAGGAATTAAAATTAGGTATCGGGGTCGAACTGGTATGCGCGCTCATAAAATATGTGTCCCCAACTCCTTCCAAAGGATCCAAAATGTTGCTGAGGAAATCATACAATGGGGACATTGGTCGTGTACCTATACGATTCGCTCATCAAGCGATGTCACACCTGTATTAATGTCAGGGGAGCACATTTTGAACAGCTGCTTTGATATTCTATTATTATGTTTAATTTTGATTATGACTTCTGTTTGGTTTTCATTGATACCGCATACCTTTTCTTGCCTTTCCCTGAATTCTTACCATTATCACAATTATTTGTCTATTTGAAATCGCAATTGACAATTCATTGAAAAACTGTCAAAGTGACAAACGTCATGAAATGCTAACAATTTATCACCGAGGCAACAATCATCACCAACTGGCTTCGATTTCTAGCCCGTATACATTCAGGGACAAACAAATTAGTGAACTTCAACATCTTTTAGTTCCTCAATGGTAACAGTGCGGTCATTTCCTCATAGGTATTTTTCGATTCGACTTAAAATAATCGCTTCTATCCGCTGGTAGAATATCAACCACTCGTTGTTATGACTTGTCTGTATAGTCTGATCTGTATATTAAATTGTTAGGATTCATGCCAAGGAGTTTTTTTCCTAAATATTGAAGAACAGAGAGGGCATCAGGGAGAATTATATCATTTCCTGCATTCTTTTTTGCTGAACCACTTTTCTGTCCTAAAAATTGCAAACGCCAGTGCTGTAGAGACAGAACAACTACCTACTACGACGGAGATACGAAACTGAAATGTTGCATTAGCATACCGGACACCGGACATAGAATACCCTTTCATTTCCATTATCTTAGTGTTGTATTTTTATTTTATTTTATTGATTGTATTGTGTATAGTGTGGGGTTTCAGAAAATTTATCGTTTCAAAAAATTCAGAAAATATCGTTTTTCATCAGGACAGGATAGCGATTTCAGTAACATATATTCATGGCAAAGAAGCAAGGCTCTTTAGGATCTAGTCTCTAGTCGTGATTTTTTATCTATTTTGTTTTCTATCCTCATTAATTACTACTCCAGTAATATTATCCTGGATCAATAAGGACATATTATCTTCCTTGTGTGTGAACGTTTGCTGCCTAGCCCGGTGATAATAAGCCGTTGTTCCTGGGCAGCGGGACAATGCCATCAGGAGACCGGGAACGTAGGGCGGGAAGGGTGCGCGGGTCCGCATGCCGGTCTCACGGCAGCACCGGGCCGCACAGCTGCATACGATACGCAAGTGTTCGCGTCTATGAAAGGACCCACCGAAAGGACCCATCTGCACAGACATCACCAGCCCCGCTGCTCCCTGGAGTGGCAGGCATCGATGAAAATCACTAGCGACATCTTTCTGGAGGCCAATAGATATCTGGATTTTGTTATAAAAGTGAGCAAAAAAAAAGCTTTTGTAACATATGACCAGATGCATATCCTAACACATTGAACTATGTGAACTAGAAAAGTGTCTCGCGACACGGCTCATTTGAAGCTAAAGAAAACTGACTTAAGACCTTAACCTGATCATTACCAAGTTAGGTATCTCACCTTTGAAAACTATTCTCTAATTAGATCATATAAGGTTCCCTACTCGTATAACTAGGTATAGTACAAGTGCGCCTGATGATTATTATCTTTAAATACGCTTATATAAGTGTCACAATTAAGATGCTTGTCAACTGAGAGGTGAAAGGAACACAACCACAATCTTAAAATCATATCCGCCCATCGGCCCACCCTAAATTTTCAGTCGCCGTCAAAGTGTTCAACTCCTTCCTGGAAGCATAGACCTTAAAAAAATTTCAAGAGCAGATAGCGGACTTCTCGAACTATCATTCGCTTGACGCAGTGATTGTGCATATTACCCACGTTTATTACAATCTGTAAGGCTCTGTAAAAAAAAGTCATAGGTAGTTTAGGTAGGAAGAAAAATGTTGTATTTTTCAAGTTTTACAAATCAAGAAACTTCCTGTTACGATAAAGCTGTCTCAAAACAAGAGAATATTTCTTAACTAGCTCTTCAAATTTTCTCTTCAAATCTGAGCCTACAATCATATATTATACCTAAGTTTCTTTCACTGTGGGAAGTTCTGATAGTTTGACCTTGAGTGGTAAAGCGGCAAGTTGATGGGTGGGCTGACGGTATTCGAGCGCGGGCCAAAATTAATTTTTTTTTTAGATATAACTTTAGATTATGAGCATTAAATAATTTTAATATAGACAAGAGATCGCTGCCCAGGAGATCTGACGCAAGCCCAGCTTGTTCGGGTATGTAAGAATGATACAGCTGGATGTCATCAGCAAAGGATTGTATGCTCACAGTTTTCAACGATTCGTGATAATCAGACACATGAATGAAAGATAACAGCGGACCCAAGACCGACTCCTGCGATACACCAGACGTAATCAAGGTGGACCACAGACAGTCCCCTCAGGATCTCGTCAGTGACGTTAAGAAGCAAATGCAGTTGTGCCACACCCTTTCCGAAACTCATACCGAGATGCCAAAATTATGTTGTTTTGTGTTATGAACTCATACATTTGTGTGGATACAGCCTTTTCCAGAATCTTGGACATAGTGGGAAGAACTTATGGGACGAAAGTCACTGAAACTCTCCGGCTTGTTTCTTTTTTGGCAGTGGTGTGACCATTGATTATTTCCAAATTTCCGGGAAATACCCAGTTTCCAAGCAACTATTTACAATGTGAGTTACATATACGGTCCTATAACAGGAAAATAAAGCTGAAGAATCTTTGCCGGGATACCGTCAACTCCTATAGCACCAGACCCAAGACCCAGATTTCTATGGTTTCCGAAACCGAAGGAAACCTAAAGGAGAATGCAAGAGATGGATTGTGCAGCCTAGATCTATAATGCTGAGATGTCTCTGAACAGTTGTTTCCAGCACTGAAGACAGATAAGAAATATTCATTTGTTTTATCTGCATCCTTCAACAGATCAGGAATCTCAACTCAATAGTTTTCCAGATTTTTTTAGAATTTCGATTTTTAGACTTAAATGGGATGTAATCAGACTACTCCCTCCTAATTTCTCCCGTCACCGCGTTACGTAAGTCTTTGTAATAGATAAAGTCGCCTATACGTTTAGTTTTTTTCGAAGGTTTTCGAATGATCCAATCTTGCCAAGTGGAGGACTGCCCTCTCAGCTTAGTTTCGTATTGTTATTTTGGCAATATCTGGTGATATGCCAAATGCTGGTTCTGGTCCAATGAATTCGGATTCTTTCCTGGCCAGAGAGTCGGCAAGTTCGTACTCTCCATATCCAGCATGGCCCGGAATCCAGATCAGAGTTACTTGGTTGCTCTTTTCTAGAGCATTCAAGGCTAGTTGACAGTTACAGACCAACTTGGAATTGCAGTGGCTTGCGTTAAAGGCTTTTAGAGCCGTTTCGCTGTCTGAAAATATCTTTATTGATCTACGTTGACAGTGCATCTTTTCTTGATATTGCTGGTTAACCAAGGAGCAAAGGGCTTGGTGAGCCGAGATGAAATGTGAGGACGATATAGTTAGTTAATTTTGGAGGCAATTGCATGCAAAATGTGAATATCTAAAGTTTTGACTTCAACATGAAACCAGATTTTTAAAATCGGTCAATAAAGAAAAAAAAATAAGTTTTTTTTTTGTGACCGCTCTGTAGTTAGGAAAGGTAGGTGCGTATTTCCAAAACCGTTTCAAGGAACAAGTACAACAATCTCCCGGGATCAGTTGGAAAAATTGTAAGATTTTTTTTTGAACAAGAAGTTTCAAAATTTTGAAGGGGTTGTGTGATTCTATGTACAGGATGTGCGGTAAGTATCTCCTAATTTCTAGGGAGCATACAGAGGACGTCAAAATAAACCTAGTCTGTCATAAAAAAGATTTCCTAAAGTCTCCCTAAACGGATTTTTTTGACTCTAACTTTTGAACCGACCTGTATAATTCGATGAAATTTCTATATTTTATAGAGGTCATAAAGAGTCTTTAAGCCATATCAGAGTAATTGTGTGACGTGGTCAGGGAAGTCAGGAACGGACTTACCACTACACTCGTTGGGTCAAAGTTTTCTCAGGCGTCATATTTCAGAGCTGAAAACTTATTTTTTAAATACACTGGTCATCATCTTTAAAAAAGGTACTCTTAATTTTATTCGATAATACTAGCGGTTGAGATAATAACAATGAGAGCGAGAGAGAGAGAGAGAGAGAGAGACTTCTTGCATGGTAAATTTTTTTGAACAAAAAATTGGGGAGTAATAATTGCAACGAGCTTTCCGAATAATTTTATTTGCCCTTTTTCATAATACATACAATCAATTTTAGGTACTCCTAAACTGAAAAAGATATCTTATCGTCTGAAAGGAAATACTTACATTAAAATGTATTTCACGCTTTGCACCCTTTGTCACCCCATATATGCCACAAAATAATTATGTAAGATAAAAGTTACATTTACCTTTTTATAAAAATCTCGTAACGATTATACCATCCCTCTAATTTACGGTACTTATTTACGGGACAGCCTGTATTATTATGATATTACGAAATATCGTAAACTATCTTTAAAATAAACGATTATGGGAAATTAAAGCTCTACACTGACACGTAGATTAATCTTCATACAGAAATCTTTATACGTTCATTGATGATTTGAAATAGAAATCTTCTGGAAATGGTATTAAAAATCGTGATAAAGTTTAATGTGAAAATATAATGATATACGTATTATGAATAAGAATAATAATAAGAGTAGTAACAAAATTATTCTCTATTGTAATCACGTAGACTTTATCACGACAATAAACATAAAGTTTTATCATTTCAATTTAAGACTTTAGAATTTCTGATAATAACGTTTATCACGTTTATGTAAGCAAAAGCAATAAAACGTATGAGCGAAGCTTTATGTTTTCGTTATATAGTTAAAAAGTTCTCTGGTATTTTTTTTTCAATATGACCTTCAATGAAATTGATATGGAAAACAAATTCATTTTCAACTAGACAATCAGTATTAGATATTCACTTTATTTAAATTAAGACTTTTAGAAATTTAAATCAACTCAATTCTAGTGGTCACAGCAAAAAGTGAAGGTTCTTAAAGTTACTTGAGGCGCATACATAGGTAGGAATTTTTTGACCTATCTGATGACATTTTGCGCGTTTAATCAATGCGACTGTAAATCGAACTATGGAAGAAAAATATCTGCAGTCGTAAAATTCAAAAGTGAAGTAATTAGAGAACAATAAATGGTGATTTAATCAGTGTTGTGTTCAGTGCTTAGAAAGACTGTCTAGTTTCCAATCGTTTCTCAGATAATAATTGCTTTTATCAGATATTCTGTTACGACACATCAAACAATATAAAATAAAAATAGCTTGGACCACTGACAAAAATATAATCTTCACATGGCGAGCCATTAATTTCTTTCATAAGATATAGCACACAACAAGACTACTCAAGTTCCGAACTCAAGCTAATAAAGTTCAGCTCTCGTGAGATAACCCCAACTTACAAAACGTAAATCGCTATCTCTTGTAATGCAATTTTTGTCGGCCCCGATCACGTATTCAGCGGAAAATCGTAGAAATTTTCTTACGATTCCAAACAACAGTTAGCAGTGAAGTGACAGGAGAGTTTCAACCAAGCATGTGAAGTGCAGTGCCGGTTGTTTGTGTTTCAAATTTGGCGCTTTACTTATGACGTAACTACTGATAAGTCCAACTTGAAAATACATCAAGTCACACATGCTTTCCAAGAAGATAGACTGAGCATATAAAATGGACTTTTGTGTTTGTTGCCGGATCATTTTTGTGTTTGTGTGTTCAAAGTAAGTTGAATTGTTCATTTTCAAGACGTTGGTAGGTAGGTACCTTCATTGCTTTTATTGGCATAAAAACTACATTATTAGCTTATCATTATGGGAGAGGTTAATAATAATGTAATAGATCAACAATAATAGTTCTTGCCGTTCTCTTCTTATTATAGTCAAATTACATTCTTCCTCTTTCATGTCGTTGATACATTGATGAAACTTCAGCCTTGTTATTAGGTTGACGTGTGAAGACCGATCAAAAATATATAGGTTAGGTGCAAGATTTGACTTTTAGATCACATTATACTTGGCAGTTTTGTGACTATTTTTGTAACTTTATTATCTATCAACTTTGTAGCTTGCTTCTGTAAGAAAGAAGAAACAAATTATGGAAATTATCTCTATTTATAGATAATTTTGTTTGCATATTGCTTAGATACTTACTTTGTTTTTTTTAGCACCAAATTACATACATTAATTAATTCTCAGATGATAAAGTTTTTAATTATTTAAAAACAATATGAATATTAGATGATCTCGAATAAAATACAGAATGGTCCACCGAAAACGAATATTTTCTGTTATTCTGACATTTCTTCATAATTATTACTCTAACTTCTTCCAAAAATTCGGAATTTTCTTCAGAAAGAAGAGCGTTTTGTCTCCAAGCCAACATACAGTATATACTTAGTTGGAATAAAAATAACCCTGAATCCCTCTAATAACTAACAGAAGTTATTTAAATAGGTACCCATTATGTTATGATTTCTTAGAAAAGTTTATTCGTTTTTTTTTATCAACAGTTACGTAAATGTAACACAAGTTCAGTCCCGATTAGAAGGTTATGCCGGCTTTTATAATAACAATAATTATATCGAGCACCTGATGATGCACAATATTTATTAATGAAACATAAAACAAAGTTTGGTAGATTTTCAGTAAAGTAGATGTACTCAGTCAATTTTTTTCAGCAGTATGAAAACATAGGTAGGTGTTCATGCATCTTTGAAAATTGCCGCGAATATCGAAAGGATGCGAGAGAGAATCGATATGAGGTGCTGTAACTGAACGACCCCTGGTCCGTTCGTCTTTCGCGAAAAGCCACTGTGTGATCGTCTAGTTTTCCGAATTTCTCCTAATAGGACCGCTGTGTTTTCCTCGTTGTGTTTACCGTTGTCATTACCGTAGTCACCCCTGCTCTTTGATTGAGGTATGCCAGGATTACTATGGCCGAAACGGATGCGCAAAAGAACCTACTATGACTCATGGTATCTCGTTTGATTTCCCACAGAAAAGCGGGGAAATTTACTGAGACTTGTTGTTAACTGTGGACTTCCTGTCAGATGTCTAAAAACGAGTGATGAGCGAGAGAATTTGTTTGCAAGAGCGTAAAATGGTGAAGGGCGACTAGGGCGAGAGGGGTTGTGATTTTGCATAGAGAGTACAAAACAATGAAAAGCGAATGATGAATCCCTTTCATGCATTTTTCAAACTCTAATCCATTTCGGATTCCACTCTTTTGCACACCTGTGCTTTCTTATTATTTCGTTTTGCTTTTGTTTCGTTTACAGACTACCCGGTATATTGCGGGAATGTCTGTCTGATTTCATTTCAAGCATCAGCTTGACTTAATTGACGAGTACAACCACTTTGGTTACAGACTATCCGGGATATGGCGGAAATGTCTGTCTGGTACCTATTCAACGATTTTCTTTACCTAATTTCCTTTTTCTGGTTTCTTTGATTTCATTTCAAGCAACAGCTTGAATTAATTAAAGAATACAACCACTTTGGTTACAGACTACCCGGGATATGGCGGGAATGTCTGTCTTGTTTGCCTATTCGATGATTTTCTTTGCTCAACTTCCTTTTTCTGGTTTCTTTGATTTCATTTCAAGCAACAGCTTGAATTAATTAAAGAAGACAACCACTTTGGTTACAGACGATCTGGGATATGGCGGAAATGTCTGTCTCGTTTGCCTATTCGATGATTATTGAATTCTCATTTTGTATTTTAATGAGCTTTACTCGTTGACTCGTTGACTCGCTCTTCCTTTCGTTTGGGATTCATTATTCGCTTTCCATTGTTTTGTACTCTCTATGTAAAATCACAGCCCCTCTCGCCCTTCGCCATTTTACGCTCTTGCAAACAAATTCTCTCGCTCATCATTCGCTTTTAAACATCTGATAGGAAGTCAACAGTTAACAACACGTCTCAGTAAAGTTCTCCGCTTTTCCGAAAGAAATCCCAAACGCCGAAATAGAAAAAAAAATCTCAGTAGGTTCTTTTGCGCATCCGTTTCGGCCCTAGTAATCCTGGCATACCTCAATTAAAGAGCAGGGATGACTACGGTAAAGACAACGGTAAACACAACGAGGAAAACACAGCGGTCCTATTAGGGGAAACCCAGAGGTAAATAGACGATCACACGGTGGCTTTTCGCCACAGAGCAACGGGCCCGGGTAATAAATGTTACAGTGCATTGAGAATCCGTGATGAAGAAGGGAGGTTCCTAAGGAGGTACTATTGTCACTATTGATGACTACTCGAAATAATCATTAAGTTTTTAGTTAGGCCGAAAATTACCCCAAAAGCCTTGAGTTTAGTTTCCCGATACAACTTCTATCCATGATAATGTCGTTACATATACATATTTACAAATTCAGTTTTCTTATACAAGTTGTTTCTTAAGAAATGGTCCGTGGTGAAGTGGAAAATTCTTCGTTCCGAAATATTACGATCTGACACAACTTGCTTTAATCAATTGAGGGGCATGGAGGTAAAACGGTTTAAGTGACAGGTAAAAAGAATGTGGCAAAATTTTATATCAAGCCTCATTTTTTCACAAATGTACTTAAGCCACTTTGTGCTTAAGGGAAAAGTTGCAGTGAAAGGGTTCAAGTGTACTTTTTTTGTACTTTGGGATCGTGAAATTTACTTGAATCTATTTACTTCCAAGTAGATATACTGTTTAGGTGTAACATACCGCACTCAGATCTTTCTTTTTTTAAAAAAGCACTTGAACCGTTTTACTTCCAAGCCCCTCAATTGTTGATAATAAAAAAAGAAACAGGGTGGCAAAGTTGACATATTCAAATTCGTTTTTAGAAATAATTTGAAAGATTAAAAATGTACGAATGTAAAAAATTTGCAAATTTTTGTAATTTAAGAACTACTAATTTGGGAATACGAAGAGACGTATATGAATGATGCATACTGCATAATTTTCATTTTATTTATTATCAGAAATACTAATGTATACTAAGCTTAAATAATGACCAACATTTCGACAATTAGGCTTTTTAAACTTTGACGGATTAACAAAACAGAAATTAACTTGACAACTTTAATTTAATCAAATGAGAGTATGTATTACAAATAATTGTGTCTTATTTTTTGATTAAAGTTATCGAGTAAATTTCTGTTTTTTTAAACAGTCAAGTTAAAACCCTAAATTGTCAAAATGTTGGTCATTATCTAAACCTAATGCCCGTATTCACAAACGATAATTTCCTAAATAATTACGTAATCAATTATCCCCATCTCCTTCTATTGCAAAAAAACTGCATATCTCCATCTCACTCATTTAATTAATTACGTAATTATTTAGGAAATTATCGTTTGTGAATACGGGCATAAGTCTGGCAATTAATAAAATGAAAATTATGCAGGTGACTATTGAAACGCGATTACCTCGGAAACGACTAACTTTTGAAGGGGACGATCAGTACCTACAACTTTTTTTCACAATAATGATGTACAGTTGCGTTCAAATAAAACTGGGACAACTCTTATAATGCAACTCTCAATTCCACTTGTTCACATAAAACTGGGAAAACTTTTTTGTTGCGTTGTGTTTGTGGTTTCCAACATGTATCCACTTAAGTGTAGCTTGATTTCATTGAATCTTTTGGTGATACTCAACAAAAGGAAAATCGTATTATAATAATTGATTAACGTAAGAAGAGATAAGAGCAATAATAATCATAAAATATCGACATAAAAACTAGAAATTATTTTTTTAAGATTTATTTTTTTGACAATTAAAATAGACAAATCTTTACTGAAAGCATGGACACCAGATTGATATTTGAAACCATGGAAACGTTGTTCAATTTATAAGCCACGTTTAGACTAGAAAATTAAAACTGTCTTAGTTTTATTTGAACAGAACTGTACCTTTAATATTTTAAAATAAGAAACGAGATAGCTTCAAGGGTAAAATAGTTACAAGTGCACTTACATGATAAACATGTTATGTGGCGCTCTCTATAAACTACACCGAAATAAACGGATACAAAATTATGATTTCTCATAACGCGAAACGTCAATTCACAAATTTTTACGTCCGCATGCGTTTTCAATCTGTCAAATTATTCCGACAAATAAATTTTAAAATGTCAATTTGGCAGCCCTGTATCTTTTTTTTATTATCAACAATATAGTTATTGGTTAAAGCATGCAAGTTGTGTCAGATCGTAATATTTCGGAACGAAGAATCTTTCACTTCACCACGGATCATTACTTAAGAAACACATAAGTCATGATCATAATGACTATTTTAACCTAAAAGGCAGAATGTTCTAGATGATTCCTTGACAGGAAAACAGTAAACTACTACCACAATTTTATTCTGTCGCTTCTGAATGCAAAGGCTTTGAAGTCATCGTCACATTTGACAAGGTATTCCGCAACTAATAAAAAGCATCGACCTCTGGATATTTTCCTGTGGCACACCCGAAGTTCCATTCTTTGAAATACATAACATCTTGATTCCAACCTTTGCCTTTACCTATTGTACGATAAAAACTTTTTTGCCCTTCCTTTGAAACTATCATTTGAGGGTGATTTTCATACAAGCTTTGAAACATACTTCAAAAGCAGCACTAAAACTCAGATATTCAGGATGATCCCGAAATGGCGGACACGGATGCACTATCACAGCATTCATTGTGGACTCGATAGAAAGAAAAATAATGTGTAGAAAAATACGCAGATTAAGATGTTGCCATGGAAACGGCCAATTATTAAGTTCCGCAACTTGAACAACGATGCCACATTGGCATATTTTATTGGACTCGGGGAATAGGCGGAATTTGAATGCCAGTAAATCCGTAACCGATAATTAAAAAAAATTTATAAAAAACAAACACTATCGTAACAGCTATATGTGAAATCGAATGTTTTGCCAGTGGAAGTTGTTTAAATTTGGCTTCTAAAAATCACCCGTCAGACGATAGAAATTGTGACAAATTCAGAACTGTAATCGGTTTCTCTGTAGCTGTCCCCGTTTTTGAGATACAGGCGAAAAGCCATTTTCTGGGTGAAGGTTTTATTTGCCGATTTTTTCAAAATAATTTATTGACACGCTCAATAACTTTCGGCGCTTCCTGCGTCTAATACTATTAACAGAAAATGCTATCGAAAATATTTGGAAAATGCAACTTATTTGATGATTGAAGATTTCATAGCCAACCATTTCTTACATTAAAAAAAACACACAAGTAGACTCATTCGAAAATAACATAACAAATAGGTATAAAATAATAATAACATCGTTCGATTGGGTATAAAATCTTCTAAAACTATTTCCTATACTTAACCCTTTCTCATTTCATATATTTTTCATAACTCAATAATACTCCTATCTAATAAAAATGCTAGCTCAATATACAGGCTGATCAGTAACTCGCGCACTCCGAATACAGGGCGATATAGAGCCCATTAAAATTAAGGATATTCTGCAAAAAAAAATTTAATCCAAGGGTTGGTTTTCAAGTTACAGAGTTTCCCTCATCCGAGTTTGAAGGTAATTTTTTCAATAACCGTGATAAAAATTAATGAAAAATTCAGGTTACTGTAATGTCTGGAACGGATACTATACAGGGTTATGCAAATTTCATGGTGCCAGTATTGGGATATCCTAAACCATAAGAGATACAGGGTTGCTTAAATTAGAGAAAAGTTGCGCTATTTTGTGGCCATCTCGAATCCGTCAAAACATGCAAGATATCTGTGACCGTTCCTGAAATATCCTGAAAAAACTGAAAAATCGAGAAATCTTATTTTTGCCATATCTTTCTTGCCATTGGAAATTAATAAATAATTTTTCGTAGGCTTACATAAGCCGTTATGAGCTATTTATCGGACGTTTCAAAAATTTTCAAAGCCGACTAGATCCCAGAGTTTTCATTGCCAACTTTCGTTTTTCTTATGGCCGCCATATTATTTTTTTATGTCGTTCGATAAGAAAAAAACAATGTAAACCAAAAATTAATAAATTTTAGAAAAAAAAATTGCAAAATTTTTATTCTTCTTTTTTCAAAGAAAAACAGAAAGTTTCTAACTGAAATAGGTCAATATGAAGTCATACTGCTTGCCTTATAGTTTGTTAATTTCTCTATGATATTCGATCTAAAAAGTTTTTTTTTTTAGAAAAAAAGAACAAAAATTTTTGAAATTTATTTTTTGAAGTTTATTAGTTTTTGGTTTCCATTATTTTTTTCTTATCGAACGACATAAAAAAAATAATATGGCGGCCATAAGAAAAACGAAAGTTGGCTATGAAAACTCTGGGATCTAGTCGGCTTTGAAAATTTTTGAAACGTCAGATGAATAGCTCATAACGGCTTATGTAAGCCTACGAAAAATTATTTATTAATTTCCAATGGCAATAAAGATATGGCAAAAATAAGATTTCTCGATTTTTCAGTTTTTTCAGGATATTTCAGGAACGGTCACAGATATCTTGCATGTTTTGACGGATTCGAGATGGCCACAAAATAGCGCAACTTTTCTCTAATTTAAGCAACCCTGTATCTCTTATGGTTTAGGATATCCCAATACTGGCACCATGAAATTTGCATAACCCTGTATAATTCATCAATTTTTTCCACAAAACCTCTTTACAGAGGAATTGAGAATATGTTGGTAATTGATACCATACCTAAATCTGAACGAAATTTGAAGTTTGGCAACCGCCTAAACTCAACTTAGAATATAAAATATTCAAATCCCTTTGTTGCTATGGAAATAAAAATAATAACAATACCATCTAACCCGAACTTTCATATCTTTGGAAGAAAAGAACTTACAACACTGCAGTAAGAAAATTTACCACTCTTAAAAAGTGAAGTTTACCGCAGCATGCTCTGAGTGCGCAAGTTACTGATCACCCTGTATAGAAATTCGCAAATTTTGTTTAGGTTCATCAAAAATATCTATACATAATAGCAATAAGTTTCATAAAAATAGGATTTAGGTCTTAATACTTCACTACTTTGTCCACTTAACTGTTCCTCCAACTACATCAGAAGTTTACGAGGACATCCTTGTACTAGGTCTTAGGTCCTTAAACATTGAAAAACTCACCTGCAGTATTACCTATAATAGGTATACATTATAAAACAAGCCTGTGCATTTTTCGTACTGTCTGCTTTGGTACCTGATTGTAAAAATAATATCCTATTTATTTCAGACGATGACCCCAAAAAAGTAATTTCCAATTTAATTCTGGACAGAAAACAACAAAGTAAACACGGATACAAACTATACATATTTATCTAAAATTCTCATTATAGTGGAGATATTATTTACTTTCTTAGATAATTTGTCAACATGTTTTGTCCAAAATAAAAAAACAGCTCTTGCATGTATTTACAACATTTTTACATCTTAACTTTTTTGGAATTCTAAAGATTTACAGTTAGTTATCTTTGTCTCTCAAATATGCGGGAATTATATTTTCCTAGGACCACTTTACAAAATACTCCTTTGCACATCGTTTTTTGTACGCAAATTGGGATATATCCCTTGAATATGACGAATGCGGTATACAGAAGGCTGTAGAGGATGTTCAGAAAGACTGCAAAATTTAAAACAAAAATAATTGTGTCCTCGCCTTCGTTACCGAGATGGTTGCCTTTTTAAAAAATTTAAATCAACACGGCAGTCAAATGTAAGCAACTTTCACTGTCAAAACACATCATTTCTTATAACTATTATGATAGTGTTTGTTTTTATTTATTTAATTTTTTTATTATCGGTAACGGAACTACTGTAGGCATTCAAATTCTATTCATTCTTGGAGTCCTGGAGTTCATGAACATGTAACTGGAGTCCAATAACATTGGTCAATGTGTCATCGTTGTTCAAGTCACATCATAATCTAGATCTAAACCTTCTCACTATTTTTTTTTTTTTTTGTTCTAAGTAAATACGTGTATCGAGTGCAGTGTTGTTCCATTTTTCACAAAATTTACTATTTTTTCTTAAGGAAGCCTTGCTGAAGACAAAAGTAAATGCGCTTAGAATCCCTAATCCACAATGAATGCTATTAATCAATTTTTTAATCAATTAATTGATAATTGATAATTGATAATTGATAATCATTGATGTACCTTTTGATGTGTACCAAATTTGTTACTTTCCATGCTTTCCACTAATAGTCATTTTGTTATAATTATTACTATTGTCACTTTCCAATAAAGTTAAAATTATTGACAAAATAGAGACAATGTGATAATTTTTATTAGGTATAATAACATGGGCATTGAGCATGCGCCCCGCAGGTAATGTTCTTAGGCGTATTATATGTATAAGCTATGCAAGCGGATACACTACCTATAAATTTTTCATTCATTCTAGCTGTCGTCTATCCTTGCCTGCATGGATCCAGTATGTCTAGTAATTGGGAAACTCTTGCTTGTTGTCGAAGATTCCAAATATTCTTGTGATAAAGATAGATAAATAATTACATAATCTAAATAGAACGGTTTACTTGCAATTCACAAATAAATATAGACTTCTTTTAAGAATTTTCAACCTTGTTTGAATATTCAGGGAAATTTCAGCTTAGTGAAGTTGGCACCCCTAAGTACGAATTTTTATAAAATTTAGACAGGATTCGTTTATCCACGATTTGTGCACGTTTATTCAACCAAAATTTTTGTTGAACCCCCCCCCCCCATCTCAAAAAAATTTATACATACAGAGTATTTCAGAAATATAGGGCCAAATTTAAAGGGCTATTTATAGTTCTTCTCGTAAATATAACTTGAAAAAGTAAATTTCAGTTCAAAATTACGCTTCATTTAAAAGTAATAGACGGTATCAAAGTTTAAAAAAATATTTTAATTCGTGTAAATTTAAATCGATGTTGATGAAACTTGCCATCAACAATAATAAGCAAACAAAGTTGTTTAATTTGGCTGTTTCAGTTATTGTAGATGTCTTTCAGTGGCGTGGATATTCAAGATTGAAGTCTTTTTTCCCTCTCTATCTTTTACGCCACTGACTTTATTGCAATTACAAAATCATTATTTAATTGCCCAACATTTTAGAACAAAAAAGTTTTTTAAAGTTTTTTCATACGATGGACCGTTGTTGAGATATTTGAAGTGTCCTCAAGTATCCTCTAGTCGGATAACTTTTAATGAAATCAATAATTTTGTAATGTCAATGGCTCAACATTACTTGAGAAAACTTAAAATATTTCAAAAATGGTGCGGCGTATGAAAAAAATTAACTAATACTTTTTTGTTCTAAAATTTATATGCTTTTGAATAACGTTTTTGTTTTTAACTTTATTGTATTATAGGGAGGGAAAAGTGTCGCTAAACCTGATCCTGAATACTACTGGAAGATATTTACAAAAAAAAAAATATAAATTTGATCACAACTTTTTTTGGAGGGTTGCCAAACGAAAATATAGGTTTGGCAAACGTGGAAAAATCGTGGTCAAACCACTGCCGTGTTAATATAATAAAAATTCGAATTTGGTGCTGCTGTCAATTTTTTTCATTTGGTCGTAACTTTTTTTTTGACACGCCTTTTCAAAATTATTGAAACCTGTTGTCAAATATTTTTATTTTGCCCTAACTTTTTTTGAAGGGTAGACAAACGTAAAGATATCATGGACAAACCAAGGCCAGGTGAATTTTATAAAATTTCGCATTTGGGGCTGTGGTCAATTTTTATTTTTTATTTTGTCGTAACTCCTTTTTTGGAGGGTGGACAGACAAAAATTTGTGTTGGACAAACGTGGAAAAACGGTGGACAAACGAATACCGTTTAAAATTATTGGAGTCTGTTCATGCGGGGGTGCTGATGTCAAATATTTCTTAAATGCCTAACTTTTTTTGGAGGGTGGACAAAGGAAAATTTTGGTT
The DNA here is from genome assembly GCA_910589415.1 of Malachius bipustulatus. NCBI lineage: Eukaryota > Metazoa > Arthropoda > Insecta > Coleoptera > Melyridae > Malachius > Malachius bipustulatus. The sequence continues at coordinate 85,624,845 of OU342630.1, read as the reverse complement.
GGACAAACGTGGAGAAATCACCCGTGGACAAACGATTGTCGTCTAAATTTTATAAAAATACGCACTTAGGAGTGCCAACTTCACTACTAAGCTGGAATTAGCTCCTCTATAAATTCTGAGTGACATTTTAATAATAACTGTTTATAAAATGTATAGGTTAGATATATTTTATATTCAACTGGTAGAGCATAAGTGGCGCACTCTACAGGAGGCAACTTGAGACAACTTTTCATGTATAATCTGTTTGATCTTATTTTAATTTACTCGTTTCGGATAATCGGAATCATCATCAGCTGGTTTCTCTATAGTAAATGCAATATTAATTCTTTAGCTAAATTAGAAAAATCATTTGATTGCAACATTACAATTTTAATAATGTACTTAAAATGTATTGTTATTTTTCTAACTTTGTTCTAACTCAAAAAATGTTTAAAATATAAAAATTTTAATTTTTTATTGCTTTTTGTAATTATAAGTTTGTCCTAAAGTGTGTCACATCATTTAACCGATTAACCGAAACTTAGAATATAACATCAGACTAAACGGACAGATTCTGCATTGAAAATTGCAGAATTGTTGAAGAATTGTTTTCAAAAATATTAAGATGCAAAGAAAGTTATGAGAGTGTCTTTTGGCGAGCGAATATAAAAATTATTGGCTAAGTTATTGTTGCAGTTATCAAATTTGCTGTCTATTATGTAGTTGATAATATCTGATAACTTTAACCTTTTTTCTATCCCTTTAACCCTTCATGCCTTTAGGGGATGGATAAATTATATTTTTGACATCTGCCCAACCCGTTATTATATTAAAATATTAAACCAATTGCAATAAAACGAATAAAATTCTTAACATTTTTGTAATGAAGCAATGATAGCATAACTTCAGTGGCATATTTAATTTTCTGTAACTATTTCTTTCAGCGCATGGAGCTTACCGATTGGCACAAGCAACATGACAGTTTCAAGCGATATTTTTTCCATTCCCAGTTGCACGCAAGAGATGATGGGTCAAGGATTAGAGGCCATTCCTGACGGAGAGTCCAACATCACACATCTAAACTTGGCCTACAACTACATCACCAATCTTTCATTCCATATATTTACGAATAGAAGCTTCCGAACATTGGAAGTCATAGACCTAAGAGAAAACAAATTAAATTACATAAATAAATACGCATTCAAGGGCCTCCGGAAATTGAGAAAAGTAATTTTAGCAGAAAATAATATCACAACACTCAACCCTGATACGTTCCTTAGTAATGTAAAATTGGAAGAGTTGGATCTGACCAACAATCAAATCGCGTTTCAACGTTCACAAGGATTCTTGGTTTCGGATTCGTTAGAAACGCTGATTCTGACCGACAACAGAATCGATTACATCTCGAGGATTAATTTCGCGGGAGTGCCAAATTTAAAGATGCTTCTATTAGACTCTAACGAAATAACATCTATAGATGATAACAGCTTTAAACCACTGACTAATCTGCAATATTTGTCTCTATCAAACACAGGTGTTTACAGATTATCTGAGTCAATGTTTCCTCCGCCGGAGTATCTTCCTAGAATTATTGACTTGGAGAGCACGCCTCTATCCAGAAGATTCGATCCGAATCTTACGAAAGTCAAGGATGCCGCAGTTGAGAACTTGCTACGGTTTGATGAACATTTTTATGTGAATAATACTGCGGAATGAAATTTATAATTTTATTCTTAGTAGAAAGGTATTTATGATCCTAGAGTGAACCGAACACTAAAGTTGAAATTTGAGTAATTAATTTATGTTGAAATCAATCTTCCCGTTTCAGAATGTTCGTAACCTAAGCAACATTTTAAGCCAATATCGTGAGTCCTTTTTATGACAAATATCCACAGGGTTAGGGATATTACTCATGTCTGTCATTGATATTTATTATGGATATGGCACACTGATGAGGGAAAAATACAGCGAAACGTCGATGTCTTAACCAGACAGAGACATTCAAGTCATTCACATTTTTCAAGTTAAATCAACTGACTGGCTACAACTATCCATTATAGAACCAACTATTTAACAACACAACCCCTCTGTCTATATGAAAAATTGAAAGTTGCAAATTAACGAAAATCGCATTATAATGATGCGTTAAGAAAATAAATTTATAATCTGGTAACGTAAATTGTTAACAAAGATGTTTTCACGAATTTATATTATTATAAATAAGAGACTGAAAATTTATAACAGCTTATCTTCACAATAAAAGAAAAAGCAGTGCTTTTTTAAATTTATAGGTATATTTTTATTTTTTTCGTAGGTAACGCCAATATAATAAATCCAAACAAAATTGGTATCTATTAAAATAACTAAACACATTATTATTATTATTATTATATAATATACTGCTAAAAATGTTGGTTTCGATTAATGCAACATCCTGAATCCTATATAATTTCAACATTTAATTCCATTCTAAATAAAAGAATAGGATTTTTGACTGCGGGGTATGGGTATGAGGTAGTGAAGATCTTGATTTTGTGTATAAAATACATTCAGTGACTTAATAATGTAATTTAAAAGCTACGGTGAGTTAGGTAGTGAGTTGTGTTGTATTTCTTGTATTATGTTAATGTTGTGTGATCAAAAAGTCCGCATCGAATTTGTGTCATCAAGCGATGGCAGTCGACTGGATTTTTCTCACATAAGTAAACTTTTCTTGAAGTTGAAATGAAACTAGTCATTTTTGTTATATTATTTAATTATTATGTATGTTATATGTATAGTGAATAGTAGTAGTAATTATTATTAAATAGTTTTTTCATAAGCATAAATGTATTTTTGTAGGGATGAATGTGTGAAAAAGTATGTGAAGTATGTTTCATTTCACAGGCTTATTAAATCTGTAAATATAGTAGTAGATACGTTAAAAATGTAACATGAAAATTTAGTAAGACATAAAACGATGACTTCTCCAATGAATTTAGAAATTAAATTTTAAAGTATTATTCCAATTAACTTTAGCACCTTAGCATGTCCTGTATTAGCGACAGGCTTGCATCTTGATCAGTGTCTATTAAATTTATTGTACAGGGTGATCAATCACTTATGACTTATAACCCCTGAAAAAAAGATTAACTTTGAAGATAAAAAATTAAAACTTTGAGGATTCGTGTAATTAATGTAATTAATATAGGACCATTATAATGGCATAATCAGTTTAATTAATTAATTTTTTCGCTTGGCCATCAGCAGTAAAAAATTGTAATTTGATGGTAAAGTAGCCAAAAAAAAAAAAAACATTTTTATTCAACACACCAATAGAAATCGATTAATAAAATCAAAATCGCTGAAAATTAATATCAAAAAACTAATTACGAGGCTTTAATTAAATAAAGTTCATAAAATATGGAAATGACAGCTGGATTGATTCATATGCGGTAGTAATAAAAGTTACCAATAATCTGAAGAGATCTTTTATTACTACCATGTTATATTAATCATTCTTCCTTTCGTTTACATCATATTTTATGTAGATATTTTATTTAGTTACAGCCTTGTGATTAGCTAATTTTTTTATTTAGCTAATTACTAATTTAATAGCTAATTTTTAATAGCTAATTTCAAATTTAGCTTTTTGATATTCCTTGTCAGCGATTTTGATTTTATTAATCGATTTACAACGATGTATTGAAGCAAATATTATTTTTTTGGTCACTTTACCATCAAATTACAGTTTTCTTGCGATGATGGCCGAACGAAAAAAATCAATTAAACCAATTAGGCCATTCTATGATCCTATATTAATTACAGGAATCTCCAAAGTTTCAGTTTTTCATCTTTAAATTAACCTCTATTTCGAGGGTGGTCGTAAGTGATGGGCCACTTGTACAATCCGGCTACTGGGCGGTTATGACTCCCGGTAATCTACCTCGCGAAAGTAATAAATAATGGACCAGCAAACCAGCCAAGAACATAGTGTTAATTCCGTTATTAGAGTCTAATATTAGGGTCTAATTTAGACCCTTCATGGAAAATATTTTGAAAAGTTGTCTATTGTAACAGTTTTTCGCAATAGTTCCGTTATTCCCGTTTGATAAAGCATTTTTCGTATAGCCTTTGGTCTCATACGTTTTTGGCTGTGTATAGCTATAAATTTGATTAGGCCAAGCGTTTTGAATTCAATTTCAAATGCTTCTAGGCTACGAGAATCTATTTTTCTAATTCTAAACCGCGTGTGTTGTTTTACACCTACAGCGTGCTGGCTGAATAATACTATAGGATTTTTTTTAGTGGAGAGAGATGAAAGTACACTGAACACTATAAACGCAATATAGAAGTCAATAAATATCACAGTAGCACTTGCCAGCGATTTTGTCTACCCTGTCATTTTTAATTAATTGACACAAGTCGTAAATTTTTGTGACTTTGCTAATTTCAACATGTCAATATTCTCTATCCTCTCTTAATGCGCATCACCCCGATATAATTTACACCCCGATTTCTTATAGCATCATGCAGCCAACGCGATAATGACCAAGTCGTTACAATTTAGTGAATCGACTCTCTGCCGTTATTGGTCGAATCTCAAGTGTCATCTTAACAACTAACACTTTAAATCAGGGGATATTTCTCCAAGGAAAATGTATCGATCTCCAGGTCTGAATAATTAAAGGTGAACTTGTCAAGTGACTTAATGTTCTAAATTTATTTACACTTGGACCCTGAAAGTTATTGTAAAAAATATAAACAATTCCACACCACAGAGAAGAGCTACTCCCTACTAAAGTGGTTGAAATATTGAGAAGAAAAGTATTTCTTGTTTTTGTGGGACAGTAGGTACAAGTAAGAAAAATAAACTCAAGTATTAGACATTTACTAAGAGTTTTAATAAAAATTTTATAGAGTTAATTAAGCTCAGTGAATTTGTTACCCCTAATTGCGAATTTTATAAAATGCAAACGGCATTCGTTTGTTCACGATTTGTCCACGTTTCTCCAGCCAATTTTTTCTTTTGTCACCCTTTTGAAAATTAGTTACGGCAAAACCCCCATAAACAAATATCATTAATTTTCAAAGGGGACACGTTTGTCCATGATTTCTCTACGTTTGTCGACCTGCAATATTTGTTCCCCCCCCCCCCCCCTCCTCAAAGAAAAGTCATGACCAAATTAAAAAATCGATCACCAGTACCTCATATGTGCATTTTTATAAAATTCAAACGGTATTCGTTTGTCCACGATTTGTCTACGTTTGTCCACTCAACATTTTCGTTTGTCAAAAAAAATTTTAAAGCAAAAATAAATTCAAACAATAAAATCTAAAAAGTATTATTCCCGAGATATTTGGAAAACCACTGGTCGTAGAAAAAAATGATGCATTTGAGATTTTTGCACAATAAAAATGTCTATAAATTGAAGCTTGCTAAATCAAAATCGGTCAACAAATAAAAAAATAATAGCAAAAATATATATAATATAACATAGATTATTGGAATCATTCAAATTATCTGTAGGAAGTTTCCAATGTAGGTACCTATTCTTTATTGCAGTTTAGGTTCTTGGTTGAAAAATTAATTTTTAAAAGACTTTTTTGATTGAACCGTTTCAGGGCTGATAGGTCTCTTGTTCACTTCACTCATTATTTGTATAAAATTATGTAAAAAAAATTAAAAAATATTTTATAAAACTATAATATAATAAAATGGTGTTTATAGATATTTTAAATTCCAATTTTTGAAAAATAATAAAATAAAGTAATTGAAAAAAAAAGTAAAATAAGGGAAGATTCAATAAAATTTATCCAATTCAAATTATCATCTACTCCAAAGATAATATGTACTCCATAGAGTACAGGTCAGGTATACCTACTCTTTCAGTTACCCGCATTTTTGAGTTAATAAGGTGCTTATCTAATAATCTGTGGAAAAGAAATCGAATTTGTTAAAAAAAGGCTCCATTTTTTCATAACAAAGTCACATTTCTGCTCTTTTTTGTTATAAACAAATAGAATAGCTTTGTCTTAAATAATAAATTAATAAAGCTAAATCTTAACAAAAAGCATTGAAAAGCTGGTTCAAAGACAAAAATTTAGAAGAAACAAAAAAAATTCTATAGGATACTTATCTGAAAAATGTCTCAAAATTTTAGAGCCTTGAACAAATGCCAAAGTGAAGAAGTGATAATATGTACTCACATAATGCTCACCTATCCCTTTAGGAAGGAATAATGGTTAAAATAATGGGATTTCGGATAGGGGAAATAAATTGGAGAAAGACGCTTTGGTGTTTGTAATGTGAATTTTTATGTGCCTGACCTAACAATACTAAACAATAATAATAGTACCTACAGTTTATATACCCATCCATGTGCATGATACTGTTCTTGGTTTCAGTTTTCAGACATGTAAGTTACATTATATTTGCATTCATAAAGGTTACCTGGACTGAAGTCACATCCGATGGTGAAGTTTCTGTCTGAATAATAATTTGCATATAAAATGATTACAATGCCTGTGACTCTTCCTGTTTTCAGTTAGCAATAATTGTCTATCATTCCACTAGGTTAAGTTAATAAATATAGCTGTAAATATTGTACAATGTTAAATGTAAAGAATGGTAGTGTAGTTGGAATTTGATATAGAAATGATCTGTTTTCTTTGTCGTAGGTACTAAAAATGTAATGAGAGATCTTGTAAATAAGAGACTGATGATATTTTTTGTTATTTGTTTAAATGTTTAAGCTTATAGTAATAAATGGATACTTTGTTGATGTTATGGGGTAAAGATAGAAATCTAACATAATAAAACAAGTTTTTCTAATGCTAAATAATGAATAGGTAAAAGGAATTAATGTAGATTATGTAATTTAATTTTTTATACTTTAGTTAAATGATTGTCGTTAATTTTTTCGTGTATAGCTTTTTCGTTCAGTCTTGAGTAGATTCAAGTTGACAAGTTTTAATGGTGTAACTAATTTAACCGTTTACCGTAATTCTTAGAACTCATTTCGTTAATTTAAATGATTTTAAGTCGTAAAATGTACAAAAAAAAAGATCAATAAATTTTTAAAATAAAACTGTGGGGATAGTGTGAAGTGTGAAATCCTATATCAGTGGCGTGCAATGGCTTTACTCATAAATTGATTTCAGGAAAATGCACGCCACTGTCTATTCCACATTTTTCTCAATTTTTCAAACTGCTTATTTCTTTTAGAATAGGATTTGTGAGATCCTAGAAATTTTGTCATTTATCAAAAGAAAGAAAAATACGATGTTTGTAAAAACAAACTACACAATATTTTACTTCTGACCATTGATACTATAGCTTATCATAAGCAATCTCTAGAAAATTGAATCCTTCTTAACTTCTTCTTGCCTTATTACGCTTTAATTGTGGCGTTACTGCAAGAGCGATGGCCTAAATTATTGAACTGAGTCGTACCAAAGTACGCTAAATATTTTTTTAAACAAATTTACAAAAAAAACTAAATAAAAAAATCAATTTTCACTAAAAATAATATTTCAATTTGTTTAATTATTGCGCAATTTTCGCTTATTTTCGAGCCGTAATATGGGGTAGTTTGGGACACCGAGATTATTCCGCACATTTTTTTCTGACGGCCTCAGCTATGTCGCAGTTTTGTGACATCAATTAAACAGGCGTAAACGTTGGACGTTGAAGCTAATCAAAGCTATTCAGAATTTTTGCTTTAATAAGACAGTGGCGTTTCGATAATGCATCCCAGTTGTATTTATGCATACGGTTCTACAACTGAACAGGTAATATGAAAATTTAAACTTTTGTGTATTGTTGGTCGCGTAATAAAACACTTTTTAGACTGTGCTGCATTCGTAGCGATGAAAATTATGAGCTAGGACCTCAATCTCAAATAGAAGAATTCTCGGACGTCTATGAAATCGCAGTTGGTAGTAAACCTACGATCCTTGCTAGCAAGCTACGCTAACGTTTACATGTTCTGTCTTTGTTTTTCTCATTGTCTTATCATCATCCTCATTGAATGTCTGAGCTTCAGTAGACATACGTTCACATTTTATAAGCATATCTGCGCGTTATAGCATAAAAAGAGTGAGTGGGATTTTAGTTTGTCGTAGTGAATTCATACACACGCAAAGATCCGTCGAACAAAGTATAAGTATGTCAAAGTATAGAAAACGCCTAGAAAGTGACCCAATTATAGCTAATTATTGTAATGTGATTTTTTGCTGATAACAAGATAGGTAGGTATACATAATGTTTGCGTCAACGTACCTAAATATCTACCTATAGCGATAGCCTTTTTTTCAGAATATAAATAACATACGCCTATACACAGTCACCTATATATAGGCATAATAGTTTTACTAGAAATATAATGTAAAATTATTGTTATATTTATTTAAAACATTTTCTCAAGATATTCTGGAAATTTAGGTTTAAGAATATTTAATTTAGCAGGAAAGGAAATATTTTACAAAATTGTAAGTAAATTCCGCCTATTTCGAGGTTATTCTCACGATTCGTCTTACTATCTGTATCGTTGAAGAAAATTCCCGTCTGAAGGCGCTTTGTCGCGATGATATAATATGTAATTTTCTCAAGACGTGTAAACAAACATACAAACACAAGGCGAATTTGATAAGTGCTGTGTAAAGACTGAACTATGTATTTCGTAAATAAGGCCTATCTGAAGATTGCGTGACCGTGGCATCTAGAGATTTTCCCACAAGAACCGTGTTTGTGTGGCAAGCGAGATAATGTAACCAGACCGGCATTATTGGATTGAATCAACACCTGCGCTTCTTTGAGACAGATCAGATAGTTTATATTATAGAAGCTAAGTTTTAATCTTATTAAGGTAAAATTCAAATCCATGTAGAATGTTTTTGAACAAATTGTTGAATGTAAACTTTTTTCTTTAATAAACGATTATTATTCACATTATTTGCCTATATGCAAGCCCGTTTAATCGAAAAACCAATAAATTCACAAATATGTATACAAGTGTCCAACGGAAATATTGGACGCTTCAGGACTCCTCTCCCTTTCTTGTGGTAAAAACGACAAGAACACATAATTTTAGTTTTCAAGACGCTTTTTAGGTTCATTTTTAAATTAAATCGTGAATTTACTTCAGGTCTTGCTTCAAGCTTTTAAATCTTAAACGGCAAGCAGTTGCTTCTGATATGTCATTTTATTTAAAGTCATCAAGTATTCTTTAAATTTGGATCAGAAGTTCTCCAGAAAATACGTTGCAAATATTAAAATAGAATTTTTCACATACGTTAATATTAAGGTAACGTGGCTTTAAATTTACTTTGCAGACTTTGTTGGGTGGATTCTTTGTGGTACCAGCAAAGAAAACCGAAGTATGAAATACAATTATTGAAAAAACCAAGTAAGTAAATATGCATTAAACAGAATGAGCTGCGAGACTTCGGGCTCAGACTGAGCAAGACTAAATGCAGATGTGGCTGCATGGTCAATGTGTTTGCCGAATGAGAGCTTGTGGTCAAATATTACACCAAGATCCATGAATTCCGTAACCTTTTCAATAGGGTTCATCAATATTGTATATGAAAACTGGGTCAGAGTATGTTTAAAACTGCAAGATATGGTATAGCATTTAGAAGTATTTAGAGGAAGTAAATTCTTACTGCACCATAAGTTGATATGATCGATAGAGCGTTGGAGTCTTGGACAATCATCTAATGAATGAATCTTACAAAATATCTTCAAATCGTCACCACATCAGGTGATCCACAAAATTTTTCATCAACTGGTGCCTTGGAAAAAATGAAGCATGTCTGCCAGTCTCTCAGATAAAATGCAAACTATTGGTAGGTGTGCTCAGGTGCAATGAGCTCAGACATGACTGCAATAGCTATCTCTCTCTTCCAAGGCACTAGTTGATGAAAAATTTTGTGGATCACACGATATAATAGGTGATCTATCTTAATACCCTCAATAAAATCGTTTATAAATAAATTAAAAAAGAGTGGACCTAATTTAGAGTGCTGAAAGACAGCAGAAGTAACATGGTATTCATGGGAGTTGGAATCACCGTAGGACATATATTGAGGTTTATGAGAAAAGTAATTGGAGAAAAAATCAATAAGAGCATCGGTGAGGCCATATGAGAAAAGCTTAGATAGTAGTAAGTTATGGCCAACCCTATCAAAAGCCTTAGAAAAGTCCACATAGACCATGTCCACTTGAGAGTGAAAATCCAAAGCTTCAGAGACATACTGGGCAAGGGCAAACAGATTAGTGATGGTCGAGCGACCACTCATAAAACCATGCTGACATGATGATAAAAGAAATCTGACATGAGGATAGAGCACTTTTTTTATTCAAATTTTTTTCCAAAGTTAGGCAGAAGCAGATTTGGCTGTAGTTGGTGATCTGAATCCTGTCTCCTTACTTCACGACATTACCCTAGATTACCCTAGATAACATGACGGAAATTGAGCAGAAGAAAGCGCCAAATTAAAAATTCTCGTGAGAGGGAATGAGAGCACGGTATCGCAGTCTCGTAGCAGGAAAGATAGAATGTCATCTAGATCTGCGGTTTTGGAATCCTTAAATGATTTCAGGACATTATAGACTTCGTCTTCGTCTTAAATAGGAGACAGCAAGGGTAGGAACGTTTGAAAGGGGGGAAGGGAACGAAATAAATAATACAGCAGGTATAAAGGACTGACTGAAGAAGTTACCAAAGAAATCATTGGGAAGGGGCATCATTTCCGGAAAAAAAGTTTTAGACAAAAGTTATCAATTTTGGAGGAGGACGTGGCATTGAGCCAAAAATCACTCCCCACCCCTAACCTCCTGCCTGTGGGTATGGGCGACTTCGACTTCTTAAATAGTAACCCCAATTTTTATTTAAGAACCTTCTGTCTGAAGCATATTTTCACACGATTCAAAAATCCAAAAACCGATTTTTCGATATTCATTTATTTTCTTGTGACTGAACAACGGCCTGCGGGGAAAATTGCAAAAAGGCTAAAGTTGTTTGATTTAAAAGAAACCATCGGTCATCGGTTGGACATAAAAACCACTCCTCACTCCCAATTAACCCCCATCTCCAATATTTAAATGACTTTGAAATTTGTATGGTGGGGGGTAGTTTTTTTGTCCAACCGATGGCCCTTTCCAAACCAAACAACATATTTTTGCCATCACTTTAGCAAACAAGCTCCTCTAATAAGTGTTCCAAATGCACAAAAACTACACTTTTTGCGTTATGGGAGGTGGCCAGAGGAGCCTAAAAGGTGCAAATTTTGTTTTGCGACAAAAGTATATTATATCAGCGTCGAGCACTACAAGTGCTCGACGTGCAGTGCTTGACGTGAAATTTGCTCCGAAAAGAATAATTGCCCTATCTCCATCGGTAACTGCTGCAGTTGACGAAAGTCAAAAGGGTACACTTGTACTGCTCCCGCCCCATAAACCAAAAATTGTATTTTTTTGTGCATTTGGGACCTTGAGAGGGGCCTACAAGCGTATGCAACAATGCAGCGAGGTACAGTTTGGTTCCATATTACAGGTTCCATCTCAGATAGATTTTTTCCAAAGCCTACCTTAATTATAGTTTATTTAGTCACAACATCGATACTGGCTATATCATTACCCAAGAGTCGAAAGTGTTTACTGAAGTTATGAAATTCACCACATTTTGTGAGAAGAATGCTTTAAAGCATTCTAAAATAAAATAACAATAAAATTTATTGAAACACTTCTAGCACTAAAACAAGCTTTAGGTACTACTTAACATCATTAAAGCTCCTACCCATTTCCTTATTATACGTTCTTGCTGAGGTATTCCGACATTTCAAATGATTTAGAGTAAATGTTTCAGGATACACGTAAATTTTTAATATCAGCTACCACATAAAGACCAATTGTACCTAATATCACTGAAATATGACATAGGTCTTTATAATATTTAGGTACTAGGTAATTTAAATTATTATAATCGACTCTGCCCTAAGTTATAACACAGTCGAATTATAATAATAAAACACTAATCTCTCATTCACGTCAAATCTTTAGCGTCTGCAAATACATAAAATGCATACTTACGCATACCACTTAACATGCAGAAGACAAGTCAATGAACGACAGCTCAAGAACGATGCTTCCCGTCGTATTGTCCATGTTTTATGGACTTGGCAAACGATGAATACGCAAATCAACTTTTTATGAATTTATTAAAAGTTCTTCACCAATAGAACGAGGCATAAGTAATAAGATACCATCCGATTGCCATTAATTGAAATCCCTATCAACCCATCCATAGAAGAACATTCAATTTTGTTAATAAACTAATAAAATTTTTATCATTTCTTATGGATACGGATGATTCGTTCGGACTTCACCTGTTATTCCAGAACACTTCGTTCTCGCTATAGGTACTTACTCGCATAGTAAAGCAACAATCCACTGGAGAAAGGACATGAGCATTGCGCAATGAAAAGAGAAAAAGCAGTGGAAATATTAGGTATTGAATGGTGTGGTAAAATATTATTTTGGGATACATTAATCTGTTTTTGTATTTTTCAGTAGCGTTAGAAAATTTGAAAATATAGGGACCATTGTGCTTAAAAAAGTAATTTAGCGTTCTATCACAAATCCTGTAGGTATACAGGGTGTCTGCTTAAGGCTGGCCACCGGCTATATCTCGGAAACTAAAGGACCTAGAACCTCAAAATAAAAAATTTTCAGACATAAGTGATCACGAGAAATTCAATGAAAATATTTTCAAGATGGCCGTGCTTCCGGAAATACCGGAAGTTGACACCTACTTCGTTATTTTAACAGGAACACCCTGTATATTATTATATTTTTTAAATGTCTGAAAAAATCTAATACAGGTGGTTTTCACCATTGGAATTTAGAAGGTTAGGTTTATGAGTTATAAACAAGTGAAAATCGAAAATTTTCAACTTCAAAGCAGTCTAGAACTAGAACGGCTCAAGATATCCAAAAACGGTTTACATGTCTCTATCCTAACTTTTCACGTTTTATCCCAGTATGTGGAGTAAATTTTAATACAGGGTGATGAAAATTATCCGATTTTTCATCACCCTGTATTAAAATTTAAACCACATAGTAGGATACTATGTGAAAAGTTAAGATAGGGACATGTAAACCGTTTTTAGATATCTTGAGCCGTTCTAGTTCTAGATTGCTTTGAAGTTGAAAATTTTCGATTTTCACTTGTTTATAACTCATAAACCGCTCAATCTAAATTCCAATGGTGAAAACCACCTGTATTAGATTTCTTCAGACATTTAAAAAATATAAAGTTTTACAGGGTGTTTCCGTTAAAATAACGAAGTAGGTGTCAACTTCCGGTATTTCCGGAAGTGCGGCCATCTTGAAAATATTTTCATTGAATTTCTCTTGATCACTTATGTCTGGAAATTTTTTGTTTTGTGGTTATAGGCCCATTAGTTTCCGAGATATAGCCGGTGGCCAGCCTTAAGCAGACACCCTGTATATTTATGAATCGTCGGCATTTTGAAATTAGTATATACAGGATATTCCTAATTACCAGGTAGGTACATACGAAAGAAGATCATTCTTTGCTTATTTTGTGACATAATGTTTATATAGACATAGGTCCGCAAACGCTTCGTTACCGATCTACCGGGTGTTGAAATAAAAGAAATAGTTTTTTTTTACATCTCCCGTAGTTTTTCAGAGATTAGCCCTAATTTGAAATACAGGTTAAGTTGTAGGACTTACATCATTGGGCATGCCAAATTGTTGTGAGAATATACAGGGTTATTCACGGTATACGCCACGGAAGTTTATGGCCGTGTCTCTGGATTTTTGGTTCTTTTTATTTTTGGAGTGGATAGAGACCCGGCAGAGGTATGCTTTAAAACTATATTCATAATGTACAGGGTGTCCCAAAAGCATGAAAGCATTATTATTGAAAATTCCGTAGGGTTTTCATAGTACCTAAACTCTTCTTCTTCTTCTTATGGCCGCCATATTGTTTTGTCGTGTCATTCGATATTAAAAAATGAACGATCAACATTTTTTTCTTCTTTTTTCGAAAAAAACCTTTCTTTAACCGAATGTAATAAAAAAACATAAGCGAGCAATGTCACGTCGCGACGTCTTTTTTTAATCTACCTCATTTAATTTAAAATTTAATTTTCTTATTAATGTATTATAATATCGGTTTCCTTGACTTTTTTAATACCGAATAAAACGAAAAAGCACTATGGCAGCCATACAAAAAGCAAAAGTCATGAAAATCCTGGGATCCAGTGAGCTTTAAAATTTTTTGAAATGTCAAATAGAAGAATTTTTTTTATTTTTTGAATAATAAAAAAGATATGCCTATTTTTTTTCGAATTATCCAGACACGACTGAAGTTCTTACAAATTTTGCTTTAGATTCTCAATAAGCATAACATTGTGCCACTTTTCTCTAATTTGACTGACCCTATATATCTTTCACCGTTTTCGAGATCCCAATGGTAAGCATCGAATTGCTAACCACCCTGTATGAGACATCCTGTATACCTAATTACGTATTTGAATAATCGTTTAAGGTGGTCCCACACCTGAGGTAAACAGAGCCAGGTCTCTACTCTACATAACAAAAAGGTAAAATTAATAAATTATAGTAGGTACCTAACTAAGGGTGTGGAGCTGTTTTGATTTATGTTATTCCGGAAAGTGATTAATACTGCACAATAAAAACCCGTTGTTTTATAAAATCAAATATCAACTTAAAAAGTAGCTTCAAGTGTCTTTTGAAACAAAAAAAAGCTGTTAATAAGTATACGTAATGTGTGCTTTATGTTTATTTCTTGCAACAAAAAGCGCAATTTCGAAATTTATTATTTTTATAGTTACTTATACAGTTCACAAATCACCTACCTAATCGTGATACGACAAACTCTGCTTTTAATAACTAAACGCCAGTTTTTATGGCTGTTTTATATCTCGGATCCAATTGAGAAGTTAAAAGACCCAAATTATAGGCACAGATTAATAAAGGAGGTCACAACACTAAAGATTAGAAGGGGTTGAGTGCTTGACATTGCATCCGCCGCACTGCCAAGCCAATGAAACCTGATACGCAGCCCTACCCTTCAGTTCTTGGTTCTTTAATCATTCATAACAACGCACATGTTGATAAATACCTTGCTTTCATTCTCACGACATGTGGAGATTATTTGGTGATACTTTAGATAATATATGTTTATTAAACAGTCACCCTCTGGTTCTTTGATTATTGATGCTTGCGGTTGAGCTGTGCCTAATTGGGTGGGTTTTGATTTCACGCTAACGCTGGTAATACTGTCGTAATATTTCACTACTTCGGAGCCGCGTTAAGCCATAGGATATCATATTTTAACCAAATGAGTGAAGAGCAAACAGGGTGTCAGATATTGTACATAATAATACTCAATTATAAAAACATACTTGATTGCACATACATATATGTATGGTAAGGTAATATGTATTTCCATTTATAAAATAATTTTAGCAATGTACTTTTTTGAAACTTCTTTTGATGATGTCAGTTTTTGAAAGCTGCTGAACATACATCGAAAAATCAAGGGAAATGTATTTTTTTCAGAAAGTTAATAATATAAAGTGAATCCTGATTTATGAATAATAACTATTTCATTTAATACAAGGCTCAAGAGGGATATTATCATCAAAAAAAAAACATCAAGATAGGTGATACCTCGGGTGATACCGTTCTGAGATGTATAAAAACAATTAGGAATTTAATCAAAAAAGATTGTAGGGGAGAAAGGGGTAAGTTAGAACGGAAGTAACAAACGAACATTTCAAATTTACCTCCCCTTAAAAGCACGATAAAATATTTTTGGTTGGCAAAACAAATTTTCAATGTGCGTGATCTGTTTAGTGGTCAAAGTTCTGTGTTGGATGCTACATTGTGAAGAAAATGAATTTTCGAAAACTTGTTTTAGGAGAATCAGATATTTTTTCACGCCGGTTTCCTAAACTTATACAGGCAGGTGTTAAAAAATAAAGATCGTAAATATGAAAAGGATACAGTATGGACCAAAATGAGCCAAAAAACATTCATAAACATGGGTCCGCAAAATTGACGGTTTCGGAGATCCTCCTTTTTTAACATTCTTATTTATACACATTTTGGGCATGTAGGTAAGTACAAATACATACAAACAAACGATAGAAACTGATACAGGGTGTTTACTGTAAGGTTGGCCAAACTCCACAGGCTGATTCTTCAGACTAAAATAAACAAAAAATGTCCCATTAACGTGTGTCCGGAAATGCACCGTTTTTGAGATACAGGGTGTCGAAGAAATATTCTTTTTCCAGTTTTATGACGATAATCTCGGGAACCGTATGAGATACAATGTTCAGCGCTTATACACACTATGTGCTCACTGCGATCCCCTTTATTTTCACCGTAAGATAAAGGTTTTAAAAAATTCAGTGGCGTAGATTTAGGTTATTTTTGAGTGTTTCAACCCCCTAATTTCTACGCCACTGGAATAAATGCGATTTTAAGCAGCGCCTTTAAACCGCCCATGTTTTCTATACCAAAAAGGTGCTCTTGGTTAACGGCTCAATTATTATAGGAATAAGTTTTATCTTAGGTACTTTCATTTTTCCAAAATGCTGTTGAACAATCGTTAAAAAAGTGATGCTTTCTCTCATAAAATGCAATTTTTCTCGGAAACGGTTCATTTTAGAGCCGTTAACTAAGAGTGCCTTTTTGGTATAGAAAACATTAGCGGTTTAAAGGCGCTGCTTAAAATCACATTTATTCCAGTGGCGTAGCAATTAGGGGGTCGAAACCTTCAAAATACCCTAAATTTACGCCACTGAATTTTTTTAAAACCTTTATCTTAGGCGAAAATTTATTATTATTATTATTATTATCAGTGAGCACATAATGTGTATAAGCGCTGAACATTGTACCTGATACAGTTCCCGAGATTATCGTCAAAAAACTGAAAATATTTCTTCGACACCCTATGTATCTCAAAAACGGTGCATTTCCGGAGACACTCAGAAGGGTCACTCAGGTAATTTCGCTCAATTGAGAAACGCCGATGGAATCTTACCGTGCCGGAAATAGTTTGTTATCAGGGATCTGGCGTTCTTAAAGTCATATTTTAAAGATTCTAAGCAGAGTATAATAACAACAACTGGGATTGAGAGATCTTCCTTTTTTTTAAATCAATGAAAGATACAGATTACAACATAAAGTAACATAACATTCGGCATTCACGAGTTAAATTTATAATAAACTTTCCATGTGCATATTTAAAATTCTATTTGCTGTTGTGACAATGTTAACATGGTAACATTGGGACACAGGCTTCACAGATTTTCGGAATAGATAAATAATCGGGACGTAGAGATAGGAAAAGGCAGTGAGGTATGAGGTGTCCGTTTACATATGCATATATTAGCTTGTGTAGACATATTGTAGACACATATAGGAACACTTGACATGATAAATAAAATGCACATGATGCACGTTTTTCACAACAGTCCGTTTGTATTATTTATGATGATTATGATAACATTGATAACATACCACACAAGCCATAAAATCATAAAGTTAAGAGATATACAGGAGTGTTCAAAGATTCCTTATACAATTTATGTTCAAAGTTAACAATTATTTTAGAACTTCAGATGCCCATAATATGTACCCGTATTGCCGCATTGCGGCATTACGTTGTTAACGGTAAACGGTAGTTCAAATGGTCAAAAAGAAATTCAAAGATTTTTTAATTTCTAGTTATCGTTTTCGAGAAAAATCCATTTCAAAATTTCATTGCATTGCTCTAAAATGTAAGTATTACAGAACGCCAATTTCTGCCCCCATGTCATTGAAAACAAATTCATTTTCGGTTCAAGATAGGTAAGCAAAATAAACAATTTTGAAATGGATTTTTTCGAAACGGTGCATCTAATCGAAGTTGAACAAGAGTGACTTTTTTACGCAGAAAGCTTCAATATGACATAATTTCACATCAAAATTGAAAAAAACTAATGATAAAAAACATTTAGGGTAATTTTCACCCCACACCCCCCAGATTTAACTTGGTGAAAATTTCAAGGTGATCTACATTGGTGGATGTGGTAAATTTTGTCATTTTATGTTGAACGGTTTCGGAGATAATAAATAAAAACCTTCCTCAAAGTCTCAACTTTAAGCGGCTACTCAGCGGGAAAGCATTTTCGGACCCATGTTCACATGTACTTTTTTTCTTAAAATGATCTCAGGAATCACTCCCTGAAATCTTTCGCAGTACTCATGTTACACCCGGTATTAGACGGCACTGATTATAAAAACCAATGTTAGATCTTTAAAATAACTCCCTGTATATGTATATCAGTATCATTGATACTGTAACATGTTGTTGTGCCTGGTCACGGTTATCTTTGCACGCTCTGTTTGCGTCCAGGCGCCACTGCTATCGGTGATGACCCGAGAATGACCCGCGAATCCGCAGCAGCTGCGCCGACGACCGCTCGACTCCTGGTTACAACTACCATCCATTCATCTCCTCTCAGCCCGCGGACGCCAATTGATAACAGTTAATTAACATCCTTGCTCCTAACCAACAATAACAAACTGTTCGTCTTTATCATTGCATTATTGCTTGTTTATTTGGGGACAAATAATAGCACACGTGTTCTTTCAAGAATTCAATCATTAGATCATCACTGTAGTTATAGATCTTAGATAGATGGCTTGGAAGCAGTACCTACGTTTATACCCAGTTGCTGACCATACCTCTGTACTATACAGTGCACGAGAAAAGTAAGGAATAAATTCTCTAACTTTGTAAAAAAAAACATTTCGAAAAAATGCAAAAACATGTCAACAGTTATTTTGGTCATTATTTACATCCGCGGCTCCTAAAGTTTCACTATGGCACCTATATAGGGGTGGAGAACATACCTATAGTAGCACTATGAAGGCATTCATTTGCTTTGCAAATGAAAGGGAAAGAAAAAAAACGGCCTAAAAACTCGGTTTTGAGAGTGCGGAGAGAGTGCGGTCCTGACAAGAGGCGTCGATTAGATACCTCGAATACGGATGTACCCACTTCACGACACAATGCCAAGCGCTTGGAAGCTTACAGTACCGGACTGGCGCGATATCCGCTTTCACATATCGTGTCCAGGCATTGATACAATGATTTTTGGAATATAATGCGAAATAAATGCAAAGTTCAAAATAAAAACCGTGCTACTGTTAATCTCGAAGATTTTCCTTGCCCTGAAAGTTAAAAAAAAATAGAAATTCGACCGTAGTGCCAAAGAGGCCTTAGTTGTGACCTTAATATTAGTTTGCAATGGCTGTTTTTAGCTTCTTACCCACCCAGCACCCCTATTTCGCTCCTCGGTCCCGAAAAAATTTATGAAACTTAGGAGCCTCGGATGTAAATATTACCGTTATTTTTAAACTGTCATTCAGGAAAGAAGTTGTCAACCCCCACCTTGTCACCCCTAAGGGGTAGGAACCCCATCTTCGAAAAGTCAAATGGAAAAGAACCCCCTGCGACCCTTGATCGAGAGATTTTTTTATACAGAACACAACAAAAGCAAAATTGTTTAAATCGAATGACAAATGACGAAGATAATTACCAAAATGTGTAAGAATTATATGAATTGAGAAAGCGTAAATAAATTTAAGCAATAAAATTTACAAATTTAATTTCGTGAAATTTTTTTTTTGTTTCTCAATTTATAATTCTTGCACTCATTTTGGTAATTATCTTCGTCATTTGTCATTCGATTTAAACAATTTTGCTTTTGTTGTGTTCTGTATAAAAAAATCTATCGATCAAGTTGTCGCAGGGGGTACTTTTCCATTTGACTTTTCGAAGATGGTGTTGCTACCCCTTAGGGGTGATAAGGTGGGGGGTTGACAACTACTTTCCCGAATGACAGTTTAAAAATAACAGAGTTGACATGTTTTTGCATTTTTTCGAAAAGTTTTTTTTACAAAGTTAGAGAATTTATTCCTTCCACGGTGGCGAAAGAACAACCCAATATTTTTGTTGATTGTTTCCATTATTGTTTATCGCTATTCTTTCGAAAATTAATAAAACGTACCTAGCTATACAGGGTGTAAATGTAATAACTGAAAAAAATTTTAGGGAGATGATTCGTTGTTAGAAATTAAGCAGGTTTTTTAATGAAAATAAACCATTTATGCTCCTTGCTGTTGAAATACGACCCCTTTAATTTGGTTTTTTAAAAAATATATTTTTTTTTCTCTAATACGGATCAAGTAACAGGATTGTGTCAAGGAAATGTGTCGAGTTTGACGGCGGCCTGGCCTGTTATGAATATCATCTGCACTGAATTGTAGTTTTTCTTTCCAACATTTGTGTTGATATTTTCTTTCTGCGTTTCGCTTATCGCAACCAAACATGTTTTTCTTATTAACACTTATGTTTAGCTCAAAAAGAATGTACCTACTGTCCCTGATCCTGGCTAAATCTGTAGAACAAGCTAATTTATTGAAATAACTATACTAAATACATTCAAGCAAATCACATTTGATTTTTCAAAAATAATGAACAACCATGAATTATTGAAACCCTAAAAACACTAAAAGTCTTTATTTTTACTCGATTCAGTTTAACAATTGGTGCCAAACAATTTTTTTGTCGCAATTGTAGCATTTTCCATGTATCGTTTTAGAAAGTGGCACTAAACTTGAAGAAAATGCATAATTATGTTGGAAACACATCAGAGTAGTTTTAGATTATTTGCTTGTTGATTTGTTTTGAAATAACTTAGATAGGTACAATATTTATTTGGAATGTCAATAATTCAGCTGTGAATATTTATTTATAGTTATAGAGAAGCTTTGAGAGTTTTTGATTAAATATTGAAGTACTTTCAAAGGTTTATAAACGTTTATTAATAATCGATAGTAAGTACTTTATTAAACAACTTCGTAGAAAACTCAACAGCATACAGGGACTACAGGGTAAACTTTTTGACAAAACCGAAAGAGACGAGAAAAATTAAATACGGCCCTGTAGCATACCTACCAAATTTCATTAAATTCCATCAATTCGTTAAAAAGATACTGCTCATCAAAACTTTCGGGAAAATTCATTGCACTTGTAACATCGAAGCGAAGTAACATCTGAAAATGCAACAATATACAGGCTGTCCTCTTTTAAATATAAGAGAAAGTCGAAAGTTGATTGCTATAAGTACTTTCGGTATAAATAACCATCATCGGAAGTTGTATGGGGTTGTAAATATTTTATTTCAGTTCATCGAAGTTGAATACATTAATAAACAAAGTTTCAGTTTTCTAACCCAATAATTTTTCCATTCATGAATGGCATAAGGTTTTTGCACCGCACCCTGTATTATATAGGTATAAAAAATGCATAAGTACCTAAATAGAGAGGGCTCAAGACTAATTAGTATTTTTTCAAAACACTGTTGACGAAAACATCCTCTACATGTATTTTATAATATCGGTTTTTTAACGAATATATAGGGTGTATCAAATTAGCCGCAGATTATTTGGACAAAAGTAATGGAACTTTCCCATTGCCATTTTTCATTTAGGTATCCCTCATTCAAGATACAAGGTGTCAAAGTTAAATTTTATTAAATGTTTATTTTTATTAAATTATCACTAATTAATTATTATAGTTTTTATTAATTATAAGTTATAATAATTATATATAAGTTTTTATTAATTAACACCTACCATCCTACCAAGACACTCAGTTGAAATTTTGCACAAATTTCTTTCTCAGGACTACATATAATTTTTGCGACATTTTGTTCACAGAGAATCAAAGATCCAGTGGAGGGAACGGGGGCTGGACAACACACGTTGATCCATCCAATTTTTTACTGCGTACGCTTCTGGTTTGAAGGTATGTACATACTTATGTATTGTTTTTTAGATCAAGCATTTTATTTCTATTATTTTTTTCACTATTGTAAAATTTTTATACACGCAGGGATTGCTTTAAGATAATATGTATATTGCAACTTATTTGACTATGTTTCATTGATATATTCCATGTTTTAGATAAAAATATGGATAATAAATAAATAATAAATAAATAAATAAATTTATTTATTTATGTTTCAGATAAAAAAAATTCTAAATAGCTAATAGGTAATAATCGATTTTAATTTTGGCAAGAGTTTTGGTTGAATATACATACATATTATTACCTCGGAATTCATTCAAACTTTTAATTTTCAAATAATTTTTTTCGATTACAAGTTCAATAGGCATAGGTATTAGGATAGCCTAAAAGTTAACGCAGTGAGTTGAAAATTTTACAAGATCCATTAAAAAAATAATGGAAATGAATGCTTGATTTTAAAAACCTTAGAACCAGAGGCGTGTGTATAGGAAAAAGTTGAAGGTCAACGTGTTCTCCAGCCCCCGTTCCCTGATGCGTTGATTCTCTACGAAAAAAATCTAGCAAAAAAGTGTGTCGTCATAAGAAAGAAATTTGTGCAAAATTCAATTGAATAAAATAAATATCTTTAAAATCAACGGAGATATTAATAAAAAATTTCTCTCAAAAATTTAACTTTGACGCACCCTCTATCTTGAAAGTGAGACCCTTATGTGAAAAATGAGGAAAGTCGCATTATTTTTGGCCAAATAATCTATCGTCTTTTGGCCATAGCGCCTGCTGCGAAATAATCTGCCTGTACCTACGTTCCCAAGGATTTCACATTATGCTTTACCTACTAATTTGCGACATCCTGTACACCTACATACTTCATTAATAGAGAAAATGTTAGAGAAAATGTGAATAAACAGAGCTAGAACTGTTTAATGGGAGCAGAGACTACGCCAGAGGGATACTGGGTGGCTGACCATAACTCTGTATACAGGGTGTTTAATTAATCAGTGCAGAAAATTCAACTGGAGATTCCTTGCTAAACTTCAAGGGGGGTTTGTCATAAAATAAATTTTTATTAAAGCCTCCCCTAAGAAGTTACATCCCCTTAAAGTAGGGTAAAAAATTCAAATTTATCGGTTTCTTTTCTGAAATGACTTTCTAAAGAATAACTTTTCAATTAAACTATTCACTCAAGCCAGAACTTAAAATTTAAAACCCAATAAAAATAGACATACCTAATAATATTACTATAATAACAAGACCAATAATAATTTCTTAACATGGAAAACTATTTTGTATTATTAGGCAATGTCCTGTGTACAGAGGTATCGGCGTTTCTCAATTGGGCGAAATTACCTGAGTGACCGTTCGTCACGACGGGGGTCGTTATAATCCGGGAGCTCAATTGGGCGAAGGAATTTCTAAATACCGTTGAGTTATTTGCATGCTCTTGTATGGCTACGTTGCCAGATTTTACAGAAATTCCGATTTTCTACATTAAATAAAATTGAAAAAAATAAATAAATAATATTAATACTTGATGCATTATTTTTTTAAATTCTATCAAATACGTCATCAATCCCTTAGTGCATTTACAATTATTATTTTATACTATACCTACAACAGAAACATGAAACATCAATAGAAAAGTAATATACCGGATGGGCATCTAAGAATGAACAGCGGCCATATCTTGGGAAATATCGATCCTACAGTTTCAAAATGAAAATTTTCCAGACATAAGTGACTATGCGAAATGCAATGAAAATATTTTCAAGATGGTCGCACTTCCGTAAAAACCGGAAGTTGACACTTCTTCGTTATTTTAACGGGGACACCTTTTATATTATTGCATTTTTAAATTGCCTGGAAAAATCTAATACAGGTGGTTTTTACAATTGGAATTTAGGTTGAGTAGTTTATGAGTTATAAACAAGTGAAAATCGCAATTTTCAATTTTCAAAGCATCTCACATTGAAAACGGCTCAAGATATTTGAAAACGGCTTACATGTCCCTATCTTAACTTTTTACAAGGTATTCTATTATGTAGTTTAGATTTTTCTACAGGGTGATGAAAAATCTGTTAATTTTCATCACTCTGTATAAAAATTTAAACCACATGGTAGGATACCTTGTAAAAATTTACGATAGAGACATGCACTGTAAAAAATGCATGTGAATCTACATGAGATTTAATGTATTTTTTACATTATGATTAGTGTATAAATACATATTCTGTGATTTTCCTCAAATTTTCCTGTATTTTTACATATTTCTGTTAACTTACATTTGAATGTGTAATATTACCACTCATTATAGTGTACATTTACGGACAAATGATGAAAATTTGTTAGTATATTCTGTAAATATACATCTAGGGCTAATAATTACAGGTTTTGTGTAAATTTACACCAGGTGATTGCAATTTTACCAATATTAATGACGGAATAATACAATTATGTAATGTTTGAAATTGTGATTGACATGCGCCTTTGCAATAAGCCATCTCGAAGAACGCGGCCGGTCACCAGGCGTCCGTCTACGATCTGCGTTCGTTTTCGTTGTTGGCATTTTAGGTTACAAATGTAACTCTGCCGGTCTTTTAGTGTATTTTTTAACAAAAAAAAACCTTCTTGCGCATCAATCGCAGAAATAGTGTATTTTTATGCGATTCAATTATGAATATTTTCACCGCTTTTTAAATTATTGGCTTTTTGAAATTTTCCATAGTCATGTCATGTTAGCGTAGTGCTTTAATGTGAAAAATTTTCTGTGATAATTTCATTTCATTTCGTTTCAACACGTGCCTTAGAATGGATTTTTAAATTTAAAAATCAAAAAAATTGGCAAAATTTTACAATTTTGTCCCTTTTCCTATGCCCGCCACTGGCTAACTTTACTTGAAAAATACTATTTTTTACACTACCTTTAATAAATTCGGAAAAAACTGAAAGGAGAGTTTTTAAAACCGAAAGTTTGAAATTTTAGAGGAATAAACATCATTTAAAAATATTCGAATATATCTCCGCCATTTTTATATTTGCTTCTTGAAATTTTTGAAGGTTAAATATGCTATTAGTATAGTTGTCTACTATCAAAATTTCCGTTCTATTCCTTCAAAAATAAGCTCATGAATGTTTATAGAAATGTAGACATTTTTACCCTTTTCCTACCCACGCCTCTGGCTTATTAATAGAAATGATGCAAATTGTACTGCATTAGCTCAAATTTCAAATAAGTTTATTCCAATCTTGTTAATTTTGTTTAAAAGTTTTTGATCTTGCCTATTTAGGGGTTCAAAATCTAGCCATTTTCCAAAAATTGAAAAGGCCGCCATTTTGGAATGTCTTTACCTATTTTACTCAAATACAGTACCAGACGACTACTTGAGGGTATCTTACTACCAAAAAAATTTCAGCGCTCTAGATTGAAAACTTTGACCAGAAACCGTGCCTCACGGACGGTTTTTTTTCTGAAATTCGGAGGGACATCCTGTAGAAGTAACACAACTCTAGGAAAATGTTTTTTACGAAAATCAAACGTCAGCCCTAAGGTTGATAAGAGTAAAAAATTTCGTTCATTAATCTTGAAAGATGAAGCTACAGGAGCGTTTTTAAAAATTTAGAGAAATTAATTTATAAAAAACATCATGTAAAAAAAAATCGAATATCTCCGCCATTTTTCTTATTTACTTTTTGAAATTCTCAAGGGTTTAAGTCTATTAGTATAGTTGTCTACTGTAAAAATTTCAGTTTAATTACTTCAAAAATGTGCTCATAAATTGTTGGAGAAATTTAGCCATTTTTACCCTTTTCCTACCCACGCCACTGGCTTATTAATAGAAAAAATGCAAATTTTGTTGCATGAAATTAAATTTCAAGTCATTTACTTCCAATATTGTGAATTTGATATAAAACTCTTTTTTTATCTAGCTTATACAGGGGTTCAAAAAATAGTCCTTTTTCCAAAAATTAAAATGGCCGCCATTTTGAAACGGCTCGATCGATTTTGCTCAAGTGCAATACCAGACCACTCCTTGTGGATATCTTACTTCCACAAAAATTTCAGTCTCCTAGATTGAAAACTGCGACCTGAAATGAGGTGACAAAAACCGGATACCTGGAATTTTGAAGGGACACCCTGTAGAAGTGATGGGACTTTTGGAAAGTTTTTCAACGAAAATCCAACGTCATTCCCAAGCTTTACAAGGACCCAAAATTTCGTTCACTAATCTTAAAAGATAAAGCCACAGGAGCGTTTTTAAAATCGAAATTTCGCGATTTTGGAGAAATATATAAATATATAAAATATTGAATTGGTCAAATTATTGTAAGTAATCTTTAGTAAGTAGCTGCTATATCGTTAACTGTTTCCTTTTTGTCATTTTAGAATCCCGAAGATGACCCAAATTGTTCGGTCGAAACGTTGATATTATAATAAAGACCACACTTTAAAAAAAGACTTTTGCCTATAGCCCTTAACAATTTTCCATTAATAAATATATAAATATATAAATATATATATAAATATATAAATATATATATATATATCGTGGGCAGGTGAATTTTGGAAAACTACTTTTTCGTGATCTGGGGGTCACGATCGGTGGACATTTGATGAGTTTGGGTGATTTTTGGAAAGTGATGTCGTCCTCAATAGTGTATTTTTTTGTTAAAAAATACACTAATACACTATTGAGGACGACATCACTTTTCGAAAATCACCCAAACTCATCAAATGTCCACCGATCATGACCCCCAGATCACGAAAAAGTGGTTTTCCAAAATTCACCTGCCCACGATATATATATATATATATTTATATATTTATATATATATATATTTATATATTTCTCCAAAATCGCGAAATTTCGATTTTAAAAACGCTCCTGTGGCTTTATCTTTTAAGATTAGTGAACGAAATTTTGGGTCCTTGTAAAATTTGGGAATGACGTTGGATTTTCGTTGAAAAACTTTCCAAAAGTCCCATCACTTCTACAGGGTGTCCCTTCAAAATTCCAGGTATCCGGTTTTTGTCATCTCATTTCAGGTCGCAGTTTTGAATCTAGGAGGCTGAAATTTTTGTGGGAGTAAGATATCTATAAAAACTGGTCTGGTATTGTACTTGAGCAAAATCGGTCGAGCCGTTTCAAAATGGCGGTCATTTTAATTTTTGAAAAATTTGCTAATATTTGAACCCCTGTATGAGCAAGATGGGAAAAAAACTTTGAAATCAAATTAACAGGATTTGAAGAAAATTATTGGAAATTTGAGTTAATGCAATAAAATTAGCATATTTTCCATTAATAAGCCAGTGTCGTGGGTAGGAAAAAGGGTGAAAATGTG
This sequence comes from Malachius bipustulatus, assembly GCA_910589415.1. Lineage (NCBI taxonomy): Eukaryota > Metazoa > Arthropoda > Insecta > Coleoptera > Melyridae > Malachius > Malachius bipustulatus. The sequence goes on along the minus strand of OU342630.1, from coordinate 85,597,615 downwards.
TCAATTCTATAACCGTTTATGAGTCCATTTTTGAAGAAGTTGAACCGAAATTTTCCATTTTTTTTTGCTTTAACATATAATTTGATGTCTTAGCTTCAATTCTCCTCGATTAATGTAGCACTTTAAACGAAAAACAAAAAAGTTTTTCGCTTGTGCAAAATTAGCTTGCACTTATTAAATCGATGAAATGGTTCGCAATTTCTTTTTTATTTTTTTTCACATTCAATTATGAATGGTTCTGAAAATTAGAAGAGCAATCGCAACGACAATTAAATCACCTACATGCGGGTGAAAAAAGTATTCAAATTGGTCTTTTAATAACTAAGATATGACTAGTTTAAAAAATAAAATGTGTAGGATGAAGTATTGGACGTACTACATATACCTACCTACTCGATCATCGCTACATATTTGAAAGGCACCTTTAGCTCAGTTAGTTAGGCAAGCGAACCCTTGCCTAAATAGTAAACTGTTGATGCGGGTTCGAAACCACGAGAGGGCTATTCTTTTTTTTTGGTAGGTAGGTGGTTTTCCGCTTTTCCCCCCCAAAAAATCGGATTATTTTTTCATTATATTCATTATAAAAAAAAATAGGAAGAAAATATTTATTATTGAATCGCATAAAAATACACTATTTCTGCGATTGATGCGCAAGAAGGTTTTTTGTCATTGTTTCTACGTTACAGAAATTATTATTGATAATTGTGCACGTTGAATAAGTTTAGGCAAGTCCAGATGCAACTGCAACCTGCAATTAGTGTTTTTTTACTTTGGGATAAGTAGATATTGATATTAGGTAAGTTGTGTTTATTTGTTTACTATAATAAGATGGCAGTCTCAATCTGCTGCTGTTCTGTGCCTCTGTGGTGGTGGTGTGGTGGTGGTGTGATAAAATGTATGCGTACTGCGTAGGTATGCTTAGGTTATTGTTATTAATAATACGTAGATATACCAAAACCAACCACCTAAAATGTCAATTTAATAATACGGAATAATTGTTATTAAGTAGGTATAGATTATTAATAGATATTGTTGGTATTCTAATTAACCGTAGGTATTACAGGTGTACCTACAAGCCATAAATAATAGTGTATTTACCTATACCTACTTACATTTTATTTTGATTAGGTACCTATACCTAGTTTGTTTATAATAAATAAATACTGGATAGATTAATGATAGATTTTTTTTCAGGTCACCTTTGTATAAGAGTAATTCAAAAATTTACTCACTTATCAATAAATTGAGGAATTTCAATTAAGTATCTGACAAAGACAAAGAAAATGTTTGTTTAGTTTATTATTAGTATTGTTATTTTTTTTTTTTACGTTATATCTAGTTGATTGTTAATAATGAACGTATTTTTTTTTTAAGTTATATCTAGTTGATTTGTTAATAATGAACGTAATAATAAAGTCTATTTTATTTATTTTTTGAGCTACATAATATTATAGTTGATTTGGTATAAAATAATCAAGATTCAAGTTTATTTTATAGTGTGATGAAATATATAATTATCACGCAATGTTGTTCTGTTGATATAATTTACCAATAAATGATATAGCTATACCTGTATTATGTTAATTTTTTGTTTGTTGTCGAAATAAATAATTTTCCATATAAACTTTTTAGTTATTTCAAGTTAATTTTCATTTTGACATCATCTCCTATACATACATTTAGGGCGGTTGTTCAAAGGTAAATTAACAATCTGTCACATAATTACTGATTTTAAAGTACAAATTTTGATAATATGGCGATTATTTAAGAATCTTTAATTTTTAATCTATAGGTAATTAAGTCTTCTAAAAAGGATCAGAATTTATTTTCAGAAATAATCAGACCAATATTTTGATAAAAATAAATAAATAACTTACCTATGGCTGTGGTAAAGCCCAAGTGTCAGAAGTTTTCAAGTAGCCTCAAGGGCCTCTGACGTAACTTAACGACTGCTGTGAAGCAGCCGGGACCCCCTTTTTAACGTACCTCCCGGAGCACGATCGGTCACGGAACTTTTTTATTTTACTTTTTTTTTTATATTTTGATTATACAGCATTTTAAAATCAGCAACCTATCTGACAGATTGTTAAGTTACGTTTGAACAACCGGCCCTTATAGATTAAATCTGTTATTCCTTGAACCACCTAGGGAGTCAAATTTGGTAAAATTGGGTAAGTACTTTTTTGAAAAGCAAAATTACATTTCTGTCAAGTAATACCACATATTTGGAATGTAAAGATACATAAATGGGCTATGGAATTACACGTTTAGACGGTAAAGTTACATACTGAATCTGTGATGATACGTATCTATACTGTAAACTTCCTGGCAGGATATGTAACGTTACATATCTGTAAAGTAGAAATCCATTTATTACCTGCAATATTACATATTGAATGGTAACAATACAGTGCAATGTAATTTTACACTGAAAATCATTGGTCACAAAGTTGCCAATGATTTTCTGTGTAATTTTACATAGCCATTTTTTACAGTGTGTAAGCCGTTTTTAAATATCTTAGCCGTTTTCAATGTGAGATGCTTTGAAAATTGAAAATTGCGGTTTTCACTTGTTTATAACTCATAAACTACTCAACCTAAATTCCAATTGTGAAAACCACCTGTATTCGATTTTTCCAGGCAATTTAAAAATGCAATAATATAAAGGGTGTCCCCGTTAAAATAACGAAGAAGTGTCAACTTCCGGTATTTCCGGAAGTGCGACCATCTTGAAAATATTTTCATTGCATTTCGCATAGTCACTTATGTCTGGAAAATTTTCATTTTGAAACTGTAGGATCGATATTTCCCAAGATATGGCCGCTGTTCATTCTTAGATGCCCCCCCGGTACATATAATGAGTACATACCTATGGCGATACACATAATTATTAATTATAGTGGTATTTATTATTTTTTTCCGCGCTAAAACTTACCGGTAAGCCAGGTCAGGTCAGGGTAGGTTGTTTTTAAATTATTTTTTTTCACCTGACCAAAGACCTGACTTACCGATGACGCTAAAATGCAACATAGCCATAGGTAGGTACGTACCTACTGCCTACTCGACTTCAATTATTAATAATAAATTGATTAGGTATACCTATCCGATCTACTAAAAGCACCACTAAATAAATCTGGCAACACTGCTATATATATGGGCAAGGCCGCACATGTATTTCTTGTCTGTCCAGTTATCTCTTATAATTCGCTAGTTTCTCGTTTGTCGCCCAATTGACCCCTGGGATTAGTGAATAACAAAATCCTTCGCCCAATTCGGTATCGCCCAGAGGTATATGGTCAGTCACCCATTAAACCATTGAAGGTATATGCGAGGTCGCGAAAAATTAATATGAAAAATATCCTCCCCATCACTATTTCCTGAAATATCCTGAAAAACGAGAATTGTTATTTTTATCATATCTTTTTCATTATTGAAAAATAATTAATTATTTTCAGTAGGTTAGCATAATTACTGATTTTTTTATGCCGAAAGTCATGGCCATATGAAAAACAAGTTGACTATGAATACTCTGGCATCTATAATAATAGGTGGAAATTTTCGAACTGTCAAATTGATGGCTCTTGACGACTTATGCTAACCTATTATACAGGGTTGCTCATTAGTGCGGCAAAGTAGCTTTACTACTAGAATTTCAAATAATAATAATAAAAAGCAAATTCCGTTAGACCATGTACCACTCGCCCTATTTTCTAAAAATATTTTTGTATATACAGGGTGTTTCGTAACACGAGGATGAACCTGACATGCATTTTTTTAAATGGGACACCCCATATATTATTGCATTTTCAGATTATCTGGGAAAATCTGAACAATGGCATGTGTATAGTTGCAGTATAAATTGAGAAGGCTATGAGTTATAAACAAGTGAAAATCGCAATTTTTGAAGTTCAAGGCCCTGTACAACGAAAACGACTCAAGATAGAGAAAAACGGCTTACATGTCCCTATTTTAACTTTTTATGAGGTATCTCATTATGCAGTTGAAATGTTTATACAGAGTGATGAAAAATCTGATAATTTTCACCACCCTGTATAAAGATTTCATCTACATCATAGGATAGTACATGAAAAGTTAAAATAGGACCATGTAAGCCGATTTCTGATATCTTGAGCTGTTTTCTTGGTAAATGACTTCAAAGTTGAAAAATTGTGATTTTCACTTGTTTATAACTCATAGCCTCTACTCAATTTATACTGGCAACTATAAATACCATTGTTATTACATTTTCCCAGACAATCTGAAATTGCAATAATATATGGGGTGTCCCATTTAAAAAAATGTATGTCAGGTTCATCCTCGTGTTACGAAACACCCTGTATATACAAAAATATTTTTAGAAAATAGGGCGAGTCGTACACGGTCGAACGGAATATGCTTTTTATTATTATTATTTGAAATTCTAGTAGTAAAGCTACTTTGCCGCACTAATGAGCAACCCTGTATACAAAAATAATTTATTAATTTTCAATAATAAAAAGAAATGATAAAAATAAGAATTCTCGTTTTTCAGTTTATTTCAGGAAATATCCGGAAATACTGGGGATATTTCAAATTTTTTTCGCAAAATACTCATCTCAAAATAGCGCAACTTTTATCTAATTTAACCGACCTCGTGTCTTCAATGGTTTAAAATATATCCCTGCATTCGCCCATTAAATAGTTCAATAACTCATCTGTAATCTAAGTATAAGATTACCTACTTGACAAATATAAAGGGGTGGTTTACAAAAAAAAATCAAGCCTCCCTTCGGATAGCCCCTTAAAATGGAGTAAAAGTTAAATAGATATAACATTTTTTAATGTAAAAATCTAAAAAAAAAATAATAATAAATAACTATTAAGAGCAATGTACCTACCTATGTTTTAAATTTACGCGGAATGTCTAATGAGACAAAAATGTTCTTAATAAATTGTTACTCTGACATGGATTGATTTTAAAATTTAAAAAAATTGACAAGAAAAAGTTCCTGTAAGTAAATTGTAATTTTTTTCAAAAAAAAAGATAAATGTGAATTTTTAATTCATTTTAAAGGAGATGTAACTTCTCAGGGGAGGCTTATTGACTTTTTTTTAATGAATCCCCCTTAATTTTTATATTGTGTTCGATTAAAGAAAGACATCATAATTGGTAGGATAGGTATACTAGTGTGGAACCTAGTGTCTGGCAGATATAAAATGTTATTAATCAAAAAACAAAAAATACCTATAAAAACTCGAATAAGAAAGAAGTAATTCAATAATGTAATAATCAATGGTCTAAAATATGATTTATTATTATGCATTTGTGAACACCTAAACACAAACATAAACATAAATAAGAATAAAATTTAAATTTAATTTAATGAGGACTTCCACGATAATTATTGTGATTGGCGGCACCGATTCTTTCTTGTCTGTCACCGAACATAAAGTCGCCGGCGCCTGCTGCGAAATAATCTACCTGTACGTTCCCAAGGATTCACATTGGTTAGCTCCTCCCACCTCTAACCGGCGCCTCGTCTCATTGGCTCGAATCCCCCCCTAAAGTCTATAAAGCGATCCCTGTTAGGGAATTCTTGTCATTTGACGATTGGCCAGTGTTGTGTGCGTATCGTTCGTGTTTACTAGTGCGCCCTCATTTCTCCAAATCGTATCGAAAATGAAAGCTGTCGTAAGTGCCGTGTGTACCAACGAAAACGGTGTCGCCACCGGGAAAGTCACCAAACACAGGAAAGACGTCGAAAACGAAGAAATCCAAATGTATCTGAGCAAATTGAAGGATCTCGTGCCGTTCATGCCCAAGAACAGGAAACTATCCAAACTGGAGGTTATCCAGTACGTTATCGATTACATCTGCGATTTGCAAAGTGCGCTCGAGACTCATCCTGCCGTGAACTCCTTCGACGCCGCTGCGGCGCTCAGTCAAAAGAAGTCGCAAGCAGCCGTGAGTCCCAGGCAACCCTTAGGTGTCAGGCCGAGCCCCAACACCATCCTCTCCCCCTGCGAAGCACCTGTTCTGCAAAACATTACGGTAAGTTCAGATGATAAATTTATTATAGGTATATTCATTCACGTTCAAATATTCAAATAACCTAAACTACACGTTTTCAAAAATCTAATTAAGTAAAAAATAAATTTGGCAACAGTAAAATGACTCTAAAATCCGAGCTTAAAATCTTTAAATTATCTGTTTTACCCTTATTAGACAAAATAATATGTTTGGTTTTACCTCTATTCTGAATACGAGCTTCTGGCGCTGGCCAATTGATGATTGACGATTGTTTATATATATTTTAAAAACAACACTAATTAAATTAACAACCAGTAAATTTGACAATTCTGAGAAACTGAGACTGTTTTTTGAAACAAAAATCTTTTCTTTTTTCACAAATAATCGTTTGTATACATCACTATACAATATTGGAAAACTTACCTATATCGAAGTGCACATGCATGCATGTTTCTGTTTTTTTAAATTTGTTACCTTGTTATTCTTATAATTGTCCTTAATTAAAATTGTACCTACACCATCTACCTAACTATAATGAGACCCTGTTTATGTATATAGGCCCCGTTCCAAAACAAAATTAAAGTAACAATTTATTATGAAACCGGCCCTAAGTATAGTTAGGTACAAATTGCATTTTTTTAATGACAATAATTATTAGCCTTTGAGGATTTGAGTAGTTGTGATAACATTGATTTAATTGTATTATAATAAGTAGCTCGTAATGACAATGAGGTATTGATCTTGATTGATGTTCCCAAACTGATGATGATCTGTTAGGTATGTTATTCCTTTCTTCAAAATCGATCTAGGTAAACAAGCATAGGTGAACTTCGTATATTCCCAAAACCAAACCATTTTTCCAGCCAGTTATTATTCTTCTTAAAACTATAATCACTGCCAATTGATTAATTTGCTAACCATGCAATAATTAATCTAAAAGCCAATAAATTTTGTTGAAAGAATTTTGTATAGGTACTTGTGAGGTAATTCCAATAATTTATCTATGTACCTTCTTATTTTTTACGATTTCTCAACAGTAGGTATTGATAAACAATCAACAGTTGTTCAAAATAATATCTAGGAAACAATAGGTAAATAATGATTCTTAGAATTCTGTAATGATTAATGAATCATTAAAGCGAAATTATGTCTGGAAAGTTTACACAAGTCGTTCTAAAGTGAATATTAAAAATGGATTGGCTGATAATTATCGTTGAAAAGCCCATAGGTAACCTCCTAGGATGTCTTGATTATTTACAATATATACATACCAGTTTAAAGTAATGGCGCCTAGATATACATATGTAATAATATTTTTCTTTTATGCTCAAATTTGACTGCTCACATTTCGGTTCAGAATTTAAAACCACAAAAGTAAATTCCAAGTAAAAGTTTTATTGTGGGTAGGTATAAAGGTACCTCTAAATTTTCGATCAGAAAAAGGGTACCTTAAATGTTTATTGCAACAGACACTCAACACTAAACCACTGAATTGGTTTTGATGGTAACTATTATTTTATTAACTTAAAACGTATGTAAGCCATAGGTACATATTTGATAAACCAATATTTTTTCTTATCTCTATAATGAATAAAACTGTTTTAATGAATGAGTTTCTGGCCATAGTATGGCCAGAATTGAGATATTATCTCAATGTGAGTGTGATTATTGCGTAGTTAAAATCGACTTAAGGTTATATTGTTTAAGGATCCGACATAATCTCTCTGATGGTCTCTGGTCCTTGCATGTCACCATGCATGGGCAAGATTTGTTATTTTGCGAGATTTTGAGGCACAATAATACTTTTTTATGATTTGGGTATATTTTTTTTGCTGTATTTAGTATATTAAGCCGCTGTTTAGAAAATTTGTTTCAACCCCCTTTGTCACTTTACTGTTAGGTATTAATTAATTAATCTTATATTAACTCAATTATTTTAATTTGATGACATGTTAATAATAATTATCAATACCTACCTACCTACATTCAAAGAGTCAGATCTATGCATACTATATTTACCATATAGATTTAAGTCCTTTCACTTTGTTATTTATCAACCCTTCAAAAAGATTATAGATAATCAGGTAGCACCAATCTAGTAGTATCTATACAATTCCAGTAGAATTTTATTGTAAAGTGATAATCATAATTAGGTATATATTTATAGTCAAAGAAGGAGAGGGGTAATCCAAGCACTCAATGCCTGGATCTTGCCATAATTGCTTGACCATTGAATTCACCTCGTGGATCTATTAATGGATATTTTTTTTATAAATCATGCTTTTGATGAATTTTGTCAAGTGCATCATAATGAATAAGGTCAAATAAATAATTTCACAGGATACATTTTACCTTGCTATGCTATTTAAGTATGTATAATCAAATTATATCAATTATTCCGTGTGAAATATCCTCTCATCCAATGCTTCAACTGTTTTATTAATTTATGCCTAATTCTTGGCCCAGTAGGTCTTAATAATTTGATTATACCTACCTAATATTTAATTATTATCAGGTACAGGACAGGTAGTAGGAATGATTGTTATTAACAAAATGTCAAGGGGTAATTAATAAATTTGTACCTAACTATAATTAATTAGGAAATTTATCTTGTCCCAGCTAGGTACCTAACCTACCTATAATAGGTAACCTACTCGCAATTTGAAGGAATCATGACGCAAAATAATGAATTCTAAGTAATTCGTTGATGACGAAATTAATCCTATTGCAAATTAACAGTCGACTATTATTATAATAATATTAAATATTTATATCTATAATATGTTAGATAGATTTGAGTATTCCTAATTAATTAATTAAGTTCTGTTGGCGAGAATAATTAACTATTATTCTTTTGCATAAGAATTGTTTCACGTTCGCTTGCGATTTCCCATGCGCATTGTTTCGAAACATTCGATTGTTCCAAGACAGGTGTGATTTCTGTGGGATTGTTTCCATTGTTCATCATGCTTTATCGAGGTTATTGAATATGTAAAGCCCGTGCATAAAGTTACTCTGATAAAACGGCATTATACCTTTGACCCTATCACACATCCGTCTAGCTCTAGCATTTCGGTTCGCACAGCGGAGGGTCACACGGTACATATCCGGGCACACACATACACCAAGTACACCTGGGCTCTGTTTAATAATGTATCTTCATCATTGCGAGTGGGGTCCATGCGAACTCAAATAACGGTCCCATTCTAGCATGCAGATGTCTTCCAGTGGGACACACGTGCAAGCACCATCTGTGCGCGATCTGGCTGGGTTCTTTTCTTGGCTTCAACACTTGGACCCATTGATCTTTGTGTGTTTTTTATTATCAATTGTATGCTCCCGATGTTTATTCTTGGCCTATTATAGATTTCCTACCCGTTTCTTATCAAATTTACGCGGTGAATGCTCCTACCAGACGACACATGTTTTATTGGTGTAATTAGAAGGTCAGCTGTCGCTCTAGGACACATGTCTCGACTTGCAGGGAGGGGACTGTGTTAATTAATTTATTGCGTCTGTTGTATTACCCTCATGACAGATTTTCGTGTCGTTTGTGCGGGTTTATGACGTTGTGTACATGGTTAAGTGAACCACAAATTATTATCCTTAACGATTGATAAAATCATTAACTTGTTTGGAATTTATTCTTTTGATCTGCAATGTTCCGGCTGTTACGTAATAACAAGTAACATAACAATCCGTTACCCAATTTTAATTGTGCTTTAATTATTGTTCATCTTGGTCTCATTTTTGAAGTTCAAACTTCGACATGCACAACGATTTATTATTCTTGTGCTTTTTATGCTTAAGATTTCATATTTTTGTTAATTTTTTCATGTTTAGTAATTCTGGATGAATTGAGCAAGCTATAATAATGATAATTATGGATGAGCTGGTCAAACTTTAAAAAATATTGGTCAGGTAATGATATTTTTGCTAATTGATAAATGAGGGATTTTTCCAGGTTTTTCTAGAAGGCCGGGATAGTTGACTTTGTATTTGAGTAATATTTTGGTGTCAATTTTGCAAAATTTTGTCGAAGTTTGATCTGGCTTTAAACTTCACCGACTATTAAGTCCCGACTTCTTTATTTTTTTATTTTATTAATAAATTCACTAAAACGGATGTGTCTCAACTTTATGAACCCTTAAGTCACATCTGACAGATAACGACTCCCACTTCAAACAGTAGGAACTCGTAAACTGGTTCAATTGGGTACCGTAATAGTTGGTACAACAAACTATAAACAAAACCTAGTTTCTCACACTTTAGGTGAATGAAAGCTTCTGATTGTCTTGTGTGAGTAAACATTGTTAATGCTAACAAAGCTCTGATAAAAAATGGTGCATGAATCGTGGCGCAGTAAGCATTTAATTTTTTCTCCATGCAGAATAATAATCGAGGATATCTGCGATTTTTTGAAGGTAAACAATCGGTATGTCGAATGGTTATTTTTCTGTTAGTTTACACAACAGTGACAGATGCACAGTCTATTAAAATTGTTTATTATTAACAAATTTTTCTGGCGTTTACGTTACCTAAATGTTTCCTAAACCTGAAGAGCTAAATGTTGCCAAGCATTGAGGTCTCTTCGGCACATTTCTGAGCTAAACCGGTCACATTTTAATATAAATTCTTAAAAGTTTTAGAAGGAAATTTAATTAAAACTAATAACATTTTGAGTCTGATTTTTTAACGAGCTTAACTGGGAGGTTATTACTGCAAACAATCGCTCTTCCAAAAAGCAACTTGTTTTGGAACTCATGCAGGTTTCAGAAAAAAAAAGAAAGCAAGTAGGTAGTACACTTTTTGCTGAGAAAATTAGGGCGCATACCTATACACCTTTTGTAAATTGATTTAGGTCAAAAAATTCAACTGAATAAAGATATACCTAACCCTTCCATGTTGGTATTTTTAAGCAGTTTTCATCAGTTGACTTGGGTTATATTATGTGGTAAATAATGTGGTTCCTAAAATAGTAATTTTAGCCTTCCTCCACGCTAGTACATCCAAATCATAACTTATCATAACGTGCAGCTGTTGACTGTAAAATAGTCTTGTTTATCTTTGGAATTTAATTCAGTTATAAAATCTAAAGAAGATTTGCGTGAATGGATAGGTAGACATCAGGCTTTCGATAGATCGAATAGCTCTGCACGGTTCTTGACGGATCTGATTCATCGGTTTCTTGGCGTGTTTGCGAAACCGACGAAGCGCGAGAAGATACTAGAGAAACTGGAAGGATATTTTAGAAATTGGCATTTTGAAATCTGAAAGCCGTGACCGGAGACCATGGAATGGTTTGTTTATTGTGAGGGACGGATGGAACACGTGCAACATTATTCGTCCTCGTTCGTCGTGAAATTCACGATACACGACTTCGGATCGCCGATCCCTCCTGCGTCTTCCGGCTGCCCGGCTGCCTGCAATCTGCAATGCAATCTGCATTATTTTGCTTGATGCTTGATCTGTGTACCGTTGTCTGGTAATGATTGAGAATTCTGTCTCTTTGGTCATGCTCTTATTTTTAGCAATTATCAGCTCAAAGAACATATTATTTTCTTGTGACCTGTCAGAGGTTCAAGTATCATTTCGATGAACCGGTTGGTTGTTCAAAACAGATACCATTATTATGACATTATATTTCTTGAACCAATTTTCAAAGTATGAGCTTATTTTTGTTGTTTATTGGGTTTTAAAGATTTCAAGTTCAAACGTTTTGACTCTGATTTGAGCCTGGTTTTTGTCCAATTTTGAAAAAAATGTCTTCTAGCAAGTTGACAAACGCAACCTCCATAATAAGAGATAAATTTACAAACACCAATTTAATGGCAAATGTGAAATTTAATAAAACATTCAACCCAATTTCATAATAACTTTTAGCAATGGCATTTATGTCAAAAAATCTATTTTTAAAAGTTGCAAAACCGAAATTGCAAGAGATAGACTAATAGGTGCGTCCTCGTCCTCTAAGCGTAAAAAATTGCACTCTCTTGGTGTTACGTTGACATGATGATGATTAAGTAGCTCTGACCTAGTTGTATAATCATGCAAATTACTTTAAAAATAAAAAATACTACCTATTAGACACAGTAAATTATTTTGTACTTATATAATGACCTATATTATTATTCTTGTATTGGTTTTTAGGTTCTCTCAGGCTTACTTTTGTAATTATTAATAAATAGTTGACGTTTCGGGATTGATTAATCCCTTGATCACATATTTAATTAATAAAATAGATACAATAAAAATTATTTTAGTAAAATGAAAATATAAAAGTATGACATTTACAAGTCAAAATCTAAAAATGGCATATCGTTTGAAACAATGTTTATTTAGATAATTGTTCTTTTACTATTATTGTTTTTTTTTTTTTTTTTTTTTTGAGTTGGTGTTTGTATGTGTATATTGTTTAAAATAACTATGTGAATGATATTGTTTGGGAAGTGATGCTATTTTATGAATCGTTGGGAGTAAACTTCAGGTTAACTTTTATTGTTTTTTATTATTATTTTTATTTATTTTTAATAAATAATATTTATTGTTGTATTTGTGTGTGTCTGGAAGAGGGTTGTTTTGATATTATGGTTTGATATATTTGGGAAAGGTTTTTGATTTCTGTTCTATCATTAATACTATTTTTTTCATTCTGTATGTGGATCATTTTAAATTCAATTATCCTAAAGGTAAGGGTCAATCGCACGCCTATGTGTCGAATGAATCTGAAAAAGGTAGTGTCGAAAGCAAGTATCCGATTTGCTACAATTGCGGTAATAAGCACACAATATTTCAGTGTCAAGCGTTTCTTAAATTATCAGTCAACGATAGAATTAATATTGTAAAAAATAAAAAACTTTGTTTAAATTGCTTGCGGCCTTTTCACAGTACCAATCAATGTACATATTCAAATTGTAGAAGATGCGGTAGGCATCACAATTCTCTATTGCACATTGACAATTTCAGAGCTATAAACAATAATTCAAACAATAGTGAATCTCCAGACAATGCGCAGTCAAGTTCACAATTTAATGTACAATCAAATATTGCCCAATCAAACATTGAATGCAGGTACCCACAATTAGGTACATATATTGAAAACAATGCTGCAATATTCAGCACACAAGTTTTGTTATCAACAGCAATGATGAAAATAAAAGATCGAGATGGGAAATTTCACTACTGTCGGGCACTACTAGACAGTGGTTCAATGAGCAATTTTATGACCGAAAACTTCTGCAAAAAATTAAAGTTACCATTAAAAAAAACTGAATGCTCAATTACAGGAGTTGGTCAATCAATTACAAACGCACAATTTTGTACAGAAGTGAAGATATATTCACAATACAACTCTTACAATTCAGAAATTTCCTGCTTGGTATTAAATAAAATAACCGAGAATTTACCTAGCATTTCTTTTAAGAAAGATACAATAAAAATACCATCTAATATTAAACTAGCCGATCCCAACTTCAATCAAACGGGACCGATCGATATGTTGCTCGGATCTGTTGTATTCTGGCAACTTTTATGTGTAGGTCAGTTACAATTAAATGATAATAACCTGACTCTGCAAAAAACACAATTAGGATGGATTCTAGCAGGTAAATTAAGTATACTTCCCAATCAACGAACATATTCTATAAATTGCCACTCTATTCAGGTAGATAACTCGACATTAGATAAACGCATTTTAAAATTCTGGCAAACAGAAGAAGTAAAACTTAACGCAATTAAATCCCAATCCGATGAATTTTGTGAACAGCATTTTAAAAGCAATCTAAAACGTAACCAAAAGGGACAATTCATGGTACGAATTCCTTTTAAGGAAAATATTAATGAGTTAGGAGAAACTAGAGAACTAGCTTTAAACAGATTTTACACTTTAGAGCGCAAACTAATAAAAAATCCTGTATTAAAGAGAGAGTACTTCAATTTCATGAAAGAGTATGAACAATTGGGCCACATGACCAGGGTGGACGACGACGATGGTGCAGGCTGCTATATAGCACAGCATTGTGTAGTCCGTGAATCAACTACCACACGTGTCAGAGTAGTATTTGACGCGAGTATGAATTCCGACTCGGGTGTAAGTCTAAATGACGTCCAGCATGTAGGGCCTACAATTCAAAATGATCTATTCTCAATCATTTTAAGATTTCGTAAACATAATTACGTAATGGCAGCGGATATATCAAAAATGTACCGCATGGTTCTTATCGATAAAGATCAAAGACAATTTCAAAAAATATTTTGGCGGGAAAACCCCTCTGAAAATCTAAAATGCTATAAACTAAACACCGTAACATACGGAACAGCTTCTGCCCCGTGGCTCGCAATTAGATCTCTATACCAATTAGCAATTGAATGTGAAGAAAGCAATAGCCAGGCGAGTAGTACAATAAAAAACGACTTTTATGTAGATGACCTTCTTACGGGCGCAGATTCAAAATCCGAATTATTACAATTACAACACGACATAACTTCCATACTATCTAAGGCTAATTTTGACTTAAGAAAATGGCTTTCTAACGATATGCAATTACAAAAGCAGTTCTTGGTGAATAGTAATTTGGAAGTACCCGTATTGTCAATCGGTGACGATGAAGCAAATAAGACATTAGGTATATTATGGAATCCTAGTCGAGATTGCATTCAGTTCTCAATTTCAATTTCTAACAATAAAAATGTTACCAAGCGATCAATATTGTCAATTGTTTCGCAAATATACGACCCGTTGGGTATGCTAGGTCCGATAATAATAATTGCCAAAATGCTGATACAAAAATTATGGCAGGCAAAAATTACTTGGGACGAATCTGTGCCTCAAAACATACACACAATTTGGTATCAGTTCATCGCTGATTTACCGCTATTAAAAAGCATAGAATTTCCCAGGCAGGTGGTCATGCTGAATTACAATTATGCTGAATTACATGTTTTCGTAGATGCCAGTGAAAAGGCATTCGGGACATGTCTTTATATTCGTTGTAAAGATGAATCAGGTAATACTTTATGTAGGTTGTTAACAGCAAAATCTAGAGTCGCGCCAATCAAACAAGTGACACTACCACGATTAGAGTTGTGCGCTGCCCTTTTAGGTGCACAGCTCGCACAGAGAGTCACTGAGTCTATACAAATACAATTTAATAAAATCTATTATTGGTCTGACTCGACCATCACTCTGTGTTGGATAAAAGGATCCCCTACAAGGTGGAAAACCTACGTCGCTAATCGAGTGAGTGAGATACAGCGTATAACAAATATTGAAAGTTGGAACCACGTAAGGTCACAGGACAATCCAGCTGACCTAATCTCTCGCGGCATGAATGTTAAAGATCTTATTGGTAATTCAATGTGGTTTTTAGGGCCAAGTTTTCTCAATTGTGACACGTTCAATATAGAGCCTGAAAATTTACCATCAGATATAGATAACATTCCGGAACAGCGTACTATCAGCTGCATAAATATCAATACAGAGATACCAATATTTAGTCAATTTTCATCTTACAATAAACTAAAAAGAACTTTTGCATTTGTTCTCAGATTTATTTTCAATGCTAAAACTAAAAATCAAACAATGAGAAAGAAAGGTTATTTGACATGCGAAGAATTAGAAAATTCTGAAATTAATTTAATTCGATTGGCTCAACAACAATCATTTGCGAACGAGTATAATCAGTTGAAACACAATAGTCCATTAAATAAAAGGAGTAATATTCTTACGTTACATCCCTTCATTGACGATAATCAATTACTGCGAGTTGGCGGTCGTATTCAACAATCTGAGACCAAGTACGATGTAAAACATCCAATCATTTTATCTAGCAAACACGTATTAACAAAATTAATTATAAAAGAACAACACGATAAGCTATTTCACTGCGGGCCCACAATGTTACTTTCGTCAGTACGACAACGGTTTTGGCCTGTACACGGTCGCAATCTCTGCAAATCAATTGTACACGAGTGTGTAAAATGTTTCAGGGTAAACCCTCCAAAGAGTTCTCAATATTTAATGGGAAATCTCCCAAAATGCAGAGTAAGCCAGTCAATACCTTTTCTTAACACGGGATGCGATTATGCCGGCCCTTTTCTATTAAAAGATAGGACAACCCGTGAAACTAGAGGCTGCAAGTTGATAAAGGGTTATGTTTGTATATTTATATGTATGTCAACCAAGGCCATCCACTTGGAAGTTATCTCTGATCTTACAACTGCGAGTTTTTTAGCGTGTTTAAGGAGATTTATTGGTCGTAGAGGTAAACCTCTCAATATTTACTCCGACAATGCATTGAATTTCGTTGGTGCTAACGTTGAGCTAAAGAAACTGTACAATTTTTTACAATCACAGAACAATGAAATCGCGACATCTTTGTCGTCGGACAATATCAATTGGCACTTTATACCAGCTCGGTCACCAAACTTTGGTGGAATTTGGGAGGCTGGGATTAAAAGTGCGAAATTTCATCTAAAGAGAGTGGTAGGGGAAGCACATTTAAATTTTGAAGACTTCAGTACAGTATTGATCCAGATTGAATCGATTCTCAATTCCAGACCTTTGTGTCCTTTGACTACATCACCCGATCAATTAAATCCCCTCACCCCGCTCACTTTTTGATTGGAAAACCTTTAACCGCCTTACCGGAGAGAAGTTACTTGAATGTTCCGGAAAATCGCCTAAAACAATATGAACGTCTACAAAGCATCGTGCAGCATTTTTGGGCGAGATGGCATCGAGAGTATTTGTGTGAACTACAAGCTAGGAACAAATGGCAGACAGACAGTCAATCTTCTATCAAGGTCGGTACTATTGTTTTGTTGAGGGATGACAACACTCCACCTCTGCAATGGCGTATGGGGCGAGTAATGGAACTTCATCCAGGACAAGATGGAATAGTGCGTGTTGTATCGATTCTTGTAAATCGAGTTATCGCAAAACGTGCAGTATCCAAACTTTGCATTTTTCCTATAAACGTTGAAAACGATATTGATCAATGAGTGACTATTTTCTTATTGTCAGGAAATATTAAATTTGTTTTATTATTATAATGTAATGTTCAATTATTTTCGAAAGTGTAAAGTACACATTTCAAGGCGCCCGGTATGTTAGGGCAAGAATGTTATTTTATAAGAATGTTATTTTATTTAAAATTGTTTATAAGCTCGACATTGTCGCTACTGTTTGACAACAATGTGTGAAGGGTTGTTTTCCCTAGATCGAGCAATATTACGTAGGTGGCTAGTGTGACACATAAAAAAAAAATTCAATTTATGTCAATAAAAAAAAATACTATTCAAATTACTGCTTGTGTAGTCATTTTTAAAAAGATACAGTCCACTAAGAAGAAACCATAACTAACACCACACACAACACAAACAATAACACACAACTATCCCAAAAAAGCTACATATCTATGCCATACATACCTCAATTATCAGAAAAAATAGAAAAAATATTCAAAGAAACAAATATCAAAATTGCCCATAAAAGCTTAAACCAAATCCAAAACTTACACACAAAATTAAAAAGCAATATTCCTTTACAAAAAAAGACCCATATAGTATACAAAATCCCATGTAACAACTGTGAAGGAAAATACATAGGACAAACACTACAACACCTACAACAAAGAATTAACGGTCACAAATACTCAAAAAATGCAATCACCGCACTAAATAGACACAAATATGACACAGGACACGAATTTAAATACGACAACACAGAAATCATAGACACAGAACGCAACACATACAAAAGAACTATCCTTGAAATGATCCACATACAGAATGAAAAAAATAGTATTAATGATAGAACAGAAATCAAAAACCTTTCCCAAATATATCAAACCATAATATCAAAACAACCCTCTTCCAGACACACACAAATACAACAATAAATATTATTTATTAAAAATAAATAAAAATAATAATAAAAAACAATAAAAGTTAACCTGAAGTTTACTCCCAACGATTCATAAAATAGCATCACTTCCCAAACAATATCATTCACATAGTTATTTTAAACAATATACACATACAAACACCAACTCAAAAAAAAAAAAAAAAAAAAAAAAACAATAATAGTAAAAGAACAATTATCTAAATAAACATTGTTTCAAACGATATGCCATTTTTAGATTTTGACTTGTAAATGTCATACTTTTATATTTTCATTTTACTAAAATAATTTTTATTGTATCTATTTTATTAATTAAATATGTGATCAAGGGATTAATCAATCCCGAAACGTCAACTATTTATTAATAATTACAAAAGTAAGCCTGAGAGAACCTAAAAACCAATACAAGAATAATAATATAATTCATCTATACGGCATAATTGGTTCAATATTTACAATTTTCTAATATATAATGACCGTTACAAATAGACACATTATGTTATAATTAGCTCACCTGAACCCTGTACCTATACCTACATAACTTATCGGAGCATAATTTTTATATTTTTTTTTTCTTTGTTACAGACGCCGACGCCAGAGAAACTGGTACCTTCAGATCGACAGGTGCCGTGTTAGGATAAATAATGAGTGTTGTCAATAGGAAGTTCCATGTTTGTCATCTTCATTCCAGAGACATCCTAATCCAAGCAGACTTTGTGTAGAAATCGTCTTCATTGAAAAGAATACCTACCTACCCACATCGTCTCACTAGGTTAGAAATCGACTGATAAGTTCATTATTTATATTGAAAAAATGTGTGATTCGAGCGCCGTATGTATCGTGTCTTGTAGAAATGTATGTTGAGTCTTTATTGGTAAAGTACCTGTTATGTTGCAATTGTTGATTAGATTTTATTTTATTGTTTTGTACATATTTCAGGCGGGTTTCTAACAATATAATTTTTTAATTTTATGTTCCGATCACAGATTTTTTTCTTAGATATTGTATTTGTGACTTTTGATTCTGTGATTTTTTAGTATGTAATGTTTTGTAATAAAAATTAAGTACATCTTAGGAATTTAGTTAGACCACAGGTAATGACACTTGTTGTTCTCGTTATTTATGGTTTTAACTGTGTACATTTTTGTTTTGGTAAAACTTTTTGTAAATAGTTACCTATGTATAAAAATGCAACGTAAGTTGTTAAATATATATGAAAAAAAAAACATATTTGATTTCAAATAAAAAAATACTACAAATTAATCTTTATTTTTTTAACTTCTTGAGCCTCTTTATCTAAACCTGAATTTTATTTTTTCAAAGATTTGACGTTGTCCAGTGCAGTTCTACGATATTCAAATACAGTTTTAATGAACAGTGTTTTTATTTTTCTTATCCTCTTTTATCAATACTTATCATGTTTCACATTTTATCAAATTATTTTCTCATTGGTCTCCTTGATTAGAAACACCTTAGAATCCGGTACAGCACAACTCACGCTGAGATTATTCCGTAAATATTAGCTACATTTTGAAAACAATCGGTGAGACCGTCACCGACATATAGGTAGGTAAGTATTCAGATTTTCCATGAGATAATTCTTTTTCATCTTTTGAAACCATCATATTAATTTTTGCGGCGTTTCTCAATTGGGCGAAACTACCTGAGTGACCCTTCGGCACGACGGGGGGGCCTATAATCCTACAGCTCAATTGGGCGAAGGAATTTTTAAATACCGTTGAGTTGTTTGCATGCTTTAATGTGGCTACGTTGCCAGATTTTACAGAAATTCCGATTTTCTGCATTAAATAAAATTGAAAAAAAATCATAGTTATTTATTATACAAGAGAAAAAAGTGATAGATTTTAGCTCGAGATATGTGATTTCGTCCCCGACGCGTATCCGCGGTGGAAAAATACTAGTGAGACATAATATGTATTTTTGCTAATGTAACATTATTTTCACTTTACTTTGTTACTACCCTACATTACTTTTTTAGATAAATTAACTAATTTCAAAAAAAGAAAAGACGTATTTTCACTGTTATATATTCCACAAATATAATCGACAATGTCGGAACCCATGCAAAACAAAATATAAAAATTAATGCTAATGAGAATTTTCAGTAATTAATAATTTTTTTGATCGCTATTGAAGCGTGTTACATTAAAAAAAAAATTGCATGGGTCCTAAATTGTGCAATATCTTGGAAACAGTGCGTCCTACAACAAAAATATAAGATGACTTTTCTCTTCTAAACAAAACGGGGTATTTATTTATTTATTTATTTATTTATAGAGTAAGGTCATCCAACAGATCACAATAATGACCCAATATAGGATGACACAACTTAACATTACAACAAAATTATGTTTGATATGTATGTACCAAACATATCAAATTTTCATTAAAGTCCGTGGCATAGAAATTTTTAAATAAAAAAAGTAACAACGCACCCAGATCTCCGCCACTGAATTGAAGAATTTTTTATTGGGAGCATCAAATCGTGTACTTCAATTAGTACAACTGAAAAAAATTCCGAATTATTCTGATACGCCAATTATTAGATATTCAAAAAAATGTTTAATTTTTAGAACTTTATCACCCTGTATCTCGAAAACTAAAGCTCCGACGACCCATGTCCCATATCTGTAGGAAATTTTATACTACCTATTTTTTGCATTTCTTACGTGCCTTTCAAGTGTGTCACACGTGTTCATTAACACCCTATACGTATTGAAAATTGTAAATATGATTATTATTGTTGCGATTTAGTTTTGAAAATAAATGTGTATTATTAAAGAGAAGTTTAATTTTTAAATTTTATTGATTAGAAGTAGTAAATTCCAGAGATATTTGGCATTGGAATTGCTTAGATTTAAAAACATGGTGAGTTTTCAGTAGAAAATATGGAAAACACGAAAAGTCATGATTTTGTTACTAAACAATAGAAAATCATAATTCGTTAATACTATTCAACAATTCCTTGAATATAGTAAATGATAAAAAACTTCTCTCATTGGCCACCCTTTAGTGTCGAACAAGTAGCAGTATGTAATTGAAAATAAATCTGGCAACAGTGCTATGTATATGAGCAAGGCCACACATGTTTTTCTTGTCTGTCCGCTTATCTCTTTTAATCCCCTAGTTTCTCGTTTCTCGCCCAATTGACCCCTGGGATTAGTAGATAACAAAATCCTTCGCCCAATTCGGTATCGCCCAATTTTTGCATTTTTGAAATGAGACAATTAGACCTTTCCAAAAAATTATGTTATAGGAAAACAAAATTTCATACAGGGTGTATAATTCAGAGCAGAAAATTTATAAAAGTCCCTTGATCGATTTTACGGGGGGGGGGGTTCCATAATACGAATATTTTTCAAGCCTCCGGCGCTGAGGAGTTGTACACTGTGTCCGAGATAAGAATGAACAGCACGAGGATCTCGGCGGAAACCGTGGAAGATACAGGGTCGGTTAAATGGGGGAAAGTTTTCTTATTTTTTGACGTTATTATTGAAGATTTGGAGAAACTGAAACCACATCTTCATTGCAGTTCATAATTGTGACCAGATTTATTTTTGCCATGTCAGTTTTTTTGTCTGACGATTCATGTTTGCAGGACCGGACTGAACTTGGATTTTTTTAGATACGGCCCTGGATATTTTTTGCATAATTGAAGGATGTTTTAATTCTGAATTTAATGATATGCCACACAACATAATCGTTCAAATGTTTTTCGGATTATAACTATTATTGGCTTATTGGCATCATGTGTTTAATTTCATCTTAATACGCATCTGTTCTCTTATTAAACTTTTTGTTCTTGTCGGATTGTGATGAGATGAGTACCTAATACAAGTCCAAGAAGTTTAAAAAGAGCACAGATCCGTATTAAGGTGAAATTAAGCTGCATGATGATATCAATGGCTATAGTCCGAAACACATTTAAACGACTATGGGCCGGTTGCACAAACATAAATTAAGAATTTTCAGATAATTATTGATTTTAAAATGCCATGTATTACCAAAATATTGGTTTGATACTGCTGAAAATAAGTTTTATTCCCTTTAAGAACAGTTAAACTGATGAAAAAATAAAAGATCATGAAATATTTTCGCCATATTTTCAAAATTTGGAATTTAAAATCAGTAATTATCTGAAGATTTAATTTAATCTACGTTTGTCTAACCGGCCCTATGTGTGGCATATTATTATTAAATCCAGAAATAAAATTTCTTTCTATTTTTGCAATAAAAAATTCAGAGCCCGTATTTAAAAATTCTATAACTTCAGTCCGTCCCTGCAAATATGAATCATCAGAAAAAAAACTGACATTGCAAAAATAAGTTGATCACAATAACTGCAATGAAAATGTGGTTTTTCCAGTTTTTTCACGTCTTCAATAATAACGTTCATAAATAAGAATAACTATTTTTTTTTTAAATAATTAAAAAATCATATTTAGTAAATTTTCAGGTGTCTTTCAGCCATTGCATTGATCAACTTTTTCCCCATTTAACCGATCCTGTATCTCCCACGATTTCCGAGTTCCCCATGCTGTTCATTCTTATCTTGGACACAGTGTACAGTTTCTTGGAACGGGCTGGTAAAACATTAACAATAATTATTACCTACCTATCTAGTTTTTTCTGATATTCCTTGAAGGAAAAAATCAACTTTGATAATCAATAACTAGGTACATATCACCAAAAAGTAATTATCGGTCGAAAAATCGATATTATAATTTTATTTATATACGGCTTTCCTGCAAGGGGATGAACTATATTACCGCTTAAATTTTTTTTAAGGATTTTTATCTTTATCTTTAAAAATTCATACTTTGGAGGCCCAATTTATTCAGAATTATTTTTGTCTCTTAAAAGTTACTATACTTGACACTTTTACACCAAAAAATTTAAATCAAGGGGTGTTGCATAAAATACGACTTGCTCGACTGAGAAGGTAAAAAATGTCCCAGGAAATCTCTATAATTTTTACCCGACTAGAAAATTTTCCTGTTTTTCGTCCCGCCATGATGCTCGGAGAGAGAACAAGGTTTTTTAGCTCCATTTCTATAATATTTCTAAAAGTTATAATACGACATCTGATAATAAATAGTTTCTAAATCCTTACATGAAGATATTAAGGAGGACACTCCACTTGATTTAGAAAATACCCAATTTCAATACCCTGTTTTTTTACTCGAAAACTACAAGTCTTTGAGAGATCCCATACAGAACCCCGCAAATTTCTCATGGAAAATGAAAATTGCCTACCGGTAAAATTTGTTGTATGTACTTTGAGGATCGGTAGTATCCAATGAGTATAGATCATAAGTCTCCAATGGCGTGAGCGCAGAAAAACTCGTTTGTATGTACCTATTTACATTTTAATTATTGACTCCAAAAATAAAGAAAAAAAAAGGGGGTGTACCATGCCTGTGACACACACTGTATATCTTAACTTTTCATCTGGTACCTATTCTACTGTGTATTTGAAATTTTTATACAGGCTGATAAATCTGATAACTTTCACCATCCTGTATATAAACATTTCGACTACATAATAGGACATCTCATATTAAGAAGCCTATAAATAAGGACATGTAGGTAACCCTTTTTCTGATATCTTGAGCGTTTTCGTTGTAAATGGCTTTAAAGTTGGAAAATTGCGATTTTCACTGGTGTCTAGGTCATAGCCTACTGAATTAAAACTGCAACTATTCATATACCTAAGCAGCATTGTTATATTAAATTTTCTTAGACAATCTGAAAAAATGCAATGATATGATAAAAAACAAAGATGGCATATTTTTTCGCCATTTTTAAACGTGTCGCCATCTTGTTTATTATTTCATTTTGACTCGTTATAGTGTATGTTGTCTAGATTCCAAATTTCAGATTCCTATAGATCAAAATATAGAAGTTGAATTTTTCATTTTTTTTTTAATTTTTTCAGCCAGGTTTTCTCGAGAAAAACGGCATTTTATGATCAAAAACGTACAAAATTCAACATGAAAAGAAAAAGAAATGTATCTATTTTATTTTGTTTATTAGGTATGTATTTATTTTAAGTTGAAAACAATCTGGCTACAAGCACAAGAAAAATTGGTGAAATTTGAATTTGTGCCATGTTACAGTGTGGAAAATTTTTAAAATAAAATTTTTGTTCATGTTGAATTCTGTACGTTTTTGATCATAAAATGTCTTTTCTTTCTCGAGAACGGTGGCTTATACAGCTTTTAATCAGGAGTACTTTTTTGTGTAAAAAATATTGGCGCTTTGAAATTTGTTCTCAAAATGACAATTTTTCCAGTGCCGTAAGAGTTAAGGGGTGAAACCCTTACCCAACTCTAAAATCTCCACCACTGGCATATCTCAGAACATTAGTTTGGAACCTTAAAAGTAGCTATTGTTAATGTAAAAATCTGTACAAAAACTGGAGCCTGTAGCTCAAACGGTTCTTGAGATATCGCAAAAAAAGTAAGACAAAATAATTTTTTTGAACACCCTGTATCTCGAAAACGGTCCGTTTGCGGACCCTTTTTAATAGAAAAGTTTTTTCTTAGAATAAGTCGTAGAATCACCTCCTTTATTTTGTACTAGTTGGTAGTTAACACCCTGTATTGTTTTGTTCAAGTCTTCGAGGTCTAAAAAGATCATGCGAGAAAACAAAAAATCTATCACATTTAATTCTAAGAAACAATTTAAAAATAACATTTTTTTACTGAATGAAATGCTATCAACTATAATAATGAGCAATTTATTGAGCAATTCTGAACAATTTTAATTTTTTTGTAATTGAAGATCCTAATATCCTCGAGGTAAATTTTGGATACAGGTACAGGTAAATCAAAAAAATATACTACAGATCGAGTAACTCTGAACTCTGAAGTTTAATTATTTTAAAATGTTTTAGTAACTTTAAAGTAAACTTTTCGTAAAATGTATTGAAATAATTATAAAAGCTTGCAATGAAATAATTTCATTCTACGTTTACAAGCTAACCATTCTTACAATCGAATCAGGTGCAACATGCACTGATCTGAAGGCTTTCGTTCTTCAGAAACCACTTCAGTGTCTATTCTCAGTAATATACCTATAAAGTTTTCAGGAATTCAGTTGACGTTCCTCTGTATATCAAGTTATAGAAATTTTTTTACACTTATACAGAATCTTATAAAACAGATAATTTCGAAAGAAATATTTGAACGCCCAAAAGCTTGAGGATATCTAGTTCGTTTTTAACTTATTATGATTCTTCATTATCCATTATTATCTCAGCATCCATGCAGACATGTTTGCGGTATATTTGAAAAAGAATGTTTGGAATCAAATATATTTGAGTACGAAAATATTTGAGGGGACAAATAATCTTTAACTCAAAATTTATTTCATTCAACTTAGATGCGCAAAACCATCAATTTGGACCAATATCATTTGAAAATTTATCTTATTTACTAGACTAAAGTGAGTTACTGTGAGTAATGTCTGTTATTATAATATTAAATGTTGTATGTATTGAAAAATCTTCTCGAGCATCGATTCCTAAATTAGGATATTTTTTATTATAAATTGATGTGGTGCAATTATGAATATTTTCCCATTTAAAAAATATGATATAAGTATTCTTTTATTTATTTTGGTTCTATACTGCTAATTCAACTTTATTCATTACTGTATTATTAAGTTTATCACATCAAGATTACACGAAATCAAGTGGCGATTCTTGGTTTGATTCAGAATGATACTTGTATGTAATTACTGTAATAAGAAATCTAAAAAAACAATAGCTCTCTACAGCTTTAAATTATTGCTTATTATTTTACACACTCCAAAAATAAATTTACCAAATTATTCTAAAGTGTCTGAATTTTCAAACCGTACACCTGCTTGAAATACGTTCTTCAAGATATTTGAAAACAGGTGTTCTTTGTAGGAGAAAATGTGACTAATTTATCTTCATTAGCTCAAATTTAGTAAAATAGAACTGAATTTTTAGCATACCAACCTCCAGCCTTTATGCAAACAATTTGCTCATCACGTCACCTACATCCTACCTACATTCCTGTTTTAAAGGGAAATGAATGATTAGCAAAATATGGATCTTCTAGAGGTTGAAAATTTAATTTAAGTGTCATTTAATAACGAAAATGTTAAATCAAGATTCGTAGATAGTTCCATTAAGCGACTAACCGCATGATTAATTACATTTTTCAAACTGCTTTATATTAACAATGAAAACACAGTTGTTGAAAATTTCCATTTGATCAATAGTGTAATTGGTCGATGTCAGAACTGTCGAGTTTGCTGAAATCGCATTCGGAGTCGAACGTTGGGAAACCACTCGAAGTTGGCCAAATACCACCTTTAAAAATACTTTCCCAACGAGGTCCCTTTTCCACTCTCGTTTTCGTGCTGATTGTCCTTCCTCGATATAGAGTTACCCCCAAACACCCCCTTGACTCCACCCCTGTAGGGGATGATATGACTTCTTTTTTCAAGCGAAAAGTCATCAATAGCAAAGGTTGTAACAATAACTCCCGTGGATTGTTAAACCCCTCAGGGGTTTTGAAGCAGTCCTAGATATTTTTTTATGTGTCATTATCCTAGAGTTTAATTTTTTAAGAATAACAATCCCTTATGCTTGCACTGAGGATTACATTCGTCATTTTCCAAGTCTATACAGGTGTCCCATAATATGTACTGACAAAACTCCCGGATTTGGGTAAATTTTGTGAAAAATAAATAAAAAAATAGCTATGAGATTTATTCCTATGAGACACTCCACTTAAAAAAGACATTATCACTTAAACTCGAGTGTTGAAAATCTATTTCTTGCAATAAATTTTTAATTAATAGATGAATATAGGCTTTCACGGTCGGCTTCTATTGAAATTGTGACTGATTCCTGGCTGTTGTGCCGTGGTCCATGTAGATTTGCTCCGAACCTTTCGTCTACAGCTGCGGTAGACGTAATAAGCGGTTAAGTGTGCGCAAGCGATGTTTCCACTCCTCGTGTTCATTGATGACTGACTGTCCGGGAGAAGAGCTCTCCTACTTCTAGGGTGATTATCTGATGACGTCATACCCCCTTCTCTGACTATCTCCACCACAGCAACGGCCGGTCTCTCTGGTCTGCGATGATGTAATGGATTCCTGAATCAGACGATGACTCATTTGAGTCTGACGTAGTACCGGATACCAAATCCTCCACATTTTCATTCCTTCCTCCTGCCTACAGAATTTATTTGAATATTTATTAGTTTCAATTGCTTCACAATATAATCCCCACAGGAGCAAATAAGGTATTCTATAAACTCCAGAGGAAGAAAGTTGATCGATGGGGTCTTAAGCTGAACGGAAAATAATGCGAACTTGTTGTGTAGGTTTAATGATCTCTTGGCTGTTTAAAGAAGACTCTTGGTGGTTGTTCCCTGGGTGTCGTGGGATATTGGGCTTTGGGTCGTAAGGCTGTGAACACCGAAGTCAGGACACCCTGACTTTATGGACTGCCAAAAATACACAAACCTAACGTGCCTCTCCGACCAAATATTGTCAGTGACAAATGGAACTGTAACGAACCCCGGTGGATGTTACAACCCTGATTGTCGACCACTTTTCTTGAAAAAGTCATCTTCTCCAGACATGCAAAAAAGATTTGCTCTAAAAAAGAATCAATTTTATATCCCCTACAAAGCTGACGTGAAGATGTAGGGGTGTTTGAGAGGGTAATCTTCATCGAGTTACATTTGAGGAAACGCCAATCCAAAACAAGTGAGGGAGTGGAAAAGGGGATGCGAGATGAAAGTTACTTTATGGGTACAAATTTCCAGGGTACACGTACAAACTTAATTTTACACCGTCTTCGGTTTCACCATCCTCGAAAACCTGGAGGGGGGGATGAACTTGATACATTTTTGACATTTTTAGGGTCCTATATAATAATAAAATTAAAAAATTACCCTTATAAGATCACTGATTCGTCTGTCTGTACGCTGAAGTCGAAGTTCTGACACAGAATAGACTACTTATTCTAGTCTGTGGTTCTGATCTGAATGAAAAACTCGACGAAAACATCTTTTTAGATGTAATTTAACACAGAACAAAATCTCCGAATCGCACCTGTTAAGCACTTCACGATTGTCAAACTCCGGCCTCGTCTGATAATTTTCGTTCGTGTTTAAAACACTCTCATTTTTCAACTTGTATTTTAGTCGCGTCAATGAAGCCTTTTACTCGGAAGTTTTCGGAAACAGCACCGACTTTGATGATTCTGATCTTAAAAAAATATTGTCTTTTTATGTTATTTAAAATTAGAAACCTCTTACGCGGGGACGACATTACAGACAGGGTGGTCACTTTCAATTGGCTCACTATTGAGGTCTCCTTAACCCTAGGAAATACAGAGTCCGTTAAATTAGAGAAAAGCTACACAATTTTATGTTTAATGAGAATCTGAAAAAAAATTAGTATAACTTCAGTCGTTGCTGAAATATCCTGAAAAAGTGAAAAAATCGAAATTTCTTTTTTTTTTGGCATATCTTCTTGCACTATTTAAAATAACATTATTTTTTTGTAGGTTTACATAAATTCCATATCTACCCATAAGCTGCTATTTGACATTACAAAGCTTTTGTAAGCCGACTATACATGAATTTTTGTAGTCAACTTTTGTTTTTCTTATTGCCGCCATATTGGTTTTTGGTTTTCTTTGGTCTTTGATTTGATTTTCATTGATTTTATTGATACCGAATGACATTGCGGCCATTAGAAAAACAAAAGTTAACTTTGAAAACTCTGGGATCTAGTCAGGTTAGAAATTTTTTGTTATGTTTATTGAATTATTTATTTTGATGACTTTGATGACTTTGAAAGCTTTTGATGACTTATGTAAGCCTACAATAAATTATTAGGTTATTTTCAATAATAATAAAGAGATACAATGTGTGATACAATGGTGGGGGTGAGAGCGGTGGTGGTAAAAATTCAAATTGAAACTTGAAAGATGCCAAATAAAAATTTGAAGTTGAGTTTTGTGAGCTTTTTTTTTCAAAAATGTTTCGTCTCTGAATAGTGAATTTCATTCCATAAGCGCATTACACAGTTACACACATATTATGACAATAAGAAAGCTTGATTTTTCAGTTTTTTCAGCATATTTCAGCAACGACTGAAGTTATCCTAAATTTTGTTTCAGATTCTTAAGCATAAAATTATGCAACTTTTCTCTAATTTAACCGACTATATGGTTTAGGAGTTCCCTATCATGAGCCAGTTGAAAATGACCAGCCTGGTGTATATAATACCATCCCCGCTCCAAGAGGTTTCTGATTTTAAATAATATAAAAAGACAAATTTTTTAAAACCGCCGGGATCATCAATGTCGGTAGAATTTCTGAGGACTTCCAACTATTGCCTGTTTTATGTATAGGTAGTTACAGGTACCTATTCATTGACTCGACTATTTTGCAAATTTTTCTTCAAGGTTCGTGTGTCTATAAAGTAGAGGAAACCTCATACGAAACACCTAAACGCACCGTCCTGTTCGGATTACCTATGTTTTTCAATTTTGTGAAATTTAAAACCAATCTATAAGACCTGCAGTAGAACCAATCAAATGTCATGGAATTTAATATAATAATTATGCCGAACTATGAAAAATGAGACACCTGCATTTTATGATAAGCTTTTGCGTTGTAGATTAATTTTCGGGGTCGTAATAATTAAATGAACAATGCAATCGTAAATATTGAGGTAATTAAAAGATTTCATAAATCATTTAAATACTTATTTCTAATCACCAATACTATAATCCATGAATATATGCCGCAACCGCACTTATCAGGCCGAGAAATATGTCCCTTGAAAATAACAAAATATTATCTAATGTAAAAGTACTATAGCCATTAACTGGGTATTTGTTTTCATTTGTTCCTTTTATAAATTCATCCTGAAATGATATTTATGTGCGAGTGATTCATAAAACACACTCTTTTTTTACACTTTTCTTAGTTCATAAAATGTATGATTATCATGGAGAGTGCATAAAGTAAAAACGAGTGAAATAAAGTGTCGTAGCGGTTCATTATTTAACGCTTGCCATAATCTGACACGTCACTGCAAGCCGACCAACGAAGTACAGTACATTTTCTAGTAAGCGGCCCGAGCGCAGGTGTACTGAGTTCTCCACGAGACGATGAACTACATATAGCCCGACGCCGATCCTTCCCCAAAGCTTGTTGACACCATGCACTCACTAGAGAAACGTCATAATTTATTCGCAGAGCGGCAGATCAATGTACAATTATTATTTTGTGTTTTGTGTCGTTTAGTTAAGTACCTAAATTGGATACCATTGTAGATGATTCAATGAATTAAATATCTTCTACACCAGAAGAAATTATTTTTCAATCAAATGTGGCTGCACAAAATCTATTACCTAAAAAATCTAAAAAAGTGTACATAAAACAAGTCTGTATAGTAAGCAGTGAGTCACCTTTAACTGACGTGATAAAAAAAGGCATTCTTCACACAACTATAACATTGGGTATTATAAAGGCTCATTAAATTAACGGGCAGGTTTCTTTTACCTTTTTTTAAAACTAAAATCGACGTCAAACAATTTGTATTAATATCTTTGTAGTCACTTTCATGTTGGGAATAAATAAATTGAAACATTTTCTATACCTAGACTCGATCTCGATCCTTTCTTCAAAAGCGACCACAGAAATCTGCCCGTTAAGCTAATGGGCGTTTATAATATCCACTGTAACACTTATATGAATACATTAAAAGTGTTTTTCTTTTAATAATAGCTTTTCGTCCTAATTTAAGTCATCCGTAGAAAAAATTTTGTATGCAACATTTGTTCAAAGTGACTTTTTTCACTTTTGGAATTGACGCACTCGTCTGATCAAACTTTCCAGTCGTGAAAAAAATAATGCATAGTTGTTATCTAAAAGTTATTTTATAGTTTTTAGTCCGTGTTAAAAACGTGGTACCTATTATACTTATTAAAAAAAATTATATAACTATTTTCTGCTTTTTGGTTTTGTTATGCGTATGAAATTTTAGCTTTCGAGCTGTAGAATTCACTCTTACACCGCCCACGTCTTTCACGTTGACGGTATAAGAATTTTCCAAAACAGACAGACAGACAAGGGAGTTAATATTATTTTATCATCTAGTTCTGAACAGCGTTTAAAGTTTCACGTCTCTAGTTTCAAGCTACTCTAAAATCGATTGAAAGATTTGAGAAGGGCAGAAATTATAAGACATACAGACAAGGAAGCATCTTAATAGACACGTATACGTATGAATAACTTGGAGACTTCATTACATTTCAAAACAACTTCCACGTAAAAAAAGTAGAACACTTGGCCGAAAAATAAATTATAAAGTATTATCAATTTGTAAATAAGTTATTGGAATTGTTATACATATCCAAACAACAATTCTAAGGACAAGTGTATTTAAACAGTCATTGCAAAAGTAGATTAAAAACAATTCCGGTACAAACACCTGCACCTACAGTAATACATAATTCTTGGGTACACTTAAAAATAAATTGTTTGAAAAGTTAATAGCAACTTGCAGGTGTATGTGTGATTAGGATTTAAAAACATGAATCACGTCAAGCTTATTTCCAGCAAACGAGTACAAACCAAGTGGTTTTACGGTCTGATAAGAATTGGAGTGGGTCTACGACGTTCATTGTTCCGCTTTAGGTGTAATGTATTCTTGTTCTTATCATAAGTGCAATGGGTGAGTACATAGTGTACTCGCCTGTACTTTTTTCGTGAAATTAATACTTGAAAAGGCTATAATTAGAAGGTTTTGATGGGCAGATTTTTTTTCAGAACTTGAAAAAAAAACTTGATTACCTACATGAAAATTATTCTAGCCATTATAGCGATTTTCAAAAAATTACCCTTCCATATTATAATTTAACAAGAAACAGTTTTTTCTAAACCTTTGATCCAAGTTTACTTCTCCTGGATTTTTAGTGATGACGTCATCAACTTTTTTCAGTGCGTAACAAACTAATTGTTTTCATCAACGAAAAAAATTAGGTACTATAATTATTAACTAACTTTTCTTAAATCTGAGTGCTGATTTTTATATACAGGTGTCCCACGACATGACTGCCATAGCCCGGGACTGTGTTGATGGGGTGATTTCAAGTCAAAAATGTCTAATGAACATACTATAACCAGAACGCTATCCTAACTGAACTAGAAGCATTTGAAATTTTAGATAAGTAGTAGCTGGACTTCTCTACTAATTTAAAAACCATTTAAAAATAAATCGCTTAATTGAATTAGTTGCTCAAAATGTCCACACATAGTCGAGTTCTTCTTAGAATTGGAGTGGTAGCTCTGCGAAGAGTCTCAGGATCAGCACGAATAGTTTCTGCGGCATCCATGATTTTAGCTACTAACTAGTTATTCTCTGTTTTCAATATTTCCTGCATAAACTAAACTTTTCACTCT
This sequence comes from Malachius bipustulatus, assembly GCA_910589415.1. Lineage (NCBI taxonomy): Eukaryota > Metazoa > Arthropoda > Insecta > Coleoptera > Melyridae > Malachius > Malachius bipustulatus. The sequence continues at coordinate 85,565,208 of OU342630.1, read as the reverse complement.
TCCCCATATAATATAACTGAACGTCTAAAGAATAGAAAAGTTTGAAATTGTACAACGGAGATAGCACGGCAAAGTTTATTAAAAATTGACGCAACGATTGAATAATATATGTATTATGAAATCGAGCTGTCAGTATATTATTTGATAGGGCATTAGTAATGCATGCTATTACTTATTAGCTAAAATTAGACTAAGCATTAGTTTGTTACCATATTATAAGAGTAAATAAAATGGTTTCTCTTCGATCATTTAGTAATACGTTCTTTATACGGCCAATTTCAGTTAGCTAGTGACGTACATTCCCCATGCGATGAAGGAATGTTCATTTCCTCACCGCTTGCGATGAGGGAATGTTCTATTTAAGCCAATCACTGCTCGGCATTTTGACAACTTAATTTCGGAATTTAACTCCGTAACGTCAACCAGTTACAATACGTCCAAAATAAGTTGGCCGTTTGAGGAGGGAGTATTCTGTCTTTTACCTACAATATCTGTAAAACTTTTAAAAATTATTAACTCGACTACCTATACCCTGCTATTATAGCCACGCCTGAAATCTGCAATGACCAATACAGTAGGTAAATTTTTAATATAACCTGTCTTCAACAGTAATTCTCAGAACCAGAGGCCAAGTTATTCTGGTCCTATTGTAAGATAAAGCCACGGCTACCTATCGCCCGACTAACTGTTGAAACGCTCTTAGCTTACATTATTGTGCCTGTATATGTAAATTATTGTGAATAAAGCTGAAAAATCAATAATTTAGATGCGCGCATTATATGCGCTTCAATCAACGCAGGCCCCAAGCGCATCTGACCTGACCTGACCAGATAGGTCATAATAACCAGGCTAGATAATATCTGTTCATGAAAATATTAAACAATAATAAAATGACTGGGTGGTGGTGTGATAAGAAATGGCATCGGAGTTGCTCTCCATTCCGCAGAATATCCTTTATTGATAATTGAAATGACTGGGAATTTAGTAAAAGATGACAACGCAAACATCAAGAAAATAAATCAATTGACAAGTTTTATTTTCTTTTTTTATGAATCTTCTCAAAAGGTCGAAAAGAAAATAGCATCTTCATCTCGCGAAGAATGGCTATTATCCACTCAAACGTTCCAAACGTTGAAATTTGTTGAAAATCGTTCTCGTGGATAATAGCTATCATTCTTCGCTCGTTGAAGAATATACTATTACAATAGTTTTACATTTTTGTTCTACAACCACTCTTCAAAAATTTTACATTTAATTAATAACATACTGCCGCTAGCTTTTGAAAAATAATTTTCGTTCCGCATAATATAATATAATTCTCATGGATATAAACAGACTTTCAGTTTCATAGTGATAAAAGAATGTAAAAAAATAGGTTTTATAAAAAAAATTAATCAATATATATTTTTTATTTTTATTTATTTTTTACTGCTTGGAACAACTGCTAGTACCGATTGCGCACTCGTCGATTCTAGGGTCTAGGGCCTAGGGCGGCGGTAGATACTTGTGTGTTCATTGTAGAAGTGTCGTTTAGTTCCTATTTACAGCTTTGCTCTGCTTATCAAATTCACAGATTTTGATTGATCCAAGTGCGGGAATTATATGAATTGTTATGATTGGACAAGAGCCGGGAATTATGAACTATAATTCAACAGCTACGAATAATAACCTTCATAATTCATCCAAGAAGCTTTAGTATTTTGAATATTATTCAATAATAAGAGTCTAAAAACTAATTAAAAAAATAACTTTAATAAATAACCAATAAAAAAAAATAAGTCAGGAGTAGGAGGTGCATACCCAAAAACTTAGTTAATAATTAATTTTTATCAACAAAATCAATTTAAAACTAAATATCTATAATAGATATACCTACCTAGACCTATAATTACCTACGGTTTTATCTGCACACACACTAGAATAATTAGTGCTTATTATGCACCAATAACATCCTCAATCACACTTTTGAACACGAGCATTTATCAGAAAATATCAAATATGTATGAGTAGGTAATATGTATTGTAATCAATCTCAGCAACAATTATTATTGTTACATGCACGCATCAATTAAAATCAATAAATTACATAACAGACATAACATAGATAAGTACTTTAAATCAGCTTACGCAGGTGCATTACCTGCGCTTTGACTTTGTACCTGTCTCAATTTAGATGTTAAAATATTATTGGATTAAATTGGACTCTGTCCTTCAATGTTTATTTACGAGTCAGCGGTTGAAAGATACTAGGTATATTATCACTGAACTTTTTTGACGTGTGATGTATAATTTTTGTTACGCCTTTTCTGGTCCGAACAATACTCATTTGGTCTCTTGTTTCGGTCAAAAAATAACGTTTTAGTCTATAGGAATTGTCTCCTTTGTCTTTTAGTATAAATTATCTTATTTTTATTATCTTATTATCTTATTATATTATTATTTATTATTAATTAACTCTTAAATTGTCACTTTCATTTCTAGGGATAAAAAGAAAAAATGTTAGTCGGGTTTATAATCCGGAGCGAGTTCGAGAAACTGTAAAATAATTTTAAGCCTTTGGTGAAAGTGTCTAGGCTAAACATGGAAAAATTGAAACTAGTACGACAGCGGGTAATAAATTACGGAATTCTGGAAGATTTCCAAGCAAATTCACAAGCAACAATAAGTTCAGCGTCAACGGAATTAAGCGTTTTTTTTTTGTGCAACTTGAAAAATTATACCTTCATTATCTTTCATCTTTTTTTACTCAATTTGGAAATTTTGTGAAGTTAGCCGGAAATTTTTCTTTTTGCTATTACACAAAAACAAAAGGTGGTCAAACTAAATTATTGGCTGGTTAAACGTGGTCAAACGATGCTCAATCGAATGCGCTATTATAGCAATCTGTGTTTCCCGAGTTTTTCCGGCTCATTTCACGAAGCTCTGTATATCCGGAAAATATGCATTCCGAATCTAGGTATGTTAAATAAATATTAACAGCGGATATTATAAAGGCTCATTAAGTTAACGGGCAGATTTCTGTGGTCATTTCTGAAGAAGGTATCGAGTTTGAGTAGAAATTTTTTGAATTTATCTATTCTTGACATGGAAGTAATTAGGTACAAAAATGTTAAGAAGAGTAATTTGACGTCGATATTATCTTCAAAAACGAATACAGAAATCTGCTCGTTAGCCTAATGAGCCTTTATAATATTGGCTTTAAGTCTTATAATCTCTTAAAGAATCACCCCCTGAATTTTGTCCCAATATTTAATTAACACCCTGTAAATCCGTGGTTATGTGGAGTGAAGTTTTTTATGTAGCAAATATGAAGAAAAGGTACTTGAAAAAGTTGTTTAGAAACATCTAGACCTCTGTACTAAATTTCAAAACCATTGGCCAATTATGATTTTTCATTTGTTTGATATCTATTTCACAAATCCAACACACTCCACTTTATTAAAAATTATAATAATAGGCGATGATTTCGAAATTTCATATTGAGACCTAAATGTTGAATCTAAACAACTTTTTCAAATAATTTTTCGTTGTATTTGGCCCATAAAATCGCTACTCCCCAGAAAAAATGTTTTTTTAAATTTTCAAGACATATCTAATTTGTCAAAAGTAAAATTATGTAAGAAATTAGTCTTTAAAACCAGGTAGGGCTGAACCCCAAAAAATAAAAATTTATATCAAAGATTTTATATCTTTTATAAGAATCGTTTCACCTATCCAGAGACACACTTTTTATACAGTGTCGGAAAATAAAAGGTGTGATTGCTTAGCGCGTTCTGAGAATAAAAGTTCTTATTAGCATGGGTCCGCAAACCCACCGTTTTAGAGCTACATGGTGTCAAAAAAAATCAGTAGTTTGTCGATCGATATCTCACGAACCCTAGGTACACATTGTACATTGTACATATCTTACTATTATTGATATTTGCTACTTTTTTAATGCCAACTAAATTTTTTTCATATGCCAGTGGTGTGGATTTTAGGCTTGCTGGAAATTTTTTGGCCCCTAATTTTCAACGACACTGGGAAAATTGGCATTGTGAAAGCACATTTTAAACTTTCAATGTTTTCGAGAAGAAAACAGTATTTTATGATGAAAAACATAAGTAGCAAGATGATTTTTGTTGTAGACAAAAACATAACTTATTAGGTAGGTAATTTTCTTTTCATGATTTGTATCTCTGATCTTTATCTCTGTAGCTCGGTTCCTGAGATATCGTCAAATAACTTGATTTTTTTACACCCTGTATCTTGAAAACGGTAAATTTGCTGGAGCCGTGTTAATAGGATTTTTTTCTTAGAACGAGACAAGGAATCGCACCGACACATGTTTTGAAACATTCTGTATACCCACGGAAAGATTCAAAATAAATAAAGGATTTCTTCAATTTATTTACGAACATTGTCGCATATACCGAAACTATAAATAATACTTCGTGATCAATATTATATAATTTGTTACTTCTTTGTAAATAAACTTCCTATTTTCTATTTTTTTTTCATAAAATTTTTGAAAAATTTGGCAAGTCATACCTAGTTAATAGATGATATTACTTTATTAACCACCATCATCCTTACATTTACATTTAAGATTTAAGGAGATACGGACAGTGAGGAAATTCTTATCTCCTTCTTATAGCAGAATATATACCCATTCGTTTTCAGCTATTCATTTCCTAGGAGGTCTTGAGTTTTTAACAAACACCACAAGCGGTCAAAAAAATCATAAAAAAATATCAAGCTCGTTGCAACAAGTTTGTTCTCATGCTACCATAATAAGTACCGATTTTTACGATTTTAAATTCTACAGAAACTCGTTTAGTACAACTTTTTTACTGTTGGGAATCTTGAGTTAACCTTACAAGTGAATAAAAAATAGAACCACCTGACGTGAAATAGAGGTTCTCATTGAGGACGCTTGGTAAATAACCATGTAAAAAACATGATTTGCTACGGTGCTCAGCCTTGTTTGCGTGCTAATATCCTCTACAAATGATCTGAGATATTTACCCAGCCTGGCAGTCAACAAGCACAGGTGTTGCTTACCATTGAAGGTTTGTTGGTACTTACATACATACAGTATGGTACAAACAATAACACATGTCCACAGTCATTAGATCGTACAAGTCGGTTAATTGATTTTTTGTTTTAAAAACAGCTGCGACATTTTCTATTTTCTTTAATAATATACCTACTTGTAGAGTCAGAGTCCTTGAATTAACCGTTTAGTTGTCAGAATACTATATAAAAAAATATTTGTTGTAGTAGGATAATAAATTCAATTACACATTTGCAATAATTGTTAAATTTAGCCAAGAAATGCAATAGGTAGGTAAGCAGAAAAATAATAATCAGCAAATCTTAACCGGAAATTTATTGTAATCAAGACCATCCATCCTGGTAACCGATAACTGTATGCATCATAATAATAATAGATGAGTGCGAATATTCAAAATTACCTACTTACTGACTGAAATATTTGATTGGTAAATAAATAGGCAAGGAATAACTATTATCTGAAAACTTAACTTTCTGAATTCTACCTATTGCAATTTATGTTAGTAGTTGTGTTTGATCATCCGGGTGTGAAAATTGCCCTTGAGACCTTCTACTCCGTTTTGTATTTTACATTTGATCGCCACGTGTCTAAAACAAACCCCATGGGGGTCCTCATATTCTACATGGTTCCTTGGAGCCTGGAACGTTTAAAAGAAAGCTTACATGAAAATTTTCTAAATATCTCTTCTGACGTCGGAGTAAGAGCCATTCGAGGAACTTCTTCTTTTTGAGAGAACAGAAGCGTAGTTAGTAGTACACCACTAATACCAGGAAACTGTGCCAGGAATAGAACAATGTATCAATCTGGTAGGTGACAAAGTAAGAAAAATTTAAATGAGCTGATCTTCTCCAGTTCAGAGAAGAGGCGTATAAACACCAAGTTTTATATTCGGGAGAATAAGTAAGTGCCCATATTTCCAGGTAATGTCATTTGATTTACCTGTCGTATTACAATATTACTTTCCTGTCGTCTGGACGAGAAAATATCGGAGCCGAATGCAATGCTCTGTTACTCGTACCCTAGACCCTAGAGTAAAATTTCAACAAGCTACGATATTCGAGCATATAGCAAACAAGCCAGCAGCGTAGCCACGATTAGGTATGTATAGGGGGGAGGGGGTACAAGGAAACGTAAATACATCCTGTACCTGTAATATTACTTTTTACAACTGTTGGAAAATTTTGTTACTACTTTGAAAGCTCTTAGGGGCGGCTTCGAATCGTCAAAGTTTTGTTGAAGAACAAATAAAGACCCTTGACATTTCTTCAAGGCCCTCTGCACACAAGATGAAAAATTTTATTTACGTCAAACATCAATAATGAAATAACATAATTATGTGATACATCGTTGTAAAGAGAAAAATAAATCTAATCTGAAAATGAAAAAAATTCAAAATGGCATTAAAAACAGTTGACTAACGATTTTCTTCTCAAATCTATCTTCTCGATATCTCAAGTAGTGCTAGAGCAATTATTGTAAAATTATTTTTGGATTCCTGCTTGTTGAAAAGTGTCCTAATAATGTTTCAGTTAAAAACGGATTGCTTGATTGATTTTTGAACAAAAAAATAAAAACAAAAACTGCAATTTTTTTTTTGAAATATTTTAACAACTAATAATGACAGCTCAAATTTATCTCCATATTATTAACCAGCACAAAAATACGCAGCTTTGTACTAATTTATCCAACTTCGTATCTGTTAAGTTAAGCGAGATTCCCATAGTGGCACGCGAAAAACGGACACCTATACAGAGTGTCCCAAGATTTCTTTATCAAGGGATATCCGCGTTATTTAAAAAAATAAACAAATGAAATTCGGGAAATTTCAACCATACCTTTGGTTGAATGGGGGTGTCGTTTGAAAAAAAAAAGTAGGGGATGATTACTTAGGGGTGGAAAGGCGTAAAGGAGCATTGAGGGTGCAACTGCAAAGCCTTAGGGGTATGGTTGAAATTTCCCGAATTTCACTTGTTTATTTTTTGAAATAACGCGGATATCCCTTGATAAATAAATCTTGGGACACCCGTATACAGACTGTCTCGTAATTAGCGTGCAATACTGTAACGGCATATTCTATTTTCAAAAGTTTGAAACAAAGTTCACATAAAAATAGGTCGAGAAATGCTTCCTAAGGGGGCTAGAGCCTCCGAAAGGGGAGCCCATGAAGATGGTTTTATTTAATATTTCATGGTTTTACACCATTCAAGATAGAAAAGTGAAATTTTGGGAATTTATCAAACTTTTTATGACTAATAAGATGCAATTACAATAATTTTAAAATTTCCATTAGGGGGGTCAGATAGTTGAGGAGTGAAAATTTCATTATGAATTTTTATGCCATGTAAGGTAATTTTCAAATCGATTTTAAGCGAAAACGATGCATGTTTAATCAAAATTCAACAAGACGACCATTTTTGTGTAAAAAGCTTCAAAATTTTATAATCCTGGCACGAGGTATGTACAAAAAAGTTAGGGTGGTTTTAACCTCACTCCTCACCTATCTGACCTCCCACCTAATGAAAATTTTAAAATTGTTGTAATTGTATCTTATTGGCCATAAAAAGTTTGATAAATTCCCGAAATTTCACTTTTCCATCTTGAACGGTTTCGGACATATTAAATAAAAATATTAAATAAAAACCATCTCCATGGTCTCCCATTTCGGGGGCTGTAAGTAGTCCCCTTAGGAAGCATTCCTCGACTTATTTTTATAGGAACTTTTTTTCAAATTTTTGAAAATAGAATCTGCTTTTTTATATTGCACGCTAATTACGGGACACCTGTATATCAATTTTTCATTTTTATTAATAATTTTTAAATAAAATTCTTGGATATCTGAAAAAACTTTAAAGAAATTAAAAACCATAGTTGGTCAATGGTTTTGAAATTTGGTACAGAGGTTGATTATGATGCTAAACTTGTTTAAATAACTTTTTGTTATGTTTACTACATAAATGGAACTTTACATAAAATGTTTTTTTTTCAAAATTATCAAGACAAATTAAAATTGTGTTATAAATTAGTTTTTAACCAAATACTAAAATACCAATTAATAAAATAAATATTTAAATCAAAATTTTTTCATTATTTATAAGAGTTCGTTTCACTTATCCGGGGGCACCTGAAAAAATTATATCAGATGCCTAAATACATTACAATTATTATTACAAAATATATTCCCGAATGCCCGGTTAACAGCAATGTTGTGGACCCGAAAATTCCTACTTGTTCTGCGTGGTATTAACTAGAACACCTGTAAATAATAAATATACTAGAAAACATTTCAGGCTCGTTCATCGACATCTGAACACTTGTTCGTATTTAAATGAAGTATTTTTTTCATCTGTTGTCTTTGGCAACAATGTGTGGATTCTAGATAAGATTAAGATTAAACAGGTTCAGATGTGAGGCTGTGCTGTGACATAAATTTGTTATCCCAACTTGACGTTGACGGTCATTTGCTATAAAATAATGTCTCATTTTCCAGGCAAATTAAGCTGAGTTATAATGAAATGCTGCTTCTGGAAATAAATTTCAAGAAAACATTTTCACCGATAATGACTAATAATTAAAAAAAAAAGATAAAATAGGTAATGAACAATAAACGAAAATATTTTTATGAGGCTTTATATAGTAGGTGTGTTAATAAAAAAATGTTCACGCATTATGTTTGTTTACTAATATAATATCCTTGACGACTATAAAGTATACAGGGTGATTCAAAACTCTTTTTATGAACTCCACTTGTGACTGGCTAATAGAGTTATTAGATGATTAGATTAGATTCATCAGCAATTTTTATTCAATGTTATATTTTTTTGCTATTATTTTATTATTTTATTATTATAGCTTTAGACGAGGCATATTAGGGAAAAAGAAAGGGTTCAGAGAAAAGTTTTGCTATAGTTTTGATTTTCTCAACCCCTATATGTATTTTTGGCTACAGAACATGAATTTGAAGTTTGCAGGCAAGCAATTGGCCTGGACCTTTGTTTTTTTTTGGCACTTTTCGCCCAAATTTTGTCATTTTGGAACTTTTTTACTTGGTTGGGGAGACGAGTAAACGTATTCTTCCTGAAACCGGGAAACCGGTGCAAAAAACATCACATGTTTCTTCACGCAATGAGTAGGTGCGTGGTGAGATACGACTTCAGCACCTTACAACCAAGAGAAATTGAAGTTTGTGAAAACTCTCACCAAACCCCTCCACAGTTTTGAAAAAAAAACTGTAAAACAAAAAAAAATGTAAGAATTTGGGAAAAAAGAGAATTCTAATGTGCATAGAACTATCAATTTTAAGAATTTTTTCATAAAGAGGGGCGCATTATTTTTAGTAGCCCAAGGGCACAGAATATCTAAAGATGGTTCAGGATTCACGACCATTTCTACATCACTCACCAAAGAGTTTTAAGAATCCGTAGTGTAGTGTTGCTAGTTATGATCGTTATTCCTTCTAATTATTATTGTGCTTGCTACTCCTTGGCAATCCCAATAACCAGACTGACCAAATTTCCTCTCAGCCGATAATAGTAACCTGCCTACGCGTTACGCGTACGTTTGGACTTAAATCGAATTTTTAAAACAAAAAGGAGTGAATCCATTGACGGGTTCAATCAAAGACATAACGATAACACTTTCAAAAAAACTTTGTTTTTTTATCCTAAATTTTCACATCAGCACACTTATATTATAGTACAGGGTTGCGTATAAACATAATAAATCTTTATAATCAACACACGCCTGTTGTATACTTGCACTTTATAAACACAACTGTAATGTATATGTCATCGTAAGTTAACTATTATAGTCCTTTGTGTACATTCTGACTCTTTTTAATGAACACCGAACTAAAATCGATGATTCGCCGATGAATGATAAAAATAAGCACATCTGGTGAAGAATAATCGTCTTACGAAATTTTCTTATAAACTCGAGAAAGAGTATAAACAAGCCGGCTTGACGCACGATGAAATTTGCATACATCTGGTACGTAATGTATTACCAAGTCATAAGTCTTATGTGTATGATTTTAAATCAAAGAACATTGAATTCAATTAGAAGCAATATCTAAATATAAACATGCAAAGCTCAGACATTGGTACAAATAGTTTTTGGAACAGAATTCGTAACTACTAATAACAATTATTATTATTAAGGCATTGTATATATTCTACTATTATTGGCGACTAAGACGTTGGCAATAATTTTGAAGTTGTAACATTATAAATTTCTCTATGACCAGAAGACTATCGATTATTCTTCCGAAACGGAAAGGTTGCAGCTTGCAGTCGTGTATCACGCTCAATAAAACGAGGCTGAATGATTAGGTCAACTCAAGGTTTTTTCTTAAGGCTTTTGTTTATTATAAAGAAGCTTTCCCTGCGTCGCACTTTTTTTCAGATATAACCAGAAACCCCAAAAGTAGGATATTCCCCACCCTCCCCACTCCCCGGCTAACTTCCTATATTTCAGACGTCAGGATTTTTTGTATATGCACCCTAAGCACGCTAACAAGTTTCTAAAGAAATCGCTTTTTTACCTGCTCCTGCTCACGCACTCTACACCTCCTTCATTGAATGGACTATATACTTACCATAAAACTTTTATACCCGCCTAATGCTCTAAGCGTGCTCTAAACGGTAATTTTCGAATGCAATAAAATGCAAAAATCGCTGATTTTATACACGATCTCTACGAAAATCTTTAAATCAATAATAAAATGAAACTTTTTATGCAAGTTTTACTAGAGCATTTTTAGAGACATTTAGAGATCCATTCTTTTTTCAGGTGTATGTTAACGAAAATGTCGCAAATCTTCTGAGACGGCTACAAAAACTACAATTACCTATCTGATAAGAAAAAACTAAGGAATCGCATAGCTTTCTTCTCAAGAATTTTGAGTATTTCTAACAGGGCGTTTCAGAAATACAGTAAATTAGAAGAGGATTAAAAGTAAAATTTATCAAATAGCTTTCACTTATAAAATATATCATACATGTATGATTATTGTCACCCGGAACATCCTATATATGTAATCGACTATAATGTAGTCGTGTGTTTGTTTATACAATTATTATTGTAGTTATGCTCGACATTTCGATCACTTAAACTATTTCGTCTTAAGATATAAACAGCCCTTTACAGCATCCAGCATCTGCCCCGCCGTATGAATTGGATGACGGGTCTATAAGGAGCTCAGCACCCCGCGCCGGCTGCGCTCCGGATGGTCGACGTACGGGAGTATTTCAGGCCGTCGTGGCGGTGATATGTGGCCGCGTCGCGGCGCTCCACGTGTGCCCGACTGACAGACGATCGCACATGTCTCGCTGTTTGTCAATGCACCGGCCCCCGAAATAACCCGAGCAGCTGTTACACCTGGCTGGACATTTTTTGCAGCATTTAACTCTTTCCTGATTAGGTGGAAAGTTAATTAATATTAGATTTCAGCTGTTCCCTCAGACAGACCACTTTGATATTTATTTATGGACGAACCTAGGATTAAACATTGTCTTGGGATGTAATATATGTAACGCAGCGATTGCTTCAGTACAATATGTGGCAGACATGAGTTAGTTATTCATCAAATTGTTTACTAAAATTGCTGTTGTAGTAGTCATTAAATTGGGTAATATGTATTTGTTAATTATTATGCTTGATGAATTGCGTCAGGAGATATAAGCATACACACCACCTTGTGCCAATATTATCCACCTACTGACAGTAGTTTCATATCTGATGGAAGCTGACGGTTTTAATGGACAATAATTAAGTAAATCTGTAGTAAAGTTTTTATTATATTTCTCATTTTCATTATTAAGTTCAAATAAGATTCATAGTGTGCTCACTCGTATAAGTCCTTTTTTTATTTTCTCCTTGATTTATCAATCTTGGCTCTTGGCAAAGTCTGTCATGTCGACAAACATCAAGTTACTCTACACTTGGCCATTCTGAGGGTTACAACTCCATTCCAATTCAATAATGTTTTCTGGATGACACAAGTGTTCGGTACAGTCCTCTGGTGGCGATAATATGTCAGACTGATGAGCTGGAAATATAACCAATGAAACATCAATGTCTCTATCTTTATCATACCATTAGCGTTGTTTCGTTCAGAAAACGTTATTGTTTTTCAATAAACGGATTGCTGTATAATTGATATGATTTATTATTGTATCAATTTGTTTCTTTTCATTCCAATTCCAAAGCCTGGTAAGTTCCACCTTTTTTACTTCTTTTATCTTTTTCAATTTTCATTCAGACAGTACATAAAGTTGAACATATGGTATGATGGTATTGTAAACGGCTTAAGATATATTTAATGCATTAATGTGTGATTCATCATTAATGCAACGTTATACATAGAACTGCAAAAAGTGATGCATATTATTATAAAAACAATATTTATGATTTATTGATTTATATGTATACCTACATTAAACAAAAACATTTAAATTTCAGTTAAAGTTTCCACACTGTTTATACAAAACGTAAACAGTATTTTCTAATTTTTCTATTGATGGAATCAAGAAAAAAACATCTTGAAAATACAATTTTTGTTAGAAATAAGTATTTTTAAAACCAGTCAAGTATAACATTTTATTTAAATTGGTATGCATATCTCGATCAAATATTCGAATAGTTTTCTTTGTTAAGCGGAGTCTTTATTTATACGTAAGCAGCCCTCCCAGAATAGAAAGTAATCACAGTTGATAGTGCATTAGGCCGTTCCTAGATCCCCTCGCAATGGGAAGCCCTTGGATAAAATGAAATGGTATTCCTGTAAAATGCGGCTTCCATTAGCGTGATTAGGTAAGAGAAATTGAACGACGGTCATGTGAGTCACTCTTTTACTAAATTAGACGCTTTCTAAGCACGTGGTCGCGATCAATAAAGACGCATGCATCGCTAGTTTTCCTTGCAACATGGTGAAAACTGTTTTAGAAACATCTGATGTGAAAAACAGCTGGAATAACGTAGTCGGTTTATTTTGTCGTTCTTTATGGCACTGGACGATATCATAAACTTTATTAAGTTGAATCTCTGTCAGTTGGAAACAAAAAAAAAAGTAGTGTGAAGAATTTACGATATACCATGCACTTGTATAATTTTACAATTCAAAAGAAATACATCAAGAGTCAAAGAATCAAAGAATCAACACTGATGTTTTGAGAAAAACTTGAGCACTTTTGATGAGAAAATTTTGTAAATTTTGTGAAGGCGATTGGCATTTATGATGGCAATCGTATATGGCTTTTCATCATTCAGTGCGAGTCCCTCATTTATAATAGTAAGTATTTGCAGGTTTGGTTATATGTATAGTTCTACAGCGAAAACGTTTCAGTGCCCCCCCCCCTCCCCTCCTTAAAAATGTTGTACTTAATTAGCATAAATTTTACTACTTTTTGACGTAAAACAGAGGTTAATATGTACTTTAAACGTCCTCACTGCTCACTGACAAACGGACTGTCAAAATTGAAAACTACATACTTATACCCTAATTTTTGTGTAGATAACATAGTGGCGGCTAGTGGATTGCAAAGTTAGTGAAATGTAGGACTCTCCTTACAGGATAAGATCCTTTCAACTCGATTTTTTTTTCAGTCAATTTTTTAGATGTTTTTTTCTCCCAGGTCCGGTTTGACAAGATCCGGTCAACTCCATTTTTTTTCAATGTCCGTTCGTCTCGATTTTTTTTGCAAGGTCGAGTTTGAGAAGATCCGGTAACGCTTCGGTTCAGCTAAAATTTGAGTTTATGCAAGATCCCGGTCAGCTCAAAGAAAGTCGGACCTTGTTAAAGAGGACTTTGCAAAAAAATCGAGCTCACCGAACCTTGTCAAACTGCACCTTTCTAAACAAAATTCGATCAGACCGGATCAGGTCAAACCGGACCTTGCTAAAAAGTTTCGAGCTAACCGGAGCTTTCAAAAAATAATTGGAGACTACCGGACCTACTCAAACCGTACCTTGCAACAAAACTGGCGAATATGATCCTAAATTATGATTAAAAATAATTTAGGATCATGAGAAAAAAAAACGTGAAGTGGCACTTCACTTACTTCATATGACAAGCCCCCTTTGCCAGATAATTAAAATAACTTTAAAGTGGATTTCACCTATTATGATCCTCCATGTTATTTGAAATTTTTAAATTGACAGAGACTTCAACGTCGTGTTTGACATTTTGATATATCGGTTTTACGTAAAAAAAAACAAATTTTCTGTTTAGAAATTAGTTTTTGTACCAAACTTCTATCTCATCCGGTTCAGAATTTACAGGGGAGGAGAACTGTAAACGTTCTACTGACACACGAACTGTCAAATGTAAAAACAACCTCATTTTTGTGTACCTAATAGATAATTTAAATATCTTAAAAATGGTGGTCTCAAATAACCCCTATGACATATAAAATGTTGAAGTTGACAGCTATTGCAACGTCATCTTTGATATTTGACACATATCAGTTTTTACGTCAAAAATTAGTAAATTCTTGCAATTGAATTTATTTTTTGTACGAACGTTTTCCTTCGGCTCAGAATTCAAAGAGAGGGGGTCTATAAATGTCTCACTGTATAATGATGGATCTATCCTTATTCTGTCGGGAGCCAGGACCTATACAGGGTGCACTTTCCGTGACCGTTAAAATATAAAAAAAAATACAAAAAATAATTTATTAATTCTAATAATAAGGAATGATATTGCAAAAAGAAAAAAAATCTCGATTTTTCAGTCTTTTCAGGATATATCAGGAACGGTCACACATATCTTGTACGGCTTGACGGATTCGAGATGGGCACAAAATTGCGCATCTTTTCAATATTTTAAGCGATCCTGTATTTCTTAGCGTTTACAATATAGCAATACTTGCGTAGTTATAGTTACTTATGCTAAAGCAGAAGGAGAAAAAATATTTTCGCGCTGACCGGACTTTTTCTAACCGATCTTTGCAAAAAAATCTCTTTTCAAGATGACCAGACCTAATCTAACCGGACTTAAAAAAAATCGTGCAGAAATTATTTTCGACCTGGCCGGAGCTTTGCCGTATCCAATTTGTGAAGAAGCACTTTCGAGCTGACTGGACTTTCTTTAACTTGCAAAGAAAGTTTCAGGAATAAATTCTCGAGCAGAGCGGAGCTTGCCTAACCCAAAAAGTACAAACGGCCTTGCAAAAAAAATCAAGAAAAAATGTTGGAGCTGACCTGACCTTGTCTAACTAGACTTGCAAAAAAATATTTTCGAAAGGAGAGGACCTCGTCTAAGCGAACCGTGAAAGATGGTCTCGTGTCGCTTGTAGCTTGTATACTCCCTGTATCTATGCCACTGATGTTTATTTCCATATCGCACATCTAGCTTTGTTTGGTCTACTCGCTAAATTCTAATAAGTATAATAATTAAAAGGTATCTATGGGTATAAGATAAAAGTATTCAGAAACGTCTTAAGTTATGCAACAATAAAGAGAAATTGAATCAAATTTTTTACAAGAGATTCTGTATAATAAGAATATATAATTTTCATCAGATTTCCGTATTAGACGGCGACCTTAAATCCTTCATTATTACTGGACTGGTATTACTTACTAATAAGTAATACATTGTAAGTATACTTAAAGTAAAACATTTCAACTTTCAAATAAACATTCTAATGTTTTAAATCAAAATGGTTACATTAACAACATCAGTATTAAAAACCTTCTTGCGCATCAATCGCAGAAATAGTGTATTTTTATGCGATTCAATAATAAATATTTTCTTCCTATTTTTTTTTATAATGAATTTAATGAAAAATAATCCGATTTTTTTTGGGAAAACTCCACCTACCTACAAAAAAAAAAAGAATGATCCTCTCGTGGATGCGAACCCGCTCCAACAGTTAGCTAGTCAAGGATGTAACAAACTGAGCCACACGGTGCGTTTCGAATTTGTAGTTATGATGGGGTAGATATAGGTATGTAGTACGTCAGGTACCTACATCTACTCATTTTATTTTTTAAACTGGTCATATCTTAGTTATTAAAAAACCAATTTGAATACTTTTTCACCTGCATGTAGGTGATTTAATTGTCGTTGCGATTGCTCTTCTAATTTTCAGAACCATTCATAATTGAATGTGAAAAAAAATAAAAAAGAAATTGCGAAACATTTCATCGATTTAATAATTTTATATAAGTGTAAGCTAATTTTGCACAAGCGAAAAACTTTTTTATCTTTCGTTTAAAGTGCTACATTAATCGAGGCGAATTGAAGCTAAGACATCAAATTATATGTTAAAGCAAAAAAAAATGGAAAATTTCGGTTCAACTTCTTCAAAAATGGACTCATAAACGGTTATAGAATTGACACATTTTCACCCTTTTTCCTACCCACGACACTGGCTTATTAATGGAAAATATGCTAATTTTATTGCATTAACTCAAATTTCCAATAATTTTCTTCAAATCCTGTTAATTTGATTTCAAAGTTTTTTTGCCATCTTGCTCATACAATGGTTCAAAAAATTGTCAATTTTCCGTTAATGTTCAAAAAATTCAAATGGCCGCCATTTTGAAACGGCTCGGCCGATTTTGCTCAAGTGCAATACCAGACCACTCCTTGTGGACATCTTACTCTCACAAAAATTTCAGCCCCCTAGATTGAAAACTGCGGCCAGAAACCGTGCCTCAAGGACCGGATTTGGGGAACTTTGAAAGGACACCCTGTAGAAGTAACGTGACTTTTGGATTTTTTTTCAACGAAAATCTAAAGTCATTCCCAAGCTTTACAAGAATCCAAAATTTCGTTCACTAATCTTGAAAGATAAAGCTACAGGAGCGTTTTTAAAATCGAAAAATCGTGATTTTGGAGAAATAAATAAATATATATATAAATATATATATAAATATATATATATATATATCGTGGGCAGGTGAATTTTGGAAAACCACTTTTTCGTGATCTGGGGGTCATGATCGGTGGACATTTGATGAGTTTGGGTGATTTTCGAAAAGTGATGTCGTCCTCAATAGTGTATTTTTTTGTTAAAAAATACACTAATATTTTCACCGCTTTTTAAATTGGCTTTCTGAAAATTTCCCTAGTCAGGTCATATTAGTGTAGTGGTTAACTGTGAAAATTGCATTTCACTTCGTTTGAAAACGTGCCTTAGAATGGATTTTTAAATTTAACAAAACCAAAATAAATGGTAAAACTGAACAATTTTGCCCCTTTTCCTTTGCCCGCCACTGGCTGACTTTACCTAAAAAATACTATTTTTTACACTACCTTCAATAGAACTGAAAAAGTGAAAAGGGAGCTTTGAAAACTGAAAATTTGAAATTTTAGAGGAATAAACATAATTTAAAAATATTCGAATATCTCCGCCATTTTTCTTATTTGCTTCTTGAAAATTTTCAGAATTAAGGGTTATTAGTATAGTTATCTACTGTAAAAATTTCAGTTCGATTCGTACAAAAATAGAAAAATAGAATAAACGGCTATATAGAAATTTAGCCTTTTTTACCCTTTTCCTACCCATGCCACTGGCTTAATAATAAAAAAATGCAAATTTTATTGCAATAACTCAAATTTCAATAACTATTCTTCCAATAATGCTAATTTTGCTTAAAAGTTTTTGTTTCTAACTTGCTTATTTAGAGGTTCAAAATCTATCAATTTTTCCTAAAATTTAAAAGGCAGCCATTTTGGAACGGCTACTCCGATTTTACTCAAGACCGACTACTTGCAGTTATATTACTACAAAAAAAATTTCAGCCCCCTAAATTGAAAACTGCAACCAGAAACCGTGCCTCATGACCGGTTTTTTTTTGGAAATTTGGAGGGACACCCTGTAAAAGTAACAAAACTTTAGGAAAATTATTTTTACGAAAATCAAACGTCATCTCTAAGTTTCACAAGAGTAAAAAATTTCGTTCATTAATCTTGAAAGGTGAAGCTACAGGAGCGTTTTTAAAATTTTAGAGAAATAAACATCATGTAAAAAAAATTCAAATAACTCCGCCATTTTTGTTATTTACTTCTTGAAATTTTTAAGGGCTGGAGGCTATTAGTATAGTTGCGTACTGTGAAAATTTCAATTTAATTCCTTCAAAAATGTGCTCATAAATTGTTAGAGAAATTTAGCGATTTTTACCCTTTTCCTACCCACGCCACTGGCTTATTAATAAAAGTAATGCAAATTTTATAACATTAAATGAAATTTCAATTAATTTTCCTCCAATCATGTTGATTTAGTTTCAAAGTTATTTTTCCATCTTACTCACACAGGGGTTCAAAAAAAAGCAATTTTTCCAAAAATTCAAATGGCCGCCATTTTGAAACGGCTCGGCCGATTTTGCTCAAGTACAATACCAGACCAGTTCTTATATATATCTTACTCCCACAAAAATTTCAGTCCCCTAGATTGAAAACTGCGACCTGAAATGAGATGACAAAAACGGCATATGGGGAATTTTGAAAGGACACCCTGTAGAAGTAACGCGACTTTAGGAATTTTTTTCAACGAAAATCTAACGTCGTTCCAAGGCTTTACAAGGATCCAAAATTTCATTCACTAATCTTGAAAGATAAAGCTACAGGAGCGTTTTTAAAATCGAAATTTCGCGATTTTGGAGAAATATATAAATATATATATACCGGGTGTCCCAGACTTAATTGACCAGGCCATATCTCATATACAGGTTGAGATAATCGAGCCGAATAAAAGGCATATTATTATAATTTTTCAAGCTGTATAACATGACAGCATGAAAACAACCCCCACTCCAACATCCCCTAAGTTGCAGCCCCCATCCTTAAAAAAATGAATAGCACCCTGTATATATTTTTGTATATTCAAAACCAGTATTCGATTCTCTATTCAGATGATTTTTCAGATTCAAAATTGGTTCAGAAATAACCAAGAAAAAGTTCATCAAGGTGGTCATGACTTTTTATCTTAACTTTATCTGAATGACTTTAGCTGTCAAAATTTATCAATATTTTGGTCATAGTTTTTAATTAGCAGGTCACAGTAATTATTAAGGTTCATGATAAAGTGCTTTGTCTCTTGTTTTATTTTTTTTTAATTTCCCAATATATCAGAATTATTAAATAAATTGTTTGGACTTTAGTTATAATAATAACTATCACCTGCCTGTTAAAAACTATGACTACTTAAATATTGATAAATTTTGACAGCTAAAGTCATTCAGAGAAAGTTCAGATAAAAAATCATGACCGCCTTGATGAACCTTTTCTTGGTTATTTCTAAACCAATTTTGAATCTGAAAAATCATCTGAATAGAGAATCGAATACTGGTTTTGAATATACAAAAATATATACAGGGTGCTATTCATTTTTTGAAGGGTGGGGGCTGCAACTTAGGGGATGTTGGAGTGGGGGTTGTTTTCATGCTGTCATGTTATACAGCTTGAAAAATTATAATAATATGCCTTTCATTCGGCTCGATTATCTCAACCTGTATATGAGATATGGCCTGGTCAATTAAGTCTGGGACACCCGGTATATAAATATATATATATATATCGTGGGCAGGTGAATTTTGGAAAACCACTTTTTCGTGATCTGGGGGTCATGATCGGTGGACATTTGATGAGTTTGGGTGATTTTCGAAAAGTGATGTCGTCCTCAATAGTGTATTTTTTTATTAAAAAATACACTAATAATTCGATTTTAGAGCCACATGCCAATGAAAAATTTTACTAATTACATGACCTCCTATAAATTATCTCAATGTTAAACGAAAACAGCAAAGCTGGTCGTGGTCGAGATAATTTGTGGCAATAAAACAACGCAATGTTTGAACAATTAGGCTGTCTGAAGGGCCCGTTCTCACGATACTACGATGCCCGGGTATCACACGGTAAGCTTAGCCAAGCACGATGGGAAAACAAGGCTCCGGAACGTAACAACGTGAGACGTAGTGGGAAGTGGGTCGTCTAATCTCAACGAGCGGCCCCCAATATCACTGGCATTTCCGCGGGGTGCTTTAGGTTCAAGGCAGGGCTTGTCTGCACTTTGTGTTATAAGATAACATAATGAAAAGCTATGCAAGCTTGCGATATTGGGAAAATAACGTATACCTACATTATTATAGCAGGCCAAAACGCACATTTGACCTCATTTTTTGACATAAATCGAGTCTGACTTAAATACGACTTATGGTTGGAATCTTGCATCATAAGTTACAAGTTACAAGTTTAAATAAGTAATTTTTCTAATTTAATTTAACTTAAACTAGGTAAATTAGGTAAATCACATTGTCACAGTTTTGGGTAATATACGAGACGAGAGATATTCCGACTTATGGCATCGTTATAGACGGTTATAGGTATGAATATCTCGTCTGTGCAAATTTGATGACTTTATTTGATTATTCTCGGGAGCCAGAGTCACATTGATAATTATTATTTGTTAATAAATATTGAAAAATCGTTTCGATCGTTCGAGTTTTTTAATACCCGCGCTTGTTTTCAAGCCGATGGACTAAAAAAACTTGACACTCCATGAGTGATTTTCACCCTTGATATTAAGGTCCTGAGTTGTATCGTGAAACCTCCGAAAGCCAAAAGTTAATCTAAATAAACCATTGAGAATACAATGATGAATCATCTTGAGCGCAAGAATTTTGACAATTATTATTTATGCACCACACTTTCACATCCCATATTTTGATTTAAATGATGCATGTTGGATGCGACGGCTTATAATAATACAAGAGCAACAATGTTGCATATTATTGGTAGGTATTCTTATTACATAGTTAAGTTTGCCAAGAGCAGGAAAGTGGAGCGACACCTGTGTCTGCTTTGTTAGTTGGACACACCGCTATGCGATTGTTTCCAAGCTACTTTAACATATTAAGTTATTCGCTATTAATTGTCATTCTGCAAGCAGAAGATAATTCGCACCTGTGCAAAGTGGAGCTTGTGCGAAGAATTTTTAAAAACCTAGAGTGCTCGTTGACCTTTTTGAGTTCAGCAAAGTCCATAAATAGTGAACAGGAGTATTTAGCTTCAGCTTTACTTCCGCAAAGTGATGCAACCTGTTGCATAAAATTTACAGCGGGTGTTCAGCCCTGCTTGATTATGCCCTAATTTCTTAATTTTAATTTTTTTAAATCATAGGCCAGTTATAACTTTAAATAATTTGAAAATTTTCAAATAAAAATGTAGGATTTGTGAAATAAACAATAAAAAAATATGGAAAATCATAGGTGGTCGATGGTTTTGAAATTTGATATACAGGGTGTCCCAGCTTATTCGAAGCGGTCTCTGTAGGCCAAACGATGGACTTTTTCAAAAAAAAAATTTGAAAATTCAAGTACAGAATCACAATGGCCATAATTTAAAATTATTTTGGAGTATACAGAGTGTCCCATATGACAGTGGCATATCAAAGCTATGTTTTTTTAAATGTTTTTTAAAATGCTCCTATGTTATTGCATTTTTAGTTTGTCTGAGAAGAAAAAATAAGATTGACTTTTACAGTTGGTATTTAAATTCAGAAGTTTTTGAGTTATAAACAAGTGAAAATCGTCATTTTTCAAGTTCAAGGCCCTGTACAACGAAAACGGTTCAAGATAGAGAAAAACGGCTTACATGTCCCTATTTTAACTTTTCATGTACTATCCTATGATATAGAAACATTTTTACTTTCTTTGATTTTTTTATTTGTCGACGCGTGGAGAAATCTAAGAATTTTTCAAATTTTTTATCACCCCGTATAAACATTTCATCTATAGGATAGTACATGAAAAAGTAAAATAGGGACATGTGCGCCGTTTTTCTCTATCTTCAGCCGTTTTCGTTATACAGGGCATTGAACTTGAAAAATGACGATTTTCACTTGTTTATAACTCACAAACTTCTGAATGTAAATACCAACTGTAACAGCCAATCTTATTTTCTCTTCTCAGACAATCTAAAAATGCAATAACATAGGAGCATTCCATTTAAAAAAACATAACTTTGATATGCCACTGTCATATGGGACACTCTGTATACTCCAAAATAATTTTAAATTATGGCCATTTAGATCCTGTACTTGAATTTGCATTTTTTTTTTTTTTTTTTTTTAAATCCATCGTTTGGCCTACAGAGACCGCTTCGAATAAGCTGGGACACCCTGTATACAGGATTATTCACGGTATACGCCACGGAAGTTAATGGCCGTGTCTCTGGATTTTAGGATCTTTTTATTTTTGGAGTGGATAGAGACCCGGCAGAGGTACGTTTTAAAATTATATTCACAATGTGTTCACAGGGTGTCCCAAAAGCATGAAACATATCAAAGTTATGTTTTTTTTTTTAATGGAATGCTCCTATGTTATTGCATTTTTAGATTGCCTGGGAAGAAAAAAGAAGATTGGCTTTTACAGTTGGTGTTTAAATTCAGAAGTTTGTGAGTTATAAACAAGTGAAAATTGTCATTTTTCAAGTTCAAGGCCCTGTACAAGGAATAAGGCTTAATATAGAGAAAAACGGCTTACATGTCCCTATTTTAACTTTTCATGTACTATCCAATGATGTAGATGAAATGTTTATACAGGGTGATAAAAAATTTGAAAAATTCTGAGATTTCTCCATCAATCCAGAGACACGGCCATAATCTTCCGTGACGTATACCGTGAATAACCCTGTAGAGGCCTTAATTGTTGAACTCTAATAAGTTGAATTCTAAACCACTTTTTCAAATAAATTTTCTTCGTTTTCGGTACATTAAAGACAGTTTGCTCCAGAGAAAAAAAGGGTTGAACCCCAAAAAAAAATTAAAATTTAAATTGAGAATTTTTTTTCTTTTATAAGTCATTTCACCTTATCCGGTGACACATTATGACAAAATATGGATGGTTTTTATTTCCAGTTCCGAAATTCCAGATCCCGAAATGGCGGACACGGACAGTACCACATCATACATTATGGATTAAAAATATTAAGTTCATTTATTTTTTCTCCATTTATCGCTTAAGAAGAAATTACCACTTTTGTGGAAAAAAAGTCACAACACTGCACTGAATACCTTTCTTTGGGAAGAAAAATAATGTATGAGTAGGTCTATAATACCCAGTAAGATGTTACACCATGCGAACATATGAAATGGCAAGTCCAACAAAGCTTTTAAAACAATAATTATCGTTGCACGGAAACATATTCAAACAAAAATATTATTCAAAATCCATTTTAGTTGCATTGTTGAGCTCGAATTCGAATAGCGATGCCACATTGAAAATTTTTGAGCTCAGGGAATAGGTAAACTTTGAATGCCTGTGATTCCGTTCCCGATAATAAAAAAAAAAAATGAAAAAACAAACACTATCGTAATAGTTATGTCAAATCATGTGTTTTACCAGTGAAGGTTGCTTTTACAAAGGAAACTTTTACAAAATTTGAAGTCTTTATAGGGCGAAGAAATCATCCTCGAATTTCCAGCTCTATCACTGGATTTACATGTAAAGTAGGTTGCGTCAGTGGAAGCAACTCCTGCGTTCCTTGTAGGCAAGTAATTTATGGACTTATTAACTTATGAACAGGAACAGGAGATAAAAAGTAACACAACAACCCTGTCGTAAAAGACCAGAATGGTCGCGAAATAAGGTAGATACTCGGAAAATATGTTTTTATTTTTAATGGAATTATTTGGATATTTGACAAATGATTGGCAACCTCATTTTGATATGGGGGATAACTGAAGAGCCTACTTAGGTCTTTTAATTCCAGGATAAATATTCTTAATTAGTGCAGGTCCTTGTTTTGGTACCTAATCCCGTGAGGTAGGTATGTGATAAGAATCTCCATTATATTGAGATTTTTCTTATTTGTTTTCACATGGTGGATGAGCCTTTATTATGTTTCTGTATATACATAAAAAAAATCCGAATTTTATCTCAAAATATTTAATTCCAAGATTTTCTAAGCAGATCGCCGATAAGCGAATTCTAAATATCTATTTATTATGTTTTCTAAATATGTAGGTACCAATTATGAAAATTTTTTAAGGAAAATACACGAATTTTATTCATAGATTTAAAGATTAACATTATCACCAGATGTCTATAATGATAATAGAGACAGTAAAATTTCCAGATCTCACCGCATCAAAAATAATTTCCAACACATTACTTATTTGATTCAACTGAATTTGAATAATGCATAATACAATATTTTGTATAAACACATTTCAACGGGAATTTTAATTTGTCTAGGATTCCGTTTATTTGAATATCTAGTGAATAATAATAATCAATTATACTTTTGTTAATTAAATGAAACCCTCAATTTGAAATTCTATTAATAAATTTCAAGGATTGAAAATATTGCATTAATACTGCTTTGTAATACATACTAAGACGCTTCGTTTTGATGAAAAAAGAAACATTCGTCTGAATTCTTATGTAAAACAAACTCTAACAGTTAATGATTGATTAGAAATAGTCTTACTATTTTTTTTTTTCAAAACTTCATGGTATAGCTACTACGAGTATACTGAGAAGAGAGTTAGATAGTTAGCCCTGCTATGTAGCGAGGAGGTGAATCAATAAAAAAGAGTTTGTGATGAGTTACTACGGGTACAAGGCCAGGAACAAATCGAGGTAGGTAATATAGGTATAAAAACATCAAGTGAGAGCGAAATAATTCAACTGATCTCCTGAAATTATTGCAATTCAAACCGAACACGCAATCTCGGACGCAAACTTTGGAAAAGAAAAACAGAGTTTAACTTATCCATAGCTGCATTCTGATCAGAGGCGTAAAAGGATTTGCGAGATGCTGGGTGTCAGAAAGACCAGAATCACCCAACTGTCTTCAGAATCCGACGGTATGCAGAAAAAGATTAAGAAAATCAAGAATTCTTTTGGTAACCACCGTAACATGATATTTGTTCGGAACTTCGTAACGTCAATTGAAAAGATTAAAACGAAACCAATTCGCCCTAAATTACATTAAAAGTTCATAACTGCTTATCGAGGAGGTTTTTATAAGAGCTTTTCTACTCCCAACCTTTAATCTGCATATTAAGTATGAATCACCAGTGCTTTAATGGGTCTCATTAAGATACAAATTTTCATTAAAGCACTGGTCAAGCTATCCAATGACAGAGGAGCATTTGCAATCGAATCGGTTCCCTTTCGCTCACAATCGGGTCGGCAAACCAACCGAAGTCACAGAGTTGTCATACTCACGACAAAAATTGCCTTGTGATATAAGTTCTGTATTTCTGAAAAAAAATTCTGAACGTTTATTTAATTTAGAACATAAGTAACATTCAAAGAAAATTTATCAAGATTTTATGTTACCTTAATTAATTTGATAGGTAGGTATATCGTGTAAAAGATAGGAAGATAAAGTATAATATCATTCGTAGCGCTCCGTGATAGTTCAAAGCGGCAACGCTGCGACCGTCGCGTGCGCAGGCAAACATATCGTAATTAATGGCAGTCAATGTTATTAAAATTATTAATTAATCTGAAAATCAAAGCGTAAAATTCGGAATTCGAACTTCGCATAATAAAAATTACGCAGTAGTGAGTAGTGCCCTTAAACTTGATACTAAAACATGTCTCAGCAGAATCTTAGCGACGAAGAGAAAATTTGGTACCTAATATGCGTAAGCAAATAGCAACCTATCTTAACCTCAATGATTCGCAATTGTACACGGGTCATTGTTAAAATATATAACTTTTCAATCTTTTCTATGAAATAAAAAAGGGTCGTAGAAAAAATAGTGTATGGAACTCGCAGATAATGGCTATTAATACGCTCTTATGATGGTTAAGACACTCGCCTACGGCTCGTATCTTAACCATCATACTCGCGTATTAATAGCCTTCATTATAAGCTCGTTGCATAATATACTATTTTATAAGATCCAATATGGCGGAAGTTTTACATGTAAATTCGCATTTCACATTAATCGCGAAATGCGATGAATTTCAAAGAAGGACGTCCACCATATTTGGATGAAATTGGATGAAATATTAGATCCGCCATTTTGTTTTTTGAAAATCTGATACCGGATTCCCAATCAGTGACCCAAAGAACCCCCTAATGATGACTTTGCTGAAAATGTGACGATATTTAAAAACGAATATATGTAGTTAAAAAAAACTTCAAAAATATTGAAGACGGTTGAGTTTTGGCGTTCTCTGCATTCGTAGTTGGTACCATTAGCATGCCAAAAAAAAATTGAAAAGACTTATATTGCTATAAAGAAACTCAAAGCTACAACTTTTTTTCGGTTCATTTTTCACCCCCTATTATTATTGCATTGTTGTAAAATCGAAAAAACCGATTCCACCGATTCCATAAAGGTGTCATTTCCGAGAATTTATTATATTTTGAGCAATAAGAAATTTCAAAAAAGGTCAAAACAGAAGTTGCTGGATATATCCTCGTAACATGTTTTGTAATAGTATATACTTTCTTTTACGTACAACCAATATCCCTCAAATTCAACATCGCGTGTAAATTCATATAGACATGTGTCATAAAATTCTAGATAGGTTTATATTTTATTAAAAAAAATAGTTTTTTTATTAATAGGTACCCCAAATATCCTTTAGCCGATATTGATGATATTCGGCAGTGTTACTTGCAGTAATGAGGAGCTCCTTTAGACCAGGGGCGTCCAGGGGGTCACCTTCACCAATATTATTACAAAGAAAAATGTACATTCATTTTAGGACACATGTTTATATGAACTTTTTTACTTGTTCATGACCCATACTATTATTGTCCCCTTAAATATTTCCCTTTCCTCCCGAAGCACCCTGTATATAGACTATAGACAAAGAATACGTCAAGGTCTTGAAACAAATCACAGCAACTCTTGTGGAGTGCTCAAAAGAGTTTCTACGGTCTTAATTTTTCACATAAAAGTAATTTGTCTTTGGAACCATGCATTTTTCAGCTATCGACAAAGAACCCAGTTTTATTTTTTAGAAAATGTGAAAAAATTATAATTTTACAAAAAAATAAAATTATATTTTTTATTTCTATCTCTATTTCTTTTTCTTTCAAATTCTAAGAAATTGGTTGGACGGTTTTGATAGAGAATCAAATGATTATGAATTACCTACGCAAATTTGGTGTAAAAAATGATGAGCCTTTGTCAAGAAAATCGGTCGAATTTTGAATCATCCACCGCTATCATTACACAGATTCGTTCCGGAGTTTTAACAAGACAAAAAAAAACAGATTGATCAAATCAAGCCAAAAAGTAAAAAGCCTCAACCCTATTACAGGAAACATGTGATTTATAGCGCTGCCCTGACCTATTGTATTACTGCTGTTATCGTTAATTTCAATCCACAATTATTATAATGATTATAAATTATATCTTCTTTTAATAATTTGGTAATGTCAGTGTCCTGTTACAACACCCGCACCTAATCGTATACACATTGCAACGGGAAATGATCTTTATTATGAAACTGCAGAGTCATTAAATTACTAAAAAAATATGCTGTACCTACAAAATAAGAGTATGGCAGAGATTTATTACCTTAGTGCCATTCCATTGGTAGTAGTTGGATTATGTAACTTCGGTTTTCAATTCGGTTTAATTGTTTTGTGAACTCGAAAACGAAATACCGTAGGTAGTGTCTAGTAATCCAGTGCATTAACTTCAACATTTTCTAATGATATGTTTCACATAATAGGTAGTGTTATCATCATGCAAAGTGAAAGTTTTCATCGAAGTAACAAGCAAAACATCATTAAAGCGTTATTATTACTTATATTTCTTACACGACTTGAAAGCATTCTTCCATAGCGCGATCTGACCTGCCTAATTAAGATGACATCATTTTGATACACATAACGATGACGTGCTGCGGGATCTCTAAAATAAAAGAACTAAATTATTTGGTTCTCGCTTGGGCAACCATCGGTTAAGTTAAGAATAGGAAACTTTTGTTATGTTTCATGCGTTCAACGCTGTAGGTGAATCTCGACGACCTAATTAGTTAGTTAGCCACCTGCGCTCGTAAATGACGTCAGGCTAGGCAATAATTAGTATTCTACTGACTTCCAAGGAATTCTAATGCGAACAATTTCTTTTTCGGTTTTCGATGTTTAGTTTTACATCCAACATTTTTAGAGCTCTTTTAAACCGTCTGTAAGATTTTACATGGAGATTTGTAGTCAGTATTATAATAATAGCCCAGTAAAAAATCGAACCTATGTACCTATATCTAGTTCTTTGCCGTAAGTCCCTAATTAAGTATACTATGCATGACTAACTATTTTCGACATCCTGATAATAATATCTATATAACAGTTACAAACTAAAATTAAAAAGAAATATATGAAGAAATATATTTATAGAAAGAAATGCAGCACTTTGTCGTTTTGAAAAAATCTCTGAAGTCTGAATTTTTTTGCATAGGTTATACTGTTTCATTATACTTTTCATTAATACTACTGTATTAATTTTTTATGACTATGAATACTACTTTATATACAGGTTGAGTCGTTAATGGCGCATTTCCTCAACGGTACAAAAATTCGTGCATTACAGAAATAATAACAAAAAAAAAAAATTCTTGTAAACTGACCGAGATATGAAGAGGTAAAGTTGAGAACTCGACTTATTTAATATTGACAGGTTTAAGATCGTGAAAAAAATCAACAAATGATTTAAATTTATATGAATGAAATTACCTTCAGTTTTTTTCATTAGTACCTATAGAATACCAGAAAACTGAAATTAATTTCGTTGCAAATAAATTTAAATTGTGATTTTGAAAAAAAACACGACATTTGAAAGAAGAGGCAGTAGTCTCTATTTTAAGCAAACAAATGCATTAAAACTGTCAATATTAGAGAAATTGAGTTCTCCACTTTACCTCTTCATAACTGGGTCCATTAACAAGAAATTTTTCCCATCAATTTTTTCTTGCTGCACGATATGCCCCCTACAACGTACGGTTGAGAAAATGCGCCGGATAAACAAGTGGGTTATGAAAGTTGTTCGCCTGGAAGAGGTACATTCGATTGACACAAAACTTGACCAACCCCCACCTCCTGGGGGGGGGGCAACTTTGAAATCCTAAATGAGAGCCCACATTTTTATTGCAGATTCGGATTTTAAGGCTAAAAACACGTCCCCCCTTCCCCCTTTACGGCTTTTGATCGCCATAAACATATTTGAATTCCAGCAATTTTAACCGAGGGATGATTTTCATATGATCCGGACGGGTACCGAACTCTGAAAATTATTAAAATCAAGTTGGTAGGTAGATATCTACAGTTGGGCGAACGTTATCCAGCTGCGATTTTCAATGAAACCTTAAGATTTCATTATGTTTTCACTATGTAATAAATACACCTTTCTATTTTTTTTAATTCGCTATATTTGCTTACATGTCAGATAACACCTTCTTAGCGGTTGCGGTGGTAACAAAATGAAAAATTCAAATTTAACTGACAGAGAAAGGAAACCTCTTTGTAACGAGACTAATATTGTTAAATTCCGATGAGGTTACCCGGAATAATCGGCATTTGAATAAATAAAGTTTAACGTCCCCCCCTCCCTCACTTTATTAATGGATTTATTGAAAAAAAAAACTACAAGACAAAAAATGGGAGTTATTTAAGCATGATATTTTGAATATATCTCGATTTTGAAAAATGATGATAAAATGCCAATTCTTTATTTGGTCATGGCTGATTTATGGCTTTATTTGGTCACCCCCTAGTATTTTAGACATTTTAGACGCTTAGTAAAATTATTTTCCACAGATTTTTTAGGGCCACTTCCCTTGATTAAAATTTTTCCGTGAGGCTGTCTAGCTTTTGATAAAATATGTAAAAACCAAAATTGATCTATATAGTTGCGTTAACATTAGTGGGGGGGGGGGTAAAAAAGTTGGAGCCCCATCTACAGTACGTTCTTGGTTTAAGTTGTTGTAATATTAGGCTAATTATTAAAAAAAATACCCAAAAAAAATTTTTTTTGAAACATATTGACCCGTTTTGGAGTTATACAAAAAAAATGTATTTTTTTCAACATATTGAACATCCTGTAACTTGGTTAATACTTATTTTAAAGAATGGGTTCGTTAAGACTTTTTGTCTTAAAATTAAGTAAATATTCTACCATCGAAGTTAGTCCCCATTATTCTGGGATACCTGAATAGAAATTAATTCAGGAAGTAGTGAATATAGGTATCTAATAATTTTATTGCCTTTTTCTTTCTAGATCTCCTTCATATACCAACAGGGTATAAGAAAAAAAAGATGGAAAGTTTTAAGAGGGTTATGGACCAAAATAAGTCAAAACATCTTAAGAAACATGGGTCCGCAAATTGACCGTTTCGGAGATACGGAGAAATCTTTTTTCACATTTTGGTCGCTGAAATATGCTGAAAAATACTGAAAATTCGAATTTTCTTATTTTGTGCATATCTTTTTTATCATTGGAAATTAATAAGTTATTTTTAGTAGTTTTACGAGAGTCATCAATAGCCGACTAGATCCAAGAATTTTCGTGATTAACTTTTGTTTTTCTAATGGCCGCTATAAGTATGGTTTTTCATATCATTGATTTGATTTTAATTAATTTTCTTATTAATAATGATAATAATAATACCAGATATTAATACCAGATGACATGAAAAAACAATATGGCGGCCATTAGAAAAACAAGACTTGACCTTACAAATTATGGGATCTAATCAGCTTCGAATATTTTTAGGAAAATTTCTGCGGCTTAGAAAAATTTTGTAACGTTAAAGTTTGATTACTTATGTATAAACTTAAATTTTTAGATATCGTAGATTTTTATTAAGCATAAAATTGTGAAACTTTCCTCTGATTCTGTAACGCCTATGGTTTAGGAGATATCAATGGTGAGCCAGTTGAAAGTGACCAGCCTGTAGTAATGTCGTCCCCGCTCCAAAAGGTTCCTGATTTTAGTAATAATAATTTACAAATTTCTTAAAACCAGAAACATCAAAATCGATGCTGTTTCTGAGTATTTTCAACGAATTGCCTGTTTTGCGTATTTATTGAGGCGACTAAAATTATGTGTGTTTGACTGCTGACTATGATAAGAAAACGCAAGTTTTTTTTTCAAATTAAAAAAATATTCTTGTGAATAATTACTTTATCATCAGTTATCACCTTATCCAATCTTTTATTGATATTCTTTTGTATAAGTTTCTATAGTTGTTTTTATATATTAAAAAAATATTGTGATAAGTTCTCAAAATGTAAAAAAAAATTAATCCTCCATATCTCCGAAACCGTAAAAGATTTTTTAATTTATTTTGATCCATATATGTATACTATACTCCCTTCAAATATATACGATCTTTTTTAGCACCTTGTATCTACCTATATTATTTAAGGCTTTAATGAAATTTTATTTATCCCAATTTATGTAGGTATAATATTTTCAATGTGAAAAATTTCTTCCCACGAATCAGCTGAATTATGCATGATCTACCTATATTGATGACCATCTGGGGATGGATATTGAATGTTTCTACAAATGTTTTCCGAATTATTCACGGTGTGATGTTTACAATATTATTATATCGTTATCTAACTGTTCGTGAGCGTAAATAATAAATAAGAAAGTCCAACAGCTATAAGAAGAGGGCAATCTGGTGACCACGTTGCACACCTGAACAATGTTCTCTCCTCATCGCTTCTTCGTTAACATATCTATGGCAGCTTGTAGGAAATCTGGCTTCTATAGTATTATAAAGGCGAGATGACATCGGGAAGATGTGATTGAGCCATATGCTACTCGCCGCCTTTAGTGTCGGTGAAAACTGTTCATACAACTGATGGGCAATATGGTAGGCAGATTGTGGGAATTGAAAATAACTCAAGCTAAAATAAGCCAAAAGTACGATTGGTAACATACTGTGTACAGATTTCGGTTCGACACTGAACAGTTACGGGGGATGCATCTTGTCTGCACTCCTTCAGGATGCGATTCACAGAAGTTCGGGTGGATGGATTGTTTTTTAGGCCAAATGTTCAACAGATACGCCAAACATTGGGTTATTTCTATATGCCACGACACGACTGGCAGGAAATCTGTTCTCTGGTGTGTGTATTATTTCGAATTATTCACAGTCCTTGCCTTTGATACCGATATCTTTCAGAGAGAAGTTATACATACAGCATAACAAAAAAAAATCAAAAGAAAATACATGTCGCTGATGGATAACAGAAAGTCAATGAAATTAAATACATACCAAAAATATTCTGTAATAGGTGACTACTCTCGCGAGGAAAATCACTGACGGTTCAAACACAAAAAATAGACATATGCAATATTTTAAAATGTGGGTGTTATTTATGTGCACACATGCGACTTCAGTAATTCTTATTAATGTTTAAGTAAAACGTGAGAGGTACTGCTGAGTTATTTATTTAAAGAATCTTAAATGAAAAACAATTATGCAAAAAGAGTCCTGACCTGACCTTAACTCTTTGGTAAGATGGTTCGTTCAAAGCTCAAAGCCAACTTAATTTCGTCCTTTGGTAATTGATACTAATTTTTTATTCATATTTCATACTTTATTTAGGTATAGATATACACGGTATGGTTACCTTTTAATTTGCTCAACATTGGGATTTCTTAAATCATAGTTTGAGTTTGAAAAAGAACTTTGGCGTTTAAAATGAGAGCTTATTATTGCTTTGGTGCTAACAAATACAAGATTTCTATGTATATAACTACCGTCTACAAAAAACTTTAAGACAAGCAAGATGACTTCATATCGACGCGTTGCCGTGAAAAATTGTTTTTGTTTTTTTTTTGTGAAAAAAGAAAAATCAATTTTTTGAATTTTTTAATGTGATAGATTTTGGATTTATGTGATTTTTTTAATAACGAATAACATAAAAATTGATATGGCGATCATAAGAACCCTGAAATTTATTAGGCTTTAAATTTTTTCAAATGGTAGATGATAGATGTCTTAAGTGACCCAACAAAAAATAATAAATTTATATCCAATAATAAGAAAGATTACTAAAATAAGGAATATCGATTTTTTTCAGCTTTTCCAGCATATTTCAGCAACGACCTAAGTTTCGTTGCAGATTATTAATATGTATATGTATAAGATACTAATTTAATCGTTTCTGAATCATTTATTCTTTAAGATTAAGAGAACCCAATGGTGAGCAAGTTGAAAGTGTGTATTTCTTCTGACCTTATAACAAAACACGCTAATACAAAAATGTACACTAATTTAGAAATAAAAAAAAAGTAACACATTACGATGAATGAAAATATTGTTTTACTAAAACTTAATCAGCCTAAGCTGTAATTTACTTACTATATCAAAGTCAAAAAAGACATTTAATCCTACCCCTAAAACAAATATAAGTAATATAACAGATCTATCTTTATAACTTCCAGTTCATTAACATTGGATATGAAGGATATAAATAAATAACAAAGCAGCTTTCAGTCTTTCGAATGAGGGAGAGGGTGCAGAATCTATTTGCCCTGTTCAAATATTAAAGATCGACATAGAGGCCTCTGACAGTAATTTCAGCATCACTGTCTATACACTACATGTCTAAATAGAATACTGCGAGTATTTCAGCTTTCAGCTTTCGTGATCATAGTATTCAAGTGCACTGAAAAGGGTAATGAATTTTTCAGGCGTGTCTTGGCTTCTTCGAAATCCTGACAAGCTTAATTCCTTGTTTATATCCATCTAGTACTTGTACGTATCCAACATGCAACCTTTAAACACCCTTTGATTATTTATTGACGTAATTTGCGTTGTAATTCAAGCAGAAATACCTATTATGGCACTATCAAGTGTATCAAGTCTCTAGTCTGAACGAAAAAACGAATTAATGTAATCGCGCATAAACGATAACAAAAGACTATTATTAAATTTAATAGTCTAGTAGGTCAAGCTATATTCCAGGATAGAGGGATACCGACCTATACAGCGCCGTAATAATAAGACGCCGACCGTGCACTTTGGCTAGCGTATAAACTGGAAAACCGCATATACAGGGTGAGGCGCGAGAAGCTTATAGGGCATTTTTTCAAGTGTTGGGAGTAGAAGTCTAAAATTGTACATGTATGATTTTAATTTCGACGAGCTAAACAAAAATATTTAAAACCCCTCACCACTTCCGGTTATTTTTTATTTTATTTATTATTTTTTTTTTATTGAAAATGCACATGCACTGCAGGGAAATCCCTATGACGCTCTGGGAGCGGTGCACGAGCGGAGATATCGATTCACGTTGGCCTTGAATCTCTGTAGGTTGTATACTTCGGGAAACACGCCCTTTGGAATGCTATTCCAAAGTGATGCGGTTCTATACATAAAAGAAGTCTGAAATAGGGTGGTACGAGGTGTAACGAGCTGAACCTGATACGGATGAGCGTCTGCGGCTCGACGTGTATTTCTGCCCGGTCTTGTTCTTGGTGGGATCAAGCGGGCCACGTTTTTTGAACAATTTCCATTAAAATATCTATAAAACAGACTCAGGTCAGCTACTCTTCTTCGATGTTCGAGAGTGTCTAAATTTTTTGTCAAATCTGGGTCCCCAATCAAGCGGATGGCTCTTTTCTGAATAGAGTCGAGTAGTCTCATCGTATGTTTGGGAGCTGAGCTCCAAACGTGTGAGCAGTACTCCAAGGATGGTCGGATTTGAGCCTTGTATAAGAGGAGAAGCTGTTGTGGTGTATAAAATTTCTTCGTGCGGAAGAGTGTTCCAAGTTTTTGAGAAGCACTCTTCGCCAGACCTGCAACATGATCATGCCAAGACATGTTCTCTCCGAGGCTCACTCCAAGTAAACGAAGAGATGACGCTGGGGTAAGAGAGTGTCCCGCCATCATCATATCTGGCTCCAAAACGTTGGTCTTTTTGGAGAAGATGATTGCTTGGGTTTTTCCAGCATTAAATTGGACTTGGTTTCTATCGCCCCAAGTTAGAATGTCTTGCAAGTCATTGTTAAGTATGGCAACTTCTGCTCCCTGCGGGTCTGTGCGTCGATGACAGATGTTCGCGCATCTAACGTATAAGAAGATATGAGGGTCCTGTCGTCGGCAAAACTGTATATTGGATTTTTTGTTGTTTCAAGCAAGTCGTTTATAAATATTAGAAAGAGAGTCGGGGATAAAATGGATCCCTGGGGCACACCGGCATTGATGGAAAAGGTCTCAGAAAGAACTCCATCGACTGCCACCTGCAATGAACGATTTCCGAGATAACTCGTAAGCCACAAGCAGAATTTCTCGGGCATGCCATAGGCCTGCAGTTTTGCCAACTGTCCACCATGCCAAACACGGTCGAAAGCTCTAGAAATATCAAGCGCAACCACTCGAGACTCCCCATGGTGCTCGATTGCGCCGTTCCACAGCTCGGTGACGTAAGTGAGGAGGTCACCAGTTGACCTCTGTTTGCGGAATCCGTATTGGCGGTCGCTGATTATATTAGCTGCTTTATACCGGAAGTTGTCATCAACTGTCTTATTTTAAATGGGACACCCTGTATATTATTACATTTTGAGATTGCCTGAAAAAATGCAATAAAAATGACGTTTACAGTTCAAAGTTGTACCGAGTGGCTTATAAGTTATAAACAAATGAAAATCGCAGTTTTCCATTTGTCCCTACCTAACACATCCCTACATCCCTACATTACATGTCCCTATCTTAACTTTCCACGTAGTATCCGATGGTACTGATGAAATTTGTATACAAAGTGATGAAAAATCAGCGATTTTCTTAAATTAATAATTTTTTTCTGTAGGACTCCAGCGTAGTATATGAAAAGTTAAGATAGGGACATGTAAACCGTTTTCCGATATCTTGACCCGTTTTCAAGCTAAGCTGCTTTGAACATGTAAAATTTATATTTTCATTTGTTTATAACTCATTAATTACTCGTTACAAATTTGAACTGTAAACATAATTTTTATTACTTTTTTTCAGTCAATCTGAAAATGTAATAATAGACAGGGTGTACCATTTAAAAAAAGAAAAAGATGGCAACTTCCGGTATAACCAGAAGAGGTGTGGAGTTGTAAATATTTTAGTTGAGCTCGTCAAAACTGAAATCCTAAATGTACAAATTTTTAGACTTCTACTCCCAACACTTCTCCATATAAAAATGCCGTAAGGTTTGGCACCTCACCCTGTACATACGGTATGTTATGTTGCGTTATGTTACGTAATTTTGTATTAATTGCTTTTACTGCTTTTTTTGCCGCCTCGGCGATGCCGCTACATTTCGAGCGGCGTCGCGACGCTAGCGATATTAACAGAAGATATTCATTTAAAATAGGGACATGTAAGCCGTTTTGCGATATCTTGAGCCATTTCCGATGTACACTGCTTTCAAAGTGAAAACTTGCGATTTTCATTTGTTTATAACTCAGAAACTAATTAATTTAAACCGCAACTGTAAAAACCATTATTATTGGATTTTCTCAGGAAATATGAAAATAAAAAAATATACAAGGTGTCATATTTAAAAAAAAATAGGCAATATTGCATTACTGAGTCAAGGAACAGCCTGTATAATTGTTTTTACATCAATAGAAAGTGAATTAAATTACAAAATTAACCTGTTTTTGCATTTTTATTAACTCAAAATTGAAAGATTTATTGGACCGTTGCCAGACTTTCTGCGCACCCGGTATAGTCGGTACAAAAGAAAGTTACTTATATCTACAATCGTTCAAAGCATTAAAGGGGGGGGGGGGCTCTATGCACGAACAACGTTTTATTAGTATTATTTAATATTGTTATTAGTACTCTATAGTACGGCACAACTATCCTAGGAAACAGTACTTTTAGAGATCTTTATTATTATTTCACGTCTCCCTTCACTGGGGAGATTGCTCGTCCATGTCATGTCATGCCCTCCGAAAAAATTAGATGTAGTTTTCCATGCTTAGAACAGAAGGATAAAGATAAAACAATATATTTTCGCACAACCCATCTTATGCATTGGATATCATAGGATACTTACGTGTAGGTTTTCAAAAATGTAATTAAAATGTTCAAGTAATTTTTTCCTTACCGAGAATATTTTGCGAGATATACCGATGCCGGTATTTTCAAAGTCAATAAATAATTAAATAAATGGGATTGATGATTAGATAATTAATTTAAAAAAATGTTTAAGAATACCTGCGTACCTATAAGTCTCATTGAATCGTGAATAAAATTACGAACCACACCCTCTAACTACCGCCGTATCGTATAAAAAAATCTGAAAAAAATTGAACGAATAGGTACATGATGCACCTGTGAAAATGATTTTAAAATGTTATTTATAGTTATTTCAATTTCAAGAGTCAAAAGTTATAATTAACAGTTGTGAGCAAATTATAGTATCGCGCACCACGAATTTAAAAAATACAGCAACATTTCCTGTCTCACAAATCTATATATCATTATCTATTAACTGCGAACAGGTCTTCTCGTTAAGGACATAATAATAATTCATATACTTATAAAATAACCGTAACCGACCATTTATAATGATTTTAATTAATTTCTGCTGCTAATCGAGTCACATCGCTGGATGAAGATTTGTTTGTACGCTTTACGTTATTGGTAGGAGAAATATTATCAGATGAGTATAGTCTCTAGTTTCCAGTCGATTTCTGATACATATACTCAAATCTAAATTACAAATTACAGAATGTGTTGGCAGCCATGTGTGCAGTTCATAGTTCAACATGTGTGTGTCTTGATGCCCAGTCATCAATGTCAAAGACAGAGAGTACCTACATATGGCCAGACAATAACAATTTAAATTTCTTGACCTCTAATCCTTTGTTATGACTGGCATATGCTAATTTCAGCCACAAACTTAGTCATAAGGTGATTGTCATTGAAATTTAGGACACAAAGTCCCCATGGCGAATGTGAGAACCATGTTTGTCAATTGCTTCATGGGTTTTACCTTCGGAATTAATAATTTTAGGAAATTGTGTAGGTAGGTATTGTTTTTATCTTGCGCTTTTGTAGGTATCGAATAGCTCAAAATATTTATTTAAAAAAAATACAGGAAATATTCCACCTGGAGCTGTATGCGTGGGATATTAAAATTAAGCAATTATGGGCATTTCTTTTGCCTAATATGAATATGAAGACACAATAAAAATGAATTCCTACTCGAATTTTGGAGGTGTTTTTAAAAATATTTTTTATACGTAAGTATGTTAAGCCCGCCAAAAAGTAGCAAATTAGTAGCTCAAAAAAAAACCTACAAATGAACAATAAATAGACACCTTTGCTGATTCTGATGTTATATTTTTAATAATAGTGTATTTGGACAGGGAGAAATAGACCGGTTGGAGAGAAATGAACTTTCACGTTTAAAACTATCCTAAGCGACCGTCGAATTTATGTGGAGCGTACTAGGTATCATAACAAGTGTAGTGTTGAAGACCGCATGTTGAAATCTCACCGTCTTTTTATAAAAAATCGACTTTTAATGCAAAAAATGTCTCTAAAATTATTCAAAGCACAATCCAGAAAATATTAAAATGGATCCAGGTAAGTTTAAACGTTATATCTTAGGATATTTGTATGTAAACGCAAGTATATGGGGATGTATAATTTATCTAAAAAACGGCTTCTGTTTGTATTGACCTAACAGAGGTTGAGAGGTCTGTCTCTCCTCTGCTCTGCAATTTTTTTGACAATCCCATGAAAAAGTCACATCTAAGCAAGCTCAGACACATAACCATCCTTTCCAAAGCCAAGAAAAAGAGCCGGCAGCCTTCGAATATCAAGCACAAACAAAGAATTCCCAAGGAAAGAATTCAAGGCCTAGAAAGCTTCTAGAACAAATTTCACAACTATCCTTCAATCAAAATATTTACCAGCCGTGAGCGGGGTAGGTATATTAACCCTCTTACCTCAGAAGATAATTTAGTTAACGAAGAGAACTTGAAATGAAAATATCAGCTCAAAAAAAAAGAATATTTTCAGGTCAAAGTGTAATGTTCTTCTTCCATGACGGTATCTGGCGAAATAGTGTTAAAAGATTCAAAGAATGATGGAGACAAAGCAGAAGCTGAGGACTATGATGATAATTAATGTATGACTGAAGAAAACAACAAAAGACGACCAAGAAAAGAGCAGATTGGATCAAGTGCTTCATTGGCGGCCGCTGGTTACAAGAAAATTGCACGTCCTGTGTAAATTCGTGCCTGCAATGCGGTAGCGGTAAGCATGATGAAAAAATAAATAAAAATTTATCTATGTGACTACCAAATACATTTTTGTATTAATCCGTCTCTCCTCCTGTCCTATTAAAAAAATTAATAGGACCCTTTATACATATATTTTCATAATGTTCAAAACAAGTATTCGATTCAGCTGTTTTTTCAGATTCAAAATTGGTTCAGAAATAACAAAGAAAAGATTCATCAAGGTGGTCATGACTTTTAATCTGAACTTTTTCTGAATGACTTTTAGCTGTCAAAATTTATCAATAATTTGGTTATAGTACACTTGATGAGTTTGGGTGATTTTCGTTAAGTAATGTCGTCCTCAATATTGTATTTTTTATTAAAAAAAATACACTAATATGTCTCATTTAAGAAAAAATCCCTCTCTGCTCGTGTGCATGGCATGAACGAAGTAACAGATCCTGTTCCAGTTTTATAAACTTGCATAGACAAACCTTCCTCCGTTGCATAGATTCCTCCTACCATCTCAAACTCTATCTTGAATTTGTGGAGAAGACTGAATTGTTTGCTGTCCAAATTGACTTCCTTTGACTAGAAAAAATTGTGCAATAAGCGAATAAAAGAAACGCGATCAAGAATTAATCCTGAAGTCCCAGTTTTTTTTTTAGTGTATTTTTTGTAGTTTCATTTTACAAACGATTACGAGTAAATAGTTTTTGTACACTGATTTTTTTAAAGGTTTTTAGTATTATTCACTAGTGCATAGCTATTACCACGGTCTCGTTTGTTTACCACACTAATAATAGCAGAAGATAGAGAACAATAGGTTGGTCTGCCGTAACGAACTTGCACTTATTCATTCATAAAAGCCATAATGAATGGAATGATGAGGTTTGTAGTAAAACATAAGCTCTAATTATTATCAAGTGAACTGGAGGATGCCCTGCCCTAATAGCGGGTTACTGCAGACATCCGGTGTTACGACACGCACCAGAAGCCACCATTCAACACCTCAGCGCACACCGTCACTGGCCCCTTTCATTATTTCATAAATGGAGATTTCATTTACTCCACTTATTACATTGTAAAATAAAAAGAGTAAATCAGTGAAACCTTAAAAGGGAAATTCATTATACTGATGTGATTTTTTGATAATACATATTCCAAGAATGTTTAGCAGACTGCAGTAGCACCTGCGTGAATTATTATTACCGCGTTTTTCATGCACCTGACCAGAATAAAGTCCACACGATCTATTATTATTTTTCCGAAACGCTTCATTATAAAGTTATCGATTTTCAAATGTAATAGTGTTGTTGGCAGGCTTGCCAACTAATTTGCATCATTAGAAATCTTGGCAGCTTTATGATGTCAACCCTTACTTTGCAGAATGTATTCATAATAATTGTCAATTAAAATATCACTTCCTTCAAACTCAACTAGGCGGGAATCCTAAGTTGGTGCCTTATTGAACTTGGAAACAAATGTTTTGCTTAAAAACAGGCACGTTTAATGTGAAATTTTAATCTACAGAATGTATAATCAGATCAACTCATTAGATGTTCCATCGTTATCATAAGGTCACTTATCAAAATAACGAAAAAAAACTTGCCGCCTAAGGGTTGCTTTTCATTCAATGTAATCGTTGGGACAGGAAAAATACTGAGGATGTTGAAATGATCGGAGTTGACTTATAAGTAGCCGATATTAGTTAATTACCTATTAAATACAGAAGTCAGTTTGTTATGAGTAGCTTTTTATTATAAGGTACTATGCGGGAATAAAAGTATCATTATTTCTCTATTATTATTTCTTAAAAAAATCTTTCTTTAACGGTTTATTCATAAACATCACGATGGAGAACCTCAACCTAGAGGGTGATGTAAAGCATTCCAATCTCAACATACTTGCACATCTGTACCCCTATAACTAAATAGAACATTATATTATTGTATTGACGACACACGTGCATTTTAGAAGAAATATTTGTCCAGATTACCAACCCAACATTCCCCAGTGTTTATCCACGTCGCGCTCGGAATTCACACACTCCAGTCCGGGCAACATGAAAGCAGTTCCGCCAACGCCGATATTCGTCCTGCGGCACACCTGGGCGGACATGATTTCAATAAGGTGGAATAACCTGAGCCAGATACGATGGCAATTATCAGCCATTAGCCGCAATATCGTCAAACACCTGTGTTCCGTTTATGGGAGACCGGGCTCATCAGTTAAATGTTAAACGTCGCCTTCCTGTGACTTATTAGCGTTCTCCCTGTGGAAAGGTCCTCCAAGCGTGCAGAGCCCAACCCTTCCCGGTGGGTCAATAAGTAGCGGAATTATTACCGGTAGAAACAAACTAAATAACTATAGCCAGATTATAATTTTATAAACATGCGCGTATTGAGAGTATTATACTTCCAATAACTAAAGAAATAGAGCTTTTTCTATCTAGCTATCTTCACGTATACCGGGTGTCCCAGACTTAATTGACCAGGCCATATCTCATATACAGGTTGAGATAATCGAGCCGAATAAAAGGCATATTATTATAATTTTTCAAGCTGTATAACATGACAGCATGAAAACAACCCCCACTCCAACATCCCCTAAGCTACAGCCCCCACCCTTAAAAAAATGAATAGCACCCTGTATATTTTTTTGCATATTCAAAACCAGTATTCGATTCTCTATTCAGATGATTTTTCAGATTCAAAA
This sequence comes from Malachius bipustulatus, assembly GCA_910589415.1. Classification (NCBI taxonomy): domain Eukaryota; kingdom Metazoa; phylum Arthropoda; class Insecta; order Coleoptera; family Melyridae; genus Malachius; species Malachius bipustulatus. Next base: position 85,523,283 of record OU342630.1, on the reverse strand, counting down.
TTGGTTGAGAAATAACCAAGAAAAAGTTCATCAAGGTGGTCATGACTTTTTATCTTAACTTTCTATGGATGACTTTTGCTGTCAAAATTTATAAATATTTAGTTATAGTTTTTAACAGGCAGGTGATAGTTATTATTATAATTAAAGTCCAAACAATTTATTTAATAATTCTGATTTATTGGGAAATTTAAAAAAATAAAACAAGAGACAAAGCACTTTATCATGAACTTTATTGACGACTGTGACCTGCTAATTAAAAACTATGACCAAAATATTGATAAATTTTGACAGCTAAAGTCATTCAGAGAAAGTTCAGATAAAAAATCATGACCACCTTGATGAACCTTTTCTTGGTTATTTCTCAACCAATTTTGAATCTGAAAAATCATCTGAATAGAGAATCGAATACTGGTTTTGAATATACAAAAATATATACAGGGTGCTATTCATTTTTTTTAAGGGTGGAGGCTGTAACTTAGGGGATCTTGGACTGGGGGTTGTTTTCATGCTGTCATGTTATACAGCTTGAAAAATTATAATAATATGCCTTTTATTCGGCTCGATTATCTCAACCTGTATATGAGATATGGCCTGGTCAATTAAGTCTGGGACACCCGGTATATAGGGTGTAAATAATTAAGAGCGAAAAAATGAGGGGAGGGGGTGATTCCTAGTTGAAAATTATATAGGCTGTTTTTTTTATAAATCAGTCACCCCTCTCCTGTTGAGATACGATCATTTGAAAGGGGAGTGAAAATAGCTATTTCCAACGCGTGTTACACGAGATTTTTTGTTAAGTCTTCAATAAACAGCAATTTATTTTTGAATTCTAAATAACCAAGAAATAACAACTTATGAATTCTAGAAATTGATATTTTATACTGTTAAAGTGGCAGGCTTCATGAAAACTAGCTTTTATTTGGCATTTATTCACTTTTAATCAACTTATGTGCTTATGTGCTGGAGCGAGATAGGTATAACAGCAACTTTGCCTGTATTTAACACGATCCTATTCTGTCCCTTAGGTCAACGCCGAGTAGGGGCGGGGCCAGAGCCAGAGATTCTAACCAGAGCCCAGAGATTTCGATATGCAGTGTTGCCGCGGTGGTATATTTGTACCACATTTGGTACATTTTATTTTTGCCGGTACGCTGGTACTACATTTTAAAGTTCAATGATATTTTGGTACATTTTTCATTTTTGCAATTCACATCAACTTGGAATAAGGGGTCAAGAGTTAAAAGGAAAATCCGAGCTATTGAAAACTAGAACAACAAATAAAACTGCAAAAAGAAAAATTGTAGAAACATCTGGTGAGAGTGATGTTAGTGAATCTAATAATAATTGTGATGATGGTGAACTGGATAATGTTGAAAATATCGAAAGTAGTGATAGGTATTAGATGTCTACTCTCTGTCAAGAATATGGTAAAGATGAAGAATGGCATTTATGTTCTTTCTGTGAATGCTGGACTCATAAGCTATATATTTTCTGGTAATAATAGTCCGAAAGACTATATTTACGACTACTACATAGTTTAAAATAATTATACCTATTATATACGCATACATAGGTACTTTGCAAGGTTTATTTTTAAATAATTAAGGATGTTAGTAATCAGTAAGGTTAATTTTAATTTTTAATTGAAAAACAATTTTTTTTAAGTTTATAATAGGTACATGAATGGAATTACCCGCCATGTGAGAGTAATTCCGAAAATTACATGTGTTTAAAAAAAAAATATAAGTATTGTTTTTTAAAGGTGTAAATCTAGTAAAAGTATAAATTATAAGTAAATTTTTTGTCCGCCAATACCCTCCGCTCCCCTTCACAAAAAAAAAATAGAATGTTAGCTCTTGTAGTGTTTGTGACCAGGAACAAAATCTCAAATCTCGAGGTAAAAACTATTACGTTTTTCCCTAATTTCTCTAGTTAAACTACCGGGTCCACGAGAGGAACGATCGGTTTCTAAAAATCCCTTACCCCAGCGTAAATTTGATCGACGCACTGTTCTAAAAAGTCTCGGAGTCGGATTGTGGCCGAACCAATATCAATTTACATTAAAAGAACACTAGTCTGATAAAATAATTTATACATAACATTAAACTGGCCCACTAAATTATAATCTTAAAATTATATGCATCGGATATTATCGTCTTTATTTGGCTCCTGCATGAATTGCCTTGGCATTGTAATTAAGGGTTGATTTTGTGATATTTTTATATTCTTTGGATTTGGGGTTTCAAGATTCCAGTAAGCCTATATTATGAGTTGCAAAGGAGAGTTAGATTAGCAGAACTCTTTAAAATTTAAAAATGAGTTATCTGGGCTTTCTTCATGCTAATGGGAAAACCAGGGTGGAAAGATATCAGTGCACCATCACGTTTTTGTTGACAATGCTAGTTCTATATCCCCAAGAGTTTCAAGCAGAAAGCAAAAAAAAAAACTTCCCCCGCATTACAATTAATGCAAACATGAAAATTCCTCTACAGTAACGATCTCGACCGCCAACCCCCCGATCAATAAGTCACCCTCAGCGCGCATGTGTCCGTCGGGATCATCTCTTTCGCGTCACCTCGTTTCGGCCTCACAACAACTTCAGGAAACTTCGTTCTCCGGTCGATCTTGTCGTGGCATGTTTATAGGAGACCGTGACTTCGCGGCCACGTAATGAGTAGATGTATTCATTGGGGCTAAGCTCCCTCCGTAACCAGCGAGGGTGGAACTGTGGGGGGTGATTGATCCCCGCCCTTATATGGTTTCATTGTATTCGAGATGTGCTTTTATTACCAAGACGTGAGTCTATGGTGACAGATTGCACTCTGTACTTATTGAGACATGCCGTTTATTGGGGGCGCAGATTTCCAGTGCAATTATCTGGTGAAGTTTCATATGAAAAAGAAAGGAGGGCAGTTCTGTTAAATAGTACGACTTATAGAAGACTACACTACACCAACAAGCAAAATATGTTTGTATATTATTACCTATTATAGTGTAAACCATGATTACCATTGTAAAATTACAAGTACAGATCTGTGGACTTTGTTAACCCTTAACTGGTATACACCTTTTTTCTAACGTAACTGGTATTATGGGGTCACAGTTGACCCCAATTTAAAACTGGAGTAACCAGAAAAAAACAGCCGAAAAAGACATTTTGGAGAAACAAGCACATTCTTTAGCAAAACAATTACTATATTGATTAATTAAAAATAAATATTTCCTGAAAGTAAAAAAAATATCGACATAATTGAAAACATTTAAAAAAACATGTAATTTTTTCAGGTCTCTGAAAAATTGATCCTAAAACTCAAACGAAGAATGTCATGGTCCTAACACCGCCTGTTCTTCTTTTTTTAGTCTTCATCAGACGACTTGTAACAAACAAAAACATACCTAATTAGAATGTTGAAAAAAAAACTGACACTGACGTTTTGTCTTACATTTCCAATATAGTGTTGCAGGCATTATAACATTTACTAGAACATTTTCTCTGTCAGATAGATCGCTATTTGACTCGTCGAAAACTCCAGACGATCTTGGCCCTTCTTCTAGATCACTATCATACATTAAAATATCTGCAAGTTCTTTATCAGATAAAAATTTGCGTGTCATTTTGAATATAAAAAAAAAACGTAACTGGTATATTGGGGTCAGAACTGACCCCAACAGACTATACCTACAAATCAGTGCAAGATACACCTTCGCACGTTAAACACCGTCTAAAAGGCCCTAATTTAGGAGGGTACTGAGCTGCTCGACATTTTGTTGCCAAAACTAACGAATTCCCTTGAGATTTAATTCACTTGGGGTCAGGAGTGACCCCAGTATACCAGTCAAGGGTTAAGAACGATTGCGGTTTCTTTAGCGTTTTGCACATTGCACTTCCACATGTCACAATAAAAATTTACTTCAAATTGTAATTAGTAACTATAACGTGAGAATTCCGTCATTCCAGTTGTCAAAGTTGTCCATATTATGCACAACTTAAGAAGACGCTGCCAAGATGATTTTCATAATAATTATGGTCATGAGTGAGTTTGTTTTGGAACCTCAAGACTTATACCACATTGTCTCCACAGTGTCTTTTAAGAAGATCAAATAAGCAGTTTTAAAAAATTCTCCAAAAAGGACACCATCGCCTTCGTTTATATGTATAGGATAAAATAGGAGGGACAAAACTGACCATAGAGAAGCCCGTCAGTTACAGGATATATCAGGATTCATTTCTCGACTGGATATTCAAATCCAAAAGCAGGGCCCTGTACCATAATAAAACTTGGCAACTTTGCAACTTTTTCCAATTTTTTGCGAAGAATTGATTCGAGAATCAGTCTCATGTTAACTTATGAGGACTTTGAAAATATTTGGTAACAGTTTGAAGCAATGTAATTTACATTGCACATCAGGAATTTTCCTCAAAATGCAAAGTTAAAGCAAATTTGTGAAGTTTTTATTGTAGAATAGGCGCCTGATCCAATGTAGTCTGGAATAACTTGACAATTTGATCAAAGAACCAGTCCTGAATAATCGTCAAATATATCAAATATACCTATTCTTTTGTGAGTACTAATACAAACGCCATGTAAATTTCGCAAAAATCTGAATAATCCAATGGAAGTTCGTTCTGTGACTTCTGTCTTCTGTGTGATGTATATTTACCTCGCAAGCCTCGCCCTTAAAAATTAACATAAGTTTACAACAGATAAAGCCCGAATTCACAAACGATGATTCTCAAAATAATTAACGTAATCAAATATTTCCATCTCATTCTATTGCATCCAAACTCTATAGCTCTATCCCATTTATCTAATTCTTTAAGAGGTATTATAGCGCCATATTGATTTGTGAATTTGGGCAAAAGTTTATTAATAAATAAAATAATTTTTGATTGCCACCGTATATGGGTTCGAATCCCAGTCTTGTCATAGACATTTGTGTGCGTTTATTTACACTACAAAGGAGAACGCAGAATCCTTATGGAAATTGGCTCCCGGTCGAATCTTTATCTGTGAAGAAGGATTTTTCTCTCATGACGTCACGCATATATTTTTTAATATTGGCCCCCCCTACTTGTTTTTGAGAGAAATGTTGATTAGATCATTTGTTAACATTGAAAAGATGCTTAAGTCTGTGGCGCCATTTTCGAGAAAATTAGGAAAAAATTTGTGTTGTCATTTTCGTAATTGTATCGACTTTAACAATTAAAAATTCTATCAAACTTTTCACCGATTTCTAAAAAAAAAGGCTTAACATACTTCTTCTTCTTCTTCTTTAGGTTTTTGGCTTTTAGCTCCTTTGTAAGCTATTTAGCCAGCTCATAACTCAACACTCTTAAAATGCAACTAGAGCAACAGCAGCAGCTTTTCAATCTTAACAAAAAACAAAAAAAAAAAACTTTTCTTTCTAAACAGTTAGGGTGAGTAACTTTAAAAATAGTTTTTTTTTATTAAAAAATACACTAATATAGGCATAACGTCATGAGAAAAAAATTCATCTTCACAGGTAAATATCTCAAGAATACGAAGTTTTATGGTCTTATGCTTATGGAGACTTCTAGGTACAACAAATTTTAGCGGGAGCTAATTTCCATAAGGATCCCGTGGGATCCTTTATAAGGATAGTAATAAATTTTCTATAAATGGGCTAGCTCTCAAAGCCAAAATTACGAAAAGAGTAATAATTTGTATTATTATCTATACACAGTTAAAAGACCGCTGTTTCTCTTAAAAAATACATATAGGTACATATTTACATTTCCACGAAAGTCCTTCGATGTATAATAACAACAAATTACCATTCTAACGATATACAATGCTATGACGTTTATTTTAAAAGATTAAATAAATCCATATTATACTCTTATTATGATGGCTATGAATTCTGCTGGTAGTAACCAGATTAGATCACTATATAAAGTGGAATATGACATGAATTTCAATCTAGGCACCCTTGTAAAGGGTGTACGTAATGGCTTTGACCAATCAATGCATGAAAAATTCAGGCAATTCCCCATTGAATATTAATGAAATTGATGGAAAAATGATTCGGGTGAAGCACAACTGCTTTTTTGAGATCTAGGGGAATAAAACTCTTGTGGAGCATCCAAGCAAGACCTATTTGTATTTAAGAGGGTGGAGTTTTATACCTATTTGTATACTGTATATATTTTCAATATCGTGAAAACGACATTAATTTATTAGGTAAATAATATTAATGCAAATATTTTTGTTCATTATATTCTTTAATTGTTGGAATTTTGTCAACTCTCAATAACGATTAGTTAATTACTATAGTATGATAGTAAGCTGTTGTACGTTAACTCTTATCGATTAGGACACTATGGTCTCTTTTCGCCATTCCCTCATCATGATGGCACTTCCTATTCAATTCTTCCCGACCTTTTATTAAACGCCAGACGGTCTTTTCATTTCTTCCTCTTGTTGTGTGTCTCTGATCTAAAGATGTTGAGCCTGAGGTCATTTCATACCTTGTATACGCCAAAGATAAATAATAAATAAAAATTAAATTAAATCAACAAACCGAATTTTATTCCTTAAAATATGATCTTAAGCAACTATGCATGGAGACTAACCAGTTTGATCATATGGGACTGGTTGGACCTCCAAATTGGTCGTAGTACTCGTAGTCGCTGCCGGTAGTGAATTATAATGGAACGTATAGTAATGGGCGATTTTGACCAATAAAAGATTTCAGTCATCAATATTTTCATAGTCAAACTATAGGTTGCATTGCAGTTGATATCGGTGACTAAAAATCTCAGTTCGATAAATATCGCTCATTACTATTACTTAGTCGTGAGTGACCGGTTGCTGTGCTTTTGTTTTATCAATGGGCGAAAGGCCTTAGTGTTCTCAAAAGATTAATATAAAAGTTGTTATACATCAAGAAGAATCATTCAAACTCTGCTGAATTATCAATACTTTTTTTTTAAACAAACAGATTTTTAAGGTAGCAGGAGTCAAATTAATCTATCCTACGATCCAATTTAAAGTCGCCACAAACCAAATATGTGATTTGTTTGAACACGATATCAGCGAACAAGTCTAAAAGGCGCTCACTCAATAAAGCTATGCGTGTGATCTGTATGAAGAAACAAGACAAAGGGCTCACCAAAGAAAATTCCATAGGCATGATGACACAAATCCTTAGCCTCATGAGCAAATTCGCTTCGAACGTAAACTGCAGAGCTACCATGGCTATGATGAGTTCTACAGTATATCCAGGGTGAAGAAACCAATCTGGGTACGGGGTGACACATATAACTTACTTGTACCTTCAACATTGCCTGTTCATGTTGTGTTGAGTAAATTAAAGATTCTACCTTTATTATAGTGTTGGTACTGCCTACGATGGCAATGTTTACTGAGTCTTTGATTCGGTCGGAGCCGCTTATATCCCTTTATGGTGAATTGGAAACTCTATCCTAAAGGAGGTTGTCAAATCACTCTGTTTCAGTAGTTTACATTTGAAGTCGATATCAGTGGCTGTGGCTTCAGATATTTTTCAAGATGTGAAAGGGTTGTTCTCATGCACGTCCATTCTGTAGATATGTAAAAAAAAAACTTTTCTCGGTAATGCAATTATACTGATTTATTAGCATCATTTGAGCCAATAGCTGATTGATCATCTACGATGGATTTCAGATTTATACGTTTAACGTCTACTTAACTAAAACAGTGAGCCCCCCAAAAAAACACCTTAACTAGGAGGAAATTTTGTGAAAAATGATAACCTGTGTATTATGCTTAAGTGATGATTACCCGGTATGAATAAGGTGTACTATAATTTACATACATATTATGTACAGTTCTGTTCAAATAAAACTGGGACAACTCTTGTAATGCAACTGTCAATTTCACTTGCTTGTATATAAAACTGGAACAACATTTTTGTTGTGTTGTATTTGTGGCTTTCCAGCATGTTAGTTGTAACTTGTAACTTGATTTCATTAAATCTTTCGGTGATGCTCGACAAAAGGAAATTAATCATATATTATTGCAGTAACAAGAAGTAATTTAATGTTAATCATAAATAATCGACTTAAAATGACTTAAAATTTACCAAAAAAAAAAAAACATTGTTCAATTTATTATATTGTAAAATTAAATTTATCCCAGATTTATTTGAACAACTGTACAATTATTATTTGTTTGACTTTGTTCATACGTTTTTCAAATATGAAATAATATACACATAGCTAAACATTATTATATTCATTTTATCCCAATTAGAACAATTAAATTTAGTAAACAAATTTGATAACACCGATTGGTAGTAAAACATTAAAAAAAATCGTCTTCCACCTTGCAGATAATATACACCCACTTCACCTGCGAGCAGGATAGCACCTACGATACGACGAACTTTCCCCAAGGATTTGACTTATTGATCCTGGCCGCCATGCTAGTCCAGGATCTTGTAATTCAGGTTGCTTAGCAACATTTCCGCCCCCAGGTTTCCATTATTCCGCTTGTAATCCAAGCGCAAAATATCGCATAGCAACGCATAAGCTCCACGATTCTTTAATTCACTCTTTAATTATTTTAATGATCTCTTGCATTATTTTTAGAGAGTCCTTCGTTGCAGCAGCATCGATTTTTCTGAAAACTCTTATGGTCTTGCCGATTTTAACACAATTCTGTGCATAAAAATTCTCTTATCTTTTATATAAGATCTGTTAAATTTCCGTTTCGATTTTCCAGACTTTGATTAATGGAAAAACGAAAAACATGGAGCTATCTGATCGTCAGAGAGGAGAAAACCTTATCAAAATATTATCGACTTGTTCCAGAAGAATGCAAAAGCTCAACTCAATGTTCTCTCTCAACTCTCTTTAGGTCTTTGATGTTCTTAGGTGGACAAGATTTTCAAGTGAAAATACTTTCCATAACCGTATTAGGGCTTCTAGGACAATTTCTGACAGTTTGTTTACTGTTGAACTCTTGGGACTCCGAGTGTTATTTACTTCTGCAAGCTTACAGAATATTCTGCAATCGATCTGATGTGTTCTTCCAACTAGCAAAACAAATATCTTAAAAGTTGTTAAAACAGCTAATAAGACAAATTTTATTTATTTTAATTTATTTAAAAATTGTATTAAATATCGCCAAAGAAAAAAAATGCAACTGATTTTGTCTCCTTTGCAACTCTTATACTGGATGTCCCACGACATGACTGTCATAGCCTGGGACTGTGTTATATAGCTGGGGATATTTCAAGTCAAAAATGTCTAATGAACACCCGGAATGCTATCCTAACTGAACTAGAAGCATTTGAAATTTTAGATAAGTAGTAGTAGGAATTCCATATGCTAATTTTAAAACCATTTAAAAAGAAATCGCTCTATCGAATTAGTTGCTCAAATTGTCCACTCAGTTTCTGTATACAAACATAGTCTAGCTCTTCTTAGAATTGAAGTGGTAGCTCTGCGAAGAGTCTTAGGATCAGCACGAATAGTTTCTGCGACATCCATGATTCTAGCTACTAGTTGTTCTCTGTTTTCAATGTTTCCTGCAGAATTTAAACTTTTCAGTCTTTCCCATAAAAAGTAATCTAGGGGATTAAATTCTGGTGACCTTGCTGACCAAGTAAGTGCAGAACCTCTTCCAATTCACCGGTTTGTATTATTTTAATTAAGAAATTATGTTACTTGTCGACCAAAGTGTGGAGGTGCATCATCGTGCTGAATCCACATTCGCTGTCTAAAGCGGCGTCCACATTAGTAAAAATTTATGCTGTGCGTCGCGTTCGCCGCAAATTTATTCGTGCGTTCACAAATTTATGCGAGTATGGACGCGTTCGGCGCATTTAACCGCACACAAAAGTTTTCTCCAAATTCAACACACGCGATCCGTTCGTTGTCGGTTTTTTGATAGAGCATCAAACGATTTACGCCGCAGCATTGTTCTAGTGTGGACGTATTATTAATGACTAGTAGTATTTTCGTGGTCGCATCATGTCTTCTGATGCATTAATAGCAATGAAAAAGAAATATGCTGCTTTCATTGTTATGTACCATCTTATCGAGAAAAAAAAAAGGAAAAAGAACTCTGATAAACATGTACAGACATGGACGCACGCGTTGATCGGAGACGCACGGCGCACGACGTAAAAATTTATGCATCAACAATGTAGAATTTGCGGCGCAAATATTTGCGGCGCATTCTACATTCCACACACAACGTAATTATTTGCTAGTGTGGACGCGCCTTTAGCTCCATCAGATACAGACTTTTGGCAGGTCAGACGCAAAACCTGACCTGATCTGACCTGACGAATTTTTGAAAGATTTGGTGGGGAGTTAGGCTCACATAATTTTTTGAAAGGTAAAAACGAATAGCTGTGAGACGATCTTCCATTATAAACGGACCAATGAGGCGGTCATCAGTAATACCACACCAAACATTCACCGAAAATCTTAAAAATGGGTTTCCCGAGTTAGTTGTGGATTTCAAGTGCTCAACAATGTGAATTCATGTGTTATTGATGCCGTTTCGGGTGAATGAGTCTTCATCAGTAAACAATATTATCCGACAAATACCTTGATTTCTCAATATCCAGCGACTAAATTCAAGTCTTGAATAATTGCGTATAGTCGGCAGGTTTTAAAGCTTGCACACATAAAATATGGTACGGGTACAAACCGAAATTGTGTAAAGTTCTCCATACTCTCATCCGGCCTACGTTAAGAGTGTTTGCTATATTCTTCGGCCACGAGTAGAAGGTTGAGAATCAATCGTATTAAGCATTGCTTCTTCTTGAGCAAGTTCCTGTTGAACGGGACGTTCAGAAATGACTGTAGGAAACTTGCTACTAAAACAGTTCTATAAGGTAGGTCCTACGAGTGGGAAATCGTCGACGATATTCATCAACTGCGACTTGTCCGTTTCCATTACACAATCCAAAAACAAAATGAATATCGGTATATTCTGCATTCGAAACAGTAAACATACTTATTGTCACAATAAATACTAATGGTGATTCACCAGCCACCTGCTTTTTTTAATATTAAAAAAAAACAAACAGCCGAACCTAATACCTGCATTAGTGATGGGTTCATTTAAAATTTCAAATGCTTCTAGTTCAGTTATAGGATAGCGTTCCGGGTATATGTTCATTAGATATTTTTGACTTGAAATCACCCCAGCAACGCAGTCCCCAGGCTATGATAGTCATGTCGTGGGACACCTGTATATAGAATGCTCTCGTTTGGTTCGGGGCTCGCCAATATCAAAGTAAGTACAAAACCTGTAATTTTATGTTATGATGAAGAAGAAGGAATAATTATTATTCTGCAGATTATCATTTCAAAATGTATTTAGTACCTACATAAATATTATGTTAAGACTATCGCTGCATATATTATTTCTTCTCGATGTAAGTATTCGTACATGCAGCAGATTATATTTGCAACATAAATTACCCACATTCAGCAGTTAATTATTTGACATACATCATAACTCATAACATTTATGTTTGCAATCACCACTCGAGCATCATATCCTTGGAGCGTTCCATCTGACATTCACGATGTTCAATCAGCGCCAAATGTTACGCAGTTATTTAGTCGACAGTAAATGCATTGCAGATAGATCACAAGGAGATTATTATTTGCGGCTCATATCACCGGCGTAATCCGCGGACTTGGGGTGACTTGGGGTAGCAATGTACTGACATCTGCAGGATTGTGTGGGATTACGCTATACGTCAACGGGGATAGCAGTCCTGCCTGGCTGGTTGATTAGACGAACTAAGTCTTCAATTATTTATTCAGGGCACACTTATACAGGATAGTCTCATAGCGAGAGCCATGTTGGCTTTTTGGGAAAGATTATACAGGCTGATCCATCTAAAAGAAAACAAATGTGTTTTGATGCTCTTATATAGGTACTATTACACATAAGTAATTATAGGGGAACACTTTTTTGAAGTTCTATTGCTGACACACCAGTTATTACATTTTCTCAAAATTTTACCTGAAGCAAGCAACAAGGGTATTCTTGAAGTATTCTTGAATAATTCTTCAACTCCCAGCTTCCAGCTTTGTGTATATCTGCATTACGAAGTGGCGTGACTCTTGAGCTTATCGTATAACCATCATAAGTTCAATCACTCTTTAACAGGTTGGAATTATTAAATGAAACTACCTGTAGTCTCTCTATACCAAATACCAAACTTTTGCTCGAAGCGTTTCCAAACTCTTTGCAACCTTTACATCTGGTATAGGGGCTTATTTGTACCACTGATTTTTTGACCCTTAGATGTTATTTAAAAACATTTTTACCAGCACAATAGGGTTCATTTGAGTTTCTGGTAACCATTGATTATTCTTTGAGCTCTAGCCCCCCTATAAATCTCCCACAACTTCTTTTGTTGCAACAAATTGTTGCAACAAAGCACGCTTGAAATGGTCTAAGATTGAAATGGTCTAAGATAATTGAAAAGCCAATTTTGGCAGTTTTTTTACAACACATTCTGACCCAGTAAATTTAAGAGTTTTGACAATTTTTTTTGTTGCTGCAAGTTTTAACGTAGATCAACGTTTTTTATTACCAATAAAATTCCGATAATTCTCACAGCAATCTGCAAAAATGTAAATTATAATGATAATGCAAGCGTAAACTAACCTATTTGCATGCAACCATTCTTTCTTGTAGGAGTAGATAAAAAGAGGTTGCATGAAGTCTATATGAGGGAGAGGCTAGAGCTCAAAGAATGGAGTCGATGTTCCAATAAAAATAAGTTTAAATAACATCTAAAGGCCAAAAAAGTAGTCATAAAGTGGTAGGAACAACACCCTATACTAGATGAAGAAGTTGCAAAGACTTTGGAAATGCTTTGATCAATTCACAATTGGGGGACCTCTTTTAGTCCCCCACAAGCCTCAAACTTGATCCATCTTTAAACATCTTGTGGACGTTTTTGTAGAATTTAGAAAAAGAAACTCTCTCTCCACAACGAATGACCATATCGGTCAAAATTTTATACCGAGAATCGGCAGGGAGTTTGAATCAATAATTCCAACCTGTTAAAGGGTGATTGAACTTCTGGTGGTTACACGGCAAGCTCCAGAGTACCACCACCACCACTCCGTACTGCGGACATATGCAAACATGGGAGTTGAAGAACTTCGAGAGTACCTTTTTGAGTCACTAAATTTTGAGAAAATTTAGTGACTGGTCCATATCAAAGGAAGACATGTTATTGAAATGGTTGTCTTTATTCATTTTCTTCTCCTAAACGGAGGACAATATCATGTTTTTTTTATTAACAAAACACCCCCATATTTATTTTAGAGTCTGATTGATTATTAAAGGCTGTTCATAAGTTTGTTAAGTCCGAGTAAGTACTGGAATAACAACTGCTCTTGTCTTTTAGGTCTCTTTTATTTTTTAATGTCTTAAGACATATGTATAGGAAATGAAAGTACGTGTATAAAAGATTTAGTGTCGGCTCGTCGGTGCACCATGAACAGCATCATTCACGTTGGTAATTATGTGTTAATTATCAGGTTCATATGGAAGTAATTTACCATTTTATTACTGTATGTGTATATTAAATTAAGATTATACAGATTACTAGGCAAATTTCTTGGCGCCATGCGAAGTTTATTTTACTCTCAAGGGCGGCTAGTTGGTATCATAAACGATGTAGATAATAAAAAGTTACGCCCATATTTCCTAGAAAAAATTACAAAGTGTAGACTTTATCGTTGATACAAAATGGCTTGCAAATTTCTAAACTAGGAAATTCAATTTCCTACAACTATGCTTATTAAAGTTTTTCTCTTCGATCGAATTAAACCTGAAAAAGGGGCAAGCATTTGAAAAATTGTATACTTAATCGTTAAAAAAACCAAGCAGTGGGGCGGACTCCTGAACAGCTGTATTCAGTGCTACGAGCTACCGAGTGATATTCAGGGGCACTCAATTTTCAGACGGTAAGCAAACAATTTCTCGTATATACGGAAAAATGTTTTTGTACCCAAATTGAATTTAAATAAAAGTTGAAAACAACAATAATTATAATGATAATAAACAACTTTTGTATACTTAAGGCTTCCATTGAAATAGTAATTAATTCCGGGCTGTTCATCCGTGGTTCAGGAAGATTTTCTCAGAAAATTTCGTCTACAGCTGCGATAGACATCATCAGCGGTTACGTGTGCCCGTGTGCGCAAGCGATGCTTCCACTCCTAACGGACAGTAAGTTATCAGTGAACACTAGGAGTGGAGTGGAAGCATCGCTTGCGCACACGTAGCTGTAGACGAAACATTCGCAGCAAATCTCCATGGACCACGGCACAACAGCCCGGAATAGCTCATCCTTTATGAACTAATTGTGATTTAATTAAAAAATCTGTCCCATAATTTCGGCGCCTTTCACCGGGAAGAGTATTACGTGGCATTACTATGTAGTTGAGTTAATTTTATAACTACCAACAAAAAAAAATAAATTATGGTAGTATATCTCAGTTTTGACACTATTCTTTTGGGAGTCATGTCATGACTATTGTATTCCCTAATAACGAAGTCCGCCTCACACCATCAACGCTCGGATCTTAACACACCCCTAGCATGATAAGTGCATGATCCCTGCACACGTCCCTTTCTGCCCGGGTCCATACAGGGGTGGACGCACGTGTACGCTGATTGCGCTCGCCATAGTGCGTCCGTCCACGTGACCGGAACATCCCGAGCCGCGTGTCGCACCGGAACCGTCGCCGCGACGCCCGCGCCGTGACTCACTATTCTAGTCTTGAGTTTGTGCAGCTGCATTTGCCTAAGAGGCACAGATCGAGGGAAAGCTATTAGATTATGAAGTGATGTGTTGGATGAGCTTAGAGAGCTTTATGGAAGATTGTTTATGAAGTTAAGATTCATCGGTTTTGATAGATATCGTGAAAGAGATATTGCGACCCGCAAGACGAGACAAAAGTGCCACCCTAGAAAAACATGGTTGATATAATTATATCTCAAAAAAAGTATTTTGTATTTCGTTATTATTTTCAGTAACGCAGTTAAAATATACAGGGTGGTCAAGTTTTCCATGCGGAAAATTCAGGGAACGATAGAGAATCGAAAAAAAATGAGTTGGCTTTATGAACTGTATTCGGGAAATGCTTCGTTAAGAAAATACAGGGTGTTCAAGAGAAAAATTTTATTCTTGGAATATACAGAGGGTGATTCACAGTCGATGGTACCTTCGACGTTTATGGAAAACAAAAAGAGGCATAAGATTTTTCTGAAAATTTGGCATAATTAGCTCTGCTCCAGTTTTTGAAATATTTTTACATTTTTGGGACTTCCGGTTATACCGGAAATAGTCAATTAAACACCTTTCCCTTTAAAAATAAAACTTAAAACACTTTAACACCTTTTAATAAAACCCTTTATTTTCTTAAGGAGGAATTTCCCTAATATAACAAGTAAGCTATAGTTGTAGTTCATAAAGCAAAGTCATATTACTTTTTGACTCCTATCGATTCCTGAAGCTTCGGCATTGAAAAGTGGACGACCCTGTATAGGCTAAATTTTGATCTCTGAGAGTCACAATAGGTGTTTCAGAACTCAGAAGGCTCTCTGGGTGATTGTCAGTCTGTCAGCTCTTATTTGCATTGAATTTTTCGTTAAACCCGAATCGACCATAAGTAATAATTGTGTTATTTCAGGTCATACTCTACACTGTGATCACTGAGCAGTAACTCGCGCATTCGGAGCATGGTGTGATAAACGTCACTTTTTAGGAGTAGTATACATTTTGTTACCGCATTGATGTAAGTTCTTTTTTTTCAAAGATATGACCATTTTTGTAAAAATAAAAGTGGCAACACTGCTCTGAACATGTTAATACACACTCTTATACACACCCTTAGTGCCTGAAAGACGTAGTTCGTAGAAGTGCGTCTTTACGCTCTCGGTGCCTAAAAAACTCACAAGTGCGTCTTTTAAGCACTTGCGGCTAAAAGAATGTCATTTCGAAACAAAAATGACAACCAAAACAACTATATGAAACAATTTAACAAAAAAAAACATTTTCCTTCTTATCCCTTGCCTTGCGTCACAAACGGAACCTAATTTCCTAATTTCGTGTTTATTTATGGTTTCAATAGTTTGTACTGTGCGTTGATTTCCCACTATAAAAATACATCGCACTCCTAGCAACCCCTTTTTAAGGGTTGAATTTAAATAAAATGTTTTCTTAGTGCTTACATACATCACAACCTAATGTTTTTTTTTTCGTTTTCTGGCTTCAGTATAGTTTCGGTTGGTACGTTGATTTCCTATTAAGAAATCCAACTATCACCTTGCAATTAATACGCCCTCTTATGTATTATTTCATAGAGACATTTAGTTTCTTTTTTAACATCTTTATAAATAATTACATTTAATTTTTTTAATGAATAGGTATGAATAGATTGACCAAGCAAGCGTCGACAACTATTAATAGATGGTCTTATCTAACTATTACCTAATTATTTAACCCAGTAATAAAAGATTATCATTTAAACCCTAAAAGTAAATGGTTATTTTAAACCAGTGAGTTTATTTACGAGAACCATAATTTAAATTCATGAAAACCTTATAATGAAAGTATTACAAGATTGTTTTGATTTTTAAAATACTATCCAAGTGCATAAATATGAATACATAATGATATTTTTCATTCGGGATACAGAAGCAGATATCAAAATAAAATGTAATTTAAATTGCTAAACTCGGTATCACAATATCCATAAACAAAGTCAAAAAATTTTCCAAGCAGAATAACGTCTTCTTGATTGCTTTATTAATATTTACTGTTCTAGGTAGTTTTCCAGTTTGACCATCTGCTACTGTTCAACATTCAATAATTCACCTCTAATGACTCTACAGAGCCAAAAAACACCAATTGATAAACTGTTTTCAAGTATAATAGTAAAAATAATCAGGTCATTATAAATTATTTGAAAATTCACCGTAAGTTTTTTGTATGCATAATTAATTTACACTATTAACACAATAGCTACCAGATGCAGTGTAAACGTCCATGGGTCAACAAACAAGGCTTATTAAAATTAGATAACACATAATATGAATATGTTTACTTATAGAACTTATATAGATTGACAAAAAATAGCGTGAGTGTATCGGAAAGCGTTTTTTGATAATAATAAACACCTTAAAAGGCCGTGTCACTTAAAACAAAACACTCCATTAAATATGGAAAAGTCTTTCTTAAATCCTAGAGGGATAATTTCAATTAATTTGCTTATGCCACTTCAAAAAGGTATAGGAGCAAGGAAATCAGTCTAAAAAATTTTAAATGACTGTCATCATTATGTAGGTGATAACAAAATTTTCTACTTGCTTGACAATTTATATCTTATAAATTATTATAATAGAAGTAATTGCCAAATAAATATATTGATAGAAAATTGTTAAGGGCTATAGGCAAAAAGTATTTTCTTAAAGTGTGGTCTTTATTATAAGATCAATGTTTCGACCGAACAATTTGGGTCATCTTCGGGATTCTAAATTTTATCCTTTTTTTCATTTTAGAATCCCGAAGATGACCCAAATTGGTCGGTCGAAACGTTGATCTTATAATAAAGACCACACTTTAAGAAAATACTTTTTGCCTATAGCCCTTAACAATTTTCTTATAAATTATATAATATTATTAATCAAATCATCTCTACTAGACAAAATGGATTCTTGGTGATGATGCTTCATCTTCATGCATCTTCATGGATGATGATGAATCGTGATCTTTGTCCGTATCCCACAAACACTCCAACCTCCAATTCGCCCATTAATTAAGTTTACCACGTACAGTAATTATTATAGGTATAATCAGGATTTTCCCCAGTCGTTTCAAAAAGCAAAACTCTACGTTATTTTATGTATAAAAAAAATAACGGCATCTTATACTTAAATGACAAGTTTACGTTTTACTCTCAGAAATGGCAGTGATGGTAACAAAAACATGTTTGACGTCATAGATGGCACCTTTGTGTTATTATTGTTCTCAATTTTTTATCTTCGTATACCTACCTGTTGATCATCCAGCGAAAACCGGATTATAGCTTTTTAATTCCCAAAGTTGAATAATAATAAAATTGTACAGCATTGTTTGTTTAAAATTCGAGTGCCGAGTTATCATACATCTTGTTCTGCAGGTTCAATGTATAGTAAAGAAGAAAAATAAAACCTGATACCTGCAAGTTTTCGTGATTTGTTCTTTGATATTGCAATTATAGCAAACAACATAAGTATTATACAGGGTGATCGATTGAGAAGACATTAGAAATAAGTACATTTTCTAACCAATAAAAAAATAATAACCAAAACAAGAATTTTGGTTATGACTTTGTCAAAATGGCGTAATATCCACTTCGTCACTCCCTCCAATAACTAATAATTATTGTTGTCGGATGTATATAGGTACCTAGCATGTAGTGGTTGATAAGCCTATTAGAGCATTTGTAAAATTGTGTAAGTGTGTAAATTGTGTAAAAAATTGTGTAAATTGTGTGAAAATTGTGTAAAGATGTGCAAAATTTGAGCTGAAATTTTAAATATGTAAAATTTTAAGGCTGCAGTGGAAGAGCACACTGTCCAATTGGAACAGCTGAACTGCTAGCCTCTTTACCCTAAAATAATGAATTATTGATGTATTTACTTGTGGTAATGTAATGTTAACTGAGATGGGTAAATAAACTTATTATTATTATTATTACTATTATTATATGTTCCGTTGTCCGTTGAATATAAAAGGGTAAAGATATGGAGGGAAGGGGTTAGGCACCCCAAGCGACTAGGCGTTTTTCGTCGATTCCATTGCCACGACCGCCCCAATCGATCCCAGATTTTATTTTTCATAATCAAAATGAATCTGCGATTATCTTAAATAAGTGCTAAAAATTATAGGGAGCGATTGATTGGCTCATTTTAAGGAATAAAGTTTCTATTAACGTGGGTCCGGAAATGCACCGCTTTTGAGAAACAGGGTGTCAAAGAGAGATTTTTTTCCAGTTTTTTTTTCTAATATCTCAGGAATCATTTAAAGTTCAGACTTCAACTTTTAGGTCCGGTTGCACAAACGTAAATTAAACATTTTCAGATACTTACTGATTTCGAGTTGCATCACTCGACAAAAGGAGAAAGATGACGGCAGTGATATTTCTATATTCGCTATTCCACAACAAAGTAGACTGCCCTGAGCTGCTTTCAGAGTTTAATTACCGAATACCAAGTGTCAACTCTAGAAATCTTGATGTATTTTACACAAAAGTTGCCAGGTCCAATGTGCTTTTATAAGATCGCCAGTTTATGTTATGTCGACTACTTTTAATCAAATTAGTGAATATTGCGATCTAAATGCGAGCTCTGTAACAGGCATTCTAGCCTGCGCGAAAGAAATTTTTTGAGATTAGGTAGGTAATTTTTATGTTTTTATGTTATTGAATGATTGTTAGTTTAAGGGTGTACATGCATGTTATATAGGTATTTTTAGTAGACTTTGTTTTTTCTTTTAATTTGTCCTGTTATTGGAGTAATCTGTTGGGCAATAAAGGATATTATTATTATTATTATTATTATTATTATCACTATTTTTCATCTCAACTTCTAAATTAGTTGGTTTTTGTATCAAGTTGCGGATCTGATCAAAACAACTTGACTGTTTATTCTTCTTGGAGGAATTTTCTGACCATTGTTATTATTATTATTATTATTATTAAAATACCCCGTATTATCAAAATATTAATCTGATATTGCTGAAAATAAGTTTTACTCCTTTTAGGAAGAGTTAGTTACTGATAAAAAATAAAAGATTATCAAATATAGGTATTCGCCATATTTTCAAAATTTGCAATTTAAAATTAGAAATTTTCTGAAAATTTGTAAATTACGTATTGTGCAACCGGCCCTAAGTTTACCTATTGCACATGTCTTATCCTTGATTTTGGCTACATTTTTAATGCTCACAAATTTTTTTTTTTTTCATATGCCAGGGGTGGAGATTTTGAGGTTGCGTTAGGTTTTTGCCTCCAATTTATATACAACTTGGAAAAATTACATTTTTAGAGCGCATTTTTCAAGCTGCTAATATTTTCTATATAAAAATGTACTCTTGGTCATAATTTCTTGAAGGGCAGGAAAACTTCGCTCAATTATGAATTCTCCGCCAATGTCACATGAAAAGAAATGAATTGGTATCAAAAAGGTAGCTAACATCAATGATATGAAATGTACAAAAGCTGAGTTCTGTATCTCAAACAGTTTCTGTGATGTCTTAAAAAAAAACTGTAAAAATAATATTACTTTACACCGTGTATCTCAAAAAAAGTGCATTTTCGAAAACACGTTAATGGGAACTTTTTTCCTTATAACTGGTCAAAGGATTCACCCCCTAAAATTTTTCGCACTTATTTCGGATAACCCTGTATAGTGCGGGCCGAATCAGAATCGAAGCACGCAGCCACGGTCTTGCTGCGTCGTCAGCGTTCTTCGCCACTGCACCACAGACCATTACTTTGAATGAAAATATTTTCAAGATGGCGGCACTTCCGAATATACCAGAAACTGAGACTTACTTCGTTTTTGTTATGTTTTTTATTGCATTTCTGGATTTTAATAAATATTCTAGAAGGCCTTTTACATCATTCCCCAGAAACTTTTTTTAAATAGAGCATAATGATTTATATCATCAACTGATGCTCCCGTTTTTTAAAAGCAAAAATGCTCAAATTTACGCTACCCTACAAATAAGCTGACCGGAAATAGTGTGCAAATAATTAGGCGGGAGATTCTACTTGAAAAAACAAAAAAAAATCCCAAAGTTCCAATACCATTTTTACGAAAACTGACAAATTCCTAAGGAAGTTATATAGGCCTTCAAAGTTGTTTTTTAAGCAATATTTTCTTTTTTTTTTTCAATGTTTCAAATTTTCGTCAAGTGTGGCACTTATAACTGATGTTCCTTTGCATCCTTGATCCAAATGAGACCTCAAATGAACGCCTCAAAGTCAAAGAATCTTCGATCATCTTCGACATTAAAAAAATTCCCATAATTTTTTTCTTTATTTTACTTTAAATTTTGAGGATGTACAATTGTTATTGAATAACATAATAAAATATTCAAAAAAGGTCCTCTTATTATATCACGATAAAAATTAATGATCTGTTTCCGAGAACTCTCCCTTAAAAATTTGCTTGCACTAAATTTGACCACCATAAATTCTGTTTATTCTCAACACTTAGCAAAGCATGTAAGATAAAGTGATCTTTTTCCTTTTTTTGAAGCCTTTTGCCGTTAAAACCCTTTGACTTTCAGGCATTCAAGTCTAATTTAGACCAAGGATGCAAAGTAATATCAGTGGTAAGTGTGCAAAATTTAAAAAAATCCGTACACTAGATGAAGGAATTTATCGACATAATAAACTGTATGCGCTGGTTTAATAGTTTTATTTGTCTGTTAATGTATGCAATAATATAAAAAATGAAATTTGTATCTCTCGCACACCGACATGCTGTTGTTCGTCTCGCGTTCGCCGCTCGAGTCCTTTCTACCCTTCTTCTTCTCCAGCATTGTCGGATCGTACATAAAGTTTTACATTCTAACGTAAACATCCTCCCGGCCTTGAACTATGTTCAACAATAATCTAAGTATAAAATGAACATAATATTGGTAAGTATATAAAATATTAATAAATGAATTTAATTGACACTCTAACTAGCAATGGTATTGTGTTTTGGGGAATCTTCTTCCATCGGTAATGGACACACTTTCACGACAGCTCTCTTGAAACTGCCCCTTGGCGTCTTGACATTTACGACACGTACCACACCATCTGCATCTGGATACACTTCTGAGATTCTGCCCAAGGCCCATTGACACGCAGGTAGATTATCATTTCTCAGCAACACTAGAGTACCAACGTCGATGTTTCGATGTTGTTGTCGCCACTTTGTTCTTTGCTGCATGTAGTTGAGGTAGTCTCTGGACCAAGCTCTCCAGAAATCTTGATTTAACTTTTGGAGTAGCTGGAATCTTGATAAACGTCCAAGTGGAATGTCATTTAATGAAGGATCAGGTATCATGACTAACGGTCTTCCAACGAGAAAGTGAGAGGGGGTTAACGGTTGATAATCATTGGGGTCAGAGGACATAGGATATAATGGTCGTGAATTGAGTATTGCCTCAATTTGATACACAATTGTTGTGAATTCTTCGTAAATTAATCGTGTCTCTCCTAAAACCCTGGAAAGGTGATATTTTACTTGTCTAATGTTTCCCTCCCAAATTCCCCCAAAATGAGGTGATTTAGGTGGAATAAATTTCCAACTTATTCCTTCGTTCGCACAATGCTCCGAAATTTTAACGTATGCTTGTTTCAAAAAATGTTGCAATTTTTCAAGCTCTCCCTTTGCCCCAACAAAATTAGTTCCGTTGTCGGAATAGACTTGGGAAGGTTTTCCTCTCCTAGACGTGAATCGTCGAAAAGTAGAGATGAAGTTCTCAGCTGTAAGATCAGTAACTACTTCAAGATGAATTGCCTTACTGGCGAAACATATGAAGAGACAAATGTACGATTTGTAGAACTTTGCGCCTCTTCCCTTTCTGTCGCGTAGAATAAAAGGACCCGCGTAATCTATTCCGGTTGTGGAAAAGGGATGTGATACAATGACTCTGTCTTTAGGCAAGTTTGCCATAAAGGGACTAACTGAAGATGGATTAAATTTGTAACACCGTAAGCAGTTTCGTGTTACCTTCTTTGCTAGGTTCATTCCAGACGTGGGCCAAAATGTTTGGCGTACTGTTGTCAATAACAACTGAGGTCCGGCATGTAACAAAGCTTTGTGCTCGTGTTCCATAATTAGTTTTGATAAAATGTGTTTTCCACCTATAAGTAGTGGATGTTTGGCCTCAAATTTGAGATTTGCATGTTTGAGGCGTCCCCCCACTCTTATGAGACCCTCTGAATCAAGGAACGGAGATAAACCTAATAACTTGTTTTTATCGCTCAGAGGTCTATTAGACTGTAATAATGATATTTCGGCTGAGAAGCTATCCTGTTGGGCTAACCTGATCAAAAGTTTCATACTAGAATCTAATTCTACGACTGTTAGAGGACCCTTTTGACGATCATGTTTTGGAAGCTTCGCGTTATTAACGAATCTAAGAATGTATGCAGTTACTCTTTTTAATCTTGGTAAACTTGAAAATTTGTCGAATAAAAATGAATTATGGTCTACACTTATAAAAGTGTTACTTGTGATTTTTATCTCTGGAATTTCACGAAGAGATTTATAGAAAGGTTTTGGCCAATGATAATTTGACAAAGTAAGCCACTGTGGCCCATGCCACCAAAGAGTAGAGTTCAACAAAGAATCAGGAAAGGTGCCACGTGAACTCAGATCGGCAGGATTTTCTTTGGTGTTTATATAATTCCAATGTGAAGAATTATAAAGTTCTTGTATGTTGGATATGCGATTTCTGACAAACGTCTGAAGAAGATGTGGATCCGTGTTGATCCAATGTAATACTATTTGTGAATCACTCCAAAGAAATGTCTCGGCTGATAAGGTAAGTGAATCACATACTCGTTTCATTAATTTGCCTAAAAGCAACGCACTACACAATTCTAGTCGTGGTATTGTCAATGACTTTAGAGGCGCCACCTTTGTTTTTGCACATAATAATTTAACTGTGACATTGTCTTGTTGATCGACACTTCTAATGTAAATGCAAGCCCCATATGCGCTCTCGGAGGCATCGCAGAACCCATGTAACTGATAAGAAACTGCATCATTTGCGATGACGCACCTATCTATTTTTAATGAATTTAGTAACGGTAACTTGTTACGGAAATGTAGCCATTTGGATCCTAAATCTGGTGGAATATCATCGTCCCAATCCACCTTAAGAGACCAAAGTTTTTGAATGATTATTTTTGCTAATATGACACAAGGACTTAGGAGCCCAAGAGGGTCATATATTTTGGATATATCCGAAAGAATGCTGCGTTTGGAAAGACTATTATCTACAAGAGGCTGTTTTATTTGATAGGTTAGGATATCTGATTTGGTAATCCATCGTATTCCTAACGTTTTTGACTGATCAGTTTCCCCTAAATTTACTACGCTCAATGGTTCACTTTCATCTTGTAAGCTATCTAAAATGTTTACACTGTTTGAGTTCCATTTTCTCAATGGAAACTTGACGCTGTTTAAAATGTTAGATATTTCCTGGCATCTTTGAATGGCCTCCTGCTCGGTACTAAACCCGGTGATCAAATCATCAACATAAAAGTCTCGACCAATAATGTTTGCAGATTCTGGAAATGTCTCTTTAAAATCAATAGACAGCTGTTTGATACACCTATTCGCCAAATAAGGCGATGAAACCATACCATATGTAACCGTATTAAGTGTGAACGTTTCAAGTTTTTTATCAGGATCATCTCTCCAAACGATTTGCTGTAAATGCCTTTGATCTGAATGTACAAGGATTTGTCTAAACATTTTTGCAACATCTGCTGATACAACGAATTTATGCTGACGGAACCTTAACAGAATCGACAGGATATCATTAATGATGCATGGACCTGTATACTGAAGATCGTTTACCGACCAGCCTGAAGTAGTAATGGCTGAGCCGTCAAAGACCACTCTTAATTTCGTGGTAAGGCTCTCATTCCGCAAGACTCCGTGATGAGGCAAAAAATATTCTAGCTCGGGCTCTCGTGTAAGAGCCTTAATAGACATGTGTCCTAATTGCTGATATTCGCGCATAAAATCGGAATAATGTTTTCGTAAAGACGGTTGCGTTTGTAACTTGTTTTCTAATTGTTTGAATCGCTTTAAAGCCATGGATTTTGAGTCTCCTAAATGAGTTTCTGAATACTTCAAGGGAATTTTTACAATGAATCGTCCTTCTGTATCTCTAGATAAATTTTCAGTAAAATGTTTTTCACATGTCAAGTCGTCATTAGATGAGTTTGACGTCTGTGCGTACTCCTCAACTTCCCAAAATTTTTGTAAATTTTGCAAGACATCTAATGTTTGCGAAAAGTTGCACACACTTGATGAAGTTGGTGCTGGCAATCCTAGCTGACCAGAAATAATCCACCCAAAGACTGTATTTTGCAGAATAAGTTTACCCTGATTGAGCTTAATTTGACCATTAGAAAGCAGACTAAAGAAATGACCTGCTCCTATTAGGAGATCAATTGAACTGGGTTCATAAAAGGTAGGATCTGCTAACCTTATGTTTGGAATTTCAGCGGATGAAATATTCACGGCAGAAAAGGGTAGCCTTTCAGTAATTTTTTGGCAAAACGAGACATGATATATTCATAGAAAAATCATCGTGAATAGACTTTAATTCTACGTTGCAACCCGATTTGATTAAGGTGGTTGCTTGATTTATTCCTACGACTGAATGATTGGTGGGAATCATTTTTAATCCCAATTTATTGCAAAGATTTGTAGTAATGTAGTTTGATTGCGAACATGAATCCAATAACATCTTTGCTTTGTGTGTGATGCCTTTGGCATCAAGAACGTATACCGAAACTGTAGAAAGCAGAACGCAGTCATTACTGACCGTCTGATTAGATAATGTAACTTGAGGGCTAGCTTCTGTAGATTTGGAATTTAAATGTGTTAATGTATTATGGTTTTTACCGCAAATTCTACAGCCACCCGAATAGCACTGTTTATCTGAATGTCCCAAATTAAGACAATTGCGACAAAGATTTAATTTGCTAACTTTGGCTATTCTATCTGGGATTGACAATGAAATAAAAGATTCACAATTGTAAATACGATGTGCCCCTTTACAATTGTAGCATTGAAGATTTGTTGCTAGAAAACTAACCTTACGATTTCGATTGTCGAAATGAACATCATGTTTTTGGAATTTATTATTATTCGAAGTCTTACTACCATGATTGACTTCAATTGTCTCCAAGAGGTCTGCTCTTGAATTTAAGAAAGATTGTAAATTATCTAACGTAGGGAACTCGAGTTTATTTTTGTATTTTTCCCACTCATGTGCAGAGGATTTGTCTAATTTAGTTAAAACTATATAGATCAAAAGAGTATCCCAGTAATCTGTGGGTTGACCTAGTGAACTCAGCGAACGAAGATGTTTGTTAACTGTATCCACCACATTCCGTAAACCCCTCGCAGACTCCCTTGTGACTGCTTCCATTTCAAAAATTGATTTCACATGATTGTGAACCAGAAGCCGTGGATTATCGAATCGTTTACATATAAGATCCCATGCTGTTTCATAATTAGATGATGTGAACTCTAACGACTGAATGATTTTTAATGCTTCACCTTCTAATGTAGCTCTGAGATAATGATATTTTTGTATATTGTTTATGGATAAATTGTTATGAATTAGTGACTGAAACGTGTCCCTAAATTCTAACCAATTGGTGTGGCTTCCAGAATATTTAGGTAGCTCTATCGTGGGAAGTTTAACGCCTTGTAGAAGATTTTCATCTTTATTGGATTGAGACAAACCTGAATTAGAACCTGAATTGCTTAGTGATTCCGACTCATCTCCCGACGGTGGATCAATTTCATTTACTTGATTAACATTGTCTGGGTCTCTTTGTATCGAGACAAAACTTGATCCTGCTAATATTGCTTTTGCGTTTGTCAAAGATGTATCGTACTCACTATCAAATCGATCCCTTTCGGCATAATGTTGTTCAAGATCTTTTTCCTCGCAGGAATATTCGATGTTTGTTTGAACTGCATCAAAGTCATTGATGATGCCTTCAAAACGATGAAGCTTCTTTTCTAATTTAAGGATTTCTACAGCTGAGATCTCCTTTCCCCCCTTTAGAGATTCATTTAGAGGAGTTAGAAAGCTCTGAAACATTGTCAGTTTTCTTTTAATGACTTCCCGCTTCCTAATTAAATTTGAATTACCTTCCGCCATTTTGCTTTAATAAATTGTCTAATGAATGCTCAATTTATCCCAAATGTTTTTTAATAAAATGAAATCGTGCAACAGCGCGCAATGTACGAACGAATACAATAATAGGTACCTATTATAGGTACTTATCTACCAACTTGTTTGCGTAGGAATGAAGTAAATGTTAAATGTAATCAATAATTCAATGTACCTAAATTAAGGTACGAAATGCATGCAACATGTAAAATATCAACTTGTAATGTTTATTTAATTCAATAATGTATTTTTTGTTTTAAAAATGAATGAAACCGTATCAAGGCAATACCAATAATGAATATTAGGAAAATGTAATAAATGGAATGGATTTCTCACTCTCGATAATGCTGAATAATGAACTTCTTGTCTTGTAGGTACTCTTGTAGCTTGAGTTGACCAAAACGTATTTCGATGGGATGGGGACGGCGACGCTCGTCAGTTCAGGACCTCTCTCACCATCCAGTGGACCAGACGTACCGTTGACTTGACCGGCTGTATCCTGATCTGCTCCCGCTGGCTGGCTGCTCGATTGAACTGGATGACTTGTTAACTTGTACACCTGTGCCTGTGCTGGTCTGGCTGCTTCAATCGCTCGGCTCCCAGGATGAATTTGACGAATCTTGAACTTCTTGAATCTTCGTTTAATGTAATTATTGTTGAATGTAATTAACGATCGGATCGAAGGACCAAATTATGAATGAATTTATCGACATAATAAACTGTATGCGCTGGTTTAATAGTTTTATTTGTCTGTTAATGTATGCAATAATATAAAAAATGAAATTTGTATCTCTCGCACACCGACATGCTGTTGTTCGTCTCGCGTTCGCCGCTCGAGTCCTTTCTACCCTTCTTCTTCTCCAGCATTGTCGGATCGTACATAAAGTTTTACATTCTAACGTAAACACTAGAAAAACAGTAGGTTCATGATAAAAAAATGATTTTAAAAAATCGATTTCGAGGGCCTATAACTTTCTTATTTGTGATTTTTTGAAAAATTGTTACTGATCATAAATAAAACAATAATGCTTTACAATCTACTTTGTATTGATGCGATGCAGTAATGTAACACGTCCTTCGCTGCTTCGCCCTACTGGATAATAAAGCTTCTTCAGAATTTTCTCAGTTGTTGATATCACGGAGAAAATCAAGTAATGGAGAGCGTTTTGTGTCTAGTTGTGTGTCTAGTTGATCTTTTATGACTGTGTATTGTTGATTATGTAAATACCTGCATCTCTAGAGATTCAAGAAAATTTAGGTAATTCAACAAAATGATCACAGTGATGTCGTAATTCACTTTTTCCTACGACCACTATACAAAACACTACTTTGCGCATCGTTTTTTGTGCGCAAACTAGCAGATTTCTCACGTATCCAAAACTGTGCGACAAAGTGACATAACGCATAGCCAAAAATCGTTTCCGTACAGTTTTAATGTAAACAATAGTGATGGGCGGTAACTGAGAACTCAACTGTTACTTATTGTTAATGGAATAACTATTCATTTAAAGCTGCAAGGTAATAAAATAAACACAAATGGGATAACATAGAACCCGACAAGACTATAAAATATACTCATTATTCTCTTGTGGCAGTAATTATTAAAATTTACGAGTTGATCGCTAATAACAGCCAAATCAAATTCACGAACGTGATCGTGAAAATAACTCGCACACCTCTACTAACTTCCATCGTCGACGCACAGCGCCTGCGTTGTGTAGAAGTTGCATATCAATGATATACTAACCTCTCTTAAATCATTGTTATTATCTACCACGTCTCCACGCTCACGTCACTTATTTTTCGTTTATACGGAGTCTAATAATAAATAATAATAATATTGTCGGTAGAATTCAATGATTTTACAGTATATAATAGTAATAATAAAAAGTCATTGGTAGAATTGAAAATAATACCTACCTAGGTAGGTAGTCTGAAAAAATAAACTTTAGTTAGGTACCTATCATTATAATGGATTGTAATTCCTCTAATGAAACAGAAAATACACCACCTGAAGTCAGAAAACAAGCAGGTTTGTGTTCTTTGAATTTGCTACCTGTAGTTTCGAGAGAAAAATATGAATCTGCTTATAAACATTTCATAAATTGGAGAAAAGGTCATAAAAGCAGAGCATTGTCAGAAAAAATAATTTATGTGTTAAATTTGTTAAATAATTAATCTGTTAAATTGTGGT
Source organism: Malachius bipustulatus (assembly GCA_910589415.1). Taxonomy (NCBI): domain Eukaryota; kingdom Metazoa; phylum Arthropoda; class Insecta; order Coleoptera; family Melyridae; genus Malachius; species Malachius bipustulatus. The sequence goes on along the minus strand of OU342630.1, from coordinate 85,494,107 downwards.
CGTAGGAAAAGTACTGTGTGAAGCACGTGCGGAAAAGAAATTTCACACTCGTGTGAATTGTGATACTTGACTTCGTCTCGTGTCACAATTGTTTGACACTCGTGAGAAATTTTCTCTTTTCCGCACTTGTTTCACAATATACTATTATTGCTAAAGTGTGATTGTTTTCTATTAATTGTGCAAAATGTGATCTATATCTGGATGTTTGTAATTTTAAAACATTATAGTGGTTTATTTATCATCAGTCAAAATATCAGGGAGAAATTTTTTTTTGGCACAATATTTATGTTTTCAACCCTTACTTTGTAGAATCTCTGCATACTGATTTATTTATTTATCATCCATCATTTTTGCGCTAATTTTCCGGACACCTGAAGGTATTACATTGGTAGAGGAAGCCTTGGAGTTTATATAGTGCAACTTTTGCCAATGATACTTCACGCATGTGCAGGATGTCCAGAATTAAACTTTCTTTTATTGCAACTTCAGACCATTAAAAGTGTGTTTTTCAAGTAAAATTAATAATTTTTTCGATACACGGGAATTCAAATTGTCCACACTGGATTGGCATACTCTTCGCTTTTAATGTACCGCATAGTTAAAAATCGAAAATAATTCATTCCAAAATTTTTCAACGTGTTGGTTTTTTCAACTGCATGGTTTGATACGTTAGTTGGTCATCCAGGTCACTGGTTTTAATGACTTATTTTGTTGAGGTATCTAACTCGGTATGTAACTCGGATCATAAAATCTAATAATGAGTACACAATCCGTTTTTCGTTCCATAGACTTCGTTCCATATAGATCTCAAATTTTGCAGCTAAGAACTTCTAACGTGCGGGTATCAGCTCAAACGAAAAATAACCTTATTATTTAATTAGAATTTGTACATCCTGATAAATTAAAATTCTTACAAATTTCGTTTGTCTCTCTTTCGAAAAATAACAAGTAAAGAGTACTAAAACCGAAATACATTCGATAACAAAAATAACTGATCTGAGTCAGCTTGTACATTTTAATTAGACCAGGAATTAGAGCTCGTGAGCAGCAAAACTCCTTGTTTTTACAGTCGCGGCTATGTAATTCCCGTCATTCTAAGTACATACTCTATCCGGATAAGCTAAGCTAGAGCAGGAGGCCGCAGGCCCGCGGCAGGTCGCATGCAGTAATTCCTGCTGGATTTGGGGGAGACGTAGCGCGCACGTGCATCACAGAGCTGTCTCATTAAACTAACGAAGACACGTGCTCTGATACATACGCTGCACGTGTACAAGCCCTCGCCCAACTTAAAATAAGTAACTTAATATCCATCGTGTCATTATTGCTTTTTGTTCGTTCACTTGAAGTTGTATATTGTTGCCAGCAGTGCCAGCCTAACTATGGATGTTGATCGATTTCGAATTAACAGAAATGTTCAAAAATGGTGGATTAAACATCCCATATTATGGTACAGTGCAGTCAATTTTTTAAATTATGAAAGTGTAAAAGGCGAGGGCTACTTTTTGGCATGTTCTTTTTGATATGGGCTAAAAAATGAGGAGGAGTCACTTTCAACCCCGTGTCTGGGGTTGCAAGTCCCCAATCGGGAGTCTCCCTGGACGACAGATAATAGGGGAATGACTTCCTATAATATGGAAGTCATACCGGTGAAAGCGAATTCCCGGCGCTGGCCAAAACTATCAAATCAGATGGTAAAGGACATAGAACCCACACAGCTTCATAAGATCCACAGATCTTAAGTTGCTTTAAAGAGCTGATGTTCCGTTGCTGTGCCAGGTATTCCGATATTTAAGGTTAGAAAGAAAAATTTGCATGGATAGCGTTCCCAGGGTTACCTAACATTTTCCGGGCTAAGATGACCATCCAATTCCGATCTCTGGGGGGGGGGGTGCATTCATGCAAGAATTTTAACATCTCCCGAATGAGAAAATGTAATTGTGAAAGGTTGTGTTGGCCTCGAACATTGTTCATTAGCCACAGAATATTTTCAAAACATATCATCAGTTGGAATCAGGAGCCTAATTCATGGATAAAATCAAGAGCCGCTACAGCAAGAATATCTGTGAGCGACTTATTAGGCATGACATAAACTTTTAATTGTATAGCCTGGAGTATAGCTTTCGGGAGGCTTGTTTTTTTTTCAATTTTTTCTAAACTCGAACAATGTGTGGCTCAGTGAGCCACAGTCTGAAACACAGTCTGGACAAACTGGAGCAACATAAAATGTTTAAACGCAAATATAAATTCAGTAAAGCAACATCTACAGGCAAAAAAACTTCTCATTCTAGCACGGTGTGAAACAAAAGTGTGAGAAGTCCGTCAACACAGTCAATTATATTATTTACCCAGAATCCGCGACTTGTACTCCCGATTTAGACGTAACTTTGAAATTGGAGTTTTTGTCGGTAAGTGACCTCTCCTGTCAACGTGAGAAGACTTGGAGCCTCATGACTTTGATATCATTTGGCTTAGGATAAAAGACCGCCAAACGACTAGATTTTTTTTGTTGTTTATAGCGACCTCTAAGCGATAAACAGTATTTTTTTGTCCCTGACATAAATTAAATTTCTTACCGTTAAATTATCCTAAAGCCGAGACAGGAATCTTGAGAGATTTCAATGTAAATAACATCAACTGGCTTCAACGCTCTAGTTTTAATGACGAAGAAGGCCGTGAAGCTGAAGCTGTGGCTTTACCGAACTCGTTGACGCACCAACCCGCAGTTCCGATCGCAAAGAAGAATTCGGTAGCCTTCTGGGATCTCCTTTTGACCACGAATACTTTAAATATATACTGTAATAACAGTGAGAGTTTCTTTGGGTTCCTCAGACCACAAACTTGTCTCAACATCGAGTGTCATCGTCGTGTGACCATCAAACTTGCTTCTGTGACATTAATTGTTGTGACATTAGAGTATTAAATATGCGTATCGTACGTAGGTAAATTGCGTACATTCTGGCACAACAATCTGGCTACGCGGGAAGAGATCAGGGAACACTTCCGCCATTGAAATTTTCTATGGCGGGGCGTTTGTTTCAGGCTCTAACGATCAAAATTTGTGTGCTGGGGAAGTTGCTCGGGTCATCTTAACTGGCATGGAAGCCTACATACCTTTAAAAAAAACTGATGCCATCAAACACCAAACCTTGGTTCAAGAAAAAATGTAAATACATGCATACAAGCAACTTGCTTTTCACCAGTAGTGAGAGAGTCCCGACGGCAGAAATCACCACAATTTCATTCGTGCTCGAAACAGATGCTAAGAAATAATAGATCAAACCAAGGAAACTCACAACCAAAGAATTCGGAACAAACTTCTCTCCTGCCCTAACGGTTCGAAATTTTTTGTCGGTCACTAAAGCTGTCAGCCAGAATTTCACTAGATCCACCATTCCATCACTTATTACACGGCTAGACGGGACTATTGAATCGACAGCTACCGAGAAGGCGAACCTATATTGGAGGGATTATCTTCCTCATTTCCTCAAGATTCCCACCAATTATCCCTTCCGTAGAATCCCAAATACCATCAGCATCAGGCATTGTTTTCCGACAACGTGCCATTAAAGCGAATTATGATGAAATCACGATTTTTCAGTTTTTCAGCATTTTTCAGCAGCGACTAAAGTTAGCCTAATTTTTGTTCCAGAATCTTAAAAAATAAACATAAAATTGTGCAAGTTTCTCTAATTTAATCGACCCTCAGTCTAGTATCTCTGCTAGTTCTCGAGATCACAATGGTGTAAGAGACAAAAAAGCTCAGCATACAGGTATCAGGACTACAATTATTATTATTTATTTATTTGATTATTTTTATTGAATGTTTGTTTTCTTGGTTTTAGGTTTTAAGTTCTTGATGAAAATATTATTTTTTCAAAATATTTTTATAAAAATGAAACTTTCGGGACCGATTGGTCCCTTGTTCACTCATATGTAAACTCAAATGTAAAAAACATGTAAAAACTTGAAAACACTTTAAAAAATTACAATTAATACAATAAAATTGATCTTAAATTTTATAAAATGCGTTTACAAAATTTTCTTAAATTTTAATTTTAGAAACTGTTTAAGGATCATAGGTATTATGTACATAATTTTCAATAAAAAATGGTTATGAAATGTTGGTGCTTTTACTTTTTCAAAGTTTATAATATCATTTTTACCGCGGCATCCATACTAACACTATTTAGAGTTTATAACGCATAAGACTGAGAAGACTTAATTATGCAATGCCATAAAATATTTGAAAATATTGTCTCTACTCAAAAAAATTAAGTACCATACATAAAATTTCAAGCTTAGATAATATTGTACTTTTATGATTGTTCTGTAACAACATCCAGGTAAGTATGCAAATTGCATGCAAATTAACTGGCGCCAAAGACAGGTAAGTTGTATTATTATTATGAGCATTCGTTGGTAGTTCGACGTAAATTATAGTTACCAACTGTTTTTTTATTTAATTTTCTATGTAATAATAAACACCACGATATGTTCCTATTCTATTAATTATGAGCACATAGTACTTAGGTATATTAGGTAACAACAAATGGTCTGTGTAATTACCAGCTGTGATTTAATTCTTCGAACGTCAAGGTGTCTCAAATCAAATAGATACTTGTTTTGTAAGTATATGTTTATGTGATTAATAAATACGAGTGTAATGCAAATTACCTACCTATTACGAATGTATAAAAATAAATAAAATAATTATTAAAGGATATGAATTTTTTGGGTAGGTAGGTATTGAAATATCTATCCACATTCCAATACGCATGTATATAGGCAGTTATAAAGATACAACTTCAAATTAACATTCCCAATTTAAAGGTTGTTTATTACAAAATTCATTAGTTTTTTTCTATATACCCACTGACGTCAACAAATTAATAGTATCGACTTTATCACACTTTTCGAGGATTATTTGCATAATTTATTCAACATTTCAGGTGATTCTAATGTAAACAGTGCGGGAATAATTCCAGAAACAAACACAGATTAACTATAAATTTCTATTTCCTGTAATACTTTGCAAAAAAAAATTGGCAGAGACAAATTATATGAATATAAGTAGTTATGAAACAAAAATAGTGTAAGTACCTACAGCAACAATGAGGAGCAGTTCTAAAGAAAAAACAACAGTAGGGGTAGGGCTGCATGATTGATATGGTTTACCCACCGGGTGAAAGTAGGTAGGCTGAATCCGTTGCTTGCGTATACAGAATTTATGCGCAAAGATGTCAGGATGGGAGGCACGTAGCGACAAACGACTGTAGAAAAGTGCATGCATGGAAGATATGAGAGAACGTGGAGTGTACAGAATGAAAAAAGTTTTCGAAAAAGACGAGCAACCGAAAGTGAAAATGAATATCTGGTTTAGCAAAAAAAAAAAAAAAAGAAATTTGTGTTCATTTTCCTCATAACGATTTTCAATTATACATGGGTGTTATTAGAAAACTATGACACCTCTAAGACTAACTAACTAACTTCACCTGACCAAAAATGATGTTTCTCTTTGTGATGTTGTTCAGATGCATGTGCACGACAGACGTTTCGCAGTATTGATCGTGACACAGTGGAAGCGGCTTTTCTATACTCTTTTCTCGAAGACCGGACCAATTTCGGTAAAAATCAATTTATCACTTTTTACAGCACGACCCATAGGGGCAGGAGTGTCCCAAGGAAGATGACTCCAGATGATACTGTAATATTGACAAAGAGCCCAAACTTGGACCAGGTAATTTTTCAGGTTCAAACTGCTGCGAACGTCTTGAACAGCTCGTTTGAGCAATGAATAACACCTCCAGAACAGCTGTGTCGTCAAAATTTGTAGCCTCAGGCGCCTAAATAACCACATAAATGTTTGCCTAAACGAGGAACCATGCAACTTAATGGAATACCAACACCCAACCAGTCAAGTATCTTGGAGTTTATTTAGACGCCAAGTTCATGGGAGTAATTACCACATTTTGTAAAAACTAAATGACGCTTACAAAAGGCTAACACAACTTTTCCACATTATCAAGAAAAATTCGAAATTAAAAACCACCTACACCACTGTTTAATGGTTATGAATGTATGGATGTGTAGTTTGGGGAAACGCCTCCAAAACCACCTCCATGCAATATGCAACTTTGACGTAAGTAAGTAAACGTAAATATCCCAGACTTTATCCAATATTTATGTCTTTCAGTGCTCCCTAAAGTAAACCTCGATGAGTCTTTTGCATTTTTATGAAAATTTGGACTACTTTTCAAACTACAAACTATAGCTTTTGAAGAAAAACTTGAGGGATAAAATACATGCAGTCTTGCAGCCAAAAGATACCACAAGGGGCTGTTAAGTGTTAAACGATATCACAAAAACCAAGTGCTACATGATATTTTAGGCCAGGGACTGGAGACGGATTTTTTTTTGGAAAATGGCCCTGCGAAAATATTCCACCCTATTATAATGCAAAATAATTTTTCAAACTCTACTTTGGCGTCCAATTTGAAAAAAAAGCTTTAGTTCATGTTGATATTGTCAACCGAGTGTGGCACAATCAAGCTTTTCCATGCTAATGACTCATCCTGTATAAGGTATCTATTACTGTATTTTTTAATAACAAATTGGACTATACCGGGTGTCCCAGACTTAATTGACCAGGCCATATCTCATATACAGGTTGAGATAATCGAGCCGAATAAAAGGCATATTATTATAATTTTTCAAGCCGTATAACATGACAGCATGAAAACAACCCTCACTTCAACATCCCTTAAGTTACAGCCCCCACCCTTAAAAAAATGAATAGCACCCTGTGTATATTTTTGTATATTCAAAACCAGTATTCGATTGTCTATTCAGATGATTTTTCAGATTCAAAATTGGTTGAGAAATAACCAAGAAAAAGTTCATCAAGGTGGTCATGACTTTTTATCTTAACTTTCTATGGATGACTTTTGCTGTCAAAATTTATCAATATTTAGTCATAGTTTTTAACAGGCAGGTGATAGTTATTATTATAATGAAAGTCCAAACAATTTATTTATAAGTCTGATTTATTGGGAAATTTAAAAAAATAAAACAACAGACAAAGCACTTTATCATGAACCTTAATGATGACTGTAACCTGCTAATGACCAAAATATTGATAAATTTTGACAGCAAGAGTCATCCAGAGAAAGTTAAGATAAAAAGTCATGACCACCTTGATGAACTTTTTCTTGGTTATTTCTCAACCAATTTTGAATCTGAAAAATCATCTGAATAGACAATCGAACACTGGTTTTGAATATACAAAAATATACACAGGGTGCTATTCATTTTTTTAAGGGTGGGGGCTGTAACTTAGGGGATGTTGAAGTGGGGGTTGTTTTCATGCTGTCATGTTATACAGCTTGAAAAATTATAATAATATGCCTTTTATTCGGCTCGATTATCTCAACCTGTATATGAGATATAGCCTGGTCAATTAAGTCTGGGACACCCGGTATATTGGACATTAATTATTATTGTGGACATACCCTACTTTCTGAAAATGATCTCAGACAATCAAAATTTTGGTCATCGATTTTGACTCACAGTCACAGATCGTGAAAAATTGGTTTTTCAAAATTAACCTGCTCATCATGATAAGTTCAGCCCATTAATAATAATTATTCGGTTTTTATCAATACTTACTGGCAGCGAATGGTACAGGAAATCGATAATTAACTTTCGCATAATTAAATTGGATGCGAATGTAAACGTGGATACGTAGCCATGCATTCGTGTCTCTTTGGCTTTTATAATAATTTATAATAATTTATTCATTCATCTCTGCACATCCATTCAGGTGTCCAACCAACTTGGCTCAAGGACACTTCTGCACTCTTGAGGACTTGAGGTGAGAATATTTTATACCTGAGCTCAAAAAAACCTGTAATTCAAACTAGGGTCCCTCGTGGTGTATCGAGGGACTCTAATTGAAACTAGGGTGGGGGTCTGAGTCTGACTTGTCGACTTGTCCCTACGACTTCAAGAGGAATCACTGTTTTTTTTTTTATTTACAAAAAACTTGTTCTAGAGATGACTCAGATCATTAATTTATATTAATTTATCTGCAAAATATAGAATACCTAATGCTTAAAAGTGAAAAGGTGAAGTAAATAACAAACTATACAGGTGCGAGTCATTATTATGGGAAAGCTTGATAACGCCAACTCTGGTAATAATACCGAAAAGAACCAAATGTTTTTGCAAATGGAAGGCCAAAGTGCAGTTTGTGAAATTATTTTCAGGTATACAGATTGTCCCAATATTGCTGATGAGAAATTTCAGTACGGAGGGCTTTTAAAGTTGAAGTTTTGCAGCGAGTATAGTTTATGACTTATAATTATAAACAAATGAAAATCGCTATTTTCTATTTTCGAAACAGCTTACAATGATAATGGTTCAAGACTTAGGAAAACGGCTTGGCATGATCCTATTTTCATGTGGTATCCTATCATGTAGCTGAATTTTTTATATATCTAGGGCGAAGAAAATTATCACATTTTTTATCACCCAGTTTTATCCACAAAACAGAACATGCACATGAAAAGTTAAGAAAGCCGTTTTCGTTTGTGAAAATAGCGATTTTCATTTGTTTGTAACTCATAAAATACTTATTGAAAAATTCAACTGTGAACACCAATGCCATTAAATTTTCTCGTAAAATCTAGAAATGTAATAATATACAGAGTGTCCTATTTAAAACAAAGTACAGGTATGGCGTTCAGCGATATTTAGTAGCCCTGTATACCTGAAAATAATTTTACAAACGCTTTTTGACCTCGAGTCAAAGCGTAATCAAGCTTCCCCATCCTAATGACTCATCCTGTACTTAACTACTTCTTATCTAAAATATTTGTAACACTCCGTCAACATCGCTTTATTAAATTCGAGAAATGACGGCGAACATTAATGTAAGGGGTCCCTTTAACTCATTTTTTAGATTCTCCCACTCGCAAGGCTACTTTTTTAGATTGGTGGCTGTTGAAATTATTTATGAAAAAAAAAAGTGTATGAGTATGCAGTTTCGATTAGGTTATAAGGTGTTAATTGGAATGCAGATAAACTATGATAGACTTTAACACGATGTGAAAGGCTAAAAAAGGAAAGTGAAAATGTTTCACACGACCCTTAATCTTATATAAGCAGTAATGGGTTCCGATAAGAAAGATAGGTAGATACGATACAAAGGTTGTTAAATAGTAGGATAGTATTATAATAGCACTACTTCTACGTGATGGAATTAAAACGGATTGAATAATTAATTGATGCAAGGGCCAATTTTTTATATCAGTAGTACATACTTTCTAATAGCACTATTATTTGAATAAGCTCTATCCAATCCTCTATCGAGCTGTAGTTTATCAAGCGAGATCTGCTGACGAGACGGGCCCGGCCTAGCTCTGTTTGACTACGTCAGGTAAGCGTTCGTGGGCCACCTACGTCCAACGTTTACCCGGTATCGGTGCGGTGCGAGAGCCGAGCCAAGGCTAAGCAGCCATCGCGGAGGAATGCGGCGAGCGAGATTGTGGCGCCGGCCAGTCTGGTGAACACCTGCAGCCTGGCCACCGTGTGAACACCGAGCCGTCGGCCATCGCCTCACCCACATCACCGGGACACCGCCGACGCTCGGCTGGACATCTTAGAGCTAGTAACACACGAAGGAGAATGATTTTTTCCTCTTCTTAGGGTTTATGTCCCTAATTGGTCTGGAGATGATTCTAAGGAAACGTATTTCTGGATGATGACGTCAGCTTGTATTTCCCTAGAAAATGACACAGTGTGAGGATGGCGTTTCGAAAGATTAAAAACGTCATTTGGTCTTTCTCGGGAGGTTTTTTCTAAACATCCGTTGCTGATGTGTCAAGATTTGGAGTCTACCGTGCCTTCTCAGGTTCGATCTTACCCATTCTGAGATAATCATTTTCGGGCTTCTCAGTTCTTACGTAATTTTGGCCATGCTGCTATACAAATATGATTAGAGCGAAAACCTCATCATCAGGTCATAGCCATAGCACCACAACACGAGTATATTCTGAATGAGTCCATGGACTTCCGATTAGACCGTAATCCCTTTCCCTTGTGAATTGTCATCGTCATGACATGGTTGTCTTCCGCTGGTTAGGGATTTTAGTTTTCCATTGTTGGTCTCGGTGCGATCCTATATTAGGGAGGGCATGCTTAACCTCCTTCGTTAGACATTTCGCTACCCTCTTGTAGCGTTTCCTGGACACGTCTCCCGTGCTACTATATATACATGCCGGGAGCGCCTTTTTATAATTATGCTTCCTAGAGAGTAATCAACGTTTCTGTAGATTTTTGTCTAACTCAGAACTCAGGTTTTGAAAGTCAGCATGATTATAACACCACTTATAAGGAAAAGAAAAGAAATCAAGGCCGAATAATGACCTATTACTCTGCTCTCTGAAGTAGGTATCTAGAATAGTCGTCAGCAGGGGCTTACCATTATACATCAATTGAGATCAGACATTGAAATGCATATTAAGATATTAAGAGATTTGGGTGCATTTCAAACCTGATAGTCCGTTATTCCGTTATATTGATGGGCGTCCAGCAATGTACGGACTTCTCGGCAAGCCTTACCTATACATATCCCTATAACCTATACCTATACCTAGTGCGCCAAAAAGGTCCCACAATAGAAAAATTTTTGTTTTCCTTTTTTAGAGAAATTTTGTTCGTGAGGCTTTAAAAAAACAAATTTTATGACCATGTATTGAACACAATTGACCACTTTATGATCACCTGTATCAAAAAATTAATTTCGTCCAAAACTGACATTACATTGGGTGAATATAACTCATGTTGCTCAAATTCCCTCAACAAAATACCTCTAAATTTCAAAATATCATGTTTTCTATAATTTTGAAGTTTAGATAGATGTTTATCATTTGCTCAAGAACTAAAATTCACATCATGGATCTAAGGGTGCTCATATTTAATGTTTTGAAAAACACAATCTTACGACAAAACTAATTTTCAAATAAAATGAAAAACAAAAAATGTTCCAATGTGGTGCGAACTTTTTGGCGGACACTGAATACATCCTTTCGTGCATGTGCGTCCTCGCGGTTATGCAATTTTGATTTGCTGTTTTATCTCAATAAGACGATTCAACGTCGCTGTCGATGGATCATCGTCTAAAAATTCCCCCACACCATTAATGCTGGTGCTCTGCAGTGTTCAGTGGTTGATCTCATGCGTTTTCTATTTACCTCAATGGCCCAGATAGCTATAATATTTCAAAACCGGACTTTTACTCTAAAGAGTAAAAATAGGTGCACAAGAGTCTCGACAAAAATCGACCTGAGTCAATACAACGTATATAAGGTTAGTGTTATTCCTCTCTTTCTCCTTCTCTTGATTATTCAGGTTTGACCATCGGTTTCCTACATAATAAAACGGAAAAAAGGTGTTCTGCGCGATAAACAATTTTCTGGTAAAGAACAATAAAAAACTTGAGAGAACTTGAGAGAGAACAATAACTCACTTGTGGATATGACAAAAAATTATAATAGTAAAACGGGAAAGTGATGAAGAATGAAGACCCTTTATCTATATAGACCCTTAAAAATCTGAGTCAATTATTGTCGGTTATCTTTTTTTGACGCAATAAGAGAAAACTAAATTATGTATACTCCTTTTCATTTGATATTTACTCTATGGGGCCATGACCATGGTATATTCATGGTATATAACGTTTTCTTCAGTTCAATCAATGCAAGCTTTTATGTTATTTTTTCTGGTTTTATTGGATCGTTTCTGCGAGACGCAGTCGAAATTGCATCTTCATAATCTAAAATTACTATTTGCGGTGTAATATTTTATAAAAGCTTTTGAATGATGCCCGTTGTCTTTCTTATTTCATACATTTAATCTTCTGACTGAGATTATATTTCAGTATTTGGTTGCTATATATTTTTGGATGATTTGAAATTGAGCGTCAACTCTGGTACATATTTGAATGTGCATGATGTTGAAAAGGTCATAAATTTTCCTTCTTATATAGAAAAGATTGATGAAATTAAGTGTCCACAGGCATACTTTTGAAATACAGAACTTCTCTAGAACATGTAGCTCAGCCCCTGAAACCTGATAACTAACCTATACTTTAACTTTCGAAACAAAGATTTCACTATTTGGTTCTGTCCACTGAAAACCCCAAAAATGGTGGAGCGTTTTTGGAATATAAGTAAATGCAAGGCCAGAGACATAAGTCAGTCTATATTGGAATATCAGCGCCGTTAGAAGCGAAAATTAGTGATACATTCAAGACTATTATTATTATTAACTGAAATATCTCTAGTGGGTACCTAAATTTATTAAAGTGAAGTTTATAGAAGTATACGGGGTGTTTTGTAATTGAATGTCAATATTTAAGGGGGTGATTTTAGGGTCCATTTTAAGAAGAAAATTTCAAAAGAACGTAGGTCCTAAAAGTCTTAACTTTTGAGATACAGGGAGGTTATGTTTTTAAAAATAAATAATTTTTTCATAGGTAATATCTGTAATACCGCTCTGGATATTTTAATGAAATTTCGTATACAGGTATTACTCATCAAGAGTCATTTTTTCATGTACCACATTTCGTTTTATCTCCACTAGTGACGATCGTGCAGAATTTTACCTGCATATTTTTATATTTTTTTATTGTCATTTAACGACAATCTTGTGACGATGTAGAGAAACAGATTTTATGTTTTTATGCGAAAACCGTGCATCGGACTGAAAAAAAATAGGTGATCAAACTTGCTTGGAAATGAATGGGGATTCCAAAAATGATTTCTATTTGAACAGAAATCAGTGGAGTACCATCAATGTCTGCTAAAATGTGCAGGTAAAATTCTGCATGATCATGCTCATGATCGTCACTAATGGAAATAAAATGAAACGTGGTACATGAAAAAATGCTCGTTGATGCGTAATATTTGTATACGAAATTTCATTAAAATATCCGGAGCGGTATTACAGATATTACAAAAAATTTATATATTTTTATGAAACTTTACCACCTTTTAGGACATACGTTCTTATGAAGTTTTCTTCTTAAAATGGACCCAAAAATCACCCCCTCAAATATTGACATTCAATTAGAAACTCCCATTGTTTTTAGTAATAATTAAATAAATAAATTAGTGCTGTGTGTTACTTTTCTAATTATTTATCGAATCCATGATAAAGAAAATCGTTACAATATGACTAGCCTTCAGGGGAACCTACAGATAGTGTTTTTTTTTCATAAAAAATCCGGAATCAGGTTTCCCAAACGAAAAAATCGAAATTATTTTCAGAGTAAATAATACGACTTGAACAATGAGATGCAGAAGGCTTGGATTTAGAAATGAAAAATTCAAAGAAAGAACACCGCAGAATCCTTGGGAACAGAAATCGGCTCCTGGTCAAATTTGTTGCCAGCTTTCGGGATTGGTAGTATTCGAGGAGTAGATCAGAAGTCTCCATGGGCATAAACCTACAAAAACTCGTGTTCTCGATGTAAAAACTTTAACACCTCTGAAGATGACACCACAAAATGAACATTTTCCCTATTTTCTCGAAAATAACTCAATAGGCTTAAAATGTAACCGCAACAACATAAACATGTTTTCAATCTTAATAAATGCTCTAACATGAGAGAAAAAAAGCCATCTTCAGAGGATAATATTTTGAGAAAATGATTTGAAAGGTGCATGCTAGTTAATTCAGGAGAGTAACTTAATAAAAAACAAATGAAAAAAAAGCAATTTTAGTGATTTAGGGATCAAAGGTAACGGTTTTTCTAATAGGTATGAATTTTTACTATGTAGGTGCGGGAATGTATTCTTGAGACGATAAAAAGAAAGAACAAACCCTATTATCGGCCACTCTAAAATGTCTACGGTTTTCAAAAATAGTTGGTACCCCCTATAATTTCTACCGAGTATACAGGAGAGGTTAAAGAAAACCTAGTCTGTCATAAAAGAAAAAATTCCTAAAGCATCCCTAAACGATATACCCAGCGATTTACTTTTTTTGCTGCAACATTGAACCGACTTGTATAATTTTATGAAATTTTAATATTTTGTAGAGAGAAACATTAAACCATATTATACCTAAGTACAGTAGATGTTTTACGTCGTCAGCGAAATCAGAAAATGACTTACCACTTTGACGATTTTCAATTGTCATGCAATTTTCGTCTGTGCTTAAAATACTCCCATTTTCCAACTTTTATCACAAACTACTATTTGAGCTCTGTAAAGTGACACCTGTCAAAACTTTGACCCAATGAATGTGTGACAAGTCTGTTGATGACTTCACTGATGACGACTTCAAACATCTACACTCATATGATGGCTTAATTACTCTTTGGGGCCTTCATTGGTATATTAAAGTATAGTTGAACCAGGAATATATACAGGGTGGGCCACGGTATACGAAACGGAAGATTATGGCCGTGTCTCTGGATTTTAGGATCTTTTTATTTTTGGAGTGGATAGAGACCCGGCAGAGGTACGTTTTAAAATTATATTCATAATGTACAGGGTGTCCCAAAAGCATAAAACATATCAAAGTTATGTTTTTTTAAATGGAATGATGCTCCTATGTTATTGCATTTTTAGATTGTCTGAAAAGAGAAAATAAGATTGGCTTTTACAGTTGGTGCTTAAATTCAGAAGTTTTTGAGTTATAAACAAGTGAAAATCGTCATTTTTCAAGTTAATGGCCCTGTACAACGAAAACGGCTGAAGATAGAGAAAAACGGCTTACATGTCCCTATTTTAACTTTTCATGTACTATCCTACGATGTAGATGAAATGTTTATACAGGGTGATAAAAAATTTGAAAAATTCTGAGATTTCTCCACGCGTCGCCAAATAAAAAAATCAAAGAAAGCACAAATGTTTCTATATCATAGGATAGTACATAAAATGTTAGGGACATAAAAGAATAGGGATATGTAAGCCGTTTTTCTCTATCTTCAGCCGTTTTCGTTGTACAGCGCCTTGAACTTGAAAAATGACGATTTTCACTTGTTTATAACTCAAAAACTTCTGAATTTAAGCACCAACTGTAAATGCCAATCTTATTTTCTCTTCTCAGACAATCTAAAAATGCAATAACATAGGAGCATTCAATTTAAAAAAACATAACTTTGATATGTTTTATGCTTTTGGGACACCTGTGCATTATGAATATAATTTTAAAACGTACCTCTGCCGGGTCTCTATCCACTCCAAAAATAAAAAGATCCTAAAATCCAGAGACACGGCCATAATATTCCGTTTCGTATACCGTGGCCCACCCTGTATAACGAAACAACTTCTGTCATTTTATCACTTTTTTTATTATTGACCAATTATTGAAGTCATAAAATATGACTGTGTAACAATAGGTAGGTAGACGGGTAGATGGGTAGGTGCGAACCGAAGTGATCGAAATAAAGCGAGTGTTTTTAAGACCCATTATCCACGAATTTTTTACGCTAGCTTCTATTGGTAAATTTTGAAGTTAATAAATTGTTGAATATGTGAACTAAGACTTTCAAATATGTATCTGTCATTGATACCCAATCAGCAGAACAATCAAAAAGTGGGCATTTAGACTTCGTTTCTGGGGTTACGTTGTTGTTGCTATAACAACCTTTAAAAAACGCGCGTGTTTTAATGTTGGGCTTATTAAACACGCTCAGGCGCTTTTTAACCAAGCATTTTAGATTACCAATAATAAAAAAAATTCAAATTTCATCGAATTATACAGGTCGGTTCAAAAGTTAGAGCCAAAAAAGTAAAGCGCGCTGGATGGGTATCTACCCTTTTGGGGCACTGAGATAAGAGATACTTTAGAAAAAAAATTATGACAAACTAGGTTTTTTGACCTCTCCCTCGAGAAATTAGGAGGTACTTACCGCTTAACGGATATAATAAACACAATATTATGTTATAACAAACATCGCAATAACTTAGGCTTCTTGAAGGATATTATGCAATTTTCGGAGGTAAGGTATATTATTATTCCGTAAACCTAAAAGCAATTTAACGCTCTCTAGAAATAACGAAGTCGTGACTGATAAACAAAAACCTAATTCAGAAATTACATGCCGTGCTGGCATGCTTGTATTACAGCCAGCAAAGCATCTAGATTACGATTTCGACAGTTGAACACCTGCGAACAGAGATCCGTCCAGAGGTGAATGGTTTACGTGTTTCTCAATGGTAAGCAGTTTGAAAGAACTTTCAGCCGCCTAAATAAATTAGAGGTCATACGAGAGGTTGTAATTGTGATTTCATGGTCTCTATGAGGTCAAAATATAAAAGAAGGAAAAAACTTAGAGGTGATCTGGTCGATAACGGATCAGTTTTCAAGCTGGAATTCAACAAAGAGCGCGATTTAATACAACATTAATAAAAATGTATTAATAGAGCGACTGGTTTCTTCTTGTAATTGTTACAAATTTATATACTTGTACCTACAGGTTGATCACTAATTTTGACAAACCCCGTTCCTGATGACGCATCATTTCAGGTCGCAATATTCAATCTAAAGGATTGAAACTTTTAAGGAGTAAAATGTCCGTAAGGAGTAGTTTGGTATTGTATTCAAGCAAAATCGGTCGAGTTGTTTTAAAATCGCAAGTGGCCGTTTGAATTTTTCAGATTTCGCATGAAAAATTTCAAGCAGCAAATAATTAAACTGGCGGAGTTATTGAAAATTTTATCATGTTTTTCTACAAAATTTATTTTTATTTTTATTTAAAAAACGTCCCTTCACCCTTTGAACTTTTGGCACAAAATTTTAATCCCTTGTAGAGCTTAAGAGTTTTCTAAAAAAAAACGTTGTTTTTAGAGGGTGTCTCTTCAAATTTCGCAAAAATCGTTCATATTATTATCACTCGATTAAAAGTCATTGTTTTCAATCTATACAAGGTGTGTTTCTAAATGGAGTACCATAAATTGGAGGACTTGTAGATAAAGTTAAAAAAATACGAAAATGTAGGAAAATTTTTTTTCGAAAAGGCTTTATTGATGAGATACAGGGTGTTAAAGAGTCGACCGACAGACCACTCTTTTGTTAATATTTGTTGAAACAATAACCCAACTGAGACAATTTTTTGTGTGTAACAACAAGTTATAAAGAGCAATAATCAGACAAATTTTCGGTTTATTTCAATAAGCCAGTGGCGTAGAAACAGGGGTCGTTTGACACTTTTCACTCTTTAAAAAAGTAAGGGCTAGGTTTTTTGATGTCTTATTACTTTTTTTCTGAATCAACGGTCTTTTTACAATAAAAAAGCCATACTTGTTTAATTTGCCCAGAGGCGTCCGTTTTTGAGATATTTGCAATTTTGTGTCAAAAAAAAAAAAAAAAAATGCATTTGAACGATTATCAAATCAACCAAAAATAATGTTTTCGTTGGAGCAGCGTTTAAATGCATGTGTACGTGCAAACGGAGGACACTTCGAGCAATATTAGATAATCATTAGGTAATTTTATGTTAGGTATGTTTTGTTCCATTACTTATGTTTTGTTATGTGTTGAATAGTTTTCTTGACAATAAATATTATTTAATTTTCACTTCGGATATGAAATGTCAAACTGACAAGTAAGTCCAAAAATTAGTTTATTTAAATTTCAAAGCTACCTTCACAATTTTAATAAATGAAATTTTTAAGTGTATTTTACATAAAGCGACTGACACAAAATTGCAAATATCTCACAAACGGACGCCTCTGGGCAAATTAAACAAGTATGGCTTTTTTATTGTAAAAAGACCGTTGATTCAGAAAAAAGTAATAAGACATCAAAAAACCTAGCCCTTACTTTTTTAAAGAGTGAAAAGTGTCAGACGACCCCTGTTTCTACGCCACTGGCTTATTGAAATAAACCGAAAATTTGTCTGATTATTGCTCTTTATAACTTGTTGTTACATACAAAAAATTGTCTCAGTTGGGTTATTGTTTCAACAAATATTAACAAAAGAGTGGTCTGTCGGTCGACTCGTTAACACCCTGTATCTCATCAATAAAGCCTTTTCGAAAAAAAATTTTCCTACATTTTCGTATTTTTTTAACTTTATCTACAAGTCCTCCAATTTATGGTATTCCATTTAGAAAACCTTGTATAATGTAGTTAGATGTCTGGAGGGAGTTGGTATTGTATTTGAGCAATATCGATCAAGTCGTTTCAAAATTACGTCCGTTTGAATTTTATAAAAACTGCTATAATTTTATAAAAACACCTACAAAATTAAACATAACTTTTTCAATAAAATTAACAGAATCAGAAAAACGTATCCTAACTTTAAAACCTGTGCTAAACAATTTGTGTTTTAGTGATTAGTTCATCAGTGGCGTAGCTAGAAAATCGAATTGATTTCGATGCGATGATTCGATTTTCGATGACTGATCGAAAAATTATCGATGCGCAAGAAGGTCTTTTTATTTATCATCAATATTATGCAGAGATTCTACCAAAGTTAAAGTTGAGAACATAAATTTTAGTATTTGAGTCAAAAAAAGGCCCTGTTTTTTTTAACCGGTGTGATTCTCTGCAGTCTTTTTAGAATCAAAAAACCTTGATTCCAAAAAATCATTATTATTCTCCTCTAAACATGGGTCCAATTTTATTTCGATTACTTTTTTCCTCAAAATCTTCAAATTTCAAGTTCGTTTTGCAGATAACACAAATGTTACTTATAAGGATAACTGGATGGGCCTCTAGGACATAAACTGATAAAAATTTTGTGCATGTCTTGGCAGGGCAGCTATTGACGAATATTTGAAAAACATGGTATAGATTTAGATTTAGATTCCCCGTGAGTGGGCTATTGTGACAACTCCACGTTCTTTTCTCCAATAGTTCTTTGGTCCTTTTATTCGAAGTACCCTGTATAAAGGCCTTCGAATGCTCCAATGGTATAAGTTTTGCCAGTGCTCTCTCGGCCCTCTCAAAACATGGTAATTAAATAAAATCAGGCTTTGCTTTACATGACTTTTTTTCTTTACTATAAATAATTATTTCCGCTTTCATTAAAAAAACTTACAAAATTGGAAATTACTCGTTAAAGGTTAATAAAGCACGACACGTCATGCAGCTTGAATTTTTCCTCTTTTAGTATTCAGTATTTATTAAAGTAAACTGTTTCTACTAGGTATAATTTGTAATAAAGAAACTCGGATAAAATTTGAGGCAATTATTGCTCTATTGCCACAATGCCCTATCTTTTGTGTGGATTACCCATCCTCAGTCTGCTAATCAAGGGAAGAAGAAAAAGTTTTGTTACATCATCAAAAAAATGGACCAATCATTTTGTACAAGGACATGGCATACCATATTAAGATTTCGGGAAAAAACTGTGCCTTTCGTGATTCATGACATAAACATTATAACCTGAATTTTGCCATCAGCGCAAAAAAATTTACAGAAAACTAACAGAATTTCCACAATTTTAATGTGGATGTTAATTTCTAGACATGCATATCAACAGAATTTTGTAATGGTCTCTGCAAATTACGATAAGTTATCTATAAGCAGCTTTACACACGATTGCTTGCTTTACCTGTTCTTCAATCTGTTGACTTTCTGTTGATTTTTAGAAGGTGCAAAATTTTGTAATCTGTAAAAAATTACATTCGTGCATGTGTTCCTTAAACTAAAATTTTCGTAAGAATTTTGAGACGGTTACCTACTGAATTAATTTTTTTTTAATTCGCAAAACAATAAATTTATTGATTCTATTGGATTCGTTGAAAATTCATTGAAATTTTCAAAATTATCAATCTGTAATACTCTCATTCAAATTGTGAACAATTTTTTTTGGTAGGCATGCATGAGTAGACTAAGATATTTCATTCTTTTTCTTACTTTTTAAAGTAACAAAAAAATTTTGCCTGAGGTGGTGTAATTATCATCTTTTACACAGTTTTTACTTTATTTCATAAAATAATTTTTATCGTTCAAAAAAGCCCCACAAACGTGAGAGTTAACATAAAATGTTACGTTAACCTGCTATTAGCGAATTGCCGAGAATTGGTTAAAAATAGTAACTTGTAATTTTAAAAATTGTTTCCTTTATTCTAAAGAACAAAGAATTTTTGCCCGCGTCATTGCTGGGCTCTTTAATCAAAATCATGCGGAACAAAAAGTTAGTCGTGGGTACGTGACTAGTTTAATTGCTAAATTTGAGGAAAAGAGCTCTGTTACAAACAAAAGAGATGACCGTGAGCGTGCAGTTAGAAATGACGCTGTTGAAGTGGCTCTTCTTGGTTATCTTTCAATGGATATAGGTACAGACAATTTCTCAAAAAATGCTCGAGAATCTGGCTTGTTCATCGGCTTGAACAGTGTTCATTGCCCAGCCCTTTACAGAATTTATTTCTCTAATGAAAGTACATACGTTTATATTGAGCCATGAAGTGAACGAGAAAATTATTGTTATTGGACTGATACCTATCGACCTTTTAATTGAAAATCTTCCCAAAACGCTTCGAGAACTGAAGGCAGGCAGGCAGTGATAGCATAATCGGGTAATTTTTTTAAATAATTGCACTAGTAATAGTTTCTTTGCAGTTTTTAAAAGACCTTCTAAATCACCCTAGCACTGGAAGAAGACCTAAGTCTCCAAGGCAACCAACTTTCTTTCAAAAGTTGGTTGCGCAATCTAATCCCTTCCTCTTTGGACTTCTTTTTGTGAGGCCATTTAAACTCCAAAGTTTATGCTACACCACCTGAATCTCTTCAAGTATTTCAATAAATAATTGTCGCACAGTGCATTTTTGCCGGAAATGTTGCAAAATCTTAGACAAGCTTTTGAAAATCGATTCCACACGATTGTGTGGAAGATGAGGAGTGGGCATTTTGAGTAGTACGTTCGTTAATAAGAATTATTTTTTCGTAACTGCTTGTTGCACAAGTGAAAAAAACCATGATTGCATAGACAATGACAGTAACTTCAAAATGATAATATACTGCATGAGCGCTACAGGAATGCAAATATAAGTTTGAAACCAAAATAAAATTTGGTTCCCCTATTTTCAGCGGTTTCCCGTACTTACCTACACGAAATCGGAGATTTTAAAGCAGGTCGAAAATTTTTGTTGGGACAGCCCAACAAAGTTTGCCCTAATCAAGTTTACCATCAAAATGGTTGGTTTTTATATAATATTTATTTACAACATTCTCTCAACATACAACATCCTGTTTGTTACTCAAGTATAGGATCTCCCTTTATTGTGGTAAGTACATACATATATGTATGTATGTATTATAAATCACGCTGATGTATAAATTATATTATTTCATGGCGAGAATTACTTCTTAGATGTTATGCTAAACAGAATACCCACCTGAAATTGCAACAAAACAAGAAACACAATACCTACAAGATAAAAGCCCAGGTAAAACCACAAAACAACAACAACTGCTTAAAAACATGAACATGTTTTGTTATAAAGAACGCAGCGAACGTTTTACATGCGATATTAATCAATGATTATACGAAAATGCTTTTAGTGGCAAATTGAGCAGAGGTTTTCGACTGATTTGCTGATATGATATAATTCGGCCCACCCTAGACACCTAAATTTGTTGAGATTTACTAAAAGGATCCCGGTCCAGCCCCCGAACACCTGTAAGTGTATATCGGCGCCACCCCCCTGGGAGTATAACAATGATCCAGACGGTGTGGACCTTTAAATCAACACACACTTGATATCCTCTACCTCTGTCCTCTCACATGTCTATTCATCGTTGCCATTGACTGCAGTCACCTACCAGTGGAGTAATTTTAGGGCAAATGCAAGGTCTATGCATTATTTATAAATACCTAAATGATGTATGTTCATAAATATGCATATAGGTATCTACTGAATAGCAATAATTAATAAATTCCGCATGTAAATTTGCAAGAAAAGCCACTAATATCTATTCACCATGTACCTACATACAAGCTGATTCTTATATAACCTGAAATATCCAAATATCTCGAAAAGTGCGCATCCTGCAGGAAAATGTTTTTTGCAAAAGTGGTTTTGTTCAATGGGGGACATTGTTTAAACACAAAAACCACCCTGTGCCCCTCAACCCTTGCGAAGGAGTGGTGGTAACTTTGAAATTTTAAATACCAGCCCATATTTTTTATTGCAAATTAGTATTCAGCGACAACAAATTTTTAAGATTTTGCTAAAATATTTTTTGCGATTATTCACAGATGGCTCTGTAATCGAAGAAACTTGATTTTGCTTATTTCTCCCAATCAATATCTAAAAAAGTAAGCGCTCTGCTGAAATTTTTTTTGTATAAAATTGCTTTAGTTCGGTGCGGGACATCGTTGAAACACAAAATCACCTTACATATACATATCCCTCATATTTTACGAAGGAGTGGACAAATATTTTGATACTTTTTGAAAAAAACAACTCCTATTTTTAATTGCGAATTCGTATTAAGTGAGAACATGCACAAAAAATGTTTCAGGTAAATCTTATTACGCATTTTTCTTCGCTGAATAGGAAATCCCAATAAAAAAATAGGAGTTGCAATTAAAAATTTCAAAGTTATCTCGCAAGGGATGACGGATGTAGGGCGGTTTTTTGTTTAAACGATGTCCCCCACCGACCTAAACCACTTTTGTAGAAAACATTTTTTCGCGGGATTCGCACTTTTCGAGATATTTGGATATTTCAAATTATATGAATCAAAACTAAGGAAAAAACACTAAAAAAAACTAAACTAAAAAAAAGTTATGAATTGCATGAGATCAATTTAGGTTATTTATTGGTATCTCATCTATTTAACAAAACACGCCACTGCATTGTGGCATGGCTGGTCAGATGGTCGTGCCGCGCCGTAAAGCCGTAGATGCAGAGTTGCAGGTGTTTTATGATAGGGCAACAACGGCATTCTTTCCATTCAGAGTTAAAAGCTGCCCAGTTCATTTATGGCTGAGGATTATCTTCATATATGGTTTATGTCAAAAATCAGCCTCATGTATTGAAGGTAGAATATGGATCCATGGACTCCATGGGTCGTAAACAGGATAGGTATTGACTGGACCTTCAAACAACAGGGAAAGTATTTCAGAGTCATATTTCTTTCTGTTCCGTTCTTTGAATCCTTGAATGACTTCAAGGAGCTTCGCAGGTGTTTTATTACCGTTTAGCAAGAAGTAGTGTTGAGGCGAGGCGAATTATCTTTGCTTCATCAGAGATGTAAAACTGAGATTGCGAAGTAGACATTCCAAATTGGGAAGTAGCGAAGTAGCAAGTAGCCTTTCCACTTGAAAACGTATGTATAAAGAAAGTAGGTAGGTAAAATAGCAAGACCCTCACAGTAGGGAATACATGCAGAAACTGTCGTAATGTTAACCCTTATTGTAAAATTCCTACTTGCAGGTGTGGCATTTATTATTGCCTTGACCGATTTTTCTATTATTAACGCAAACACCCCCATTACCTTCTCGGAAGTGGAAAGACGACTTAATACAGGTATCATCTGTGTATCGGCTGACTGAAAGAAGAAGTCTCATCCTAAATCTGAAATCAGGAAAAAACATTTTTTGCTTGCTTAAAAGAGTAACCTATTGCAAAGATTATTTTATCAGTATTTTTTTTATTTTTTTACAAAGTATTTTAGAAAAGAACCTAAAACCCAATAGTAACTGTTTTTTAGTGGTCTCTTAGAAGTATGTAGGTAGGTATAGTTGGACCAGAGATATAACGAATTGATTTCTGTCATTTTATCAATTTTTGTATTACTTATTGAAATATTGTTGAAGTCATAAAATATGACAGTTTACCAATTAGATCATTTCGTTATATCTCTTGGTCGACTATATACAGGTAAATGAATAAGTGCAAAAATTTTAGGGGCTGATTATTGTTTGAAAATGATTTTTCGCTCCTGTTGTGATACAGCCCCTTAAAGAGGGTCAAAAAAGAAGGTTTAATTTTTTTTTTCTTGAAAACGGAACAAGTTACAGAAATGAAATTAAGTAGACGTAGTAATTAACTTTACCGCCATTAATGGCGTTTTGGATAACCTGATTTTTTCTGAATAAAAAAGCTACCTATCTTGTAAGTTTTTAGTAACTTTAATAATCTTAGAGAGAAAACAAATTAATTTACGTAGGTAGCATGATTTTCATACAAGTAGAAATTTGAAGCAATAATTAAATTTGAATGATTTTTTTCCTTTAATTTCGTTAAATTTACAAAAAAAAAATCATTTATTCTTGTTCAGAATAAATCAAGACTATCCAAAATACATTTTAGAATGCCTTTGTGGCTGTAAGAAATATATAAAGCCAAAATTAACTTTTTGACTGCCCCTTCTAGGGGTAGGTATAGTTATTCTCAACAGGAAAGCGCGAATAAGTAATTGTAATAAGTAATGAAAAACCTGCTTTATTTTCAGTAAGAAGTTTTTTCAGTTCTATTTTTTTGCACTTATTCATTTACATCCTGTATTCATATATGGAGAATAATTGGAGAATCAAAAAAGCTAGGTGTCACGGCCGTTGCGGCCTTATAGGAATCCCAGGATCTATCGGGTGAAAGTATTTCCAAAATAGCGACCCTTCCGGTTAATACCAACTTTGTTAATATAAATTTAACACCCGCCCATATATTATTCAATTTTCAAATAGTCTAAAAAAAATAAAAATATACCAAAAAGTTGATATCTATTTCAGGTATAACCGGAAAGGCTGTCATTTAGAAAAATATTTTCACTCGAGAGATCCTAGGCCATAACGGCCATTACCAAAATTTGAGATTTTCTCTCCATATACACTTCTAATAGATCGCTCGAATAAAGTAAATCATCCTGCGTATAGGTATGTACTATAATACAGGTGATCATTTCTCGGGAACTATTGGACCTGGAGCCTCTCAAATTAGACATTTTCCAAACAAAAATAACCAGGAGAAATTCAATGAAAATATTTTCAAGATGGCCGCACTTCCGGAAATGCCGTAAGTTGACACATAATTCGTTATTTTAACGGGGACATCCTGTATATTATTATTTTTAAATTGCCTGAGAAATTCGAATACAGGTGGTATAACAATTGGCGTTTAAACTGAGTAGTTTATGAGTTATAAACAAGTGAAAATCACAATTTTATTTTCAAAACGGTGTACAGTTCTGTTCAAATAAAACTTGGACAGTTTTGATTTTCTAGTTTAAATGTGGCTTTTAAATTGAACAATGTTTCCATAGTTGCCATCTAGTGTCCATGATGTCAGCAAAAATGACAGTCTTTCCAATTGCCAAATAATTAAACTTCAAAAAATAGAAAATCTCATTTTTCAGTTGATTCTTTCTTTTGTTGAGTATCGCCAAAAGATTTAATAAAATCAAGTATAAATATATCATGTATACAGAATGTTTACTGTAATGTTGGCCAAACTTCACAGGCTGATTCTTCAGACTAAAATAATGAGAAAATTTTATATACAGGATGTCCGGAAACACTTCCCAAGAAAGATATACGCCTTCAAAGTTTCAAGAATTTCATTTTAAAAATTTATGAAGCGAAAAAAATAATAACGGAGGCTATGGTTACTGATAATGAATGTGTTAACTCCGCGTCAAAGAGCCTAAAAATATTAACGACGCGATTCGATCCTGAAAGGGGCTAAATTAATGCGGCTCGATGCCGCGATGGTAATGACAAATCGCCACGGTGACAGGATCAAAATTTAGGGAAGGACCAGGCTATAATTGCCAATGATTGACAGGAACACAATTAATTAATAATTATCGAAATTACTGACCTTGTGTCTTGTCCGACTAAAGGGGCACTTGTTTTAATTTGCGAGATGTTGTAACTATTATTATTGTTCACTTGCTCCACTATGTAGGTACCCACGATTGTTCCACTACTTTATACCGCTTCCTTATTTCATTAAGGAACTAGGTATCCCGTTCTCGTAACACCAGCATCGACGAGTCTGGTACGAACGGCACTCTGTCGAGTTCTTTTCTCTCTCGATGTTAAACCTCGACTCTTCTCTCTATGTGTGGTCCTGTCCGGTCAGGTGTCCTTTTCCTTCGTCCCGATGTGTAAAGGGATAGGAAGGGGTAGGAAACGGTGGTGTCTTAGAGAATACGAATCGATTATTCACCAAGGACGTAACATACCGCCCACCAAAATTACCGGAGGAATTTTCCGCTATCAGAAAATTGAACCAAAAGCGAAACTAACGAAAACGAAACTAACGACAATAACAAAAACGAAACGAAACGAAACGACAAGTCAGGGACGAAATTCCCTGAGTCCGTTACTGGTTAGGTAACGGGCAAAGTTTGACCAGAGGTCGTTTACAAAGACCTTTGGTCGTACGAACCGAGGCAACCCTGGCGACACCATCCGCACCAGGGTGCAGAGAAACAATTCTTCCTAGAGCCCATTTCAAAGGAGACAACAATTCATCCTTTATCAACACTAACGAACCGATATCTGTTGACTCAAACAAATGTGTTTTCGACCATTTACTCCTCTGGTGGAAATTATGAAGATATTCAGCCCTCCAACGTGTCCAAAAATCACGTTGCATCCGTTGCACCAATTGCCAACGAGAAAGACGAGAAATCTTCAGATGTGACAAGTTCACATCCGGCACCGACGACAGAGGTTCCAAGGTCAGAAAATGACCAGGGGTCAACGCGGATAGATCGTTCGGGTCGCTACTAATGGGGCAAAGGGGGCGCGAATTCAAAACGGCCTCGATCTGAACGATGAAGGTGTTTAGCTCCTCATAAGTCAAAATTTGACCACCAATAACACGGGCCATGTGTGTTTTGACGGACTTAACACCGCTCTCCCACAGTCCACCGAAGTGTGGAGCTGAGGGTGGATTGAAGTGCCATCGAATACCCTCCCCTTCTGCGGCGATTTTCAAATTTGAATTGAGCTCCTTGTTAGCTCCGACGAAATTGGTTCCACAGTCACTGTAGATGTCACTACAGCGACCGCGGCGAGCGACAAACCTCCTAAGAGCTGCTAGGAAAGTCTCTGACGATAAATCAGAAGCGATTTCGAGATGAATCGCGCGAGTCGCGAAACATACGAACAAACATAAATAGGCTTTAGAAGTTTTGACACCCCTATACCTCGACAAGACAATAGGAAAGGGTCCCCCATAATCGACCCCGACACAACTAAAAGGCTTCAATTGGGAGACACGAGCGACAGGTAAATTCCCCATGGGAGGCTCCAACGAGAGGGGACGAGTGCGAAAGCAACGATTGCATTTCGACAAATAACTACGAATGACCCTACGAGCAGACAGGATCCAAAAATTTTGTTGAAGGAGATAATGAGTAGTGTTCACTCCTGGGTGCAAATTACCTCGATGTATCTGATCAATCAAAAGTTCAACCAACCTATGCCTTCCTGGCAACAATGCGGGATATTTAGCGTCGAATGCTAAACCCGAATGCAACAGTCGACCCCCGACTCGCAAAATACCGAAATCATCAATAAAGGGCGACAATGACTGCAAGTACTTGGCACATGGTTTACCAGAGCGAATTTTCTCCAATTCCGAAGAGAAGGCCGAAGATTGAACAATTCTAACAATGTGCATGAGAGCAGCATGCAACTCAGAGACACTCAATGCACCAGTGGTCCTATTGACAGCACGACAATTGTTAGTGAAACGAAAACAACGAGCGATAATACCCTGAATTTTCCTCAAAGAAGAAAATCTTTTCAACAAAACATCGACATCCGAAATCTCTATCGTAGCGAACAAAACAATATTCCTTTTCTCCAGTTCAACATCAGAAGTGGGAGCAATGGGAAAGAGTGCTGGCCAAGATTCCAGCGGCAATCTGAGGAATTCAGGCCCCGCCCACCATGCGGAAGCCCCGACTAACTCCTCTGGTAACAAGCCCCGAGACGCGACGTCCGCTGGGTTGTCACCTGAACGTACATGATTCCAACAATCCGGAGGAATTCGATCCTGAATGTGGACGACACGATTCGAAACAAAAGTCTTCCACCGATGTGGAGACGACTTGATCCAGGATAGAGCGACCGAAGAGTCACTCCAAGCGAAAACCTTATCAACAACAATGGATTGAGGACCTTGTTCAAGGACGAACGAAACGAGATCTGATAGTAAGACTGCGGCACACAATTCCAGCCGTGGAACGGAGAGTGGTTTGAGCGGAGCAACACGAGACTTGGCAGTAACGAAACGAACCTGCACATTGCCATCGGCGTCCTCGAAACGATAATACACCACACCCGCATAACCTGCAGTCGACGCATCACAAAATGCGTGCAGTTGACACGACACGAAAGATCCTTCGGGAACCAAGCACCTAGGGATTGTCAACTTGGATAAAACATGAAGAGTGGACTTATATCGATTCCACTTTTCGACAACATCAGCTGGTGGATCTTCATCCCAATCCAGCCCGAGATACCACAAATGTTGAATGACTCGTTTTGCCATAAAGGTCAATGGGCACAAGAAACCCAACGGGTCATAGATCTTAGCGACTTCTGAGAGAATGCTTCTCTTAGTACAAGGTGAATCTATGGACTTAACCATGAACGAAAACGAATCAGTAGCCGATTGCCACTGAAGGCCAAGAATTTTCACCGAAAAGTCCGATTCCGAATCAAAGTTGGATGACTGCTGTTGACAATGTTCAACCGGCAGATCCTGAAGCAATTGTGGATTGTTAGCAGACCATTTCCGCAACTCAAATTGTCCCAATTGCAATAGCGAAATGAGCTGATTTCTCAACTCCAAGGTTTCCTCGATTTGATTTGCCCCAATGGCAAAATCATCGACATAAAGCCCGAGACGAATGGCTTTCGAAGCGAGAGGAAACTTCTCAGAATTTTCTTGAGCTAATTGTAACAAGCACCTAATGGCCAAATATGGCGAGGACGAAACACCATAAGTTACAGTGTTCAATTTGTAACTTCGAATAGGATCCTTTTCTGAAAAACGCCAACGAATTAATTGATACTGTCGATGTGAATCTCCAACTAAAATTTGCCGATACATCTGCCTAATGTCACAAGTGAACACGAATTTGTTCTCTCGAAAACGAAGCAAAACACTAGTGATGTCATTTTGCAACTTCGGACCAATCAACAAGGTATCATTTAACGAAAGATTGTTCGATGCCTTGGCCGAGGCGTCGAACACGACACGAATTTTCGACGATACTGGGGCGAGCGAAGACACATCAGAAGACATCGAAACACCAGGGTCTTTAAAAACGCAATGATGCGGAATGTAATAAGAGTTTGCAGATTCCGACTCCAATGGCACCAACGACATGTGCCCAGCCTCCAAATAATCTTTCATAAACTCTACATACATGTCTCTAATGTGAGGCAACCTCGACAATCGTCTCTCCAAAGCGAGCAAACGACGATCTGCGACATTCAACGAATCATTAAAGATAGGCAACTCTTTGCTATCCTTAAATGGCAACAATACCCCAAAACGACCTGATTCTTCTCGATAATGAGACTCAACGAACAACGACTCAGCCTCTTGTTCCTCATTAGAGCAAACCTCAACTGAAGGCACCTCCTCAACTCTCCAAAATGCCTTAAGAGTCTCTTCAAGGGTCGAATCTACCGACGCAAAACAAGCTTGAACCTCGCCCGCAACCTTCGACGAAATGGTTCCCAAAAGAACCCAACCAAACGTCGTGTTCATTGCGGCTGGACAGTTATCACTGCCCGACAAATAACCACCATGAACAATATTGGGAAAGATGTCAGCTCCTAGCAAAACATCGACAGAACCAGGCGTGTACCAATTAGGATCCGCTAACTTCAAATTATCAAGCGCCTTCGATGGCGAAATGTCAACACTGGGAAGTTTTCCACAAATATTGGGCAAGACCAAAGTACTTACTTTAAAAGTAGGTGATGGTACCCCAACGGGACGAATAATGCAATCAGATGATCCCTGGGCCGATCCCAAGGTCACGTGACCCAAACAAGAAATAGGTGTTGATGATCGATTCAAGTGCAAGCCCAAACGCTTGCGGCACCGATCAGTAATAAAAGACGACTGACTGCCAGAGTCAATTAAAGAACGAACCACTTGATAGTTGCCCCACTTGTCTTGAACTTCAATACATGCGGTTGCTAAAAGAACCGTAGTATTGCTACGAGAACGAGAACGAACATCCTGAAAGGATGGGAGAGAAGACATGGCAACCGTGGATGCGACTGGAGGCGGCTCAACTCGATGAGAAGCTGCTCCATCCGAATTACTAAGTTTAACGAAATGTAATAAAGAGTGGTGCCGACCTGCACACTCCTTACACGAATGAGAAGAGGGGCACTGCTTCACCAAGTGTGAAGGGCCAAAACAATTTAGGCACAAGCGCGCTGCCTTCACAGCCTCAAAACGCTTGCGCGGGTCCAACTTCAAAAAAGAACGACAATTCGAGATCGGGTGTTCTCCATTACAATGGAAGCACGACTGCTTCGATGAAGACGCACTCGACGTTGACAAAAATGCATGTGAATTCCTCGATTCCACTTTTCCACCAGACTTGACGCTACTCCGCTTACCAACGACTGCAGACGGAGATAGGTCATTCCCCAAAGATGATTCTAATGCACGACACTGTGACGACAAAAACTTGTGCAAATCCTGATATGATGGAAACTCTTCAGATGCAAATTGGAGTTCGAAACGCTTTCGAGTAGCGTTATCCAATTTCTGTAGCAACCAGTTGAACAAAGTGAAATCCCAGAGAGAGACGCCTGAGACCTGACCCAAAGCTGTAATATTTTCTGAAAAGGTATTCAACAATTCACGAAGCGATTGTGAGGAATCAGAATCCGTTATTTTGGGAGCATTACAAATCGCCTGCCAATAACACGTCGCAAGTACTCGCTCATTCTGATACCTTTGGACAAGAGTATCGAAAGCTATCACATAATTGTCATCTGTCAGTGGTAAATGTTTGACAAGGGTAAGAGGTTCCTTTGACAAAGTCGAAACTAAATACTGGAACTTCTCAATTGGAGCTAACGAATCATTCGAATGAATCAAAGTCCTAAACAAATCATAATAAACCGACCACATCCTCAACGAACCATCAAAAGTAGGTATACCGATACGAGGCAATTTCACATGTGAACTTGCAGAGGGGGGTAGCGCGGGAGCACCAGACTGTCGACTATTTAACGATTCACTCGAACCATGACGTGATTTCACCACCGTATCCTGAGTCGATTCCAACGACAATTGAACCGCTCTAATCTGAAAATAAACCGAATCAACTTCGATAAGTAGTCCCGAGTATGATTTCCAAATCTCCGATGACACATCTACGACCAAAGCACTCTTATCTGCCGACTCAACCGTAATCAGGATATTTCTATCAACCTCCTGCACCTGATTGTACAAATCTGAAGCGCTGTCGCATGCAGCCAGGACAATAAAACGCGACTTTTCATCAATGGGTGCTGAAACTACTGTCAGAATCGAGTTCAAACGAGTCAAAAACTTCGAAACAGAAGCGTTTGCTCCGACCAAAGTGTTGGACATTTTGCTAAAGAGTATCAACAAAACACTAAAGCAATAAACGAATAAGGGTTATTTTTTACACCTGTAAAAAATACAACGACAACGAAATACGAACAATAACTAAAAATAAGTACCTAACCAAGTGAAGGTTACTTATTTAAAAACGAGTTGAAAATAAATTGACTTTGAAATTCACCAAAAAACAATACTTGAGATACCGAGTGTACCCAGTAGGTATACCGTGAATACAAAAATCAATATTTTCCCTGTAACAACGAAAAAGGGTTATTCGTTAAAAACCTGTAAAAATACAACAACAACGAACGATGAGCAATACCAAAAATAAGTACCTAACCAAGTGAAAGTTACTTATTTAATATCGAGTTGAAAATAAATTATTGAATTCGAATTCACCAAAAACAATACTTAAGATACCGAGTGTACCCAGTATACCGTGAATACAAAATCAATATTCTGCCCTGCGAATTCAGAGAGAAAATATTCCAACTATTTTACAGAGGTTTTTTAAAAACGAACACCTGCAACGAACGAAGAAGTGGAGTGAGGTGAGAATGGAGTAAAATTAGTGGAATGGGTGAAAATGCCGTCTGGCGTCCTTTGGATCGACTATTTCGAATCCTTTGACCTACAAACAGGCTACCTTAACACAGTGAGTGAGAAACTAATTTCAAACAAATGATGCAACCAATTAATGAACTATATTTCCACGAGCTTTCCTATCCGACTACGGAGGGACCAAAAAAATGTTAACTCCGCGTCAAAGAGCCTAAAAATATTAACGACGCGATTCGATCCTGAAAGGGGCTAAATTAATGCGGCTCGATGCCGCGATGGTAATGACAAATCGCCACGGTGACAGGATCAAAATTTAGGGAAGGACCAGGCTATAATTGCCAATGATTGACAGGAACACAATTAATTAATAATTATCGAAATTACTGACCTTGTGTCTTGTCCGACTAAAGGGGCACTTGTTTTAATTTGCGAGATGTTGTAACTATTATTATTGTTCACTTGCTCCACTATGTAGGTACCCACGATTGTTCCACTACTTTATACCGCTTCCTTATTTCATTAAGGAACTAGGTATCCCGTTCTCGTAACACCAGCATCGACGAGTCTGGTACGAACGGCACTCTGTCGAGTTCTTTTCTCTCTCGATGTTAAACCTCGACTCTTCTCTCTATGTGTGGTCCTGTCCGGTCAGGTGTCCTTTTCCTTCGTCCCGATGTGTAAAGGGATAGGAAGGGGTAGGAAACGGTGGTGTCTTAGAGAATACGAATCGATTATTCACCAAGGACGTAACAGAATGGTTACTAATAATTCTCATATACAGGATGTTTACTGTAAGGTTGTTCCGTTATTATTTTTATCATTTAATAAATTTTTAGAATGAAAGAAATAAATTCTTGAAACTTTTTTTCATTATTTTAGTATGAAGAATCAGCCTGTGAAGTTGGGCCAACCTTACAGTAAACACCTTGTTCAAATATATCAAGTATAAATTATCATGTATAAATAATCTTAAATATAATTTTTATAATTTTTTAATAAAAGAAGGAGCATTATCGGTATTAACTGTGTAAATAAGGCATAAAGTTGCCACTCTGGTAATTTGGCTTCGAGATACATATATCCACAGACACATTTTTTATAAATAGTTCTATAAACGAACACAAACAATTATGACCAGCTGGGATTAGAACCCAGACGGTGGCAGCGTTAATGGCTTCAGTCTGCAACCTAAACCGTCGCACTACCGCCCGCTCTAATCTTAAATATCCTTTACCCAATTTTGTTGTCATTTAGCAGTGTTATTCATAGTGTTAAGTGTTTAAAAAATCTGAGGCGGACATTTTTTTATCCAAAATATTTTGTAAATGTGCCGCTAGAGACACCGCCGGATTTAATAAATTTAATCAATTTAGGCTGAACTTAATTTTAATTTCAATACCACGAATAACACTGCCAAATGACAACAAAATTGGGTAAAGGATATTTTAGATATTTAGGAAAAAGCAATTTTTTAAGAAGTGTAACACCTTGTAAGCTAACTAATTTCAGGTTATGAGAATTTTTTGTATTTTTTTTGTCCTCTATCGCGTGGTTCTATGTATTGTACTTTATTCTTTGCTACCCTGTACCTACACGTGTTAAAATTTAAAATAATAAAGAAAAATACATGTTTTCATTGTCAGACTGCTTTAGAGCTTTTTATTTGCTGAAGAGAATAAGTCAGTTGTGTATGATGTTGAAACACAACTTTTGCAAACTGTTATTTCTGTTTTAATCGCATATGTAGGTAATTGCATTCAATAATAATGTAAATTCATGTTTATACTTATCGATAACCAAACGTATTCTAGGTATATACCCTTATTTCCATCTCTTCTGTTTAAATTCATATATTTTTGGCTGCAATATCCTTTAGCTAATTATAATCGAAGCTCTTGCTTCAATATGTAGGTAGTCCTAGACGAGACGAGAAGAAATCCTTGCGGGTAAATCCCCGCGAGATGGTTCGTCGGTCGACAGAAGGCCAGGCTGATGGTGTGATATTGATGGTGTACAGACCTGCTGTCGTATCGCATTGTCGCTTATTAGATTGTCTCGCAAGTGGAATATCTACATATTTGTTGGTACACATATGTCGAGTTAAAGCGCTTTACCGACCAACTGTCAACCTCTGTATGGAGTGCCGTGGCCTGTCCCGCCGCCTTTGTTTCAGCCATTAGAGGCACTCTGGCCATCTGGCCGGCCATCCGACTCGATAATATCGCCTTTATACTAATTAACTATTCCTTAATTCTCAGAGGTAATCATCATGCTCAATGTTATAGCACAACTGTACGTATGCAAGGTTCCATCCGCAATTTCGGCCAATTTTACCTCTATTTCGGTGATAAAGTCTTACAGATGGGACAATTTTTATTTTGTTTTCTCATAGCCGCGCGGCGTAAGACGTCGCCTTTTATATCGATTTAAAAATTCCAAGTGGAGTTTTTGTCAGTCATGAGATAATGACACTATACTGGTTTGTGTAGGTTTCCTCGTAATTAGCGCCGATTAGACGGCTTCTACAGCGTGGAAAACGATGTCTTCATAAAGTTTGTTAACCTATTAATATGAGGTTGAAAAAATAACGCGGTTCGGTATCTAAGGTAAAAACAATCATTCAATCATGAAATATACCGCGGTCTATTTAAATTTTTTAAACATCCATGAATAAAGTAGATAAGCCCAGCGGATTTTGCGGGTCTTAATTAAAGATGCATTAACAGGTGTTCCGAAAATATGAATACGAACCGATGTGTAACCTCTACTAAAAAAATCATCTTATACAGGGTGTATCTTTAATATTGCGAAAAAATGTAAAGGCAGTTGGTCAAAAATAAACAAAAACTTTTATATTAAAGTGTGTCCGCAAATGCACCGTTTTTGAGATCTAGGGCGTCAGAAAAAGATTATTTTTCCAGTTTTTTGAAGATATCTCAGGAACCGTTTGAGATGCAAAAATCTTTTGTAGGTAGGTACATGTCATATAATTGACATTAGCTACCTTTTTAATTGCTGCTGAGTTCTGTATCTCAAGCGGTTCCCCAGATATCTTCAAAAACTGGAAAAATACTCTTTCTTTGACCAGTATCTCAAACTTTACAATTTTTCGCAATATTAAGATAACATGAGTCGTTGCTGATACATGCTAAGAAAAACTAAAAATTCGTGATTGTTTATTTAAATAATATTTTTTTATTCGAAGAAATAAAAAAAATAGAAACTTCATTTTTATAATTTTTTTGATAAAATCGAAGAAATTTTAGGACGAATAATGTCATAAAAAGAACATACTTAAGTGAAGCAATAATATGACGTTATGTTGAAGTTATTCGGTGAAGAAATCATTTATTTATTTATTTATTTTTTTAAAAAAATAATAAAATGTTTATTTTTTCATATTGTGTCACCATGCATTTAGCAATTAAGTATTACACAAATTTAAAACACACATGCGCATTTAAAAAGCGAACCCTGTAGGTACCTACTACTTATAGGGAAAAAAAACAAACTATTTTTAATAATAATGCACAAATAAGCGGAGATCATAATTCCACCCTATAATATCAGAGACGTGCTTCTTTTTTCTTAGATCATGAAATGTCAAGCGTTTATAAAATGTGTTCACGTTGTGAGTCAGCGAGGGCAAATGAAATTCCATTCATGGAGCAAATCTAATAAAACCCAAGCACCCGTAAGGGCACGCCGTGCATCAAATACTATGTTCTGGTCCTTGTATTACAAATATTCATTAGGGCCATCCCTTGGTGTTCCGTCTCGCCCCCCATTTAATAAAATTCACTAATGAAAGAGGGCAACACTCGTTAATTAGATTGCATGTTCTATCATCCATCAAACGATGCTCTTTTCCACCCTTGTTCGGTTTTATCAAATGCATAGATTTAGGTATCTGGGAAAAAAGTTTATTATTTATTTAGTACGCTAAGTTTATAAATAAATATTGCGTTTAGAATTAGTATTGATTTTATAACTATTTCTTAGTTGCAGAACTCGATTTCTCTGAATTTTTTTCAAAATTTAAAAATTAGACACCTTTGAAAAGATAATTTATGTAGTTTGGTAAATATTTACATCCACGGGTCCTAAGTTCCATCAATTTTTTCGGGACCGAGGAGCGAAAATAGGGGTGCTGGGTGGGTAAGAAGCTAAAAACAGCTATTGCAAACTAATATTAAAGTCACAACTAAGGCCTCTTTGATACCACGGTCGCATTGCTATTTTTTTCTTCACTTTCAGGACAAGGAATATCTTCGAGATTAACAGTATCACGATTATTATTTTGATATTTGCATTTATTTTGCATTTGCATTCCAAAAAGGGTGACATCAATCACTATTATGGTCCGGATACGTTTGAGTGAGTTTGGGGACTTATGACGGTACTGGAGTGCTCGAGTGATGAATCCGCCTCCGGTACCTACTGACGCGCGGCTGGCCTTGCATGTTTATATGTGTTTATATGCGGTGCTAGCCAGGAACGGACTCCCTAGACCGATTTTAAGTGCCGATTTTTTTTGCTAACCATGCATTTGCAAAGCAAATGAATACCTTTCTGGTGTTACTATAGGTACGTCCTCCACCCCTATATACCTGCCATATAGTGAAACTGTAGGACACGCAGATGTAAATAATGACCGCTACTTTATTTCCCTTGTCATACATCGGGATCGTCATGGATTTCACTAACGATCAGGTATAGTATAACACTGTTGTATTGAAGAAAGCGTAACAGTTTTCCCTGTGCAAGAGATAGCTATGAGCTATGCACCTACCATCTTTAGTAATTTTTCAAAAAATATACTAACAATCCTAAATTGCCCTTTAAGAAGTCCCATTTCCAAATGGTCACTGTTTATAAGTTTCCAATTTTCATGTTTACCTTCAGCTGTTAACTCTCTTATTACAGGTTTAATTTTTTTAAACTACCTACTCGTTATTATATGGGTTTACTAAACTTTAGGTACTTATTAATAATAATAGGTTGATATTTTACAGCTAACGATAACACAGAAATGCACTGAAACATTTTGCAAATACATAGTAACAAAAATATTTTTCCGGTTTGTTGCGAGTAAAATGGGAAAGTTCGTTTGTTCGTTTGTTGTTAGGATATTCGTAAGTTCTCTGTAATTAGCGCATGGCAGTGACAAACATCTGTGTAGGAGGAGAATGAACCATTGCAAAAAGTAACGCGGAATGGAAAGTGAAAGCATCATTTCGTTATTTCAAAGCAGCGTACGATGCTATTATTCTCCAAGACAAATGCCAACGTTGCTCAACCGATAGTTCATAAGCTAAAACTAATGCCAGCATATAACATAGCTGCATAACATTATAATAATGTCCTAGCGAATTAAAGAACACAGATAATTACCGCGAACTATCTTCTTCGGTTAATATTCATAATAAAATCTTGGCTCTTACTCAAGATATTTCCAATAAACCATTTCTTGGTGAACGTATAGATATCAGAGGTATTCCGTATTAGCAGGTACTTATGTGTCGAAAATAATAATTTGTCTTCACTATTAAAATTATAGGTCTTTTGCCAAAAAAAAAATCGAAGAGTTGTAGGTATACTTATGATTACAAAATTTACGATGTGGGTTTGTTTATTTATTTATTTATTTAACTGCCTATAAGAATGCCACGGCTATATACTCGAGGCTATGATGAAAAGCCAGGCCAAGGCATTTAAATTTGCATTTTCTGCCGAGTTGCAATACATAATTTTTTCGATGACTTAAATTTTACAATATTTACCCTTAAAATTTTTTTCGAAAGAAAGAAGAGGAACGGAGATCTAGGGGCATTCGAGTTTTCCAAAATAGCGACTTTTCAGTCTTAGCTCTATCCGTTTATCCCCTTTCACTTAAAAAATTTTAGATCGATATTTTTTCCATAAGCTTTCATAAATTCAGACTACCTAAAGTCTAGACTAAACAGCCTAGATCCGCATAATTGTATCCTCAATAGTCCAGGACATTTTGTAATTACATATAAAACGTAAGCATTCTTTAAAGCGATTATTTTATTGCTTAAATGTGTAGGATTCGATGACAGAAAAGGGTCCCTAATCTTCAGCTTTAAAAAATTCTATGCGTCGGTATTTTATTTAAACAAAAAAATCTAAAAAGTAGTTTTTCCGAGAAGTTGAAAAAATTGCAAAAAAAACATGAAAACTGATTAGCGGTTTTTGTTATTGCTATATAATGTTGCAAAAATTCATTCGAAATCATTCAAGCTTCTTTATAACATGAGTTTTCGGAAGCTTAAGAAGTCGAGAGATGGGCGCTTTATCAGGTGCAGTAGTTTTCGCTAAGTCCTGTTTGTTTATCCCATAAGGAGAAAAAATGTAAACTTTGACCACTTCAACAATATGCCAATTTTATTAAAAAAAGATTTTGCAACTCGAATCGATATTCCAGATAGTTACTAGTGTAACTTCTTGTATGAAGAGAGAATCTTTTGACGTACAACGTACAAAACTGACATGTGCATCATTCACCCCCTGTCCTGACCGCCATCAGCCACTCTTAATAAGGAATCCTAAACAAAGATGAAGATGACCCACATGCATCATTGGGATACATCGTTTGAAAGGAAATTTTATCAGCAATTATATGTATAGCGTTCATTTATTTTTGCGTTTAAATTTATTAAGTACAGTTTTTGTTTGATGGAGACCTTTTGACATAAAATGACATTACTGGCATTACTGACCCCCCCCCCCTTCCCCCACAAATCATCCACCCTTAAAAATATAAAAAAATACACTAATAAGAAATAAGTACCTAAGTCTACATTTGTATATGTATACCTATAATTATCTAGTTAATTTATTGAAGATTTCTGAAAGGAGGATGATGGGCGATGGGGGGTGAGAGCGTCATAGTGATGTCATCAGTTTCAGTTTTGTTTCATCAAGGCACAAAAAACACGTTTCTTTGGAATTTTTGATACCCGAGATATGTATAAATATCCGACGACCTTTCTACCTTTTCAAAAAATCACCTGTTATATCCGCAACAAAAATAATAAGCCCAAGGTTGTCAGGTCTCGAAATAGCCACGTTGTCTAATTTTATTTTTTTTTCTGTTTAATGTTTGATCGTTTGATCATTCAATGAAAAAACTTTGTACATAGTATGTATTATAATAAAAAGGTGTCTACCAGGGAGCTTTTGTTTCTCTTTTAATCATATGTATGTAATGAAAACATGTGTACAATCTATACGCAACCAGTTATACATATACCGGGTGTCTTCAACTTCCCCGCCTAAATACCTAACTCCTTTGGTATTTTGTTTCGGGACACCTGAGACAGATCAATTTGTATTTCTCGGGGACACTTTTTGACGGCGAACTTGACCTCGGAGACAACAACCCCCTGGCGCCAGCATCCCCCCTCTTAAGAACTTTAAATGGTAAGGGGGTCAAAGTGACCCCTCATTTAATAGGTGTGCGATTGTGAACCTCTATGTATGCGATTACATAATCATTTTTAGGCTCACTTCAAAATTTCAATGCTATAAAATATATTTTTCCCCCAGCCCATTTTTTATTTTTAAACTGTCTCATG
Organism: Malachius bipustulatus; assembly: GCA_910589415.1. NCBI lineage: Eukaryota > Metazoa > Arthropoda > Insecta > Coleoptera > Melyridae > Malachius > Malachius bipustulatus. The sequence continues at coordinate 85,454,386 of OU342630.1, read as the reverse complement.
CAAAAACTGTTCTGTTTGAACAGTTTTTGGCGGGTTGATGAAAAATTTTTTGGGAATACCTACCTATACCTAATACACCTATCATTGCGAAGTTGATTATACGTAGCCCAATATACTCCACATACTAAAATGGACTCATTACAAAAACGTTCGGTATCCTTACTTCATTGTGCTTCTTACTAAAAAGTGTTCGCAAACCAAAGCGGGACTGCCGGAGCGGGAGCGGAGCGATCCGGGCGCGAGACTTATTTGTGCAGGGGGAATGCATGAACACTAACTAAAACTAACACGTTTCGATTCTTGCATATCCTGCTGCACAGTTAATACCTATTACCTACCGCTCTCAGATCGCGCTTCCGCCCACGCGCAGTCCCGCGTTGGTCTGCGAACACCGTAATAAAACATGAAACAATAATTAAGTAATTTAAACAAACCTGAAAAATATTATGCAGGGTGGGAATAAATTTTCAAAAAATATCCGTAATAATATATGGATCATCTTATCCCTGTGGCATATATGTCAGTGAAATAAGAAAGCGCCACCGCATATTTTAAGAGATACAGGAACTTTAATACCCCCCTACACAGAGTGGAATGCAATTTTTTTGCATTCCTACGTTATCTATATTTTCAAATAGAATCTGAATAATTCCTCGTCCTAACTACCTACCTGATGAAACTACCTACTTGATGAAACCCATAATGAGTAGGTATGATGTACTTGTGTAGTTGTGCACATGCACAAGTGCATAATTGGACAGTATGACCAGATTAAACTAGCTTAGTAACATCTGGGCAATAATTCTACTGGTTGTTTATGCGTTAATAACCCCTTAGGACCGGATGACTGTATATTAAGCAGATTGCTGCCTTCCTGCGTTAGACTCTTCCGTCCACCTTAATATGTCGTCTAATTACTAAGATAACTGTCTAGTTGTTTCTTATGATACACCTGTGCATAGCAGAACAGTTTTCAAAACTATATACGGATTTATTGATTTACATTAAACATCTGTTTTATCTCGGATCTAATAATATTAATTCTAATTAGTATTGATACCATTTCATACAAAAAATAAGGTCAAGGGATAGTTCGAGCTTTCTTTCATTTCTTAACTTAGCATAGTAGGTAAGTATGTATGTATATCGTTTTAACTGGATGCGTATGATGGGGATGGGCTGCTACTAGGATAGATAAGTATAGCTTGCCGCCTTTTAGGGAATAAACACTAAAAATTTAAATCTTCCTTCTTGTAGAATAATATATCGACGACCCCGTTGTAACTATAATGCTTCCTCGTCATTAAAATTACGGACAGTGATTTTGAGTATTTAGGGCCAGTTTCACAAACGGTAATTAAAGATCTGTCAGATAATTACTGATTTTGAATTTCAATTTCAAATTTTGAAAAATGGTGAATATTTTCAATGATCTTTTATTTTTTATCGATAATAATTATTCTAAAACAGAGTAGAATTTATTTCCAGTAATATCAGACCAATAATTTGATAAAACAGGGCATTTTAAAATCATAGTAATTATCTGACAGATCTTTAATTAACGTTTGTGCAACTGGACCTTACGCTGTGTCCTAGTTGCATCCGGGGACTGCGTTGCGGTGCGTACGTTGCGATTTGCGATGAAACGATTGCGATAAAACACATGAGAAGCAATTGGGACTGTTCAGTCCATAGCAAACGCGTTGCCCGCAAAAGTTAAAACGACACCGCAACGCACGCATTGTTTTAAATTAAAATATTTTGTATTTTCATCTGTCAAAATCTTGCTATTTTGGCTATTTCAACAATACCACATAATTACCATTTTAAATGTCAAATTTGTTTTTATTTAATTTTTTATTTCTCAATTATAGTGTGCCATGACTATTTCGTTTTACTCCAATTGGATCATCTAATGCTAGAAAAATCGAATTTTTGTTCAAAGTACTAAATTAAAAGTGATTTATGGATAAATTCCCAGCAAACAAGAAATGGTTTAATAAACGTCTAATTTTAGTATTCAAGATCCGTTTAAATATAGTATATCAATACGTTTATTGAACGTTCGAATGTCCGGCTAATAAACGTCTTTAATTAGTTTATCGTATTTGTAATTTCAACGTTTAACATATACTTTTTGTCAGCGTGTTCCATACCCGTTTTATGAACGTTTTCTAAACCTTTTTTATAAACATTATTCATACTCTAGTTTTAAACATGAATAACGACGTATATTCTACGTATTGCATAAGCGTTCATTATTAGTATGCAGTAAACTGGAATAATTCGTAGAAACATAATGAAAAAAAGCGAAATTATTATAAACTAGTTTTTATTATGACAAAGAATACGTAATATATAAATTAACAAAAAGTAACACTTATTTCATATTTACTAGAAATGTTCAAAAATAAAATATATTTAATCAGTTAAATCAACAGTGGATTCTTTACCAGAAAATGCAAGTTTCACAGCTTCTACAAAGATAAAGCCATTAGTAGGTACCTAATTAAAAACAAAGAGATTCTTGGCATTAAGTACTTTCCACATATTGGTTCGCTTAAAAGCATGCTTCCTTTTTTGACGGTTGCCTTTAGGAGCTGAGCCTGCCCAGTTTCAGATGAAAAAATCCAGAAATCACCCTGTAATAAGTCGATTTAAAGATTGTTGAATGTTATGTATTGTAATATAGGTTATACAGGACTTATCTTTTTTTTGATAATAAAATTGTCTGAGACAAATTGTAGGTAGGTACTTTATAGGTACAAATGAAAATGCTCATTTAACAGAGAATAAAATTTTGCAACTATAACGTACACGAGGATGAACACCACACTGGTTCGTTTTTATTGGAACTATCGGTCGCCGCAATTTAATTATTAAGTAGTTAAGCACGCTGGAAGAATGAACGATTTCATATTCATACAACAATAACAATTATTATTACATGAATTTATAATTTATTCTCCGAATATCGCCTTCACTCACAACGAAACACGACAAGGTTCGCGTAGGTACGCCACGCAGTGCATTCTGGGATTTCAGGACTGATCACCTGATCGAATCGCGCAATCGTACAAATCAAACACACAAACGTATAATAATAGTGTTTGATATCTATTTACAATACGTTTATCGTTAATTTGATTTAAATAATAAAAATACTGAAACGTAAATTTTTTTGTAAAAGCCATGACAAAATGTCACTTTCTGGTAAAATAAAAAAATATTATTCATGTTTAGATCACCATGTTAAAATTAGTAGATCATAAACGTTTGTTTTCTATTTAATAAATAAACGTTTATTAAATACGTTTAAAAAATTAATCAAAACTATCTCTAAACGAAAAAAATGTTTACTAAACGTTTATTAAACCATCGATCGTTGCTTGGGTTATGCGCACCGGAATGATTTTTTGAGCTGGATTCATTTTTTTCAAATGGTACCATATTGGTACCGGGGTACCCTCTACTAGTACTCTTAATAAGGGACATTTTGGTGTACCCATTTTGCATCTGTGACGAACACAACTGAAGTCATGGCACACTATAATTGAGAAATAAAAAATTAAATAAAAACAAATTTGACATTTAAAATGATACTTATGTGGTATTGTTGGATTTGTACAAATGTATAGAATCCAAAAAAACCTTCTTGCGCATCAATCGCAGAAACAGTGTATTTTTATGCGATTCAACTATGAAAATTTTTGCCGCCTTTTAAATTGGCTTTCTGAATTTTTCAATAGTCAGATCGAATTTGCGTAGTGGTTTACTGTGAAAATTTCATTTCATTTCGTTTGAAAGCGTGCCATAAAATAGATTTTTACATAATAAACCAAAAAAAAATTGGCAAAATTTAACAATTTCGTCTCTTGTCCTATATACCCGCCACTGACTAACTGTTACAGGCGAGTTCTGAAAACCGAACATTTGAAATTTTAGAGAAATAAACATCATGTAAAAAAATTCGAATAACTCCGCCATTTCTCTTATTTGCTTCTTTAAATTTTGGAGAGTTACAAGCTATTAGTGTAGTTGTCTACTCCGAAAATTTCAGGTAAATTCCCTCAAAAATGTGCTCATAATTAATTAAAGAAATTTAGCCATTTTTACCATTTTCTTACCCACGCCACTAGCTTACTAATGAAAATAATAAAAATTTTATTGCATTAATTCAAATTTCAAATCATTTTAATCCAACCTTGTTAATACAGGTTTGTAGGAGTTTTTATTTTCTGCAATTGGGGTTGGCAGGAGCAGTCATATCTGCATGGGTGGTCCTGCCCGAGCCGAGCGCGATGAAAACGGTGCGCTGGTCTGGTGCTGGTGCTGGTTTTAAATCAAGCAGTCCCGGGTCTGAATATTACATTCAATCGTTAAGTTATTAAACAAGCCTTTAATTGTCATCCTCATTATTTTGTTGTGAAAAGTTTTCTTTCTATATTGCTTATACAGGGACTAAAAAATAGCCTTTTTCCCTAAAATTCAAAAAGCCGCCATTTTGAAACGGCTCGATCGATTTTGCTCAAAAAATGCAATACCAGACCACTACTTGTGGATAATATCTTCCTCCCATAAAAATTTCAGCCTCCTAGATTGAAAACTACTACCAGAAAACCGTGCCACAGGACCGGATGTTTCGAAATTTTAAAGGACACCCTGTAGAAGTAACGCGACTTTTGAAAAAATTTTCAACGAAAATTTAACGTCATCCCGAAGTTTCACAAGAGTAAAAAATTTCTTCCACTAATCTTGAAAGATGAAGCTACACTAGAGCGTTTTTAAAATTTTAGAGAAATTTACATCATGTAGGTAAAATAAATTTAAATATCTCCGCCATTTTTTTATTTGATCCTTGAAATTTTTGAAGATTAAAGAGTATTAGTATAGTTGTCTACTGTAAAAATTTTAGTTCAATTCCTTCAAAAATGTGCTCAAAAACTGTTATAGAAATTAAGCCATTTTCACTCTTTTCCTACCCACGCCACTGGCTTATTAATGGAAAAAATTCAATTTTTTTGCATTAACTCAAATTTCAATTAATTTTCTTTCAATCCTGTTAACTTGATGTGAAAGTTTTTTTGCCATCTTGCTCATACAGGGATTCAAAAAATAGTAAATTTTCCGAAAATTCAAATGGTCGCCATTTTGAAACGGCTCGGCCGATTTTGCTCAAGTGCAATACCAGACCACTCCTTGTGAACATCTTACTCTCACAAAAATTTCAGCCCCCTAGATTGAAAACTGCGGCCAGAAACCGTGCCTCAAGGACCGGATTTGGGGAACTTTGAAAGGACACCCTGTAGAAGTAACTTGGTTTTTGGATTTTTTTTCAACGAAAATCTAAAGTCATTCCCAAGCTTTACAAGAATCCAAAATTTCGTTCACTAATCTTGAAAGATAAAGCTACAGGAGCGTTTTAAAAATCGAAAAATCGTGATTTTGGAGAAATAAATATATATATAAATATATATATAAATATATATATATATATCGTGGGCAGGTGAATTTTGGAAAACCACTTTTTCGTGATCTGGGGGTCATGATCGGTGGACATTTGATGAGTTTGGGTGATTTTCGAAAAGTGATGTCGTCCTCAATAGTGTATTTTTTTGTTAAAAAATACACTAATATAATAATATATAGGGTGTCCCTTTAAAAAATAAAAAGTTGATACCTTTTCCGGAAAAACCGGATGTGGGAAAAAATTCAATTTTCTGCTAAAAAGTGCGCTCTATTGAGAATATGCGACGTACCAAATTTCAAAAAATTATCTCAAAAAATAAAGAAAAATAAGGGGGTGTACCATGCCTGTGACACACACACTGCATATAAATTTAAAAAATTTCCACTTAGACTCGATACCTTCTTCAGAAATGACAACAGAAATCTGCCCGTTAACTTAATGAGTCTTTATAATACCCGCTGCTAGAGATCTGCAATAGATTTTGATGAGCAGGATGTCTTGAGTAATGGTTATTGTTAAAAGACCTTGATCAGTAACTCTCCCAACCCCAATCGGTAGGGGATTTTTCAATATTCATCCACTGTTTATACATATTGTTACACTGTTAGTATACTCTGAAAGAATGCATGATTGTTTACTGCGTCTTGAGTTGGAGGCAAGTGCGGGCAAGATTTACTTTTGAATTTGCTGACTTCAAGAAAAATATTTCCCATATCACTGCGTGTAAGCAGATCACAATAAAATCGTAATCTGCTTTTATATTTGCTTTTTATTTTATTAAATTTTTTTAAATGGAAAAACAGTAAAAATCTTAGAAAAGCTATATTTCAGAAACGACTTAAGATACAATAAGAAATTTTGACTAACATTAATTACAGCAAATTTAATTTTCTTTGAAATCTACTTATTCTTAATTTTTTCTATCAAGCGCGTATGGTTTGATAATCTTCTAATCTTATATCAATGCGCAAAATTGATATTTTACTGCTATCAATGGTCCCTACAGTAAGTATATACGAAAATCAGAAATTAATCATGACCTTTTGCAAGGAATCATGAATAAATTAACTGCATGGGTTATTATAAGGGGCTGTACATAATTCTAGAAGTTGTAAAGTTCCTCGTGACTCACCCTTCCCGTATTACAAAATTCTATTTTTTAATGATTTCAACCACGAATAATACCACGATACAACCAGAACCAGCCCGGTATGCTATTGCGCATGTATGATGTCACACTTGAGGAGGTTGTTCATTTACTGAATGTAATTCGCATTCAATAACTTTTATCCAATTTTAAATTATGAACGAGACCTCATTTTTTTATTGAAACTGATTGTAATAAGAGTTATATGGTTTTATGAAAAATGTGGTCTAATAATTAATTATTCTAATATGAAAGATGGTGTCGATAAAGAATTATCGAGTAAAAGGCCAGAATGACTCCTCGAATGTGACGTCATATGCGCGAATCCGTGTCGTGTCGTGGTGTACTTACTCTAAGGAAGGGTACAGTGCACCTTGGCCCGTCAAAGTCAACACCTCACGTCAGTCTTTAGATGGCAGAACTAACAACAATGACAGTAAATTTTGAAGTAAAGTCACAGAAACCAAAAGTTAAAAGTTTTATTTTATTAGAAAGAAGAAAAAATTCAGCAGGAGATCGAGATCGAACGATCGAAGTTGCTGTCCGATTCTCCGATTCTGAAGAGATCACACATCACAAAATTCACAAACAAACAAATCACAATCGAATCACAAACACCGACCCCAATCAACCAAACAGGAATTTATCATCATCAAGCCATAAATTAATAGAAATACCTATCACCGAAGTTTGTTGTTGACCGTAGTTATTGTGATCAGAGAAGGAAATTGTGAATTTTCAGAAGAATAATAATTATTGAAAATAATGTAACTGCAGGGAAGGTAAGAAGTGAAAAAGTCAGTTTTTCTAATCCTGGTCAAGAGGTACCTAATACAGCATTGTATTTTTATAATTTCAACCTGTCCTAGATTGAACTCCGGAAAACCTCTCCACGAAACTAGTCTCTCAAGCTGAGTAGGTAATTATCTCGGTCCATTCGTCTGATTTTTGAACGCGATGGACTTGGCAGAAACAATGAAGAACGTTCTAGCGAAGGGTATGCAACAGACCCCCGTGAACGAACTCCAATCATCCAGCAGCATGGGTTTTCCCGGAACTGGATACGTAACGGAAAAACTCTACATGTTGCTGCAGCTCTATTTACAAAACAAAGGCTGGAATCCGTCTGTTGAACTTTTGCAGTGCTTCTCAGAATTGAAGGAATCATCCATGCTACCTAGCGCAGCTTATTTACAGTAAGTTTTCATTAAGGTTAAGTACTTGTTACTTGTGTCTTGTGTATAAATTTAACTACTTGTACATTGATTTGATAAGGAGACTGGGAAATATACAAAAGTAGGGTACCTCAGATTGAAACTTTATTGCCCTGAAAACTCAGGGACCACTTCTGTATATTTACCGAGACTGTTTTTGTGTAAAAACATTTTGGTACTTATTCAGATCAGTGACCAGTCGCACTGGCACTTCACTTCAATTTTTACATTGTTACATTTCATTTTCCTTGTAGTTTCTTAATTTGCAGTTCTTTTTTTTTTGTTTAAATGACCTTTAGAATTTAAGGTTACCATGGATGAATGGGTAAAACTTGCACACAAGAACGATTTCTTTGTATCACAGTCCTTATTGAGGCTGGTCCCAAACTAATGGGCCATCTCAATGCTAATTACCGTTATAGTGATTAGTGAAGCACATATCGCCCTTATTATCAATTTCCATAGACTTTCACTAGTACCATGATACTCCTAGAGACTCATACTATCTTATACATTGAATGCATGGGCCACTGATCTGAATAATGAGCAACATTTTTTGTACTCAAGCCTAGCGAAGCACATTCAAATAAGGATAGTTTGTTGCTAGATTTTTTTGTTTTTATTTTTAGAATGATGGCATCTCGTGTTACTCTTGATACTCAAGGAAGACTGATTTTAAGAGAAAATGGTAAGATCATATTGCCGTTTGAACATTTCGCAAATGCTGTTATGTTAAAGCACATGAACGGCCCTCACGGATTACACTTGGGGGTGGAAGCTACTGTCCGAGCAGTGAGTACATACATTTAAACTATTTCAATATTAATTTTCTAAGAAAAAATGACCCCGGTTGCCATTACTGCTGAGAGCAAACCAGAAGTGAAACTTGCTGAACTATATTATGCTGTTTCCAACAATTGCTGCCAAATTATGTGGTTTAATGAAGTCTTACTTAAGTCTATCAGTCAGCTGGATAAGTAATGGCAATTATTATTTGGAAGTTAGTGTTGCAATGAATAGTACAGTGAAACCTGGATAACCCGGAACCGCCTGGGACCGAAAATAAATTCCGTCTTATACAGGTTTCCGGCTTAAACAACAAAACTGTCTAAGCCGGAAACAAACCTGCTTAGCACGGAAAATGCCCAACAGTACGTACATACATACAAACACTTACTTGTAAAGTAAAAAACTAATTAATTTTTGATATGTAAATGTATTACGCACATACATTTTATGTATTACATGTACATACTAGCATACAATTATACATATGTACATACATACATCCATACACATGCAAGTTTATTTTTTATTATCCCAGAAGTCTGTGATTTTTTTCTGTTTTTGGATGAAGCGTGGTGCATTTTTTTCCATGGCTGTACGCAAATGTAATAGTTTTTCATTTTATAGTTTTATATTTTTCCGCGAGAAGCTTAACACTAATTTTTTGTTTTTCGTAACACATACATAATTAAATCTATTTTAGATTTCAGTGTTAGCGTGTTTAATTTTTTATTTGCAGACATAATTATCGAATATTCGAATATTGTACCTACTACATAAAAATATTTTTACGCTCACAGTTGGAGAGTTTAGAATTGACTAAAATAAAAATTGAATCCGAACAAGACTACACAGGAAGTGCATAAGTACCTACAGACAGTTTTTATTGCCGCAATAAAAATTCCGAGAAGTGAGAGTTGGATAGACGCGCGAGAACATGCGGAGATGAAGGGTTTTAGGTGGCGACGTCTGTCCGCTTCCGTCTTATGCAGGTGAAATTGCATGCATAAGGTTAAAAAACGTGTTCCGTCTCCGCGTTACGCAGTTTTCGGCTTGAGCAGTGGAAGTTAACATGTAATGTGTATAGCTTAATTCGGGACCGGGAAAAATTTCCGTGATAGACAGATTTTCGCCTTATTCAGTGTCCGTCTTATCCAGGTTTGACTGTATATTCGGCCAAATACCAAATATTCTGCCAGGAGTCTGACCGAATATTTGGCTAAACTATTCAGCCTGATTAATGCATGTACGAAAATTATTGATTGTTATTTTGCAATCGACCTTTTTAAAAGGTTTATTACTTTGGAACAGTAGGTTGAGTAAAAAAAAAAGATCTCGGTCCAGATTTGAAGAAAATTATGAAAATTTCTAAATTTTAGGTATTTGGTATGCGACCGAATAGTGATTCAATATTAGCTATTCAGTCAAATAGCAAAAAATAGATCAAATATTCATTGCAACTCAAACTCACAAGGAATGTTATTTGTAAATCATTTTCATTTACAATGTGTTTATTAATTTGCAGGTCATGGATTCTTACACAATAGGTCGAGAGAACTTTGGAATGGAAAAAGAGTTCATTATCGAAGTAGTTCAGAACTGTCCAAATCCGGCTTGCAGATATTATAAAAATCAGTTGGAACTCACACAAAAGACACTACAACATCTGAGCAATCCTCCATACATGTCAGAACCTCAAAATAGTGGAGATCTAAGAACTAGTAAGATACTTCTTATTCTCTTATATGTATAATTAATTATTGATTTTTTTTGTATTATTATTCTTTTTTATTATTGGTAACCTATACTGCCCTTCTAAATGCAAAGGGGATAACTGCCTAGGCATTCTAGAGTGTATTTTATATTGATAGATTTTTATTTAGATTTATGTAGATTATATTAAAGTATGATCGCCCTATCTGCCACCTTAAATAGTTAAAATTTCATAAAAAAGAAAATCATACCTGCAAAAATGTTTTACGATATTGAGTGATTTATTGGTTACTTGACGGAATAGGAAAAATCGGTAGTAGCTATAACGTCTTTGTACAGTTGCAAGAAAATTTGGCTTGACAGTTCTTGTTTACTACCCCGCTGGTTTAGTTCTGAATGTATTGTTATGAAAAATTAGGTTCAGCTGTAGGAAGGTAGTGATTTCAAGTTTGGATCTAATTTGAATATTGTGACAATTAAATTTATGACTTGCAACAAATAAAAATTGTTAGTAATTGGTAATTGTAAACGTGAAAAAGTGAATTTTTTGGATTGTTAAAAAAATCAGGGGATAAAAGAAAAGGAAGGTGGAGAATGTTGATAGCAACTGGAAAAATTAATTAATTAGGAAAGAAATTTGGAAGAGTATCTGTCAAGAGAAAAGTTAAAGGACGAGAGAAATTATTTTGCAAGAACAAAAGGAAGCGGGAGAGTAGAGGAGAGAAGAGATGTTATAAACCAGGATATACTGCGAGCGTTGAAAGGAGGACACAATAAGTGGAAATTATATAGAAGGTTAGAAAAGAGCTGGTGAGAGAATAGAAAGAGAGTTGGGGTAGGTTTCCTGGAGAAAGGTGCAAGGAAGTTTGAGGTGGAAGGAAGGACACAGAATTGTGTGTTATTTGGTTCAAATTATTTGTAGTTGTTGATTTAAATTATTAGGTAGGAAATGGTCAGATTCAGAGCTCTTATAGGTAGGTTAGATTTTCCTTTATTTTGGAAAACAAAATGTAAGTTACAAGTTATAAACAAAATAATAATAATTTCAAACTAATTGTTCTATATTTTATTTTGATTCAAACTTGGAAAATAATACTGAAATATTTATCTGAACCCACCTGGAAAAGAGAGTGCCCTCATAGAATAACTCAAAAAAAATTTTGTTTATGGTATTACATTTTTTTTAAATAGAATTAATAACAATAACCAAGATAAGAGGTGGGGCGGGGGGTAGGAGGAATACCATAACAGTATTTAGAACTGAAAAACGACAGCATCAAAAAAAGCTTAATTATCTCAGATCAGTATGGACTGTAGTTTAGTTACCCCCTTTGTGCTTACTAGAACACTATAATGCTCAGTTATTGTTCTAACCGGAAGTACCAATTACAGTGCAATGGAAAGTAATAATTGAACAGTAGTGTTAAATTATTACTTTCCATGACACTAATTACCAAATTATAAAATAAAATTTTCAAAAATTTCTTGTGAGACCAAAATAATGGAAAATTGAAAATGCTAATTTTGCCATTAAACTCAGTATCCGAGGTTAGAAAACAATTAATTGGTTAATTGGCTCTCTTTGCAAAGACGTAGTAGGCGGGGTTTAAAGATCAAACTTCAGTTTGATATCGTAAAAAGTGTGGCTCATCGGTCTGCATGACTGTACAAAATTTCGAACCTCGACTCCTTCAAATAGCGAAAATACAGGGATGTCTTCATCTTAAATGCGACACACTGTATAAAAAAAATATTTATATCTCTCATAGTCGAAAGAATAAAATGAGCGGGATACTTTATACACGCACTATAAAATACCAAATAATATTGTTTCTTATTGTTTTAGGATTATCATCAGCTGTAGATTTATCGGGGCAAAATAACATGGACGGAAAACCCAATCAGCAGTTACTAGAGAGGCCAAAATCTGTAGCTCCAACCCAACAGCAAATTGCTGCTGCTTTAATACAGCAGCAAAATAGAGTAATAGCTCAACAGAATATAGATAAGTTGAATGCTAATTTGGAGAAGCAACGTCAGATGCAACTGCAACAGCAAATGGATTTAGCCAAAAGCCAACAGCAGCAGCAGCAGCAACAACAACAACAACAGCAGCAACAGCAGCAGCAGCAGCAACAACAACAACAACAGCAGCAGCAACAAAAATCACACTTTGAGTTGCCTCTTATGGATCATAAACTGACTGACTTTTTGAGATCAAACTTAGAGAATCTGGAAGGTAAGTTTACTTTGTACTTTGAAGGAATGATAATTAATGCTAGGAACAGGAACCCTGTTTTTTTTTTTATGGCGTACCACAAACAATGGGGTAAAACGCCAGATGTCAGAAGCACTCATACAAAAACTTGTGACAACAATTCACGTGTTCCTGTTTCTGTTCACTTAAGTTCTGCCTCCATAAGGTCTTTTTTTTCACGCAATTTTTTTTTTAAATTCCATCAGCCTATTTTTGAACTTATCAAATTGACTTTGCATGAAGACAATAATAACCAAACTACTGTTATGAATCTACTAAAAGGTTTACATTTTTAGGCCTAGTGCCTCCGTCAGAAGAAAAGCGTAACACAGAAGGCGGCCAGGAAAAAATCGTTCGAGCTTTTGCTGAAGTAATGAAGAACATGGCGAGAATGAAAACATATGTCAGACCTGCCATGTGCAAGCCTTACGGAAAACAATCTGAGGCTTTACAAAAAAGTAAGTATTTAGTTAATGCCCTATTGAACCTGATTTATTTTAAAGAATGGTGCAAGATTAATATATTTTTGATTTTGATAAATCTATACTTATGGTATAATAACTTGTCCTGAATTATGATGATCAACGTCCAACCCAACCCACTAAAGCTAGATAATATGACATTTGAATGGTGCTTTTTATGAAGTAGTCACGTTTTTTGTAATTCAGCTCCTAAGGGACTGCAAGTAAATGATTTAAAAAACTTCTAGCAGTTAAGTTTTAGAATGTTAACATACTCACGAGTCTCCAGAGTTAGTTCATTTTAAGATTCCTTTTCGGTTTTTCCAAAAAATGAATATGAGGGATGAGAGACCAAATCTCATTCGAATCATTCATGGTTAAAAATGAAGAATAACACTATTACTACCCTCTCACCAATTATTTATTGCAATTTACAAAAAACAAGGAAATGTGATGATCTCCTGGAGATGTATCTCGATTCAGCAGCTGTAGTAAACTAAAAAGCAGACAAAATAAATAATTCATAATTATTTTATTCATAATCCGGAATTTTTGGTAATCCGGCAGTGCTTTGGTCTGATATACTGGGCGTATAGTTTGATTGACCGTTTTAACAAACTCCGAGAACTTCAACAATTGACATGATGATATGCGAGAATTGAATTCTTGAGAGCCCATTTGTGATGCTTTCGAATTGTGATTTTTGAAAGCTTTGATCTTATCTGATACAATTATTTACGTCGTTAATTGACAGTAAATTGCTACTATTATTCCATTAACTTGTTGCTAAATTTCCAATTTCAGCTCTCATGGATACCATTCAGTTGATTCAATCATTGAGGAGCTTCTTGCCTCCACCACACATTCAGGTCAGTTCCTGGAAGAATGAAGACAAACATCGTTTTGAAGAAACTTAAAGACTTTGGCTAGAACGAGTATTTATGTATTTATTATGTCTAACAATTTTTTTTTTTTAAGTTTTTTGGAACAAATTTGTAGAGGTTCCTATAATTTTTTCCAATTTTGGCTACCCAAGCTTTTTAATGCAAACAGGGTTTTACAATTTTAACACATCAAATTGATGAACTGTTACTTCACACACTGTGAATTATAGATTTTTTTTTTAGTTTCCCCAAATTTTAAGACCGTTGAGTCATCTTTTGAAAGTATTTATTGTGAATTTTTATATTTAAAATAAATTTGACATTGAAGGAAATGAATGAAACAACAATTTTTTTTAATTTTAATAAAAGTTGATATTGATGATTGACAACTGAAAGACACGTTCATAAAGTCTGTACACTGAGAGTTGTCTGTTGTGAGAACTAAGGATACATCATCTCGTTATGTTTCTTACTCCTTCTATTGCATTGCATAGTCAATCGAGTTAAAATGGGACGTATTGTCAGAAATACGTTTGAATCGTCAGCAATTCTAAAAAGATGAGCGAGAGTGAGACGGAAGTACCGACTCGCGTCTTGATACGCTTAGATTGAAACGATATTACGATAAGATTGTCGTCGCTACTGTCAGTAGTGTCAGCGTTAAATATACTAATAAGGTTTTTGTTGTGATTTGAACCGTTTTTAATACGAAATTAGCAGAATTACGTGTAATATTGTACGGTGTGATAAACTATGAGTAACTTATTAATTACGCAAATGCCTAAAAATCTATTTCCTTGTTTTGCCTGGGAAACGATTGAACTCCCTAGTACGTGGTCTTGTGGTTAAATGGCTGGAATATTTTACTTGCATGCAGAATAAGAAAACGGAGGTGTTATTCTTTCTTTTAAACGGCAACCAGCAGGTAGGTGACATGATATTTCTATCATGATGATGATAACAATAATTATTATCATTCTTATTTACTTGCATTATATATATTTGTTATCAAAAAGTTGCAAGGCTCTACTTCGTCAATAACTTGTCAAAATAATATATTTGTAGGATATTCATTATTCCTCAACACACGCCACTGACACGAACTGCGATACCACATCTGGTTCGACTTAGAAATAAGTGTACGATTCAAATCGAATTAAATGAAATTGTTTAGTCAGAATCAGTGTGGCATGACAACGGACAGCTCTCAGTGGACAGCGTGTAGTCATGTAGATTTCACTACTTGTAATTGAACATGTTCTCATATTCATCGGTCTTTCAGTTTATGGGACGAGATAACTAAGTTTCAAAACAGCTAAACAAAATGACTGCGCAAACACAGTGACACAAAAGTTTGCTTTATAAAAATATAATTGAAGCTCTCTTAAATATTAGTGAGTAACCTTTTTTTTTGTATGTTTATATTATAAATTTATTATAATAATTTTATATAAATTAAGATCCATGACAAGAGTGTTCTTTTTCAGTATAAAAAACACTAAAATTTAATTAATCTTTTTACTGTGTATATTCTGATATAAGCTGTTTAATTTTCTCACGTTTTTACATCAAATTTGTATAAAAATAAAAACATTAGAGCAGATTGTTCAAACTATACATCAAATTTTTTTTTTTAGAAACCTCTTTGACCTACTTTTTCATGCCTAAAAAGTAATAATCAAATTGATTTCTGAATCATTGACAACGATTGATGACGTACTGGAGTTTTGAACAATTGGTCCTAAAGTTTCAAAATTTAATTTTTTGCTAGAGCTGAATAAAATGTTACATGTTGGGCAGGTTTGAGGAAAAATATACAGAGTGATCAACATCAAAGGTACCTATTTATACGCGGCCTTTTTTGAATACTGTCATTTATATAGCAATGACCTTAATATTTTGGTCAAACTAGATTTTCACCTTGTCTAAGTGACCAGTGTCCTCTAGGGGGTAGAGAGCGCAAATCTTGCCTTATTAGAGAGTTACATTATGTCAAAATTGACTACGGAACTGCCTTACGATCTCCCCGCAATTAATACCCATGGGATAAAAAAAAGAATAGAAACTGTGTCTTTACTATTCGCTGTTATTTTAATTAATTCATTATAATCTTGCATGAGAAGAAAATATTTAATAAAGCGAACCGAGTTGAGACATACAACTAGATACTGTTCTAGTCATCTAAATACTTTTAGTTGTGATCGCTCTGGATGAAAACCAAAATAGCGTAGTAACTTCAAATAGCTCATCATATTGAATATATTGCTCCTATTATTGAGTATAGTAACTAAGCGTACAGTTGACTCATTTAAATTTTGTGTAAAAGGAAGCAATACTAAGGCATACATAAATGATGCATTTTTTTAAATTCAGGCATCGTTTAAGTGATGTACACTTTTTTACAAAGTTTAAATGGTCTTGTAACTGTTTATATGTCTATTTATACGATTATATTTATTACATTTACTGTCTACTCTACACTGATCAAATATTATTGAAGTAGAGAACATATTGCTAGAATTTATATGGCCAACACCCAACAAGAACCGTAGTAGCCCTTAATTCATGTTATATCCCTTATTATTTATTTCAAATTGTGTAATAAAATCTCCCTAGAACTGTGAAGGTGAGTTCTAAATTCCGGATAATTATTGCAATTAAAAACTAACAATTGAATAACTCAAGTGGTTAATTTTGAACAGTATTCGAAGAGAGTTTCTTAATTGCAATGATTGTAGATGTAGCTAACAACGATTAAGTACTGTTTTATGTGTCAAATGGGTACATACATTTCATGTATGTACCCATTTGAAGAGCAACATGAATATTGAATATCTATCTGGATTTTTCTGTGTGACATTTTTTTATATTTATAAACTTATATATTTTTTATCATAACTGCAAAGATCTGATTAGATAAAATTATGGTGACTTAATGTATGTAACAGAAGTTTTAGGGAAAATTCCGGAATAGATTTGCAAGTATAGTCCGATAAAGTTTAAAAAGTCATATGTATCGATTAAGAATACACATCCTTCTGATAGTTCGATTTATTTTGTTTCATATACGTGGTTTTCATATAGTACCGTCCAGTTTGTCTAAACACTCCATCCCGCATAAATAAGTATACGTCAACATTGGTTTTGAATGAGAATTAAATTAAGAGCACAAAGGATAGAGTGTCATTACGTGAATACATTTTCTGTAGTTGTCAGTGGCTCTCAAACATTTTCTTCTTCTTGACATTTTCTGGTGAAATTAAAAATATTAATTCGGACGGTTAGTGTGACGTCACATCTGACTTTTTAAACTTAATCGTACCATAAGTAAGGTGTATTTAATAAACAAAAAACCATGTTTTTCAATGCAACGAACAATATGACTTCTGAAATTTAGTCATGGCAAACAAAACGTTTCCTAAAATTATTGTTACGTGTACATTGGTTTTTCTAACTTGTATTATTATCAAGACAAAAAATTACAACCTTGCATGATACAAAGTTCCTCCATTAACAATTTCAGAAGTGTAAAAATTAAATGGCCAGGCTACAGTAAATTATTGTGACAACTTTCTAGTCATATTTGATATTTTTATTTTTTATAGGAACGAAACCCAACATTTTACTGTGATATATTTAATCAGTGGGTGTTCCTTGGTATTCTTCAGTATTATAAGTACAGAGTTTCTGTACATTTGTACATTCATTATACATAAATTGATAACAACTATCTTTGTTGAAATTATTCCACTATAAGGACATTGTAGATCTGAGCCAGATGGTTTGAGCTAGTTTACATTGGAGTACCTACTTACCAAATTATTATTATTATGAACTTGAACTTTTTAATTTAGTGAGTGTTGCGAAACTACCCTTGTGACCCTTAAATACAGCAACAGGCTTAACTTTTGAAAGCGTAACAATTAAAGGTACTCTAATAGTAATATAGATACACTAGGGTGACAATTCTTGAATGGAAGGCACTCTGTTATTGTTAGAACTGATTAGATTAGATATTTGGTTAAGATTTTTAAACTGGCAGCTATGTAAATTATATCAGTTAGCACTAGCGTTAGAATCACTATTAGTTTTAGAAGACTCTTTACATCATTCTTCTCAACCTCATTTATTTGGAGTTATATAATTTATTTAGTTTTGTAATTTTTAGAAAGCACCAGCTATTGATTTCCAGAAAACAGCTTTTATAATAGAAATGCGGTAATTTTGTATATTTATAAAGTGTGTTTCATTAATTAGGAAAAAATTAACTTGAAGATTTTGGTAAATATTATGTAGGTTTTAAAAAAATATGTAGGCCTTCCCTGGGCCTAACATAACAGCTGCTTGAATTGTGATAAAAAATATAATTTATCTTTTTTTCCTAAAACAACTTAAAATTAAAAAATAAAAATGTTGTATAAGATCATAATTTTATACAATACTCCGCATTCCTACTGTAAGAGAGGTGAATCATACTACTCTTAGATTGTTTACAAGAATATCTATCTAGAATTATTATATGATTTTATTTTTTATTGAAGGGGCCTGAAAATGAGATTGAGAAGATACTCTTTTAAATTACTGAAAGGCTTTTTATTTAAATTAAAAATTGTAATCTACCGATATGAAAAATGAATGGAATGTTGTTATAGAATGATTAATTGAATAGTTAGGTACTCATACCTACTACTATCTGTTGATGTTTTCAAACAGCAGTGTATAATAATTTTAAAATCTTAACTTATTTTATGTGATTTTTTTTAAATACCCATATAAAGTAATATGTAATTGTTGTAAAACTTGCTTTAATATGCTTTGTGCAATTCACTAGTAAAATAAGAAATAATTACATTACTATAATATGTAAAATTTTGTGTTATTTTGTCCCTCTAATTTTGATCTAGACCAGGGATGTGTAATGCTTCGAAATTTCGAAAAGAAGCGTTTCGAATGTCAAACAGTTCGAGTCCAAATTGAAACTTTCACGAAGACAAAGAGCAACTGCTCTAAAAGAAGAATATTTGACAATCCACATTTGTTTAAATAATGACAGTTACAAATAATGAAGTAAAGTAAATGATCAGCCAGCACAATTTAATATAAGGATCAATGTTATCAGTGAGATGGACTCATGATCAATCTCACAGAAGCCCCTTCTAAAATTAGTTAAGTTCAACCTAAATTTCAATATCACTTTAAAGATCATTGCATGACTCCCACTTAAGTCAAGTTTTTAATAAAACTTGATGCAAGGGTTTATTTAATTTTAATTATTCCTCAAGCATAGTAGGGATGAAACTAGAGAAAGTTGAGGTAACTGATGAAAAAAAAACATTTATTTCTTGATTATTATGTTAATTTTATTTGATGTTTTAATACTTCTGGTTCCTTATGTCGTATACTACCTCTTGTAGGTTAAGTGAGAATTTAAGTGAAAGACGTATCGGCTTCAAGGTAAGTAGTGTTACTCCCAAATGTTAAGGTCCGCTTAAAAGAGTAGTGCAATGGAAAGTCTTCCTTAAAATTGTGTTGCGTTGGTGCAATCGGCCATTAAACTTGAAAGTGGAAAATGTTCCAACAGGTTAAGTGAAATATTTATTTCCTTTTATACTCGAGTAATGTAATAATAAATTTTAAAATTAAAGCTTAAAAAGATAATTCGTCTTTAGCTTCTTTTTTTCAAAACTTATATTAAAGGACCGTTATATGTCAATGTGTAATTGTGTAGATGAAGTTATTCTATAAACTTAAAAGAAATTACTTTTTCTGCATAATTTCCAATGAGGGGGATTAATTACTGAAAAATCATGAAGTTTTTGAAGCCTGGGAAACAAATCTCGTGACCTTGCTAGTTAAGATGACTTGTTTTCCTCATTATGCAGAGTCGATGAAGGTATGTAGTGTGTACTATGTACTTCAATGTCTCATATTGTTCTTACATCTCTCGATGTAGAGAACGTCTCACCTCTGCTCCTCTGCAGATAAATCGCCATGCAAAATCACGATCAGGTTTATCAAAAACCTATCCAAATATTTGTGCCTGTATCGCCAAAACAAGTACACAAAAAAGAAAACAACATCCCTTCAGATGTCAGCTATTTCAGGCAACTTGTTAAAACAACATCTTTATTTCAGATATAATATTGAATTTGTACCAGTCACATGCAAACACACAGAAAGTATATTATACATATTATAAGAGTTGAAATTACATTTTATGCACAAGCGGAAGCAAGTGTGTAATTGCATTTCAACTCGAGTTATTGTACTTTACTTTATCTACTCCCAATAATACATAGGAGCAAATGATTTTATGATGCACCTACTTACTGCTAACTCGAAAGTCTTTTCAAATTGAATAGGTAGTTTTGTAGTAATAACAATGCAAAAATTATTTCATTTTTTCAATAATAATTAACAAATGTCAATAGTTTAATCACTGAACAATGTCAAATGGGTGATTATTGATTGAATGTGTATCTCTCTAAAAATGCATGTTGTGTTTCTAAAATAGCCACCGACGGCTGTCAAACATGTCACTAATATTCCCTAAAGGCGGCTTTACACGATGCCGGTAACTGGCGCGAGTTACTAGAACAGAGTCCTGGAAGCAAGTGTTTTTCAAGACAGTGGTGTCTACATGGTTTCCAGTACTTAATGTACGAGTATTCAATATAAATGGCGATTTGAAGTAAAATATTTATAAGTTATGTTTTACTAAAATGTGCAAAGGCTCACTTGTTTCAGGTTACGCAAGTTGTTTTGTTATTGACCACTTTCATTTAAGGAAGTAGATAAACATTATTTTTATTAAAACTTATTTATTTACAAATTTAATTTAACAAAACCAACACACTACTCTGGTTGACTTACAGAGCTCATCTCGGTTTATTTTTTCCCACTCTCTTTGGCCTTTTAACTTTATTCTGCCTTTGCTGATTAATTTTCTCTTCTTCTTCATCCGGATCAAGACCTTCAAAATAAAAATTAAATATAAAACTGTTTATAAAAAGAGGCAAACATTTTTTTTCTTTTAATAATTATTAGAGCTACTCTTCAAATGTAACAATAAGGAATTAACACTAGACAACTACAAAAATAAAAGTCTGCTGGTCTGGTTTCCTGAAATTGTATATAAATTACAATTTGTGCCCGTTACTGAGGCAGCGCCCTTCACACAACAGATGCCTTTTTTAACACACATTTCCACAAGTTCCATACACATCCTTTATTCAGAGGTTTTATTGTAATAAAATGTTCGTTCTTTTTATATTTAATGTAAAATTATGATAAGTAGTCTGAATTTTTCAAACATTTTACCTAATCATTAAAAAAAAGTGTAACAACTCCATCATATCTTTTTTATTGCACAGAAGATGTATAGATTAATCTTAGCTTGCTACAGAAGTAAACATTAAAATCTTACCTTCCGATATCCATTTCTTTCTTTTGTTAATCATTCGCCTTTCATAAAATTTAGTTTCATCTAATTTTAAGTACGCTGAACTTCTAGATAGAGAAATCTGTGTGAAAATAGTTCCCACTTCACTTTCATCAACTTTGAGCTCCGTCAGCTGTGTGTTGATGAGCGATTCAATCTCTTTGATTTTTTCCTCATCGCCCGGTGTTACCAAACTAATCGCTGTACCTGCTCTTCCAGCTCGGGCCGTTCTGCCTACACGATGTATATATTCTTTTGCTATGTCAGGCAACGAATGATTTATAACCAACTGAACTGCCTTTATGTCGAGGCCTCTGCTTGCAACGTTAGTTGCAATCAAAATTTTCACCTGGTTCGATCTGAATTTAATTAAGGCAGACAATCTTTCTTTTTGTGAGATCATTGCATGTAGTGCTAGGTTGTCAAAACCTACTTCATTTAGCACCATCGAAATTATCTGACAATTCCTGCAGGTATCAGTAAATATCAATATACTGCCAGAAGAATCGGTCTCTCTATACACTCTGAGAACTTGGACCAAATATGCGTCTCTGGCATATTTTGGACATAAGACGTATTGCTGAATTAATTGCTCTACTGTAGCCACTTCAGCTGGTGCTTCATACAAAAATACTTCACCCTTGATAATTGCCTTGAGTTTTTCTAAGGAATCCGTTATTGTGGCAGAAAATAGCAAGTTCTGTCTGTTTTTTGGAAGCACTTTAAAAATTGATTTTATCTGTTCATCAAAATCGCCACCAAGTAACCTGTCAGCTTCATCAAGCACCAAATACTTGATATTGGAAAACATCGAATCCTTTTGTTGGTTAAGATAATCTACAGATGCGCCTTCCTGAAAATTAAGATTGATTTCATTCATTGTCACAAGTGATGAATTTTTTTGTTACTATAAGTATGTACCTATAACCTTCAATAAACATGCAAGGGTTAACCTGCTAAATAGCTTTCCGACTTTCCCCTTACTAGCCCACTCGCGTTGCTCTGTAATCCTCTCAGCGTTGCCGCACGCAACTCGTTACTAATTCATTGAAATCTGCATCATGAATGCCATAAAAAAAAGTCATGTTCCATCGAACAAATAATATTTTAAAACACTTATTTGCTGCAGGTTGTGTAGATAACAAAAATAACTACCTACCTGTCTCATCAAAGAAGTAGTGCTTTTAGTAGGTCGGAGAGGTATACCTAATCGTTTTATTATTAATAATTGAAGTGAGTAGGTACGTACCTAACTATATATAAAATTTTTTGATCGTTCCTTATATAGGTACCAATTATCGTCACAATAACAATTAATTGTAAAGAGAATGCCGGCCGGGCCTAGTAGTAATATTTTCATTTACAATGCGTATACGTAAACAGATGAGTTGCATTTTCCTTGACCAGAGCAGCAGCTGTGATAGTGACAGAGATATGATAGAATGATGTAAGCGGGTGGGGAGCGAAGCGAACCCATGGGAGGGACGCTTGGCAGAGATTGTCTGCAGAACGTAGTAGAACGAATAGCATGTGGCAACGCTGAGAGGAGTCAGCCGGTCGCGAGCAGACAGCATGTAGTGGGAGTAATAGAGGAGAATTATGGAATGCTATTTAGCAGGTTTGCCCAAATTAGTTCAAATATTGTCCAATAATACCCCATTATACGGTATATTAGATTCTAAAAGCTGAAGATTAATTTGAGTGGATGTCGACTTTCAAATATATGAACCACGTAAAGGACTGTGCTTGCTGTTTGCCCAACTTTGTGACATACCAACTTTCCCAATGTTTACTTTCAAAGGAAATTTAAATAATCACCTGCTACTTACTTCCAAATACTGTAAATGATCCGCTAATCTTCCAGGAGTTGCAATAACAATGTGTGGTTTCTTTGCCAATTCTTGTGCCTGTGCCACCATATCCATACCACCGACTATGATGCAATGTTTCAAGCCTCTCGATTTACCCATTAGTGTAAATTGATCACCAATTTGATAAGCCAGTTCCCTCGTTGGAGTTAAAACTAATGCAAAAATTCCGTAAGGTTCTTCGAATAACCTTTGAATAATCGGTAGAGCAAAAGCCAACGTTTTACCGCTGCCAGTTTTAGCAGCACCAATGCAGTGTTTTCCTTTCAAAATTTCTGGAATACAATTTGCCTGTATAGGTGTTGGAGATTTTATTCCAATAGATGCACACTGCTTCACAATCCATTGATTTGCTCCTAACGATGAAAAGCTGATGTTTTCTTCCATTTGAAAAAATGTGCTACCTTTTGTAATTTTTTATTTCAAACTTAGAAGTGAGCTATCCCTAAATGATTTGTTAAACTTTTCATTTATACACTGTCTCAAATCTAGCAAACTCGGCCCTCAGCTTTCGACTCAAGCCAAGCACCAACCAAGAAGTACCAAGCAAAACCAAGATTCTGTGTTCTGTGACCAAGATTTTTGCTCTTCTTTGACCAAGAACGAAGGGTAAGAGTAGACTAAGCTGAGACTGATGAAATGCAAAGCACAAAAAAAAATATTCTTGACTCTTATTACTCTTGCTGTCTTGTTGAAAAATTTATAAATGTTCAAGTTCACAATCAATCTCAATTCTCAATCAAATCAAATAGTGAGGTTAAGGAATAATAAAATTTCAAGGTCGCGACTTAACCTTGCGTCAGTTATCCATTTTGATCTTACAGCGATTCTAGGGTACCTGTATTACCGACACTAACACTTACTAGAGTCGCGCATTCACTCGTAGACGTTTACTTGACACGGATATGTTTGAACAGCTGGTTTTTGTGTATGTACTATCCTATATGGCATAGAAACATTTGTAATTTCTTTGTTTTTCTCTATCTTGAGTGGTTTTCGTTGTACAGCGCCTTGAACTTGAAAAATTGCGATTTTCACTTGTTTATACTCAAAAACGTCTCAATTTAAAACCAACTGTAAGGCCATCTTATTTTTTCTTCTCAGTCAATCTAAAAATTGAATAACATAGGAGCATTCCATTTAAAAAAAGATAACTTTGATATGCCCTGTCATATGAGACACTCTGTTTACTCCAAAATAATTTTAAATTTATGGCCATTGTGATCCTGTACTTGAATTTGCAAAAAAAATTCTGAAAAAATTCATCGTTTGACCTACAGAGGCCTCTTCGAAAAAATGGGACACCTGTATATAATACTTCTATATTGTTAGCGCCCGTAAGTGGACGACAGTGGACGTGTCACGGACACAGTGGGACAGCAAACGACTATCTCTGTCTGTTTCTTAAAATACCTCGACCCGTTGTGCGCAAGCGTGACGAGTCAGGTGGTTCGAATCTGATAATGGCTTGTAGGCGTGTTGAATTCTCGGACATGCGCGTAGGACTCGAAGTACATTCGACGAGCTAAAGATAGAAAGATATGTCTGCACCGTGGTATTTCCCTTCATTCCAGACCCCAACTAGCAATAGTAGTAATAAATATATTGGGACATTAAAAATAAACAGTTTGTCAAACATTAATTTACTCAGTAATACCAATAACTCACTTAAAATTTTTCAATCACTTAAAATCACCCGATATTATTATAATTTTGGAACTGTAATAAGTTATATAGGGATCGGGATGACCCGTTGACCGTTATTGCGTTTGCGCATTTCAGAAAATCGACTTCCTGGTTTTCGATATTTAGTGAAGTTTGTTGTCAATTGTCATTGAATTGAAAATAATAAAAGTATTAAGTTTATTCGTTGTAGAGATGTGTCGGTCCGGGTCCAGGCTGGAACGGGAACGATATGATTCATTCCACGCTTGGACCCGTTCCATCGGACCCGTTCCATCGGACCCGTTCCACGGATCCGTTCTGCCTCACCTAATCAGAATCGGCAATCGGTATTCGGTACTCCCGGTCCGGTTCTCGGTCCTCGGTCCAGTCCAGTCAGTCATAAGTTCATCATAATGGAATGGAACGAATTTCTCTCTCCAATTTGAGGCACACCAATTAATTTTATTTTTAACTTAATTTAATTAAGTTTACTTCCTAAAATCCTAAAATATACCTACGCCATTTTCTGCGCCTATAACGGTCTAACAAGTTTTGAATTTTTCGCTATTCTTTCAGAACAATTAGGAATTTTTTAATTGTCTGCCTTACCTACCTACCCCATTAAGTAAAAGTTCCAAGTATCAAAATGCATTTGAAGGTATAAAATAAACATAAAAAATATTAAATAAAAAAAATAATAATTAAACACCTGATTTTCCCTTTCATCCTATATACGCGCGGTATTAGGTACATGCAGATCTCATTATGTATACCTATGTTCGAGTACCTATAGGGTTGATAAATTATATTTTAATAATTAAATAATTTTTTATAAATTTTGTTTTTTGTAATTTCAAGTCCTACTCAATAATCAAGTAGTTCTTACGCCATATTTTTAATTAAAATCTAGATTACAATAAGTATAATCTTGCTATAAATAATTGTTTTCAATTTTTATCTGGTCGAAAAAAAACTTTATCCGGTCGAATCCCAATCAAGAAGGTACTTAGTTTAATAAGAAAATTATTTGGTAGGTATACGTTAGGCGTTAAGTAGAATAAAAAATGTACCATACAATAGCAATAAATAGCCTCATCCACCCCAACCCCTAGTCGTACCAGTCTACCAGTCACCCTCACAGTCGTTCCGTTCTCCGTTCATCCGTAAACCGGTCCAGGCCCAGGCACTCCAGGCCAGCAGGTCCGAGCCGGAGCCGGAGCCGGAGGCCGGAGTCCGGAGTCGAGTTGTTTCCTTTCATTCATTCACGGAACCGGACCGAGAGGAACGACGGACCCGTTCTGTTTCATGTCTCGGACCCGGTCCGAATCGTTCCACTATCGGACCCGTTCCAACGGAACGGGTCCGACCGGACTGACACATCTCTAATTCGTTGTTCGTAGTAGTTAGTTAATAGTTAGTTAGTTAGTTTGGTCTTTGGTCTTGGTCAAGGTTGGTATATCTAATTAATTATCAGCCTTGTTTTGGGTCTTGTCCTGGTGCCTGGTGATGTTTACGATTGCGCGTAAAGCTTGAAAGTTGTGTTGGTAAGACAGCTTTCTGCGTGATTCTGCCAACTTCCACAATCGCAATATTCCAATATCACACACCACGCCAGTGTCACCACCAGTCACACCACACCACACAGCACAAAGACACAGTTCCATTATTGCTTTTCGTGTAGCCTGCCATTGGCAGCATTTGTTCTCCTAATAAAACGAAAGTCAGCACTGAATACACCAAAGGAAAATAAATGTTTCCCTAAATGCATTCGGAATTCGGATATTTGAACAGGTAATAAATTTAATTGGCTGATACCAATCTTTTGTCTTGAAAATATCTGCATAGAATAATAATTATTCGCTGTCGCTGTCATTGGATAATGTTGCTGCTTGACCGAATTATTCTGCTAATCTAAAATTGTAATTTGTAAAATTACAAATGACCCCCATAAATTTATTTTCGTTTTAGAATCATAAATTCAATTGATGGTCTAGGGATCTTTTATTTTTTAAGTATTTTTATGTTGTGTAGGTAGAGGTACATTATTATTGGGACTTGTCCCACAGAATTGACACAGAATAGATAATAGAACAATTATTATTCTGTGGAATTGATTTTAATTTGAAAATAAAAAAACACCAGATCGAAAAAGATAGGGCTATATGGCTATAACTTTATTAGCTTTTTTGGGTTAGGTTAGATAGAATTTTTTTTTACTAAGTATTTGATATTGATAAACAATTTAAATTTAAAATAGAGAAAAAGACAAATTTTTTAATGAGTTTTACAAAAAAAAAAAATAATAAGTAGAGTAGGTACTAAAATTATTGGAGGGATCATATATACAGGGTGTTTCAGAGATATGGGCCAAATTTAAAGGGGTAGTTCCTCTCATAAAAAATATAAAGTTGAAAAATTAAAATTCAGCTTAAATCTTTCTTTTAAAAGATTACTCAACTATTACTTGCCGGCGTAAAAATTCAATGGTACTTTTTTATGATGGTATACCTTGTTACTCCTAGAGACACACAAGCTATCCGAATAGAAGACAAATCGCCCTATACCCATGCCGCTCAATTCAATATTCACCGTTAAGACTTTTAGGACATACGTTCTTATGGAGTTTTCATCTTAAAATGGACCCAAAAATCACCCCCTTAACACGTTGAGCACGGCGAGGCATCACATTGATGCCTCACTGAATTGTTATCGGGCCGGTGAGCGGTGAGACATCTATGAGTGTCTCACGTGAAAAGTATTTCGGGACGGTGTGGCTCAGTCTGATGTCTCACTATAATGCTGTATGCATGGAATATGTAGGGTAGCCGTCTATAGGAACAGTTTCTGCCAACCCGTCCTTGAATTTTTATTATACTACTCGATTTACTGATTTTAGAGAACAGCATGGGTGGTCTGTGTGAGATATAAGTGTTATAACGTACAATTTAGTGTTTGCGAGCAAATGTTTGGTAGTTACAGTGCATACAAAAAATGATAGCGGAGAATTAACGGAAAAGAACCTCTTGGATTAGCCAATCTATAGCTTATAATGTGGCATCATGTTGATGCCTCGCCGTCTTAGTGAACAGAATTTTATGCTAAAGACGGCGAGGCATCAACGTGATGCCTCAAAAATGTTTTCAAAATTTTTGACAAAAAAATGCTGTTTTCAAACAAAAAGCATACAGTATACTTCATACAGACTATATATATCTGAAAAAGCCCAAATTGAACCCCCGTCTAGTGGACCTCCATTTTTTCCACTACACCCGTGCTCAACGTGTTAAAATATTGACCTCGATATTGACATTCAATTAGAAAACTCCCTGTATAGGTGGCATAGTGAAACTGTAGGATATCCAAATGACCAAAAATATTTCAGATAATTACTGATTTTAAATTCCAAATTTTGAAAATGTGGTGAATATTTTCAACTATCTTTCATTTTTTATCGGTGATTTGGTCTTCTAAAATTGAGTAGAATTCACTTCCAGCAATATTAGAACAAAACTTTGATAATACAGGGCATTTTAAAATCAGTGCTTTTCTGACAAATTTTTAATAATTACGTTCGTGAAACCGGACATTAGGGTTTCCAACGTTCAAAAATAAATGCGTGAGTCATAACAGATCATCGGTGGAGTGCTAGAACGTTAATTACA
Source organism: Malachius bipustulatus (assembly GCA_910589415.1). Classification (NCBI taxonomy): domain Eukaryota; kingdom Metazoa; phylum Arthropoda; class Insecta; order Coleoptera; family Melyridae; genus Malachius; species Malachius bipustulatus. The sequence goes on along the minus strand of OU342630.1, from coordinate 85,425,818 downwards.
GATCTGCCAGATAATTACTGATTTTAAAATGCCCTGTATTGTCAAAATGTTGGTCTGATATTGCTGGAAATAAACTCTACCCCCTTTTAGAAGAGTCAATTACTGATAAAAAATGAAAGACCATTCAAAATATTCACCCTATTTTCAAAATTTGCAATAAAATCAATAATTATCTGACAAATCTTTAATTAGCGTTCTAGCACTCCACCCCATGAGAAATCCATCTCAAGTGGTGAATATCTCGGTTCGGTTCTTTCGCTAGGCAACCCATGTACGATTTTTGTCATAATTAAATAACAGATGAGGGTATATATTTCTAATACCAGATCTTGAACTGCCTACGTAATTTCATACCTATAATTAAAGTATTTAATATTTTTATATTTTATAGTTTCTCTGTATTTTGTTTTGTTCCTTTCCAGGATGAATTTAGGATTTGTAAATCCAGTATGTTTAATATGCAATGGAAGCTGTACTTCAAACAGAATATGTATTCAAATATTCAGCGAAGAGGTAAATTAATATAATTTATTATTATTATTTTTAAATTTAATAATACTGCCGTTTATTATAATTATTATTATTCGGTAGTTTACAAACAATAAGTTAGACAATTTCTTTTTATATTTGTGTAATGATTTAACTTCTAAAGCCGGCCACTCACGGTACTGCGGCGCAGTACAATTTGGTTGGATTCGACAAGATCGTACGATATTTGATAGTGTGTGTCTACGACCGACGAAGTCGGACCAAGTTGGATCGGCTCGTCTTGCAATTAAAACTTTTTAACTGCAGCAGTACAATTTTGTCGGATCGCATGCAATTGGATATGAATTGGAGCGTGTGTGGCGATGGCCGGCAAAATCATACAACAAAGTACGTGCTTACGTGCTTATAGCTGTTTATTTCAATAAATTTGGGGTTTTTAATAAATAGATATGTCTAGTAAATATAATAATTTTTTTTAAAGGAGTTTTTTGTAATAATATAAACATTTTGATTCAATCACAATTGATTTATTTTTACTATTTTTAGCAACCATTCCTTGCATCAACATTTTCGATTAGTATATTATCTTTTCTTTCATTTTTTGATTTACAAACACAAATTACAGCTGCTGCTAATTACAAATTTTTCTCATTGTCCGACGTCTCTACTCGATGAGAACTGCCCAATACTGCACGGCTGGATAGTGAGTGGCCGTATACAATTGTCTGCGAAGTTGTACAATTTCGTAGTACGATCCTGTCGTACTGCGCTGCAGTATAGTGAGTGGCCGGCTTAAGAATGAGAGAATGGAGCTGTAGTAAAAAATATGCCGATTTAACCGAAATTATCTATGTTCAAAATGACACCATTATCACTATAAATACAAAAATTGATTAACTGAGAAACTTCAAAATTTTATCGCCTACTACTGTTTTTAAGACCAATAAACTAACATAGTTTTACAAACATTGACATACAGGGTATTCTTGGTTTTGATGTCTAGTCTCACTTTTTAACCCAGAACTTTTTTATCTGCACACTGCTTATTAATTTTGTATTTTTTATCCAAAGGCAGAAGTATTGCTAAAGTTTTTGTCCTCTTTTGAAAGTTTTGTATCTTGCATGGTTTTCTCATAATAATTAATAGATAATGATGGACTTACATTACGAAAAAACTTATATGAAAATTTCATTTTAATTAAGATACGAGTTTTCGTTTCACAGAAACGATTTTTTTCACATTAATAATTGGTCTTAACAATATAGTAGTAGGTGAAACTAAAGCTTCTCATTTTCGAGCTATTTTACTTATTCTAGCATATTTGCCTACCCTCTATAAAGGTTAAAAAATACTATAAAAAATATCGGTTAAATCATCATTTTTACTCAGGAATCTGTGGTAGAATGTTAGTGGTAGAGGTCGTTTCTGTAAGAAGTACATAGGCGGTCTTTCAATGCTGCGTCAACTACGTGTAGGGGATGGAAGGGGTGTTTACGATACCTGTCGGCTACCGTAAATCAGTGGCGCGGAGCTCGAATGCACTGAAAGCTCTTAACTCAATGAGTGGTTGAGTGAAACTATTATTTTCGGTACGCTACTGACGGGAGTCGAGTGCTAGTAAACACGCCTGGTGGAGCGGGACCGCGTTAACAGGTACCGAATTCTATCTACCGTGCATTTTTACGACATGTACTTCTTACAGAAACGACCTCTACTTTTTAGCAACACCCTCTTACATATTACTCTTTTTTCAACTTCATATATTTATGGATGATTAATTTGTTGAAAACTCTAATGCGAAGATAAATTTATAATATATTCTTTCATAATCATAACTCCGTAGAATCAACTTGGCACAGAAAAGCCTCTTCACATGGTAATGTCGGAAGTGTTAGAAAGAGAAATACAAGAAGAAACTGTCCATTCTACTGTTATTTGCAAGAAGTGTTACAAGATATTTGAACAGGTTGAAGAACTGAACCATCAAGTCATCGATTTGAAAAACAACCTTATTCAAAATTATAAGACTTCTGTGGAAAAATTTATGAAAGGTGAAATTAATGCGAGTCAAAGTTTCATTGGAGAATCTCCCGATAAAGATTTACACAAGGAAATCGAAAATGGTGATGAAAATGGAAAATCCAGAAATCTTCTAGAAATGCCCTCTGATGATGATCAAGTAAGTCATTGAGTAGGCAGCTGTGGAAATGGGAGTTCAAATTACTTTTGACTTGTTTAGGGGAAGTTTTATATTCATTCGGTTGTTACTTGAACAGGTACCACTCATTCTGTCTTATTAAATGAACTGAATGATATCAAGAAACTATTTTTACTTATTCTCTTTTGTCACCATACTCTGTTCAGTCAGAGTGATTTTTCTTCAATATACTTCAGAAGAATTACAATTTAATGTTACCTAACATCTCAAACTCATAGCTCTTGCATTTTTTAAATTCTTTTATTCATTATAACTTTTAAGATGATGTGGGTTGGTGGTGATCACTGATCGCTTTGCCTTTACTAACAGAATATATAAGAATAAAAATCGAAAACATCTCATGTATGTATAATATTATGTTTCACTTCTTATTCTTTTGTTGAAAGGTTGTTGATGGAAAAATTCTTCAAGGATTTGGTGATTTGGAAAAAGCCTTCATACGTGAAGATTGCAATGTCAATGGCCACTCCTCAAGCTCTGAAACTGAATACCAGACTTTGCCAATGCAAATAAAAACGGAATCTGCCACAAGCAGTGAATCAATGGAAAGACCGAATATTTTAAGGAAGAAAATTATATTGCGTAGAATTAAAGAGGATGACGAAGAAGAGAGGAACAAACAGAACATTGTGACAGCTAACAAAGGCACATCCCAAGACAGTACAACTTTCACATGTTTATTATGTCCATCAGATGATGCTGCTCTGTATGACGCCAGAACCATAATGCAACATGTCAAGGCAACTCATGATATCCGGTTATACATTTGCGACGTCTGCGGTATGTCGTTTCGGAAGCGCACTGACCTTTCCGCACATTTAGATGAACACGTAGCCAATGAAGAAGGTGATTTCCAGTGTGAGATTTGCAATAGGATATTCAGCAACCTGAGACTATTCCGTATCCACAAAAGGATGCACTATCCTCAGCAAAAAGCGTGGGTCTGTCAAACGTGCGGAAAAAAATATAGTTCAAAGAATTTGCTAGAAGAGCATATAAATACTCATACAGGTGTGAGACCATATATTTGTAAACAGTGCGGTAAAGACTTTGCATCCAAGTACACGTTTAAAGCTCACGAGAAGACTCATTCTGTTAGACCCAGACCGTTTAATTGTCCAAAGTGTCATAAAACGTTTCTCAGCCAACAGAATTTGACTCAGCACGAACGTACTCATTTAGGAATCAAGGACTACGCTTGCGTGGTTTGTGGGAAACAATTCGGCTCTGCGCATAATTTGGAGGTTCACAATATAGTCCATACTGGATGTAAGCCTTTTGCTTGTGGTCTTTGTGGAAAGGCTTTTGCGAGAAAAGCTGAAATTAGAGACCATGAAAGGACTCATACAGGTAATTTATTTACTTTACGCTATGCTATATCGACATATTCCTGCAATGTGACTAAGGCCCGTATTCATCAATAAATATAACCCCTGGGGTTATATTTTGAAACATGTCATTGGTTCAAAATTCGTAGCGTTCGTAGGGATTGAGCATTAGACCAATCAGCTGTCAGAAAATTCAAAATTTAACCCCAGGGTTATATGTTTGATGAATACGGACATAAATGACATTTTTTATCAAATAGGGCGTGTTCTTAAGTTCATCAGTGAAGCCATCTAATGGCGTTACTGTTGCAAATATCTGTTCTTTTAATTACTTGATGGAAATATGGCGACATTATGAGAAAGTTCTTTTATTACTGATTTATTCATCAGTGATACCATTTGATATCATCACTCTTCCATCAACTAAACAATGTGATGTATTTATGATGAAAATGATTGTAAAGTAGAAATACAGACTGGCCCAGATTTTAATGCATTAATTTTGAGAGGTGATAGAGAATGGCAAAATAAGGGGACTTGTTTTTAATAGAGATATCTCGAAAAATGTACCATAACTTTAAAAAAAAATAATAATTTAATATCTCAAGAAGAGACAAAAGTCATCCTTTTCAAATTTTTGCACACTGTCTTTCTATATAAGTCTGCATATACTGTTCAAGTCAAGAAAGTCTAAAATAGCAACAGAAAGCTATTGGCGCAGATATATGGGTTACATCCTTTCTAGAAATATGTAGTATGTCACTGAATATTTTTGAAAAAATTACGCAAGAAATTCAAATTATATTTTTATAATAAATTTTCAAAATGCAATCCTTATGCATATACATACTCTGTGGAAAGTTAGTAACACATAAAATTAATAATTCCGTTGATATTAACTTTTTGGAAAAAATATCGAAGGGGTATAGCGATTTCAACCCAGTATCTTTCACCCCAATCTCTCTTTTCTATACCTACATGGAACGGAGGGTGTTGCATTGATTTGCTGTGACTTTTCTATGTAAAATTTTCAAATTTCCTATTATCTCAATTTCAATTTATTCAGTGTGTAAATTTTACATTGTAGGAAAAAAATCATTTGAAACTTGAAGGGCACTATGCTCGAAAACGAAGGAGGTCAGGTGTCACGTTGAGCCTTTACAACATTGATTTTTTCTTTAGATGTATTTTAAAACATTTAACTTTGTTAGTATTTTTTTATTTGTTTTTACTGCAATGTAAATATAATTCAATGTAATTCTATATCAAATTAAAAAATCCCATTATGGCGTCCATAAGAAAAATAAAAGCTGATTATCACAATGCAAAATCTAGATAGCCTTGATTTTTTAATTTTTTTGACATAGTCAGTACATGTCAACTACATGCAATTAGCTGACTTCGGAATTTTGTAACTATCTTTTACATAAAACGTGTGATTACCGGAAGAAAAAAATTGCAAAATTCAGTTTTTTACCATTATCTAGTGACCAATGAAAAAAAATTCATGGAAGTGTGTACGATGCATAGGAATGGGTCCTAAAAAGCGCAACTTTTTCCCCATTTAACAGAGTTCCAAAGTATCTCAGAGCATCTCTAGCCATTTCCGATATCCCAATATTGTCCCCATGAGATTTGCATCATAACATATCCCATTTAATGGTTATGTTTTCACCAGGTGAGCGTCCGTACCAGTGTGAATTCTGTGGTGCAACATTCAGTCAACGGTCAAATCTGCAGTCACACAAACGTGCTACTCACTACGATGACAAGCGATACAAATGCGAGTCCTGCGGGAAGGGGTTCAAACGACGGCGACTGCTCGACTATCACATGAAGGCCGCCCACACTGGAGAACGACCTTTCAAGTGCGACGTCTGCGAGGCCACCTTTGTTTACCCGGAACATTTCAAGAAACACCGTCGTATCCATACCGGGGAAAAGCCATTCCTCTGTGAGGTAAGTCATTGCATGAAGTCTCTTATTATTATTTTTAAGAATGAAACATTCTTATTTTTTTATTATTTTTCTAATTTTCTGTTCAGTTAGTACCTATTCTATTATTTTATTTAGGTATTATTTTGTTAGGTTTGATTGATTATTTAAGACGATTTTCTTCTGATATTGATGAATCAAGATTTGAAAAGTGGAAAAGAAGAGGAAAAGGTTGATTGCAGTTTATTAGTTACTTGTACAGCTTTTGCTTTTGTGAATCACTCTTCTAATATCTAAGGAATTGAGCTGAAGGTGGATTTTCTGTTCACAGACCATTCCGAACTGCACCAATAGTTTTGGTGTTCCTCTTGTGTAATTTATTACAAACTTCCAGTAATTTTGACTGCTACAACCATCTGAATATTAACATCTCTACAGTAAGGTCCCAATTTCGGATTTTACTGCATATCATAACCTCTTCTTCATCAATCTTCTTTCATAACTGTGATGATAAATTCACTTCACTTCACTTTTCTAAACTGAACTAACTGGCTATCTTGCTGAACACAGTCAAGCCATCTTTCTAAAAATAGCAGTGTTGTCAGATTCACTAATTTACGTGCACATCTTAGTAAAATATTTGCTGTCTCGAATGTTGACATGTAGATTGACCCTTAGATTTTTAGATTACCTATAAATAATGCATATGTTGATTGAAATTTACAGATTTGCGGCAAAGCTTTCAACAGTCGTGACAATCGCAATGCTCACCGCTTTGTCCATTCCGACAAGAAGCCATACGAGTGCTTAGTATGCGGCGCAGGTTTTATGCGGAAACCTCTCCTCTATCAACATATGGAGACTCAAAACCACATAAACGATACGATTGTTGTGAACCAACCTCGCATCTCACCCGAAGATGAGCAGTTGGTTACCATCAATGCTGATGGCGAGATGGAAATTGTGGACCATGTATTAGTCGATGGCGACTTAACCTCACACAACATCGACATAACTTCCCAGACGCAGGACTTGAGTGGTGATGAGCCTACTCATGCGATCGAGCATATCATAATAGACGGGGAGCACATTAAGTTTGCCGACGAGGATATTGTGGAAACTGAGGATTTCCAGTTTCAGGAAGTGATCGCTCGTGATACGCTGTTGAATGGAGAAACACAGATAATGGAGACTCCCGACGGACCGATACAGTTAGTAAAAGTGAGGATTCCCAACGAGAACGGTGAGGAGGAGGAAGCTTGGATTAAAATAGTCGCTGAAGAATGTTAATTTATTAAATTTATGTACATATTAGGTCTAGTCTGGCACAAAGTCCCAAAATGACCGTTGGTTCAATTGAATGTGTCTTATTAATGCAGCTGAATATGGATTAAAAAATTGTATTCATAGGGTAGTATGCTAGAAAAGAACATAGGTACACGATTTGACATCGTTGATTACATGTCCCCCTAAATTGGCAAATATACAGGGTGTTGGAAATCTTGTGGAAAAAACGAACAAACTGATACAGTGTTGTGGGATTTCAAAAATCAAAACAAAAAATCTATCTTCATTTGTTTTCAAGATATTGCAATAATTTATTTTTAAAGTGTGGTGACGTTGCAATTCTATGGTTGCAGTTTGCAGTCACATAAATTTGTCAAAATTGAACTGTCTTGAAAATTTGAAATTGATGTGACATTATCAAATATCTAATTCTGATTCTCATGGTAGGTACAAGTCATCTTAGTACTCTTTCCAAATATTTTAGAAAATTGTAGCATGTGTGTTTAATTTCCTGGCAAGGCCACATGTCCTAATTCCATGGTGTGCTCCTACAGTGTTCTTGAACTTGTTTATCTCAGGTCGTAACAGTCTTTTAGGTATTTAGTTCACTATTTTTGTTTGTATAAATAAATTATTGTCCTCTTTCTCAAAGATTTTGTAGTCCTTTGAATTATCCTTTCATCTGGATAATGACTTAGGCCCATATTCATCAATAGTTAAATATAACCCCTGGGGTTAAACCCCTAAATAGAGCTTAATTTTAAAGATAAAAAATTGAAACTTTGAGGACTTGTGTACTTGATATAGGACCACGGAATGGCATAATTAGTTTCATTAAAAAACATTTTTAATATCTTTTTAATAATCACCTTTTTCATGAGTCCATACTACGACACTGTCCAGTTCAGGTTCAGTGTGCCGGCTAGCCCAGCAAGAGCCGTCCTTCTATTTATTTGGGCCTTATTTACTTTGTCATAAAACTTTATGCACCTACCGTTTTCAGATTATATTGATTATATTGTTCAGATTATATTGTCTACCTGTCATTGCTATATAATTATATTTTATTTAATTAAAGCCTTATAATTAGTTTTTTCATATTTCTTTCAAGAGATTTTGATTTTATTAATCGATTTCTAGCTATAATTGAAGAAAAATCGATTTTTTTTCAACAATTTACCACCATATTACAGTTTTTTATCGCTGACGCCCGAACTAAATTTTTTTTAATGAAACTGATTATGCCATTCCGTGGTCCTATATCAAGTACACAAATCCTCAAAGTTTCAATTTTTTATCTTTAAAATTAAGCTCTATTTAGGGGGTGGACACTAGTGTTGGGACACCCGGTACAATAGGACCAGAATAACTTGGCCTCTGGTTCTGAGAATTACTGTTGAAGACGGGTTATATTAGAAATGCACTCTGTTGGTCATTGCAGATTTCAGGCGTGGCTATTGCAGGGTATAGTCAGGTTAATAATTTTTTAAAGTTTTCCAGATATTGTAGGTAAAAGGTAAAATATTCAGTCTATTGAAATACTCTTTCTATACTGACTGCCTAATTTTAACTTGCAAATTGTTTGTGCAAATAGTGCAAATTTTGTACTCCGTTAAATAAGTTTTTTAAAATTATGGCAAATTTTGATACAAAAGTGGCTCATAAAACACTTTCCGGACAAAGCCGTGAAATTATTAATAATGTTTGGCAATATTTTCGCGACGAATATGACAAGGGTGGGCCTATTGTGGCAATCAATCAAATTCAAAAACGAGTTGCGGCTGCAACAGGTATAAGTGAAAGAACTGTAAGGCGGATAGTGGCAGAGAGAAAAAGCGTCGTCGGCGGTCAAGCTACTCAATTCAGTTCTCCTGGTAAAAAGAGAACTAAATTAGCACCAAAAACGAATTTAGATGACTTTGATCAATGTTTGGTGCGTCGGATAATACATAATTTTCACGTGACGGAAAGGCTAACTCCCACTCTAAAGAGAATCACAGCAAAATTTAGAGAAGATAATGGATACACTGGAGGAAAAGAAAGCTTAAGGAAGGTAGTCCATAATCTAGGGTTTCGGTGGCGAAAAACAAATTCCAACAGAAAAATCTTGATGGAAAGGCAGGATATACGCTACTTGCGTCTTCAGTTTCTGAGGAGAATGAGGAATTTTAGAGCCGAAGGCAAAAATATAGTGTACATGGATGAAACATATATTCATTCTTCTCATGTTCATCAAAAAAGTTGGAGCGATGCTAGTGAAGAAGGACTGACGCAACCTATCTCCAAAGGACAAAGGATGGTCATCATACATGCCGGTGGAGAAAATGGCTTTATTCCGAATTCCTACTTGCAATTCAAGTCGAAGACGAAGAGTGGTGATTATCACGATGACATGAATTACGCAAATTATAAAAAATGTATGGAAACGAAACTGATCCCTAATTTGCCGCCTCACAGCGTACTTGTGATTGATAACGCCCCATACCATAATGTCCAGTTAAATAAACCACCGACTTCTGCTTCAAGGAAAGCGGACATGCAGCAATGGTTGCAATAAAAACAAATACCATTTCATGCGGACTTTTATAAACCAGAGCTGTATAATCTCATTAAGTTGAATAAGCCAAACTTCAAGACATATGAGATAGATGAAATTATGCGAAGACACGGCCATGATGTTTTGAGACTGCCGCGTGCCTTATCACCCAGATCTCAATCCTATCGAGTTAGTTTGGGCTGATATGAACGCTATGTTGCAGATAGGAATGTTTCCCAAAAATTTGAAAATGTCCCGATTTTATGTGACCAATTTTTTGAATCATATACTGCTGCGCAATGGAATGCAAGATGTGACTATTCCAAAAAATTCGAGAAAGAGTTCATGGCCAGAGAAGGAGCTATGGATATTGTAGTGGAGGACCTAATTATTGAACTGGGAGGGATTAATGACGACGAAGATAACGATAGTGATATGGATTATGATTCTGATAGCGATACTGACAACGAGCCCTTATCAAATAACACGATGCTGGGTGTAGAATCTGTCTCATAAAAAATGTAAGTTGGTATTTTTCTAATACTCGTGCTTTTTTGATAACTTTTTACCCTTTTTTTCAACACAAAATGGAATTCAACATGCGTAATTTAAAATATTTTCTGTCCTCGAAGTTTATATAATTCGGCAAAGGCAAAGACGTCTTGTATACTATATTATAAGTACCTAGTTCGCTCGGCAACGAGCGAACACGACTTTTTCGTATTCATAAGTCATTGGCAACGGGTTTTTCAACCGAACCACGGCCTAACTGTGTGCATCGAGTTCATTTTATTTCAGCACCCTTCACTTTCCTAGAATTGTAGCATTACTTGTTATTGAAGGATTGTGATACTTACTTGGCGATTCGCAAAACTTGTAAAAATAATACAGCAGTCTAAAACTTATGCCATGGAATGTACTTAGAACTGGTTAGCTGGGCTGATCTAATAGCATTTACGCTCCCTTTAAAGAACCTTTCACTCCCTCCTCAAACGGCCAACTTATTTTGGACGTATCGTATAGTTTCGATTTTGACGAACTGATCTAAAATATTTACAACCCCACACCACTTCCAGTTATACCGGAAGTTGCCATGTTTTTCTTTTTTTCAATGGTACACCTGTATATTATTACATTTTCAGATTACCTGAAAAACAGTAATAAAAATGATAATTACAGTTCAAATTTGTAACGACCAATCAATGAGTTATAAACAAATGAAAATTGCAATTTTTCATTTTCAAAGCAGCTTAGCTTGAAAACGGGTCAAGATATCGGAAAACAGCTTACATGTCCCTATCCTAACTTTTTGTATACTACGCTGAAAAAAAATTTTTGGTAAATTTTTTTTTTTGAAAATCGCTGATTTTTCATCACTTTGTATATAAATTTCATCAGCACCATAGGATACTATGTGAAAAGTTAAGATAGGGACATGTAAGCCGTTTTCATCTATCTTGACCCGTTTTCGACCTAAGCTGCTTTGAAAATGGAAAATTGCAATTTTCATTTGTTTATAACTTATAAACCACTCGTTCGAATTTTGAACTATAAACACCATTTTTATTATATTTTTTTCAGGCAATCTGAAAATGTAATAATATACAGGATGTCCCATTTAAAATAAGAAAGTTGATGGCAACTTCCGGTATAACCGGAAATGGTGAGGGGCTGTAAATAATTTAGTTCAGTTCGTAAAAATCGAAATTTTACACGTACAAATTTTTAGACTTCTACTCCCAGGACTTCTCCATATAAAAATGCCCTAAGATTCTCGCGCCTCACCCTGTATATGATGTATACTCTACCCTAGGTGTGCTGTAGATCCAAGACACATGCATAGAAGGTCATAGAAGGTTTAATTTATCATTTATTTATGGTCCTTAGAAACTTAAAGTTAAGACTAGGGACTAGGGAGTGATTACCAGGACCTAATATTGTACTGTAATTTATCAAGCTTTTTAGAATAATATATTATTTATTTGTACATTGTGATAGACGTACAAAGAGAAAAATAATTTTTACAATTCTAAAAGGATCTGTTGTGAAATTTAAAATTAATTGTGGATGAGTGGCAAATTATCTTATCAGTTCATAAGAATAAATATTTCTGGTGAGAAATGTTTTTTTTCACCCAAGTTTGGAAATTTTCTACTTCTAAGGATGTTATAAAAACTTTACTCATCATATTGCTTCCAAAATATTAATAATTGTGACCTACTGTGTAGGTTGCACATACTGTGTAAATGCACATTTTTCTAAACCTGAATTGTAGTAAACCTAACTAGAAATCACTTGAAGATAGTCACTGTTCTTAGTAACATTGATTTTATCCATTTTTGATTTATACGTTTACATAAATTAATTATATACCAAGTCTAATTTCTTTTCCCTAAAAGTGATTAATTTTAATAAAACTATCGCATAGTGCCCGTTTGTAATCCAAGAATGTAAATTTGCTTTTTTTTGCAAGATTTTGTAGTTTCCAAGTTACAGTCTTTTTCTTTTGGTTTTCGTCTTTTTTCAATTGAAATTCATATTTTGTCAAATTGTCGCTGTCAGTACGAAGGGGCCTATCTCCTTAATAATTTATTTACAGAAAAAGTCCAATCTTTTCTTTCAAAAAAGATTATGTCTCAATGTTCTAAGTATACTTTTGTGCTATAAGTATATGAAAAAAAGGTTCTGATAATGAATTATATCTCGTGCTACAGACAAAATGAACAGTAGAGTTTTCTTCAAAAAAGCAATTGACATAAAAGGAAATTGATTGATAAATCAATGACTATAATCGTTGATAGATAGAAAAATAAGAAAATCATTTCACATACTAGGAAAAGCAATTGACAAAAGAGGAAAACCAAAAAAAAAAGACTGTAAGCTCAAATCCTAGCACGCAAAATGAGTTTTTATCGATTTCCGGGAAAAGACAAAGCTAGAGACAGCTCGAAAATACTATTGAAAGCTCTAAAATTCCTCGTCATCAATTTTATAAAAGTTTTTACAAAGCTGTAATGCTTAAATTTGGGATCTCAGAGACTATCTATTAAAATGAATATGTGGTCCAGTTATAGTGAAGATGAAAATATCTTAGAAAGAAAATCTCGTATTTTATGTGAAAGGTAAAATTTAAATTTAATGAGTTCAATGAAAGGCTTCCAAGGAATAGCATTAATTAAGATCGAGGAAATTCTCAAATTAATCGAATCCAAACTACTGATTGTGCTTCATTGGTTGGGAAACTGTGCACAATATCATGGTATTGGAGACTTGTCTCTTCATGAAATGAGCCTCCAAGTTATTCAAATCGCAAATAAAACTTCCCACATTAAATTGAATTTAGTTTAATTTCTTGGAACTTGCATTAAACCACATACATTAAATTCTTACATTGACATTAAATTATAATAACTGATAATACATTATAGAATAATCAATAAATCATCACTGGAGGTTTTAGGGTATTTTAAAATAAATATACGACCATTTTCTTACACTGTTACACTAACATATCATTCACCGTTATACAGTATGTCTGATTTTTCATTGTCTAGAGTATATCTAATGAAATTCTGAAGGTACAAAACAAAATAGAGTTGAATTAGATACTTGTGATTTTTAATTATACAAACATGTATGCAAAGAAACTCTGAGAAAAAAATAAATCCAAAAAAGCTTGAGAAGTGCAAAAATCTGAAAATTTTGTACTTTCAGCATTATTTTGGTGACTAGACTACAATGGACCCTTTTAGCCGTTTATAACCAAGGTGATTATTCAAACCTTCCCGACATTTTAATAAAAGCCAGAAGATCTTTCCATGAGAGGATTCCATTTCTTCCTCTTGTAGTGCTTCTGACTCAAAATGTTCAGACTCAGGCCACTGTATACCTCGCATACGACTTTGTAATGATAGGAGTCCTTGGTGACTGTTCCAAACTTGGGAAAGATTGAGTCCACCCTCACCCCCAGAAGTCAAGTGCCCGTTCAGACTGTCGTAACTGGTTTAACAGTCTGTAACAGTCTGGCTTGTCTGCAGCCCGGTGTTGCTTCCCAATAGTTCTCTAGACCTTTTTGGGTCCATTCCTTTATCGGCCTCTTTTAGAAGATCTTTGGTCAGACCAAGTACAGCTCCGGTCCACAAAAGTTTTCCCTGGTACTGAATTAGATACTCACAAATTCTTGATGGTATACTATGTAATTTTGTGAAAAAATATAACCGCGTGATCTCACGCCATACTCAACATGTTAAAACCATTTGTACCTTGAATTTTTCATCAGATGGCTGGACGATTAAAAATCAATACACTGATAACAACTAGATCACAACATATTTTATAAAGAATTAAGCATTAAAATTACGCGGCTAAATGAAAAGCCAAAAAATTTTTCACGAAATAAAATTTTTCTCTTTCCACAAATAATTTACATCCAAATAAATCATCGATACAAATAAAATACTAATGGAATATAACAAATATTGAATTTTTTTCTAACACATTATAGAGTCAAGCTTTTTGTAAAATCATAAAATAAATGAAAAAATCATCACTGTATGTATATAAAGCTAACAAAAAGTTCCAAGCTATCTTTGACAGCTCTGTAAATAACCACAGGAAAATTAAATTTCATTACTTACTTGAAAACTTTTTTTGCTATTTCACCTCTTTATTCTACATAGTACCAAACAAACTTGACCTTTCAGTTGGAAACATATTTTGACAACTGGCAGCACTGCTGCTTTCTTTCGCTCAGCCGCTTTGAATCATGATCCTGAAAGTTGAATCCAAACCACTGAATCCGGATTCAATAGATTCATTTACATATTGCGACAAGAGAACAACAAAGGGAAATTCCTATAAGCTGATTCGAATAATTATTATTTTAAGATGAATGAAAAGAAATTGATAAAGTCGAATTATTGACCCTTTCACTGCTTTATCCGCATAATAATATATACTATATACGTTTTCAGTTATACGCCCAGGACATGCTCTTCCCACATATATACGTGGCAGGACTTCATTAAATCGCGCTGTATCCGCCTTTATACGTACGAGTATGGCAGTGACTCAGTCGTATACAGTTATTCCTCTACTACAAGCAGATGTAAATTTTTTTATTTATTTGGTTTGAAACATGATCCCAGTTGCTGTTTTAGATGTGGAAGTGTAAGAATTTTATTATTGTGTGTAAAATTGCGTATAATGTCGGCTGATTTGTACGTCTGAGTAATAAAGAAGTTCGTGAATATATGGAACTTATGTCCACAGTTGAATCAGATTTTGAGAACGACTCAACTGATGATGAAAATCAGACTAAATAATGAAGAAGATGTAAATGATGTTTCTCTTGTGGAGGATGAAACTGCACGTGCTTCTACATCACATGAAAATATTACCAATCACCAGGATTCCGATAGCAAGAATTCTAGTTCAGAAGAAGATATTGAACCTCAAAGAAAAAGAATTCGTGCAGAAAATAATTTTTCAGAATGGAAATCTTCAAAATTTGTACCTATCGTGCAAGAGTTTGATAATAGCCAGTCTGGATGTACTATAAATATAGCTGAAACTGAAGACTTTACCTATGTGGATTATTTTCAAATGATTTTGCTAGGAAACAGCTGAAGAGACAAACAGGTTCTTCGTTTTCGTTACGGAAACTCAAAATCTGCAGCGTCAATCGAGGCTTTCCAAATGGCATGATACTGACGAAGAAGAAGTTTTTTTATTTGTGGCTGTGACTTTGCTTATATCCAGAAAAAGAAATTGACTATAAGTGAATGCTGGTCTTCAGATATTCTAATAAATACTCCTATTTTTCATAAAATTATGAGCAGGGATAGGTACCTTGTAATTTTGCGAATGGCTACACTTTTGTGACAACAACAATCAACAATGATAGACTTTATACAATACAAATGGTTAGCGATCATTTCAAAGAAATATCTCAGAACTCATTGATTCCTTTTCAAAACCTCTGTATTGACGAGTCACAAATTCTTTTCAAAGGCAGATGCAGACTGTCATTCAAACAGTATATAAAATCAAAAAGACCACCGCTTTGGAATAAAAATGTTTGTTTTGGTAGATGTTGAAACTGACTATGTTCTGGACACAATTATATACATATACATACAGGGAAAACTAATAAAATTGGCCTGAATAACAGACTGGGAATTTCTGGATTAATTGCTACTAACAATGATGGATCCTTATTTGCGAAAAGGACATACACTATTTACCGATAATTGGTATACAAGTCCAACACAAGCAGATCATCTTCACAGTCTCCAGACGAACTACTGTGGAACTGTAAGAGGGAACCGTAAAGGATGCCGAAATTTTCTAAAAAGTTATAGAAAAGGGAGAAAGATGTACAGAGAGAGTAATGTTCACAGAATGAGCAAGCTTTGACAGGGAAACATGATCACGCAACCGGACAATCGAAAAAGAAATCAGCTTGTGTGTAGTCTTACAATGAAAATATGGGTGCAGTGGATAAAATAGATATGCTGCTTAGTTCAGTCGAGTGTCTCAGCAAGTCAACCAAGTGGTACAAAAATTATTCTTTCACTTTGTAGATCTAATGATCATAAATGCTCATTCTTTGTATAAAATCAAAACGGGTAAACACATCTCTCTGTCAAAATTTCAGTTAGAGCTAACAAGGCAGTTGATTTCCAAATACTCAAAACCTGTAAATAAGCCCCCCAAAGAGGGCGGCCTTCTCTTGCGGACAACCCAATTAGGCTAACTAACCGTCATTTTATTTCGATTATTCCTGCTGTTCCAGGGGGGAAAAAGGCTTTTCAAAGGTTGTGCCATGTTTGTAAGCATTCTGAAAATGGAACCAAAAAGAGAAAAGATTCTAGGTATTATTGCAAAGATTCTAATGTTGATTTATGTATTTCTCCATTTCTCCATGTTTTGAAATTTACCACACTGTAAAAAAAATTTGAATATCATAGATAATCACCTTTCTTTACCCATCCAGGAAGTACCTACACATGAACAAAATAAGAATAAACAAACATAAAAGTATAAACACGTAAACATATCCTTAGGTTACGTTTTTCGGATCCGGATCAATCCGTTCGGATCCTAAAAATTCTACGATTTGGAAGGGCAAGGGAATTATGATCACGATCTAAATCTGGCAAAGAGTGGGGATGAATCCGTTTACAAGAGAACATGCCAGTTTGAATCCAAACGCGTTCGGATCACGAATTCACGGTCGAAAGAAAGCAGCTACTTTCACCAACAAATCCCACTTTAATTTGAGTTAGTGACATTGTACTTGCGCTGGGAACCCAAATATCACATTTATTTCATTTTATGTAGCAACAAAAAAGTCATGTGGCAGGGTCCAGAAACATTGGGTCAAATTTTTGTAAAAAAGTGAATTGAGTTTAGTTTGATAGTCATATCAGTCCTGTTTTGTGCCAAGTCTGTCCGTGTATGGGTGCGCTAATCCTAACCTATGATTTTAATAACAGTCGTGCAACATGATGGAAAAAAAAAATAGGAGACTCACAAGTAGATTACAACACAGTTCTGTTCCAATAAAACTGGGATAGTATAATTTTCTAGTGTAAATGTGTCTTATAAACTGATCAAAGTTTTCATGCTGTCAGCGAAGATGCCAGTCAATTTTATTTGTCAAAAAATAAAAATTACATTTCTCGTTTTCAAGTTGCTTTTTATGATTGACATTAAATTACCTCTTTTTACTGCAATAAATGAACCCTATGCTGCAACAACGTTGTAAGTGCTAAAAGTAAATTTTGCGGGAAGTCGAAATAAACATTTTTTGTGAAGCAATATAATATATCAGCTTACAAACATTAATACATTAATGTTAATTAATGAATATAAGTAATTAATATATTAATGTTTGTAAGCTGATATATTATATTGCTTCACAAAAAATGTTTATTTCGACTTCCCGCAAAATTTACTTTTAGCACATACAACGTTGTTGCAGCATAGGGTTCAAATGATGATAAATTTCCTTTTGTCAAGTATCACCAAAAGATTTAAGAAATCAAGTACTAATATGCTAAAAGCCACAAATACAACACAACAAAAAAGTTGTCCCAGATTTTTATGAACAAGTCAAATTGAGATTGTTACAAGACTTGTCCCAGTTTTATTTGAACAGAATTGTACATATTGCTGTTTTCGATTTAGCTACGAATTTTTGTTGTCTCAATGTTTGAATCATCCTCCCTTCTATCTACGCTATTACATGAAATAAATGGGCGATAATTGGCTGTGTAAAATCGATCAACATCACGGGGAATTTCTTCATATTTAAATTAAAATTGAAATAAAATTTTAGCGTGCCTAGATTCCCAGAAATTAATTGTAATAATTTTTTATTGACAAAATCTTTTTTCTTATCTCAAAACAGTAAAAAAAGTAAATCAAACGGAATCAGTACTTAAATTAATAAAATCCATGAGCTATTTCTGAACAATTTAAGAAGCTGCTCCCATTGTTTTAAACATATCACCCAACATCAAGCTATCCAGAGCTTTTTGTACTGTTGGATCCTTCAGGAGGGGAGACGGCGCAACACCTGATGCAGGTTTAGGAGGAGCCGGCTGAGGAGCTGAGGCAGGTCCATCTCCAGATTTATTGAGAATGTTCAGAATACGGTTTTGTAATTCTGCTTGCTTGGTCGTTTCTCCTTCTGATGTCATTTCGATTCCTTCCGCTTTTTCATATTCCACTTGAAGTTCCAACTTCTCTTGTAGATATTTTATGATTTTTTCATACTGTACGCTGTTTATTTGCCGATTTTCTGCTAGTAGATTCAGCAGCATCTGTAATACGACAAATAATTAATGTACACATGTGTTAATGTGTCAACAATTAATGTTCACAAAATGTACAGGATGTCCAAATAAATATGACTGTTTTTATTCAGAATCATGTCAACTATAAGAAAACATTGAGCCATTTGCAATAATATTTTAAAGAGACACAAAAGAAAAAAAAAATTATCCACACAAATAAGTTCAATTATTGTTACTTACTTGAACAGAGATTGGATGTCGATCTGTCAAATTCATTTTCGATCCAGCAGGTGGGTCAGAAGTCGGCGGTTCTCCTCGCATATAATTCTCAAAATTTCTGGTTATTAATATCAATGCATCTTCGATTGGCATGTTTCGATGTTCTGGAATACAAAAAATTTTAAAAATGATTAAGGTCATAACTTAATTTTCTATTAATACAGAATAGTAGACCAATTATTAGTAGACTAGTCTATTCGACTTTATATGATTGTGACCCGCTGTCACGGTTACAACTGTAATTTTACTGCCGGTTCAGTCTCAAATCATCGGTATTTCATCTGTAACTCTGAATCCTTCAAAAATCAAGTGAATAATCAGTAATAATTACTGATTATGTATTTACTTGACTTTTCCTCTAAAGCTCTGTTCACTTTGTTGTTTTCTTATATTTTATGTATCATAAGAAAGGTTCGAAAACAAATCCGTTTTGGAGTAGGCTCTGACACAAAGATATATTTACATATAAGACACGATTTACGAATCAGCTTATTTTTTAAAAGCAGCATTTATTAAAAAAAAAAAAACAATTACCTTGCGGAACACCATGTAAAATATTCAAAGTTAAACTTCTGTGCTCTTCATTCTGAGGCATGACCAAAATAGCGAACAAGCATCCTCTGCTTGAGATATTTGCGAGAACCTTTCCTATTGGTACATCTTCATTTGGAAACAGCAAATCAACAATCAGGCCCAGCTGTTTCAATCTTTCTTCAATGTATTCGGCATATTCCCTGAAAAAAAAAATATAATTACTTTCATAAATGTATTAATGAGACCAATGGTTACAGTATACAGAAGTTTCGCAAGTCAGAGATGTAGAAATTGAACACTCATGACTCAATAACACAGCAATAATTATTGCAATAACCAGCCCGAAATACAGAGTGTCCACTCTCATTCAGGTCGGTTTCTGTGGGCCAAACGATGGATTAAAAAAAAAAAAAAAAAATTGGCAATAAAAAAAATCTGGAATTTAGGCAAATCTATAAGTTAATGCGTCGCGACGCAAAACTGTCCGATACATTTTTTTTATTTATATACAGGTGTTAACTACCAACTAGTACAATATAAAGGTGATTCTACGACTTATTCTAAGAAGAAATGTTCCTATTAACATGGGTCCGCAAACACACCGTTTTCAAGATACTTTTTTCTTACTTTTTTTGCGATATCTCAAGAACCATTTGAGCTACAGGTTTCAGCTTTTGTACAGATTTTTACATTAATAATAGCTACTTTTAAGGCTCCAAGCTAATGTTTTAATATATGCCAGTGGTGGAGATTTTAGAGTTGCGTAAGGGTTTCACCCCCCTAACTTTTACGGCACTGGAAAAATGATAATTTTGAAAGCAAATTTCACAGCGCCAATGTTTTTTACATAAAAAAGTACTCATTGTCAAAAGCTGTAGAAGCCACCGTTCTCGAGAGAAAAAGGCATTTTATGATCAAAAACGTACAAAATTCAACATGAACAAAAACAGAAATGTATTTATTTTATTTTATTTATTACCTATGTATTTATTCTCAACGAAGTTCAAAACAATCTGGCTACAAGCACAAGAAAAATAGGTGCAAATTTGAATTTGTGCCATGTTACAAAATGGAAAATTTTGAAAATAATTTTTTTGTTCATGTTGAATTCTGTACGTTTTTGATTATGAAATGCCTTTTTTTCTCCAGAACGGTGGCTTCCACAGCTTTTGACAATGAGTACTTTTTTATGTAAAAAAACATTGGCGCTGTGAAATTTGCTCTCAAAATTATCATTTTTCCAGTGCCGTAAAAGTTAGGGAGTTGAAACCCTTACGCAACCCTAAAATCTCCACCACTGGCATATCTTAGAACATTAGTTTGGAGCCTTAAAAGTAGCTATTATTCAATGTAAAAATCTGTACAAAAGCTGGAGCCTGTAGCTCAAATGGTTCTTGAGATATCGCAAAAAAAGTAAGAAAAAACAATTTTTTTGAACAGCCTGTATCTCGAAAACGGTGCGTTTGCGGACCCATGTTAATAGGAACATTTCTTCTTAGAATAAGTCGTAGAATCACCTCCTTCATTTGGTACTAGTTGGTAGTTAACACCCTGTATAACCCTGCATCAGATACACAATTTCCCAGAATTTCAAGTTGATATCTTTGAAATTAGCTATCATTTTTGGAGTGGACACTAGTATTGGGACACTTGTACAACACTTGTACTTGGGACAAATTGTGATTACATTTCTTATTAATTTCTGTTTATTGAATTTATATTTTTCATGATAATATGAAATAATATTAATAAAATAATTATATAAAAAAGGTTCCAAGAATATGCAGGTAGGTGTCTATTAAAAGGGTGAAGAATTGATATTTTAGTCTTACTGCCTAATAATAAAGTATGTAGTGCTTTTCTGATCACACAGAAATAATAATAATAAATCGTATAAATGCCTATGAAAAGGGTTGCTGTGAGTGCTCTGTTCTGTTGCCTCGGTTCCCTGAGAATATGAGTAATAGGACCAGAAGGGATTACAAATATCAACTTTCAAAGCTAATAAATCTCCAGTACAATAACTTAAATGGCAACCTAGCTGAATTTACAGTTTACAGTAGCTGGTGTATTTTTATTACCCTATGAAAATTTATGGTAATCCGATTTAAAATGTAAATATTCAAGACTAGTTGAATTTATTTTTTATTACTTGTTCTTGGTTCCTTTAAAAATTTTATTGCCAACTAATAAAAATAACATTTTTAATTAGGGTCTAACTAAATGAAAACACAAGGTTGAATTAAATATTTAGAAGTTATTGTAAAAGTTTACTGGGGTAACAGTTGGTTTAAACGTTTAAACGGTTTAAACATTTAAACGACTCATTCCTAAATGCTCTGCTTAGTCTAAAATTATTTTAAGTTATGGGTTGACCCTGTATTTGAATTTGTATATTTTTTTCGTTTAGCCCATAGAGACCGAATCGAATGAGCTGGGACACCCTGTATATTCTTTATTATGAGATTTTTTACACAGTGAAAAAAAATCTCTATAAAAAGTTGTGCATGTTTGGTCTGAAACCTAAAATGAAATGGTCGGACATGAAATTTTTGCAGTTGTATACGAGGTTTGTCCAAAAATATTAATTTGGCCAAAGAGTAAAGTATCTTTCTTTTCAACAATATCAATACCAATATATCAAGTTGATCAGTTGATCAGAATTAGAAACAACATTCAAATATGCAATTACAACAATTAAAAAAAAAAACTATTTTCCTCAGTTTTTTTTTAAGTAATCTCTACAATAACAATGAAAATATGACTAGATCGCATGACTTTAATGCCCGATTGCACAATGTTTTTTAAGTCTGGTGGCTTAACGCAAAGTGAGGCTTTGTTATTTTTTTTGGTCAACATTTAATAAATAAACTTGGTCACTAACAAAAAGCGTATTTTTTAAATACATTAGAAATGGCACGCTTATTAACTCATGAAAAAATGATTGAAAGTGTTTTAAGAATTTTCCAACAGGTTTTGTCATTCAAGTTCACACAGTTGAAGAGTTTAGCTTATTGCTTAGTTTACAAGTTTAAATATATCAAGTGTTGCCATAGTAACAAAGCTCCACTTTGCCTTAAGCCGCTTAAAAAAAGATTATGCAACCGTAAGCAGATTATCATCGTAAAGATAAGTTTAGAAAAGCTGAGAAAAAAAAATCGTTTTTTATCACAAATTGATAAAATAACACATTTGATTGTTGTTCCAATTCTGATCAACTTTTGTAAGTAACAATGATTGATATTGTTGAAAATAAAGGTACTTTAGTCTTTGGCCAAATTAATATTTTTGGACAAACCTCGTAAACGACTGCAAAAATTTCATGTCTGACTGTTTCACTTTAGGTTTCAAAGCAAGAACAACTTTTATGGAGAATAACTTTTTTCCCAAAATTGATAATAAAAAAGTTTTCCATATGACTCCAACTTACGTAGACACACTGTATATAAATCAGTAAACCAGCTTACACAAAAAGATTTCGTTTAGATTATCATATTCTTTACAAAATCTATCAACAAAATCTTACAAAAACTATCAACAAAATAGATTATTACTCTTAAAGGTCTATTTACAGCTAAAAACAAGGACACGGGCAGTGTGTTCACCGTGCATTTTTATATTAATAAATAGATTTTGATGTACGCCTGTCTGACAGCACATTTTGTTGTCAGCCCGTCCCCGTCAGATGTAAATGCAGCCATTCAAAATCCGTTTATTAATAAAAATGCACGTCTATGTTGAACACCAGGCCCGTGTCCGTTCCGTTAGATGTAAAAAACCTTAAAGGACCTGATCCTGATATATGTACACTCTTACCTCATGTCTGAAACAAACACAGATAATATATTCAAAAGGAAGTCACAAAGAGACTTGTTTAATTTTTGATTCTGACATCGACAACTAACTGGCTAAAAGTTCAAAGTAGGAAAATAGTCTGATCAACTGAATTTTTGGTCAACAGACTGGGAGCAAGACAACTAAATAATAATTTCACCAAAGATTTTTATGAAAAAATGCAACAGAATCAGAATAATTATAAACAGTATCTTAGAGGTGTTTATTACCTGTGCATCATGTTATCTTCATCCCTGTGAATCCATTAATGAAAAAAAAAACCATCAAACGAAATTAATTTCACATAATCAAGCAGAAAATATATTTTAACGCCGTTTAAATTTTACAGAATAGCCACTAACGCCTAATGAATCTCGGTTTAAAACTGGATCAAACTTAAAACTGTAACGAAATCCGAGGCTTTCGTTAGTAATTATTAGTTATTTCATTCTTAGAGGCATTTATATCGATTGATACAGTTTTTACGACAGTGATTAGCATGTTATCTCCACCAGCACCGGCTATATAAAGAGCGCCAGCTGAAGAATCAGGCAGAGGATTGCTAGGTATTGACTGGCAAACAACTCTCTCTCCTAGGTGAACTGAGCCTGGAGATCAGCCGGGGCATGTAGTGAGTGCCCCTCCCCCCCTGGATAGGTGAGGTTGATGAATTGAGTTAACCGAACTGTAATCCGACATCAAAATCGTGGCCAGGGTGCATTGAGCTCTGGCAGGCGACCGATTATAATACGCACACAGCCGGCGCTGTACTGAGGTGCCGGCGGTCCCCTTTATTCCCTACCCGGCCTGTATTGAGGGCCGGATAACCCTGGAGTCAGGTAATGACAGATTAGGTCGTTAACACGGCGGCTCCTCTCCCACAGTTATCATCCGGGGACTGAAGCGGGCGTATTGAGCTCGATCAGACCCCGCATCCAGTAACAGCCGTCCCAAGGTTGCAGTGAGACATCGGGAACGGCTTTTGTTTCAGAAAGCGCCTGCCGACGGAGGACGTTCCCCGAACGGCTCCCTGACGCGTGTACCGGAGACGGCTGAGGCCAGTACAGACCCCCCGACTGCGAACAAGCTACTGGCGGTGACCGACGGAAGGTGAAAGCACCAGTGGCTATAGCAGTGGAATGCCCAATGGTAACTGTCGCCGCCCTCGGCGCGACTATCTCCAGCCAATAGGTCCACGATACAGAACGCGAACCGACCCATTCTAGCACTCACCGGTCAGGACGAAACCAAGATTCCAGAACACGTTGTTTGATCGATAATAATATAACCACGATATGTTGTAAATATGATTGTTTGTAAATAAAACTCATCATTTTTAAATCAACTTGTCACGGGTACAAAGGGGCGAATATCCATTCCTGGGAACTCACCTTTACCCACAGAAAAATCCCGTTACAAAACAAATAAATATAATAATATGAAAATATAACAGGAACTAAGGAAAAATGTATTATACGATCTCTGGGACTCAGTCTTTACTGAAGAAAGTCCTTTACACCCAGAATAGTTGGAGTAGAGGTTGTTATATCAAAAAGACAAATAGCCCATGTTTTTCTAATGAAATTTTTAATCAAGTTCATGACAATGCACATGAGAATACTGTAAGAGAAACAATAAAATACCTCTAGGGATTTTATCACAATAGATTCATCAGTTCTTTGACCAAATTTAATCGAACTCTTTAATTTAAAGGCGAGTGATTCAAAGTAGGGCATTTTTTTGCTGTGTTTGTAGACTCATTAAACCAATGCATTAATTTACTTTCAGAACAGTTTCAAATGTTATTCGAATGCTGTTAAAGCCTTGCACTTTGAAGTAAATTTGAAGCACTAAATTTAAAACAAGTTAAAAGCAATAATTGACATAAAGTGAAACTGATTTGACATAAAAGGAAATTGATTGATAAATCAATGATTAGTTGATTGATTGAAGAATAAGGAAATCATATGACATACTAGGAAAATCAATTGACAAAAGAGGAAAACCAAAACAAAAAGACTATTATGAATAGTGATCCTAAATAACCTCATATCTCAAACTTGGCAGTCCCATAACTTAAAAAATGATCACAATTTGCTGGTTATGAATATGAATATATTTCTGCAACAAGTTTGATAGTGTCTCACTGAGACCTGGAGCAAACCAGAGGACAATAAAGGTACCTAGTCATTATAAAGCAAAACACTACCTCCATACATGTCGGTGACCAGTTTTGTTGCGTGGCAAAATGATCATCAACTTGTCCCTTACCATAATATTAATCAAATCTCAGTAGTAATTTGCCATATAAATGAAATACTTCTGTAAAAAATAAACAAAAAACAAAATATAAGTAAACTTACGTGAGAGCTTTTGCAACAACAATAATCTCACAATCGTTACGTTCAGGTCGTTCCAAGATTGGAGGCGGAGGGTTGAAGTTAGATGGAACGAAAACTGGCTCGTCTCTGTTAGCAAAGAACGGGGGTTTATCTCGAAACTGATCATGAGGTGGTGGCGGGAACCTATCTTCCCTCATGTCTCTGCCGCCGCCACTACCACCTCCCCTACCTCTTCCTCTCCCTTTTCTTCCTCCCCTGTCAAACCGAGGACCGTCCCTCATTCCAGGAGCATCATCAAACGGGGGGCGATCATCAAACCGGCGATCATCGAATCGTCCAGGAGGTTCGTTGAATCTGCCAGGAGGCATTTCATTAAATCTGCCCGGTGGTTCATTGAATCTGCTGCTTGGCTCACTGAATCTTCCTGGTGGTTCATCGTACCTCGGTGGCCTCTCGAGAAAATGCGACGCCGGAGGTTCAAAGTGTAAAGCTTCCTCTTCCATTGAACTGAACTTCGGATCATCTTGACTTGTCTGCATTTCATCTTGGCTGTGAGATTGGTCGTTTCTGTCAACTTCAGTTACCGGTGGTGGTTCATCGTTATTTGCAGGAGGAAAGCTTTCAGGTTTCTGATTTTTAGGGCTATCGCCCATAGGAGGTTTGCCTTGATTTGGATACTGATTCCTGCCTGGGAATTTGTTCTGTTGTTGTTGTTGCTGTGGCGGGAAATTCGACTTGGTGGATTTATCCACAGCCTGTTTCACCACAATCCTTTTGCCATGCAGCTGTGAACCGTTTTCAGACTTAATTGCGGCCTGGGCTTGTTGATCTGTTTCAAACTGAATAAATGCAAACCCGTTTTGTATCGACAAACCGAGTATCTTTCCATGATTCCCAAACTTTTCTTCTAAATCGCCTGCAACTACGGTTTTTGGAAGAGCACCGATATAAATTCTCTGGGGGGCAGTTGCCGGGTTTTTCATAAATTGCTTGTCTGTTCTATACATGGTTAAATATTTTGGTGGTCAAAACTGAAATTAGAGGTTTGTTTTCTTTCTTTCACTCAGATTTCACCACTCTTGAATTGATACTGAACTGAACGAACATTATCAGATCATTTCAATTAAAATTGAAAATTTGTTGAACATGAACACGAATATTTTATAAAAGAACGATGCCCATGCCCAATACCAAATCCAGAATCATCCAAAATCCAAATACCAAATACCACAGACAAATACCAATAATGCCGGATTCGGAATATTCGGATGCCGCGAGACTTCAAACTTCAAGACTCCAAGTCAAACTTCAATCACTCAAGCGACTAATCCTGAGACTAGGTAAGCTCAGGATAAGTAACGCGCATCTGTAAGGCACCCTAGGGTGCGTTTATAAAAGACGTTCTGCCAGTGTCTGCCATCTGCCAGTGTCAGTGGAAGTGTCACGGACACTGGGACAGCATTCAAACTAAAAAGTAAAGCCATGTTTTTTTGCATCTCCGGCCTCACAGTGTGAGGCCGGAGATTTAAGCTGCTTTCTTTCGACCGTAAATTCGTGATCCGAACGCGTTATAACGCGTTTGGATTCAAACAGGCGTGTTCTTTCGTAAACGGATTCATCCCCACTCTTTACCAGATTTGGATCGCGATCCGTAATCCCCTCACCCCTCCGAATCGTAGAATTTTTAGGATCGGAACGGATTGATCCGGATCTGAAAAACGTAACCTAAAGATTCCTAAGAATATGTTTACGTTTTCATACTTCTATGTTTGCTTATTCTCATTTTGTTCATGTACATTTTCGAAAGTAATGGAATAGTCTTACATTTAGAATATTATGATGGGTTATTTATTGGGTATACGGGTATACCTACCACATCCATTTCGTGCCATTTTTAAATATTATATAAATAAAAAAATTAAAAATTATTATTATTATTGTTAATTATTATTTCGTTTTAATAATTCGACTTTATCAATTTTTTCCATTTATCTTACAATAATAATAATTCGAATCAACTTTACACTTCCCTTTGCTGTTCTTTCGTCGCGATAAGAAACAGTCCTATTGAATCCGCGATTCAGTGATCCGGATTCAACTTTCAGGATCCATGATTCAAAGTGGCTGAGCGAAAGAAAGCAGCTTTAGTTTCTGCATGTTAGCGGTCGAGTTGGCGGTCCAATCAGCAAGCAATTGGCACTTTTGCGGGAGGTACTTAATCTATGATTGGCAATTGGCATGCGCAGTGAATGAACACTACGTCCGACTGTCCGACACCCGCTAACATGGAATAATTAATGGAGTCAAGCAACAAGCAAGAGTCAAGCCATTTTATGTAAATCTAACCAATAATGCCAACAATCAATTCAATAGCACAAAAACTAACAAACCAAGTTCTCGATCTCGGTAATTAAATACTATATTTTTAATTAATACCTACTTGAATAATAATTACTTATTCCTTCCTACTAGTAATAATAATTATTATTGTACGATGGGTAAATGGGAAAAATATCAGAAACAGCACAAAAAGGAATGGGAACAAGAAGATTTGATAGGCCAAGAAAAGTCGCCTATCAAAAACAGAGGGAAAAAGAAGAATAAAGTGTCCTTTGTCAGAAATCAAAAACATTGGGCGACTTTGGGCGATTTTTTGCTGATTGGCGACTCCGGCGCAGAAAATCTGGCCACACTGCCTCACACACACACACGGAGGCCGGAGGCAACTAAAAACGTTGCATAACATAAAATAGGGCGACTACAGCTGGATTAAACAACGAACTCTGCCCTTTCAGTATTACCCAGTCCACCAAGAAAGAAAACACTTTTCATATCTGTTATCTATTGCATTTAGTCTGTGGTGAACTTTTTAATAAGAAAATTAAATGTATAGGTAAGAGTTAATAAAAATGCTCATAACATTTTATTGAACATGTTTCATATATGTGGGTTGGACTCCAGAAGAAAGTTAGCATCAATATGCTTTCTATATGGGCTGATGCATGGTACTGTTGACTGTCCTCATCTTCTGTCACAACAGATTAACTTTCATGTTCCCAATGCTCGCTTAAGACGCACCCTAACTTTCTATATGGATACACCCAGAACCAACGCAGCGGCTCGGAGTCCGATTCACATCATGTGCTCTAACTTCGATACTTATTGTCTTGATGCGGATATATGTTTTGATAGCCTAAGAACAATTAAAAATACTTTTTTCTCCGCCTTGGCGCATGATGGTCTTTGATCTCTACATCATTTAAAATATATATGGATCTTACTTATTGCTAGTTTCCCTATGAACATTTTTTTTATTTTTTATTTGTTTTCTTTACTTATTATCTTACTTTCTACTTCTTGCTACTGATTACTTGTTTTGTTTGTTAATAATGTTCACTACCACATTTACTGTTATTAATCTTTGTCCTATAATTGGATGTACTTCTGTTGGGCAAATAAAGCTATTATTATTATATTTAAATGTGTTGAACTATAGAAACTATAGAAACTGTAAATGTATGTGTATAGTGAATTCCAATAACTCTATTCGGATCAAGTTGGCTGGATTATGAGAATGATCAACCCCGAATCATACATTATTTGACAGTGCACTCTGACAAATGTTAATATTATCTCTGTTAATATTATAAGTTATGTATATGAGTGCTTTCGACATCCTCATTCTCAGAATAAAACAATGTTGCCAAAGGTACAAAAAAATCAGGAACTTTAAATCTCTAAAATAGGTAATCATATTAGCGTCCGTATTCACAAACGATAATTTCCTAAATAATTACGTAATCAATTATACCCATCTCACTCTAACGCATAAAAACTGCATATCTCCATTCCATTTATTTAATTATTTTCGAGATATTACAGGACAGAAACGCTTTGTGAATACGGGCCTAGGAATATTATGTAATTCACTATGGGAATACGTATTGGGGAAAATAATACATATTCTTCAAGAATATACTACATGTGCAGCATCACTAAAAACTTACCCACAACAACACAATTAAAATCAAGCAATAATAGTAGGTAACCTGTACCGGTTCTGGCTCAACTGAGCCAAAGACGGTACTGAATTTCATCGACCCTCGCATCGACCATTTTTGCCAATTTGTTTGGTCTAGTACCGGTACAGGTTATTTACGGGGCTCCTATATCAGCGATTATTTTTGCTCTCTCTAGACGTCCAAATGGCTGTACCGGTTCTGGCTCAGCTGAGCCAAAGTCGGTACTAAATTTCAGCGAGTATTTTTGCCAATTTGTATGGTCTAGTATCGGTACAGGTTATATACGGGGGGCTCCTAACCAGGTCTAATATTTCGGCGACTATTTTTGCTCCAAAAAGCTGAAACGACTCTAGACTAAGCTGGTCCATAGTCGATACTAAATTTCCTCGCCTATTTTAGGTGATTTTGGCGATATTAGGGCCCACCCTAGCCAGATTTGGCCCCCGCCCGATCCGCTGATGATCCAGAGGATGCCCGAAAAATCATAACGTGCCTGCATGAATTATTTAAAATGAGTTCCCAGCTGTTGAAAAAATTAAATTCATGCGGATCAGAATGGAGTAAAACCAAAGAGCTAGTTATAGGGAAAAAGTATGAAGTCAAGGCAATAAGAACTATTGATACTCAATACGGGGTAAGTATAATTGTTGATTTGGTTAATTTTGATTCTCCGGTTTTATTACCTAAAAGATTTTCCCAATTTATTGATCAATTAGAAGAAATGAATAAGCAATTCAAAGATGAAAAATATTATATGGTAACAGAACCAGAGGCAAATCGAACCATTCCAATAAAATTTTTTAAAGAATAATTTAATAAATATTTAATTTTGTATTAGAATAGGAGGATCCGGTTGAAAAAATTGAAAAAGAATATTACAGAAGCATTGATAGAAATTAATTTAAAAAAGGATTATTATAATATTTTAATTGATTTGAATAATTTTTAAATATATAGTTTTTCAAAACTAAAATATATAAAAGTGCAGATATTCACTGTCAAAATTAATTCACATAGTTCACTGAAAAGAACTTTAAGATTATACCAATCAGAGAAATCAGCTGATTTTTCAAGGCCAACCGTGGTCCGAATAGAGTTGAAATAGCATAATGTATTAATTTTAACTTTATTATTTTTTCGGGGTTCACAAAGAAAATATTCTTATATTTTTTAAAAGTATTTTTAATTTAAAAAAAAATTAAAGTAGTTTTCTAACATAAAAAATTACAATACATATGGTATAAAAATAGTCTTTAAATAAAACTGTGATCAATAAAAACTGTAAGAACTAACAATTAAGATCGTTACATGTTAAAAATCATTCTCAAGTCAGTAAGGGACAACTTGCTGGATATGACTTTACGGGTTCCACTAAGCATGGTCTCTGCTATTTCTAATTTACGTTCTTGTAAGTTTTTTATCTGCTCTTCAATAGTTCCTACAGCCATGAATCTGTAAAATGAGGAATTAATATAAAAATTTTTGTTTACTGATTGATCTATTGTATTTTATATGTAATAGTAAAAATTGAAAAGGTTATAAATAACTAAATTGTAATTTTTGGTATATGAAATATGAAATAAAATCTTTTGAAGATCTTTTAAAGCCTTTTACTTGTCTCTGCAATGAAACCAGATGGTTAAAAAAAACTTATAATCGATCTTACTTATAAATGAAGACGGGTTTCTTTTGTCCAATCCTGTATATTCTGTCCTGTGCCTGACTTTCCAATTGTGGGTTCCAATGTAGATCCAGAAAAAATAAATGATTAGCACCAACCAAATTTAATCCTACTCCTCCTGCAGTCAATGAAAGCAGAAGAACCTGAAATGAAGAATCAATGTAAGGGAAAGATATAAAAAAAAACTATTCATTCAATGCGAAAACAATGAATAATAATAAAAATTAAAACCATGTTGTTCAATGTTTTTGTTAGAGTAAAGAAACTAACTGTGATAGTAGCGACATCTACTCAGTACGTGTTGTACTGATTCGGTATTGGTTGTAGTCCAATCCAATCTTTTGTTATGACATTCTGTCTTGTCAGTCATGTTGTCTGTAAAGTCAACTATAGTAAGGGCCATAGTTATAATGCAGCAGTGCTCTTATGGCGCTCATAGTTGCCGCTTTTGTCGTACTTCTGGGAAGCAGGCGTCCACGAGCGTACGCTCTTCATTTTGAAAACGATTTAATTCGTTGCACTTCTGTAACATTTTGTACCT
Source organism: Malachius bipustulatus (assembly GCA_910589415.1). Classification (NCBI taxonomy): domain Eukaryota; kingdom Metazoa; phylum Arthropoda; class Insecta; order Coleoptera; family Melyridae; genus Malachius; species Malachius bipustulatus. The sequence continues at coordinate 85,393,987 of OU342630.1, read as the reverse complement.
CCGCAGACTGCTCTTTTCACATTGATCTCGTTCATAAGTGAGGATTGCACAACATGGAACAGCACAGTAGAGTTTATAACTTCATACATTAATATTACAATATTCAGATATTAATTAATTATTATATTCTTTTGAATCCGTCAAAGTTTATTATATTCTTCTTTTTCAAATTAATATCCATTTTATGAACAAAATTGTTTCGATTATTTAGTTAGTCAGAACATATTCGTAGGTGTAGGTATAATACATACTTATATTGATAATAATAATTAAGTATAAGTATGACTTATATTATTATTTATACTAAATGAATGTAAATGCTATGACGCGGTATTTGTCATTCCTTCTACAATTTCTTGCGAGAACACATTTCCTAAAAATCTACATTTACTTACTCCACAGAATAATTAGGTAGATGTGGAATTTGAATTTTCAACTGACAGATACTCTGTTGTAGTGGCAATAATTAACGTTGCGTTGGTAACCAAACATTGATAATTAAGTAAATAATAAAACTGTCACGTTAATTACAGAGGTCATAAAATAATTCACGAAGTTATATTTATTTTTGTATTATTTCTTGAATACTTGAATAACGGACAGCGATTTTGAGTCTCAATATTATTTTTCTGCACTTAAGCTAAAAACCAATACACTATTCCTTCTTTCTCGGAGACAGTGCGTATGTTGTTTTGTTTTTTTAAACAAAACGAAATATTCTTGGACCGCAACAACCAGTTCTCAGCTCAACAGCAAATACCTAGGCTCCAAGCTAATACGAGTGTTGATGTATATTTAATTTAATATTTTGAAATATTTAATTTGAATCAATACTTAAATTAAAATAAAACTGAAAAAGCACATGTTTGCACACTGATTGGTAACATCCTCCTGAGAAGAAGAATAAAGTAAGTATTTGACCTATATGCCGTTCACATATTAAAAAAGCATTGGTAGGCCATGAACTTTTGTTTTTAGGTTTACAAAAATGAAAACTCCCTAGATCTTGATTGACAATATCAGCTGATCGAGGTATTGAAGGTTAAGTAAACACCGACACTTGTCAAATCGCTCAAATTGCCTCAGCTGATTAACAGCCTTGTTGTCTAATTGAAGTTTTAGTAGATTATCTAGGATAATTTTTATTCGGACAAATTTTTCTCGAACTGTCAAATAAATATTAATTTTTTGACATTATAAATTTCATAATGCCGAAATTAATATCGATTGAAGAAAAAATTCGTATAAAAAAGGCATTCAAGTTATTTAAATCTGAAAATGACAACCTAAGTGAACGACAAGTCATATTGAAAGTAAAACACATTTGGGGTGTAAGTATTATTAAGTGTACACCTAATAAAATGATGTTACGTAATTTTCCTCTTTTATAGTATTCAGTAAGTGCGATTGAAACAATAATTAAACAGGATAAATTTGAAGTTAAGCCTTTGGGCAGACGACCTAAACCAGACAATAATCATGAAAATTTTACGTTTCGGAAAGATTCGCAACGACTGATTTGGCAATATAACTTGAAAAACGAACATTTTACTCTAGGAAAACTTTTGGAAGACGAACGTAAACATTTGGATTTTGAAAAGGGGAGAACTAGTTTATTTAAAATTCTTAAATATCTCAGCTATAAATATGAATATCTGAACGGACGCAAAATTCTTTGTGAACAAAAGCATGTCGTTGCATCCAAAATTACCTTTCTAAGAAAATACTTACAGTATCAAAATTCGAGTGAAAATGTAACGTTCGTGTACCAGGACGAAACATGGATCTACCAGAATGGATCCAAACGGCAATCACCATAATAAGATCGCCAATCACCATGACCGTAGCCGATTGGCCGATTCAGTACCTACCTTATGTTCTATTTTTTAATAATAAATAAGTAATTACTAATTTTTGATCTATTTTATAATTAAGAGTTCCTTTAATTGGAGCCACGGTAAATTGGAGCATTGGTCGGATTAACGTTGTAACTTACATTTTTACATGAGACTCAAAAAATGTACCTTTGCAACATTATTAAATGGAATGTTTTTTTCATTTAGCGATTCTTGAAATATTGTTTAAATATTATTTAAGGTAAATTAGGCAACAATTAAAGCTTTGTGGAAGCATTCTGCCCATTTAAACGTGCTGAATCGAAAAAATTACCCCAAAAAATTATGTAAGTTACAACGTTACTCCGGCCAACGCTACAATTAGTTCCTTTAAGATATCAAAATATAATAAAACTTTTTTCTCATGTTATAATTTATGGCAAGCTTATTAGACTTGACGAGTTTGCTTTCTAGATAAAGATTGCAATATCATAAAATAACGTGACTAAAGGTTCCAAAATAAAAAGTCCATAAAGACGTAAAGATAATAAGAAGAATAGCAAAAATATCAAGAATCCATTTTGCAACTATGTCCTGTTCGTTGTCATAAAACTTCAACCTCATAAAAAAGAGACATAACCCAACTCCAGCAAGTGATTGACAGCAGTTATACCCAGTGATTTCTATCACCCTACACCATAACCCAATTCTTTTATAATAAGTGAACGGCATATAAGTCCCCTGATAAAAATGAGGAATTTGCAAGTGATAGGCACTACGTGAAGATAGAAGATGATTATATGATTACATTGCCATATACGGCCAAAGGAGAATCTTATACATAACAGGCAAAAATACTGAGACATCTACTCGAAGTTGTTTTTTCTAAAAGTGTTAATGAATACATAAAATGCGAAGGCAGTATACCTGCCTATCTATCAAATAATCGCCACTTCCCAAATAGGGAAGCCTTGATAAATAAAGTCATCAATAAAGTAGCAAGAAATAAAATTTTATCAACAAGCACTACGATTTTCATTTTACCTACCTCTTTAAATAAGGAATGTGTTCAAATAATATTTTTATAATGTAAAAGCAATAGCCACAAGCATTGCAATATGCAGTCTATACGTTATACAAACATCAAAAATTATTACTTTTTGACATTTCAACAGAACCTCAATTATTTTTGTCTAGAAATCCTGAGAATAGAAATGTCAATTATCTTTCGATTTTAATATTTTTATATGAACCTGTGGCACTGCTTGCATTGAACTGACAACGCTGTCAGTTTTTTGCCCATTTAAAATGCATTGCCCTATGCTACCCACACTGCATATTATCTATGGCCATTACTATAGTATAGTAGTTTCAGTTCATGTTTTGCTTGTTATGAATGATGTACCCAATTTGATTACTCTTCTGTCTTTTATTGTAATTTGTAATAATTGTTTTACTAATAAATATTTAGTTCAGTTATCCCGAATATAAATATCATCCCTCATCACAGCAGTTTTAACACGTTGATGATGAAACCAGTCTTTAATGGCTCGTATCGGTTAAGTCTGATATATGGCATAAATATCGTGCACCCTGCTCCAACTTACGACGTTCATAATTCCGCTATCTCATACCAATCTACTATCAATAATAATAATAATAACATTTATTAACAAAATGCTGCATATACAACAAAGGTCAACAAGTCAGTCAGACATTATATCAAGCTTTTACTACATTGCTTCCCTCTCACAGCATCCAAGAAATTCTTCAACACTATAAGGCTCACACTCCACAATGTAGGTCTGTATTTTTTTCTTGAAGAGACTCAGGTTATCTAGTCCTCTTAGGGCCGGTTGTTCAAACGACAATTAAAAATTTTGAGATAATTACTGATTTTAAGTTGCAAATTTTGAAAATACGGCGAATATAATTAATGATCTTGTATTTTTAATCAATAATTAACTCTTCTTAAAGGGAGCAGAATCCATTTTCAGCAATATCAACTTTAAATAACAACTTTAAAAGGTTTTCTAGTGCTATCAACAAAGTGAAGTATAAGATAACTGATATTGAAAGTAGACTCGACATCATTGAGGATAATTCTCTTTTTCTCGCCGATGAAGTTATAGTTGAAATCCAAGATCAGAAATATCGTGAGAATAACGTCATCATTTATAAAGCAGCTGATTCCAAAAATGCGGACTCTACAGATAAAAAAATGGTTGTTGGTTTGGTTTCGAAATGCGGTGAAGTTCCACCATTTAACGTCAATGATGTTGTTGTCTCAAGATTGGGAAGTAAATATTCCAAAGAGTCCAAGCGTCCGCTCAAGGTCACTCTTCCTAACAAGGATGGTGTTCACTGGTTTTTCCACAATAAGAAGACAATTTGCGAAGGCGGCTTATCGATGTCAGCTGACCTTACACAGAAACAACGAGACTATCGTTCTCGAGTCGTGAAAGAGCTCAAGACTCGTAAAAGCAAAGGTGAAGAAGGTATATTTATCAAATATATTCGTGGTCTCCCTACCATTGTCACCGATAAATCTCAAAAGAAGAAAAGAACATCATCGAGCAGTAATCACGAATAGGAATTATCAAGCCCCGTACAAATTAATGTATACTATCAAAATGCTCATAGTATCCGCGGTAGACTCAACGTTGTTCGGAGTGGTATCGGTCTGTTGGAGGAATACGACATCATTGCCCTAACGGAAACTTGGCTAAGCGAGGATATTAACGACGCAGAATTAGGTTTATTTAATTATAATATTATAAGATGTGATAGAACTTTGTTCACTAGTGATAAAAGGGATGGTGGGGGCGTCCTCATTGCCCTCCATAAGAAATTTAAATTTGAGAAAATTGCCATTAGTGATAATTCTTTTGAATTAACATTTATAAAAGTATTTACTATTGACTCTTGCTTTATTTTTGGAGTTTGTTACATTCCCACGGGTTCTAAGTCGGAATATTATTCTGAATTTATAGAATGTTTACAAACATCTCTCTGTGATATCCTAGTCAATGATAATACAACTAAGTTTTGTCTCCTGGGAGACTTTAATATTCCAGGATACGAATGGTTTAATGAATCTTGTTATTCTACCGCCTATGGCTATAATAAAGATGTCAATTTTAGAGAAGCTGCTCACATTATGTCTGAGTGGTGTAAATCATACAATATTATTCAACTAAATAATAATAAGAACGTTTTTGGTAATATTTTAGATCTAGTTTTTACTAACTTCTATAACTCCGACATTAATTTGTGTAATGACTTTTTGATAAAATGCGACGAGGCCCATCATCCCTTATCTATTTCATTCCAAGCATCAGCTATGACTTTATGTGAATGCAATGATGTTATTTTAGATTTTAAACATGCAAATTTCACTGAAATTTCTGAGAAGTTGAATGATATCGCTATTCCTGATGGCATTTCAGGTGAGATTCAGTTTAATGAATGTGTTACTAATATTGAGTTAATTTTTCAGACGTTAATTGATGATTTTGTACCTACATTAAAGACTAAATCTAGAACTTTTCCTCACTGGTACTCAAATGATCTGAAAGCGGCAATTATTAATAAGAAAATCTCTCACAAACTATACAAAAGGTACAAGTCCAGGTTTTTCTTTGATAGATTTAAAAGGGATAGAGCTTATTCTAAACTATTAGCTCATAGAGATGAAAGATTATATCTTGAATCTACGGAAGAATCAATAAAATGTAACTCTAAAAATTTTTTTAAGTATGTTAACAATCTCAGTTCTAATAATTCGATACCGTCAACCCTTCACCTAAATGATCAAACGGCTGATAACGGTCAAGATATTGTCAATCTTTTTGCTGATAAGTTTAGAAGCATTTATCGTAATGTTGATCTTAGCAAAACAGCTGTACCTTTCGAGTTTAATGACTCTATCGGCAGTATTGTGTTCACCTTGGAGGATATTGAAACGTGCATAAATAATTTGAATTCTGGCCAAAGTCCTGGTCCAGATAAAATTCATCCAATTATAATTATTAATTGCAGTGAAGCCATCAAACATTGGTTACTGAAATTATTCAATCTTTCAGTTAAACTGGGTATTTTCCCGCAAACATGGAAATTATCTTACCTTTCACCATTTTTCAAGGGAGGGGATCCGTTCGATGTGAACAATTATAGACCGATTAATAAATATAAAGTTTTTGCGAAGATGTTGGACTTTCTTATGTACACTAAGTTACTTCCGTATTTTCGTAAATATATAGTTCCTCATCAACATGGATTCCTCGAGTCTAGATCTACAGTTACAAACCTATCAGTTTATTCCGAGTACATTGCATCCCAGTTGAATTGTGGCAAAGTTGTTGATTCTGTATACAGGGTGTCCCAAGATTTCTTTATCAAAGGATATCCGCGTTATTTAAAAAAATAAACAAATGAAATTCGGGAAATTTCAACAATACCCCTAAGGCTTTGCAGCTGCACCCTCAATGCCGCTTTACGCCTTTCTACCCCTAAGTAATCATCCCCTACTTTTTTTTTTTCAAATGACACCCCCATATTTTTTTTGCTCGGCAAGATTCTTGACTTCTTTCTGAATATATTGTCACACGATTTTTTCAAATCGAGACATATCTAGCACGCCGAAAACAATATAATATCATAACAGACGAGGGTTGTCAAGGAGTTGCAATTGCTTGTTTTTTGTGTTAATGTTTGCTCCAACCACCTTAACTAGTAATACCGGTGTTTCTGGTATAGGCGTTAATAATAATAATTGCTTCTGTGGTTTTAATGTCATATTAAATGTTAATTATTACTCCTTGACGACCCTCGTTTGTTATGATATTATATTGTTTTCGGCGTGCTAGATATGTCTCGATTTAAAAAAATCGTGTGACATTGTATTCAGAAAGAAGTCAACAATCCTGTCGAGCAAAAAAAATATGGGGGTGTCATTTGAAAAAAAAAAGTAGGGGATGATTACTTAGGGGTGGAAAGGCGTAAAGCGGCATTGAGGGTGCAGCTGCAAAGCCTTAGGGGTATGGTTGAAATTTCCCGAATTTCATTTGTTTATTTTTTTAAATAACGCGGATATCCCTTGATAAAGAAATCTTGGGACACCCTGTATTTACAAGAGCATTTGATCTCGTCAATTTTAATTTATTGCTGAAAAGATTGGAGGCTTTTGGTGTTTTTGGCAATCTCTTAGTTTGGTTTGAATCCTTCTTAAATGGACGCCAACAAATGGTTAAAATAAAAAACTACATATCAACTACTATTGAAGTTCTTTCAGGAGTTGGCCAAGGAACACACATGGGCCCTTTATTATTTTTAATTTTCATTAATGATATAGTATATTGCATCAAATATTGTGAGATCTCTCTTTTTGCAGATGATACAAAAATTTTTAAGTCTATCGAGTCATCAACCGATGCTATGAACCTCCAATTAGATATTAACTCCTTTGAAAGGTGGTGCAATCTTAATGGACTTCAGTGTAATACAAAAAAGTGCTTCACCATTAGATTTGGTAAATCCCATCAGCCTATTTACGATTATTTTCTTGGAGGGAATATATTGGAGAGAGTTGATCATATTAGGGACTTGGGAGTTGTCTTTGATTCTAAGCTTTCTTTTAAGTTTCATATAGACTACCTGGATATTAACGTTCGTAAAAAAATCTACTTTGTTAAGAGGTTTTCTTTTAAATTTAGATCTATAAGTACTTTCCGCAGTATATATTTTGCTTATATTTACTCAAAACTGATGTACCTACGCCTCGACGATCTGGAGACCAAGTGAGAGAGGTGACATAAAAAAGTTAGAATCTTTAAATACTTTGTTTTTACGTTATGCGGCATTTAAAACTGGAAATGCACTTCATTTTACTGATCACGATTTTTCTTCAACTTATAAATTATTCCAAATTTCTACTTTAGAGTCTGCCAGAAATAGAGCCGATATTATATTTGCATTCAAATTACATAACAATCTCATTGATTGTCCAGATGTGCTTGGGCATTTCGACTTTTACTGTCCTCCTAGAACTTTAAGGCATAACAGTTACTATTTTTTAATTCCAACACTAAGAATGGGACAGGGGAAGTCGATTGTCTATAGGTTGTCTGAGCTTTGTAACGAAAATACTGCTTGGTTTGATTTGCATAACTCTTCTTTATATTGTATTAAAAAACTCTCAAAGTTAATGTTAAAATTTGAGTAATTAAATTGTAAAACACCTGTATTCGATTTGAACAAGTCATGAATTTGTAAGCACTTCATATGAAAAGTTATTATTTAATTGTATGGGGCTTGCCCTGTTGAAATTAGAATAAATAAAAAAAAATAAATAAATATCAGACCAATGTTTCGATAATACAGGGCATTTTAAAATCAGTAATTATCTGAAAATTTTTAATTAACGTTTGAACAACCGGCCCTCAGACTCTCAGGAATGGAATTTATGAGCTTGAGGCACATGTATTGGGTATGTTGCTGAGTCAGTGAGAGTGATAGTCTTGGATACAAGTACGGAAATATCTGCCTCGTGCTGTTACATCTACATTCACCTGACCATTCAATATATGGAGAGTATAGACAACAGACGCCAGCTTCTTCCGGAGAATCGTGACGTGCTGTTCCCAGCTCAAATACATGTCAATGTGTATGCCCAAACACCTTGCAAACCTGCCAACACAAATGCTGCTATCACGGTGTAAAAAGACTTCCGGCAAATTTCTTTTTGATCTGCTAGTACTGAAGGCAACAGGCAACACATTCAGTCTTGTCCGTATTCAGTATTAGCTTGTTTTCATTGCACCACTGTTGTGTAATATTTAATGCAGTATTTATACTGTGAGTTATTGAGTTGAGATCTTTATTTATCAGTAGAATGTTTGAGTCATCTGCATAGAGAACTATCTCATACCACAATTCCGCTATCTCATAGTTGAATGTAACTATGGATTGAGCAAAACAAGCGTATGACGTGGATACTGCTAAAAGCGAGCAGGTCTTTTTGGCACCGTTTCATATCCAAGTTATGTATACCGAGTGTTCCTAAATACCAGGTACTAAGAATGTTTGGAATACTCATATTCATATTCGCAAGTATTTGCCATATTGCAATATTCGTATTTGTAATCGTATTCGCCAAACTTCATATGATTACTATACGAATATTTGACATTAAAATTAATGGAATATAGAGTTTTGATTTACTATAGTAATTGTCACTGTTTAAAATTCCTATTGTATTGATCTTTTGGGCTTTAAAAGAATTTTTTTAAATAGAAAATATAAAACATTTAGTATTCATTTAGTGCGAGTTATGATAGCTAAATAAGTTTTGAGCTTTGAGCCTTGAGTGAGAACTGAAAGGAACGGAGCTATGGAATGTTTCTCCTTATTTGCCATTACCGTTGGATTGGTCACTAGACAGAGGCTGTGTTGCCAAGTCTAACACATGTCATCAATCCAGCAGTAGGACAATAAATTCACCAATTATTATTCAATTGAAAAAAAGATCGTGTCGTTACGTTACAGTATTATAATGAATTTACACCAAGTAAGGATCTCAAATATTTTATTCATGAATAAAATGACTTACCTTTACTTTATGATTTGGATTGTTGATATTATCGACTATATTCATTCTGTCACGTACTGGAATGGTGCCATTTAGCTCATCAAATTGAATGCCTTCTTTCTTTAGATGGAAACCCACAATTTTTAACATACTTGTCCACTGAGAAATTACTATTGCTTTGTCATTAGTTTTTGCAATTTTTGAATTGATAACATCGACGATAACTTTGATCTGCAGAAAAAAATACTACTTATACAACAAAATAGGAAAATAGTATGCGTGTTTATATCTGAATGTATTCGAGCTTAGTGAGCTTTTTCCCGTTCCAATGTAATTATGGTCTGGGAGATAGCGCCAAAAAAATTGCACCCATTTCTACAAAGCTATATTTTTTCTTCTATCAATGTTTATACGGTGTAAGTAAATCAGTAACTTTTACCGTTGTGGACATTAACAAAAAAATTAAAACCTGTAAATTATAAATTTTAAAATTTACATTTAATATGACATTTAATGTCATTGGATAATTTTTAGAGTGACGTAGGATAGGTCACATACCGCGTCATAGTAATCGTAAGTGTTGCCATCAAGGGTCTACCACCGTGCCGTCTCTTGCATCCACCAAGGCTTTAGCAATAGTCGATGATCGGCAGACTAATTTTTTTCTGTTCTTTTATAAACCAAAGTATTTGAAAAAAAATGTCAGCCTTGTGGAAATAAGTCGATAAAGTAATTTTTCTACATCTTGTTTGGGTGGTAACCCTTCTTACGCGGTAGACTGCCGTTTTCCTTACTTACGATATCAAAATAACAAAAGAAAAAAAAACAGTTTTGTAGGAATGATGACATGCAAAATGTTGTTGCTCTCGGACTATTAAGGCTTGAACACAGAGATATTCTGACATCTTTCAGATCATTTTGATATTCACCTTACTTGATGGGGTGTGCTCTGAAAATATAGGATCTGATGGGTTTAAAACACCTTTGCAGGCATCGCTGAAACACACTTTTTCCTGACTATCTTGAGTATTTTGCATGTTAGGTGTAATATTTTCTGGACCGGGAGTTTCGGTATCTTCCAAGTGCATTTTATTCAACATTTCTAGTAAGTCCATTTCTTCTTTGTTTTCATCATCAAATTTTTCATCGTATTCTTGAGCTAAATCATCTTTTCCGACCAACATCTGAAAAATATGAATTTTTTATATTTAAAAAAATAGAAAATTACCACTCTATCTCTGATGAACCAAAAGGAATATAAACACCTTGAAGCTGGCCAAGTGCTTTTCTTTTCTTTTCATTCATTCATAGTTCTTTTTCATTCCTTTTTTTATTGCTTTTCCTCTTTAGTTAACTCACTGTTTCTCAAATGGTTTTCTTATTTTTCAAGTTAGTGACATTTGATAAATTAGAAAATAATTTGACTGATCGTGAAACATAATTCACAAAAGAGGATAAGCAAAATAAAAACACTGGACTTTTAGAAGGTACTGTCTTGGACAATAATAAGATGGCAAAAATAAAATTTTTACATTTGGTCCTTACTTTGGTAATTAAACAAGGGTGACAACATATTTGCCGTAATCTAAGTAACAGCACCAGAATTTCGAGCTGTTTCACTTCTTTGGCTTTATTGAATTTCAATAGTTTTTCTCGCATTTTTGTGAATTCAGAATTCGGATCACCTGAAACACAAATTCACTGCTATAAAATATTGCGCTTCTGAAGACTGAAGAAAAAGAAAAAAGGACTTACCCATCTGACCTTTAAAATCGAAGTTAAGCTGTTTTTTATCAGCTCGTTGATGCAAGAACTGAGCGAACAGAGTTCGAGAAAAGAGTAAAATTTTCGAATACACCTCCATCTCGGCCTTGGCTAATTTTACTTCGACTACTTCCCAGTGGCGTTCCGGTAAAGGTGCTAATGCTTGTTGCTCGACCAGTTCAGCTTTGGTTCTTCGCAGCAGTAATGATGAAATAACAGTATGCAGACGTTCTTGACCACCTGCAGACTTATCAGCCACCCATATCTTCCATATCTGCAATTTAAAGACATTTTTAACGTTTTAACTGAGGACAATTTAGAAAAAATTACAACAGTTTACTGAGATTCTTTACTAATCAGACATTCCACTGCACTGCTATTACATACTTACAGCCAAGTCATCAAAAGGTACACATCTAAGAAATTTCAGCAAAGCATACATGTCGAGTTCTTTGTTATGAATGGGAGTACCAGTGAGAGCCCATCTCGACTTTGCAGCTAACCTACAAATAGCCACTGATGTGTGTGATTTGTGATTTCTTATTTGATGAGCTTCGTCCAAAATTATACGTCTCCAAAATACTCGGAGCACGCAGCCATTTCTCTCTGCTTCGTTCATCACTAATGAATATGTTGTAATTACCAGATCGTAGTCTGCCAGCCTGAAATAATTAAATACAAAAATTCATACATTATTTTCTATAGATGGACACACCTACATATAGGATCGCCACTTTCAAGATTGGCTATAAGGAAAATGCATGAAAAACATAAACTTGCAAAATTTCTAGTATCTAATTCTATTTCTTATCAAAGAACCGCATACTAAAGTAACAAGTTAGAGTAGTCGAGTGGTTTGGCCTCTGGATGCTTGTTGCAAAGAACCCGGGTTCAAACCCTGTTGGGGCCGAAAAGCTTTTTTCTTCTCTACGAAATATCTCCAAGTAACAAAATAAATTGTGACATTAGTAACAGTGCTATCACGCTATTGCCATAGTAACATTTTACCAACAGTCGATTATAAATAAATTTATCTACTTGCATTCTTGCTTCCTTCCTCAAAATTTAATACCTGATAGCAAACCGCGATGTTTGAGAAATCTAATGTGAATTCTGTGAGCGGTTGGTCACATGATTTGGAAAATTCCTTATTCTTCCAGTTGGTACCATTTTCATTCTCCTACGATGCAATGGGAAGCAGCAATATGCAAGTTTGTGGCTATCAATGCATTTTCTCTATGGTCGTCTTGTCTTGGAAGTGTTGGAAATATTATTATCACATACCATGTTGGCTGCATGATGCTAGGTATATAGAAATGCACAGGAGAAGATAAGTTATATTCGGGTGTATGGGCATTAAGAGAGGCTAGAGAATTTGTAATTTTCTCATATTGATATGGAAATTAACGAAGCGACAACAATTTTCAACTTGTGCCAGGCCAAATTAATTAAAAATTGACAGATTAGACAACATCGCTTATCGATCAAATTACTTTCTTGCATTAGTTTCACGCTTTGCACCATTAGAGATGTAGTAGGAAACACAACCTCGATTCACTTTAGATGTGACCTTCTAGATATCGCCTCCTCTTTCGCGTTCACATGTATTCTAATAGCTTCTCCATATCCACTCAATAAAATCCCATAACTAGTATCATTCAGTCAACATGGTATATTTCTAGATGATAATAAAAAATCATATACCGTGCGAGTACTGAAACTCTATTCATTGATAAACTTCAATAATAATTGATAGATTCTATGGTAAATTGTTTCAATGGGATTGTTGGTAACAATACCAACAATTAAGTAGGCACCTATGGTAACTCATTGAAATAAAGCCCAACAATTGCCCTATGAATATTCAACATAATCGTACAGGGCTATTCCTCTATGTATAAGACCCAGTACTTGCACGGTATACAGTTTTAAACAAGGCACATTTTATTCCCCCCTTATAGCTTACAAAGCCGGAGACAAAGCCGGATGAACTCCGGAAAAAAACAATTGATATTTTAAAAGACAACAAAATAATTAATATAATTACTTTCTTGGGTTAGTTTCACGCTTTGCACCATGATGGATGTAGTAGGAAACACGACCTCGATTCACTTTAGACGTGACCTCTCCACCCGGGTTCCCGGGAACCCGGGTTCAAACCCTGTTGGGGCCGAAAAGCTTTTTTCTTCTCTACGAAATATCTCCAAGTAACAAAATAAATTGTGACATTAGTAACAGTGCTATCACGCTATTGCCATAGTAACATTTTACCAACAGTCGATTATAAATAAATTTATCTACTTGCATTCTTGCTTCCTTCCTCAAAATTTAATACCTGATAGCAAACCGCGATGTTTGAGAAATCTAATGTGAATTCTGTGAGCGGTTGGTCACATGATTTGGAAAATTCCTTATTCTTCCAGTTGGTACCATTTTCATTCTCCTACGATGCAATGGGAAGCAGCAATATGCAAGTTTGTGGCTATCAATGCATTTTCTCTATGGTCGTCTTGTCTTGGAAGTGTTGGAAATATTATTATCACATACCATGTTGGCTGCATGATGCTAGGTATATAGAAATGCACAGGAGAAGATAAGTTATATTCGGGTGTATGGGCATTAAGAGAGGCTAGAGAATTTGTAATTTTCTCATATTGATATGGAAATTAACGAAGCGACAACAATTTTCAACTTGTGCCAGGCCAAATTAATTAAAAATTGACAGATTAGACAACATCGCTTATCGATCAAATTACTTTCTTGCATTAGTTTCACGCTTTGCACCATTAGAGATGTAGTAGGAAACACAACCTCGATTCACTTTAGATGTGACCTTCTAGATATCGCCTCCTCTTTCGCGTTCACATGTATTCTAATAGCTTCTCCATATCCACTCAATAAAATCCCATAACTAGTATCATTCAGTCAACATGGTATATTTCTAGATGATAATAAAAAATCATATACCGTGCGAGTACTGAAACTCTATTCATTGATAAACTTCAATAATAATTGATAGATTCTATGGTAAATTGTTTCAATGGGATTGTTGGTAACAATACCAACAATTAAGTAGGCACCTATGGTAACTCATTGAAATAAAGCCCAACAATTGCCCTATGAATATTCAACATAATCGTACAGGGCTATTCCTCTATGTATAAGACCCAGTACTTGCACGGTATACAGTTTTAAACAAGGCACATTTTATTCCCCCCTTATAGCTTACAAAGCCGGAGACAAAGCCGGATGAACTCCGGAAAAAAACAATTGATATTTTAAAAGACAACAAAATAATTAATATAATTACTTTCTTGGGTTAGTTTCACGCTTTGCACCATGATGGATGTAGTAGGAAACACGACCTCGATTCACTTTAGACGTGACCTCTCCACTCCACTGGTTCAGGAGACTGGCCGGACATATAACCAGTGTACCGCCGGGATATTTATGTTTCTTCCGGTATTCATTAGTCTCATCATCAGAATCATCGCTTCCATTATCCTTTGCCTTTTTTGTTGATTTGAGCATAAGCGAGATCATCGTTAGAGTTTTTCCCAAACCCATATCATCGGCTGTCGAAAAAAAAACCAATACACTTTAGAAAAAAGAAAAGTTTTTATGTAAATCGTACCAAAAAGGTACATCCAATTCAGATTAATCAAAATTTTTTATTTCTATGCCATCGACAATTTAAACGAGAGAAATAAATCTGAAAACTGGAAATCGCCATCTCTGTTGAACATCATTTTACAATTAGTTTACAATTACAGTTACAAAAAAATTAAAATTACAATTACAGTAGTGTGTTAGCAGCTGTTAGTTAGCTGAAATGAGTAGCAAGTGTAGTGTGTGTACAAAAGAGGTTGAAAGTGGAGAGCAAGGTTGGAATTGTGGATTATGTAGAAAACCAGTACACAAAGTGTGTATGAATATTTCAGACAATGAATTCAAAATACTGAAGAAGAGTACTGCACTTTGGTTTATTTGTCAACTCTGTAGAAATGATTATAAAATTTACAAACAAAGGATTTTAGAAGATGGATTGGACATGATAGTTCAATTCATTTACAAAATGGATGCAAAAATGCAAGAACAAGCGGCAGAACAAAAGGTATTAGCAAATAATATAGATAAGATAGTAAAAAAGTTGGAAGATAAAAAGGAGAAGATATCATATAAGGATGCAATTAAGGAAACAATCACACCTGTGATTATTAAACCTAAAAATGAGATAAATAAAAATGAAGTTAAAAAGGAACATGAAAAAATTGAAAAGGAATTGAGGGATACTGTTGATCCTGTCTCCAACAAAGTGAAAAGCATAAAGAAAACAAACGGTGGTGCTATTATAGTAAATTGTGAAACAAAACAGGATGGCGAAAATCTTAAAGCAGAAGTTAGTAAGAAGATGACAGATTATAAAGCAGATATGATTGAGAAGTTAAAAAGAAGAATAAAAATATGTGGACTGAGTGAAGTAAATGAAGACGAAGAAATAATCAGTCAAATTAAGCAGCAGAACAACTATGTGAATCAAATAGAGATAGTTAAATTGTTAGAAAAAAAGAAAAAGAGATACTGGGACTTGATTGCAGAAGTGGATGAGTCATCGTTCAAACAGATAGTGGAGATGCAAAAAATTAACATTGGTTAGGATCGCTGTTATGTTTACGAGCACGTATATTAAAGCGATGCTTCAATTGTGGGGGATACAATCATAAAAAAGAAGCATGTAAAAATAGAATGGCTTGTTTCCGATGCAGCGGAGAACATTTATCAAAAGACTGCGAAAAAAAGAAGAAATGTATCAATTGTATTGAGGTGAATAGAAAATTGAATTTGAATATGGATGTAAGTCATGATGTTTTTGATGTAAATTGTGGTGTATACAAGAAGAAAATAGAACAGAAAAAGAAGAAAATGGTGAATATTTGACAGAAATCAATGGACGATTGAAAGTATTTTTTGTGTTTTTTCTATTTTTTCTACTTTTAAATTATCATAAACAGGACATTTTGCATTGATATTTTGGAGGGGGAGGGGGCTCTAATAACTGAAGGGTTAAAGTTAAAAAAAAAATTTAAGAGGGGATCAAAATTCCCTCCCTCACTTGTAAATTTTTTATTGTTCTAATTTGTTCGTGTGGATTCTGGCCTGTTGGAATCTAGAATGTAGCCTAATGGAACGTTATTCAGCTTTCTAGATGGACTTATCAACTGTTTTGTTATTTTGTAGGTTGATACTTTCAAAATTGCTTTAGAATAAACTCGAAGTACGGGATTGTCAGTCTAGAACGTCTCTGTTACCACCTGTCATGGCACATAAAGAGCTTAAGTTTCGTGCAATTAGTCAGTGTAGTTTTGGATGCCACGGAGTAAGTTCACTTGAAGAGTTAAGAAGACTAGTAAGTGAACACTGGAGTCCAGAGCTTTATTAATAAGAGAGAAATTAATTAGTGGAGGTAATATTATGATCAGGAGAGAGGCCTAGTGAGCCAGTGAACAGAATGTTATTAGAGGCAGTATAAGAGTGAAAGTAATTTGGAAAAAAGTTACCAGCAGTAACCATGTTTAGTGTACTGAGTATTGAGACGGATAGAAAGTGACTAAGAAGAAGAAATAATGGTCGTTTTAAATTAATTGTAGTAATTGTAACTGTAATTGTAACGTATATAGAGTAGGGATGTGCTGAACCACGATTTTTCCGAACCGCTGAATACCAAAGCTTCGACTCGAAAGTGTACCGAACCGCCGAGTGTTCGGCAAAAAGTTCGGCCAAATTATTACAAAGTATGAAATATCAAAATTTCCGTCAATTCCGCTTGTGAAGAAAGTTATTCACAATAAAATATCAAAAAAATATTTTGCAAATTTAGAGATGTTAACTTGCCCGAAGCGCCTAACTAACTGTGTCATTGGCATTCGCTGGCACGGGAATTATGTCGCGGTTGTAAGTTTCATTATCCATATTTATAGTAAAATTAAAATTAAATTAAATCATCAATTCAGTTTAAAAGTTCAAAATAAATTGATTTTTTATTACTGTTGTTGATGTTTAAATTTCAAATAACTACCTATAAAATTCTCATCCAAATAAGAAAGGAAGTCAGAATTAAATCCTGAATTCCTGAATATTCGGATTTATGACCCATTAGCCTCAAGCCTTGAAGTTGGAACATAAACAAGGATAGATGTGCAAATCTAAAATCGGCCCTAAAACCCATATTTTATTGGGATAGGTACCTGTCTTGTTCTTGAAAACCAGATGCATATCATTTTGTACATTTTTTTTAATCAGCTCAGTATTTTCTGTTATATAATTTGTAAATAAATATGAATATTCTGTGGAGATTTACGCAAAAGCATGTTCGGCAAATACGCTGAACTTGCCGAATACTGAACTACTATTATTGTAATAGATTGTCAACAGCAATAAACTGATTTACGTTATAATATCATTAATTTTTTAACCAGCTTTGAGCTTGCACCCCTTGGAGGCAAAATATTGAACTTGGAAGTATGGTTCCTGTTGTATTGCAGCTCCGCACCCTTATATGAACAGGTTATGTAAATTAATTATTAATGGGAAATAGTACAAGAAGTTTTTTGTCTTCTTAGTATTAGAAATTTTTCAGTTACATAATATACGCATCATGTTACCTTGCCTAAAGATATTAATTTTATTTTGTCTTGACTATTCATACCCAAAATACCGCCTGAAGGCTTCTGAGTTTCCCTCCACAGCAACCATTTTAGAGCTCTTTTTTGATGAAGCATCAGAGTGACTGTCAAGCCTTTAGGGTCATCCTCAGCATCATCCTCCAAAGGACGAGCTGCCAGAGATTTATGAAGATGTTCTAATGTGTCCATTGTCATTGCTTTCTGAGCAGTGTAGGTGTTCATAGCTTGTTTTCCAAATGTTTTCGGTTGGACCTGGTCTGCTGTCAATTTAATTTCATCCCAACTTAATAACTTTTTTAAAGGTATATCTCCACCTGAAATGTATAAAATTATTATAAGATTCTTTTTGCAGTTCTGTAGCATTCAGTATTGGTTCATTTCGCTATTTTGAATGTTCCATGGCACTACAACACTTTTTTTAAGTACCTATGCAGAGCAGATCTTGCGATGTGTTAGTCATACATTATTACAGATAAAAATAAAATGATTTCTTTAGTGATTAGAAAGGTCCTGAATATTATTTTAATAAAAATACAAATAAAAAAAGAGACTCAAGAGACTCAACTAAAGAATCACCTGTATAGTGTTTTGTGGGCTACCTTATAACGGCGTGAATCTCTACTGAATGTTATGTAAATAAAAAAAAGTAAACATAAAACTGTATTGCTATTATTGTAGCTCAGTTTCGAATCAAAAATATCACCGGTTAAATTTAATCACTCATATCTTTCTAAAATAATTCACCTTTCGAGACCATTTTTGAGAACTTTTCTCTCTCTGCATCTAGTTTTAGTTTCAAATTTTTCTCTCTCTGAATAAGTAAAGCTCCCTTGTCTGGTAAAGACTGCAAATTGATAGTTTTCTGCAGCTCCTAGAACACAAGAAATATCAACTTTTAATTGCAAATCCTAATTTTAAAATAAATTACCTTTGCGTTTGCCAGATCAACTTCCAGTTGTCTTATTGCATTTTGTTTTAAATTGTACTCTAGCGATGATACCTCAATCGTTTCATTTCCATTTATTTCAGATTTTACATCAGGTTGATTATCTGATTTGACAAGCATATGGTCTAAGGTAGTTTGTTTATGTATTTTCTTTCTTTCGATTAATTTTGGTTTTACTTCTTTATCACTCTCGGAAGAATCAATGATAACAGTGGGTGTACTCAAACTGTTACCAATGTCATGATCTTCGCCATTAGAATCGATAATGTTAATGTTCTTCCCCTTGTTCATGTCGTGTGGCCGCTGTTTGAAGGAAATTTTACTGTGGTCACTATCATCAGAATCGATACTGTAGGGCAAAGATTTTCTTACTTCTGATAAAGTGCTTTGGCTAGATTTTATAATTTCCTTATCTGATGATAGTTTTAGTTTATTTTCTAATTCAAATGAAATATTTTCAACAGCATTTTTATTTTCACTATCACTACTATCATCAGAGTCAATAACATTACATTTTCGAGGCTTCCTGGCTTCTTTTTCACTACTGACATTGTCTCTAGCGGTATGCTTTTTTGATAGTCTCCTGGTTTTACTTTCAATTCCCAATAAAGACTCCTGACTCTTTCTTTCATTGTCACTATCATCGGAGAGAATAATTTCAATATTATTTTTATTCCCATCGTCTTGGAAAGCGTCACTGTCATCAGAATCAATGCTGTATTTAAGTGATTTTCTTGGCTCATTTTTTACTTTTGACACATCATTTTGTCTGGATTTTCTAATTTCGCTGCTGTTTGATTTATTAATATTTCCACTTGAATTTTCATTTTCACTATCACTACTATCATCAGAGTCAATAACATTATATTTTCGAGGCTTCCCCGCTTCCTTTTTACTACCGACGCTGTCTTTATCAGTATTATTTTTTGACGATCTTCTCTTTTCCTGATAGTTCATTTCATTGCCACTATCACTTGAGTCAATAATTTGATATCTTTTTTTGTTCTGGTCCTTTTGAAAAGCCTCATCATTTAAATTCAAGCTGATAGCTTCTTCCTCCAATGAATTTCCAATGATTTCTAAAACACAATTTAACAATTAATTAGTGTCACTTTTTTAACAGATAAGCCTAATTTTTTTTAATTAATGATTACAATTTAGAATACATGTTCATGGTTTGTGGAATACATTAATAGAAATATTGTGTTATTAAATCATACCTGAGTTAAGAGAATTCTCGAATATGTCTTCTATAGAGTCGTCAATAAATGTATCGTCATCTAAAATAATATTTCTTTTAATAGTTATTTAAATATTTATAGTACAAATACATATGACAATATTTTGAGGCGATTATTTGATAATGCTCTTAAGAGTGACATATTTCCTAAGTTGCTCAATATGACAGCTATTTACCAAAACAACAAGCAACACACAAAATCATGAATAAATACCGAGCATTTCCAGATGATTTTTCAATAACATCGGACCTGAATAATCTTCCAACAACGAGATTAAAATCACGAAAGCCTGAGTAGCTAGAAAAATACCTGGATCGACCATTTAAAATTGAAGATGAATGGAGAAATGATTTATTCAACAACACTTTAATTGAAGATCCATCGTCAGTAGTCAACGGTTTTGAAACAAGAAAAGTCTGGGTGCAAATAAATCGCTTAAGAACAGGACACGGTAGATGTAATTCAATGTTACATAAATGGAATTTAATACCAAGCGCTTCCTGTGTTTGCGGACATCCTGAAGAATCTATCAATCACATTGTCAATGAATGTCCTTTAACCAAATTTCCTGGAGGTTTTCAAGCAATTCATGAAATTTCCACAGAAACAATAGACTGGTTACAGAATTTGAAACTCTTGTAAAGAAAATCTACATTAACAGCCAGATAACCTTAGTCCCGACGCTGCAAAGTGATTGGAATACTTCAAACCAATCTCAACAGGATGGTAAGACTATTTACCGTATTAGTCATCATGGTAGCCTACACCGAGGATTTTAGAAGAAGTATTTAAAAGTTACCTGTAGGAGTAGGCAACGCGAACAAGAAGAATCGCAATTTTTATTGTTGAAACATCCTCAAATGCAGTAAAAGTTTACCATTTTTACTAAATACCATGATTTCGACACCAAATTTTGTAAATTTTTTGAAGGTTAACATTCCCAACTTTATTCCCATTTTCTCATCTCAATGAGAAGATAGGTAGTTCTACGTATGTAGGAATAGGAATAACCCTAAAAACTATAACTGAAAAATTTTGTTCATTACTATGCACACAGTTTATGCATAACTTTGTCAATACATCATGCGTTTCCTGCCAGAAGGGCGTGACCAAAACAATGGCAATTTGTTGATCTAAATACTTGGAGTACATAATTATTATTGTTGACCAGTAATCACATTCTGTTACTGTGAAAAAGTTTTAAACTTAATATACCTACCTGTGAGTTCTGTAGAATTGACTGCATCAAACCAAGCATCAGAATCCTCTTCTAGATCATCTGAAAACAAATAAAACATAAAAATCAAATGTTTAATTAAATCGAATGTTGTAAAGCAATAGCAATCAGGGCTACTTCTGAATAATATGGGTTATTGATCCCTTCCAAAAACTTAAAGGACTAACAAAAGATTCTATAGGAACATTCTTTTTTTTTCATCAACACTTTTGATGCATCAAAACCAATAACCTCGCCAAAAACCAAAGGGGGCATTGAACACATACATTTAATGTTGAAGTATACAATAATATACGTTTAATTTATACAACACCATTTTTTAACAGATTTACATGGAGCGAGATTATTTTTGAAAAAATATTTTTGTGACCTTTGACCCCATATAACTTTGTAAACATACAATATATCGATGGTGACTTTGACAGCTTACTTGAACCCGTGCGGTTGAGTGCCCATCGGGCGCGTCCCCAGGTGGCGGATAGGGGGAAGGCCTTACAATGAGCGTAAGTGAGTAAGGTTAGCAGTGGTGATAAAGCTCGTTGGAGGTGAAATTCTAGACTGGTAGCTCAAAACCCTGCCGCGGACCACCTCCCCTAACCTGGTTGTCGTGTCGTGACTAAAGGTCTGCACTAGGGGCAACGGCGCCAGAGACGTTCGACTGTGGAATCTCTGATATACCGTATCATCTGTTGTCGTGGTCACGTTCCGCGCACAGAGAGATGCGGGGGTCTGGGCTTAATCGCTGGAACCAAGAGGAGACAACCTCACTAAAAAAAACTCAAATCCTAAGGCGGGGGTCCAGGCTGATGGGATGCGTGACTGGATAGAAGACCAGCCCTACTGGGTTCAACCTTGGGGCACCAGGGGGCACCCCACTGTATCAATCCCCTCACCTTTGCATGCGGGGCTCTGCATAGGTGGAACACCCTTCCCTAGCTACTCGTGGGATCAACCATGGTAAGAAATAAAAAACCAAGAAATCGCGGGACATCACCGCAAAACAGACTGCTGACCGAGCGGGGCTTGTCACCCGTCAAGACAGTCGGCAATCTAAACAATCCTTGTGCTCGAGACCACCTCGAACGCAAGAAGAACGCCCACTCATTGGCAAGAAAAGGAGCATCGACACCCTTCATAGGACCAGAACCATTCTGTGGCTTCGAAGATACTTTCTTCAAGCAGAATTCCAAAAGGAAGAAGAAAACTGAGAGAAACCCATTGGAGGAACCTCTCGGGGTTGAGACAATCCAAAGAACTTCTCGGGAATTTTAACCGAGATAATTAACAGAACACTGACGGGATTCCTAACGAGACATTGCAAGCTCAAGGAACACCTGAGGAAATTAGGCATAGAAGAAAATGGCGTCTGCAGATTCTGCGAGAAAGGAGACGAGACACCACGTCACCTGCTGCTCAACTGCGATGCGACAGAACTCAAAAGAAGTAATGTTCTGGGCCATCACCAGCTATAGAGGCAGGGAACTTACCCGACCTTGATCCTCTCAAAATCCTGAAGTTTCTCAAGGAAACGGACTTGGAGAGGGTGCTTCACTAAAGGGATTCCACACCAGGCGAAGCACAGTAGAGGGGATACAACAGATCTTTTAGGTCGCAGTAACTTAATCACCCTCAAAAATACAAATACAAATACAATACAGCTTACTTGAAAGAATAAAAAGAAAACACATTAAAAAAAATGCAAGATTTTTTGCACAGGACTAAAGAGTGCCTGTGCCTGGCGAATTATCGCAGAAAATTAAAGTAGAGATCAGGAAAACATTATCCTTGTAATTATTAAAGAAAAACTACAGAGCTAGTGGGTAAATAAATGGAAACATACCTTCCAATTAAAAGGTAAACAGTAGTATTTCTCATTGCAGGAAAATTTTCCAAACAAAATATGGTTTTCAAAATTTCCCTTCATAAATATCGCAGACACATTAGTACCATTATAAGAGTGAGGACTGGCCATTGTCTTATAGGGAAACATATAAGTAGAATTGAGGCGGCTGAAACTCCATACTGTGAGTGGATGTGTGTATGTATATCTGTGAAACTTCATACAGTTTTATGAACTAAATTCGAAGCAACATTTGTTTTTCTGAAAATATTCATGGGTTCCTAGATATGTATTTGATATAAACTAAGTTTAGAGAATTTCTTTATACTGAGCATATGCATATAGCACTCCTATTAGTCCTATTATTAGGATCAGAGAAAAATCGTAAAGGAAAAAGTTTTAGATGATTTTATATTATATTATAATTATTATATTATATTATATTTATTAGGGCTGTGACGGTAAACCGGTTAACTGACTAACCGTTTGTAACTAGTCTAAACGGTTAGTGTTTTTTATTACCAGGTAACCGTTTTATAGTCTAGGGAGTTTTATTATAGTTTATTTATAGTCTAATGCCCGTATTCACAAACGATAATTTCCTAAATAATTACGTAATCAATTAACCCCATCTCATTCTATTGCAAAAAAACTGCATATCTCCATCTCACTCATTTAATTAATTACGTAATTATTTAGG
This sequence comes from Malachius bipustulatus, assembly GCA_910589415.1. NCBI lineage: Eukaryota > Metazoa > Arthropoda > Insecta > Coleoptera > Melyridae > Malachius > Malachius bipustulatus. The sequence continues at coordinate 85,370,153 of OU342630.1, read as the reverse complement.
AAATTATCGTTTATGAATACGGGCATAAGAGGTTCTCCCTTGCCTGAAATTTCAAGAAAATGAAATGCGCATGGATTTAGTGGCCGAGTTAACTCTATGGTAGACACTCAAAAATGCCCATGAGAAATGCTGAAAATGAAAACTTTTTAGGAAAACAATTAAAGGTAATCCTGTACAATCTGTCGCTAAATTTTACCCTACCATATAAATAAAAATAAATCCTCCAAATTTCGGTTCGGTAAGTCAGGTCTTTGGTCAGGGTAGGTTTTTTTTTCATTTCAAGGCCATTTTAAGGGAAAAAAAACCCTACCCTGACCAAAGACCTGACTTACGACATTTATTTTTATTTATAGGTATGGTAGGGTAAAATTTAGCGACAGATTGTACAGGATTACCATCTAAGTCATGAAAAACTTATTAAGGAAACAATTGAAAGAGTTTTTAAATGTTCAAATAGGTACTTTAATTATTACTTATGTAAAAAAAAAATATACAGTAAACTAGAGTCTAACTAAGTAGAGTAGCGAATATCCAAACTACCCGTATTCCTCTAATCTGAATATGTGCGGATTAGTGAATACATATATCATTACTCCGAGTGTGTGCGGGTTGCTGAACATCATGAAGCAATTTTATAGAAAATAAGCGTTAATGTTTTATGATGACGCAGGCTAATAGCCATGATCAAATCATATGCAACAGACTCACACAAAATTGAAGACTGACTGATCAGAAAAATGCTCAAATCCTACATTTCATTCAGACTGCTATAACATTTACATTACATTATCTCAAGCACGCAATTTCATTATTTTTATCAATATCTATGCATGTAAAGGTAAACTGTTCGGATTATAAGAATATTTTTGTATTACTGTTCGGACTACGAGGATAATTGATTTCTTCAGAACGTTAGAGGGTTACTTATTCGGACTACGAGAATACTTGGATTAGCGAGGGTTCGGATTAGTGGGACTCTACTGTAATACTTAATTTATTTATAATTTTACTAATTTAGTTCGTGTTCAAAATGCCCACCTTTGTGATCAACGCAAATTTGATCAAACCATTGGTCCCAATATTTGGCCTAACGCCGGCTCCACACATTGGGGCCAATATAGACGCCAATAACATTCACCCAATGTGTGGATCGGGAATTTAGTGTTGGCGGCAATATTCGCGCCAACGTTGGAAGGTACCCGTTTTGTGTCGGTTTTTCGAAGACACATCAAAGAGATTTCTCCCAATGTTGGCGTTGCCGGCCACACATTGGTCGTTTAAAACGCCGCTTATCTATAATGGATCTTATCTATTATGTTAAGACTCGAAATTACAGAAATCAAGCGACAAGTATTTTTTTTAAAGGATCCATAATAAAGAAAAATAATAATTAAGACTGCTAACTGGGGACCTAATATGAAATAATATTAATTACTGTCAACGTGCGTGTAAGGTTTAGAAATTATCGCGGAAATGATCTTCTAAAGTTATCTCATTTCTCAGTCGGCCTTTCTAGTGTGTACACGTAGGCATCTTGCCTTTCTATAAAATAATGGCTCGCAGGAACCAGGAAGTATGGTCTAATGAAACCGTTCTAGAGTTTTTGGAGCTCTATCAAGTCGAACCAGTTTTATGGAACCCAATGGCTAAACAATAACATAAAAATAGAAATGCTATTGCTGATGCATGGCAACGTATCCAGATCAGTCTGGGTCTGAAACATGCAGTGGCCGATTTGAAAAAAAAAAAACGAGAATCTTTAATGACCACTTATAGGCTGTACAAAAAGAAAATTAAAGACTCAACTCATTCCGGAGCATCCAGAGACGAAATATATAAGACAACTTTGGTTTGCTTACGAATTTATGGATAGTTTTCTTGGACCAGTTTATAACAAAATGAATACCTATTCAATAAACACAGAGGTATAAGTAAAAAAATAAATATTATTCTATTTATTAATTATTCATTTCCTATTAGTAAACAGTTTTACATCTTCTTCTGCGCGGACGTTTTTTTTTGTGTTTGCAATAAAATATTATAATAGTACAGCAAACGCACCCACGGTAACTTCTATATCCGACATGTTCACGTTGGCTCTACTTGGGAGTAACTGAGTTTGGCGCCAATCACTACCAATGTGAGGATGTTCTACAAAAATATCGCTAATCACGGGCCAACATTGGTGGCAACACTGGCCCCCATGTGTGGAGCCGGCCTAACCTGAGTGCCGCCACTGGTCAAGATGTAAATAATGAGGATGTAAATAATGATCCTATTTTTTTTTTTGTGAATATTGAATTGAGCGGCATGGGTATAGGACGATTTGTCTTCTACATTCGGATAGCTTGTGTCTCTAGGAGTAACAAGGTACCATTGAATTTTTGCGCCGGCAAGTAATAGTCGAGAAATAAGGCCTCTAAGTGTCACGAGACCGTGATAATAGCTACTTACCGGTTCCGTCAGGTCTTTGGTAAGGGTAGGTTTTTTTTCATTTTACGAACAATTTAAGGAAAAAAAAAACACTCTGACCAAAGACCTGCAAGTAATAGTTGAGACATAAGGCCTTAAAGTGTCTTCATCCTTGCCCTAATACGTATATTCGAACATATGCGCTCGAACAGGAAGCTCGCTCTCCATCGCTACACACGACGATGGAGAGCGTGCTTCCTGTTCGAGCGCATATGTTCGAAGATACGTATTAGAGCAAGGATGACACTTTAAGGCCTTATTTCTTGACTATTACTTGCCGGCGCAAAAATTCAATGGTACCTTGATACTCCTAGAGACACAATAAGCTATCCGAAAGTAGAAGACAAATCGCCCTATACCCATGCCGCTCAATTCAATATTCACCTTTTTTTTATATTGGCTGGCAGCCACTAGCTGACTAGCAATAAACAGTTTTGGTGCATTTTTCTCAATTACATAAAATGCATGCGTACCTACACAAAAAAATTGTATAGATAGATAGGTATTGCATGCATACCTCTACAACACTCACCTTCAGAAAGTTTTCTTCTTTGTGCTGACATGTTTATCAATTTTCAAAAATATACAAAACTGTGGACAAAACTGGACTGGAGAAGGATAACAGAACAACGGGTCAATATCAATAATATTCAACAAGATTCAAGGCAAGGCAAGGTTATGGAATAATAAAATATTTCTGTGTCCGTGTTTCTTATTTCACATTCACACTATGCACTTTTTATTTCCGTTGATCTGTCCAAATCTAATCTACTCCACGGCACGGCCGATCTACTCCTAATTTATCAGGACTCACGAGCAACAAAAAATCTTATCTGAACAAAAAAAAATTCAAATCAAAATCTTATTTCAGTTACAGTGGACAGTAGTAAACAAAACGCACAGTTTATTAAATTTTGAATTATTCGAGAATGGACTCGACGGAATCGAGAGTAACGTAATTTCATCTTCTTTTTTTAATTCAATATTTTCAAAAGACTTTGACGTTTTGTTGAAATGAAAAGAAAATAGTCCTAAAAGAAACTCAGCCTCAAAACCAAAGCAACGCAAAAATAAGAGGTATTACCATAGAGAAAGATAATATAATAGAGTGTTCGATTACACGTTAGACTCTAGGTAACCTGCGACGGTGGCGACTACCTGGGCTACCGGAGATATCATTGGTAAGCGCGGGACATTCAAATTTAATTTATACTTAATTATTATTTGAAACAATATTTTTACGGTTAAAGTGTCGCCACTTCAACAAATAAACTTCGAGGCATCAATATAAAACTTATTCTTTATTCTTAATAGATGCACAATAGATGCGAGTATACTTCATAATAATTGTAACAAATGCTTCCTACAAAATTTTCTTCACATAAATACAGGTCCAGTTTTTACAGAAGATATGCTTCTATTTAACCAGTTTTCTCAACATGGAAAGACTTTTCCAGGAAAAAAAAATATTATAATAATATTCTTGTTAATAATTTTAACATAAAAGGCATTCCAGCCATCATCTGCTGGATCGTGGACCGCAGACGTCGTCGCTTGGTTAAGATGTGAAGATCGGCTTCCCTCTTCAAGAGGGAAGTCGAAAAAGGATCTCTCTGAAAAAAATTATAAGAAACTAAATTTTTTTGATTCATTAGTTTCAAGCGAAGCAGCAGGTATTTTAAAGAAAAACTCCAAGAGTCAGGAGGCGATTTATCCTTCTACAGATGATTAGCCCTTTTATTCTCAAAAATTACGAAAAAATTTACGCAAATTCTTTAGACAAAAATAAGCAAACTTTTTCTTCATACTGCTTCCTTCTTTTGTAAAAAATATCAAGACAAAAAATTCATAGACCTTCATTTGATGCTTTTACTGAGAAGGAAGAGTTTTAGCAGAGAAACACCAAGAAACAAAAAATACTTATTTTTATCCATTTTATCAAAGAATATTTTCAAAGAAAGTTTTTCGGGCAAGAAATAACCGGCCCATTATTTGAGGTTTCCAGCTCCGAAGAGGGCCGGCCGTTCACATGAACTTCTTTACATAATAAAATGCCCAATAATAGTATAATGTACCAAACTAATTAAGTAAAAACAGAGAAGATAACACACCGCAGCACCTCAGAATCTCAGCATCTCAAAAGATTTGTATTCGTTTATCTACCTTCTAATAGTGCTTTAATGCAGTTTTTCTTGGGTGTTGTATTCATAACTTTGATCAATCCATCGTTGTGATTAGAACTGCTTTTAAGCCAAGACGCAGACAGAATGTGGTTCCTAAAACAATTATTTCGCATTCAGAAAGAGTTTTTTCGATTTATTTAAAATAATTTTTATTACTTACAAGAGCATGAAACAGCATATTGCACTTACCTTTCAAAAAGTCAACAAATATGCGAAAGTTTTACGTTATACTGTTATTAATTGGGTAAATTATTATAAATTATATTTCTAAATACTTTTAAGGTAAAGTTTCATCTAAAATTTATTATTAGTTTGATAAAATACTCAAATTAAATAAATCAAATTTTACACAATTGCAAAACTAAACGTCAGAATGAGTCAAAATTGTGTCAAAATGAGAATTTAGATCATAGGCAGCTTCATTTTAGTTTAGAAATCGTCCGCAATGCGCGATGCGCTACCGGAATGCGCGTGAACAATGTACCCATTTTCGTCCGTCGATCTGACGGTCTCTTTATAGTATGCTGTCTCTGGGTATTACTAGACAAGAGTACCTTGCTTGATATAAAAATTTGTACAGTACAAATACAGCCAAGGATAATACTCTAGGAGGTAATCTAGAGGATTTGACATGATATAACTCTGTCAACTCAATATCCAAGCCTAAAATTGACTAGGGAACCTGTATTACCGACACTGACGCTTACTAGGGTAGCGCATTCTCATTTTCACAAAAAGTGGGGAATGTCAAATTAAGCTTCAAAAACGTCAGATTTTCCATGAACGTACATGCAACTATCTAAAAATTCACATAATTTGTTATTAAGTCCGCGTATTTTCTAAAAATGGTAAACTTTTGCTGCGTTAGAGGATGTTTTAACAATAAAAAGAAAGCTCTTTGCTTGTTCACGTTGCCTAAAGGTAACTTTCTTAATATTTTAAACTCATTATAGTCCTCTATCAATACTTACCTGTTACTGGGATTAAAACAGACAGAAGTAGTCGCTTGCTGTCCCACTCAGTCCGTGACACTTCCACTTACCTGTGCTAGCAATATAGAAGTATTAGATATACAGGGTGTTTTCTAATTGAATGTCAATATTTAAGGGGGCGATTTTTGGGTCCCTTTTAAGAAGAAAACTTCATAAGAACGTGTGTCCTTAAAGTCTTAACTTTTGAGATACAGGGTGGTAAAGTTTTATTAAAATAAATAATTTTTTCGTAATATCTGTAATACCGTTCTGGATGTTTTAATGAAATTTCATATACAGGTATTACGCATTAAGGGGTATTTTTTCATGTACCACATTTCATTTTATTTCCACTAGTGCCGATGGTGCACGATCGTGCTGAATTTTACCTGCATATTTTAGCAGACATTGATGGTACGCCACTGATTTCTGTTGAAATAGAAATCATTTTTGGAATCCCCATTCATTTCCAAGCAAATTTGATCACTTGTTTTTTTTCAGTCCGATGCACAGTTTTTGCCTAAAAAAATAAAATCTGTTTCTCTACATGTTCACAAGATTGTCGTCAAAATGACAATAAAAAAATATAAAAATATGCAGGTAAAATTCTGCACGATCGTCACTAGTGGAAATAAAACGAAATGTGGTACATGAAAAAATGCCTCTTGACGAGTAATACCTGTCTATGAAATTTCATTAAAATATCCAGAGCGGTATTACAAATATTACGAAAAAAATATTTATTTTTAAAAACTTTACCACCCTGTATCTCAATGCAGCAATTAAATATATGAATGAAGTTTGAATCATCATAGCTTTGGCAGGTAACAGCTGAAGAAGTTGTATGAAATCACTCCTGAAAATCTTGAAAGTACAAAGGGTAATTTTTTTTAAATCGAAGTGTAGGAAATGCAATAAATTTCCCGCAGGCATGGTCATTGGAGTTTTAGTTTTCAAGATACAGGGGGTTAAGTTCTTTGAAAAATTTAATATTTTTTGAATATCTAAATCTAAAAACTGGCTGATCAAAAGAACTTGCAATTTTTGACAATGTTGTACTAACAGACAGTGTCCCCGATGCACTTTCCCAGTTAGAGGATTAACAAAATACAAGCAGATTTAAGGTTTCATGAAATAACTTAAGGTTTTATTACATTATGTTACATCCTTTATCTTCTATACAAAGCAGAAGTCAGTAGAAATTTCACCAGTGAATAGAAACTATCACAGTGTGTTATAATTGCAATATTTAAAAATGTATAACAATCACTCTAAGATATTAGTTCAGTCGTAATCATGACTGCTCTCTCTCTGTGAGAGCAATGCGTCCTTCTCTTCCTCTGTTACTTCAGTAAGAGTGGAATGAATTGGTCCTTTAACCCGAGAGTTTACACGACTGAGTCCCTCTGTTGCTCCTGTTTCAGTTAGTCTGAAAAATTATTAAGCATTGATGAGATTATAAACAAATCAGAATAAGGTTTACAATAGCAAAGTCATATAACAAAAAAAAAAAACTTACACTTCTTCAATATCATCATCATAATCATCTTCATTCAATGCAAAGTATGGGTTATGTGCGGCAGGCCTGAACTTGTAAGCCGTCAATACGAAAAACACATAAGTAGCCATTTCTTTGAACATTTCATCAAGCCAACCATATTGGAAGGGCACTGCCATTTTCAGTAAATAAACAATTATCCTTGTTGAATAAATGTAACAAACGATCATAACATAGAAGTGCCTGAACAATTTCAATTTGCGAAGATTCATGGCAGCTTTCCCGTCCGTTTGTGATGCTTCTTGCAAATGGCGAATCGACCAAACGACAGGGAATAGAATGCAGCCGCAGCACAGAAGATCTATGAACGTGAACAGATAACTCCAAGCCAGATGTTCACGATCTCCCTCTTCGCTTTCCTCTAAGATAATCGCGGCGATATTAGCCAGCACTTGCAGTGGAATTATAGCCATGAAGAGACGTTTATCCCTTGGCGCAAGAACGTGTTTAATAAATGTCCAACCTGTTCCCACCAAAATTAATACGACAAATAGCAAGGCTCCTTTTAGTAAATGTGCCACGTAGAAGAGCACAGCCCAAGTTGTCTGATGTGCTCCGAACCGTTCTATGTAATGATAGTTAACTCCGTGAAATGCCAGAGACAAAGCTTTGAGGAACACTAAGACGGCCATCATGTAGTGGATTTTGAAAACAGGATGTTTGGACTGTTTGAGCAGGAAAACCCAGAACATGCCGGACAGCAGGAACAGTATTGACATCATGCAATATAAAGCTGGTAAGGGCATTTCTCCAGCTGAAAGGAAACTGTTCACATTTTGCTCTTTTATCTCAACCGTGAAATCTAAAGATGTGAGTTTATCCGAGTTGTAGTTAGGACAGTTGTGGAAATATAAGCTATACAAGCCCTCTTCATCCACACTTGAAATCAACAGGGAGAACTGCAAGAGAAATCTTGTTAACAAAAAATTTACACATTTTGCGACATATTCATTTATACGTTTATGAACCGCCTTTTTGAAAATACAATAAACAGATCAGTTAGCCTGATTTGTCTGATTAGCCTTTCTAGATTTATTTGGGTGGTTTTTTGAAGAAAAGGTTTAGGAGACTCCCTCCTTCAGAATCAGAACCTTCAGAAGCTTTACAATAAATTTTTTGCAATTCTATTTTTGATATTTTTTGAAATGACTTTACAAAAGAAAAAAACTTCCACTTGAATTTTTTTCTAAATAGTCTGCCAAGGTCATATTAGCTTATGCTGCGTTGTAACATCGAACATTATGACACTAAAAATGACAAGTAGAATTTGAAGGTTATTAAAGAGACCAATGGAACATTTTTGACATTACCTACAAGTATCCAGAAACAATGAATTTAATATTCAATTACATCGTTTGTTTGCTGTCAACTTTTTTATCCAAACTAACAAACAGATTTTTTTTCTGTTTACATCTGTCAGTTTTGAGATTAAATTAATTTAATTTGTAATGAATTGTATCACCAGTTAAGTATAATCAAAAGAAACCTAAATCTTATTTCCAAATATATAAAAATTATTAAAATAAGAGACTGCACCTACAAAAATCAATGCTGATATTTCATGTGACCTTGGAAGCTTATTAGAAATTTTTTTAACCATACACCACCATTGTGAAGAGAAACTGTAAAATTTAGAATCTGATTCTGTAAAAATATACAGGTGGTTTTATTAAAAAAGCAAGATGTCTGGTTTTATTAAAAAAGCAAGATGTCTATCCAAGGGAATAGATAGGCCATGGGAAAAATTGTTTTATTGCTTGAAGCATTTCTTAAAAACAGCCATATACAGACTGGAAACTTGTAAGTGGGTCACATGATTTTAACATGCAAATTCAGTTTTGTGAAAATAATATCTCCAGGTTAAGATTTAGAGCTGTTCAGAATTAAAAATATAGCTAGTTAGGTACATCTTAGCCATTGCCCGAAGTTATTTTAATAAAATTTTTCTCTAAATCTAAACCTGGAGATATTATTTGCACAAAACTGAATTTGAATGTTAAAACCCTATGATCCACTTTCCACCCTGTATAAAAACAAAGAACTTTTGTATGTCTATATGCCGTTCACTTATTATAAAAGAATTGGGTTATGGTGTAGGGTGATAGAAATCACTGGGTATGACCGCTGTCAATCATTTGCTGGAGTTGGGTTATGTCCCATTTTTACGAGGTTGAAGTTTTATGAAAACGAACAGGACATATACACCGTTCACTTATTATAAAAGAATTGGGTTATGGTGTAGGGTGATGGAAATCACTGGGTATAACCGCTGTCAATCATTGGCTGGAGTTTGGTTATGTCTCTTTTTTATGAGGTTGAAGTTTTATGGCAAGGAACAGGACATAGTTGCCAGATGGATTTTTGATATTTTTGGTATTCTTCTTATTATATTTATATTTACATCTTTGGGGGCTTTTTATTTTGAATCATTTAGTCACATATTGCAATCTTTAACTAGAACGCAATGTCGCTGGATCTAAGATCTTAAAATCTTAAGCTTTTCATAAGAGTTTGAGAAAAAGGTTATCATGTAATTTTGCCAAGTTAGGAAAATACACAAATGTACTTTTTGAATATAAAATAAAAAACTTGAATCAATTATATTAATTTACTTTTAATAAATACATAGCAGGTAATTAAAATATATCGGTACGTTTATTAAAATATTAAAATTTTTCATCAATTCGTCGGTTATTCGGTATCGTAGTAGTGTGTCGGAAACCAGCCAAAGATTCTGGACTTGAGAATGTTTTACACAAGATATTTTTCAGTTTTCGCTTCTGGCCCAAAATTATCCCCCATTATCAATAACCGCTACTGCATCCTGCTTAGAATCAGAATCATCTTCAGCGCTCTGATTTTAATAAGATTTTCACCATGTCCATTTGTTTCGTCCAGTCCTCCGAAATAAATTTTCCACAATGATTACATTAATTTTAACACATTAATTTTTTTTTTTTTTTTTGTCACATGTCAGGTGTACTTACATTTTCAAAGCTCTTCAAGACATACATTCTTTACTTTATCCTTAGAGGGAAGCTGCTCATTTACGTGCTTGTATAGTGAAGTTTACAATACCCCCATGTCATTTCGATTGGGTTGTATTGGAAATAGATTATTGCAAATCTTCCGGAAACACAAAAATTTCATAATCAGTGCCTGTTTTATGTGGGCTGCCCAATGGTGTAATATCAAATTTGTCCTGTCTAATAATACTTGCTAAATGCCACGGTCTGACTACTATAAGAGACAGTAATTACCAGCAATTTAGCAGATACAGATACACATACTCAATACTTACATTCCAAATATATTTCACCTTCAGAATGACTTAAATGTTTGCTCAAGTTTGGACTTTCTGGATCTTAATCATTGAAATGCTTTCTTAATGCGAATTTATTTCATCTTAAAGATATTATTTTCGTCATTTTGCTCTTTTGAAATTTAAAATGTCAAATATTTAATAATTTTATTTGTCAGTTTGAGAAAAATTGATCAGAGTAAAAAATCATCCTAGATAGATATCCTACTACTAAAACTTCAATTAGACAACATGGCTGTTAATCAGCTGAGACACTTTGAGTGATTTGACAAATGTCAGTCTATACTTAACCTTTAATATCTCGATCAGCTGATATTGTCAATCGAGATCTAGGGAGTTTTCATTTTTACGAACCTAAAAACAAAAGTTCATGACCACCTAGTTCTTTTTTAATATGTGAACGGTGTATAGTTGCAAAATGGATTTTTGATATTTTTGCTATTCTTCTTATTATCTTTACGTCTTTATGGACTTTTTATTTTGGAACCTTTAGTCACGTATTTTATAATATTGCAATCTTTATCTAGAAAGCAAACTCGTCAAATCTAATAAGCTTGCCATAAATAATAACATAAGAAAAAAGTTTTATTGTATTTTGATATTTTAAAGGAACTAATTGTAGCGTTGGCCGGAGTAATGTTGTAACTTACATAATTTTTTGGAGTAATTTTATCGATTCAGCAGGTTTAAATGGGCAGAATGCTTCCACAAAGCTTTAATTGTTGCCTAATTTACCTTAAATAATATTTAAACAATATTTCAAGAATCGCTAAATGAAATAAACACTCCATTCAATAATGTTGCAAGGTACATTTTTTGAGTCTCGTGTAAAAATGTAAGTTATATTACAACGTTACTCCGACCAATGCTCCAATTAAAGGAACTCTTAATTATAAAATAGATCAAAAATTAGTAATTACTTATTTATTATTAAAAAATAGAACATAAGGTAGGTACTGAATCGGCCAATCGGCTACGGTCATGGTGATTGGCGATCTTATTATGGTGATTGCCGTTTGGATCCATTCTGGTAGATCCATGTTTCATCCAGGTACACGAACGTTACATTTTCACTCGAATTTTGATATTGTAAGTATTTTCTTAGAAAAGTAATTTTGGATGCAACGACATGTTTTTGTTCACAAAGAATTTTGCGTCCGTTCACATATTTATACTTATAGCTGAGATATTTAAGAATTTTAAATAAACCAGTTCTCCCTTTTTCAATATCCAAATGTTTACGTTCGTCTTCCTAAAGTTTTCCTACAGTAAAATGTTCGTTTTTCAAGTTATATTGCCAAATCAGTCGTTGCAAATCTTTCCGAAATGTAAAATTTTCATAATTGTCTGGTTTAGGTCGTCTGCCCAAAGGCTTAACTTCAAATTTATCATCCTGTTTAATTATTGTTTCAATCGCACTTACTGAATACTATAAAAGAGGGAAATTACGTAACATCATTTTATCAGGTGTACACTTAATAATACTTACACCCCAAATGTGTTTTACTTTCAAAATGACTTGACGTTCACTAAGGTTTTCATTTTCAGATTTAAATAACTTGAATGCCTTTTTTATACGAATTTTTTCTTCAATCGATATTAATTTCGGCATTATGAAATTTATAATGTCAAAAAATTAATATTTATTTGACAGTTCGAGAAAAATTTGTCCGAATAAAAATTATCCTAGATAATCTACTAAAACTTCAATTAGACAACAAGGCTGTTAATCAGCTGAGGCAATTTGAGCGATTTGACAAGTGTCGGTGTTTACTTAAGCTTCAATACCTCGATCAGCTGATATTGTCAATCAAGATCTAGGGAGTTTTCATTTTTGTAAACCTAAAAACAAAAGTTCATGGCCTACCAATGCTTTTAGTGTATTTTTTAATAAAAAATACACTATTGAGGACGACATCACTTTTCGAAAATCACCCAAACTCATCAAATATCCACCGATCATGACCCCCAGATCACGAAAAAGTGGTTTTCCAAAATTCACCTGCCCACGATATATATATATATATATATTTATTTCTCCATAATCACGAAATTTTTATTTTAAAAACGCTCCTGTTGCTTTATCTTTCAAGATTAGTGAACGAAATTTTGCACTCTTATCAAGCTTTAGGAACAATTTCGATTTCCATTAAAAAATTTTCCAAAAGTCGCGTCACTTCTACAGGGTGTCCCTTCAAAATTCGGCAAATCCGGTTTTTGTCACCTCATTTCAGGTCGCAGTTTTCAATCTAGGAGACTGAAATTTTTGTGGAAGTAAGATATCCACAAGGAGTGGTCTGGTATTGCACTTGAGCAAAATCGGCTGAGCCGTTTCAAAATGGCGGCCATTTGAATTTTTGGAAAAAGGACTATTTTTTGAACATCTGTATAAGCTAGATAGAAACAGAGTTTTATATCAAGTTCACAAGATTGGAAGTATATGACTTGAAATTTAATTTAATGCAATAAAATTTGCATTTTTTTTAATAATAAGCCAGTGGCGTGGGTAGGAAAAGGGTAAAAATGGCTAAATTTCTCCAACAATTTATGAGCACATTTTTGAAGTAATTAAACTGAAAATTTTACAGTAGACAACTATACTAATAGACTTCAACCCTTGAGCATTTCAAAAAGTAAATAAAAAAAATGGCGGAGATATTCGATTTTTTTTACATGATGTTTATTTCTCTAAAATTTTAAAAACGCTCCTGTAGCTTCATCTTTCAAGATTAATGAACGAAATTTTTTATTCTTATAAACCTTAGGGCTGACGTTTGATTTTCGTAAAAAACATTTTCCTAGAGTTGTGTTACTTCTACAGATGTCCCTCCGAATTTCAGAAAAAAAACCGTCCGTGAGACGCGGGTTCTGGTCGAAGTTTTCAATCTAGAGCGCTGAAATTTTTTTGGTAGTAAGATATCCTCAAGTAGTCGTCTGGTACTTGAGTAAAATAGGTAAAGACGTTACAAAATGGCGGCATTTTCAATTTTAGGAAAATGGCTAGATTTTGAACCCCTAAATAGGCAAGTTAGAATCAAAAACTTTTAAACGAAATTAACAAGACTGGAATAAACTTATTATAAATTTGAGCTAATGCAATACAATTTGCATCATTTCTATTAATAAGCCAGAGGCGTGGGTAGGAAAAGGGTAAAAATGTCTTTATTTCTATAACCGTTTATGAGCTTATTTTTGAAGGACTAGAACGGAAATTTTGATAGTAGACAACTATACTAATATCATTTAACCTTCAAAAATTTCAAGAAGCAAATATAAAAATGGCGGAGATATTCGAATATTTTTACATGATGTTTATTTCTCTAAAATTTCAAATTTTCGGTTTTCAAAACTCTCCTTTCAGTTTTTTCCGAATTTATTAAAGGTAGTGTAAAAAATAGTATTTTTCAAGTAAAGTTAGCCAGTGGCGGGCATAGGAAACGGGACAAAATTGTTAAATTTTGCCAATTTTTTTGATTTTTAAATTTAAAAATCCATTCTAAAGCACGTGCTCAAACGAAACGAAATGAAACGAAATTATCACAGAAAATTTTTCACAGTAAAGCACTACGCTAACATGACATGACTATGGAAAATTTCAGAGAGCCAATAATTTAAAAAGCGGTGAAAATATTCATAATTGAATCGCATAAAAATACACTATCTCTGCGATTGATGCGCAAGAAGGTTTTTTTAATATGTGAACGGCATATATGTAGGAATATTTACAGTTTCTGATTACTTACACTTGCGTTGTAGTATGTTTTCCCATCAATTACTTTACTGATTAAATTGAGCTCTGTGCTGCATCCGTCATCATCACCATTTTGCCTCTTATTACGATTCTGATGAGCAGCAATGAAACTCGTTAAGGAGGGTATGTGTTTTTCATCTTCAAAAACATGAATCGTTCTCTGGTGATTGCATCTAATATGGAGTCTGTAATATAAAAAAAATACATTTTCTGAAATTTATGTTCTCATTCTCAACCATTACTTTGTAGAATCTCTTCAAATGATGATAAATAAAACACTGTCAGCCAATATTGTAATTAAGGCTCATTAGGCTAACGGGCGGATTTCTGTGCTCGTTTTTGAAGCTAATATCGACGTCAAATGACTTTTATTAACATTTTTGTAATTACTTTCATGTCAAGAATGGATAAATTTAAGAAAAAATCCACTTAAGACTCCATACCTTTTTCAGAAATGGCCACAGAAATCAGCCCTTAACTTAGAAATCAGTTAACTTAATGAGCCTTTATAATACCCGCTGCGTTATATTTTTAAATTCTACTAGAAGCTCTAGAAATCCACAGATACTTACAAAATCAACAATACAAAATTATAATAAATGAACACCTAAAGTCAATTTTATTTAGATGGACTTGTCAAACAGCTGTCAAGTTGGTATCCTGTGTAATCTTTAAACAGTAATTTTGATTTGTTTTTTTTTATAGGTAACAGTAATTTTACTTGCACAAGTACTCGCCAAATAATTCACTTGCCAAGTACCGTGCAGTGAGACGCCGACTGAAGACTGCTTTCAAAGCTGTGAAACATGTGTTACATCTTTAATCAATTTTTTTATAGGTATTTTTATAATGACTTTTAGAGCAGTTTTATTCCAAATTACAAAACAATTTGTAAAATTCAATAGTTTTATTAGAGTCTTTGGATTATAATCAAACTCCTTTATAGTTTTAATTTTTAGGAAAAACAACCAATAGTACCTAATAATAATTAAAGCTTACCGTTTGTGTTTGAGATCCATTAGAAATAGAGTTACATCTTCTGCTCGATCATCACTCTGTTCTAGAATGCAAGTGTCCTTCAAACTACCAAAGTATGGATTGCTGGCATCATTTACATTACGATCCAAGCTAAAACCAAACTAAAACCTTGCATTAGCCAAGAAAATCTTCAAGTTTTGAAACTTACAATGGCACTGTCATTTTCTGGAGTAGCATGGAAGTTTTCAAGCTTTACATCCAATTCACCACCCTTATAGAAACCAAAAGTGGTTAGTGCTATGTATGGGCGAATGTCATTCTAAAAAGAGAGCAGCAATAAGATACCTATTAGAAATTAATACAGGAATTGAGAAAAATATAAAATGTTTTGTGTTTCAATTATTAAAATTTCCACCCCAGCTATTCTGAAATCAAACAATTTGATTTTATTTCCAAGGTGACATATTTTTTGATGCTTTTGACAAATTTTAATTGTTCATATTGAAATATTCATCAAAGTTTAAAATAGAACTCTCAGGTTAAAGTTAAAACTTTAACTTGGTCTAATGCTTCAACTGAAGGCTACAACTGTGACAAATGTTCAACGAATTTAAAATTTAATTCCAAGGGGTACATTTTTTGATGAATACGACATACGTGGAGCAGTAGGTAGCAAGGTTGGTAATGATGTTTGGTTTGGACCCATGTTTGTTCAGTAAAAAAATTATAAATTGTAGGTATTTATAATAATTACTATCATTAGATAAGTAAATAATGCAACATTACCGTAATGTCAAGAGTGTGAATTCGACTGAAACAGAAGTCAAAACACAGGCTGAATATTATTGGAGATATTAACAGATAGGGCTTCATGATTCACTGGTGCAGTTCCACTACACTCTGAGTAAACCTTTAATAACGTGGAGAGTAATAAACATGTCAAAATGATTACATTAAAATAGCTATAGCTGCTAGAAAACACTCAAATTCGACAGATATCTTTCTGAATATGGTTGAAACAAAATTTAAATAGGTATATTATTGAAAATAAAGATTCAAATTGTCCCTTCAACGCAGATTATGGATTTGTATCAAGTTTTAATTTTGCAGTTTCGATTTCTCACAAGCCATAACACGAATATTTTGTTTTTTCTTATTAAAATTTCTGCAACACCCTAACCAAACAATGGACTGAAACAACTGTTTAAACTTTAAATAAAGCACAAAAATCGAAAAACGTTCATTATTTTTAGTTTAGGCACAGAAGAAGGGTTTATTTTTATTTTATTTATTATAGGGTAAGGGTAAAGTAAGGTGACGGTAAGTGAAACTATTGTTTTTTTATTGTTCTTCAATTTTTTATGAACCCTAATTAGACAACTGAGTATTGATAAATAAAGAAGTAAATTACAACTGAAGTTGACGTAATTTGTCACCAAGTAAAAACCCCGAAAGGGCGAATTGCACTGTTGCCAAAAGTAAACATTTTCTCACAAAAAATATAGGTAAATACAAAAAATAGCTGCTTTCTTTCGCTCAGCCGTTTTGGATCATGATCCGGATCCTGAAAGTTTTCACCATGTATAGTATACTACTGTACTGTTTATTGATTGGTGTAATGGAAAACTTTGTCCAGTAATTCAAAAACGGTCATAACTGTACTGGTTCACAAGCCTTTCCTAAATGCATGGGTGGGCACAGAATAGATACAATCAGAATATATAAACTTCAATAAAAATACCGAGTTCGCGCATCTACTCGGCGCATAGAGATCCGCCATGATTTGAGATGAGCTCTTGTTTCTATTCTATTATAGAAACAATTAGGCCTGCGTTTCTAATGTATCTATTCTGTGTTTCTACTCTGAAGCAATAATCAATGGCCGCTAGAGGTGTGGCTTGTCTCTAAAAGATCAAAGACGCCGCCGGCGAGTTTAGCTTCTGATTTATTCTATCTTGTGGAAGCTGAAACATAGGAGACTCACTAACTGAAATCGAAATCATAAAATGAATTGATTCAATTAACAAAGATGCTTTATAATAGGTACCACAGCTTATGCCGTAGATCAGATAATGCGTCAACTATGCTTAAAACGGAACATACCTACTGTTGAAATTTGGCACAGAAATTGCAATCTCACACTGCACTTCAATTAAATCGGTTAACATTTAACCGATCTAGGAAATGGCTACATGTGTATTATTCTTAAAAAATTCAACTGAGTTAAATAAATTTAAAAAAATGTCTTTTCCCATCCTTACTTAACCTTATTTAACAATTCCAGTGTAGATAATTACAATAAAGGCATATGCCTACAATAAAAGTCAAAATAAATAACCTAAAATGTAGGATTATAGTAATAATAATATTATACATTCAATAAATAAAAAATGAGGCATACATTATTTATTATTATTTGCTTATAATTAATTAAATACATAAACAATTATTTATTAACTGCATATGCAATAATAAGCATAAATTTGTATTGTTTGCGATCTTTACATTGTTTACATTTTTTTTTTTACCTTGAAAAAGTTCATGTCAAAATGAATTATTTATACAGGGTGTACCAGCTCGATTTAGACAACGGTAAGGGCCATGTAGGTCTCGTCAAGACGAAATGTTTTTTTATTTGAAGTTTTTGGATTTGGACCTTCGTTGCGGAAATATGGCCGACTTCCGGTTTTTAGTTTTTTGGCTCCAGTTTCGGCATTTTTAGGTTTTCGCCCAAACTGAAACTAGTTTTGGAAACTCCTTAGCTTCAGTTACAACTTTCATATTGAAGTCAAGGTTCTATCTCTGTTGGATTCAAAATCTTAATTTTTCAATTTGATTCAATTTGAATTGATTCAAAGACTTAAAATTTAAAGTCTTGGGCATGTCGCCATTTTGAATCCAACAGAGATAGAACCTTGACTTCAATATGAAAGTTGTAACTGAAGCTAAGGAGTTTCCAAAACTAGTTTCAGTTTGGGCGAGAACCTAAAAATGCCGAAATTGGAGCCAAAAAACTAAAAACCGGAAGTCGGCCATATTTCCGCAACGAAGGTCCAAATCCAAAAACTTCAAATAAAAAAACGTTTCGTCTTGACGAGACCTACAATACACGGCCCTTACCGTTGTCTAAATGAGCTGGTACACTTGTATATAATGAATGAATTATTTACTCGTAAACAATTGCGTAAAGAATAGAGGTAAAATATACGGCACATCACTGGCAGTCGGTGCCGGTGACAGTAAAAACTTGGAGCAAAGCAGAATAACTTATAATCCTGAAATAAGTAAATAATCAGCACTTGACGAAATTTTTTTTATAATTATTGGAAATTTTATCAACGTCCAACCCTGTCTCTCCACCTCTACGCTTCGACATGGTATTGTATATAGGTACCAGTGTTTTCATCTGGGTGGCTCAGGTATTTCTGATGAAATATATTTGTAACTTGTCTTAATTTTCTCTTCCAAGTTTGACTCATAAATTGGCAGTGGTACGACTGGTATACGAATGATTCATTATCAGAATTTTGATTTTCGCTGTCCGGAGATATGTTCACGTGATTCATAATATGTGCGCAGGACTTCAGAATGTGATACTTCGTTTAAAAATATGAAAGAAGTTCCTATTAAAAAAAAGTAATTATTTTCAGTTTTTGACGATATCTCAAGAACTATTTTGAGATGCAGAACCATTTTTTGTACACATCTTGTCATTAATATTATCTACGTTAAGTGGGCTAATTGAAAAAAACTTATGTGGCAGTGAAACAAATCATAAAAAAAAATACAAAAACAAGTGATGTTTTTGTCCACAACAAAAGATGTTGCCACTTTTATGTTTTCCATCGTAAAATGCTGTTTTTCTCCAAAACGGTTTAGATTAGAGTATTTGACCAGGAGCACCTTTTTATGTAGAAAACATTGACAGTTTGGAATTCGCTTCCACATTGCAAATTTTTGCAGTGTCGTAGAAATTAGAGGTAAAAAATTTCAAGAAACCCAAAATCTCCACCACTGTCATATGAAATAAATTAAGTCAGAGCTCAAAAAGTAAATAATATTAATGATAAGATGTGTACAAAAATTTAGTTTTATATCTTAAATAAGGGTTCCTGATAAACCGTAGAAAAACTGAAAAAAAAAATTTTTCTTGACACCCTATATCTCGATAATGTGTGACGGTGGATTTGCGCACTCATGTTATTAGAAACTTTTTTTCATAGTTTTGAACGAGCTGTCACATCCTGAAGTTCTGCGCACATATTATAAATCACTTGTATAGTGCCACAGGCCACAGAATAGAATTCTATTCTGTGATCTGTGATAGTGCATAAGATATATTATTCATCCTGAGAGTTTACCTACCTATGGTAGTAGCACTGATAGATTTCTACTTGATTCTAGTTAGTCTATTTCTACTTTCTACTCTATTCTATTGTTAAACTTTATAACCTAAAAATGATTTATTTATTTTGTTTTGTTTGAAAATTTCAAAATTTGTAAAACTAAAAGAATTTTAGATTTACGATTTACCTTGTCTTGTTATTATGTAAAAGTTTGTATACATAATCATTAATTTCTAAAATAAATAAAGGAAAAGGAATTACCAAAATATTTTTCGTGCAATTTTCACACAAGTTTCAAAAAAGTCTTCTAGGTGCAATTAATTGTTATCTCCAGGCACCTGAGCTGAGACCTTCCCTACTTAAGCAAGCTTATACCATGACGAGAAGATACTATTGTGAATATTGTGATAAAACTTTCATTGACGAAATTCAAGCTAGAAGGAAACACTTACAAAGTGCTAATCACATTCGTCTTCGTAATCTCCATTATGAGCAACACAGGGGTATGTTTTACTATCACAACAAGAATTATTATTATTAAATCAATTGGGTTGATCAAGTGTGGATTTATTGTTTAATGAAGGTTAATTTGGTGAAATAAAAGGTCCAAAAATCCAAAAAACTCGTGTATAATTAATTAGAATGAGCGACCAGTTTCGAGGTTCAAAAACCTCATCATCAGGCCCACGAGCTAATTAGAGATGGGCTTCTCAAAGGAGATCTTGGAGTGGAACGCATTATAGTAATAAATTTTTTTTTAATTTACGCTTAGAAACACAACTTTGAAATTATTTATTATATTATTATCAACAAGATGTAGATAGGTATGCTGTAGTGATGCAATGAATATTCGGTCAACTATTTGGCGACATTGTCAAATATTCGGTTTGCAGAATAGTGATAGTTCGCAATTGAATACAAAACCGAAAAACAAGCAGAATACAAAGCAAATAAAAATAAAAATCCTATCCTTTACCGTTTCCGGTAACAAGTTAACAGAAAAAGACTGACTACTAACAGATACTGATACACTAAAAGATACTGATACAATAAAAGATACTGCTGACTGCGTAGTTAAATAAGTTGCGAACTTATTAATTTTTTTATGCTACTTTTAACATCAACAACTAGTATTGGGATTTTTAGTTTAAAACACCTAACTGTGATTATAATAAGTGGTTTATGGGAATTGGGAACTCCTCACTTGCCTTCATAAGGCAGTAGGAATAAAACTAAGTTATCATCAGAATTATTTACCAAATCAGGGATTAAAAACCGAATTAATTAGTGCTTCATTTGAAATAATAGCATAATGGGTAATTTTTCACTCAAGTGATCCCTCAATACCAACTGCAATAATCGGGATTTTTCCTTTAGTTTCAAATGTTTCAATTCAATTACCTTCCGTTAAGGGAAGAGAGATAAAGAAAGAGGATGATTAATCTTCTCATCTAGAGGTCAGGCAAGGTCTTAAATCAGGTGATATTGCCCAAATCAGGTAGTATTGGAAATATGGGTAATAACAATTATTATAATATTTGCAAGTTCTTTGTACCCTGAAGTAAATCACCTTTCATCCATGTGTTAATGAAAGATTCAAGGAGAGTTTCATGGAAAATGAAATTTACAAAATTCATTAATTTAAGTAACAATTTTAATATATTTTTCTTAATTAATATTACTAACAGATCCGGATCTTGAATTTAGGTTCCGATCGACTGTTTAGATTAGTATAATTCGTGAGGTGATTGTCGTATCTAATTAAAAACACTGAATATTTTCATGCAATTGTCAAAAGATACACACTTTCATCACGAAACTGAATATGTATAATATTCAGCCAAATATTAAATGCGGAATATTCGGTTAAAAATAAACTTTACTATTCGTTGCATGACTAGTATGCTGTGTAAAAAGCAACCTGCAATATGCAGACAGCACATTACTTAATAAAAGGAATTTTTTCTTCTAAGTTGGGAACCACTGAAGTCTCTGAAGTAGGATTACTTGCAGTATCTGCATTTATTAAGAATACATTTTACTTAATTTCGAATTTCAATGCCTTATTTTTATTTACTTAATGGTACTAAGCTCTTAATTAACATGATTTATATAATAAATGTAAACATTCGTTACTTTCGTGTTCAGTGGATAGCTGCCTTTCTAGTTGAGATAAAAAATCAAAATATTAGAGTAAAACTACTGTACCCCTTTCTTTTTAGAGAGCAACAAAAAAAAATACCTTCAACTAATTAGCAACTATTCAGTAAAAAATTACTGAGAGTTGTTTTGCAAAGTTCAGGCTCGTCCATAATGCAGTTTTGTATCCGTAACCTGAGTCGTATCAGGATTCGTATGCGAATCCTGAGGGAAATTCCTGAAATATTATTTTGAGCATGTGATGAGCTTACCTATGGACCTTTGAATTATTGGCCTTTGACGGTGTGCAAAAGTCACAGTTTTTGAACTTATACTGAGCTGTAAGTACTATTTTCTTTTTTAGATTTAGCAGCTATCCTAAAAGAAGAATCTTCAAAGTTAGCTTGCAGACGATATTTCCAGGAAGGAACCTGCCAGTTTGGTAGTAGCTGCAGATACAGACATTACACCGTGGAGCAACTTTATGAAATCAAATGCACAAGTAAGTAGATAAAAAATAATAAATAGAACATTCAAGGAATCATGTAAGCCCTATTGAATATGTTCTAACGCCAACCAGAATAAGCTTTCTTTTAGTTAATTAATTCAATTTAATTAATTTAATTCTTTTAAATGAAATAGTTAAAAAATTAGATAAAACATTTATTTTAATCACACAATAATTATTTGTGTTTTGAGTTTTGAAAAAAATGAAAAAATAGGTCGATTTTGTAATTTAATTTTCTTTCTTTTGATGTAATTTTTCATACAGAGTGTTCCTTGGCTCAGTAATGACGACATTATATGTATATTTTTTAATAGGACACCTGTATATTATTGTATTTTCATATTTCCTGAGAAAATCCAATCAGAACGGTTTTTAAAGTTGCAGTTGAAATGTTTTTGAATTGTAAACGAATGAAAATTATCATATTTCACATCACCTGTGTAAAAATTTAAATCAGAGTAGAAGCTCGATTATCCGAAGTATTGTGGACCAGACCCCATTTCGGATAAGTGAAAGTTCGGATAATATAGAGTTTTTCACAAATTGTCGGTATAGGTAATAGGTACCTAAGTGTCATGCTTTTTTTTTTTGGGTCTCGCCTTTTTAAATGAGACACCCCATATATATTGCATTTTCAGATTGTCCGAGAAAATGTAATAACAGTGAGTAGGCTATGAGTTATAAACGAAATGAAAGTCATCATTTTCCATTTTCAAAGCAGCTTACATTGAAAACGGCTTAAGATATCAGAAAACGGCTTACATGTCCCTATCTTGTGGTCTTTAAAGTTGGAAAATTGTGATTTTCACTTGTTTATAATTATAACTCATAGCCTACTTAATTTAAACTGCAACTATAAGCACATTATTATTACATTTTCTCAGGAAATATGAAAATATAATAATATACTAGTGTCCAATTTAAAAAAAAGTAGACAACGTCCTCATTACTGAGCCAAGGAACATCCTGTATAAAAAATTAAATTGTTACTTTATAGTTACTCTGTATAGTATACAATATCGCTTATATTTTGATTGATGACTACCTACTTTCTGTTATACTCTGGTACTGCTTGTGTGATCCAAAACAGTTAATGTATGCTATGTTCTACAGTGTGTCCCAGGATAAGCGAATTTATAAGTATAAATTACAAAAAAAATTCGAGTTGAAATTTGACCATTTGGGTTCCCGGCCTACTTGATACGATAATGAATTTTACCATATTTTCATGTTAAATCAATCAAGCGTGCCTTGACAGGAGCATTCTTTTTGTTTTCTGTGTAGGTAAATAACCTTTTCTGCAGGAAATATCGAAATATTTTATTTGAAAAAGTGGCTCGGAATTCAAAATTATGCATGTCTGCCAAATTTCATAACCATCAATCTACGTTTTTTATTTTAGTTTAAGAAAAATCAGAACTTTTTTCCCCAGGGTTTTGAATATACAGGGTGAGTCAGTTTTTTACAGCAGGACTTCACCAGTTCATAGAAGCCATGCTTTAAGGAATAAAAGTTTCCATAAACATATGGGATATTTTCTTAGTTTTGTGTGCTCTAAATTATAATAAATAACCTCTTGGTATAAAATGAAAATATTGAGAAAAGTTTTTCAATGAAAACTGAAAAAAAAAAATTCAACACACTTGCATCTTTTTTTCCAAGCGTTTCCAGACATTTATGTTTATGAGAACTTTTATTCCTTAAAACAGGTTTTTTTATAAACTGGTGAAGTCCTGCTACAAAAAACTGAATCACCCTGTATTCATTGAAAAGAATTCTTTCGGAATTTTTTGAACATGTTATATTTGAAGAACTTTCATTTTTTACTAGGCTAATAACTAACAAACATATAAAAATATGTTGTGTGCTAAAAAAGACTTAAGAGTAAAACTTAAGTTTCCAAGGCCTATTATTTAATTAGTCTTAGACAACACTCGTTTGGGACACAGATTGTATATTGCGAAAGCATTAGAATCAAGGTAGGTAAATGTTACAAAAAATGTAAAAAAAGCCATGTAGGCTCATGGTTATGAAATTCGGCAAGGATTCATAATTTTGAGTTTTAAGCAACTTTTTTCAATAAATTTTTTTTGATATTTCATGCAGAAGTACTTTACCTACACAGAAAACAAAAAGAATGCTCCTGTCAAGGCATGCTTGATTTCTTAGAGAAGAAAATCTGATAAAATTTATTTTCTAATCAAGCAGGCCTGGACCCTAAATGGTCAGATTTAAACTCGAATTTTTTTTTTTGTAATTTATACCTATAAATTCGCTTATCATGGGACACACTATAAAAAGTTACAATTATTAATATTGCTGCTCTTCCATCCAGTCATTTTTGGGAAACATTTAGTTATTGTTTAGAGTAATCTGTTTATACTTACCTTACAAGCATTGTTATGATTTGAATGTTGTGTGTATGTTATGTATACCTATTAGAAACATTGATCATTGCATTGTCTGGATTTGTTTGTGCTTGAATTGTATTTGAATTTTGTATGGTTTATAAGGTTGTCTATTTAGGTGTGCATTTAGCAACATGCTATTAATAAATCTATTATATCTACCGAACACCCTGTTTTGTAGGTTTTCCCTAGTCTGCAGTCACCTTAAAACACACACACTAGGCAAATAATTATTATAAGGCACTATTGGAGGTTGGGTAATACTTCTTGTAACGATGATTTTTTTTAGTTATCCAACAAGAAATACGAAAACGGGAAAAAGAACAACTTCCCAATATACCTTCTTTAGAATCATGGCTGCAAGTATATCATAAAAGACATAATGATGGAAATTCAAATGCTCACATATTTTGGACATATCCTGAAAGTTTGGAGAAGAGAAACGACTTGCCACCATCATTACAGAAGTTTAGTCCCAAACTTTTCAAATTTGGTACATTCGATGAGTGGGGAAAATAACTATTGAAAGAAGTGAGACAACTTAGGATTGTCCATTTACTTGCAGCCTGAGTGGAGATGTTTTTTATAGTTCAATATTTTCTTATGTTTCTGTAGGTACTTTATGTATTTAACATATTTGATTGTGTTCCTTCCTTATTACTTTTTAGTGTTTGAGTGTACATCAAATAAATAAATAGTTCAAGAGACTCTGAATAAAGAGCTATTAGGTCCAATAATATCGATGTCTGTGTATTTATTTTTTATAGCAGACACCTCTCACCTCCTCCTGTCCCAGTTTTCCTTCTGTTATCCTCTTTTTTTTCTAAAGACATTAAAACAAAATTATAATTTTGGCTTTCTGCTAGTTCTACATTAGACATCCCGGATTACCCAGCTAAAAGCCCCGCGTGATCACCGTGCATTTCATACAACCAATCACATGTTTGATTTTGAAATACAGTAGAAGCTCAATTATCCGGATCCCGATTATCTGGAATCCGCTTTATCTGGAACAATATGGATTTTTAAAACCACCGCTTTATCCGGAATGATCGTGGTCTGTATCCGAAATTTGAAAGAAAATTCAAGTCCTCCGCTTTATCCGAAATTGCAACATAAAATATGTACTGTTAATACATACATATTTAGGAATGCATTTCCTCAGGAATAATACAATATTTTTCACTGGTGAGATGCTAGAATTTCGCAAAATTTGCCCATAAAAAACTGGTTTGTTTCCTGTCTGCTTCACTTCCAATAAGAATAATAATTCTACTTCAGTTATGTAGATAGGTACTGTCCCCTTTTTGATTTTAATTTTCAATTTACCGACTTCCTAGTAAGGAATCGTCTTTAGGGAAGTAAACATATAATGTGGTTCATCAATTTAAAAAAGGTAAAAAGATGATTGTAGCAACAAAATATGATACATGAAAAGCAATTATTGATGATCGAATTTATTACTATGTTGAGTTGTTTTTAAACAATAAAAAAAAAACATGAAACTTAGGTAGGCACCTACATTATCTCATATTTGTTGAAAACTCGAACTTCCACTTATTCACATTACTTGGGATAATCGAGCTTCTCCTGTACCAACAAGTCTTGTTACTAACAACTGTAACTTATACTATAACAAGCGCCCCTTCGTTACAACTTGTAATTACAAATGCCAATATTTACAATTGTTACTGAGAAACACTTGTACTTTCGTGAAACAAGGCCCTGAAGGCTGAAATCAAGAGGCTTATCTTATTCATTGCGACTGTGGAATAGTATTGGATTCTTCTTGACATAAATAAACTGTGCTCATCTATGATGTGACTTGTAAAAAAAACGCCAATCTTTGTTAGGATTTATTAAGTCGGAATTAAATAATACATTTTTTGTGAAGAAAAATTATACACTATAAAACCTGAATTTCTCATCTTGTAGATAGCTATCATAGTATAAGTAGGTACATAAATAATGTACTTACTTTATCATTTAATTATTCGGACCTAATTCTAATATGACAAGTTTAAATGATGAACTCTAATTTTCACGAACATTATTCTGCCTTTAATACGAGTAGATTTTAGCAAACTATAAAAAAGTAATAAATTAAAACCTCCAGTAGGTACGGTATGTTACATGAGGTACCTAAGTAATAAAATCATACCATTAGTTTAGGTAGGTACTTTTAGAAAACTAGAGATTATAATTGGAAATATTATTTAGGATCACAAAATGTGGTAATATAGTCATGTTTTGCATGAACGTATAGGTAACTATGGTGATTAAGTAAAATAACAAGCGACGATCTTTAACTTCAGTTTGGTTCATTGTCTTTTCGCGACACATGGCCACGGAATGATGCTTGAATCTTCACAGCAGCTTTATTTAACTCAGGATCGGAGAGGTCGATATCCAATTCTTCGCCAAGAGCCTGAAAATTAGAAATCAAAAGTCAAATGGAACATACACAACATTTTTAACACAGTACATATATAATGCAACAAAGGAAGGTTTGTTTCCGTGGCAGTAGGCCTAGGCAGTCAGTTTTTAGATTGGAAGTCAGTTGGATTTCAGTACTACAGTGGTGAAGGAAAATTGTGACAAGTGAAGTGAAATCAGAGATTAGCGAATAGTTGTGTGTTAGTAGTGATAATATAAAAGTAAATATTATTTGGACTTTGCAGATTATTGTTATATGTTATAATAGTTATGTTGTGTTGTGATTGTGACTATTTTAAAATAAAGAATAAACAATTTTGTAAGACTTTTTAATTTGAAACAATAAAAGTAAGAACTTTACAGTGGTGTCAGAAGTGGGTTAAGTTCCAGCAAGAAGATTAATCAACTTACAGGGAATCTAAACAAACCTTCCTTGCTTGCTGGGTGTAAATATGCAATGTAAAACATTGATTAGTGGAACATCTCACCACACTCCTAATTAAGTTTTTCTTAATACAGTGTGGTCCAGTTTTTTTATGCATAAAATTCAGGGAACGACAGAGAATCGAAAAATAATATGAGTTTGCTTTATCAACTATATTCGTAGAAATGCTTCGTTAAGAAAATACAAGGTTTTTAAGTTTTATAAAAAAAATCGTATTTTTGAAATATGTATACAATAAAAATCGACTGATTGCAATAATTGGAAATTTTGTACAGCATTTGTATGAATGTGTTAATTGAAGTACATGATGTAGGTAATAATCCCTATGAAATTCAGTGGCGGTTTAATTCAGTGGCGGAGGTCTGGGTATGTCGTTACTTTTTTTAAATAATTTCTACGCCTTGATGAAAAGGAAAAGCAATTGACAAAAGAGGAAAACCAAAAGCAAAAGACTGTTATATAAGAAATAAATATAAAAAACATAAGAAACTGGACCACCCTGTATATTGATATTCACTAAATGCTTTTTTTACAAATTACCACATTCAACTCTGAAGAATATTGACAGTGGTATAGTAGGATTAACTTTAAAAACCTTCTTGCGCATCAATCGCATAAATAGTGTATTTTTAAGCGATCCAATTTATGAATATTTTCACCGCTTTTTAAATTGGCTTTCTGAAATTTTCCCTAGTCAGGTCATATTAGCGTAGTGGTTTACTGTGAAAATTGCATTTCACTTCGTTTGAAAACGTGCCTTAGAATGGATTTTTAAATTTAACAAAACCAAAATAAATGGTAAAATTGAAC
Organism: Malachius bipustulatus; assembly: GCA_910589415.1. Classification (NCBI taxonomy): domain Eukaryota; kingdom Metazoa; phylum Arthropoda; class Insecta; order Coleoptera; family Melyridae; genus Malachius; species Malachius bipustulatus. The sequence goes on along the minus strand of OU342630.1, from coordinate 85,341,826 downwards.
AATTTTGCCCCTTTTCCTTTGCCCGCCACTGGCTGACTTTACCTAAAAAATACTATTTTTTACACTACCTTCAATAGAACTGAAAAAGTGAAAAGGGAGCTTTGAAAACTGAAAATTTGAAATTTTAGAGGAATAAACATAATTTAAAAATTATTCGAATATCTCCGCCATTTTTCTTATTTGCTTCTTGAAAATTTTTAGAGTTAAGGGTTATTAGTATAGTTATCTACTGGAAAAATTTCAGTTCGATTCGTACAAAAATAGAAAAATAGAATAAACGGCTATATAGAAATTTAGACTTTTTTACCCTTTTCCTACCCACGCCACTGGCTTAATAATAAAAAAATGCAAATTTTATTGCAATAACTAAAATTTCAATAACTATTCTTCCAATAATGCTAATTTTGTCTAAAAGTTTTTGTTTCTAACTTGCTTATTTAGAGGTTCAAAATCTATCAATTTTTCCTAAAATTTAAAAGGCAGCCATTTTGGAACGGCTCTTCCGTTTTACTCAAACACAGAACCAGACGACTACTTGCAGTTATATATTACTACAAAAGAAATTTCAGCCCCCTAAATTGAAAACTGCGACCAGAAACCATGCCTCATGACCGTTTTTTTTTTTTGGAAATTTGGAGGGACACCCTGTAAAAGTAACAAAACTTTAGGAAAATACTTTTTACGAAAATCAAACGTCATCTCTAAGTTTCACAAGAGTAAAAAATTTCGTTCATTAATCTTGAAAGGTGAAGCTACAGGACCGTTTTTAAAATTTTAGAGAAATAAACATCATGTAAAAAAAATTCAAATAACTCCGCCATTTTTCTTATTTACTTCTTGAAATTTTTAAGAGCTAGAGGCTATTAGTATAGTTGCCTGCTGTGAAAATTTCAATTTAATTCCCTCAAAAATGTGCTCATAAATTGTTAGAAAAATTTAGCGATTTTTACCCTTTTCCTACCCACGCCACTGGCTTATTAATAAAAGTAATGTAAATTTTATAACATTAAATCAAATTTCAATTAATTTTCCTCCAATCATGTTGATTTAGTTTCAAAGTTATTTTTCCATCTTACTCATACAGGGGTTCAAAAAAAAGTAATTTTTCCAAAAATTCAAATGGCCGCCATTTTGAAACGGCTTGGCCGATTTTGCTCAAGTACAATACCAGACCAGTTCTTATAAATATCTTACTCCCACAAAAATTTTAGTCCCCTAGATTGAAAACTGCGACCTGAAATGAGATGACAAAAACGGGATTTGGGGAATTTTGAAAGGACACCCTGTAGAAGTAACGCGACTTTAGGAATTTTTTTCAACTAAAATCTAAAGTCATTCCAAAGCTTTACAAGAATCCAAAATTTCGTTCACTAATCTTGAAAGATAATCTACAGGAGCTTTTTGAAAATCGAAAAATCGTGATTTTGGAGAAATAAATATATATATATATATATATCGTGGGCAGGTGAATTTTGGAAAACCACTTTTTCGTAATCTGGGGGTCATGATCGGTGGACATTTGATGAGTTTGGGTGATTTTTGGAAAGTGATGTCGTCCTCAATAGTGTATTTTTTTGTTAAAAAATACACTAAAAGTCAGATGTGACGTTACACTAACCGTCCGAATTAATATTTTTAATTTCACCAGAAAATGTCAAACAGTTAATTGTCAAGTTGTGAACGAGCGTAAATTATTGAAGGAAATGATTCAAATATGAATTGAACCGCTTACGTCAGTTTGAGAGCCACTGACAACTACATAAAATTTATTCACGTAATGACATTCTATCCTCTGTGTTGTGCATTTAATTCTCATTTAAAACCAATGTTGACGTATACTTATTTATGCGGGATGGAGTGTTTAGACAAACTGGACGGTTACTATAAAAACCACGTATATGAAACAAAATAAATCGAACTATCAAATGGAGGTGTATTATTAATCGATACGTATGACTTTTTAGACTTTATTGGACTATATTACACTTATGTGAGAAAGTAGTGTAGTCCTGAAGCCTTCAAAAATACCTACCTACCTGCCACTTATTAGAGTAATATTCATGTTGTCTTTATTATTATTATTATTTCTACTCTATGATGTTTGATTGGTTGCATGCCTATTCATTTCATATTCATAATATTATTTCTCTGTCACCAGTTTTCCAACCCTTTCAAAAAAAAAACAAAAACAGAAAATCCATATTTTTATTTCAACTTCTGCTATACAGGGTGTTAACTACCAACTAGTACAAAAAAAAAAGGAGGTGATTCTACGACTTATTCTAAGAAAAAAGGTTTATATTAAAGTGGGTCCGCAAACGCACTGTTTTCGAGATACAGGGTGTTCAAAAAATGTTTTTTTCGTACTTTTATTTCGATATCTCAAGAACCGTTAGAGCTACAGGCTTCAGATTTTGTACAGATTTTTACATTAAAAATAGCTAAGTACCTTTAAGGCTCCAAACTAATGTTCTAAGATATGCCAGTGGTGGAGATTTTAGAGTTGCGTAAGGGTTTCACAACCCTAATTTTTACGGCATTGGAAAAATTGTAATTTTGAGAGCAAATTTCAAAGCGCCAATGTTTTTTTACACAAAAAAGTAGTCCTGGTCAAAAGCTGTAGAAACCACCGTTCTCGAGAAAAAAAGGCATTTCATGATAAAAAACGTACAGAATTCAACATGAACAAAAAATTTATTTTCAAAATTTTCCATACTATAACATGGCACAAATTCAAATTTGCACCTATTTTTCTTGTACTTGTAGCCAGATTGTTTTCAACTTCGTCTAGAATAAATACATAATAAATAAAATAAATACATTTCTGTTTCTGTTCATGTTGAATTTTGTACGTTTTTGATCATAAAATGCATTTTTTTCTCAAGAACGGTGGCTTCTACAGCTTTAGACCAGGAGTACTTATTTGTGTAAAAAACATTGGCGCTTTGAAATTTTCTCTCAAAATAACAGGGAGGTAAAACCCTTACGCAACCCTAAAATCTCCACCACTGGCATATCTTAGAACATTAGTTTGGACCTTTAAAAGTAGCTAGTATTAATGTAAAAATCTGTACCAAAGCTGGAGCCTGTAGCTAAAAGGGTTCTTGAGATATCGGAAAAAAGGTAAGAAAAAACAATTTTTTTGAACACCCTGTATCTCTAAAACGGTGCGTTTGCGAACCCATTTTAAAATAAACCTTTTTTCTTACAATAAGTCGTAGAATCACCTCCTTTATTTTGTACTATGTAGTTGGTAAGTTAACACCCTGTATTATTTTTCATATCGTTCGGTATTAGAAAAAAATTTTAGCACTTTTTTAAAGTTTTAGCACAAAAAACAAAATTTTCAAACATTTTATCACTCAATGTATAAAAAATTATACGGCAAGCAATATTAGGTCATATCGACGTCATTTAAATACAATATATGACTCATTCGGTGCAAAAATATTTTTCTCAAAAAAATTAAACAATAAAATTTTGAAATATTGTTTTCTAATATGACCGATCTTAGGTTTTCTTTTTTTTTGTGGATATTTTAGCAATTTAGCAACATTTTTTCTAATTTTACCAACATCGTACATATTTTCAAGATCCCAATGGGTGAGCATCTAATATTGTTAACCATAACCACCCTTTACAACAACTCAACACAAGTGCATAATGATGGGTATTTTTTTATTATCCACGAAGACGGGGCGAGTGTTGTAACCTACGAGCTGGTAATAGCCATTTATGCTCAGGTGAAATAAAAATTGACATAAGCATTGAAAAATGAGGTCATTGTAAAGTCGAACTGTCATTTCTATTCAACTATATAATAACGTAGGTATAGGTACTTAGCACTTAGCTAAAAATTTGACCACATAGACAAATATTAAAGTTGAAAAAGAAGAGAATTTTCGGCTTCAATATTGTGGAGTAGGCAGGCAGATACATTAAAAACTAAGCGGCATATTCAAAACATTTTAATTAAGTAAGAATCAATATTAAATAGAATATGTAGGATGTAGGTAAGATACGCTATTTACAACCAGTAAAGTACGAAAATCCTATACGAGAAGTACTAGAAAGCATCTATTTCTTCCATTGGTGGCAAATTTTGTATTTATATTCCTTTCTTATTTACTTCGATCGTTTAACGATCACAATACATTAAAATATGGTCCAATGTTGAAATGAAAAAAAGTTTTATGGGTGGCACTCTGCCAAATAGTGCACTCTAGGGAGATATAATCTGGGGATAACTGCCAGTAATACATAAATATCTCATCCTAATCTTTAGTGCAGATCGAATCCAGTGAAATAATAAAGTGATATATTAGCTAAAAAAAATTGGCCCTTACAATAGCAACTAGAAAAAAGTTAAAATAAAAGTTGCTGGCAATTGAAGAGATTCTATAAAGTGGATGCTTCGATCTTACGTTGTATCTGATTTTTTTACACAACTTTTGGAGTTTGCTGTTACAATCTAGAAATTTAGGAGCTTAAAATACATGCATAGTAAGGTATATTATTATATGAGCGATTATGCGATGTCATTATTCAGGAGATAATGACAATGCCACACACAGTTCATCAAGTAAGTAATGGTCATAATCGTGAATGTAATACTATTCTTTTTCTAGTCTTATCCTAGTATATGAAAATCAAACGGCAGGATCTCCTTGTGCAACAAGAATTTAAAGTAACGTGACAAATTTTATATTTTTACATGAAATTTAGGATTAGGATAAAGAAAAAACCATCACAATTTAGCGTGTTCAGTAACACTTTATAATAGGTTCTTGCGGAAAAGTATTATCAGAATTTGTCATCATTCTCTAGTGCTCGTTGCAAACACTTAACTTTATGAATCCGCGAACGGAAAAAAAGCACATAAATTATAACAAAGAAAAAGCGCATATAACAAAAACAAAATGCCAGAATAGAGCTTGAGAGTATTTAAATTTTTAGCGGCATAAAACAACCAGAAGAAGAAAAATAACAATTATGTTAAGGGCATTAATCTGTTGGAAACATTCCATTTATACAGCGGCAATTGCACAGTATACCGTTAGAACGCCTGAAAACGTTTCTAAAAAGTCGGAAAGATTATATTTCTAAGCCGCCACAATCCAAATAATTTCAACTTTATTACGTCTAGATAATAAAAAACTTCTACAAACCTCATTTTCTTTGGGTTGAGGAGAAGTGGGTTGCTTTTCCTTTTCATTTTGTTTCCTTGTCATGTGACCCCTGAAGGACGCTTGAATTTTTGTGGCAGCATGCGTTAGTTCTGAAAATAATAAATATCGTTGAAATATCGGTAAGAAAGTGAAAGCAGCTTTAAAAAAATTGCTTCATGCTATTCTTATTTGTTATTGTTATTATTAATAAAATATTATTATCATAATGTTAATATCATATTGTACCTATACACATATAGTCTAAAAAAGTTGATTGCAACAAATTTTAACCATGCACAATATCATTGTCATAAACGGAGAGACAAGAAAGGAGAGATTCGTGGGTTCATTTTAAGAAAATTTAAAAGAAATTAAAAACAAACAACTGGTTCTCCCACTAAATAACATTTTTTTACAAAATACTTATACTTATTATTATTTTGCATACAATCACTTGCCGCTTGTGTTAAGGAGTGTTTATTTTTTAAACACCGAGTGCACATGTACACCTCTTCTCTGTTGAGTTGTACGTCGGTCAATGCCATAGAGATAGATCTTACTTGCAGTTTACAGTATTTTTTCTACTCCCAACCTTTAATCTGCATATTAAGTATGAATCACCAGTGCTTTAATGGGTCTCATTAAGATACAAATTTTCATTAAAGCACTGGTCAAGCTATCCAATGGCAGAGGAGCATTTGCAATCGAATCGGGTCCTTTTCGCTCACAATCGGGTCGGCAAACCAACCGAAGTCACAGAGTTGTCATACTCACGACAAAAATTGCCTTGTGATATAAGTTCTGTATTTCTGAAAAAAATTCTGAACGTTTATTTAATTTAGAACATAAGTAACATTCAAAGAAAATTTATCAAGATTTTATGTTACCTTAATTAATTTGATAGGTAGGTATATCGTGTAAAAGATAGGAAGATAAAGTATTATATCATTCGTAGCGGTCCGTGATAGTATTCAAAGCAGCAACGCTGCGACCGTGACCGTCGCGTGCGCAGGTAAACAATATCGTAATTAATGGCTGACAATGTTATTAAAATTATTACTGAAAATCAAAGCGTAAAATTCGGATCTCGAACTTCGCATAATAAAAATTACGCAGTAGTGAGTAGTGCCCTTAAACTTGATACTAAAACATGTCTCAGCAGAATAATCTTAGCGACGAAGAGAAAATTTGGTACCTAATATGCGTAAGCAACCTATCTTAACCTCAATGATCCGCAATTGTACACGGGTCATTGTTAAAATATATAATTTTTCAATCTTTTCTATGAAATAAAAAAGGGTCGTAGAAAAAATAGTGTATGGAACTCGCAGATAATGGCTATTAATACGCTCTTATGATGGTTAAGACATTCGCGTACGGATCGTATCTTAACCATCATACTCGCGTATTAATAGCCTTCATTATAAGCTCGTTGCATAATATACTATTTTGTATTATAAGAGCAGACTCAACTCAACACTACTGCCTTCTGCGTGTTAGGAGAGATTGTAGCTCCCAGGAACTCCTTAAAAAAATTCGCAGGTTGTTTAAATGGGCGTATGCCAGCTCGACCAAGATACCCAATTTAAATTCCTTAACGTCGAACTCAAGGATTAACATTCGTTCCGGTCATAAAACACGAAATTGGAGAATTTCCTGAAATTATGAACTGCTTAGCTAACATTTTTATTCCATAGTTGCCAAACTGACCTCTAATAAGAAGATCTGAATATTTGTGTCAGTCACAAGACATAAAATAACACACTTATTAGGTACTTAAATATAAATTTGTTACTTCAAATTCAAAGTATGCAATAATTCTTATTTACTTTTACATTTCAGAATTTTTAACTTTCATTTTCATCACTGGCATGGTCGGATTATTTATGTCTGTCTGTCTCATTGAACAGAAAGAGTAACATTGTTTTGAGTTTTTCTTCATATCATAAAAAATAATCAGATAGATATTTCCTCAGGTTTAATAAATTATGCATGAGAAAAAAATAACCGCATACGGTCTTACATCGTAAATACAGCTCATCGATTATTTATTGGCGGAGAATTCTTGAAAATTGATAAGCAATAAAATTTTTATCGGTATACTCGTGATTCAAAAAAGTCCTATCTAAATGTATAGAGAACAGAAATAATTTAACACTTTTGCATGGATCTCCCTGAACATTCGATTTTTTGTTCGCTCTTATCTTTGTGATTGTCTCGATAATGAGTGTTTATCATTTAAAACGTTCATCCAATTGCACCTGCCATAGGCGGCGTGGTTGATATTGAATACTCGATTGAATATTATCAGGTGAAAATTAACAAGATTTTGTCCATAGTGAGAGTTTTATAAGCATCATTTTTTGCACGCCACTGCCTGAATCAATATTTTTGCTATCTGTCCAGATTAATTCAGAGAATTCTCCGCCAATAAATAACCGATGAACTGTAGTAAAATTTTAAGGAAGTTGACGGGTGTCATAAATAACATTTCCATTATGAGTATTTACACTGCAATTAGTTGCAATTATTAGAATTTCAACTTTTTGCTCAATCATTACTGACATTACATTTGGTGAATATCAAACGAATTTTGCCGAAATTTCCCGCAAAACACGTTTAGTTTTCGAAATATGTATCATGTTTTTTATGATTTGCTGAATGATGTGCTGAAATTTAATCTTTTTGAAAGCGCAAACTTATGACAAAAAAGTTTTCAAAAAAAGATGGAAAACAAAAATAACCCATATGGTGCGAAATTTTTGGCGGGCACTGTATATCGTAAATTATTAGTCGATGGCGTAGTATGGTGTCGAAACTCTGATTATTAGTCATGCGATCGGGCGATTTCTGAAAGATATACTACACAAATATTATAAACATAAGCTATAGAAGTGTTGCAGGGATGAACCTGGAACCAGTCTATAAAACAAAAACACTGGTAAAGATATTTTGTTCAGTCTGGCAACAATGCAACTGGTCTTAAAATGTAACTTTAGTAACAGAAGCAGCTTTGCGGTCTTAACCAATTATTAATTTATCATTTCTCTCTGGAATATATGTATAGGGAAGCCAATCCTAAGTTGAAATCCTACCACTGAAATCCATATGTTGCGACGGTCAACGAAACATATCCAGTATTATAAGCGTCATTATGTAGGTACCTAGTTTAGTGAAACAAGTAGAGCTTCTAAATGCATTTTTAGAGAGTTTTCGAAAAGAAAGTGTTCGTGAAAGTTGTTCTATTCAGCGAATTTCATCACAGTAAATTTATGGAACCAATTTCTGTTATAAGTATCTGGAATTGCTTCAACTAAATAAAAACTTTATCATTTGAAATCAAAACGTTATTATTGGTGGTATTACGAATGTAAGGCCACCATTCCTTATATTGCAAAGATCTGGGTGTAATACCCAAAATCTGTACATGATACTTATATAACCCAATTATTATACCCCAGAAGGGAGAAATTCAGAAGTTCTCTCGCGAGTTATTATTATACAGCTATCGCGACGATCTTAGGGAGCAAATAACGATCTTTCAAGCCTCATTAACTGTGAATTACGTAAAACTTTTGGAGTGGGAATAATCAGTGGGATTCAAATTCTTCTGTGCTTCAAGGCTGTTGGATTAACATATAATTTTATTAAAAATAGAGGTTCTTTAGACAATATTCAACGTTCACTTTTATACTTGCTCTTTGTCGAATCTTTCAAAAATTTTAAAGGAGTTTTACTCATTTGATTGAACGAAGTAGCCAATAATAATAATCAATAGATAGTAAACAGTAATAATAAACATCTAGATAGTCTTAAACATCGAAGAAAAGTCGCTGACCTGCGAGCCTGTTTTACAGATATTTTTATGGGAAGTGTTCACAAGACGCCTGTTTGATCCCACCTAGAACGAGGCCGGATAGAAATACACGTCAAGCCGCAGTAGCTCATCCCTATCAGGTTCAGCTCGTTACACCTCGCACCACCTTATTTCAGACTTCTTTCATGTACAGAAGCGCATCCCTTTGGAATAGCATTCCAAGAGAAGTGTTTCCTGAGGGATACAACCTGCACCGATTCAAAGTGAACGTGAACGATATCTCCGCTCATGCATCGCTCCCAGAGCGCCATAGGGATTTCCTTGCAGTGCATGTGCCTTTTCAATAAAAAAAAAATAAATAATAATAATAATAATAAATTACAAAGAGTGCTTCCGAAGAACACGAGAAATCCTGAAAACCGAAATCTATACTAAAAATAAATCATCTGCGATCACGTCTTTAGCCAGTACCTCCCAGTTAGGTACCCAATACAGTTTTGGCATAATTAAATGGACCCAGACTATGCATGTCACACTGCATTTAAAAGCAGACATAAATAGACTTATCATCTCTAGAAAAGACGGAGGCAGAGGAGGAATGCTGAACATTGAAACTAGTTTCACCATCGCCAGCGAAAAACTAACCATTTAAAACTTAAACAAGGCAATACTTGATAATGATACATCGACAACGACTAATTCAAGCTAGGAAACTAGAAAACGATCAACAGGAAAAAAAAAAACATCAACGCAAAACAATCATGGAAATGAGAACATACAGCATATTATGGCAGGTTGTCCCATCTTGACAAAAAAATCTTAGCTGGATCTGCACAACACGGTTGCAACTGCACAACACGGTTGCAACTGCACAACACGGTTGCAAAACAACTTCATTAGAACATCTACAAGGAATATTACATAGAAGTAAAAAACATATGGTACCAGGAATACCAGGATACATCTTATCCCGTAGCAACTAACACTTCTGAGATCACCATAATTTTTAAGTGAACTTTTTTATTCGAGGTGTTTGTTTGAGGACGGAAGCGAAGCTGAGGTCCGCTAAGCCACCAAAGATAAAAAATAAAATTATCAACGCGTAATGCATTACTTTTTTCTCACTACCACAACTACAAACCACAAAATAAAATAAAAATAATATTTTTAAATCAATTTAATTGAAGAGCATCATAATAATATCTATTTTTGGCACTTTACGGCACCTATTTTTGTTGCACCGTCCATAATTAGAAAAAATCCGTTAGGTACTATGTTAATATTAAATAAACAACTCGGTAATTCATATGTAGGTACTAGATAAATGTTAGAGGTAGGTTAAATTAGAAATACATTTACCACTATACAGGGTGATGCGCGAGAACCTTAGGGCATTTTTATATGGAGAAGTGTTAGGAGTAGAAGTCTAAAAGTTTGTACATTTATGATTTCAGTTTTGACGAGCTAAACTAAAATATTTACAACCCCTCACAATTTCCGGTTATACAAGTTGCCATCAACTTTCTTATTTTAAATGGGACACCCTGTATATTATTACATTTTCAGATTGCCTGAAAAAATGCACTAAAAATGGGGTTTACAGTTCAAAATTGTACCGAGTGGTTTATGAGTTATAAACAAATGAAAATCGCAATTTTCCATTTTCAAAGCAGCTTAGGTCGAAAACGGGTCAAGATATCGGAAAAAGGCTTACATGTCCCTATCCTAGCTTTTTATATACTACGCTAGAGTACCTACAAAAAAAATATTTTTATTATTTTTTTTTAAAATGCTGATTTTTCATCACTTTGTATACAAATTTCATCAGCACCATAAGATACCACGTGAAAAGTTAAGATAGGGACATGTAAGCCGTTTTCATCTATCTTGACCCGTTTTCGACCTAAGCTGCTTTGAAAATGAAAAATTGCGATGTTCATTTGTTTAGAACTCATAAACCACTCGTTCCAATTTTTAACTACAAACACCATTTTTATTACATTTTTTCAGGCAATCTGAAAATGTAATAATATACAGGATGTCCCATTTAAAATAAGATAGTTGATGGCAGCTTCCGGTATAACCGGAAATGGTGAGGGGTTGTGAATATCTTAGTTCAGCTCGTCAAAACCGAAATTATACACGTACAAATTTTTAGACTTCTATTCCCAGGACTTCTCCATATAAAAATGCCCTAAGGTTCTCACGCCTCACCCTGTATAGATAAGCTCTTATTATTATCTAATCACAATGCTCTTTTTAATGGACGTCTCTTAACTCGCTAACATTTTTGATAAAACGCTTGAACAGTATTGACAATAGTACTTACCTATACCTGGTGGAAGTGAAGTATAGGCAAACCTACTTCCCATATTTCCAGAGAAGCGAATGCCTTTGAAGCATGGAAATTAGATAATAAAACGCCGCCTCCGCTGTTTTAGGTTCGCAATGCAAGTTCCGCCAACAGGGCGGGAGGGAAACCAGGTGAGCGGCTGGATGGAAAGGGCAATCAATAAACAGACAACGGCCTGTATTCAGTTACGAGGGAAGTTCTCTTTGATATAATCTGTGTCATTTCATCTAATAATAAAATATATGTGCAGAGAGCTAAAACTGCAGATCTAAAGTTTCTTTGAGTTTGTTTACGTTATCCCAAAGAAGAAAATTCTTTCCTTTCTCGAATTAGGAGATTTGATTTTCCACTAGACTGATTTTCCCTGAATGGTTATAATATTATGATGCCAATAAAAGTAATAATAATAATTATTGTCTCTGAAATTATGAACATACGAACTACAATGCACATTATTCAGGGTCACCACTGAAAAGTGTATAAGGCCATGAAAAAAAAAAGAAGTTTTGCAGATTGCTACTTCCCGTTCTAACCTATAGAAGGGAGAAAATGGTACCAACCAAATAAAATAATTTTGCATTTAATGAGTGTGTGATTTTTTTTTTTAGAATTTAGTTGAATTTCTACTCTAGGTAAACAGTGTGACTAACTAAAGGTCACTACACGTTTTCTGACACTCATATAATCGGTATAACAAAAAAAAAAAAAAAAAACTGTTGAAGATGCAACAAAACGATGCAAAACGATGTCCCTTTACGATTTATATTTCATTGAATTCAAAAAATTTAAATAACGCGTAGTCTTAAATTCGAATTTTTTGAAGTCCCCTGCATAAGTAATTTTTCATTTCAGGAAACAGAATTCAAATTTAGAAGAACATACAGTGTCACACATAAAGTCCGCATCATGAGAATTATTTTTCTTTCGTAGTCAAGGAAAATTTTGACTTGGTTAATAGTTTTTGCTTTAAAAATGTTGTCAAATGACACGCAGACTAGATGTTACGTCATTTTTTATAACTGACAAATTTGACATTTTTGCAACAATCAAAAAATTACAAAATACGGCTTTAGTTGTTGTTAAATTTTTTTTAAATGTCACAGGGGAAAAAATTGTTTGATATTTAATTTTTCAACCATGTAGGTACCAAACTGAGCATTTCTGAGGTTTCAAAAATTTCTACACTTGTATAAATTTCTTCCTATCAAAAACTTTTCATTTTTTTTATTCTCATACATTGTTGTTTGTTCTAATACCGTTTGCTTAAAAAAATTCAAAAACGTCAGTGAAAGCTATGTTAAAATTAGTACAAACTTGGGATAAAGTTAATATGTGAGATCCTTCTGAATGTCTCCAAGTCGCAGGAGATGATAGACTTCCTAGACTCAGCAGGTTTATTAATAAAATGCCCATAAGTGATGCGAAAGGTATTTTTCGCTGGGATTATTTTCGGTGTATGTAAAAAAAAATAATAAAGGCAAATGTTTAGTTATTTGCACAAGTTATATCCATTTTGCATCAAGTTGGCACCGATTTTAACAGCTTTAGCTGACGTCTTCTATTTTTCTGAGAAAACGGTTTTTATAACAAAACTAGAAAAAAAAAATTGAAAATATAAATTTGATACAAAGGAATCATTTTGTGCAAGTTTAGAAATTTTTGAAAACTCAGAAATGCTCAGTTCAACAAATTAAAAAGCTTTCTTTTACAAAAGGGTTCAAAATTGGTACATGGATGAATGATGAAATATCAAACATATTTTTACCCTGACAGTTTATAAAATTTAGAAAAACAATGCCATATTTTATAATTTTTGCAGGTAATGTCAAATTTGACAGTTACAAAAAGTTGCGTGACAACTAACGTGTATGTCATTTGACATAATTTTTAAAACAAAAACTATTAGCATAATCAAAACTTTACTTGAACGAAAAGAAAAAATATTTCTCATACGATGCTTTAAGCGGGTCACTCACTAGGGAGCATGCTGAGCAACATGTTGGTCAACATGCTTCTCAACAAAACGTAGCGAACTCACACATCAGGAAACATGTTGGGCGACTTCAGTTGACAAAATGTAGCCTATAACAATAAACCTAGACATGAATCTGAGTTCAAAACTACAATGCCAAGAGACTTTCAGAATTATTTAAGAATAAATGATGTAGCATTTGCCACATTGTTACATCTTGTGAGGCCCAAGATTAAAAAACATGATACAGAATTTAGAGAATCGGAAAATTTAGAAAATCATAATTTTTTAATCATTTATCAATTAATTCATTTATTGCTTCATTTTTTTAATGTTTATTCGAATAATATTTGCTCTTTATGTCCCATAAACACGGATAAGATTCATATAACTCTATGAACTCTCTCTAAAATTCTTTGTTGTCGCTGAAAGACATCACGAACGCAAAACTTAAGTCGCAAATCGTTTAAAAATTTAGTTTGAACCGAATAAAGAAATCGTCAACCAGTGCAGGGAACCACACACCTAAGCAACATGCTCGGCTCACGTTGCGGCTTTTTGGTCTGGCGCTAGGAGCCTGCAACATAGCAGCATGTTGACCAACCAACACACACATTTGGAAACTTGTTGACGGCAACTCCGTTGACCAGAATGTTGCCCAGCATGCTCCCTAGTGAGTGGCCCGCTTTATGTGGACTTTAAGGACTTTATACTTTATGTGGAACATTGTATAGTCTATTCTGTCGATAAAGTAGAAAGTATAGATATTCATAACTTTTACATAGATAACTCAACCGGCATCGGCAGATATTCTTAGTGGAAAAATAGTCATATAATAACGTTGGTATAGTTCACATTTAACGAAGAGATAAATCTTCCGCACCGACTGGCATTAAATTAAAGCCTATTAGACCCTAGCAAAGCCAGTTGGACAGAATTTCACTCCAAACTCATTCCGGTCCTTAACATGTCCCGATGGCAACATACGAGATGAGACATTCAGACGGCAAACAGTGAGACGAGTACTGACATCTAGCCTGACATCACTTGATACAAACAAAGGCATCAGGACCAGACAATATTGCTTCCTGAGAATATGCGCTCCAGAGTTAACAAACATCAACACGCTCTCATCTAAACAAGCTATATCAAAGGGGAATGTTTCCTCAGTCCTGGAAATTCGCACGAGTAAAGCCTATCAAAAAGTGAGCTTATTCAATTTAGGGGGATCTATTCTGTATTCACTATGCCGTCACTCATCATGAGCTCATGACGAAAAGAGTGGAGGGTAGAGGGATGTAACGTTGGATGGAGAAGTGAATTATTAAACTTTCATAATTTTTTTAAAATAAAGTTCCCAAAAAACTTGTAAAGAATATTTCATATTCAAACAGTTGCTGATAAAATAATATTTTATTTATTTTTTTATTTTATTTATATAAAATGGAATACAAACGGGACAAACCCAAAATAGTATTCACTATTGCTAATTGATGTGAAATTACTTTCATAAACATAACAACATTAATCAATTATTTAATAACTAATATAAACATAATTATAACAAATTAAACTGACATACAATAACAAGTACCGTTAATGTGTTACCCAAAAAAACCCATTTAAACGAAACAAATTGACACAATAATAAATTATTGCATCAATTATACCTACTCAAACATTTTTTATGTAGTGCTTCAATGCACGATCGAGTTGAGAAGGTGAGAGGGCGAAAACATCCGCCCCAGAGAGACCACATAATGTATTGCAAGTTCTCAGGCAGCGATTTAGAGGAGAGTTCTGATAATAATTTGTGGCAGATGCATTCAAATAAAACACGTTCTTAATTCTAGTGTTATGCATGGGTACTGTATAGTGCAGAAATGCAGTAATGTCAGGAGAATCAACCAAATTATTAATAATTTTTGAAATAAACTTGGCTTCCGAAAGCTTCCGGCGATCTTCAAGTGAATACAAAGCAAGTTTTTTCACTATCGAGTTTTGATCACCCATATTATTAAAACATCTTTTTTTGACAATTTTTACAAACCGATTCTGTATAGAATTTAGTTTATCTATGTAGATAGAATAGCATGGACTCCATATAATCGAGCAATAGCCCAATAAGCTATTAACAAAAGCCATATACAAAGAGCGTAAAGCAAAAGGATCCCTGAAACCATAAGAGGCCCGTGTTATAAAACCCAGCATTCTGTTAGCTTTTTTTGAGACATAATATATGTGCTGATCAAACATCATTTTGGAGTCAAAAATAATACCAAGGTCCTTTATACTATTAACCCTATCAAGCTTGGTCTGACCTATTGCATAGCTATTTTCTATTATAAATTTATTGCGTGAAAAGGTGATGTGCTGACATTTTTTTAAATTTAAAGGCAAACGGTTTTTTTCACAGAATGTTTCTAATCGTTTGATATCTTGCTGTATTAGGGTACTATCCTCAAAACATTTTATCGAATGAAAAATTTTTAAATCATCAGCATACATTAGAAATTTAGCAAATTTAAAGCATTCTGAAATTTTGTCTATATAAATATTAAACAATAAGGGTCCCAGATGGGATCCTTGTGGAACGCCAGAAGTAACTACGCGAAAAGACGATGTACAGTTGCCCAGTCTTATAGCCTGTGACCTGTTAGACAGATATGAAGCAAACCATCTCAGAAGACTGCCGTGGACACCGGTCCCAGCAAGCCGCTCTAGCAATATATTATGACTTATCTTATCAAACGCCTTGCTAAAGTCCGTATACACAGCATCTACCTGAGTACCTTCATTTAGATGTCTTAAAACATACTCTGAATACAAAAATAAGTTACTTTCCACAGATCTACATTTGACAAATCCATGCTGCTCAATATTTAACAACTCCTTAACCTTAAAGTATAAGTGATCCCGAACTATACTCTCAAAAATTTTCGATATTATCGATAGTTTGGAAATAGGCCTGAAGTTAGTAATTAACTTGCTATTTCCCGACTTTGGAATAGGCAGTATGAATGCCTGTTTCCATACCTGAGGAAATACACCCTCCTGTAATGATTTGTTGAAGATAAGAGACAAGGGTTGCAACAAACCCTCTTTACAAGCCTTTATGAAGACAGAAGGGATACCATCGGGACCAGGTGATGCACTCTTTAGTGCTGATATTCTCTCCCCAATCACCTCCTCATCCATTGTGATCGCATATATCAAATTACTGCCTTCATCTGCAATTTCAGGATTATATTTTTTATCTGAGCTCTCAAATGACAAGGAAAAAAATTCCGAGAAGGCGTCGCACACATCCTGGCAATCGGTATATACTTTATTATCATAAATAATTGAATCGAGAGAGTTTTTTGCCCTCTTCTTATTATTGACGAAGTGCCAGAATTTTTTTGGATTATTAATCAGATTAGATTCGGAATAAGCGATATAATCCTTGTAGTCTAGGTTAATTAGATGCTTGGAACGCCCTCTCAGAACTTTAAATGACAAATAATCAATCTCATTATTATATTTTTTCCACCTTGTATGTAGTCTCCTTTTTTCCCTAATTGCGTTAATCGTACTTTTGCTAAACCACGACGGAAAGCCATGGTATTTTTTTCGTTTCTTTGGAACATGACACTCAATCAAGTTATTAACAATGGCATAGAACACCGATGTACATTTTTCGACATTGCACCTAAAAAATAATTCACCCCAATTTGTCTTTAACAAACTTTCGTTGATTGCCGCAAAATTTGCCTCACTAAAATTGAAAACTCTCGAACAATATTGTCGTACAGGCTTCATATTGTTCTCCCCAACTTCAATACAGAATTCCAATGTGCAATGACACCTATCCTCACGGACCAATGGCGTGGCACATATATCTACACTACTAATATCGAATTTATTACAAAAAATTAGATCCAAGATATTTCCAGCTTGATTTCTATGAGTACAGAATTGATACAAATTTATGAATGATGTACTATCAATCAGCAAGCCAGAGTTAGGATCTGAATAGTTACTAGGTTTACAGTTTTTATTAATATCATCATAAATCCATTTGATCTGAGGAAGGTTGAAGTCTCCACAGAGGACTATTAAATCATTGGAATTCCTTACAAATAAATCATTAAGCTTTGTGCAAAATAATCTTAGAGCTACAAAATCACCCGGCGGTAAATAAACACAACCCACATGACACTTAACATTACCATTTCCAGGGACTATAGTGACCCAGATATCCTCCGCCTCGGAAAACCATGACTCCTGAGAAAAACTAACCATTGTTTTATCAACTGCAATGAGACATCCACCACCCTCTGACTTCACTGATGAACTCTGCTCCCGATCTCGACGATAAACATTGTATCTTTCACAAATTACCTCTGAACTATACACTGATTCATTCAACCACGTCTCTGTCAAACATATCACATTATGATTAGACAGAAAAGAATTTTGGTAAGTTTCGGTTAGCTTGGACTTAAGTCCACGAACGTTCTGATAAAAAAATGATATATCCATTCAATCAACTGCAAAAGCAATACAGCAGTATGTTACACCGCACACGCGTTTCAGTTAATCTTCTTTAAATCTTCTTCCGATGTGATCCTGATAATCGGAGATCTGTCAGACTTTCTTGCAAAAATCCGACCATCTCTAACCCAGACGTATTTAAAATTGCTCCTCCTAGCAGTCTCCTTTGCCTGTCTAAGCATCGACTTCGTTGCAGTTGTGAGGTGTTCATTTATAAATAGGCTATCTGAGACATTAGCAATCGTCAATCCAGCAGCCCGATTCGATGATGAATTTCTCCTAGTCTTCGCTGCCGCCAAAAACTCGTCCCGTTTGTTTCTACTGGAAAACTTGACGATTACCGACCTAGGACGTTCTCCCATCTTATGATATGCACGAAAAGCGCGATCTACATCAGATCCAGCAACAGAGCATCCAATGTCACTACCAATCACTTCCAAGACCGAGTGCAGATTCTCATTTGCTTTTTCTTGAATTCCCTGAATTTCCAAGCTGTTTGCTCTTGCATCATATTCTAATCTTTCAATTCTTGCAGTCAGAGAGATTACTTGATTTTTAAGACCTATATTGTGGTCTGCAATAATTTGCATTTGCTTGAGTTTGTCATCAAATTTTTTTATCGTTCCCTCGAATGAACCAATCCGGTCGGTGCAAAAGCTTATATTTAATAATACATTATCATATTTCGCATGCAGGGACTTCAGTTCCTCCTTGATTTCCCTTAATAAAACATTTGTAGTCGAGGGGTCTGCTGACTCCCTATCCCCTTCATCGACGCTACCAGAACGGGCCGCCAGTGCTCCGACAATCGACGTTCGCTTGGGTGCAACAGGACGGCATGCAGCGCAAAACCAGTAGGTATCCGGTTGTACAAACCTCGCCATGTCCGGTTTACTCAAGCCCACACATTTGCCATGATAAAATCGGTCACATGTGCCGCAACATTTTATTCCAGGTGTTTTATTAGTGATCCCAGAGGTGCAGGTTCCACAGACAGGCATCGTGAGTCAATTAAATTCGTTCCGAATTTAACTCGTACAAATGCAAGAATCACTATCACCAGCACCAGCTGATTATTATTATTGAAGCGATAAGGCAATCCAAAATATAGTAATTTACGAGGCACAAAAGCAGCAAAATAGACGAAACCACTGTCTCTAGCTTAAAGAAAAATTGACTGTAGGATAATACACAATATTTAACAACTATTGATATAACACACAACAGTAAAACTCAGCTCTTTACCACTAAAAATCTCGGATTATTAAGAGCGTAAATATCACACCGTGCACCGATTTATATGAAAATGAAGTGAAAATGAAGATATAAGGCTGCTTTCAAGTGTAGAAGTCAACTTCCAAACATACGTTCAAGTGTCTCATCTGCACGTGTCCAAGACTCCTAGTATATGCGTCAGGAAGACCAACACTCTTAAGCCCACATAAGTTGTAACTCAGAGCGCTTGGAACAGCAAAAGATCTACACATATGCCAGGTTGACTCCGAAAGTTTACTTAACATCATGGTAGACCTCATCAGCGAAGAGTAGAATCATGGTCTGTAAAAGCACAACAGCTGATGATGTCTACTGCAGCTGGAGAAAAAGTTGTGAGCAAATCTCAATGGACATGTACCTAAATAACACTCCAAAGAGTACCGTCAATATGATCAATAAATTTTGTCAAACAACTACTTTTAAACTCTACATTATTATGTGATAATACTGTTACGAATAAATAAAAGGGTGCCACCAGTAAGCGATCAACAACAGCTGACGTCCTGTACACTTCTGGATCCCTGATACCCCGACGGAATGATCTCGCTGAAAACTACGGGAAATGAATGGAAAATTCTAGTCATTTCCTGTGGAGAAGTTCCAGAAATGGATGTTTGTATGTCTGGAAGCCGAAGGTCTAGGAAGGGAATATTCTCGAGATCTTTCTCTTCTAGCAGTGTGCGAAGGAACCAAGCGACTAGTGGCGATATAGACAGTGCGGTATTCCTAAGTGACTAGTGAAAAGTAATAGTGTTATAGACCAAGTAAAGTTGTTGTGTATAAGAAGCAGTGATATTTGTAACATTGTAATCTGAAATTCTTGTGGACATTAAATAAATAAATTAAACAGTAAATTTGTGTTTTCCAATTATCCGTCGAGCCTACGGTTAGGAAATCCGTAACAATACAGAGTTTTCGAAAACTTTATTAAACAGCTTTTGATGGCAATTTGGGAAGAAATTTAACTTATCGATATAGAGATGTAATTCAAAATAGAGGAGAAAATACTCGATATCGAAGTTCCCCAACGTAAATAGGATGTATCTTTTGTCTGTATCCCAAAGTTATTAAACCTATTAAGTACTTGCACCAAAAAATCAATAAGAATTTTGCAAAAGAGTTCGCACAAATAATATGTACCCTACTATCCATAGTCCCTTCTTTTGGGAATATTGGATCCGTTTAGTCAGTTTCTGTTTTACCGAAACAAATCCTCACATATACCTACATACATAGAAGCTAATCCTCGGGAGCATTGCGGGGTTTCATTTCATGCTGATATAATTTTACGATCGGTTCGTCTTTGTTTTTGGAGCCAGTAATATATGAAAATGTATCTCGTTTTTCAATATTCCATATAACCCAGTTCTTCGTGAGTAAATTTTATACCCCTATCATATTCGTTCGTTGCAAAGGGAGTCCATCATTTGGAGCGTCGTTAAGCGTTATAATAATTCACCTCAGATGCGAGATAAATTATGAACTTGGTGCAAAATTACGCGAACAGCTGAACATATTTCTGCTTGAAAAGACTTTTACACGGTTGGCGAGTTTGTGGAACAGAGCGTTATAACTCTTGTGTTGATTTTGCTGTAACTTGTTGAATTTTGTGTAGCAAAATATTGACTCTAACTGTTGTGATTCTCTTATGGATCTTATATGTTACCTTTCGGAGGCCTTTTAGCTCTGTCAATAAGAAATATATGTCTCTAGCTTGATTCTAGAATTATGTCCCATAGCTTCAGCTTATTTAGCAAGTTTCAAACTGAACATACAGAATAATAACATTATATCTAATGCTGATGGATGAAACAGAGATTCTACGAAGTAATGGTTTCAAACATAAATTTTATATATTTAATAAGCACAATATTATTCCAGAAAAGTATAAAAAATACATCTCACTGTTTTGCTTTTAGTGAAGGTAAACTACGTTTCATTGGTATTCAGAAATTATATCAAGCGCAATAATTTATTATGAACCATTCTTAGCTCAATTCTCCGTCTCCCTAATCAGAATAAAGCACAAGTTCAAGTTGGACTAAAATCCGACATTATATTATGTCGGATAGTTCACTCCAAACAAAAGCAACCTTTGCCATAATATGAAATTTGGTTACCATAAGGCATATTTGAGATCAAATTCCATTTTAGTACCTAGTTTTTGTAATTCATATGATTACATAACACTACTTATAAATCATAAAATACATAAATACCGGAGTAAAAGTGATACTTTTTATGGCACCGAAGGATCTGTTTGATTGACGAGCGAACACACGTCCAGACTCCAGACGAGATACCCATTTAAGCCAGACATAAAATACGAGTATCATGTCGCTTTATAATGAGCTCATGTGAGGAGTCCATCGAAGTAATCTAGGGCTAATAGAAATAAGATCTGGCCATTTTGTCGTAGCTTCATATGGGACTTAAAACTGAGAAATTTTTTTTCCTCTGGTTTCCAACTTCAACTTGCAGTGTTCAGAATAATAATAGTAACTAATAATAAAAAAGTGATGTCGTCCTCAATAGTGCACTTTTTTATTAAAAAATACACTAAAAGAGAATAAAACCCAAAAAGAAATAAAAAATCTTAACCCACTTAAAACAAAATCGACTTTTGGTTCGATGTTGTATCGCGCATCTGCTGCAAGGATCTCATTTAAAGGATTTCTTTTTAACTGAATTAGTTTAAAAGAAGATACTCCCTAATATACCTAGACAAAATTAGTATACTGTCTCTGAGATAATCATAGGGATGAGAACAGCATAGGGATCTCGGAAACCGTGGGAGATACAGGTTCGCTTAAATGGGGAAAAAGTTGGACGCCCAGAGGACAATGCAATGGCAGAAAGACATTGCAAAAAGTATTTTTTTATTATTTTGACAAAAACAAAATTTCCAATTTTAGTTTTTCTTATTAATTGACGTTACTATTGAAGATTTAGAAAAACTGAAACCACATTTTCATTGCAATTAATGACAGTTTTATATTTGCGATGTCAGTTTTTTTATCTGACGATTCATATTTGCAGGGCCGGACTGATCTTCGATTTTTAAATACGGCCCTGGATTTTTTATTGCAAACATTGAAAGATATTTTAATTCTAAATTTGATATGATTTGCCACATATAGTGGTTCAAACGTGTTTCGTACTCTAGCTACTAACATCATCGTTTAATTTCACCATAATATGGATTTGTGTTCTTATTAAGCTTTTCTGATCTGGCCAAATAGCTAGTAAAAGCTAAAGGCCATAAACCCTAAAGAAGAAGAAGAAAAAGAAACTTTTCGGACTTGCATTGTGATGACGATGAGTACTACTACAAGTCCAAGAAGTTTAATAAGAGCATAGATCCGCATTAAGAAGAAATTAAACTGAAATTAAGCAGAGTATGTGCAAAAGTTATTTAGTTCTGATTTTTGTATTATGTTTGGAACAATCTTAGTAGTAAAATACCAATTTTTGTACTAACAAAAGTCGTTTTGCGTAAGCGCAAAAAACCGCAAATTTTTTCGAGTTTTGCCCATTTTGCGCTTAATATCGCTCCATGCGATCCATCAAACCATGCTCTCCACAGAAAATTTCCTAGGAAAAAGGTGAATTGAAATAAACTTATCATTGTACTAGGATTCGTTTCTGAAATTTAGCTGTTCTAAGATTTCCTTCTCTTTCATGCTGTTTTATTTACAATAATTTGTTGGAACATAGATGATAGTACGTTTTCCGACGACGCATCTGCGAAAATGAGAAATATCACACTACTTATTTAGTTACCTACTTCGAAAATGAAAAACATCACCCTTGAGTTGAAAAGTAAAATATCACACTAGAGTGATAATATGTATGTGTATTGACTAACTGTCAATTTAGTTAATACTCCTTAGGTTAGACAGCCCATAATACACCTATGTATAGGATTTTCGGATGTATAGGATGAAAGAACCGTTCAATAAACAAATAAATCAGCCTATTTTATTGGTATAGTCAACTTTCTGCTATTTTGATCTATTTTATAGAATTTAAATATGTACTATTACCTACTTTCATCTTCTACAATTCTAAGTACATAGTTGTTATTTTCAGTTTTTCTTCTTGTGGTTGTGCATTAATATGAGGTGGTAGAAAAAATAGTGTTCATAACTTGTGTGGAAAGTGTAATTTCACACTCGTTGGATTATCCCACTCGGCTGGCGCCTCGTCGACAACAATCTCCTACTCGCGTGAAAAAAAAGGATCTTTTCCACACTAATGATATTATACAGAGCGGTCCAACGAAAACGTACCAGGCTTAATAACTGGAATGAAGATGTACGCGAAAAACGCCGAAACAGGTCAATTTTGTTATTGAGGGGGACATTTTTGAGTAACAAATTTTGCCATCCAAATTCATCTATTTGGAAGGGGTGGCTACCCTTTCGCTCATCATCATAGGAAACAGGTATCGTGTGATACATCATTTGAAAGCTACTTGAATTCTCTTTACAACGATATCTCACTTTTTGAGTTTTAGCTAAATATAATATTACAGGGTGAATCGATAAAACTAGTTTTCTTCACAATAATTGCTAATTTTTCTTCGGAAATGTGTCGAAAGAATAATTTTTAATAAAATATCGCTCTTCACTGGTTACTATCATAGTGAAGTGCGACGTTGCATTGAAAAAATCATCCCTTTGCTTATTTCCAAAAAAAAAGGAAGTAGTTATGAAGTAGACCTTTTTTATCGATTCGTCTTGTAATATTCAGGCGAAACCCAAAAAGTTTCTTTTTGTCAAGTTATGTATCACCCGATATCTATTCCGTATTATGTAGGGGTAGCGATCCCTGCTAAGAGGATGAATTTGGATGGTTAAATTTGTTACCCAAAGATTTCATTTTTTTTCTTCAAAAACGCTCAGTTAAAATCTCGCACGATACTCACTGGTGGAAATAAAAGAAATGTTACATATAAAACATGGTTCTTAATGCATGGAAGCTGTACAAATATCACAAAATATGTTAGTAGCTTAATATGACAATTTTAAGAAGTAAAGAAGTTTTCTTTCTTAAAACTTTAAACAACTTTTTTTTTAATGTTAAGCTGTTTAGGACTTGCTATATGAGCCCTTTACGTTTACACATACGGTATAAATTAATATTAATTGAGACATAGTCGACATAGCGTATCGATCTTCTTCTTGTGAATTGGTCTTATTAGAAATGTTTTTTTTTATCAGAAAAATAGCCGCAAACAAATTATTCAATATGAAGAACAAAAATTCTTATTAGGTACAAGTAGATAAAAGATCCCAAGATCCCCGTGCTATATGTAAATAAGTGTATAGGTAAGTTAATTTGTTTTCAAAGGATAATGATTCCATGTAACTCTAGGGAAATTTTACATTTTCGAGTCGTTTGAAAAAACGAAAGAGAATCTCAAATAAAGGTTCTTTGTATCGTCTAATATCGCTTCTGTATCGTATAAGAATTGCCCCGCACTTAGAAGGCTCGTCTTAAAATTGACGTCAAATAAAACTCCCATCATTGAGACATTAAAAATTAAACATCGCTTTTAAACAAAATATGCGTTTCTCGGATCGACTCTAAATATTTTATTTAACGTACCTACTTGACTCTCTACAAGCAAGTCCTAAGTTTAATAGATATACTTATTTCAATTTTTTTTCAACCGGGAATAACGAAATTCATCAAACAACTATAATTATTGTTAAAAAGGAGTGAATTCAAGGAGAGAGATTAATAATTGTTTGGTGAGGTGATAATATAGCAGGAGTCTGTTCTGATGATGTGTCATAATGAGAGATGACCTCAAACTATTAAATAAAAACATGACCCCTAGCCATCAAGCTCCCCGTTAACGTCAGAAGCCCAGGAATTTTAGCAGAATAACAGGGTCACATAGCACATAACTGGTATGAACGAGAAGACTCATGAGAAGCCCAAGATACCGGGCCAAGTTAGGTAGATATAGCAATACAGCAGCACTGAAATTAATCTCTTGGGGATCCCTTAAAACGCTGAAAGAGCTTCACTATAGAAGATATCACAAGTTCCTGTGCTATCTTTTTATAATCATACTGAAAGAATGGTCCTGCAGCCTGCAGCCTATCCAATTTATATTGGCCAAGTTGATCCTATACAACAGCCACGTTTAGATTAGACATAATTATTGTGTTACATATTATACGCTTACATCTTACTCTTACATGTAATATGTAATATAAACAGATACATAAATATACAAAAAATTCTATTACCACCATGTCTTTTGGAATTTGCGACTTGTAGGATATAAAATATATTCAAAGATATGACCGTACAAGGGGTCCCAGGTGTGCAAGCCGAATCCTCATCACAAGGGAGCGCTTATTTCGGATGAGAATCTGGAAGTAACGTTGAAAACTTTAGATGTGTTGGACTATTATATTAAGCTTTAGTAGTCGTCGCACTAATAATAATAGAATAGATCTAATTGTATGACGCGATATAGTATCTAAATATTTGCGAAGTAGGTAATACATAAGCTTTATGCATAAAATTCTCATCATTTAATCTGTGTTCGTTCGACATAAAGTCCATTTTCTATCTCTACCGAAGCCGACAGGATACTAAATACCCATTATAATCAAGCTTAGCCTAGTCTTAGCCCAGTCTTTTCATTTTAAGACTTAAAATTTAGGCGCAGTGTCTGAAATTAGATAAATGAACGATCCTTTTTGAAAGCACAAAGATTCCATATAATAGCATTGAAATTTTGAATTCATTGATAAAACGCTGTTGTAATCGTATCTTTCTTTATTCTTGAAATATGACAAGAAAGCGACCTTGTCGTAACATGACTAAAGATTTCATAATGGTGTGGCAGCGACATTGACAAATTGAATTCCAATTTAAATTTAGAAGAGAAATTTGAACAATGAATGAAAGGCGAAAAAGTCATGAGTTGATTTTCGTAATTACAAAGCAAGGAGAGTTTATTCTTCTAGACAGCATTGAGTAAAGAACTCTAATCTATATTAATTACCAGTCCTGGCACTACCAGGTGTTTGGTGGAAATTTCTGAGGTATCAATCTTCATGACTCCATTATTTTAGTGAGATTAATGGTGCAGCCTCGACTCGATTTAACTTAAAGTAGTGTATTCAAGGAAATTTAGACTGAACGGGATAACTTCGGTAATGTAAATGATATTAATGACGTTAATATTTTACAGTTGTAAGATTGTGATGAACTACACTTTTACTTTAAATAATCCCGGTATACCATTAATAAAATTGCGAGATAGTTTATTATTTTCAATAGAGCTAGCGAGGCTAGGTCGATAGACTTCATTCTGTAAAACGTTGTATAATTTTTTAAACCCATTGATGCTGACGCTTTAGTTATGATGTTACACTTCTATGTCAATATAGAGGAAATTGAATCATTTTTTACAACCATGAGATTTGTGAAGAAGGTAAATTTTACTATAATAATGATATATGTACATATAATCCTTATTAAAGGTTGAATAGTTCGTTGGTAATCCGCTTTTCTATCAATTTTTACCGCAGTTTCAAAATGACTTTTGATAAACACTTTTAATAACCATTTTTGTGGACATTAGACGAAAGAAAATGGATATAATCATGCAAAAAATTTAGAATGTAGAGGGACAATTTACATAAGACAACTTGTTCTTACTTCCTGTATAACTGGAAATGCCACAGTTTTCAAAATATTTTACGTAGACTGCTCTTGTGCAGGCATTTTATGTACCTTGGCTGAACATTTATTTGAGAACTTTATTTTAAAATAATTGAACAAAGCATTTACAAAAAAAATGTTTCATGAGATCACTTCACTCTCATCGATTGTCTTATTTTGATCATTTGAAACTTGCAAAGGGAACTGGAGATGGTAGGTACTAATATGCTCGAACTGTCTTATCCGATGGAAACTTCATTGTTTTCCAGAGATTGTTTAATAAATAAAAAGGTAGCTCTACTTACAGGTGAAGTTGTAGTAGCGCACACGAATTTACCATTTTCCAAAAGTAAAAAGTTTACAGGTGAATGGGACGGCAACTTAGTTGTTTCTCTTCCACGATATTTATACTGTATTAATTATAGATTATACTGTCTGGCGATGTGCTGACACCATGGAAACACTTGTATTAGCAAAGTCTATGGAAATCGGGTCTCGCAACTTTCGTTACTTTTTCCAATCGCGGCCGGTTGTTGGTATTCATTGATTTAAATATCGCGATGCAGCAATGGTAAGATGGACGCCAATTTGCGAGAATCTCGTTAGAGACGTAATTCGCGAAAGATAATAACTCTGTACTTTCGTTCGCAGACTCGACTGTTGTTAAGATAATTATTTAGAAACAATTTAGTTTCTCGATGTGTAGATAAATAAAATATAAAGATAATTAAATTGAGGTAAGGTACAGGTGAGGCTTCCCTCGTTCGTCCGACATTACCGCCCGCCTCCGACAGCTAGTCACGAGGAAGTACACATAGGGAAAAATTACACTATGAGTTGTATAATCGCCATAAGTAGAGCTGTCTTTCAATTCTGACTGGTCAGATTACTTGAAAGTCATGAGTCAAATAGTTAAAAAAAAATTGTTCAAATATTTCACGACATATGGCTAACTGCTCGTCGTGAAATACTCTGTACACAAAGGTACCTAAATAAATGATTAGGAAATCTAAATGTTCAATATTTGATGAATATTATTTATTATGCCTATACAAGATAAGAATTATTATCTTCAAAAGCAGCACGCAACACACATGTAACGAGGTGTTTTGTGTATTATACCTTTTGTGTATTATACCTCTATCACTCTATCAGGAATAGCACTATATTGGATTTCCTACGAGTAGTCGAGAGCTACCTAGGTATGAGTTAGTTAGCTCTTGTCAAGAACATAATTTTTGCCTCCATGAAACGATTTACTTACTAAAGATTTCTATACCTACAGTACCTATAAGCATCGCTTAAAGTAAATGTTTAGTTAATTAGAGAAATTATCATGTTCGTTGGTAGCTAACTCTTTAAAATAATTACTTAACTATAGCATTCTATTATGAAAGATGAAACGGCGGTATAAATTTACCTACCAATGTGACTGTTATGTGTTAATGTCAACTTATTCCCGGGAAATTCTCCGGGAGATTTTTAGGTTCAAAGGGTTTGTTTTTTCTGTTAAGTCAGTAATTGCTGCTATTGAAGTTAATTACCGGTGCTCGAGAACACATTGGCTTCCTACACTGGAAATCTGTTTTTATCTCTCTTTTGTCGGGTTAAGGAGCTGCTAATATTTCCATTTTCGTTCATAATAGAGGGTGGAGAGATTCGTCTATTTACATTACCTCTCAATCCCTGAATTGTGGTAAACCAGGGTCAAGCTAATTCTCCTAAACTTAGCAAGGTCTGGTCGAGATGATCGAAAATCGAGTCACGGTCTTCCGGCCAGTTCAGAGGGAAATATTTACCGAGTAAACCCAGAGAATCCATAATATCAACATTATTATCATTCACTTCACTATAACATAAATAATGTTTGTTAGTCCAAAGACCGTCATAATTTTAATGGGTATGCAAATATCAAATATAAAAAAAATATCGGGATGATTATTATTATTCACTGATTGCAAATCATACACCAATTTGATTTTATACAGGGTTACTGGTAACTGGATACATTCCTTTGGTGATCTGATAAAACAAGAGGTAAGGAGTAAATTAACCCCAACATGCACTATACAAAACTCAATAGATTTTGAGATATTTCGATTTTCAACTTTTCTTAAAAAAATGGTTTCAAATGTCTTGAAATGTAATTTTCAAAAAATCTACTTTAACTTTTTGATTTTTTTTTTGCTGGAATACTTGTCCAATACTATGCTTCCTTCTGGATTAAAAAATATCCTGAGGTATTTCGATCGTGTGAAAATTTCAAAGAAAAACTTTCACAAACTATTTTTTTTAAATAAGATTTAAAAGTTTTTACAAGTTATTTTCGCAAAATTGTCAAGGCAACTTGCGTACAAATTGTTTTAAAAACTTCCCTAGTGTAGTAGCTATCTAACAAGGTACGAATCTTGTACAAGAATAACAGAATCTTCCCGCTATGTACCGTTACCGAGGAACAAATCCTTAAGTCGGGACGTTTTAAAAAAAATACGGCCCTGAACGGGGGTCTTAAAATTCTCGGATCCGGTCCATTTTCAATAGGTCGTATTTGGGGGTCACGAGCTTCGTCCCTACCAAGTTTCGTCCCGATCGGTAAAACTTTCAGACACTTAGAGTGGCTATTACTAGGCTATTCCCGAAAAATCCCGAAATTCCCGAAAAAATGACACTTCCCGGGAACGGATCCCGCTCATTTTCAATAGGCATCGTGCCACGGTGCGCCTCTTCAATCGAGCCAAATTTCAACTTTCCCACATGAAAACTGGCGGCTCTAGAGTGTTTCCTAGCAAAGTCACAGACAGACAGACCGACAGACAGACATTTTTCGGGCACAAGAATACGTATACTTACGAAACTTCTGTGACTTTGCTAGGAAACACTCTAGAGCCGCCAGTTTTCATGTGGGAAAGTTGAAATTTGGCTCGATTGAAGAGGCGCACCGTGGAACGATGCCCATTGAAAATGAGCGGGATTCGTTCCCGGGAAGTGTCATTTTTTCGGGAATTTCGGGATTTTTCGGGAATAGCCTAGGAAACACTCTTAGTGTCTGAAAGTTTTACCGATCGGGACGAAACTTGGTAGGGACGAAGCTCGGGACCCCCAAATACGACATGTTGAAGATGGGCCGGATCCGAGAATTTTCAGACCACCGTCCAGGGCCGTATTTTTTTTAAAACGTCCCGACTTAAGGATTTGTTCCTCGGTAACGGTACATAGCGGGGAGATTCTGTTATTCTTGTACAAGATTCGTACCTTGTTAGATAGCTACTACACTAGGGAAGTTTTTAAAACAATTTGTACGCAAGTTGCCTTGACAATTTTGCGAAAATAACTTGTAAAAACTTTTAAATCTTATTTCAAAAAAATAGTTTGTGAAAGTTTTTCTTTGAAATTTTCACACGATCGAAATACCTCAGGATATTTTTTAATCCAGAAGGAAGCATAGTATTGGACAAGTATTCCAGCAAAAAAAAAAATCAAAAAGTTAAAGTAGATTTTTTGAAAATTACATATCAAGACATTTGAAACCATTTTTTTAAGAAAAGTTGAAAATCGAAATATCTCAAAATCTATTGAGTTTTGTATAGTGCATGTTGGGGTTAATTTACTCCTGACCTCTTGTTTTATCAGATCACCAAAGGAATGTATCCAGTTACCAGTAACCCTGTATAGAGAATAGGTCAGGCGTTAAATCTGTAATAATGGAACGTAATTACTCAGGCTGAATGTAATGTACCTATTCTTACTATATTTAGAGGATAAATTGGTCTGATTCCTGTACTATTATAGACCTAATTTGGAAATTTGCGATTTCCTGTTAGATCGTTAATCTCATTATTTCAAAATAACTTGCGAGGCAACGTTTGAACAGACAGGTAACGAATAGGTTCGTTTCATGGACGAACAATTGAATTTACACCAACTTAATTAGAGTTGGTACCTGCCTACGTCGCAAGACTCGCAAGTGAAGTTAAGATTAATTGAATTTATTGTTGAAACAGTATCAGATACGAAATTATTTCGGATGAAATTTCAGACCTCTCAATTACTTAATACTGTTCATTTGCATGGTTTATTCTTGCTCAATATTCAAGATGCATAGTGTGGCTTTATTTGGACAGTTGATTTGATTCCATTATTGTTGGTTAGATTTGCACCTAATTTATAGGCACAATGAAGCAAAAAGTGAATCTTGCATGATATAACAAAGATTAGCAAACTTTCTGTATTAGATAAATAAATCGTATATAACTCAATTTTAGTAAATTTCTGTTTGGAGTATTGTACAGGCAATATCCTTTTATTCTTGGAATATAATTTCAGCTACCAAGGACGACGATTTAGTTAAGGCTCGTCTCGAAGAAAAACCGGTGGCCCTTTAATAATTTCTCGACAACTTGCTTCATCGGATTTCTAGCTTATATCAAAGATTCAGCGAATCGTTTCTTATTGTCTTCGATTCGCGTATAACGTTCGAAGCAACGTTGATCGCAATTCAACATCTCTATTTTCTTTGGAGTTGCAGAAATTCATGTTATTTCTGGTTAAAAGAGTTCAAAATCAACAGTTTTTCTGAAGTAATATCGCAGATCAAAAATAATCAACTTTTACCTCAACTTTTAGATAAAAAAGGTTTCGTCATAGTTGGCAGACGCTTATATACGTAACGCGGAGCTTCCCATCGAAATCAAACGTGTTCTACCTCTTACCTTGTACCTACTTATCGATTCACAGAGATGCTCATCGAACAGATTTATCGAGAAAATTTACATCCGGGAGTAAATACTGTGTAATATCTACTGCGACAGCAATTTTGGATCCTTTCGGCTCGTAGAGCCATTCAAAAGATGTTATCAAGATGTCTTAGATGCTTCCGTGTGAAACCTACATGGGTGATTTACTATCATTCCGAGCTTCCCAATTGAAACGTTTCTCTTATGTAACTTTAGACTACGCTGGACCCATTTAATATTACCATGGGCAGGCATCGCAGTGCCAAAGTATTTAATGCCTACGTGTGTATTTTTGTACGTTGAGCTACTTAAACTAGGCAAATAGAGCTTGTGTCTAATTTGACCGCCGACGCCTTCATAGTACCTACCTTTGCGGCGATTTGTAGCCCGACGAGGGCAACAAACAGACCTCTTCAACAAGCGCCTGGTAGTGAAATTATGTCCTCTGCCCTTGCAATAATAGTAAACTCTTTTAATTTGGAAGTATATTTTGTTTGCGCTTTCTCTAATATTCAGATATTTAAATTACTTCCGTTGGGATTATAAAACATTCGTTTTAGTGGACGGAAAAATGTACCTACATATACAGGCAATATCCTTTTATTCTTGGAATATAATTTTATTTCATAATTCGCGGTAAATGAACAGCCTAATGGTTCGATCTTCGAATGGTGCCGAGAAGATAACAGGAGATATCCTCGCTCCTTAAATTGATAACAACAGAAAGAACGCCTCTCGGCGGAACACAACACGTTCGAAAATTCTCTCGCCGTATCGTTAGCCAAAGTGTCATTTGATTTGGTTATTCCGAAATTCGTGGCTGTGAAATTAATTCTCCAGAATATAAGGGAATCGAAAAAACGCGTATCCAGTCCAGATCCACTCGGCCGTGACCAGGTAGGTGCCATTCAATTTTTTATTATGTTGATTTTGTATGTGGTTTTTATTTAATTCTCATTTGCAATCTATGCCTATATACGGTGAGTAAGTATTGTGGATTTTTTCCGCAATTCGGTGCGGATTCCCTATCCTTGACAGCTCGTTTCGATAAAATAAAACTGTGTTTAAAATTGTTATTTGCGGCAGGGTATTTCTAGATTTTTGAATTTATTATTAGTACAATTAAAAGTCATTTCCAAGCAGTCAGTATCGATTGTTTTCGTTCTAAATCGTTAACATAAATGGGCAAAATCTCATGCTGAGACTTT
The DNA here is from genome assembly GCA_910589415.1 of Malachius bipustulatus. NCBI lineage: Eukaryota > Metazoa > Arthropoda > Insecta > Coleoptera > Melyridae > Malachius > Malachius bipustulatus. The sequence goes on along the minus strand of OU342630.1, from coordinate 85,309,069 downwards.
CACATGAGCGATGTTAGAGAATACGTTTTCATGGAACTTTTCTTCAAAAGGAACCGCTCTTTTAGAGAGACTCCAGGTGCACATAGCACTCGTAAAAATAAAAAACCTATTATTCTCCCATTGTTCAGGTGGAGGTGATATAATCGTTCCATTTAAAAAATATCACCTTTCTTATCAACATAATGAGTTCACATTTCCTCATAATTTATTTATACATATTTTCGGTTTTTTTTATTCAGCTTATGTAATAAGTCGAAGAGTTTTGGACATATTTTGCAGCTGTAAAGCTGGAAAATGTTACTGTAAACATTCCGCTGATCAGAAACTGATTTATTGACCATGATTTGGAACCCTTCGCCTGAAATACAGCTCGAAAAAAAATATAGCAGTAGTCATATTGTTTATTAGTATTGGTTAAATGTCTCAAATTAAATCTTCTAACTTTAATTTGTTATCTAAAGAAAGATTCAGGAGTAATAAATAAATAATAAAGCAAGCATATAGGTACTCGTGATTCGACTTAGGTACCGCAACAATCCACTTTTACCGTCCTTTTATTTCCCACGATTTAGTCGGAAAGACGTAAAAACTTAATTCGGAATTTCGTAACTCACGCGATTTACATCCCACGATACAACAAACCCTTCCCGATTTTTTTTTATCCTTGAACGATTTCATGTTTGCAATGAGAAATACATTAAAATGAATAGCGGGAACGCGGTACTTGACGCATCGAATTGTCAAGTTTGCCTACGTGGTGGCGCCACTATAGTTGTTTTTTAGCCTATGAGACAGAATTCTGAAACAACAACCAAATCAAATGTCATGAATTTTACTAGTTTTTGACGGAAAACTGATCTGTCAAATATCAAAGATAAGGAGGTTGCAGACGCTGTCAACTTCAATTTTTTAAGAAGCATGGGGTTTCACGTGAGAACTCATTTTAAAGGTATTTCAATTATCTGCTCAAAAATTATTAATTCCATTGAGAACCCTCATTAAATTTCCAAATATAAAGGATTTTTTACATTTAATATAAAAAAAAATAAAGAGTAAGTTTTCTTATTGGACTTAAAAAACTAACTAAATTTTGACATATGACAGATCAGTTTTATGTCAAAAAGTATAGTAAAATCCATGACATTTCATTTAGTTTTCTTACTAATATTCTCATTGATCTCATTCAGATCAAAAATTAATGGGGAGGGGCACTATAAACGTCCTCACTGACACGAACGCTGTCAAAATTAACAACTAACATAAATTTTTACCGGATAATTGAAATGCCTATAAAACGAGGTCTCACATGACCCACACATGCCATTTAATAAAATTGAAGTTGACAGCGACTGCAACGACGACATCTTTGACATTTGACAGATCAGTTTTACGTCAAAAAGTAGTAAAATTCAAAACATTTGATTTAGTTTTTGTTTCAAAGGACTATAAACGTCCTCACTGTAAAATTTCAGATATCTCAATCGATTCCTGAAATATGCTGAAGAAACTGAATTTTTTCTCTCATAGCTTTTGATCGTTTCATTAGATTGAGACAAAATTTAGGATTTTGTTATAATTTATCATCAAGTAGGTATGCTAGTATTCTCAAAACTTGCAGTGCTAAAAGTATACTGACTCGGTACCTATCTCCTAGATCGCATGCTGTTCTTTCTTTTCTTGCACTGTGTAGGTGGCATATAATAAAAGCTTGGTTTATTAGGTATGTATGTAACCAAAGCTACAATTCCCATTCTTGCATGACATACCCGATTTCAGCTTTCCCTCGCACGAGAAACTGTAATGCTTCTATTGGAAAAGGAAAAGCTAAGTTCTCGTCTCGTAATGAAATACGACTACAATATTTTGGCAGTAAATCAAGCCTACGTCGACTTTCCCAAGTTGTAATTTCAGTCTTTGTCAATATCAATTTTTGGAATTTATCTTTGTACGCAGTACCTATTTGAGACTATTTTAATAAGCTCAATAATATCTAAAATCATTTCATTTGGTAATTAAGGTTCCCGATTTATGTGTGAGGTTTATATTTGTAGTACGGGAAACAATTTAGGAAGCCTTACAACAGCGAGGGCGCTTAATTCCTGGAAAGTTTAATAAGCAACAGATGCGAGTAAGTGTATAATACAGAGCTAACTTATTTAACTATGCCTAGACCCATCATTCCTTAAAATAGGAAAATATGGATGTTTTGTAATATGAGTGAGTGTCCAAGAGTCCTATAAGCTAACTAATTTGTTCATGCCCGAGTTTAGGTAAAATACATTTATGTATTGTGTCTCCAAAAGTAGTAGTTTGTTGACAGAAATAATCAAATTATTAAGATTTAACAGCAACCAAAAATGTTAAAGGGACACTTTAAAATGATATTCAATATGTACAGAATATCCCAAATATATGAAACACAGGTATCAAAGTTATGTTTTTTAAATTGCATGCTCCTATACACCGTTCACATATTATTTACGCACTAGTAGGCCATGAAGTTTTGTTTTTAGGTTTACAAAAATGAAAACTCCCTAGATCTTCATTGACAATATCAACTGATTGAGGTATTAAAGATTGAGTAAGTAGTGACGTTTGTCAAATCACTCAAATTGTCTTAGCTGATTAATAGCCTTGTTGTCTAGTTGAATTTTTAGTAGGGGTATTATAGGATAATTTTTTACTCCGATTAATTTTTCACAAAGTGACAAATAAATATTAATTTTTTGATATTTATAATTTCAAAAGAGCAAAATGGCGAAAATAATATCGTTGGATGAGGAAGAACGCATTAAGAAAGCATTTCAATGATTCAAGATCCAGAAAATTCAAACTTGAGCAAACAATATTAAGTCTTTATGAAGATGAAAATACAGGGTGATTCAGGTTTTACCTACTTAACTCTAGGGAACGATAGAGAATCGAAAAATAATGAGTTTGCTTCATGAACTATATTCGTGAAATGCTTCGTTAAGAAAATACAGGGTGTTAAAGTTTTAAGAAAAAATTCGTATTTTTTAAATATAAAAAAATTGGCTGATTGAAATAATTTTAAATTTTGAACAGTAGTTGTATTATTGAAGTACATGATGTGATACTTCCGATGAAAAATTCAAAACTCCAGTGGCAGAGATCTGGGTGTGTTGTTACCTTTTTTATCAAATAATTTCTACGCCACTGACTTGAATGCAAATTGGTTATTTATGGTAGATACCTTGTTTTGTTTAGAGGAGAAAAGTCATCTTACGTTTTTGTTGTAGGACGCACTGTTTTCAAGATATTCCACAATGTAGGCACTTATGCAAGCTTTTTGTAATGCAATTCGGTTCAATAACGATCACAAAAATGATTAACTTCTGGAAAAACTCAATAGCATTGATTTTTATGATATTTTACCTCGTGCGGGTTCCTACATTATGAAGGATCTCGGAAACAGTGCGTCCTAGGACAAAAACGTACGATGACTTTTCTTCTCTAAACAACATGGAAGTATCTAAAAAAAATAACAAATTTGCATTAAAGTTAGTGGCGTGCTAATTATTCATTAAAACAGGTAAGAACAAGCCCAGATCTCCGCCAGTGGATTGAAGAATTTTTCATCGGAAGTATCAAATCATGTACTTCAATTATTAGCACAACTGCTGTTCAAAATTTCAAATTATTTCAATCAGCCAATTTTTTTATATTTCAAAAATACGAATTTTTTCTTAAAACTTTAACACCCTGTATTTTCTTAACGAAGCATTTCACGAATATAGTTCATGAAGCAAACTCATATTATTTTTCGATTCTCTATAGTTCCCTAGAGTTAAGTAGGTAAAACCTGAATCACCCTGTATAAATTTGGGATGTAAGTATTAAGTAGTATGGTGTACCTGATAAATTACTGTTAATGCTGTCTCTTATAGTATTCAGACAGAACGTACATTAGCAAGTAGTATTATTAGGCAGGACAAATTTGAAATTAAACCTTTGGGCAGATCTTGATATAACAAAATTACGAAAATTTTACGTTTCCGAAAGATTTACAATAATCCCTTTCTGATACAACCAAATCGAAATGGCATGCATGGGGGTACCGTAAACCTTATTACAACAAGCAATTTACTTTAAGGATAAAGTAAGGAAAGTAAGGTTTGAAGAGTTTTCAAAATGTGCACCTAACATGTGCCAAAATTAATATATCATTGTGAAAAATTTATGTCGGAGGACTAGACGAAACACAATATGTTCTTTGCGTGAAAATATTCCACCTTTTTTATATCATTGAATGAATCTGATTCAAATCAGAGCGCTGAAGCTGATTCTGATTCTAAGGATCCAATGGCTGTTGAAATAGGGAATTTTGGGCCAGAAGCCAAAACTGACAAATATCTAGTGTAAAACTTTCTCAAATCCAGAATCATGGCTAGTTTCTGATACCCTACTGGGTTACCGAGAGTTAAAAAGATCAATATGTACCTATACAAAAGCTGAGTTATGTATCTCAAACGGTTCATGTTATATCTCTAAGACGATACATTTGTGGATTTGTTTTCCAGAACGAGGCAGGGAAGCACACCTTTCATTTTCCGACACATGTTTTGAATCATCCTGTATAATGAACACGATTACTATTTTGCCGGCAATAATAATAATTTTGCTTAAAACGTTGACGCTCAGTCTGGGACATTATTTGAGTAATTAGGCGACAAACGCCTACGAATTCGTTAGCGCGAATGTTCTTTGGAAGGGGATTGCGAAGAGTGAATATTACCGTTCACGTGAATTCACAACGAAACTAGAGGGAATAAAATTGGGCAACGATGCTTGTTACGCTGAGAGTGGTTTCTAACAGCATGGCTCTCGTACTAATAAGGTACCTACCTAAATAATATTTAATTACTAAGATTTTAACATTTTCTGAAGTCTTGACGCCCCGAAATTAAATAATGTGAAAAGAGAATGAGAAATGACTTAGATTTGAGTACTCAAAGCATACCATATTTTATTGAACGGGCAATTTTAAATTTAGTTTCATACATCAAAACTGCCAGTAATAGAGAGTTTGTGATAATTATCGATTGCAACTTGATATTTCTTTGTCGTCACTTTGTTTTGAAAGTAAAGCAAACTATCATAAAATGAGCAGAAGAAGGAGGTGGTGAGCATGGAAACCCCCAAAAAAATTCGCGAGGGAAAACCGACACATTCCATCACTATTCTCAAAAAAAAGTGTGGATCTCTTCCATCGCTGCTTCTACTTTATTGGCGAATGATCCACTTTTTCTCTTCTCTCGGTTTTCTGGGCGACTGTTCAGTTCTCTCAAACATAAAAACTATAATACTGATTACTGACAATCAGAAGGACCACCAAGAGACTGATTATTGACTTGTGACCACGTTCTTCTGATCTCTCTTTGATAGTTTCCTTTACTTTCAAAACTGGAACCTGAGACATAATGTTTCGAATAGTTTTACTTTCTACTTGCTGTTCTATATAAACTCCAGGTGTTAGGAAGAAGCCACCCATAAAGCAAAGAGTTCGTAAAACAAAGGTGCTCTCCAGCAGAATATATATTTTTATATGCTCCCTAGCATGCTTCACTTTCTTCAAATGAGCGAAAATTATTCTTTCATAATTTTATACACTAGGAAAACATTAACATGACTTGGTGAACTGTGTTGTCGTTATTTAAACCCGAACTTTTCCTTCACAGTGCGACTGGCAGCGAGCAGTTAGTTGAGTGTGTTTTTTTTTGATGGGGTAAGAGACAAATTAAGAGACATAATACGCCCGTATTCACAAACGATAATTTCCTAAATAATTACGTAATCAATTATCCCCATCTCATTCTATTGCAAAAAAACTGCATATCTCCATCTCACTCATTTAAATAATTACGTAATTATTTAGGAAATTATCGTTTGTGAATACGGGCAATAGAACAAGAGACGGAATTATATTTTCAAAGAATTTAAATACAATATTATTTTGAAACTGTTTTCTTTCGTACTTAACTGGAGAGGGCATATCAGTTGAAACCAGTCTACAAAGTATTCAACTTAAAAATATGAAGAATTCACTAAAGGGCAGCCTTTAATAATAAATCTGAGGTTTGGAGTGGAAATGGCAGAAATAGGCCAATAATTCTCAAATAGTGCTTGAACCCGAACGGTTTGTCGGAGAACAAACCTAAATGCCAAAAATTTCAGGAAAGTTTATGTAGTTACTTTCATTTTGAATAGAGCAGAAGTTATTGACAAAACGTTGAGCAAAAACTCGACAAAAAATTATATCCATTTACCTTTTTTTTCTGAGTTAGTGTATTTTTTTCGTAATCAAGATTTGGGCGGGTATTTACAATAAATTTTTACAACATTCACGATAAACACCAGCCGTTACACTCAAAAGATTACGCGCTCTTTGACGTAATACAAGGCGACCTTAAGGCGACTACAAGGCGAAAATTAAGGCGACCGTAATACATTACGTAGTCTTAGCTTATTCACTATAAGCTTTTTATAGCATTAATTCATTAATACTTCCACAGAATTACTGAGGAATATTTCTCTTCCTTATTCTTATTTGCAAGGCTCGTCCATTCTCTAGACCCTTTCAAACGACTCCTTCCACGTTTCTAATCAACTTTACTGCGCTTTCTCCATTACACCATTATTCAGTTAGCTACTACTCAGTCCAATTTTAGATTCTCTAGGGGATACAATTCTGTTTACGTTGAATAGCTTTTTATATGGATCTCAATTCTTTATCGAGTTGTTAACGATCGCGGCTTTTTGTGGCAGAATTTGCGTGCCTACAAGAGCATTATATTTTGTGGTTAGCTAAAATAATTATTGCTCCTATTGATATAAACAGTGGATTTTAATTAGATACGAAATAAGAAATGGAAGGTAAACGTTTCTTATCTTAGAGTGGAAAAAATGAGATTTTTTAAATTAGAATCACCACATACAAGCAGGTTGCGTAGCACCCCTTTTTGGGAACACCTACATTTGATTTTTCTGTTTGATTAATTCTCAGGGAGGTTATTTTGAGGATTACTTTGCATCAATTAAGGGAAGAGTTATCGTAATTAATAATACTTCGCTATAATATTATATTATGACATAAAAAGAAAACAATTACAAATTTGTCACCAACAAATTATAACTTAAATTCTAGAATGAAATCAATAAAGCTCAATACGGTTAAAGACTCACGGTACCATCCAAGGTTGGGGCTCTTGACTGCCACGTTATAATTATTGTTAAACTGAAGAATATTTATGCTGCTTTACAATTCTTGATAACTGACGATGAAGACTGTAGATTCGGCACGAAGTATACCAAATTATACTGCTTGGTACACTTATCAATTATTATCAATATTAACACTCTGTATATTTATTATTAAAATTAACACTCTTGAAGTAATCTATCTCACTCCTGAAATTGAAGTAATCTCACTCTTAGTTAACGTAATCTTAAAATAATCAGACCCGTTTATGACTTTAATGATTTAATAAATGAATTAGTTTATAATGTCAAGGATGGTTAAATCTAAACAGAGGGTTCCGTAAGTATAGTTATTACACGCGAAAGAATAATAAGGGATGTATTGACGAAGTTGTCTTTCATTGAACATCCGGAGATCGACTGACTGACTTCGACGTCGTCCTTCGTATAGGACAGACCAGGACACCTGTGCAACGCTCTCAGGAGCTGTTATTATCCTGCCTGGCTGAAATTCATATCGGCACAGGGAAGGCTCGTCGCAAACATTGGTATGCGATTTAAAAATTACAACAGCTCGGCCTTCCTGACTTTTCTTGACGTCCTCGTCAAGACATCACCATTACAATAAACGTAACATTAAAAATTACTTATATCCAAGTAAAACACATCTGCCTTAGGTACAAATCAAAACAAAAGTTTCCACAAAAACATCTTAAAACTACATAATACATGAATGTAGGTACTAAAGATAAGGCATAATAAAAGAGAATCAAGAGCATCAAATTTGCTCTTATAACTTAAATAAAACACCATAACTATTCTAAGTTACAAAATCTCTCATATTCGGGAAATAATAATATTCTTTTAACTTCGCAAGGATCTTGTCGATTCCCAAGTGATTTAAAGTTCGATGTGCTTCACTAACTAGGTCATATCGCGAATCATTTGGCACAAATAAACGTAACTTATTTTCACTAATTTTATACACGTGAAAACTAATTAATGTGAACTTTTTGGCTGTCTCGGTATCTTCATTTTCTAACTTTTCACGAATAGAGAATATTTCAGAATCAGTTCGTTGCATTGCGGCTACCCAATCGGTACAGTTCTTTATATGCAATATCGGCAAACCTTCTATTTCAACTTCTTTAAGCTCTTTTACGATATCCCGCACTTGATTCTTCTCATGAATTGACAGTCTGTATGGTTTATAGTAGACAGGTGTGTCGTCTTTCAATGTAATTTTCATTTTCACTTCACTAGTGCATCCAAGTTGCTTCATATTTCTTGCCACGACATCTCGAAACTCGTTGAGAGGTTCCATAAATTTTTCCAATTCTTCATCTTTAAGATCCGTCGTTATTTCTTCAACTCTGATTGGTTCTTCATTTACTTCTTTTCTTCTGTTAGGACAGCTTTCGGATTCTTCAATTCGACAAATTTCTGCTCGTGTTATCATTTCGCCTTTCTTGATGTTCACATCTTGACCTGATAGGTTCATGATAGGTACTAGGGATTTTCCATCAACGTCTGTTTGAATAATCAAACGTGGAATTGCTTGGCCATTTTCTCTTAAACCGCCTTCTATACACAATTCTTGATTAGTACACTCAGTATTAATTTGGATGTTTCCCACAAAGTTGTCAGGGATTGTCAAATTTTCGTCAGCTTTTAATGAATATTTAATAACTTCATTCGGTTGCACTACACCATCGATGTAAGAAATTTCCAGTAAATCAGGTTTACTTGTAATCATAATGTGATTTTGTTCAGTATAGGGATGTCCTACAATTAAATCGACATTTTGAGAACCGCTGGGCACAACATGAATTTTAACTTTGGCGTCCACATTGTCAATTGAAATATTCGCTGTAAAAATTCCCAATGGATAAACCTTTCCGTTACCATATCCGATTAATGGTTCTGAATCGTGCTCGTAAAATGAAAAATTCAATTCTTCAGCTTTATCCTGCCTCAAAGTAATACAACTACTTCCGAGGTCAATGTAGCATTTACAAGGCTTCTTATTGATGTATGCTTCCTTGAAATATTTGGCATGAGAACTTTTTTTGTCGCAGACAACATTCACTACATTTGCAGCTGGACTCGAATTTCTTTCATTCGCATTTGGCTGGTTTGGATTTACTTTATTTTTCCATGAACTGACACCTGCACTCGCTGAATCAGTGGCGTTTCCTCTTGAAGATTTATTTGGGCACAGCCGGGCTATATGTCCTACTTGGGAGCATTTAAAACATTTAGGTAATTTTTGTTGATTACCTGCATGACTAGGAGACGACGACGTTGCGTTTCCAAACTTATTCAGCTTCCCACTTGAAATGGAGTTTTCACGGGACTGCGCATTTGAAATAAACTTAGCACCTGTTTTCAAATCTTGAAATAATTGATTAGTTGTCTCATATCTACTTAATGGACCCAAATAGTCTCGAAATCGGGTATTACTTAGTCCCTGGACTATCCATTCGATTTTCTCTCGCTCGAACATGTTGCATTTATTACATTTTGCTAATTTTTCAAAGAAATATTCGGTTATGTCTTGTCCAAATTTCCACTTATAGTTTTGGGCTTCTAGTCTGTTGTTAACGACATCATCGGTTACACTAAACGTATCCGTTAGTAATTCTTTCCATTCTGACCATGTTCTTGTGGTAGAAGGTAAACTATCTCGCCATTTCTTTGCGACACCGCTTAATTTAGATAAAGCATAATGAGTTACGCAAACTTCATCCCAATCGTACATCAGACCATACTCTTCAAGTTTATCAATCCAATCTTCAATACTAATGTCACCCTTGACTGGATCAAATTCTGGTAACACTTCATGTATATTTTGAAAATACCTTGGTTGATAGTGTTCAATTGTACGACTTTCGTTGTTGTTTTCATTGTTCACCAATACAACACTTTGATTGAGCCGATTTCCTAGATCTCCAGTAGCGTTCTCTCCAGCTTCAGCTCCACCTTGAGCTCCAGTAGCCATTTTGAAAGTATTCACAATCAAAATTAAAAGGTTTTCTTAGTTTTCAGATTTACCCTGCTGAATATCAACGACAAAGTTCAGTAATTACACCAACCAGCAACCATATAACACCAGGTGCCTTGGCTCACCGAAAATTTCGTCTTCAACAAGTTTTCATAAATCACTACTCACAAAACTAACACCTTTTATTTTACCGACACGACTAATGTCTCTTTATTCTTAAACCGACGTATAATAACCGATCCAACTCCTGAAATTGAAGTAATCTATCCCACTCCTGAAATTGAAGTAATCTATCTCACTCCTGAAATTGAAGTAATCTCACTCTTAGTTAACGTAATCTTAAAATAATCAGACCCGTTTATGACTTTAATGATTTAATAAATGAATTAGTTTATAATGTCAAGGATGGTTAAATCTAAACAGAGGGTTCCGTAAGTATAGTTATTACACGCGAAAGAATAATAAGGGATGTATTGACGAAGTTGTCTTTCATTGAACATCCGGAGATCGACTGACTGACTTCGACGTCGTCCTTCGTATAGGACAGACCAGGACACCTGTGCAACGCTCTCAGGAGCTGTTATTATCCTGCCTGGCTGAAATTCATATCGGCACAGGGAAGGCTCGTCGCAAACATTGGTATGCGATTTAAAAATTACAACACTCTGTATATTATTTATTCCGGCAACCTTTTCCAGTTGACCGGACCTTAACACCACAGATACACGTAGGAGACACCGATCTGCCTCTCTTACAGGAAAAGGTCTCTACACTTCTACACACCGTCGTCAAAACCGCTAGTACTCGACTCTTCTCTTCTCACAATAGTGGAAATTCGCACTTCCCTTACATCATCCAGCTTCGTGGTGGTCCTTTTCTTCGTTTCACCCCCACCTCACATAATTCACTCTTAGTCTATAGGTACAATATCCGTGTCCAAATCATTGGCGTGCTTCAAGGTGAAATTTTAATATACATGCTTGTCTCGTGTCTCCAACCAACCAGAAAGCTACATGGTTCCTATTTCTTCGTACAAAGAAAATTCCATTTATAGGTAATTTTTGGTTATTTAGATACCTTTCTACAGTTTAGCAGAACTTCACCAGAAAACTTTTACAAGCAGGTTAGTTAAAAGAGGTTGGTCATGTACCTATACACTGATCAAGCTTCCTTGATGTTATCTTAAAAGCCCGAAACTCTGTCATGACAGAATATTTGAAATTGCAGGATGAATATTAATAATAATAATAATTGTTACTTACACTTGGCCATAAGAATTGCAAAATTTTAGCAGTAGACTTGGCATTGGAATAATACTGGAATGTATTTGATTTGGTTGAGAGAATGCCAGTTTAAAGTAAAATTGAAAAAAACGCCAGGATATTGCGGCAAAAGTGAAATAAGTAGAAGAAGAAGGAGCAGATAAATAAGGCTTTTGCTTTTGAAAGTGATATGTGATTTTGTTTATAAAATGAAACATCAGAGTTCAATCTTCAAAGTTCAAGCAGGCTTATTTCGAGGTATTAATTAAAAAAACACGCAATGATTAGGTGTACATTTGAAATGAAACCAATTCAAATTGGTTACACTGACTACGACGTCTTCATGAAACGTTTCAAAGGTATTCTCTCAAAGTTCGAGATTAAACCTTAACGTGGCAGCCTCTGGCAGCACATTGATTACAAAGGTAAGATCCGGGATTATTATTTGCTCCAGTGTGGCAATGAAAATTTCATGTGCACGCTAACGAGCCTTTCAAGTTTGCATTCACTTCCGTAAATAAAATTTTAGGTAGGTACCTAGTTCATGTGCAATATCCGTCTTATAAAACTTCAAGCTAGCCTCTTGTAATTGATTTTGGAGTAGGTACTGACTGCATTATTACAATTTTACATGCATAAATTTAGAGGTCTTTGTTTGCAGGAATTATTCAAATTTATAATTTCTTATTTCATTACTTTGCGTGCTTCATGTAGGTAGTAGGTACTTAAGTTATTATGGAAATTTGCTGATATAATTTACATGTATTGATTTTTACAGTAAGTACCTAATACCATATACTACCAAACCTGAAAATTCACCACTTTCTTCTTAGGTAACCGCAATTTGTACGTCTGAAATTCTCCCTGATGTGTATTCACTATTAATATTATAACGAGGCAGCGCTCGCGAAGAATTCTGGATTCATAATTCGCATTTGTTCTTGTTTACCTTCTGCAATTGTGGTTATGACTCGGCAATTCGATTCGAGACCGGTCTGCGCGTGTTTGAGAACGCGTTGTGACTAGAGACACGTAGGAGACGCGTCTAGGAGACAAGCTCCTAGATAAACTTAATGACACCTCAGGGAACTATATAAGAACCGCCGTGGCTGGAGAGTGAGCAAGTTGTATTTTGGATGTGAATAAGAGTAAGGAAGACATAGAGTGACTAGTGAAGTGAAAGAGCATTAGTGGTGTCTGTGTATGTGTAAATAGAGTACAGTTGATTATTTAGATTTGGAGATTATTGTTATAAGTTATAGTTGTGTTTGAGAATAAAGAATTTTGAAAGACTTTTAATTTGGTTTTAATAAAGTGTGAAACCCGAGCTATATTAACAAAATCGAGTTTCTGGGGAAACTTATATAATAAGATAAAAATCTTGTGAATTTCAGATTCCTATAAACCTTTAGTTTAAAGAAAAGTTCCAGAGGTCCTTGAAAAGTAATCGGTACAGGTTTCTTTTAAAAAAGGTAAAACATTCCTTTTGTTAGTGGATAATTTAAGAAATTTATAGAACTAAATTATGAAACAGCAGACGATGTAATCGCAGCTCTGGTCTAACTTCGCGAGGTATGGGATTCATGAAATAGTGTATACTGACAATGGACCTCAGTTTTCTAACTGAATAGGAAATTTATGGAATATGTAGCATATTTAGTAGAATATGGAAATTTAAACATATTACTTCCAGCCTATGCTCTCTCGAATGGGAAACGTTAAAAAAATTATAGTAGAAGGCAGGTAATAGTGGTAGAAATCTATAATTTCCTCTTTTAGAATATTATTTATACACACCAATAGTTTCTTCAAACAATAAATCGCCTGGAATTGATTTAGTGACCACCTGAATACTATTTTACTTATACCAAAGAATCTTTTATGAAACTGATGGAAAATGATAAATTTAGGAATAAATATCAATAAAGCAATCACAGTATTGACCCAATTGTTTAAATAAACACCCACAGGAGTGTCTTTGTGACACTCTACTGATTATTCAAACAGCTCGTTTTTGTAGCTTAATAATTCATGACTGAAGTCGAGCCACCCCAAAGCAGTACTTTATGTGGGAGTGAACCAACGGGTGATAAACTATCAGTACACCCCCTGACTACCAACTCACGTAAACGCCTTAAGGCAAATATCTGACTCGAGAGCCTATTACAAAAACTGTCGTATCATAAATAGTATCATGATGAAAAATATAAGAGAAAGCTACCACAGTTTTGGAAAATGAAATCGTTCTTGTGAAAGATGGAGTACATTAAAGATCTAAAAAGACCGAGGTTATAACGTGTAACTTTCCCCAGTGATTATCAGGTTAGTAGAAATAGATTCATTCTATACAGGGTGTTAAAAAATGACGGATAAACTCTTTAGTACATTGTAGGGGACAATCAGTAGAGTACGGAAAAAATAATTTTAAAAAATATAAACAAAATATTGAGCAAAAAAAATGCCATCGTTTAACACGATAACTGCTGGTATTTGGTATTGTACTTTTTAATTTTATATGATTTGTGTTGCCCCTTTTAAAAAATAAGATGTCAGATATGGCTCTAACCTTATTGATTCTGTTTTGACAGTTCGATAGGGTTTTTTTACCTGTAAAATCATCTAGTTTTTTCAAATACCGAAAAACAAAGATAATAAAATGTTAACTTTAGCATTTTTTATCTCACCAAATTGAAAACCATAATTTTTAAAATTATTTTTCCCGTAGGTACTCTACTGAGTGTCTTCTACAATGTACTAAAGGGCTTTATCCGTCATTTTCTTAACACCCTGTATAAGGCTTCTCAAAACGAACCATTTGAGATATAGAGGCTGATGAACACTTGGTACATGAACAAATGGCAACAGCTGGCTTGAACAATAATGTAACAAATGTTGGTAATATTAGAAAACCTAAAGTGGATTCACTTTGTAAAGTAAATGGTGAATCCCAAGCGAAACAACCTCGATCAGGACGGGTTTCCAGCAGAAAACCCGGTTACCTGGCTGATTATGTTTAAATTTTCATTTGTGTTTATTGGGCGAAAAAGGGAGATGTAATGATTGCTTATTAGTGTAGTCATCAGCATAAGTTGGTACTGCAGGTTATGACAGCGTGATGTGATAGTATACTGTTCAACTTTATGACAATCCGTGTTAGTGTTACTTTTGGAAACTCTCTACATTTCACTGTTTTATGTTATCTTTTTGATTAGCGTGGCTGAATTACTGAAACTCTGTTTTCATGTTCATTCGACTGGAACTCGCTGACCATTTTTCTCATAATACTTAAAGAAGTATAATTGTTATAAAAACACAGTCACTCAAAATTTACTCATGAGGATAATTGATAAGCCATATTGAAATGTGTGGAAATTTTGATTTACATTTAAAAAAAAATGTAGAAATTGTATTATTAAAAATTTATCAGAACGCGTAACTTATAACTGCCAAAATGAGAAAAATTTTGGTTTGGTTGGTTGAAATTGAAATACATATACCTAATAATAAAGAACTTAGTAGAAATTTTGATAATATAAGTGAATCGCTATTTCAAAAACAACCTAAGTTACATTTTGGCCATTTTCAGTTTACTACACCAACATGTTTTTTTTTTGGTAACAGTACTTAATATAGAAAAAGCCTTATCGTTTTTTTTCTGGATTAAATATACTGTTTGTGTAATAAACAGAAAAAGGTAACAATGTTACTTTTAGGCTATTTCTGAGCGATTCAAGTCATCTTAAAATTATTCCCTAATTATCACTGGAAGTGTTAACTCAAAACAGAAAATGATCATGTTTTTTAAGCATAAAAAGGTATGTACCTAAGCTCCGACAATTTCTTAAATATTTTTACGAGTCAATATTAGGGCTTGGTAAAGCAAATACTCAAGAAAAGAGTATTATTAGAGTTTTCCCTAATTAACGTAAGTTTTCGAGGCGTGCCATGTAAAAAGGTCAGCTGTATCGCAGATCAGCGACATTTTGCCGCTTTATCTATTTTTGTATATCACGCCATAAGCCAATCAGAATGTCAATCGGCGAGTTACAATTCGTGCATGACCTCGCTCTAAATCAAACTTAAGTGAAGGTAAATTTATTTCTAAGTATTCTGAGCAATCAAGCACCTGTTTGCGTTTTCACCTCAAATTTACTGCTGTTAGCGCATCAACTTAAGCGACGTATACATATAGAACAATCAAATTCAAATTATCACCAGTAATCAAAAATTCAGTAAAAAATTAGTCAACAATTCAGAATAAAAATCCACAAATAGGGTGTACATTTGTGAGTATATTTGACAAAGTATTGTTAATGAACTTGTCGACCGATTTCGGCTTTTATTAACTCATTATCTGAAGATCTCCAAATTAGAGGTTTTATCTGAGGCAAATATAAAATTGACCACCAGAAGCAACACAAAAAACTTCATATGCTCTAAAAAAAGAGCAAGGTACGTGACATATTATGAAACCATTAACCCTTTCAAAATTACCTACCTAATTTGAAAATTTTCAAGTACAAAAGTAAAATTTATCGTTGCCAAAACTTACAAATAATTTTCAACTCCATTTCACCTCATGCATGGACCAGTGTGATTATGAATCCCATTATTAACACCCTCTGCCGTTTATGATTTTTGTAAATTTATGGTAAACAAGCTACCTTTATGAATATGTATGTATTCGCAGAAAGCTAGGAGTTCCCGTATCAACACTAATTGAAAAGTGAGCTTACATCTGCCATCAGCTTCCCTGTTTTGAACTCCTACATGGTCCAGCTTGTTTAGGTTTCTAGGTCAGTTCAACCCTTAGCCGCACTTAGCTTTCAAAGCAGCGCTCAGGATTAAGGATTAAATATCTCCGACAAGAGGTAATGGCAAATTTTTTTCTATATGCATATACAATAATTTTAGACCACAAAAGTTATGGCAAAAGATGTTTTAATGTTTGTGTGTGTTTGTATTTAAAATTGATGTGTGTAGGCTTTTGCGGCTGGCTTCAATTGAAATCATAGTTGATTCCGGGCTGTTTTGCCTTGGTCCATGGAGATTGGCTCCGGCGAAGAAATCGAAAATAGAAAAACAGCCCGGAATCAACTATGATTTCAATAAAATGTTGGCTTATTTGTTATCGTCAAATTGGAGTAGTCTATCAAAAAACTCTTCTTTTTGGTGGTAAGTATCTAGAGTAAATTACAGTTTTAACAATATTATTAAGGCTTAATGATACAATAAAAAAAATAAAAAAGTATAGTTTCCTGAGTAGGTAGGTACTCCTACTCAGTAGTAGAAAGGCAGTTTCGTGTGAAATAATCACATTTATTAAATAAGGAAGAGCTTTAACGCTTTATCGATTAAAAATGCAAAACAAAAATAATTTAAAATGTAAAGCGAGATAAAATAGAATAAAATTTACATCCTTACACCTTTAAAATTTAAAAACTTTGCACCCTAATAAAGATAAAACTTGAATTTCCTTGAATTCCATCTCTCCAAGTTGTGGAGTTATATTACTTCTTTCTGAAGTTCCAAAGACAATCTACATGGTAATAAAGCAAATCGTGGCGTCATTTAAATCACCTAATAATTTTTTATGAACTGAACATCGTAAAATAGTTTACAGTTTCTATATTCCTAGCTTAGAACAGTTTTCTGGCTCTATTTAATAGTCTTCAGTCTTATAATATTTTTTAAGCTAATTTAAATAATTTGCATTGGAATTTTATTTACATTTTATGACAGACGTGCGCTACTCAAGTACTACTAGTGTAATTATTGAATTTATGAGAACTGATGGAGAACTGAACGACTAGACCTCCTCAATTCATATCATGAACAAGTGTATTGAGTTCCCAGAGGTTCAAACATGATTAACTTTTTAGGTCAATTGAATTTAGACGTGAGTTTATAATGAAGGCAACTAGGTGGTAACAAGAAAATCCTTGCAAAATTTATTAGCGTCTTTAACGAGTTTTGTTGATGAAATAAGCGTTTCAATGGATATAAGCAATTACCATTTCATTTTATTTTTGCTTTGATCAAATACTTCATCTAGATTCTAGAACAAGTATTTATCAGCAAGTTAATATTTAATGAGAAAACTGTACCTTCAAAGTTCCAACCAAATTTAATCATACTTACATATTTTAATTTTCTTACCTAAACTTACTCCAAATATACAGACTGGAAACTTATAAGTGGGTCATAGGAATTTTATATGCAAATTCAGTTTCCACCCTGTATATTTGGTCAGACATGATTGTGCTTCCAGTAGACAACTATCAAACAGAGAATTGGAAATCATCTTTGAGGAAATTGAAAACTTCACAACTGACGATTGTAGGCCAACCTGCTGGAAAAGTGGTAGTAGATAAATTATTACCTACATAATTTTTTTCCTAGTCAGCCAGCATCCTTGATTACATCCGGAGAATTGGGTTTCAAAGGCCAAACAAAAAAGATCCGCCCATGTTTTTAGAAGAGTTCTTTTAGCCTGCCAGATTAGTCGCTCCTATATACGGGCATTTAGTTGTTTATGATTCTGGATATTTAACTTTCTAATTTTTGAAAGGTGCATTTATTAATATGTAATTATTTCCATGTTTTACTAATTCAATGTCTTTTTCTGCTTTTCTTCACGGCTTTCAACTATGTACGCATTTTACACTATCATACTGCTGCACATACACAATCAAAGCCTCACTAATGAATCATTTTCATAATACATAGGCATCAAAGCTTATTTTTCAGAGCGCATAGACCTCAAACCACCACATATACATAAAGTTACCCTTCACCCCAAGGCTTACCGAGCTATCTCATTACACCCTACTTCCTTTATGCATTTTTTCATTTAATAATAATTGCTCCAACTGAATTTACCTTTATGTTGTATTTTTGCCTCTCTTCACTTTCGACCCGTGATATTTGACCTTTTCGATGTTAAAAAAAAATAAAAAAAAATGCCGTCTGAAAACGAACTTTGCTCAACATTAGATCTTCGAGGAAGTTCAACTCCTTGGATTAAAGTTGTTTTCTTTCATTGCCGTTTCTTAGTAATTTTCAAGCCCCTAGAATTATAGCCCCCAAGTAGAATAATTAAATCTTCTTCGAGAATAATAGATCTGTCAGTATACTGTTTTCAGTCAGCTATCTTTAATTAACTGGCTTGAATAATTCATTTCGATTGAAAGTAGAAAGAACTAGAACGTTGCTTGAATTCAGCAGACTTCATCAAGTTACCTGAATAACTAAAATAAACCACAAAGATTGTAAAGAATGAAACGAAACATAAATAATAAAAATCGTTTCGCAAGTGTTTCTTTTTTGTAATCTCGCTCAACAGATAACAAAGGAAAGAGCTCCAGTTCTCGAGAACTGGACATCTAATGACCTGGGGTTTCTTTATTTATATAAATTCTCACGGAATGTCTTTAATCAACTGGTGCTATGCTATTTATAAGGCAGTAACGAAATGTTTCTAAACTTAATTTACCTGCAGTTATTTGCGAATGTGAAATTGGATTTCAAATTCGCATACACAGGAACATATCTATGCCCTGTTTGAAAAATCAACTCAGTGCAAAGATGCAATTTTGAAAATTGTTCGGTTTTTGTAACTTATATTGATGATGTTTATCTACCACCTTTAATTTTAATTTTGGCTTAATAATAATGTAAGATTGTAGTTTCCTGTGAATTGTATGTATCAAAAGATAAAAAAAATTACATTGTATACCGTGGCAAGCTCAACTGTGCAACATCTTCTAAATCATACTTTCTCAAACAGTCTGACTCTGTACAACAGAGAATACCTCATCTGCAACTTCCAAACTTACATAACTTTATGAAATATTATAAGCTTCAATAATACCAATGAAAATTCGAACACTTTAGTTATCAGAAACTTTTTACTTTCACGATAAGGTCAGGTTTTCACATCTAATCGCTAAAAGTGGGAACTTTCAGGATCCTCAACCAAGACTAAAACTTGAATTCTCTAGGAAAGGCTTGGAGATCTTAAGGGAACAAAACTTTAGAATATTAAAGTGTTGTATGTTCATCAAGCTTCCACCTATACAGGGTGATCCCGAAATGGCGGACACGGACAGCACCACAGCATCCATTATGGATTAAGGATTCTAAGTTTTATTTACTGTTTTCTCCAGTATGGCTCCCTTAAGAAGATATGACCACTTTTGTGGAAAAAAAAGTCACAACACTGCACTACCCTTCTTAAGGAAAAAATAATGTGTAGTTCTACAATAATACCCAGGATAGATATTACCATGGAAACATATGAAATGGAAAGTTCAACAATGTTCAAAACAATAATCGTTGCGGGGAAACATATCCGATAATATTATTCAAAATCTATTTTAGTTGCATTGTTGAGCTCGAATTTGAACAACGATGCCACATTGAAAAATGTTGTTGAACTCAGGGAATAGGTAAACTTTGAATGCCTGTAATTCCGTTCCCGATAATAATAAAAATAAAAAGCAAACGCTATCGTAATAGTTATGTCAAATCATGTGCTTTGCCAGTGGAGGTTGTTTAAATTTGACTGCCGTTTTGATTTAAAGTTTAGAAAAAGGACACCCTATACCTCGGTAACGAAGGCGAGGAAACAATTTTTGTTTTAAACTTACAGTCTTTCTGAACATCCTCTACAACAACCTGTACACCGTGTCCGCCATTTCGGGATCACCCTGTATATACATATACAAAGTGTTCAAAAATTCAGTTTAAGTTAAGTAAAAAAATTCTTTATAAATGTTTCCATCATACTGCATACTGCTCGTTACTAGAAACAAATGCATTTCAAACATGGGTGCCATAAAGCAGATTTTAAATAAACTTTTTCTACTCCCAACCTTTAATATGCATATTAAATATGAATCACCAGTGCTTTAATGGGTCTCATTAAGATACAAATTTTCATTAAAGCACTGGTCAAGCTATCCAATGGCAGAGGAGCATTTGCAATCGAATCGGTTCCTTTTCGCTTACAATCGGGTCGGCAAGCCAACCGAAGTCACAGAGTTGTCATACTCACGACAAAAATTGCCTTGTGATATAAGTTCTGTATTTCTGAAAAAAAATTCTGAACGTTTATTTAATTTAGAACATAAGTAACATTCAAAGAAAATTTATCAAGATTTTATGTTACCTTAATTAATTTGATAAGTAGGTAAATCGTGTAAAGATGGGAAGATAAAGTATTATATCATTCGTAGAGCTCCGTGATAGTATTCAAAGCGGCAACGCTGCGACCCGCGTTGCGCAGGGAAACAATATCGTAATTAATGGCTGTCGATGTTATTAAAATTATTTATTAATTAATCTCAAAATCGAAGCGTAAAATTCGGAATTCGAACTTCGCATAATAAAAATTACGCAGTAGTGAGTAGTGCCCTTTAAACTTGATACTAAAACATGTCTCAGCAGAATAACCTTAGCGACAAAGAGAAAATTTGTTAAATGCGTAAACAAATAGCAACCTATCTTAACCTCAATGATCCGCAATTGTACACGGATCATTGTTAAAATATATAATTTTTTAATCTTTTCTATGAAATAAAAAAGGGTCGTAGAAAAAATAGTGTATGGAACTCGCAGATAATGGCTATTAATACGCTCTTATGATGGTTAAGACACTCGCCTACGGCTCGTATCTTAACCATCATACTCGCGTATTAATAGCCTTCATTATAAGCTCGTTGCATAATATACCATTAATAAAATAGACACTCGCCTACGGCTCGTATCTTAACCATCATACTCGCGTATTAATAGCCTTCATTATAAGCTCGTTGCATAATATACCATTAATAAAATAGAATTTAATTAAAGTGTTTTGATTCCTCGTTGAGTACATAGTTATTCTTGCGTGTAGTATTTGCAAATGCGAAAATAACGCCATTTCAATGACATTTTTCTGAATATTGTAACGAAACTATACGACTAATATAATGATATGACGACTTTAACTGCCTATAATTCAAGTAAGTTTCTTGAGACTAAAGAATAATGAAAAAAGAAACTCTATGAAATTATAGCGAGGGGAAGATGAAGGAAAAATGAGGTATTAACCTACTTATTTTGCATGGAAATGGATATTACACAAAATATTGGATATCATAAAATATTTATGAAACATAAAAATACGAATAAACCATTTATGTTCCTTTGAAAGCCGTTTATGTAAATGTGCATGTAAGATAAGTGTCTTATCCTCTTAATATGTAGATTTAAACTTCAAGTATCATGTGAGCAAAATTATGAAAATATGTAAAATTTTAGCAGGCTTTCTTTGAAATAAATCATGCCTTTCATTAATAAATCTGTGAAACTATTAAATTAACATTATTTAATTAATCAATTAAATTAATAATTAATTTATGATAAGATAAACGGACAAATGGGACCAGGCTTTCTATATTGTTAATTTTTTTGTATAATAAATGTTTATTCAATTAAACTTGATATACGTAATAAGTAATCAATGAAAACAAAGCTTCTAATATCGAATATCATAGAAAGTTATCAAATTCCGATTTACCAAATAACAATAAATTATTAAATAATGCAATTAAATTGAAATAGCTACCCACTGCAATATGCAATTAGTACATAGAGCAAGTGAACAAACTATAAATAGGGAAACAAAAAATAGGGAGCCATTCAAAGCATTCAATCATGAAACGATTGAGGTTATTTTAAGATTTTCGTTTAATATTTCACAAAACATCCTTCTGATTAACTTGATATTGACTTGGATTCCTTTTATAATATCCAATTCCTGGTCTATCGATCATCCGAATATAGGGGAGGTAGGCACCTGCCTATATAGTTATAGCAACTGTAGGTGATTGAATCACTCAAATAGCAATAACTGATATCTGGCTTTAAATCTATGCAGTTGGATGTCAGAATATTATTAACGTGATATTGCTATTTTGCTAATCAATACAGTGCATATAATAACAATTTAAATCTTTATATCTAGAACACTTGACCTTAATATTCAAAACATGGTTGCCAAAAATAAGGAGAACAAGAAGAATATTGTGAAAATGCTAACAGTGCTAAAAAAATTTTTTCCACATTAATTGAGGTTGCTATTTGCCTACGCCAAACAACTCTGTCTAGCCCTAGCGTCCCGACAAGGCTCTAAAATTGTGATCCAATTTTGGGTCGGTCTTGGTTAAAAAATACTAAAAAATTAGTTCGTTTTCAAAAACTTTGTTAAACAGGAGACATTAGACTTGCTTATTGAATGTTTCAATAAAATTCGAAAGAAGTCGGGACGAATTCACATTACTCACAATAGAACCTAATTCAGGGAGCTCGCCCAGCTGTCAGGTTAAATTAACAGGAAGTTACAGTTCTAAAAAGCAAAGGGAACTTAGTCCTTTTCTTAATGTTACTTTCCAGCTAATTTAACTTGACGGTTGTGAGAATTCCCTATTGGTTTGTAAAAAAGGGAGTTGGAGTTAATTTCAAACCTCCGGCTTAACGCATTAATAAAACTTCACAACATCTAAAATTTCCATTTATTTTACAAAATTGTCCACGTGAACTTTTTTACATAAATATTGTTTCTTTTAAGCTAAAAACTGAATATTCGTATATTACTGTTATGATAAGCAAAGCTTGTACGCGTCCTTCGTAAAGTGGACGGTGTAAGGTTTAAAAAATTTATTATTTATTATTCGAAATGGTGGTTTCAGGATTATTATTTAGGAGTATTCCTTCAGAATTGCATTATTCAGAATAATTTATGCAGAAATGGGGGGGGGGAGAGACACTATATTATTATAAATCGATACTAAATTGAATTACTATTTTTAACGATTTGATTATGAGAATTGATAAGCGAGCCAAAAGAAACGAGTACTTTAATTTTAAAAGAGATAATAAGACCCAATATTTTATGTATTTCCAACTTCAAAGTTTACATAATTGAAAAAATAAGAAAGTATGGCGTAATGTTTGTCGTAATTTTTTTTTGTTATTTTCAACAAATGCATACCTTATACAGGGTGTTAAGAAAATGACGGTTAAACTCTTCAGTACCTTGTAGGGGACACTCAGTAAAGTACGCGGGAAAAATAATAAAAAAAATCCAGAGCTACATTTTAAAAGATATAAGCAAAATATTGAAAAATAAATTTGGCAATGTTTAACACGATAACAGTTGGTATTTGGTAATTTCGTCTAATTTCTAACAATGTATCAAAACCGTTGTTGCCAAATGCTTTTTTTTCAGCATCTTAGAAAAGAAAAAAATTCTTATTAAATTTCTCAAGCCAGTAATACATCTTAAGCAATTTTTTTGATAACGATCAAAGTACCCTTTTTATATCTGTAAAATCATTTATTTTTTGCAAATACTGAAAAACAAAAATAGTGAAATGTTAACTTTGGCATTTTTTATCTCACCAAATTGAAGACAAGAATTTTTTAAATTATTTTTCCCGTACTCTACTGAGTGTCCCCTACAATGTACTGAAGAGTTTATCCGTCATTTTCTTAACACCCTGTATAAACTTATCCTAACAATAGTTCTGTCTGTCTCTGAATTGAAACTCTCTAACAAACGAAGTGGAAAACTTTATTTTGAGATGACTCTGAGTTGCTTCCAATGAAGAATCATTTCTCATCATTCCAGTAAGAATCATTTCTCACCCAAACTCAAAGTAAGGGGCAGACAGAGCATAAATTTCAATAAGGAGTTTGATAGTCAGGACAAACAATGCTGGGAGAAACAATTTCATGAAACAGCAGGCTTTCAATAAAACTGCCACCAATGAAAATTGGACTGTCAACCTAACAAACACACAAACAAATATACAAACAAATACCTCCTTATGAGAATCTTATAAGAGCACAGGCCACAACTATAGATAATAATAAATTATTTTTGTTTAACAGTTAAGTTAGGTAATCAGTTAGTAATTTCATTAGTAGGTATTTTTATATCAGTTTTTTACAAAACATATAAATTTTTTTGTGAAAACAATGACATAATGATGGAGAAATCATTGATGAGGGTTAAACAGCAACCGTGTACATGGTTTCAAAGTCCAGGTTTACAGAACGTATTATTGTACTAATAATTATTGAAAGACAATATTAAACCGGTTCAACAATGAAGATAGAGAGAGAAAGCAACAAAAAATAAAGAAACTATTAGAACAAAAAATACATCATAGAAAAAAATGGCAAAAGAGCTGAAGATGTATAGGGCAACACCAACAACATTTTATGGCCTACCAAAAGCCTACAAAGAAGGACTCAGTTAAGACCAACAATGAACACAGCAAACTCATCCACATCGAAGCTATGAAAATTCATAGCAGGCGTCCTAAAGGTTCACATAATACAACTTCCCAATAATACGATTTTCGTATTCGAGATTAATATAATTTCCAATTACCTGAAGGTCTCGCTGTTTACGAATATATCATTCGATTTCACAACCAGAGTGATATCTGAAGAATCCCACCTCTCAGAAAACAACACTTGAAGACCTCAAGTAAATAACGGGCAAAGTGCCAAAAAGATTATTTTGTGTTATTCGATAAAAACGTTGTAAAACATGACACATTTTATTTAGAACTATTTCCCATTTTTTCAATAAACTTAACCATGGTATAAGCAGTAATTGAAATTAATTTTTGATGTAGGTCTTTTTGTTTGAAAGAATAAAAAAAACAATTTTGATTTTCCTAGAAGGTTCTAAGTGCCATTGTATTTTTGGCTTATAGTGGTATAAGTGCCATACTAATTTTCCTTTTAAGATGAGCCAAGTGCCATTGTTTTGATAGGTTTAAAAGAAAGAAATTAGGTAGATTGTTTTTTTTTTACAAATATCTATTCAAAAATATACATACAGTTATAAGAAAAATATTTAGTGATCTATTTTTTTTATAAACGAATCAATTCTTCAAAAAATCCACGATTCTCTTCTTTAACATAAGGAATGATTTTTTTCAAGTTTTTTTTTTCATTGCTTATTTTACTTTTACATTCTAATTGTGGCAAAGTCATATTTCGAATAGTTTCTTGTGAGATATTTTACTTGAAAACCTTTGTAGACTTAACAGCTTCCAAATCGCTCAAAGTTTCACGAGTCTGAATATATCCCAGTCTGAGTGAATCTTTTTCAACAATGATCCATTTCGCTTTAGAAATTTTGCAAATCTTTGGTAATCAGACTTGCTTTCGCCGCCTTTTTGAAGTCAAAAAATCTTCCGTCTGCATAACCGTGACCATGAACGGGTTTTTGGGGGTAGCATTAACCATTACTGTTACCAAATCCATTGGAACTTCACATTTCTCTAAGCGTTTCCTTTTCTCAATTTGGGCAAAATCTCTGTCACAGCTCAGAAACGTATGACCCGAAACCAGGTATTTCCGATGAACCTCTTCAAAATATCCCTTCGTCACCAAATAAATGCATAGAAACAATATCATTTTATTTTTGTTTTGGGCAATGCAGTTGTCACTCCATATCGTCAACTTTTTTTTATAAAAGATTTTACATCTGACAGCTTTGTAGAAACATGACGCTATCTCATTTCCTCCTCTCCCCGATATCCCTTCGTTATCCCCGATATCCCTTCGTATCCAATATGGCACGACTGGCACTTAGCCCGTTATTTACTGACAAGAAACCTCAAGTTGACACCTGCGACATCTTACGGTTAAAAATTAAAGCATTTGCTGGTGCATTTTAGCATGGTCCGTTATTTACATTAAAGGCGATGGCACATAGCCCTTTTTAAAAGAATAAAATAATTTTAGAGTTTTTTGGCACTTTGCCCGTTACTTACTTCAGGTCTTTACTTATCTTTGACAATTTTCAACAATACCATTAATTTTATTTTCAACTCCAACTAATTTGTTTGAAACGGAACGTACTGAAGTTAAAGTTTTGGTTGTCCTATGGGAAGCCGACTCAGCCCTATTTTAGCCAACATAATGAATAGTTATGTCAAAGCTTCGCTTGGCGCTTATTAAGGTGTTCACTAGCACATTAACGAGCATTTTTAATGTGATACTTCAAGTAGTATTTGTGGTATAATTTGTGTTTTGAGACTATGGTATAATACTTGACCCATCGGAGCCAGGATAATAGCTCTCCGATGGTTCTAGGCCACAACGGGGATTTAATGGATCGTTACGACGTTACGTTACTGAATGCCTGGTGTGAATTACCTAAATATGTGTTTGATGCAAAATATAGAAACGCTGCTAGGAAGGAATTGTTGGAAGTTGTTTTAGAAATTTAGAACCGTGTCGATGTGATGACAGTAAATATTCTTTGTTTATTTCGTGATCTTTATTAAACAAATAATTATAATCCTAATAGTTAATTGACAGCGGTGGAATTTTCACAAAATTGCTCTTTTGCTGGTGAAAGTGTGGTGGTATCAGGGTTCTACTTTTAGGCTAATTTTACACGAAAAAAAAACTTTTAAGTGGGCGAGAATCGAGATGGCAGTACTCGAGGTTCAACCGCTGTCGAGGCTACAAAGTGTGTTATCGCTGGTAAAGGGCTCATTCCAAACTGCATTTCGTCAATTGCAAGAAGCCTAAGAAAAATTGAAA
Source organism: Malachius bipustulatus (assembly GCA_910589415.1). Lineage (NCBI taxonomy): Eukaryota > Metazoa > Arthropoda > Insecta > Coleoptera > Melyridae > Malachius > Malachius bipustulatus. The sequence continues at coordinate 85,281,964 of OU342630.1, read as the reverse complement.
GTCGTGACTGTTATGTGTAGTCTTAAAATTGTGTGAAAGAAAACTATCGGTAAAGAGCTACAGCAAAGCAAAATTATTACTGCCACCCAGCAGCCGGCCACGATTTATTAAAGCCGATGTCTTTGAGTTTAATGGATGGCAGTGGTTCATGCTGGCCGTCTAGACGCAATTTTTCGATTTGTGACAATAAAGTATCTATCTAGTATAGTGAATTGAATTATTCTCTGACAGAGAACGATAATTGGGTTGTCCGGGGGACAGATGAACGTGAAGCAAATGACTTCGGCAGTCAATGGGAGGATGCTGATGAGTCCACTGGTGATGCAGTTGACTTGGACAGTCAACGGAAAGATGTTGATGCATGCCACTGAGGATACATCTGTTGCTGAAAATCCTGATAAGAATGTCTGGACCGCAAACGACTTCGAGCTGTAATGGATGATTATTCCACAGAGAGTTGGGTCATCTGCTACCGAGGTTTGCTGCCTGGATGGGTGGGTGTAGGCAACTTCGAGATGGTAAGGTGTCTTACTTGGTAAGACTTGGTAGGGTGTTTTCGGTTGAGATGTAATGCCTTACAGGGTGAGGTGTTCTTCTGAGGTGTATTGCCTTACAAGACGACTACTTAGCAGGGTGTTCTGTTTTCGGTTGATATGAATTGCCTCACCAGACGACTAATGACTTGGAATAGTGTTCTCTGTTAAGATAAAGGTAATGGACTTACTATGTGAGGTGTTCTGTTGAGATGTAATGCCTATACGAGATGACCTCTGACTTGGTAGAGTGTACTATTATTGGATGTAACGGTTGCATATCGATGGTCTAATTCTAATACCCTGTATCTGCAAAAAATACAAATTTTTTTTTTCGCGCCATTCTGTTGTACGTTTACTCTGTCATGAGTTGAAATACACCGTATTAGTACAGTATTGGCTTGGGAAATTGGCTACCAAAAAAGTTTTGTAACTTCCTGAATCATATTTAGCCCTTTTAAACTAAAAAAGCTCTCTCCTGTAAAATATTGATTCATACAGTTACGGGGTATTAGAATTAGACCATCGATATGCTTTTAGTGTATTTTTTAACAAAAAAATACACTATTGAGGACGACATCACTTTCCAAAAATCACCCAAACTCATCAAATGTCCACCGATCATGACCCCCAGATTACGAAAAAGTGGTTTTCCAAAATTCACCTGCCCACGATATATATATATATATTTATATATATATATATATATTTATATATATATTTATATATATATTTATATAAATTCAAAATAAATTTAACGGGCATATCGCTCTAACCTAGGGCTTCCTGAGGCAGACCTGACACACAGAGCCATCCAGTCATCTCGAAGCTGCAGACAACGTTGTTTCGGTCTCTTAGACCTCATCAGTACAGCACATCGAGAAATAACTAGAGGATGCATGCCAGGCCAGCACAGGAAGCCAACTATATGAATAAAGAGGTGACACGGAACTCCGTGACCTCAATAGTTGGTTGCCATCTACCGACGGAGACAAGAACTAAACGGCAGCACGCTACCAGCTTTGTGTCCATCGGGAATAGGCAGCCCACAATTCGGGGCATTACCATCCGTCGGGCGGTGCTGGTTAGCTACCGATAGATGTCTCTCGCCAAAGCCCATGGTTATTACAATAATAATGATGATGTTAATGAGCGCAAAGAATTAAAAATTCAAAATAAATTTAACGGGCATATCGCTCTAACCTAGGGCTTCCTGAGGCAGACCTGACACACAGAGCCATCCAGTCATCTCGAAGCTGCAGACAACGTTGTTTCGGTCTCTTAGACCTCATCAGTACAGCACATCGAGAAATAACTAGAGGATGCATGCCAGGCCAGCACAGGAAGCCAACTATATGAATAAAGAGGTGACACGGAACTCCGTGACCTCAATAGTTGGTTGCCATCTACCGACGGAGACAAGAACTAAACGGCAGCACGCTACCAGCTTTGTGTCCATCGGGAATAGGCAGCCCACAATTCGGGGCATTACCATCCGTCGGGCGGTGCTGGTTAGCTACCGATAGATGTCTCTCGCCAAAGCCCATGGTTATTACAATAATAATGATGATGTTAATGAGCGCAAAGAATTAAAAATTCAAAATAAATTTAACGGGCATATCGCTCTAACCTAGGGCTTCCTGAGGCAGACCTGACACACAGAGCCATCCAGTCATCTCGAAGCTGCAGACAACGTTGTTTCGGTCTCTTAGACCTCATCAGTACAGCACATCGAGAAATAACTAGAGGATGCATGCCAGGCCAGCACAGGAAGCCAACTATATGAATAAAGAGGTGACACGGAACTCCGTGACCTCAATAGTTGGTTGCCATCTACCGACGGAGACAAGAACTAAACGGCAGCACGCTACCAGCTTTGTGTCCATCGGGAATAGGCAGCCCACAATTCGGGGCATTACCATCCGTCGGGCGGTGCTGGTTAGCTACCGATAGATGTCTCTCGCCAAAGCCCATGGTTATTACAATAATAATGATGATGTTAATGAGCGCAAAGAATTAAAAATTCAAAATAAATTTAACGGGCATATCGCTCTAACCTAGGGCTTCCTGAGGCAGACCTGACACACAGAGCCATCCAGTCATCTCGAAGCTGCAGACAACGTTGTTTCGGTCTCTTAGACCTCATCAGTACAGCACATCGAGAAATAACTAGAGGATGCATGCCAGGCCAGCACAGGAAGCCAACTATATGAATAAAGAGGTGACACGGAACTCCGTGACCTCAATAGTTGGTTGCCATCTACCGACGGAGACAAGAACTAAACGGCAGCACGCTACCAGCTTTGTGTCCATCGGGAATAGGCAGCCCACAATTCGGGGCATTACCATCCGTCGGGCGGTGCTGGTTAGCTACCGATAGATGTCTCTCGCCAAAGCCCATGGTTATTACAATAATAATGATGATGTTAATGAGCGCAAAGAATTAAAAATTCAAAATAAATTTAACGGGCATATCGCTCTAACCTAGGGCTTCCTGAGGCAGACCTGACACACAGAGCCATCCAGTCATCTCGAAGCTGCAGACAACGTTGTTTCGGTCTCTTAGACCTCATCAGTACAGCACATCGAGAAATAACTAGAGGATGCATGCCAGGCCAGCACAGGAAGCCAACTATATGAATAAAGAGGTGACACGGAACTCCGTGACCTCAATAGTTGGTTGCCATCTACCGACGGAGACAAGAACTAAACGGCAGCACGCTACCAGCTTTGTGTCCATCGGGAATAGGCAGCCCACAATTCGGGGCATTACCATCCGTCGGGCGGTGCTGGTTAGCTACCGATAGATGTCTCTCGCCAAAGCCCATGGTTATTACAATAATAATGATGATGTTAATGAGCGCAAAGAATTAAAAATTCAAAATAAATTTAACGGGCATATCGCTCTAACCTAGGGCTTCCTGAGGCAGACCTGACACACAGAGCCATCCAGTCATCTCGAAGCTGCAGACAACGTTGTTTCGGTCTCTTAGACCTCATCAGTACAGCACATCGAGAAATAACTAGAGGATGCATGCCAGGCCAGCACAGGAAGCCAACTATATGAATAAAGAGGTGACACGGAACTCCGTGACCTCAATAGTTGGTTGCCATCTACCGACGGAGACAAGAACTAAACGGCAGCACGCTACCAGCTTTGTGTCCATCGGGAATAGGCAGCCCACAATTCGGGGCATTACCATCCGTCGGGCGGTGCTGGTTAGCTACCGATAGATGTCTCTCGCCAAAGCCCATGGTTATTACAATAATAATGATGATGTTAATGAGCGCAAAGAATTAAAAATTCAAAATAAATTTAACGGGCATATCGCTCTAACCTAGGGCTTCCTGAGGCAGACCTGACACACAGAGCCATCCAGTCATCTCGAAGCTGCAGACAACGTTGTTTCGGTCTCTTAGACCTCATCAGTACAGCACATCGAGAAATAACTAGAGGATGCATGCCAGGCCAGCACAGGAAGCCAACTATATGAATAAAGAGGTGACACGGAACTCCGTGACCTCAATAGTTGGTTGCCATCTACCGACGGAGACAAGAACTAAACGGCAGCACGCTACCAGCTTTGTGTCCATCGGAAATAGGCAGCCCACAATTCGGGGCATTACCATCCGTCGGGCGGTGCTGGTTAGCTACCGATAGATGTCTCTCGCCAAAGCCCATGGTTATTACAATAATAATGATGATGTTAATGAGCGCAAAGAATTAAAAATTCAAAATAAATTTAACGGGCATATCGCTCTAACCTAGGGCTTCCTGAGGCAGACCTGACACACAGAGCCATCCAGTCATCTCGAAGCTGCAGACAACGTTGTTTCGGTCTCTTAGACCTCATCAGTACAGCACATCGAGAAATAACTAGAGGATGCATGCCAGGCCAGCACAGGAAGCCAACTATATGAATAAAGAGGTGACACGGAACTCCGTGACCTCAATAGTTGGTTGCCATCTACCGACGGAGACAAGAACTAAACGGCAGCACGCTACCAGCTTTGTGTCCATCGGGAATAGGCAGCCCACAATTCGGGGCATTACCATCCGTCGGGCGGTGCTGGTTAGCTACCGATAGATGTCTCTCGCCAAAGCCCATGGTTATTACAATAATAATGATGATGTTAATGAGCGCAAAGAATTAAAAATTCAAAATAAATTTAACGCGCATATCGCTCTAACCTAGGGCTTCCTGAGGCAGACCTGACACACAGAGCCATCCAGTCATCTCGAAGCTGCAGACAACGTTGTTTCGGTCTCTTAGACCTCATCAGTACAGCACATCGAGAAATAACTAGAGGATGCATGCCAGGCCAGCACAGGAAGCCAACTATATGAATAAAGAGGTGACACGGAACTCCGTGACCTCAATAGTTGGTTGCCATCTACCGACGGAGACAAGAACTAAACGGCAGCACGCTACCAGCTTTGTGTCCATCGGGAATAGGCAGCCCACAATTCGGGGCATTACCATCCGTCGGGCGGTGCTGGTTAGCTACCGATAGATGTCTCTCGCCAAAGCCCATGGTTATTACAATAATAATGATGATGTTAATGAGCGCAAAGAATTAAAAATTCAAAATAAATTTAACGGGCATATCGCTCTAACCTAGGGCTTCCTGAGGCAGACCTGACACACAGAGCCATCCAGTCATCTCGAAGCTGCAGACAACGTTGTTTCGGTCTCTTAGACCTCATCAGTACAGCACATCGAGAAATAACTAGAGGATGCATGCCAGGCCAGCACAGGAAGCCAACTATATGAATAAAGAGGTGACACGGAACTCCGTGACCTCAATAGTTGGTTGCCATCTACCGACGGAGACAAGAACTAAACGGCAGCACGCTACCAGCTTTGTGTCCATCGGGAATAGGCAGCCCACAATTCGGGGCATTACCATCCGTCGGGCGGTGCTGGTTAGCTACCGATAGATGTCTCTCGCCAAAGCCCATGGTTATTACAATAATAATGATGATGTTAATGAGCGCAAAGAATTAAAAATTCAAAATAAATTTAACGGGCATATCGCTCTAACCTAGGGCTTCCTGAGGCAGACCTGACACACAGAGCCATCCAGTCATCTCGAAGCTGCAGACAACGTTGTTTCGGTCTCTTAGACCTCATCAGTACAGCACATCGAGAAATAACTAGAGGATGCATGCCAGGCCAGCACAGGAAGCCAACTATATGAATAAAGAGGTGACACGGAACTCCGTGACCTCAATAGTTGGTTGCCATCTACCGACGGAGACAAGAACTTCCCGATGGACACAAAGCTGGTAGCGTGCTGCCGTTTAGTTCTTGTCTCCGTCGGTAGATGGCAACCAACTATTGAGGTCACGGAGTTCCGTGTCACCTCTTTATTCATATAGTTGGCTTCCTGTGCTGGCCTGGCATGCATCCTCTAGTTATTTCTCGATGTGCTGTACTGATGAGGTCTAAGAGACCGAAACAACGTTGTCTGCAGCTTCGAGATGACTGGATGGCTCTGTGTGTCAGGTCTGCCTCAGGAAGCCCTAGGTTAGAGCGATATGCCCGTTAAATTTATTTTGAATTTTTAATTCTTTGCGCTCATTAACATCATCATTATTATTGTAATAACCATGGGCTTTGGCGAGAGACATCTATCGGTAGCTAACCAGCACCGCCCGACGGATGGTAATGCCCCGAATTGTGGGCTGCCTATTCCCGATGGACACAAAGCTGGTAGCGTGCTGCCGTTTAGTTCTTGTCTCCGTCGGTAGATGGCAACCAACTATTGAGGTCACGGAGTTCCGTGTCACCTCTTTATTCATATAGTTGGCTTCCTGTGCTGGCCTGGCATGCATCCTCTAGTTATTTCTCGATGTGCTGTACTGATGAGGTCTAAGAGACCGAAACAACGTTGTCTGCAGCTTCGAGATGACTGGATGGCTCTGTGTGTCAGGTCTGCCTCAGGAAGCCCTAGGTTAGAGCGATATGCCCGTTAAATTTATTTTGAATTTTTAATTCTTTGCGCTCATTAACATCATCATTATTATTGTAATAACCATGGGCTTTGGCGAGAGACATCTATCGGTAGCTAACCAGCACCGCCCGACGGATGGTAATGCCCCGAATTGTGGGCTGCCTATTCCCGATGGACACAAAGCTGGTAGCGTGCTGCCGTTTAGTTCTTGTCTCCGTCGGTAGATGGCAACCAACTATTGAGGTCACGGAGTTCCGTGTCACCTCTTTATTCATATAGTTGGCTTCCTGTGCTGGCCTGGCATGCATCCTCTAGTTATTTCTCGATGTGCTGTACTGATGAGGTCTAAGAGACCGAAACAACGTTGTCTGCAGCTTCGAGATGACTGGATGGCTCTGTGTGTCAGGTCTGCCTCAGGAAGCCCTAGGTTAGAGCGATATGCCCGTTAAATTTATTTTGAATTTTTAATTCTTTGCGCTCATTAACATCATCATTATTATTGTAATAACCATGGGCTTTGGCGAGAGACATCTATCGGTAGCTAACCAGCACCGCCCGACGGATGGTAATGCCCCGAATTGTGGGCTGCCTATTCCCGATGGACACAAAGCTGGTAGCGTGCTGCCGTTTAGTTCTTGTCTCCGTCGGTAGATGGCAACCAACTATTGAGGTCACGGAGTTCCGTGTCACCTCTTTATTCATATAGTTGGCTTCCTGTGCTGGCCTGGCATGCATCCTCTAGTTATTTCTCGATGTGCTGTACTGATGAGGTCTAAGAGACCGAAACAACGTTGTCTGCAGCTTCGAGATGACTGGATGGCTCTGTGTGTCAGGTCTGCCTCAGGAAGCCCTAGGTTAGAGCGATATGCCCGTTAAATTTATTTTGAATTTTTAATTCTTTGCGCTCATTAACATCATCATTATTATTGTAATAACCATGGGCTTTGGCGAGAGACATCTATCGGTAGCTAACCAGCACCGCCCGACGGATGGTAATGCCCCGAATTGTGGGCTGCCTATTCCCGATGGACACAAAGCTGGTAGCGTGCTGCCGTTTAGTTCTTGTCTCCGTCGGTAGATGGCAACCAACTATTGAGGTCACGGAGTTCCGTGTCACCTCTTTATTCATATAGTTGGCTTCCTGTGCTGGCCTGGCATGCATCCTCTAGTTATTTCTCGATGTGCTGTACTGATGAGGTCTAAGAGACCGAAACAACGTTGTCTGCAGCTTCGAGATGACTGGATGGCTCTGTGTGTCAGGTCTGCCTCAGGAAGCCCTAGGTTAGAGCGATATGCCCGTTAAATTTATTTTGAATTTTTAATTCTTTGCGCTCATTAACATCATCATTATTATTGTAATAACCATGGGCTTTGGCGAGAGACATCTATCGGTAGCTAACCAGCACCGCCCGACGGATGGTAATGCCCCGAATTGTGGGCTGCCTATTCCCGATGGACACAAAGCTGGTAGCGTGCTGCCGTTTAGTTCTTGTCTCCGTCGGTAGATGGCAACCAACTATTGAGGTCACGGAGTTCCGTGTCACCTCTTTATTCATATAGTTGGCTTCCTGTGCTGGCCTGGCATGCATCCTCTAGTTATTTCTCGATGTGCTGTACTGATGAGGTCTAAGAGACCGAAACAACGTTGTCTGCAGCTTCGAGATGACTGGATGGCTCTGTGTGTCAGGTCTGCCTCAGGAAGCCCTAGGTTAGAGCGATATGCCCGTTAAATTTATTTTGAATTTTTAATTCTTTGCGCTCATTAACATCATCATTATTATTGTAATAACCATGGGCTTTGGCGAGAGACATCTATCGGTAGCTAACCAGCACCGCCCGACGGATGGTAATGCCCCGAATTGTGGGCTGCCTATTCCCGATGGACACAAAGCTGGTAGCGTGCTGCCGTTTAGTTCTTGTCTCCGTCGGTAGATGGCAACCAACTATTGAGGTCACGGAGTTCCGTGTCACCTCTTTATTCATATAGTTGGCTTCCTGTGCTGGCCTGGCATGCATCCTCTAGTTATTTCTCGATGTGCTGTACTGATGAGGTCTAAGAGACCGAAACAACGTTGTCTGCAGCTTCGAGATGACTGGATGGCTCTGTGTGTCAGGTCTGCCTCAGGAAGCCCTAGGTTAGAGCGATATGCCCGTTAAATTTATTTTGAATTTTTAATTCTTTGCGCTCATTAACATCATCATTATTATTATATTTATATATATATATATATTTCTCCAAAATCGCGAAATTTCGATTTTAAAAACGCTCCTGTGGCTTTATCTTTTAAGATTAGTGAACGAAATTTTGGGTCCTTGTAAAATTTGGGAATGACGTTGGATTTTCGTTGAAAAACTTTCCAAAAGTCCCATCACTTCTACAGGGTGTCCCTTCAAAATTCCAGGTATCCGGTTTTTGTCATCTCATTTCAGGTCGCAGTTTTGAATCTAGGAGGCTGAAATTTTTGTGGGAGTAAGATATCCACAAGGAGTGGTCTGGTATTGCACTTGAGCAAAATCGGCCGAGCCGTTTCAAAATGGCGGCCATTTTAATTTTTGGAAAAAGGACTATTTTTTGAACCCCTGTATAAGCTAGATAGAAAAAGAGTTTTATATCAAATTCACAATATTGGAAGTAAATGACTTGAAATTTAATTTCATGCAACAAAATTTGCATTTTTCCTATTAATAAGCCAGTGGCGTGGGTAGGAAAAGGGTAAAAATGGCTAAATTTCTCCAACAATTTATGAGCACATTTTTGAAGTAATTAAACTGAAATTTTTACAGTAGACAACTATACTAATAGACTTCAACCCTTGAGAATTTCAAAAAGTAAATAAGAAAAATGGCGGAGATATTCGATTTTTTTTTACATGATGTTTTTTTAAAATTAATTTCTCTAAATTTTTAAAAACGCTCCTGTAGCTTCATCTTTCAAGATTAATGAACGAAATTTTTTACTCTTATAAACCTTAGGGCTGACGTTTGATTTTCGTAAAAAACATTTTCCTAGAGTTGTGTTACTTCTACAGGATGTCCCTCCGAATTTCAGAAAAAAAAACCGTCCGTGAGGCACGGTTTCTGGTCGAAGTTTTCAATCTAGAGCGCTGAAATTTTTTTGGTAGTAAGATACCCTCAAGTAGTCGTCTGGTACTGTATTTGAGTAAAATAGGTAAAGACATTCCAAAATGGCGGCCTTTTCAATTTTTGGAAAATGGCTAGATTTTGAACCCCTAAATAGGCAAGATCAAAAACTTTTAAACAAAATTAACAAGATTGGAATAAACTTATTTGAAATTTGAGCTAATGCAATACAATTTGCATCATTTCTATTAATAAGCCAGAGGCGTGGGTAGGAAAAGGGTAAAAATGTCTACATTTCTATAAACATTCATGAGCTTATTTTTGAAGGAATAGAACGGAAATTTTGATAGTAGACAACGATACTAATAGCATTTAACCTTCAAAAATTTCAAGAAGCAAATATAAAAATGGCGGAGATATATTCGAATATTTTTAAATGATGTTTATTCCTCTAAAATTTCAAACTTTCGGTTTTCAAAACTCTACTTTCAGTTTTTTCCGAATTTATTAAAGGTAGTGTAAAAAATAGTATTTTTCAAGTAAAGTTAGCCAGTGGCGGGCATAGGAAAAGGGACAAAATTGTAAAATTTTGCCAATTTTTTTGATTTTTAAATTTAAAAATCCGATCTAAGGCACGTGTTGAAACGAAATGAAATGAAATTATCACAGAAAATTTTTCACATTAAAGCACTACGCTAACATGACATGACTGTGGAAAATTTCAGAAAGCCAATAATTTAAAAAGCGGTGAAAATATTCATAATTGAATCGCATAAAAATACACTATTTCTGCGATTGATGCGCAAGAAGGTTTTTTTGAACATAGAGGTGCGTTTGATAACACATCCTTAGAATCAATCTCCAATGCATCGAGGAATAGAGGAATCAATGCAACAATATGCAGGTGGCTAGACTGCATGATTAAAAATAAGATTGGTATGTACATTTCTGTTGGGGGAGAACATGGTGGCTCAGGTAGCGAGGGAGGGAAGAGGTGCCCACAGGAAGGTGTATTGTTTCCTTTGATATGGAACCTTGTCATAGATGAGCTACTGAAGCGTCTGGATCAAGAGGGAATCAAGACTATTAGATATGTCGATGATCTTGTTATACTAATCCAAGGTAAATTTAAGGACACAAGAAGGCCTTGCATGCAAAGAGTTCTAAATGTTGTAACCAAATCGACATATCTAAGGGACTGAATTTAATAAGTCTCTAAAAACCAACCATGCATTATAGCGTTCACTAACAGTACGAAATTGGAGGTGATATGACCGGTCAACCTTCGGAACTGGAACGTATAAATATCGGGAGAGGTGAAATATCTTGAGGTAATCTTGGACTCAAAATTCACCTAGAACCAACAGATACACAGAATTAAGAAGAGAGCGGAGACCACATTCATGATCGTCAGACGAACTTATGGGAAAACATGGGGATTAAAACCACATATGGTGCACTGGGCGTACACAAGAATGATTAGACCAATGTTGTTATATGCATCTTTGGTATGGTGGACAAAGATGCAACAAATTACCGAGATAAACAAGCTTAGCAAGGTGCAAAGACTTGCGTGACTTGGAATAATGGGGGAAATGAAAACAACTCCAATTGCAGCAATGTAAGTCTTTATAGACCTCTCTCCACTTCATCTAATGATAATGAGAGAGGAAGGAATGGCACTCCTAAGGCTGCAAGAAGAATCAATCAGCAAAAACGCGGAGCTTGGACATAATAAAATAAAAAGCCATGTGATAATGAACCTGCTAGATGCAAACTCAGACGTTCTAAGGGATACAGAAAACCCCAAAATAATTTCCAGACTACTGTGGGAATGCTACGAAAATCTCGAAAGCATGGCAGGTCGCAACAAGGTAACCTTGATGTGGGTGCCAGGACACAGCGGAATCACACGCAATGAAAAAACCGACGAGCTAGCAAGAAGTGGATCCTCGGCTGAATATACTAGCCTAGAACAGGTCCTGGGAATACCAAAAAGTACAACACGGGGCCAAGTAAATATATGGGTTAGGAAAAAACACAAAGAATATTGGGATAAAAGGATCAAACATAAACATGGGAAAGCATTCATCAAAGAACCCATCAAAAAGAAAACTGAAGACCTACAATCACTCAGTAGGCATCAGCTGCGTTTCTAAATTGGATTATTGACGGGACATATTACCCTAAAAGAACACTTACACATAAAAATAAGACTGTTCAATGGCGACCTAGGCTTCCGAGAATGCAGTAAGGCCCAAGAGGCAGTGTGAATTCGAAGCTCTAGACCGCAGAAGACAGGACAACCAAAAATTTGTCCTGATATATGTGACACTCATCCAGTGATGGGGCTGTACAAACTAGTACAGGAAACCAGACTAACAGAATGGGTGACATGAAGCAAAGGGGGTAAGCACAATAAGCCCATGAGGCTGAGGTGCTTTCGAAATCAGTTCCCGAGCCCAAGTGCTGAACCCTAGAAGACCATCGAGTCTTCGTTTGTATAAGATTCGGGGGTGAATACATGGTCAGGATGGACAATTTGTTAGGAGTCTATGATACTTGACCCACCGGAAGTCTGGATAATATATCTTCGATAGTTCGAGGCCATTTAATGGATCGTTATGACATCGTATTATTGACTGCTTTGTGTGAATGACCTAAACAGGTGTTTGGTGCAAAATATAGAATTGCTGCTATTAAGGAATTGTTGGCAATTGTTTTAAAACCGTGTTGATGCACATACAATGAATATTCTTGATTTATGTCATGATCTTTATTGAAGATACAATAATTATAGTCATAATATTTGATGTTTGAGTAATAATAATTGTTGTGGGTGGTTATACGAAAATAGTGGATTACTCTAGTACTCTAATACGGGAACTGTAAAGATTTTAATGCTGTTTGAAATAAAAGTGTCGACAAGACGGTGCTAATAAATAAGTCGCCCTCAGCACGATGAAATTTCAGCCTTGTTGACGTTGAAAGTACCTTCTTCAATATTAATCCCTTTTAATTTACCTGGCCAACTTCCCCAAAGAATTACTTTTAAAAATTAATGTTTACTCTAAATTAAAAGAAGCAATCTCCATGAAGTGTAATGTCTACAGTGGCGTAATTTCTTATGCGGTCTTCAAGCAAGAAAAACGCGCGTTAACGTTTTGAATGCGACGTTGTGCTCTTGTTTCTTTGCAGAGTGCATTTGCCGTGACTTTTAATCAGTCCCTGAAAATCTTAATGAAAATATGACAATGACACACCGGAGTGTTTCATTACTAGGTAAGTTACTGTAAGTTACTATAAGAGCCCATTGAAGGGAACATTGATTCAATTCAATTACTGAAAAGTAATGAGAAGCTTTTGTTATAATAATTGAAAATAATCGAAACTTCATCTCTACGTATTCGATTCGCAATAAGCTGAATTACCACATTCGCAAACCTACGGTTCGGTCATATAAGAGTTATAGGTATTATTATATGAGCGATTATGAAGCCATTATTCACGAGATGATAATAATGCCACGATCTTTAGCGAGTTGTAGTACTCGTTTTGTAGTACTTATGTACTATTTCTAGTACTGGGTACTATACTTTTTCTACTCTTTTATACAAAAAACATAAAATTTTAATCAAAATATTTATTTATTTTATTGCTTGGAACAACTTCCAGTACCGAGTATCGGTCCTATTCACAGCTTTGCTCTGTTTATCAAATTTGCAGCTTTTGATTGGTCCACGAGGGGTGTTAACTCTGAAGACGGACCTGTCGAGACTCCTGCGTCTAACCCTGTCACGGGCGAACGAGAAGGGGTAGTAGCGAGCCCTCTGTCCTTGACCAGGCTACCGGGCATTGAACATCGAGATTTTAAGAAAGAAGCATCGACGGTGAAAAATTGAGTGTGCCATTTACTTTTCATTATTTTATATGGTTGTGTTCACCTAAATTAAAGTTGATCTTCTTAAATAAAATTTACTAAAGAAAATTGATATTCTTTAACACGTTGAGCACGGCGAGGCATCACATTGATGCCTCACTGAATTGTTCATCGGGCCGGCGAGACATCTATGAGTGTCTCACGTGAAAAGGATTTCGGGACGGTGTGGCTCAGTCTGATGTCTCACTATAATGCTGTATGCATGGAATATGTAGGATAGCCGTCTATAGGAACAGTTTCTGCCAACCCGTCCTTGAATTTTTATTATACTACTCGATTTACTGATTTTAGAGAACAGCATGGGTGGTCCGTGTGAGATATAAGTGTTATAACGTACAATTTAGTGTTTGCGAGCAAATGTTTGGTATAGTTACAGTGCATACAAAAAATGATAGCGGAGAATTCACGGAAAAGAACCTCTTGGATTAGCCAATCTATAGCTTATAATGTGGCATCATGTTGATGCCTCGCCTTCTTAGTGAACAGAATTTTATGCTAAAGACGGCGAGGCATCAACGTGATGCCTCAAAAATGTTTTCAAAATTTTTGACAAAAAAATGCTGTTTTCAAACAAAAAGCATACAGTATACTTCATACAGACTATATATATCTGAAAAAGCCCAAATTGAACCCCCGTCTAGTGGACCTCCATTTTTTCCACTACACCCGTGCTCAACGTGTTAATAAATCAAAATTAAATATACAGTCCACTAATAATTAACATGGTCCATCGAGCAAATCAATTAAAAGATTTAAATAATAATAATTAAATTAATAAATCATTAATATAAATTAATAAATCATTAATATAAATTAATAATAAATCAACATCACAAATTAAAAGTGCAAGTAATAATTAATAAAGTGCTGGAGTGCCAACTTCAAGTCAAGAGAATAATACTACAGACTTCATCCTGCTGATGTGAGTTCTTTCCATATACCTACCTATTTATTTACCTCTCTATAATAACTAATTGGCTTCAATTTGTTTGAATTTATAATGTCGCTTATAATAATTCGCGGTTATACTAAAGGGAAAGTCACTCGCTTTAAAAACTATTTTGATGCAATCGAAAAAGATAAATTGAACGAGCAGGTAATCTCACGATTAACTGTTCGGCTAGAAGCATTTGAACCTCTCTTGGAGGAATTCAACGAGGTTCAGACCCTCATTGAAAAGGAAAATTCAAATAACAAACTCGAGGCAAAAGCTCAAGCTGAATTTGAAGCAGCTTGTTTAATTGAGAGAAAAGAGTTCGAGGATACATATTTTGATTACTTAGCTGATGCTAAGCGCTTGTGTGAAAATTATAATAGTGCAATTGAAATTAAATTAAAAACTGATCGCAGTAATAATAGCGGTAACGTCAAAATTGACAAAATTAACAGTAATAATGCATCTGGCTCTGACGTTGGTAGCGTACCAGCAAGTAATAACAATCATTTTGATAGTGGTAGCACAAGTGGTAGCGCTGGTGCTGGTGCTGGTGCTGATTCTGGTTCCCTATCTTCCAATATTCCTAATGTGGGGAGTCAGTCAATTCATAATCGAATAGCCCTACCTAAAATAACCTTGCCGACGTTCAGAGGGAAACCAGGTACTTGGGTAGAATTAAGAGATGCCTTTAATGCACTCATCCACTCAGATAACACTCTATCAAAATACGAAAAATTCTATTATTTGAAAATGTCATGTAAAGATGAGGCTGCTGATATATTGCAGGCTATTCAAGTAACCGATTCTAATTATACAGTAGGTTGGAGGGCGCTGATTGATAATTACGAAAGTAAGGCGCAATTGATACATGAACATATACAAGCAATTTTATATTTACCTATTATGAATAAAGAATCTTGTCAGGATATAAAATGTTTGTATCTCGATCTAAATAAACATTTGAGGTCACTGGATAATTTAGGTGAGAAAACCGAGTGTTGGGATCGATTAATTATACAGATAATTGCAAATAAGTTTGACAGTAATACTGACAAGGAATGGCAGGCTTACAATTGGGATGGGGAATTACCTAATTTAAGTGATTTAAATAAATTTTTGAAAGAAAGAATTACAATATTAGGCAAAATTGAGTCTAGAAGATCAATCCAAAAACCTAACGTAAATAATAATCATAATTCTAATAATTTACAAAATCAATATTACAAGAAGAAGAATTTTAATAGTTTTGTGGCAAGCACAAGTAAATTTAATTATTGTAATTATTGTCACAAAAATGATCACTTGATATACAGTTGTGAACAGTTTTTAAAATTGCCAATAAATTCAAGAATTTTGGAAGTTAAAAAATTAAAACTCTGCCTAAATTGTTTAAAAGACAATCATTTGTCTTGGAATTGCAATGTGCGCAAATGTATAAAGTGTAACAAACCACATAATAGTTTATTGCATTTAGATTATTTAAATACAAGTGATCAGGGTCGATATGACAACGTTGCAGTCGACGAATCTAATAAACAGGGCATAAACTTCGACCAGTCTACTAGTTCTGCTACCAACTCGGAAATAATACGAAGTGGAAGTAGTAGCAGGAATTCAAAAACTGTGAATAATAATAATTTCGCCCAGGTGCAGGATCCGAGAGTCCAGATAAAGGACAAGGCCACCGTAGCTGTTGTTAACATGAGTCATGCTACATTGCAGGACGAAATAAATAGGCCGATGCAGGTTGTTTTAGCCACTGCAATAGTCCAAGTAGCTGATGATAAAAATAATTACCATTACTGCAGAGCATTACTGGATAATGGCTCTCAAAGCCATTTTATTACTCAAAATTTGTTAAATAAATTGAAATTAAGAACGAATAGAGTTAATTTTTCAGTGAAAGGTGTAGGCGAAAATGTGAAAAATGTAGACAGCGAAGTTGAGATCAATTTAAGATCTTGCGTGAATAATTTTCAGACAAATATCAACTGTTAGTGTATTTTTTAATAAAAAAATACACTATTGAGGACGACATCACTTTTCGAAAATCACCCAAACTCATCAAATGTCCACCGATCATGACCCCCAGATCACGAAAAAGTGGTTTTCCAAAATTCACCTGCCCACGATATATATATAGACATATTAAGAGCCCATACGAAGCCTAAAATGCTATGTTCAGTTGAGTATTCGAAGCCTGGACCTACCATGTGAAGCCCGACTTCGGGCTTCGAAAATTTTAACGTGTATAAACGTCGTACAGCATGGCCATCTATCGGTGGAAACGTTGGATAAATTTTGCCCAGGGCATCACTTTGACACCGGGGTACCCTAAAACATACGCGACATAGTTCAACGAAACGTTCTACAGAGGGAGCGGCGCACGTTAGTATATAATTGTGTATATGTCGAGCATTTTTCGAAGCCTGTAGACGCACAGCCGATTATTCGAGTCCCGGTAAAATTGGCAACGGTGCATTGAGTGATGATATGTTTACATCAATTCATAAGCATCACGAGCTCTTCAATCTCCTCTCCAGTAAAATAATTTAACCCGAGAGCAACTGTGTTTACAGTCGCCAGCGCAAGCATTACGAGCTGCGTTTCTTATAATAACCGCATAATAGCCAATCAACCATTCTTGGATCACCTCATAAATTCTTGGTATTTTAACAATTTTAGCACAGAACTTTTAAACTAAAATTCCTACGTATGCATAAGCCAACATTATTTTCAGCTATAGGTATAGGTACTTACAGGTGTCCCATTTTTACCCGGTTAATTTCTTGAAATAGAACAACGTATTTTTTTACATTATCGTGTTCAGATCTTCTGACTGTATTTTTGCATTATAGCAATTTATTTAAAAGAAATATACCTTGCGACCTTGCTTTTTAAAACTAAAAGATGAAACTTGCGATGGTGGTAGTCAATCAAAGACCATCTTAATGTTTGAAAGTTGCGATTTTATGTTCACAAAAAAAACTTGGTAACTTTTAAAGTAGAGTTTATACAAAGTCAAGTGAAACGACAAAAAACTAAGAAGCGCGGCTGATAATTCATAGTTCATTGATGAAACATATGCGGCGGTAAAACAAATTTAATAGCTATTTATGATATTAATGTTAGAAGTGAAGTTTTATTTTGTTAGTGAAAAGGTTTGTGAAATGAGCGAAGCGTAGCGGAGCGAATTTTACAAATTCACGAACAAAATAAAATCACTTTTAAGACGAATATCATACAATGGTTTTTGTAAAACTGCTCTATTTTGATAATAAAATTGATGAATTTAGAATGACACTCAACTTCAAATTGCATTTTAAAATATTACAGACAAGTAAGTACAAGTAGTGTACTATGCAATAGCAACCGTTGCTGACGCTATGGTTACTAACAAATGTGTGCATACAAATAAAAGAGATGTCATAATAATTATTATTATTTGCAATTTCTGAACAATTATTATTGTCTTGAATTCTTGACTAGGTACTTATTTTTTATTAATATGTTTGCCAGTAATAAAAAGAATATGAAAAAATCTTATTACTTACCTATAATTTTGTCTGATTTCGTCATGAGGAAATGTAGTTTAAAAAGAGAATGTAAGTAAGTACAGATAAAGTAGATAGAATTACTTTTAACACGAGTGTTGTAATGTATTTTTAACACTGTTGCAAATTTTTTTAACCCGCTTCCATGGGCTTCAATGGCACAAAAAAATGTTTTGTGCAACTGCCATTAAAAGACACATACATCACTTTTAACGACAGCTAACAGTGTTAAAAGTGATTGTTTAAATGGAAGCGTGTTAAAAGTACTTTTAACCCTAGTGTTAAAAGTACTTTACAACACTCGTGTTAAAAGTAATTCTATCTACTTTTTCTGTACTTACATTCTCTTTTTAAACTACATTTTCTCATGATGAAATCAGACAAAATTATAGGTAGTAAGATTTTTTCATATTCTTTTTATTACTGGCAAACATAATAATAAAAAAAATAAGTACCTAGTCAAGAATTCAAGACAATAATAATTGTTCAGAAATTGCAAATAATAATAATTATTATGGCATCTCTTTTATTTGTATGCACGCATTTATTTGTTAGTAACCATAGCGTCGGCAACGCGGTTTCTATGCATAGTACACTACTTGTACTGATCTGTAATTTTTTAAAATGCAATTTGAAGTTGTGTCATTCTAAATTCATCAATTTTATTATCAAAATAGAGCAGTTTTACAAAAACCATTGTATGATATTCGTCTTAAAAGTGATTTTATTATATGTTCGTGAATTTGTAAAATTCACGAAATTTGTAAAATTCAAAAAAACCT
This sequence comes from Malachius bipustulatus, assembly GCA_910589415.1. NCBI lineage: Eukaryota > Metazoa > Arthropoda > Insecta > Coleoptera > Melyridae > Malachius > Malachius bipustulatus. Next base: position 85,263,179 of record OU342630.1, on the reverse strand, counting down.
TTTCACTCACAAAATAAAACTTCACTTTTAACAACAATATCATAAATAGCTATTTTAATCAATTTCCTAGCTGATATTAAAGTTTATTGGGAAATAACGCGCCAAACGAAAAATTTCAATTCGTGGTCACTTTTTTATTATCCATTTTTGGAAAAAAAGTTATTCTCCATAAAAAGTTGTGCTTGGTCTGAAACCTAAAATGGAATAGTCTGACATAAAATTTTTGCAATCGTATATAAGCTTTGCCCTAAAACACGAATAGTACCAAAGAGTAAAATAGTTATTTTATTATTTATTTATATTTATTGTTATAAGTAAAATGTTTTATTTTCGACAATATCAAAAATTGTTACTTAAAAATGTTGATCAGCACTGCAAATAACATTCAAATAAACAAAAACATGCAGTTGCGTGACTAACAAAAAACAACATACAAACTATACAGTGCATTTTTTTAAGTATTGCCATAGGGAATAGCATGTAAAAATATGCACCCTATGTTAACTTAATGTCTTGTACCTACTTTGGAAGTCGTTTTTAATTTTCAATAATAGTACATGTCATCTACTTTACAATACGACCTTTCAGAAAAGCCGGTCGTCGTTTAATTTAATTATACTTGTCCCATTGAGGAAAAAAAAACTGCGTGAAACTGTAAGAGATCCGAAGTCGGTTAAATTACAAAAAAGTTGCGCAGTATTTGGCAATTTTTTTTTTCTCAATATTCCCAGAATTTCTTGAAATATCCTGAAAAAAACTTGAAACATGCAGATTTATTATTTTAGTCATATCTTCTTTATTATTGAAAAAAAAATTTTATGTAGGTTTACATAAGCCTTAATGAGCCACTCATTTGACGTTTCAAAAATTTACAAAGCCGACTAGATCTTGGGATTTTTAAAGTCAACTTTTGTTTTTCTTATGGCCGCCATATTGTTTTTCATGCCATTCGCTATAGAAAAAATCCCGGAACCCAAAAATTGATCACATTGCAAATAAATTCGAAAAAATGTAATCTTTATTAAAAATAACGTAATGAAATTTTACCGAATGTCAAAAAGTGCATTTTTTAAGTATTTCCATAGGTAATAATATGTAAAAAATTACACCCTATATTAACTTATGTTGTACCTACCCATTGTAACTTAGAAGTCGTTTTAAATTTTCAAAACCTATACATGCATGTCATGTACTTTACGATACAACATGTCAAAAAAACGGTGCTCTTTAAATTTTAATATTTCGTTCTCATTTGAATTAATAAACTTTAATAAAGGAGTCAGAATAAACAAAGTGTGTTAAAATTTTTAAATTTTTTTGTTTATTAATTTGTGGTTTCTTACTTTGTGCATGGTACCTTATTAAAAAGATTTAGCTGAAATAAGATCTCGATTTTTGTTTTTTTATCACGATATTTCAGCAGCATCCTATTATTATCCTATTTTTTTTTCAGATTCTCAATACTTCTCAATATTTAAAATTGTCCACATTTTTTTAAATTTAACAGACCCTGTTTTTTTACTATTTCCGATGTCCACGTAGCGAGTCACGAATACCCAGTTAATGAACCTCGTATAATTAAATTGAATAAAGTCCGGTTTTTCCAACTAGTGGAGCGAAATGGGAAAGAAAATGTGTTGTTTTATTTTTGCGCGTAAAACCAGCTACCACTTATATGTATCATGTTTAGACTACTCCTAACATGAAATGTACATTTACGACTTTTTTTGCAGGACAGGACTTTTAGAATTACAAAAAATTCAAAAATTGATGGTTCAGAAAAATTGCATTTTAAAAGTTTTAAATATTTGAAACTACTCAACTAGTTCGACGAAATCGACAAAATTTTTCATTTAAATTAAAGCGCTTCTGTTGGCGGTAAACTTGTTTAGGATTTTTATATTTGATTGTGAAATCAAAAGGTAATTGAAAATTTCCACAAAATTGTATCGATATTTTTTGAGTAAGTTAAAAAAAATAAAAGTTCAGCCCTGTGAAAAATCAATCCAACTAAACTGATTTCAATCAACAATCAGAGAAAAACAGTTCCAATACAAAAGGTTACCTAGGAAACAAAATCAAAATAACAGGAAATAAACGAAAATAACTCAAGTATAGCTTCGTGATCCTATAAACCCGTAATTATGTTTTTAATATCCACTGCAAAGAGGATTCCTTGAATTTTATTCGTGTTATTATTTTGTTTCATTTTTCAAACTCCGCTTTTTTCCACTTGTTTAGGTAGGTACTCGTAAGTTAAATCAAAAAAACAAAGTTACAAAATACAGTTACTATTAAATAGGTGCATGCAGTATAGTTGGACCAGAGATATAACGAAACGACTTCTGTCATTTTATAAATTTTTGGATTATTGAAATATTGTTGAAGTCATAAAATATGACAGTTTAACAATTAGATCATTTCGTAATATCTCTTGGTCGACTATACCATACCTACCTTACTGACTGCAGTCTTTAAACGATCACAAATTAATAATTATAATTTGGTGATAACCAGTTAGGTACTTATGTACCTATATTTTCATTGATCATGATTTTAAAACTTATAATATTGTAGTTAGGTACTGTGATTTATAAGTTTGGTGGGTATGGGTAGGTGAATATAAAAAAAACCTATGAAACTTTCAAAATTTTTAAAAATACATGATAAAATTCTATAATATTATGCACAAACCCTTTCTAAACTATTTATGTACCTATTGTTTTTATAAGTTACTTTTCTAAGCGCGCTATAAACCTAGACGAACAAATTTAGCTCCAAAATGAAATTAGATTTTTTTGGTCTGATATTTCAGATAATTTATACTTTTGATTACATACTCGTATTAAGTATTATTACTTCTGATTACAGATATTCATTGATTTTAATTGATTTTAGATGAAGAAAAAACATTTGTAAAAAATTTAATAAACTTTTCTTTTATAAGAAAATGTATAAATGATTTAATGATGGCATTTCAATAGCACTAAATAATAATCGTGCTACTGTTAATTTCGAAGATATTCCTTGCCCTGAAAGTGAAGAAAAAAATAGCAATGCGACCGTAGTGCCACAGATGCCTTAGTTAGTGACCTTAATATTAGATTGCAATAACTTTTTTTAGCTTCTTACCCACCCAGCACCCCTATTTCGCTCCTTGATCCAGAAAAAATTGATGGAACTTAGGATACGTGGATGTAAATATTTAAAAAAGTTTTTTTTTCGAAAAAAGAATATAATTAAAAATAATAATAATTATTAATATAAAATTTTTTTTGAATGTTATTAATTTTTGTTTCCTTGATTTTTATCTTATACCGAACGACATGAAAAAATCAATATGGCGGCCATAAGAAAAACAAAAGTAGGCTATGAAAACTCTGGAATTTAGTCGGCTTTGAAAATTTTTATAATGTGAAAGGGATAGCTTTTGACGACTAATGTAAGTCTACAAAAAATAATTAATTAGTTTCCAATAATAAAAAAGATATGGCTAAAAAAAGAAATTTTGATTGTTCAGGTTTTTCAGGATATTTCAGCAACGACTGGAAATATTCAAAGAAAAAATTCAGATTCTCATTAAGCATTAAATTGTGCAGCTTTTCTCTAATTTAACCGAGTCTGTATCTCTTGCCGTTTCCAAGATCCCCATGTAGTACTGCCACTTACAACTGGACACATTATTGTATAGGTTTAGGTAGGTCCTATAATAGGTAACATGCTAACATGCAATGATCAAAATATAGGTAAGTACTTTTAATGGCTTGAATTTTATTTTGATCAGAGCATAATAACGTACGTTGATTGTTTAAATTTTTTGTTTTTACAATAATTTAATAACACGGAATAAGTACCTACCGCGGGCTGCTTGCTATATTGACATTTTTTGCCCTCTATTAGACCAGCATGCCAGCTGGTTAGTTCTCCAGCAGACCAACAGTTTTGTGATACTAGTAAAAGAATACACATACTTTACCTACCACCTAGAAATTGAAGAGTGAACTGGAAGACTGGAACTGACTGATTCTTTTGTTTGCTACTTACTCGTTTGTTCCTAAATTATGATTTCTGAACATAAATCCCTATCTGGTCGGCAGTAAAATAAACGCAAGTAAAACCGTTGCTGAATAAAATCTTATGTCTTCACACCCGTCTCATTTTATGGTACTTAACCACTGAATCATCTTGTTTTATAATATATTAGAATCTTTTTGTGAAATACACAATATGTAGTCCAGTCAGTAAAGTAAAAAATGTATCAAAATTTCATAAAAAATTAAAAAATCTTATTATATGAGATTTTTCTCCAATAAAATAAATATACAGGGTGTCTCTGAAAGGTGCGGAAAAAAAGCTACCACAAATTCCTGAGGCCTAAATAAGCCGATCTAACCCAACTTATCTCTGTCCAAAATTGGATGATTTCGGAGATACAGGGTGTCAAAAGTTCAATTTGGTTTGCGTTTTTCTTAAATAACTTTTTTAATAATTGGTGTATTTTCACAATATTCGGCTGAAGGGGCTTTTGTGGGGTGAAAAATTAAAAACTGCAATCATTTTTACTGTAAAATTTAGAGGGCGCCACCTGCGGTACCTTGAACACATTCAAAACGAACTATCTTTTTTGGGCCACTCTGTATTTAACTTTTAAATAAAAATTCTTATTCTCTAACGTCTTTTCCCAAAAAAAGGCATACGTGGTAAGAGTTGATTTGAGCAGCCGTTTCTGAGATATCTGGATTTAAGAAAATCACCACGTGCATGGCCAGGCCTAAGTAAGTAATTGTATTAATTGAACACAATTTAAAGCAAAGGCGTTGAATTAAAATAACTGTCACTGAAAGCTACAAAAAAACGACTAGGTACATAAATGTGGATTTAACTTTATAGGTACTTTAGTTAAAACAGTCAATAAGAGATTTATCAACAACAAAAATTTAGTTTAATTTAATAAAAAAAATGCTTCTATCAAATGTTCAAAATGATTTCCATTTTCGTGTATACAAAGATTTATACGTTTTAAAAAATTAAATTGAACTCTTTGGAGCATTTCGTGATCATTTTTAAAAACGTCCATTCCGGTTTCAATACGTCTCCTTAATTAACCTTCTGTATTTACTATGACCTAGAAGACACAAGGGTTTTCAAAGTTCCCCATAAAAAGTAATCCATCGGTGTCATAGCAGGCGATCGAGCTGGCCAACTTGTGGGTGCATCATTGGCTCTACCTATCCATCTATTTGGATACTGTTCGCTCAAATAATTACGTACATTTATCGAAAAATGTGGAGGAGCACCGTCATTAATAAACCACATTCATGTTTGAAGTTCCAAGGGCAGGGGATCAAACAAGTGTGGTAATTCGTTTTGCAGATGTTCCAAATAATTTTCGCCATTAAGTCGAGGTGGTAAAATGACAGGACCAATTATAAAAGTGTCTATGATTCCTGCCCACACATTGATCTTCAACTCATGCTGATAATGGCTTACTTTTGATAAGTAATGGCTTACTTTAACCGCATGAGGATTTTCTCCAGCATATACATGTACATTGTGCAAATTAGTTATGCCACTCCGCGTGAAACAAGCTTCATCTGTGAATAAAATTCCTTGTGTAAAGTTCCTATCCTGATTCTTCTTGGAAATGAACCGCGGCAGAAAGCTAGACGTGGTTCATAATCATGGGGTAAAAGTTCAACATGAAATGGGTGCAGTAATTGTTCTCTGGTCACCCTGTTAACAGTATCTTTGCATACACCTAGCTCTAAGCACAATCGTCTGGTGCTGAGTTTAGGATTTTCTTCAATCCTATTTAAAATATCTTCCTCAACCTCTTGAGTTCTTATCGTACGTGCACGACCTTAATTAATAGAAACAGGCGTAAACCTACCTGGTTCACGAAGACGTCTTTCATTAAAGGTTTTATGGTTTGGTAAACGACGATTCGGAAATCGTTCACTGATAATCTGCAAGATTCTAAACCATTTCCTTGGCAATATCCAAAAACCAATAACATATCGTTCATTTCTTCATTAGTATACTGTACGGCCATTACTAAAGTAAATTTGAAAATTGTTTGACAATTATTCCAGTGTATGCTTGAATTGTTTTTTTAGATTCGATTTGACACCAATTACTTACTTGGTTTATAGTGACAGTGATCTCGTTGATGTAAATTCGTTAAGTGGGTCCCGTGGTGTAGTGGATAGAGCGTTCGTCCACCAGCCGGTAAACCTTGGTGCGAAACTCACCAGCAGCCGAAAAGTATTTGTTGTGCTACTCGAGCCAAAATCGGGATGCGCCTTGTGGAAGGCAATGGAAATGCACCGCATAGTACTCTGCCTCGTAATACTTCTCAAATAGTGCCTTTCGGACTCTTCCGATAAAAAGGGTGGTCCCAAAAGAGTGAACTTCAACAGTATGCGCACCACAGGCATGTGAGAGGTAGCTCACACCTGAAACCTGGTATGGCACTTTAAGTAAAATAATTTTAATTCAATGCCTTCGCTTCAAATTTTGTTCAATTATTACAATAATTACTAATAACTACTTACTTAGGCCTGGCCATGCACGTAGTGATTTTCTTAAATCCAGGTATCTCAGAAACGGCTGCTCAAATCAACTCTTACCACGTATGCCTTTTTTTGGGAAAAGACGTTGGAGAATAAGAATTTTTATTTAAAAGTTAACTACAGAGTGGCCCAAAAAAGATAGTTCGTTTTGAATGTGTTCAAGGTACCGCAGGTGGCGCCCTCTAAATTTTACAATAAAAATGATTGCAGTTTTTAATTTTTCACCCCACAAAAGCCCCTTTAGCCGAATATTGTGAAAATATACCAATTATTAAAAAAGTTATTTAAGAAAAACGGAAACCAAAGTGAAATTTTGACACCCTGTATCTCCGAAATCATCCACTTTTGGACAGAGATAAGTTGGGTTAGATCGGCTTATTTAGGCCTCAGGAATTTGTGGTAGCTTTTTTTCCGCACCTTTCAGAGACACCCTGTATAAATAAATATCGTATGGCTGTGGTAAAGCCCAAGTGTTGTTAGTGAATTAAATTGGGTAAATATTTACATCTACGTATCCTAAGTTCCATCAATTTTTTCCGGACCGAGGAGCGAAATAGGGGTGCTGGGTGGGTAAGAAAGTAAAAACCGCCATTGCAAACTAATATTAAGGTCACAACTATGGCCTCTTTGACACTACGGTCGCATTGCTATTTTTTTCTTCATTTCATTTTTCTTCAATAGTAGCACGATTATTATTTTGAATTTAATTTATTTCGCATTTTCATTCCAAAAAGCGTAACATCAGTCCCTATAATCTGGATACGATATGAGAAAGCTTATATCCGGCTTGACGTATTCATCACCTCTCTGGTCTGGTGCATGTTTATATGTGTTTATACGCCGGCTAACCAGGACCGGACTCCCTACTGCGATTTTTAGTGCCATTTTTTTGCTAATCATGAATCTGCAAAGCAAATGAATACCTTCCTAGTGTTACTATAGGTATAGATACGTCCTCTACCCCTATATAGGGTGCACCATAAATCCTTCTCTACAGGGTGCACCATGTATCCTTCTCTATATTGCTATCTCCTAACGCTAACAGATACAGGGTCGGTTAAACAAGTCCAAAGGAGCGCAATTTTGTGGCCATCTCGATTCCGTCGAGACATACAAGATATCTGTGACCGTTCCTGAAATATCCTGAAAAAACTGAAAAATCGAGGTTTCTTATTTTTTCCATATCTTTTTTATTATTGGAGATTAATGAATAATTTTTTGTGGGTTTACATAAGTCGGCAAGAGCTACCCATCTGACATTTAAAAAATTTTCAAAGTCGACTAGATCTCAGAATTTTCATAGTCTTCATAGAATTTTTTTTTTATGTTTATTAATTTGTTGTTTCCATTATTTTTTTATATCGAATGACATAAAAAAATAATATGGCGGCCATAAGAAAAACGAAAGTTGACTGTGAAAACTCTTGGATCTATAGTCGGCCTTGAACATGTTTATACTTGAACGACTTCTGTAAGCCTACAAAAAATTATTTAGTAATTTCCAATTATCAGAAAGATATGGCAAATAATATAAGAAATCTCGATTTTTCAGTTTTTTTCAGGATATTTCAGGAGCAGTCACAGATATTTTGTATGTCTTGACGGATTCGAGATGGCCACAAAATTGCGCATCTTTTCTCTAATTTAACCGACGCTATATGCTATATCTCTTAGCGTTCAGGAGATAGCAATATAGAGAATAGGATATATGGTGCACCCTGTATTATAGGTGCCATAGTGAAACTGTAAGATACCCAGATGTAAATATTGACCGATTTTTTCATAATTAATTTATTAAAGGTCATTATTTATTTACCTTTTATTTATTAGTATTTTTGTTATTTTTTTTAATATTATTTTACTATTATGTATTTATAAAATGATAAATGATATAGGTAGGTACTTAGGTACGCGGTGTCTCTAGGCAAGTGCCAATCAGTTGTTATTTTTTTTAATAATAAAAAAAAATCATTAATTTAAGTAATTTTAAAATGAGGGATGACTTCACTTTAGTAATTAGCACATTATTTGTGTCTTACATTTATACACAAATTGTAGATTTTCATTATCAAAATATGTATGAAATATCCACTGTTAATGTCGCCATTCTGTAGAAATTCTCGATTAATCAGTAAGTAGCTGGTAGTCTATTTTTGCCGTACACCGAAGCGACATAATAATTGCTGTTTAAAGTTCCGATGATGGTATTAGCAATGCTTTTCGGAAACAGTTTTGATGTTTTTCTAACTTAACTATCATCACAGATACCATTTTGAAAAATTGGAACAACAAAGTTTCATTATTTATAAACTACCACATTTTGAAAAAAAATTGACAATTTTGAATAGTGCCTTTTTGCACAGGACGATTTTTTGACGAGAATTAGGTATTTAGCCCATTCCTGGAAATTTCAGCCATGTACCTACTCTAAAGGCCCACAGGGCGACAACTTATTGCTATAGATTGGCACTCTAACTATAGAATACCCTGTAGGTATATGTAATTAATATAGAATGGATATCTTACTACCGGTTAACCGTTTTAGGTATAGTCCTCTCCTCTATCTATTTTCTAACTTTAAAAAAAATCCGCAGACTGCTGGTATAATAATCTTAAACGCGTATAAAATCCAATGAAAGGTTCCCGCAGTCGGGTAGTCTGTAACACTGGATGCAATCTTTAGACCCCTGAACTGAAATTTTGAGAAGTGGAAGTAGAAAAGGGTAGAAGATGGATGATTCTACTTTCAGAAAAAGAGGAAAAAAGAGAGAAATACAAGAGACACTAGTCGCTGGCCCGGGATGTTGTGAGGAACCTTCACAGAGTAATGGATCATAAATCAGATAATGCAGCTTTTTATTGACTGCAAAAAATAATAATTGGGATTGTAAGGGATAATAAGGGATTGCTTAAAATTCAAATATGTGTACAGTATATACCTAAGTAGGTATCTTAATATTACAAGACTCACTGTCTGGTATATTTATTTACACTTCAGAGAGGAATTTGAAACATTTTCTCAATAATTTTTTTACTTTTTGACGGTGGCCATCAGATGCGGTCGTCGGATTATTTTTTCCGGTTTGTTTGAGTTTGAATGAAGTACCTACTTCCTTAGTTTTTGTTTTCATTATTTAGAAAACAGGTTTCTGGAAGCTGTTTATGACTTTTTGTAGCGTAATGTGAGTAATGTGACATCATCCTGCTCCTGCATGTTGCATATCAATAAATCTTGTTTTATAAGGCAGATTATGATAGGGCACTTATTCTGGTTCCTTTCATTTTAATGAACTGCTTTTGTTTTATTTTTATAATACAAAGTATTTGTTATTTAGTTAAAATTAGCAAACAGTTGAACTTGAACATAATTACTTCAAATATGTTTGTTAATTTGGCATTAGAAGTAGGTACATAATTTTGTGCTAATTTTAATTGAATAAAATAATTTTATCTATTAAATTTTTATTACCGATAGCTTTTTATTTTTTACTGATGAAGAGGATAACTAGTTAATCGTCGGTTAACCGGTTAGTAATATTTCATAAAACTAAAACACACATGCAGCCCGAAAATAAGTACCTATCGAGAAATAAAAAATCTTGGTAATTATTTACATCCGCGGCTCCTAAGTTTCATCAATTTTTTCGGGACCGAGGAGCGAAATAGGGGTGCTGGGTGGGTAAGAAGCTAAAAACAGCCAGGGCAAACTAATATCAAGGTCACCACTAAGGCCTCTTTGGCACTACGGTCGAATTTCTATTTTTTTTCACTTTCAGGGCAAGGAATATCTTCGAGATTAATAATAGCACAATTTTTATTTTCAAATTTGCATTTATTTTGCATTTATACTCCAAAAATACGCGACATCGCTCGCTATTATATTCCGACTACGTTTGCATGCCGCGTATGTTGCGTCTGTTACCAGACCGGCTCTGGTGTTGTTTACGAGTTTCCGCCGTCCTCTCGACACTCTGACCTTGCATGTTTATTATGATATTCGCTGTTCTAAACAGGCCCGCACTCTGGAAGACCTTCTTTTGATGCCGTTTTGTTCGCTTATCTTTCATTTGCCCAGCAAATTAATACCTTCCTGGTGTTACTATAGGTATGTCCTCCACCCCTATATAGGTGCCATAGTGAAACTGTAGGAGCCGCGGATGTAAATAATGACCAAAATCTTTATCTTTATATAGTTTAAGGGCTAGTTGCACAAAAGTTAATTAAAGATTTGTCAGATAATTACTGATTTTAAATTGCCAATTTTGAAAGTATGGGTGAATATTTTGAATGATCTTTTATTGTTATTTACCCGTGATTTTATTAACTCTTCTAAAGGGGAGTAGAATTTATTTCCTGACCTGACCAACATTTTGATAATACAGGGCATTTTAAAATCAGTAATTATCTGGCAGATCTTTAACGTTTGTGCAACCGGACCTAAGATTATTAGACTTATGAAAGTAAATAGAACTTACACTTACGTTTAACAGTAGTAATAACCCAAGGACATTGATAATTTAGGCGTCGGTCTGTTGCCAAGCAACAAGCTTGAGAAAGTTGTTATAAAATTTTTGAGCATTTATCAAAGTTCGAGGGTTATCGGATACAAATTTTTTTGCTAATTATAATTTATGAAAAAATCAGAGCAAAAACAATTATTTATTTAAAGGTGCAATTAACTTTTGTGGCCATAAGAAAAACAAAAGTTGACTTCGAAAATCCCAAGATCTAGTCGGCTTTGGAAATTTTTGAAACGTCAAATGAGTAGCTCATTATTTGAGTAGCTCATCATACAAAAAATAATAAATCTTTTTTCAATAATAAAGAAGATATGGCTAAAATAATAAATCTGCATGCTTCAAGTTTGATCAGGATATTTCAGGAAATTCTGAGATTATTGAGAAAAAAAATTGCCAAATACTCGTCTCAAAACAGCGCAATTTTTTTATAATTATTTAACCGACTGCATGAAAAAACTGAAAAAACCGAAAAAAACTGCATGAAACGGTAAGAGATAGGACTCTTACCGTTTCATTCAGTTTTTTTACCTCAGCCTGTATCATAAAATTAAACAACGACCGACTTTTCTGAAAGGTCGTATTGTATTTATGGCTGATACAATTTATGGTAGTTATCTTATTAACCTATTAAATAAAAATTTAATATTTAACTATTAAAAAAGTTAAAAACGCTACATTTGAATTTTTATCGAAAAATCCTATCGAAATTGTATAAGTAGGTACCTATATATATGTCTTTTTTGCAGTACAATTTACAATGGCATACCGATAATGTAATAAAAATAGTTTACCTTTTTGTACGAGACAAAAGATGTCATGTGACCCGGACTCTGGGTGCAACTTTTTTTAAGTAAAAGCTTAATGAACGGAAATAAAATGAAATTAATGAATGTAATATACCTTTAATACTATTCAAACATTAATAGTTTCTACAATGTTTTTTTTTAGTAGTAAGTAAGTATCCATTAGCGTAAGGATGATAATAATTGCGCTAGGACGAACCAGCCTGTACAAAGAGACAATTCGTCTATCCGGATCCGGGGACACTTAGATGTTCTGTACTGTATATCCACAGAATAGACATATTCTGTGCTAATACTGCTTATCCGAGGCCCTGAGAAGTGGCAACAAAGCAGGGTTTCCGGTAATCGGATGGGTATATACTTTTAGTGCAGTGGGCTATGTATTGACATCAGAACGTTCAGGGATTCTAAAATTCTTAAGGATATAACCAGATTTGTATGTTGTGAAATGTTTACCCCTCGCAGGTTGCTTCGATTAATATGATGTTTCTCTTCACTTTCAGTTATAATACACACCATCAAGTCTATTATTAAGGGCGGGACTCCGGTTACCTGTGCAACGTACCGGGCTTCGTGAAATAAGCTTAATGTGTATATATATATATTTATATATATATTTATATATATATATATTTATATATATATTTATATATATATATATTTCTCCAAAATCGCGAAATTTCGATTTTAAAAACGCTCCTGTAGCTTTATCTTTCAAGATTAGTGAATGAAATTTTGGATCCTTGTAAAGCCTTGGAACGACGTTAGATTTTCGTTGAAAAAAATTCCTAAAGTCGCGTTACTTCTACAGGGTGTCCTTTCAAAATTCCCCATATCCCGTTTTTGTCATCTCATTTCAGGTCGCAGTTTTCAATCTAGGGGACTGAAATTTTTGTGGGAGTAAGATATATATAAGAACTGGTCTGGTATTGTACTTGAGCAAAATCGATCGAGCCGTTTCAAAATGGCGGCCATTTTAATTTTTGGAAAAAGGACTATTTTTTGAACCCCTGTATAAGCTAGATAGAAAAAGAGTTTTATATCAAATTCACAATATTGGAAGTAAATGACTTGAAATTTTTTTTCATGCAACAAAATTTGCATTTTTTCTATTAATAAGCCAGTGGCGTGGGTAGGAAAAGGGTAAAAATGGCTAAATTTCTCCAACAATTTATGAGCACATTTTTGAAGTAATTAAACTGAAATTTTTACAGTAGACAACTATACTAATAGACTTCAACCCTTGAGAATTTCAAAAAGTAAATAAGAAAAATGGCGGAGATATTCGATTTTTTTTACATGATGTTTTTTTTAAATTAATTTCTCTAAATTTTTAAAAACGCTCCTGTAGCTTCATCTTTCAAGATTAATGAACGAAATTTTTTACTCTTATAAACCTTAGGGCTGACGTTTGATTTTCGTAAAAAAACATTTTCCTAGAGTTGTGTTACTTCTACAGGATGTCCCTCCGAATTTCAGAAAAAAAACCGTCCGTGAGGCACGGTTTCTGGTCGAAGTTTTCAATCTAGAGCGCTGTAATTTTTTTGGTAGTAAGATACCCTCAAGTAGTCGTCTGGTACTGTATTTGAGTAAAATAGGTAAAGACATTCCAAAATGGCGGCCTTTTCAATTTTTGGAAAATGGCTAGATTTTGAACCCCTAAATAGGCAAGATCAAAAACTTTTAAACAAAATTAACAAGATTGGAATAAACTTATTTGAAATTTGAGCTAATGCAATACAATTTGCATCATTTCTATTAATAAGCCAGAGGCGTGGGTAGGAAAAGGGTAAAAATGTCTACATTTCTATAAACATTCATGAGCTTATTTTTGAAGGAATAGAACGGAAATTTTGATAGTAGACAACTATACTAATAGCATTTAACCTTCAAAAATTTCAAGAAGCAAATATAAAAATGGCGGAGATATATTCGAATATTTTTAAATGATGTTTATTCCTCTAAAATTTCAAACTTTCGGTTTTCAAAACTCTCCTTTCAGTTTTTTCCGAATTTATTAAAGGTAGTGTAAAAAATAGTATTTTTCAAGTAAAGTTAGCCAGTGGCGGGCATAGGAAAAGGGACAAAATTGTAAAATTTTGCCAATTTTTTTGATTTTTAAATTTAAAAATCCATTCTAAGGCACGTGTTGAAACGAAATGAAATGAAATTATCACAGAAAATTTTTCACATTAAAGCACTACGCTAACATGACATGACTATGGAAAATTTCAGAAAGCCAATAATTTAAAAAGCGGTGAAAATATTCATAATTGAATCGCATAAAAATACACTATTTCTGCGATTGATGCGCAAGAAGGTTTTTAATATTACCCACAGTTACTGAGAATTTACCACTACAATCATTCTCCACGAACAACTTGAATATTCCAAGCCATATTCAGTTAGCTGACCCTAAATTCAACGAAACAAATAAAATTGATATGTTGCTTGGTGCTACTCTGTTTTGGTCATTATTATGTCCGGAACAAATTAAATTAGGTCCTAAACAGCCAGTTTTACAGAAAACCAAGCTGGGGTGGATTATTTCAGGAAACGTTATTTGCGATAATAATCGGAGCACAAATAAACGTGTTTCATATTTAAGTATCAAAGAAAATAATAAATTAAATGAAGAAGTTGCCAAATTTTGGAACTTAGAAGACGTTAATAATTGTAAAATAAATAATGTATTGTCTGTTTCTGATCAATACTGCGAACAATACTTTCAAACTACTACCCGTAGAAATGAAAGAGGTAGATTTATTGTGAAAATTCCTTTTAATAAATTGAAGGATCAATTGGGCGATTCATATCAAATGACCAGAAGTAGATTCTTATCACTGGAAAAAAGATTAAACTCTAATCCAGAACTGAAACTGGAATATTCCAAATTTCTGAAGGAATACTTTGAGCTAGGGCATATGAGTGAATGTGACACAAATAAAAGTGAAACCGGAGGTGACTTTTATTTACCACATCACGCCGTAATTAAATCGTCTAGCATAACTACAAAATTGCGAGTTGTGTTTGACGGTTCCGCAAAAACCGATTCTCAAATTTCACTCAATGATGCTCAATTTAGCGGTCCCAAAGTACAAAACGATTTAACAGATTTATTATTGAGGTTTCGTATTTATAATTACGTGATTACTGCTGACATTTCAAAAATGTATCGCCAAATATTAATAGATGAAAGTGAAAGATCTTTCCAAAAAATATTGTGGAGAGAAAATTCAAATGATGAAATTAAAGTGTTTAAATTAAATACCGTAACTTACGGAACCGCATCGGCTCCCTATTTAAGTATAAAATGTTTGCACAAATTAGCATCTGATAATGCGTCCACATATCCAGTAGCCAGTAAAGCAATTAAAACCGATTTTTACATTGATGATCTAATTACTGGAGCTGATTCGAAAAATGATTTAATTCAAACCCAAAAACAAATTACCAATATTTTAATTTCTGCGGGATTTGAATTGAGGAAGTGGATGAGTAACGATTCCAGTATGCTGAAAGAACTGGATTTAAATTACAATTTAGACAATATTGTTTTACCGTTAGGTGAAAATGAAAATAATAAAACACTGGGGTTGCAATGGAACCCGCAGTCTGACTCAATTAATTATTTAATGTCTGACATATCCCTGCGTGAGAGTCAAGTTACAAAAAGATCAATTCTTTCTACAATATGCCAAATTTTTGACCCCTTGGGTCTCTTGGGTCCCTTGTTAATTAGGGCCAAATTAATAATTCAAATGATGTGGAAGATTGAGATTACATGGGACGAATCCATCCCGCCAGACATACTGGTAATTTGGAATAAATTTAAAGATGAATTAAATCTATTAAAACATGTAAAAATTCCGAGACAAGCATTGTTTTCTGAATGTGTTATTATTGAATTACATGGATTTTCGGACTCCTCGGAATATGCCTATGGGGCCTGTGTTTATGTCAGATGTGTATTTTCAGACGGACAAATTATATCGAATTTACTGTGCGCTAAATCAAGAGTGGCGCCAATGAAGCAAGTAACTCTGCCCAGACTTGAATTGTGTGCAGCAGTACTTCTCGCAGAACTAGTCCGAAATGTAGATATAGCGTTAAATATTAAATTTACCAAATATTTTTATTGGTCGGATTCGACAATAACCCTCTCTTGGATACGAGGTGAGCCAAGAAAGTGGAAGACGTTCGTTGCCAACCGTGTCGGTGAGATTCAATCACTTACTAATGCTAGTGATTGGTATCACGTTAAGTCTGCCGATAAGCCAGCAGATCTGTTGTCTAGAGGCATTTCATCTATGACTTTAATAAATTCACAATTATGGTGGCACGGACCTGAATATTTTAAGGATGACATTGCAAATTGGAATTTAGAAAATAATTGTGATTCCGAAGCAATCATCCCAGAAGTAAAATTATCTCATACAGTTTTGTTCAGCGACAATTTGAACATATTCAGTAGATTTTCAACTTTATCAAAATTACAAGGTACTATAGCCTTTATTATGCGATACTATCATAATTCAAAATTGCCCCCAAAACTAAGAACTTTAACTCCAAATTTAACAATTGATGAAATGAATAATTCTTTAGTCTTATTAATTAAGTTAGCACAAAAGGAATGCTTTCCATCAGAATATAATAATTTATTAAAACAGAAACCTGTTGATTCCACAAGTAATATTTTAATGTTGAATCCATTTTTAGATAATAAAGGAATGATAAGGGTAGGGGGTAGAATAAAAAACTCTTCCATTTCATTTAATAAACGTCATCCTTTATTATTGTCACATAAACATAACTTAACGAAATTAATTTTTAAACACATTCATGAGAAAATGTTACACTGTGGTGCACAAACTCTTCACTACACTGTAAGGGAAGAATACTGGGTTATTTCCGGTCGTAATGCTGCAAAAAATACAATTAGAAATTGTCTTACTTGTTTTAGGGTGAATCCTTGTACAGCAAGTTACATGATGGGTAGTCTTCCTACTATTCGAATAAATCAGTCATTTCCTTTCATTAATGTGGGTCTCGATTACGGGGGTCCCTTTATATTGAAAGATAGAAAAACTCGTGGAGCCAAATTCATTAAATGTTATGTGTGTCTTTTCATTTGCATGTCCACAAGGGCGGTACATTTAGAAGTCGTATCTGACTTGACGACAGAGTCGTTCATGGCAACATTGAAAAGATTTATTGCTAGAAGAGGCAAGCCTCAAAATTTGTATTCCGATAATGGGACAAATTTCAAGGGAGCAAATAATGAAATGATGAAGTTATTTGAGTTTTTAAAATCTGAGTCGACCATAATTCAATATAATTTAAATAAAGAATTAATTAAATGGCACTTTATACCTGCCAACTCTCCTAGTTTTGGAGGTATATGGGAGGCCGGAATAAAAAGCGTTAAACACCATTTGAAGCGAGTGATTGGCTTAACGAAACTTGAATTTGAACAATTTTGTACTTTTTTATATCAAATTGAAGCCGTATTAAATTCCCGTCCAATCTCTCCCATTTCATCTGATCCTGAAGATTTGACGCCATTGACACCAGGTCATTTTTTGATTGGTCGACCCCTGACTGCTCTTCCAGAAGCGAATTACCAAGAAGTTCCAATAAATAGACTTAATAAATATCAGCATATTCAGCAACTAGTTCAACATATGTGGGCTAGATGGTACAAAGAATATATCTCAGGACTCCAGGCAAGAATCAAGTGGAAATCCTGCAATTCAAATCTAATTAAGAAAGGCATTCTCGTTGTCATCAAGGATGACAATCTTCCTCCATTAAGATGGCAACTGGGTCGTGTTATTGATCTCCATCCAGGAGATGATGGGATTGTACGAGTGGTCACCATTCACACACATCATGGACTCCAACGACGTGCAGTCAATCGAATTTGTATGTTACCTGTTGAAAGCAGCATCTTTCAAGGCGGGCGGCATGTTAACTCTGAAGACGGACCTGTCGAGACTCCTGCGTCTAACCCTGTCACGGGCGAACGAGAAGGGGTAGTAGCGAGCCCTCTGTCCTTGACCAGGCTACCGGGCATTGAACATCGAGATTTTAAGAAAGAAGCATCGACGGTGAAAAATTGAGTGTGCCATTTACTTTTCATTATTTTATATGGTTGTGTTCACCTAAATTAAAGTTGATCTTCTTAAATAAAATTTACTAAAGAAAATTGATATTCTTTAATAAATCAAAATTAAATATACAGTCCACTAATAATTAACAAGGGGGTATTATAATTTCTTCATAATTCATCCAAAAGGCTCTAATAATTTGAATATTATTCAATAAAAGGGATAAATAAACGGGATATTATGTATTCACATGAAACATTAAACTCCAAACGCAAGAGTAAGGATCTACTTGTAAAAGCAGTCCAAAGGAGAAGTTGTAAAGGTGCACGAAGAAGTAGGTAGTTTTCCGAGTGCCTCTAAGCCTTATTGATTTGAATCCCAGTCTTGTCATGACTATTTGTGTAAGACCGCAATTACGTCTTAAATGAAAAAAATCTAACAGTTAAATTTAATTTTTCTTGTCTCAGCGAATAACTTATAAAACACGAGTTAATTGATATCATCGGTGCCATGTAGTTAAAGACAAATCACAAGCCGTGCTAACGTAATAAAGAATAATCAGATCCCAAGACAACGCCAAGTTTTCTCTTAATTTGACAATAATTTCTAATAATACCTTACTTGAACAGATATTCCAACTTTAAGGACGGCTCTTTCCTTTAAGTAGCAATTATGAGCTTAAAAGCGACAGAAAGAAGACTAGTTTACGACTCAGAACAGATCTTTACTTTCTTATATTAATTAGCCCTTTCTGCTTTAGAACGATCGAGGCGGCGCCGCCTGAAATTTCCGTGTTGTATGTTTTTCGTTAAAACGTTAATCTCTTTCGGTAGCTACACGAAGAAATGAAGGATAAACGCTTCATTAAGTATTCTCTGCCATGAATTTGAAATGAGTTTAAGCTTTAAGCCTTTTGAAGGTTTATAGAGATAATGTGATACGATGTGAGCACAACAGTATTAACAAACAGAATTACCTACTCATTGTTTAGCAACAAAACGCTGCATCCGTCAAAGACTTCCGGAAACTTGTAATCCAGTAGATTGTAAAAACTTTTGGTAATATAAAAAGTAACATTCAATCAGGATTATCTTAAAAGAGTATTTAACATGTATGTACGTACTCAAACGCGACCGTAGGATTGTAGCATAGTAATTAACGTTTTTGCTGATTAATCCCCAGTTTAACTTACCGGAAGGATATCGTATCAGATGATGAATGGTAGGTAGATTATTTGCGCTTCAAATGACGCCAATCTTGAAGTATACACTTAGGTAAACATCTACTGTTTACACTTATATCATAAATAACTAAAATCATCTTAACTTGCAGCTTGCACGCGGAAAGTTTTCAAGACGACATACCTACAATGAAATAGATCTTGCTTTATGCTAGATTGTGAAAAATAGTTTTCACAATTATTATAAACATAGAAGTTGGGTTAGGAGCAATTATTGTTCTTCTTGCTCGTCTAGATTCCAGTCTATTCAAATCCATAATAATGTAAAACATTCGTCAGCTGTTCTAGACAGTTGAAATAACGTGTCAGCTGATCTGTTATATTGTAGGTCGATTATTCCCGAATAACTCTAGAATGAATCGAGGCTCTTTACTACTTGACGTTTCCGAATATCAGTCTAGAGCGTTACTGTCGTCACCTATCAAGTTGTATTTAAGGAGCACAGTTCCGCGCATGAGTCAGTGGAGTTTTGAATGTTATAGAAGTAAGATCCGCAGGAAAGTTAAGAAGAAGAAGAAGGCTAGTAAGTGTATAGTGGAGAATAGTATGGAATGTGAATGTGATCAGAGACAGTTTAGTTGGAGAAGTGTCAAGTGGTTTTGCAAAAAAATATAAACGAGAAAAGTTGTGTTTAGACAGATAGTGGCAGTGGCAGAATTTAGAATTGAGACAGAAGTGAGAGTAAAGAGGAAGAAGTGGCTATACGTACGGCAGGTCATACTGTATTCAAAGTTTAAGCAGGACTTGGATGGGTGACTGGACTGTCCAGGGCAAAGAAAAAGTACACTTACAAGCGGCCTTGTTTCGGAAGGCACGTTAAAACGTTAAATGAAGTTACCTTGGGGTCGAAAGAGTTAGAGTCACATCTCTACGTAACAGGAAAATTAAACTGTGGCAACATAACTTAATATGGTGAATCAATAAATAATATAAGGAAATAGTATATTGTATACCTAGGCGGTAAAGTGGCACTTTTCAGGCCTCAAGAAGATATGGCCAGGCGAGGCGCAGCCGAGGCTGGCCACTTCTTGAGGCCTGAAAAGACACTTTACCGCCGTGGTTTACACATAATTTTTTATCCTACACAATAATAATAATAATTTTTTTTTTTTTGAAAAAAATTTGTTTTGAAATAAAATTTATTGAATACCTACATATGATGTTTGCTTAATACATTACTATCAGTAAGCGTAGATTAGTTAAATTACAATCAGTAATTTATTTATTTATTTATGGATAACATTAATAGTGAAAGTTGGATTTTGAATATTACAATAATTATTATTGAAAGAAATTCCTTGTTTGGATAAATTTGACATCAGTAACCTCACTATTAGTATTTAATTTGCTGGGTCTTGCTGGTCTATTGACATTGACAGATTGACATACAGCTATAAGCTTGCTTGCTATTGGTTCCCTCTGGAAATAGCATTCAATTGCAATTGGGTGGCCCTCTAGCGTGAAAATATAAAAATAATTTTACCGCCTAGGCAGGAAAAGTGGCACTTTCTCCAGGGGCATGCAGTCGAGAAAGTTCAATTTTCTTATGGGCTAGGATAAAAAAGGTTTTTACTACGATAAGGTATCATATAAACACGAAAATTCAACTCATCTTGCAAACCAATTTAGAATTACAGTATTTTCAAACTATTTCCAATCAAGTCGTGATTAGGGGGAAATTTTCTAAAACAGTACATTACAGCGGCAATAATTAGCAAATGAAATGATCACCTTATTATGTCAAGATGATTTTCATCAGGGGTATTCACGAGGCTCGTAAAGTGGGTATTGTTTTACGAAATCATGACTGTTCGGAGTGTTATACAAAATTTAACAAACCTGATTGGTTATCCGAAGTACGAATTTGATTGAGGATTTCGTAAAACTAAAGTATTTTACGAGCCTCGTGAACTCCCCTATTATAACTGAAAACATCCCATCACTGACAATGCTCTGCCATTATCTTTGCCTTAAATAAATACCTAGAATGTCATCGTAGTTGAATTTCCCTACATAATAATTATGTAAAAGGCAAATAAATAACCAACAAAGTGAAAATGGGTGTGTAATAACATACATTCGCTGATAAATGATTGGGTGTTTGATTTTTGTTGACAGCTTGTGTAGTATGTAATTTGATCACATTTTGTCTTCGTCCTGGTCCTTTTGAGCATTCATTGGCTTGTTTATTATAGTATTGGCATTGCGTGTGCCCAGTAATAATAGTCGTGGTGCTCTCTTATTAGTAAATAAAAAATACTCTATTATTATGAAGTATGAATGATATAGCGTCTCCCTCCAATAAACTCATTTTTTATTTTACAAAATTTTACAAAGGACATCAACGCTGATATTTCATGTGACCTTGACAGCCTATCTAGAAAAAAAATTGCCCGTACTTATCTACGTAATGTGCAAAGAAATAAACTATAATTGGATTTTATTACGGGAGCGTTCAGATGTATTTATTATACCCTAATTTTAGGAACTTACTACCTACAATATTAGCAGTACCATGTTCCAAACAAATACTACAGTCGAGAAAGGATGCGCTAGAAACAGATGTTGCAGGAAATTGTTCAAATTTGAAACATTATTGAGAGTGATCAAGGAAGATTTATCTACCTACAGGAAAATAGGAAAAATATAATAAGATTATTTAAACAAGAGATATAAATTACTTTACCTAATGATTTTTAAGTAGTCTAGAAATATTGCTTTAATCTGAGAATGACAAACAAAAACACTTATAACCTAGAACCTTTACATCTGTCAGTGTACTTTCAAATGAAATATAAGGGTTGATCATACTGTAGAGGTGGAATATACTATAGGTAGTTCGAATTTATCTAATTAAACAATGACACATCCATTTTGTAATAGTTCAATAATATTTATTACTTACAGTATTTATAGTTCCTACTTTAGTACTAGGTAGTACTAAGTCAGGATGGTTTTTTCAGTTTTGAAGTAAAACTTCATAATTGCTAATTTATTTAGTTCTCTGTTCTCTGGGAACGATCCTTTTGAAATTAGCCAATATTATGGCACTTTAGCGTGGCTTGTGGACGTTCAATTTTGTCGATAGCTATCAAGTGCGACATTATACTTATGTTTTCTCGTCTCGGTTTGTATCGGGTCAATTACTGGGCAGTTACATTAGTTACTGCCAAGACTTTTGACAGAGACATATTGCATGTTTGTTTCTAGCACAGTTTTGCCTCAAATTTCACGTAAATTACTGCAAATAATTCACAAAGTGACTGGAAACGGTTGTGCCCCATTTTCATAGATTGGCAATGCGAATCATGCTAATGTTCCTGGATATTATAAAATGGCAATAAACGAAGAAACTTCACCTTTTCCACATAAAGTTCAAGGAGCTGTTAGAGCATGCAATTTCACAAGTATAGGAAAATAATACTCTTCCTAAAAAATGTGTAACGTCGTTAAAGGTTTTATTCTTTAATTAGCTCCATTTAATATTATTAAATGGGACATCATTCTCTAAATCCTTACTATTAAGGTTCCGAAAATATGAATTTCGAACTAACATCGCCACCTGTTGCCGAGTGGTAGAACTAACTAAACTAGGCAAGTTCAAGATCCCTACCTTTTGAGTACAATCTGTAACTTCCTTCTCTTACAATCTTCCTTTTCGATTAATTAGAAACACAGATGTCGCTGTGATGTGGTTTCATGAAATTAAATACAACAACCCTTTCTTCGAGCTGCGCGGAAAAGGTGCTCCGCAATTTCTGGACAAGTTTGTTCGGTCTTCCAATCTTGGTGCTTGAAGCGACAAGTCGCACCCCTACCTTTTCTCTTTATCTAAGGACCGATTAATAAATCGGGTAAGTAAATTGTTCAAACTATCTGAAACTTTCTCTAATAGAGTTTATATATTGTTATAGTTCTTTCTACCTACCCTATCAATCGGGGTACTATCTTATCCCATCGGAAAACCTATCTACGAAGTTGAACCCCACCTGTCTTCCCGGACGCCATATTGGTTTCCATTTCTGGTACATCCGAATATCCGCTTTTATGGAAGGAATCTCTTACACTATCTGAAAGTTTTGCTGCTACCTGCCCCTAAATACTGGATCTCATCATTCGGAGTCTCATATTTTCATCTTTCATCTAACCTCGAAGGACGACCACGCTACCAGTGTTAGGCACGTGTTCCCACGGGACGCGACACCGTCCACCAGTCTTTCTGCCACCCCAGAGGGAGACCACGGTCTCCTATCCTGAGATTTCGTCCAGGGCCCCGCTCTCCAGTCTCGGCACGACATTCCAAGGATGGCAAAATGTCGTATCAGTAAGCAAAGTGTGACATAACCTTTTATTGCTCAGAGTGATATCCGAGAAATCTGTTAGGAGTTTTATGTCGTTCTACTGCCTTATCTCGTCGAGAGATTGATGTTTTATTAATTAAAACTTATATTAATAATAACTATGAAATACCTGATATACAATTATTACCATTATTATTCAAGTAATGCTTGAAATGAATTTGTCACTTTTTATGTGAAGGAAAAAATAGATCTATTTTCTCTACCAGTTAAACTGTTAAATGAGATATTTTGCAATTAACTTCATGATCAATTAATTAGTAATTTCATAACCATAGAATTTCAATTATTTATTTTATAAACAGAATAAATAAATATACTTTTCATTAAAAGATCAATTCTATTATTCCGTAGGTAGATACAGTAGTTAGAAATTATTAACATCTCATAACCTGAGTGAATTTTGATGCCTTTATAGTTCAGGTTACTTTAGATCTATTATTCAAAATTAAAAGGTCATCTGGCATCCCAGTACCTTATATCTTAGGGGTAATTAAACCGTACCGCTTTATGCTGCTGATGCCACTACAGTCGCTTGAAATCTAAATGAGATTTTGGTGCATCAATTAATACTTCGGCCCAACGAAGGTAAGTCGGCAATTGTTTTTCAACAACGTTCGAATTTTAATTGGCCCAGAGCCTAATCTAATTAGCCCGACCGCAGCAATTGGCACTCCCCGGTGTGGAACGTTTACTTCTTTGGATTAGAAGTCCAATTTATCTTTATCTTATTTGGCTTTTATGTATCTAGGATTTTCATAAAATAAATCTCATAACTATTTGAACTTTACGATTTGTCTGCGATATCACTTGATATTTATATAAATTTCTCTTGTTGCTTACTGCATGTATTATTTATTGAAAGCTTTTGCATGACTTAGTTTTAAGTGTTATTGTTTCCTAATATATGTGTACCTACCTAATTATCTTTGTGCAAAGTGCCGTGCCGCGAAAATACCTACTTTTTCTTACCGCTACACTGCCGCTAAAGGGTAACCCGTCAGGGAGCTTTACGGAGTGGTTGATTATACCGTCGTGATGTCTCGAGCAAGTTTTAGAGAAGCTTAATTCCGTACAGAGAGGATACTCAGATACGAGAGCTCTGTAGTTAAGCTGTCTTTGAAAACTGTATCCAAAAATCTTTCCCTGAAAATTACCTTACCATTTTCTCATTAAGTTAGGTTAGGTTTCCATTAATCTTTGACTCTCCAGTCAGCTGTTGATAATAGTGCCGACGAGCGCTAAAGCTACGAGCAGTGTTGCGACGTATCCCTTGCATTCTTTACGTCAAACGTAGAAAACGAATTCTTTACGTGTAAAGATACATCATAGCGTCACATAGCTTTTTCGATCCCTACCTTACCGACTTTAGTAGATTTCAATCATGAATCCCGTTCAAGCTTTATTAAGTGAAGAACTCGCTTATGAAATAGCGATTAGAAAACAAGTCCCATTTAATACACAGGAGAAAAGACGAATTCAATTTCGTGCCCTGTTAAATAGGGAAGAAAATTCTCTTTCTATTTCCGAATCTGTCTACCCTTTTGACAAAGATTCTGCAGAGGTGAAAAAGACTCTTGCAGATTTGAAAATCAAAATACAGGACGCTCCCTTGTCTCTTAATGACCCTATCTGTCAAAGAATTCAATGTCGTCTGAATCATGTGATCTCTAGAATCAATAGATTCAAACTTGATCAAGATCCTGAAGCAAAAGCTTTAGCTGATGATTTATTTTCTGAGGCTATAGAATTAGAAGGTCAATGGCTTCTGAAAAACGACCAGTCCCTAGACCAAACTGATAACTCATCCAATTCCCAGAGTGCTTCAAGCTCTATTGTATCCACTCATTCTAGACCTAGTGTTCCAGTTTATAAATGGAATATTAAATTTTCTGGTTCTTCTAAGGATAATTTGATCCAATTTCTAGAAAAGGTCAAAGAACTTCAAAGGTCGAGAAATGTCTCAGACCGCGATCTTTTTGATTCGGCAATGGATCTTTTTGAAGACAAGGCCCTGATTTGGTTTCGCAGTGTTGCAAGCTCAATTATTTCTTGGGAAGATCTCAAGAATAAATTGAAAATTACTTTTCTCCCCCTCTCTTACGATGATGACCTATTAGAGGAAATCAAACAAAGAACTCATGGTGAATTTGAGTTAGTTGCTATCTATGTTGCCTCGATGCAAGGCTTATTTAAGAGATTATCTACTCCTCCATCAGAAGTGGAACAATTTAAGATAATCAAGAAAAATCTTCATCCCTATTTCCAAAATCATCTTGCCCTTGTTGAGGTAAACAACATTCAGGACATAATTTCCATCGGAAAGAAGTTAGAAGATAATAGGACTATTATCCAACAATATCGTCCCCCTCCCTCTAAGAAGGTTCAAAGTCTCTTAAATTCAGACTTAGCATGTTCTGGAGAACCAGCTTCTTTCTCTTCTCGTAAAGCCAGAGGCACACCAACTAAAGGTGCACCTACACCTAGTAACTCCAAGATCCCAGTTACTAACCTTTCTGCAGTCACCTGTTGGAATTGTTCCAACAAAGGTCATACCTATGTAAGGTGTAATCTCCCTAGAAAAGTTTTTTGTTATGGCTGTGGCCATAAAAATGTCTACAAGTCTAAATGCCCCTCATGTTCGGCAGATTTCCTGAACTCTCTCAAAGTTACTTCTCGTTCAAAAAACGACGAAGTTGCACAACAGGGTGCAGTGCGACAACAAGAGACAAGCCGCCCAAAGCGAGCCCTTGTAGAAAAGAGCTTGAAGTCAAAGGACGATCAGTCTCCTCCCTCTCCAATAGACCAGCACTAATATCTTCCAGTTATCTTATTGATTTCACTATCCAAAAGGAACAGTGGAAATCATGGTTGCAAAAAGTTGCAAACTTTTTCGAATCTTTTCGAATACCTCCCAAAAAGGACATACCTAAACCAAGTGCTGACTCTTTAATACCTGTAATAGCTCCAATCTTATTATCTAACCCTGTTGACAATAGACCATTTATAGCTGTCAAAATGTGTGACGTACCTTATACAGCCCTCTTTGACACCGGCGCCAATATCTCTGTTTGTGATTTGGAAACCATGCAGGAAGTTCTGGGTGAACTACCCATCCCTTCCAAAAATTCGGATTTGTTGTGTTCCCTGAAAAATGCTGACGGCTCCCCTCTATCTGTTATCGACATAATTGAACTTGACCTGACCATAGATGACGTCACAAAGAAAGTTCAATTCCATGTGGTATCTTCCATTTCACCACAAATTATCTTGGGAATAGACGTAGCTCGTATTTTCAACATGATGATTAATTTCGTAAATGAATCTTTCGAAGTTCATCCCGGTGATCCTTCGTCTTCATTATCTCCTATCTTACCTAATGAACTTACGGTTTGCGCTATCAATAAGATTCAGGATATCTCTTGTTTACCTCCTACCGACCTGTCTAGACTTGAATCGACGATAGACAAATTCAAAAGTTTGGCCCGTGTTGATATACTCCCTGAAACCAATGTGCTATGCCATTCCATAGAAACAAAAGACGCTAAGCCTTTTAGACAGAGACAATATCCCTTATCTCCAACCCTTCAACAATATCTGAATGAAGAGGTAGATAAATTACTTAAGTTAGACATTGTCGAAAAAAGTAATTCTCCTTGGGTGTCCCCTGTTCTTTTGGTCCGCAAGAAAGACAAAACATACCGTATGTGTTTCGATGGTCGGAAACTAAACGAGATCACCACACATGACTCATATCCCCTGCCTAGAATCGATACTATCTTGAGCAAGCTCAAAGACGCTAATTATCTTACCTCCATCGATTTAAAGCAGGCTTTCTTTCAAGTTCCTTTGGACGAAGAATCCCGCCCAAAGACCGCTTTTGTAGTTCCCGGGAGAGGTTTATTCCAATTCCGACGAATGCCTTTCGGACTGAGAAACAGTGCCCAAACCCAGCAACGACTTATGGACACAATTTTAGGTCCAGCTTTGGAGCCATTTGTTTTTGTTTATCTTGACGATATAATCATCGCCACGAATAGTTTCGAGAAACATCTAGAAATTTTAAGGGAAGTATACGAGCGTTTAAAAGACGCTAATCTTACTGTCAACTTCGACAAATGTCACTTCTGTCGAGATTCTCTCTCCTTTTTGGGTTTTATTATCGATAGAAACGGATTGCGAGTTAGTGAAGAGAAAGTTAAATCGATTATTGAGTCCCCTGTTCCTCATAACACCACTGGAGTAAGACACGTCCTAGGTATCTTACAATATTATAGGCGTTTCATAAAGGATTTTTCTACAATCAGTGCTCCTATCTCAGCTCTGCTGCATAACCGAAAAAAGGGACAGTCGATAACTTGGAACTCAGAAGCTGATCAAGCTTTCAAACTTCTCAAAGAACGACTAACTACAGCTCCCGTTCTAGCTAGCCCAGATTTCTCGAAGCCCTTTTGCATACAGACGGATGCAAGTGATTTCGGGTTAGGTGCAGTGCTCTTTCAACTTGAGGGAGATTTTGAACACCCCATTGCTTTTGCTAGTCGAATGCTCTCGAAAGCCGAGAAGAAATACACCGTTACCGAAAGAGAATGTTTAGGTGTCCTCTTTGGTATAGAATATTTTCGCCCTTATGTCGAAGGTGCAAATTTTACAGTTTACACCGATCATGCCTCTCTTCTCTGGCTTCGCACGTTAAAAGATCCTATGGGTCGCGTAGCTAGATGGTGTTTACGCCTCAGCCAGTTTGATTTCGACATTAAACATCGAAAAGGCACTTGCAATGTCCCTGCAGACTATCTTTCCCGTTCTATTTCTTCTATCTCTCTTCAAAACTTTGTACCTGATGATTGGTATAAAGACATGGTCTCCAAAGTTACCGAGTTTCCTGAGAAATACCCTGACTTTACCATCAAAGACAATATTCTTTATAAACATGTTAAGCCTCGAGTGGAAGTCGTGTCTAACCTATCTGATTGGAAAATTGTTGTCCCTACTCCTAACCGGGAGGAAATAATTGCTCAATTCCATGACCCTCCAACTTCTGCACATTTTGGAGTAAGCAAAACTTTGGCGAGAATTTCTGAAGTTTATTATTGGCCCAAAATGGTTGTCTCAGTCAAAAAGTACGTGAGAAACTGCCAGGTTTGTGGAGCACACAAAGCCCCAAACACTGCTCGCGTAGGACTCATGGGTAATTATAAGAAAATCAATTTTCCCTTCCAATTTCTCTCTATTGACTTCATGGGACCTTTCCCTCGATCCAAGGCTAGAAACACCCAACTTTTAGTCGTCACTGATTGGTTTTCGAAATTCGTTTTGGTTAAACCAATGCCTAATGCTACAGCAGCTGCCGTTACAAAATTTCTTGAGAACCAAGTGTTCTTAATTTTCGGTGTGCCTCAAATTCTGCTTTGTGACAACGCTCAAATCTTTAAAAGCAGTCTATTTACTAATTTGCTGAAAAACTACGAAGTTAACTTGTGGTATAGCGCCAGGCATTTATCTCAGGTGAATCCGACCGAGAGAACGAATCGTACCATCCTTACAGCCATCTCATCTTACATCCGTGACAATCATAAAGATTGGGATAAAAATGTTTATAAAATTGCACAAGCAATTAACTTATCGGTGAGCGAAGTTACTAAACACGCTCCAGCTTTCATACTTTTCGCTAGAAATGTCCCTATAGACGGAACCTTTTACGGTCCAGTCTCAGATAATTATCTAGAATTACCTGATGATCTGTCTTATGTTCATCGAGAACAAGACATATCTAAATTACCTCCTATCTTCAGTGATATACGCGATAGACTTAAGAAAGCTTACGAAGTAAGTAAGAAACATTACGACTTACGCAAGCGCCCCGATGTTTTCACCGAGGGTGACCTCGTCTGGAAACATACCTACCCACTTTCGAATGCCGCAAAGAATTTTGCTGCTAAATTGGCCCCAAAATTCGTACTATGCCGGATATCTAAAGTAGTGTCTAAATTAGTGTACGAATTACAAGACCAAGAAGGCAATCCCCTAGGTCGCTGGCATTCTAAAGATTTGAAGGCTTATCGAGGCGAAGACCCGCCGAAAAGTGACGAATAGTTCCTTGTAATATCTTCTCTTTAACTTTGTTTCCCCTACCTATCTTTATCTCTCTTTTTGTAATTGACAAAAACCCGTTTAGAAAATGAGGCCTAGCAATACGAGAATTGAGAAAGCTCCGTTTCTAGTTGTATCTTAGAATGAATGAAGAATGTATGCAGAATGAATACCGTATCTTTCAAAGCGTTTCTCAAGGATCTCGAAACTAGTAGTGTGAATGTAGCGCTAAGTGTGAATGTTGCTAATTTTGGGATCGGTATCTGCTATCCTCAGGCTCTCATTTTATTTTATCGCTCAAATTTTGAGAAGCCATATCTTTCTGGTTATCTGAAATCATTACCTTGAAAAGTAACTATTCGCCTATCTTGTCTGACCACGTTTACAGGTCTAATGTTATCTTTTAAATTTTCTTATGTTCAATGAACTAAAGAAAATGCTATCTTGCCGTTGTATCTACCTTATCTTATCTTTTACCTTTATCTTATCTACCGTCTAGTTTTAGACGGGTGCTTTCCCGACAGTTTCCGCCCTGCTATGTGCTAAAGTGAAAACTGCTCTGCTTGTCAAATCAGACGACAGCAGATCTCTTTTATCTTATCTACCATCTTTCCAAGATTGGGTGCTTTAAGATTTTCCGCCCTGCATGGCTAAAGTGAAAAATCCCTCTGTTGTCTCAACGGAAGACAACAGAATATCTCTACCTTATCTTACCTATCTTTCAAGAAAACGAAAATTGAATTAGCAAATTTTCTTCTTGATAAAAATGACAGGCGTAAGCTTTAGTCAAAGCTTCGTGCCTTTCTTATCTTAAATTTCTTTTCAAAGAAAAGGAATTACCTTATCTTACCTTATCTGTACCTGTTAGTACCATAATAGAATGGTAGCTAATACTTATCTTCTCTGCGAATATTTTCCAAAATGGAAAATAAAAATCTATGTGAATTCGAGCTACGAATTTACAAAGATGAATTTTGATATTCAGTGTTAACGTAAATGAATTTGAACATGGATATCGAATGCCCCCTACCTTAGCGATGAAAATGGTTGTTCCATTTTTCTTATCTTACCGAGTGAAATAATTTATCTTACCGTTACCTAAATGTTTATCTAATAATCCAGGCGATTATTGATGTTTTCTCTGTGCAATTATCGAATGTTCATCTGTGCGATTATTTGATGATTTATCGAAGTGATTATTGCAATTACGCTATTTGATAAGCTACGCAATGATTATCTGTAAACTTCCTTTCTCTTAACCATTTATTATGGAGTCGCATAGACGACGACATAGTCAAATTTTGACTGGTTCAAAGATGAAAAATCTTTCTCATGGATTACCCTTGTGGACTCCAAAAATTTATCTTTCCCTGTACATAGATGTTTTGATGCCCAAGTTTGGACAGCATCAACCCCCTTGAGGATCGTGTTTCACTTTTCCTTAGTTAGACTTGCTACTTGACCTCGACAGTCTCATTCCAGATTTTTCCGCGCCCCACTGTTTCAGTGGCGGTGCATGCTCCAAATCAGAATGCAGGGTTGTCATTGGTCAAGGAAACACCATCTAAAGGCAAAGGAGGAAACCGTGCCCACCTCAGGAGATCTAATTTTATCTTAGTATGTATCTTATCTTATATTATCTATCTTATCTTATATTATCTAACCATACCTTATCGTATCATCGTATCTAGTTATTTAGAAATTATTCCTATGTTTATCGACATTGTTCGGCGAGAACAATTACCGTTTAAGAAAGTTATCTTAATTATCTTATTACTACCGTTACTAGCATATCTTTTATTTTGTTGCCTTTGCAAAGAAGCATGAATATTTTATTTTTATACCTTATGAATAATTATTACCTAGTGCTTAATATTTAAGTTGCATGTAATTTTAGTAAACCTAACGCTATTCCCTTTGAAAGTTGCATGTTACCTTAGTAAGCATATATAAGAGAAATTTTATTCATTCAAGGAAACAGATCAATGATGTCGTTGACAATTTGTTCGTTCGGAATTGTTATCTTATTTCCTCGAAAGGTTCATGTTATTTATGAACGTGATTTCTGAATCATATTCTCTAAGCTTATCGTCACCTAGTTGTCCCGCAAACATACCCTTCTTCGGGTATAGTAACAACTTGAAATACGCCTGTGCTTCTTCCAGTTGGTTTATCTTTAATCCTTTCCTTACCCCGGTAAAGAGAGGTGTGTAACGTCGTTAAAGGTTTTATTCTTTAATTAGCTCCATTTAATATTATTAAATGGGACATCATTCTCTAAATCCTTACTATTAAGGTTCCGAAAATATGAATTTCGAACTAACATCGCCACCTGTTGCCGAGTGGTAGAACTAACTAAACTAGGCAAGTTCAAGATCCCTACCTTTTGAGTACAATCTGTAACTTCCTTCTCTTACAATCTTCCTTTTCGATTAATTAGAAACACAGATGTCGCTGTGATGTGGTTTCATGAAA
The DNA here is from genome assembly GCA_910589415.1 of Malachius bipustulatus. Classification (NCBI taxonomy): domain Eukaryota; kingdom Metazoa; phylum Arthropoda; class Insecta; order Coleoptera; family Melyridae; genus Malachius; species Malachius bipustulatus. Next base: position 85,231,008 of record OU342630.1, on the reverse strand, counting down.
TTAAATACAACAACCCTTTCTTCGAGCTGCGCGGAAAAGGTGCTCCGCAATTTCTGGACAAGTTTGTTCGGTCTTCCAATCTTGGTGCTTGAAGCGACAAGTCGCACCCCTACCTTTTCTCTTTATCTAAGGACCGATTAATAAATCGGGTAAGTAAATTGTTCAAACTATCTGAAACTTTCTCTAATAGAGTTTATATATTGTTATAGTTCTTTCTACCTACCCTATCAATCGGGGTACTATCTTATCCCATCGGAAAACCTATCTACGAAGTTGAACCCCACCTGTCTTCCCGGACGCCATATTGGTTTCCATTTCTGGTACATCCGAATATCCGCTTTTATGGAAGGAATCTCTTACACTATCTGAAAGTTTTGCTGCTACCTGCCCCTAAATACTGGATCTCATCATTCGGAGTCTCATATTTTCATCTTTCATCTAACCTCGAAGGACGACCACGCTACCAGTGTTAGGCACGTGTTCCCACGGGACGCGACACCGTCCACCAGTCTTTCTGCCACCCCAGAGGGAGACCACGGTCTCCTATCCTGAGATTTCGTCCAGGGCCCCGCTCTCCAGTCTCGGCACGACATTCCAAGGATGGCAAAATGTCGTATCAGTAAGCAAAGTGTGACATAACCTTTTATTGCTCAGAGTGATATCCGAGAAATCTGTTAGGAGTTTTATGTCGTTCTACTGCCTTATCTCGTCGAGAGATTGATGTTTTATTAATTAAAACTTATATTAATAATAACTATGAAATACCTGATATACAATTATTACCATTATTATTCAAGTAATGCTTGAAATGAATTTGTCACTTTTTATGTGAAGGAAAAAATAGATCTATTTTCTCTACCAGTTAAACTGTTAAATGAGATATTTTGCAATTAACTTCATGATCAATTAATTAGTAATTTCATAACCATAGAATTTCAATTATTTATTTTATAAACAGAATAAATAAATATACTTTTCATTAAAAGATCAATTCTATTATTCCGTAGGTAGATACAGTAGTTAGAAATTATTAACATCTCATAACCTGAGTGAATTTTGATGCCTTTATAGTTCAGGTTACTTTAGATCTATTATTCAAAATTAAAAGGTCATCTGGCATCCCAGTACCTTATATCTTAGGGGTAATTAAACCGTACCGCTTTATGCTGCTGATGCCACTACAGTCGCTTGAAATCTAAATGAGATTTTGGTGCATCAATTAATACTTCGGCCCAACGAAGGTAAGTCGGCAATTGTTTTTCAACAACGTTCGAATTTTAATTGGCCCAGAGCCTAATCTAATTAGCCCGACCGCAGCAAATGATTACAGAGACATGGGTTCTGGTGCATTATCACTCGCTCTGATTTTTGGGAAAATTTCTATACAGGGTGTCCCGTATCGTTATGTTCAAATTTTTTGAGCATATAGTAGGCTTAATTTTGAGCCCAAAAAACCCAAAAGTGGCAGGTCTATCTTTACTCGTTACGAAGTTACAGGCCTAAGAAAATTATGACTAGTAAATAACAAAGATTCAACTTTGAAGACCACACAACCACATGTGTTGTGGTTTAGACTAATAATTTATAGTTATGGTGGCGACATGAGTAAATGTCACCAAAATAAACATTAGAAGAGGTTCTCCTGCTCATACCAAATGGCATTTGGATTCAAATAAATGGGACACCAGCATATTTCGGAATTGGCGTTTGTAACTAAATTCCAAAAAGCAATTATTATTGGATCGTATTCAGCATGCTGGTCAAAAGATCGGTCGCGAAAAAAGACGAGAAATTAGAACTGTTACTTCTGCAATAGGCCTCCGAGCACAAGTTTGTATTCAGCAAGGAATAGGACATTTTTAACACATGATAAACTAAAGATGTGGTCAATAAAATAAGCTTTATGTGGTTTTCAAAGTTAAATCTGTTATTTACTAGACATTATTTTCTTAGGCCTCTAACTTTGTAACGAATGCAGATAGACCTGTCACTTTTGGGTTTTTTAGGCTTAGGAATAAGCCTACTATATGCTCACAAGATTTGAACATAACGATACGGGACACCCTGTATAGGGGGCATGATTACCTTAAAAATAGACGATATAAGCAAAAAAAAAATTGCGAACGGTTCATAAATTTACAAAAAAAAAAAACACTTTAAGCTCAACTTTTGGTCCAAATTGATGATCGTTCATCACGATTTTTTGGACAAAATATAGCGCTGCACTGACAACACTCCATAAATAGTAACTACAATACATTCCCTGAACTCGTTTTACCAGTTTCATTTCTCAAATGTGAAGGATAACTTCTAAAAAGGGTTTTTAATTTTCGATGATAATTAATTAAACTGACATAACCTTTAATGAGTTGAATAATTCACAACAAAGCCGTGAGGCAATAATCGAATTGTCAACAATGTCATTCATGGACACTTCAATAAAATATAATGTTTTGCGACGTTGTCACGTTGTTATGGTCAATAATATATTATTTTAAAATTAAAAACTCATGTTTTATGATGTGATTTTTTATAAGAGGAAATAAATCAAAATCAAAAATGTGTTTTATTTAGTTAATTATGAATTGGTACATTATCAGTCTGAAAATATTCAAACATAACTTTAATAACCAGTCTTATTATGGCCCATTATCTATTTGACGGCCTCTGTAAAATTTTCCTCTCGCATGCACCAATTATAACTTTTGATGTATTTCTGAATAGAAATATTTGAAATTTTAAAATTAAAACAATAACCTTCGCAAATTACACCAAATATTTTTATTTCACAAGATGTTAGTAATAAATAATAGATATGACAACGCTGCACAACATGATCATTCTCAGTTCTACGAATCTGTCAGTTTAGTGAATTTAACTGGACATGAAGTGTCATTTTTGGGCAATTTTGCTATTTTTTTGCTATAAATTGATATTTCAAACTCAATTTTCTCGATATTTTATTAACGGTTCGCAATTTTTTTTTTAAGATATCATCTAAATTGAGCATAGATTAACGACTCATGCAAAAAAAAATCCAAAAATCAGAGTGAGTGATAATGCACCGGCCCCCACTCCAGCCAAGTTTCACCCCTAGGATTCCGTAAGGGGTGGCCGCCATCTTGAATTCCAAAGATAAATTATATGGGGATGAAAAAAACACGATTAAATAAATGTATAGGAGAATACATAATATCCAGCAACATGTTTCGAACTTTTTTTGAAATTTCTTATTTACCTAATTGTCCCAAAGATATAAATTGTCAGAAACGAAATTTTAGGGGAGTGGAAACAGTTTTTTATATTTTACAACAAAACGATCAATCGAAGCTGAAAAATGAACTGAACAAAATCTGTAGCTTTTGAGTTTCTCTTAATATGCATGCTTTCGAAAAAAAAACAAAAAATTGACGTGCTTGGTACAAAACAGAGAGCGCCAAATATCAACCGCCACTAATAGTTTTGAAAATTAATTTTCACATCACAACAGCATTTTCACCACATCAGGGGATGTTTTTAGTGGAGTAAGTCTACAGGTGAAACCGAAAAAAATCACGTGGCCAACTCTACCTCCAGGGTGGTGTATAAACGAGTTAGCAAACCCCCTGATGATGAACTTGATGAATAGCGATGGATTTAAATTAAAGTCGTCCGCCATATTGGATCTGCCATTTTGTTTTTTGAAATGCTATATCGAAACCCCAATTAGCTTGTTCGAAAACCCCCTGATTATAACTTGATGCTATGAATTAATTTTCAAAAATATTAGCGCCGGGCGACTTTTGGCGCCCTCTGATTCATACCAAGCATGCCATTTTTTTTTAAACATGCATATTGTAGAGAAACTCAAAAGCTACAACATTTGTCTAGTCTATTTTTCACCTCCGATTGGCTTTTTTGTTGTAAAATCTAAAAAACCGTTTTTATCCCCAAAGTGCAATTTTTGAGTTTATATCTTTTGAACAATAATAAATTAAAAAAAAGTTCTAAACAGAAGGTAGTACTGGATATATCCTTCTTAACAATTTTTTATTAAGAACTTTTTACGTACAACCGATATTTACCAAGGTACATAATATTTATTTATCTCTTAAATTCATACACGAATCCGAGGAGGGAAATTTGGCCGGAGTGTCTAGTGGCGCCCCCTACCTACTATTTATTAAAATCTTGATAAGCTTCTAAGGGCCGGTTGTTCGTACGAAAAGTTAATCTGTGATTAGTTAGCTATAGTTAAAATTTGAATGTAGTTAACTTTCAATTGCGTTGTTCAAAAGGTCTGAAATCAGCGGTTAGGTAACCTGAGATTAAAGCTACACGCGAGTTGACAACATTGCAGAGTTTAGTTTTCTCGGCCAATCGGCATTGTCGGCACTACTCGACGGCACCGTTCGGCGGTCGACGGGCAATACGCATGGCGTTTCGGCGGAGTCGGAGAATCAAAATCAACTTTCCCAATTTTTACGTCTTATCTACCGTGTTCCGTGTAAAATGTTATAATAGTTAATTTTTATTAATCTACATACCTAATATAAGTCATACCAAACCTACCTACGTACCTACCTACAATAAAAGTAAAAGTTATTTATAAGAAACCTTAATAGGAAGTTAAATTCGAGAAAAGAATCGTCTTTTTTGGTAGGTTAGGTTCTATATGAAAAGGCGAAATTATTTTAATAATGATGAAAGAAACGTCATTTTAAAGGTAAAAGTTTATTTACAGGAAGAATTATTGAAGGTAGGTACCTATTACATATACTCAGTACTTTGTTTTTCAAGTTCAAAACGACCGATAGATATCCCCACATATTTCTTAATAAACTCGAGGCTCGAGGTCATTCGACTGCTTGCGTTTGGGTGGGAAAAGTGAGACAGACTGGACAGATGATGGTGATGATAAATTTTACATTTTTTATACTTTACTGATGCATTATATCTCCTTTTCAAACTTAACACCTACTTTTAATTATAAAACATGGTAATCGTATCAATAAATACTTCTATAATCGTTATTTTGGTTTTATTTTGATTTAAATTGACAAATTAATAAAATTCTGACATATCAAACTGTCACTTTGAACATGGTCAAATAGTTTAACCACTCAAAAATCTGTGGTTAATCTAATCACAGATTTACATACTTAACTACGTTCAACTGGCTTTGAACAACGCAAATTTTCCCTTAATCTGTGGTTAACTGCCAAATCACAGATTAACTGCTAATCTCTAGTCAAGTTTTAACACCGCTTAACTTTTGACTTTTGAACAACACAAACTGTGAGATAATCACAGATTAGGCAATTTGAATATGGCTAAATGCTTAACCACTGTACGAACAACCGGCCCTAAGTAACTCAAATTTAAAAGTACTATTTGACTGGACTACTAATAATGGTATCTACCAATTTCAAAACCTTATTAGCGGCAGTAGCGGTTCATTTATACAAACCAGATATTTATGTTCAAATCAACATAGCAAAATCAAAATCGATTTAACAAAATAATGAAAATATTAAAACGAATTATTCACCTTATGACTATACTTAGGTCATCTGACTTATAGTGATATATCGATGGTGAACTGGCAATATGTCCTATCTGAAATTTCAGGAATTTTCCGTTTATTGTGTTAAATTGTTCTATCTGCTATTATACGTTCAGCATGTGATTAATATTTATTGCTAAATTTAAGTATATGCTACAAAATAAACATATACGTATTTTTTTTCTTGTTTCGGAAATTCTAAATTAAAAAAAAAGAACGTTTTTTTCGCTCCCTGACCAATTTACTTTTTTGAGATAGGACTTATTGCCAGTTCACCATCGATATGCGACAAAATGCCACGAAACAAATTCTATCAGCATCTTGAGACTAGCAATATATTGCCGTGGAGGCCGGGACTGCTGGGAGTAATTTTGGTGGAGGCTGGGAGTACCAGAGTCTCTAAAATAAGTATAGACACACTCCAGAAGGGTGTGTGTGTGACCTCATGACCTGCAATGTTTCTCTTTCTATCTATTTTATTTATCGCAGATGTTGTGTCAAAAGTAACAAAAGATCGATGAAGTAGGAAGTAAACTTCAATTACGTTTCTGTTGTTGTTGTTCCAAGTCTGTAAAACTTTTCACGTAATAAAACTTTGTGCGATTACATATAGAAACGCCTCAATCAACTCAAAAAAGATGTCCGGTAAACCTAATGTGATATACTTTCCCCATATGCGCTCCTTAAATATTTAAAAGTGAGTTGTTCCAAATACAAAAATAGTTTATTGATAGATAGCATACGTAGCATAATATTCGTAAAAAAAGATGACATTAATAGATTTTATCACTTTTATTAATGAAGAATCGAATCACATCACATATTAGGTATAGGAGAAAGAATGCGAATCAAGTGAAGTTGTTAATAACATCTGAAGCATTTTAGACAGCGGAGTGCTATAGGGCGCTTCAGGACTTCAGATGTCACGACCCGGAAAAGTTTTTCTGACGGGTTGGCTCTCGAAGCAGAAAGTTTTTCAATGGAGGTTTTAGTATCAGTCAAAGCTTCTTGACGTTCAAGATTGAATGTGAGAGATTTACTTGCAATAAATAAAAATACGGGGCGTGGCAAAAGTCCGGCAATGCTCCGATAAATAAATATTTAAATGTTTACTTTTGAAAAAAAAAACGTCAATTTATAAATTTATTTTATATTCCATTGACGTAACATTTTTATACATAGTAGTGTTTCTTGGGTCGATAATGACGATATCTTCTATTGGTTTTAAATGGGACGTCCTGAATGTTATTGCATTTTCATTTTGCCTCCGAAAACCTTATGAAAATGGTTTTTACAGTAGTTGCAATTTAAATTGATTAATTGCAATTAAATTGAGTAGTTTGGGAGTTATAAACAAGTGAAAATTGCAATTTTCTAAGTTCAAGGTTTACAACAAAAACGGCTCAAAATAGAGGAAAACAACTTACATGTCCTGATTTTAACTTTTTATTTTCTATTTCAGTTTTCAGAGAGAAATTTCAGATTTTTCATCACCCTGTATAAACATTTTATCTATATCATAGGATAGTACATAAAAAGTTAAAATAGGGACACGTAAACCGTTTTCTTATATCTTTAACCGTTTTCAAGGTAAGCTGCTTTGAAAATGGAAACTTCTGTGTACGAAAACTCATAAACTAGGTTTTCTAGCATTTTCTTGAGAAAGATTAGAATGCAATATACAGGACAGGATGTCCCATATATAAAAATAGATTGTCTTCATTATGTGCTGAAGAGCACAAACTTTAAAATTTGACCTGTGTTTGTTCTTTCAAAACTCAAAATCTAAAGATTTATTAAACTGTTGCCAGGACTTTTGCCACATCACGTATAATAGCAATAATCTACCAAGTTTCAACATATTTTATTGTTTCTTGTTGAACCATTTCTTAGAATATACACGTCTAGCATTCGATTATATTTTGCAGTGTTATTTTGAGATTGTTATAGTACAGGGCTTGAGAGTAAGGAGAACAATAATTGTAACAATTTTATAGGTGACATCATTATGCAATGTAATTTCATGACAATATTTTCCCCAGTTTGAAAAGTTTTCAACAATAGGTAAACTTCAAGGGAATGCGACAACACTGCTGGATCAATGCTGTTAAGTAATTGTTTACAGTAATAATAGGTAGGTACGAATACCCCATTTAATTCGTAATAACTGTAAACGTTTATTGAGGGCGTTTATGAATAGCGTAAATTCTATTCGAATAGCGTAAATTCTATTCGAATAGCGAAAATTCTATTCGTAGTTCAATATGAGCATGAGAAACTTTAAAGTTATTGTTAATACCTACCTGAATACTTGACTTAGAAATTTGATCTTTTTTTTACAGCACAAGTTTTTTGCTCATCATTTTTCTAAATTAGTTTTGGGCGATTCCTGAAATATTCAAATATCTTTCAAAGTAAAAATGTGTTCTTACGAAAGTGGTTTTGTTCGGTGGGGGGCATCGTTTGAACACAAATACCGCCTTGCACCCCCCAACCCTTACAAGAAACTTTGAATTTTAATCAACAATATTGAAAATTCGTATTCGGTGACAAAGATTTATCTGAAACAGGGCATTGTTATTCAAAATTTCAAAGTTACCCCCACTCCCTCGCACGGGGTGAGGGGCGCAGTGGGGTTTTTGTGTTCAAACGATGTCCCCCACCAAACACTTTTGTAAAAAAAAAAACATTTTTCCGCAGAGGGCTTCCTTTTAGAGATATTTTAATATTTGAAGTTCAAACCACCCTGTATAATAAATCACGAATCACCCTATATATTATGATAATATAATAGATATCGCTAATAATAATTAAATCCGAGCCATCTACATCAGCTCGGCGAATGTATTTTATTTTTGGAGCTGGTCAGGTACAGCAAGAATGAATTAGCTTCCGAACTGGAGACACGAGAACAGTAGTTGTACCCCAATCTTGGTAATTTTTTAAGGCCAGAGGCTGTGCAAAGGAGGCCCTAGGCTAGGCGAGAACTTTTGCGTACTCTGAACAGAAATCCGTCCAAGAGACGACGAACTAATAATAATTTTTAGAAGTTTGAACAACAGTTGCAGCTCCTGAATGCCAATCCATAATAAGGCAGACGTTTGAATAACTTTTTGATACACGTATCGCTAGAAGCGTTAGTTTACAAGGTTCCTGGTTTCCCAAATAATATACTACAGTATTCACTGTAAAGGTGGCTAAAAGCTACAGGTGTAGGTTAAGGGATGTTAATTTGTGAGCTTATTCTGTTGTCATCCAGCATATAGGTGGATGATTGGTCCCATGGATAAGATTTGTCGTTGGCCAATTAATAGTAATCCTTGAGATTGATAGAAGCTTATTAAGAAGAGCTGCGTACCATAGCTACATAGAAGGTTTTAGTAAATTTGATTCAAGTTTTTTTCATCATTGCTCCGAAGTAGAGTTATGTATGACCCTGTATGAATATTCGTGTAATTTTTTAAAATATTTTTTGAAAATTGCAGCTTTTTCATCACCTTGTATAAAAATGTAGGTAAAATTACATACATAATAGAGGATATCACATGAAAAGTTAAGATATGAATATTGTTTCATTTGTTTAGAATCGATAAACACAAACTTCAAGAAATTCAAGAATTTTTTTTTTACTTTGACACCCTGTATCTTTCAAACCAGACACTTCAGGACACATGTTTATTATTATATATGAACTTTTCTACTTGAATTTGGTTCAGGAACGCGCTCTTGAAATTATGATCTATCATTAAGTAACATCCTGTATAAACTCTGTATTATAGGGACCTAAGTATATTCTTGGCGGCTATGTTCTGCAAATCTATTAGCTAATTGGAAGAAGGTGGAGATATCGCTTAGAAGTGCCTAATTTGTTCAAATTTACTAGCACATAAAACCGAATTGCTTTTCTAATCTATTCATATCCTAGGGCATTCATTGATCGTACCTTGGTGCTGGTATAATCCTACCATTTATAGGAAATAAAAAACTTTCACTTTTAAATGTGAGACCTCTATCAAATCCCTGAAAATTAAATTAAAATAAAGCAAACTTCGGTACAGCCGAAGTATTGCTCTATTTATTGCAGTTACCAAAAAATAAAATAAAAAAACGATGAATATGACTATTATATCAACCAGTTAAACAAAAAAAAAGTACACAAAAAATCAGGAAAATTAAGAATAATAAATAATATCAGGATTGGTATGCAACTAAAGCAACACTTTGATAACTAAAAGATATATATTTCAAGAAGTCTCTGCCTTCAACTTCACAGTTCGGCGACGGTTATTAGGGAAATACCGAGCCGGCGGCGATTCTGCGAAATTGCAGTGAAGGAATATTAAACTCTTCCAAAAGTAATTTTTGTTCATAACTTTTTATGAGATGGAAAACGGAAGTTTTTAACAATTTGAATTTCAAAGTCCTTCTCTGCTCCATCGATCCTATGAATGTGATAAAAAGGCATCTAGCCCAACATCACCTGGAAGACCCGACCTAGACTGAGGTACTAAATATTTTTTGTTTTATTATCAGAAAAGTTAGATAAACTTATACATATAGATAGACTTGACTATATTAAGAATGAAGAAGTCGAAATGTGACGACTTTTTCTTATGGTCCAAAATTAAAATTTTCAAAAATAACACTTTAGGGTTTCTTAAGGTTTAAAAAAAAAGTTATGACAAAAGTTCTAGCTTCTGAGTTTGCTTACAAATGTGGCTTCAAATTTTTTCTTTGAATACTTGGCACGAATACAAAGGGGGGCCAAAAAGCGACCAACGTCAATATTTTAAAAAATTCCAGTCATAACTTTCCATCGAATACATGATAATGGGGTTTTAGAGCTAGCTGATTAAGAATCCGGTATCAGATTTCCAAAAAACAAATGGCGAAAAATCAGAAAAATCAAATCAAAACAACCATCAAGGTACCCATTACATGGAACCTACGTTCACACACCTCTGGGCTCTAAGGATATCCCAGGTCACCAAAATCTTCTACATTTTGGTACCCTACTCGTATCTCGATAAAATGATCCAGCTATTATTCGAGGTACAGGGCTTCGTAAAGGAAACTGTCTTTTTGGGTCAATATCTGTTAAAAAATAACTTTGATTAAGTTGATTAATAAATAAATCATTTTTGATTCATTGCCCCTGAATCTAATTTCCATGAAAGTGCCCTTCAGGATAATCTTAAAGCAGATACTACGGCTCATTTCGATGTAGGGTCAGCAAGAAAATGAAGACTAAAAGATGAAAAATTGAAAAACGCAATACGTAGGTATTATTGGATATTCAAGATGAGAAATTTAATTGAAAAAGTTATCTGAAAGATTTTATTTCCCCCGAGATATATTCGGCTCGTTTATTCGGCTCCAGGTATTTTTGGCTGGCTGATAGCGTTATTATTATTCATATCCCATACGTACTTTACTATATGGTCAGCAATGGTTCATCAACTTTAATAATTAAAATCATGTCACAAGATTGAAAAATTATTATTGCCTCCCGCGTATAACTTGATGACTTATAGATATACTTTGGGATTCTTTCAACATTTACATGAGATTGGATACTACCAATAAGAAGTCGGAAGGAAGAATATCTGAAGTTAGAGTAAGTAGCTATATTTGGGTGATTTATTGTCCCCTGGAGATTGCTTCTGAAAAAGCAGACGGTAGCTTAATCGAGATGGGAACTAGCGGGGTCCCGCAACGGTAGTTTCCCTTTCAAGTACGTCGCAGTCGAATTTTGTATGTTTCCTTCCTTAAAAGAGGTCGGATTAATTTATAACCTGAAATAAAACCGCGAAACGAGTAGTAATAAGTACTTTTAATCCAACGAAGTTGTAGTGTTAAATGGGACCTTAATAATCTTTAAAGTAGCGTCTATTAAGGACTCAGTAACATCTGATCCGTGAAGATCTTATCCTCGAGATACGTGTATAATCAAGCATAAAAGATTTCGGCGCTCAAACTCCAATATGAATAGCCATTCTTTCTTCTTGAACGGCTGGTCGTCCAATTTTTCCTATTCAAATATTTATGTCAGATTAAAGTCCCTCGATTTCCGAGGGTGACCTGATCAGTTTAAGAAGGCGACTAAAGTAACACATAATAGGAAGCTGCAATAGTCTAACCACAAAGTTTTCTCATTTTTTATCTCATTTAAAAATTACACAGACTGTTGGTCTATGAGACACGCGTTCTGTAATTATTGTCCGCCACTTCAACATTATAACTGCATGTCAGGCTACCGCTACCTTTAGTCGAACACTTCTGAATTTATTTTCATTATACGCGTGTTATTGATGGAGATAAGTTTGATTTAAATACACAATAAGCAGGTTGCCTAGCAACGCAAAAGTTACTAGACATCCTAGATTCCTAGAATAAATAAGTATTATGTAAAAAAATCATTGCATTTAGTTCTATTTGCGTGTTGAAATCTGTTTCGATTAGACCATAGCGTTCCGAATTGACACTAACTCACTTCTTCATCGTTTTCGAAAAATACGGTCCACCGACGCCTCCAGCTCATAATGCGCACAGTGACTTTTTGTGAGTGTAATGGCCTGCTCTCTGCCACAATTTGAGGATTTTCAAAGCCCCAGATGCGACAATTTGCTTGTTTACCTACACACCGAATAAGAAATGGACCTTCTCGCTGAAGAAAATTTTGTTTAAAAAAATCGTCGTTTTTACTACTTTTTACTACACCACTTTTATGACAAGCTTTTTTTATGACCACTAGTTTTATTCGTTGTTCGATGTTCAAAAAATGATCCTTTCTTTAATGTCGGACAATGGACTAACAAAGCGACAATTGCAATGACATGTTTGACATATCAGCATTTTTTTTAAGCACTCTATATTATTTTAAATTGGTTTAATTAGCCATGTTCTTTATATTCATCTATTAATTCTCGGTCCCAATTAACACTCCTTAAATCTTATTATATCTACTAGCTATTCTCACAATATTATTATCATATCATAGGCCACTGTAATATTCAAATAATAATTTAAGATATTCTTTAGAGTTATATTTGTTTATCTATGTGCAAAAAAGTTATACCAAGGTCAAAAAATAACCCATTAAATAGTGTTTACATCTTTTCAGAAAAGTTTTTTAAGTTATTTAGTCAGCAAGTTGATGTCAGGTTGACCGGCTTCATCCATGTTACCTTAAACGTATAGATCTCTTGCCCTTGCAAATTCTAACTCCTTAGCATAATTTATTACTTCATTCGTATAGATAGATAGGAACGTAAGCATGCCATTAACGTCTCTTTTAGTATATGGCCCCATTCTTAAAGCAAACTAAATTTAAAAAGAAACTCCGCAACTGGTTAATTTGATTTTCCAGGAGTCAGTCTTAACCTCTCACTAACACCATCGACATATACACCAAACCGTGAGTGATCTATCTCCAAAATTTGAATATTAAGGAGGGTAGACCAACAGACAAACGATTTCCGAATAGATGCGCTCGTAAGTTATACAGCATGGACCGTAATTACGTAATGAATAAATATCTTTTCTATGGTCATATCTGTAGAATTTAATAAAACGATAAAGGTCGAATTTTAATTACTTTAAATTATTACACTTAGTAGTGTCAAAAAAGTTCTCTCATCGTTTTAACCTCCCCAGTAAGAACTTCCTACCTCTAAAATTTCAAATTTGAAGTTTGTGAAACCTTATTTGATGAAAGGCATTTTCAATCGCGATTCGGCAGTCTAAATTATTTTTGATTATGTTGCCTAGTTACGGAGATAATGACATTTAAAATGATAGGACATGAGAAGTTCCCATTTTCTTATTAGACCAAGCAAATAGAGGTTCCTTCTTTTTATTTTTTGCGATTTTTCTACACGAGTTTACCATTTTATTTTTTTTTTATTGACCATTTAGTGCAAAAAATCGCTTCTTTTGTTTTTTTTCTTTATAAATTAAAAACTGATAGAATAATATAAATGGTCCCAATGGACGAATTGTAGGGAATTAAAATGAGGGTTGAAACAACCCGATCGGTCCATTATTAAGAGAGTAAACAATAAAAAACCGAAAACAATTTTTTCAAAAATTTGTAACGTTGTCATTTTTTGATGTGTAGTGCAGGCTTTTTGCAAGATAGTCGATATTGACACGTACTTCATGTGTGCAAAACCCTGATGCTGCCGGGAAAGTAGTTTTCGCAAAATTGCTGCAGCGAGCCTGGATGCTCCGATTTGAATTTATCAAACGGATTTGGAAAGTAGAAGTGTTCATGGAAAGTAGAAGTGTTCAGCTATAACACGTCAATTTTCAGTACCTGAAATTTTCAATTTCAGCATTTAAATGGAAAACAAAGATTGTTGTTTTTTAGCTGAACACTTTTACTTTCAAAATCCATTTGGTAAATTTAAATCGGACGACCTCCAGAGCATTCAGCTTCACTGCAAAATATGGTATGAAGAATTTCTGATTGTATAATTACGCGAAAACTAATTTATCCGACACCGTCTGGGTTTTGCACACAGGAAGTATGTACCTATATCGGCTATCTCGCAAAAAGCCTGTACTAAATCTCTAAAAATGACGACTGAACGAATTTTTGAAAAAACAAATGATTTTTTATTGTTCTCTTTTAATAATATAATTCTCTACAGCTCATACATTGGGACCATATACATTGCTCCATCAATTTTTCTTTTAAAAGCAAAAAACAAAAAAAAAATGCGATTTTTTGCGTCAATAAAATAAGGAAATGGTAAACTCGAGTAGAAAACTGTGCAGTTGATCGATTTTACAGCTCTGTTGCTTGGTCTATGTCGAGATAAAATTATGTAGCATCTTTTAGATCAGAATTAATCATAATCAAAATAGACAACATAATCAAAAACAATAATTGAAACTCCTGAATGGAAATTGAATTTTCCTTTCGCATGTAATGAGGGGTCGCAAGCCTACCCTCCCAATTAAAAAAATTAGGGGTTTTAAATGTTAAACTGAGGGGGTTAAAACAAGGAGTGAATCAAAAATCAATCAGTCTCGTTTTTTTTTCTACAATTATGAATAACACAATGAATTTATTCATTACATAGGTACTGTAGAGTGTGTTTCAAAACGTGTGTCGTAAAATGAAAGATGCCCTTGGCGCGGTCTGAGAAAAAAGCTCATATTAACACAGGTCCGCCACCATTTTCAAGACGCTAGTGTCAAAAATATATTTTTAAAATTTATTTGACGATATCACAGGAATTATTTGAGATACAGAACTCAGCTCTTGTCGAGGCTCTTGTACACCTCGTATCATTAACATTTTCTACCTTTAGAGTGCAAATTAATTTTTTTTACATACGACAGTGGCGGAAATTTTAGGGTTGCGTGAATTTTTTCCCCGCTAATTTCTACGACACCTTGAAAATTGAGATTTGGAAGGAACGTTTTACACCGCCAATGTCTTTTACATACAAGAAAAGACTATTGGGCAAAAGCTCTAATGTGAACTGATTTCGAAAAAAACGGAATTTTATGATTAAAAACGTAAATATGTTGTATGTATTATGAAAAAATTATTTCACGATTTGAATATAAAAAAATTGATTTAGCCCTCAAAAAGAAGAAAATATTAAATGATAGGACGGGTGCTGAAATCGGCATCTCAAACGGTTCCTGAGATATCGTAAGGCAACTGTAAAAAAATATTTTTTTGACACCCTGTAATGCGAAAACAGATCGTTCAGCGTTTCAGACCCAAGTTAATACAGGAACTTTTTTCTTAGAATGAGTTGGGGTCGGGGAATGCCACCTTTCATCTTCCGACACATTGCAATTTTAAAATTTTCAATTGCTCAGGATATTGAAAAACGGCTTAAATTTCCCAATCTTAACATTTCATGAGGTAAACATACCTATCCTTACTATGTAGTTTGAAATTTTTGTACGGGGTGATGAAAAATCCGATAATTTTCATCTTTAAATCTTTGCCAAATACACCAACTTACGTCTTTTAGTTGTGTGGTATCTTTGGACATAATATGCAATATGCAAAAGTGTACTCTAATTAATATTGCAATTAGAACTTCGAAAAAATCAATTCAAGCTCCTAGTTTTCACGAACTCTCTTTTAAATAGATCTGACAAGCAGATATTAGGAGTTATGCACAAAATAACATAATATGATTCATTCCTACAGTAAAAGAGTTCAAACATGTCAAAGTGCGCATGAAGTCTAAAATCAGAAACAATAGGCATATTACCTACTTACATGAATATCTGGTTCAAATTGTGGAGTTCATGTAAAATTAGGAGTTTGATAAATACTCGTACTCACCTTGAGTATCAGATTTGACACGGCTTTCGAAACCCGCCATTGCAAGACTGAAAAATCGAAAATATTTCTTCCCGAAGCTTATTACTCTTTCTATTCTTTGACGTTTGGCAGGGGGACCTCAAACGATTTGAATTCAAGATCTAACTATAGATATTCTTGGAGTGGCTCTATCACAAAGGCTCTGCTGTGAAATAAATCGGTTGAAAACTTATCACGGATGCTGTTACATAAGTTGAAGGCAGCAGAAATCTCAGTTGCGGTGAAGTTTAGGGAACAATTTCTCATATGGTAGATGTTGAACGAAGTTTACGAATGATTTCATCTGGTGAACTGGTTAACTGGTTAACACGACTAGAAACACTGGCGAAGTTGAGCAGGGCGTGTCGATGAAACGATCATTTACCTGGACGACTAGATATTTGATTTGTACGATGAAATGTTTGGCGATCAAATTACAACTAAAATTAATTATCCAATGATCAGTTAACAAACATTTAAATTCTTACGACTAATTGATAACGACCATGTGATCCACGATGACAATTTTGATGTATTTGCAAGTACACCACATTTTTGAACGAACTCTCATTTTTGGCGGACTTATTTTTCATAAACGGAACGTTTTTATTATCAATGACCACTAGATTAGTTATTTTCTCATGGAATTTTCCTACATTACCTGTTAAATAGCAAATAATCAATGGTTCACGTCTTGGCATATCGATTATTATTATATTCCTTCATTAATTATAGTGGAATGGATGCATATGAAATAATAGGTACAGCAAATGGAATATCTCATTAATTTTAAATGAGATGGCATATTGACTTAATTAATAGTATGTGCTATTGGATTCTATAATCAATATTGATAGAACTTATGAGGGGGTCTCAGAAACTTAGATATACTTAGATAATTACCTATAGCTCATATACCTGAAACCGAATGCTTATTTCTACGTATCTTTTTGGAACAGATGGAGAACTTTCAACGATATAACTTTTCTTTTTGCGGAACCGGAACCGCTGAAGTGATATTGGACATCAAACTTTCTACAGTGATATATTGAGGTAAATAAGCTTGATAAATGTGCTTGGTGAATCGACTGAAGATTAGTTTTTGTGGGGTAAAAATTTTTATTTCAAAGAAGTTGCCCTCTCAAAAGTTCCGTTCAAGTAAGTAAAAAATGTAGACAGTTATTTCTGCGAGTTTAGCAGTTACTTGCAGGTGCTTACTGTATAGATATAAGATATAACCATCCATAGAGGCAAACGTAATGAACTTCTATGGAAAGTTGAGCTAATTTATTAACTTGTTAAACTTCTTTAGATTCTTGAAGTTATTATAGGAATCTAATCCCATTAGCTATTACTCTTTTTTCATAATTTGCGGAAGTTAATTTAAATAATACAAGAAAATTAGGTAAATGTGTTACTTTCTTCTGCTCGCTAATTTAAATTTAAATTCAAAACCACATTCAAATTCATGTTGATAGTTGGAGGCAATCCAAACTACTGAAACTTCTTTCGTGAAAAAATTCTCGAACATACCTTGATCGTCAGACCGGAACTCCGCCTCTAGCTGCTCCTTGGTAGGCTCGGGATCTTGATCGGCTTGCTTCATGGTGCGCCTAGTCCTGTGTCCCCGAAACGCCGCCTGGATTTTGGTAGCCGCCTGCTCCTCGTCCGGACCCGCACTGCCTTCCGCCTCCACCGCCGTCGCCTCATCATCCCCGCCCCCGCTCTCGGCTGCTGCCAGGGCGCCAGCGCCGCTCCCTCGACGAGAGCTGCCCGCCGAGCGCAATGTGATAGTCCTCGCTGAGGATGACTTCTCCTCCAACGGGACCTCTGCAACCGTGAGAATTCTTATAAGGAGAATGGAAATGGAATTAGGATTCTTGTTTACTATTCAGATTTCGTTTCAAAATGATTTAAGCGCGGGAGAGGGAGCGGAGCGTCCTTTTTATTCAAGACTTTATATAATTTGACCTGGAATCGACGTGTGTAGGCTGTCACGGCTGGTTTTAGCACCTCAACTGAAATCATAAGTGATTTGTGGACGAAATGTGCGGAGCAAATCTCTAAGGACTGCAGTAATAATAATAATAATAATAATAATAATAATAATAATAGTCTTTATTGAGATAGAATTACATCTCTATCCATAATCTATTTACATAAAGATATGCTGAGAGAAAAACGAAGACGCATCTAGTCTCAACCTCAGGGCGAAGTTCAGCATGCTACTGACATAATCAGCGGACACTGCTCTTCCACTTAAACCCTGGTTATATATACACTACAAACACGTTACAGCGCCCAGTGAGCATGTTTGTCAAGCAAAAGAAAAAGAAGCAAAGAAAAGAAAAGAGAGAAATAAGAACGAAAAGGTAAAGGAAGAATAAAAGAAGAGAAAAGAAAAAATAAAAAAGAAAAAGAAAGAAAAAAAAAAAAAACAAGAGAAAAACAGTTAGCCTAGTCACTCATTGGACCCGAAACAACAAATCAAAAACCCTCCTCTTAAACCTGTTGATGTTCGCAATTGTTTTAAATTCGTCTGGTAGGTCATTGTATAACTTACTAACACAGTAGGTGAAAGAGCGTTCATATAAAGAAAGCCTATGAACAGGAGGTGTGATCAGATGCTTCCTTCTGATATTTATGTTGTGAACATCGGTACGGAAAGTGATTTTCCTATATAAATAGGCCGGGGTTCTGAAAAGAATGATTGAGTGGAAAAGACTAAGAGCCTGCAGCTTGTATCTATTTTTTATGTTCAACCATTGAACTTCTTTCAATTTATGGGAAATATGTGCATATTTTCTAATACCGAAAATAAAGCGTAAGCATGAATTCTGCAGTCTCTGTATTTTATAACAAGTCTCACCGTCGAGAGAAGCTGAATAAACTTGAGAGCAATAATTAACCTTCGATAGCACAAGTGATTCACAGAGAGTTATTTTAATTTCCTTAGGCAAACACTTCCGCTGTCTATACAACTGCTTC
The DNA here is from genome assembly GCA_910589415.1 of Malachius bipustulatus. NCBI lineage: Eukaryota > Metazoa > Arthropoda > Insecta > Coleoptera > Melyridae > Malachius > Malachius bipustulatus. The sequence goes on along the minus strand of OU342630.1, from coordinate 85,212,136 downwards.
AACGATCCATAGGCTTTCGACAAACATTTAGAAACATGATCTTTATATCGGAAGGTGTTGTCCATCTGTAATCCTAGATTCCGTACAGTATTAACAACAGGTATTTCAACCCCATCAATTGCTAGCTTAACCATCTGCTCGAGACGATCACACATTACTTGTCTACCAAAAATAATACTCTGAGACTTGGAAGGATTGAGAGTCAAGCAAAGGCTTCTAGCGTGCTCATATATGCCCAAGAGATCCTCATTAATGCCAGCAACAGCCTGTAAAACATCGTCTGGTTTGAATGAATAATACAGCTGGGTATCGTCAGCATACATGATCATCTTACAATATTTTATGCATCGAGGGAAACAGCTCGTATAAATTGTGAATAACAATGGTCCTAGAATTGAACCCTGTGGAACACCAGCAGAAATCTTACCCAGTAAAACACCCCGGAATCATTTATGATTTCAGGTGACCTGGAATTTAAATTCAATATCCTAAATGATTAACCTTTATTGTACTCTCGCGTCGTATACGAAGGAAAGGTTTGGTTTTGATTGCTTTTTGAAGGTGAAAGTTTTTACTTCCGTTTCAAAAAGTCTTATACTTGCAGAAATATATTTTTCTTACTCACGAACCTAGAAAGTTTTCAAAATATTGGATATGTTTTGGGGCGCCTTATTAAAGCTTCATATAATTCATAATTTACACTTAATCAACCATTCACGATTAAAGTTGAGTTAATTCTTGATGAGAAATAGCGCCGTTTACCTATTAATGGCAATAAGGACTTCAAACATAAAGGGATAATCCATACTTCCAGTCCGGTCACGGTCAGTTCGTAGTAGCGTTGATTGAAAGACTAGGGCTCTTTCAATCAACTGCAGAAAGGTTGAATATCAGAGCAAGTGATCTTATAATGCGAACAGCTTGATACAAAATGTATGTGCTCCAATATTTGATTTTACCGTAACCGGACCGGAAGTGTGGGCGAAACGAATGGAAAAGGAACATACAAAATATACCTAAAGTTTACCTAAAGTTCAAGATCCTTAGGAATTTACTATTATTATTGTATTGATGTGATGCGCATGATAATTTTCCTAATTGTTTCTACATTAGGTGCAATACTCTATAGCGAGCTCTATAGATGCACCTGATGATATTTGTGTATGTTACGCTCGCATAACCATCTCCATCATACATGGTCATTTATATTCTATCATCTCCAGTCTAGGCTCTGTGTAGATTTAGCTCCATTTTGTGAATTCTTACTGGACCTCGAGTTTCTGTATTCAAATGGGGTTGTTTTTGTGAAAGATTTGAATTTCCCTTACGAATCCTGCTCCCATGAGGTCTTGCAAGTTATCCACTTCCTGAACACTATATATTGATCACTCGATCAATGGAATAATGTTGTTAACGATAATGGTCGAATCCTTGATCCTGAATTGCCAAGCTTCTCCGACGTTGTCACGAAGCTCAACGAAACTCCACTTCTAGCGCGTGAAGATTTTCATCACGCAGCTTTATTGTTGGAACTGATATTGCCGATAATATCTCGCGGTGTGACACGAACCACAAACACGTGATTGTAATAATTGGCAACCTACTTTTAATTGAAAGATAGCAGATTTTCCCGGTCTACACTTTATTTATCGAATAACTCTGTTCTCCGTTTGTTATAGTTCTGATGTTATCTAACGTTGTATAATGGGTTTTTTATATTGAGTTTTATGATCCTTCGAAACGTACGAGTGTAGGTATGTCCCAAAGACTTCACCCTCCTCTAACTCTCACTTTCCGTAGTTCTCTCGGGGAGTCAGGGACGGGCAGCTTCCGTATAAATAATCAGTTTGGTGATGTATTTGCGCTCGCTGAATACAAATATCTTCGTCCGGATTTAAAGTGGGAAACCGGCTGCTCCTGACCCGAATAGATTTTGATTCTACTTGAAGTCCAGTCGCGGTAAGTCTTCTCTTCATGAGGCTTTGAACTATGACGGAGATTATTGGAGGGTCGATGTGATATATTGATGGAAGATTTTGTAACATATTTAGTCGGTCCTTTTCACCCCGATCTGTTGTATGGTTGCCACCTTCTTACTTGTCATTTGATCAGCATTTTGTTTAAGTCTAACAATTTCCCTATTATTAATCATTCAGTATTCATTATTCAACGTTACAGTAGAATTATTTTGTCTATGTAAGTATAGAGATCCAGTACTCGCACGGTATATCATTAAAGGGAATATTTATTGTTTATTACTCGTATCGTCGAAAACATGGCATACTCCTGACTCAACCTTCATAGTACCTTTAATCTAAATTAAATGACATTTGCAAGTAAAATTATTTCCGGAAAAGCGGACATCTTGAAAAAAATATTTTCATTGAATTTCTCATGGTCCCTTAGGTATGTCCTAAATTATTTTCTTAGGTACTTTGATTATCTAGGACCAATATAGTTCCGCAGATGTATATTGAAACAACCTGTATATTGAAGATAATTATTCGTTAAGTAATAAAAAGGTACTGTATAAAAATAGTCCAGTCAACGTTTTAAATTACCAGGATTAGAGACTATATTGCGAGTCTGGTGGCAGGTCCTAAAATTAAATTAATTTATTGCAAAAGGTAATAAATGGCTAGTCCAGAAAGAATGAGTTTCAATTATGACCAACACACCTGGCGCAAATTACAAAATATCACTCTTTTTCTCACGTATCTGCGACGTCACTTGTTAATTGCGCACATTTTTTATTTCAGTATAATTTAGGGGAACAAGGAAGCTTGACGTAGATTATTTCTTTTATTTTTCAAACGGAAGCATATTCTCGTATGTGTGGTGATGATATATGTTACCGCGACTATAGACATGTTTTTATTTTCCCAGTAATACATAATTATAATTTCTGAAAAAAATTAAATGAAATCTCCTCATTATAATTTAATATTGTAGTAAATAGGAGTAAGTAGACCTTGGTCAGACTTTAGTGAGTGACATATTATTATGATTTGATCGATTTGATTAACATAACGTAGGCAATATCTTCATCATCGCACTTGGACCACTTAGTTATATCATACGCTATAGTTGTTCTCGGGAATTGAACTGAGATTTTCTAATGTTATGTTTCAAGACTTTCTTATTCGCTCGAAGTTGGAGTAAGCCTGATGTATTGCCTCGTCACAGTTTTTTAATTCTTTATTGTATATTCGTTCGATTGTCCCTCTTCGATTATCTCTTATCATTCATGGCGGATGGCTCTTATACCTTCCCTTGGGTTATTCGCAAGATTTAATGTTGGAGAGATTTGGGCTGCAGTTACTGGACCGCAGACGGATCTACGATTCTTTGTTATCGCCTTTTGAATGTTGCTATTACCCGTCAGTACTTCTTGGGTTCCTAAGTTATGATTGCGTATTCGTCTTACCAAATAGTTATGCATATTCGTGCTATGCAATATTAATTATCGCCGATGTACTTGGTTAAATTCTTATCTCGAGGAGGGCCAAAAATTTTTATTATTTGTTATATCCCATTCCAGATGTTTTTAAATTCAGAATTGGCCGTGGAAAATTTCAATTATGTTGTGATCTTCGTCAAACTCAATCCTAAGAGGTGGATCACTTTATTGATAATTTTTTACCGAACTATTGAACTAATGAAAGGGCCTTACGTGAATCTAACTAACATTTTTGTCCTTGCCAAGGAGGCCAATTATTAAACATCCAACGGATAGCATCCTAATCGGACCTCGGACAGGGGTGTTCCTAACTCATAGGCGGGTAGCATCCTACCCGGACCTCGTTACTTTCCATGCAAACGGCTATACTCAGAAAACACATTCCCCCAGTTATCTGGAAGACCCAGATTTCTCTTCGAATACTGAGCTTTGAACTACCTTTGACTAGAATCCCTCGATATACCAGAGTCTGGCCATACGTGGTTATTTTTCTGATTGGTTAGCTGCCTCGGCACATACTTCTTACATGTGCCGGAACACTTTTTGCAAAATTTTGTTCAAAAGGAATAGACGCGCCAACGGAGGAAATGAGGGCTGCGTTTATTTCTTTTACTTTTCTGATTCTTTAAAAATTTGATACAAGGCTTGCTTTAAGAGATATTGTAACTTATTTGACTATGAGTCATTGACCAACTGCTCACTGTTTTAGGCGGCTATAGACATAGAACTAGGCAATATCAAAATACATTTTGTCTTTTGATAAGTTTGTTATGAGAATATACATATATTATGTTTCACAAAAACTCTTGGTAAAATTAAAGTCGATAAACATTACTGGCTAGTCGGTCGCATTTTATCGATGTTATAAGCAGAAGAGGTAGCAGGTCTAGTAGAGTATGAGCACTTCGAAAGACGCTGCCAGCTACCAGGACACAACGCCAGAGCTTGGCAAGACAAGGGAAGTAAGAGATATTACCCAGGTGGCATTTCAGCACTCAGGGTCATGTAAGTTAATCTGTCTTGACACAAGGAAAACACATTCGTATTCTTCCATGGATTTTGCTAAATTCAGTAAAATTCAAATAGTGAGTTTTCTTGCAGGAGAGGGTGTGGGCGCCAATCTTACGATTAGTATCATTGAATACATTCTGGGTTGCCGTCAGATTGTCTCGTATGTTAACTCGATATTACAAGAAAATGCGAAACATTAAATTTGCTTGGTAATTTTTCGTTATAAAGTAAATTAAGTGTCAAAATATAAGTCACAACAAAAATCAAATTTTGTCGCCACGGCCGCTTGAGTTTGCGTTCAATAGATCGCAATGGTCACCGCGGCCGCTCTGGTTTGATGACCGATAAACATGGTAGAGCGAGTTCAAATTTGCGATTTTTACTACCTTATATAATAACTCATAGGTCACTCAATTCTAAGTTTCAACTGAAACTGACTGTATTTGATTTTCTCAGACAAGTTAAAAATCGAGTTAAAGATACATAATAAGCAGAAGAGGTAGCAGGTCTAGTAGAGTATGAGCACTTCGAAAGACGCTGCCAGCTACCAGGACACAACGCCAGAGCTTGGCAAGACAAGGGAAGTAAGAGATATTACCCAGGTGGCATTTCAGCACTCAGGGTCATGTAAGTTAATCTGTCTTGACACAAGGAAAACACATTCGTATTCTTCCATGGATTTTGCTAAATTCAGTAAAATTCAAATAGTGAGTTTTCTTGCAGGAGAGGGGTGTCCCCGTAAAATAAGGAAGTAGGTGTCAAGATATTTTTTATATTTGAAAATATTTTCATTGAATGTCTCGTGGTCACTTTTGTAAAAAAAATTCATTTTGATTCTCTAGGACCAATAGTTCCCCAAATATCACCGCCGTGTACTCTCAACTGTCCAGCCTGCAGAATGAGGAGCAGTGTACTTCATACAACATGTAAGTAGTTGAAATGTAAATATAATAATTATTATAGTTCATAGAAAACTTTGGCATAAAAATAAATCACTGCCTGAAACTGCGTTTCAAAACAAATGTAGGAAAATGAAAAGTGACTCCTCCCTAGCTCGCTTTAAGAAAAAAAGTTCCTATTAACATGAGTCGGCAAATTACCGTCACCGAGATACATGATGTCATAAAAAAAATTCCTTTATTTGACGTTATCTCAGGAACCGTTTGAGATATAAAACTGGACTTTTTGTATACATCTTGTCATTATTATTATCTACTTTTTGAGGGCTAATTAAATAAAATATATGGCAGTGAAACAAATCGTAAAAAAATATCAAAAACAAGTAAGTAGGCACTTAATGTTTTTGTCCACAACAAAACTTGTTACTTTTAGGTTTTTCATCATAAAATGCTGTTATTCTCGAAAACAGTTTACATTAAAGCCTTTCAACAAGAGCACCATTTTTATGTAGAAAACATTGACAGTTTAAAATGTGCTTTCAGAATGTCATTTTCCCCAAAGTCGTAGAAAATTAGGGGCGGAGTTTTTTACGTAACCCTATAAAATCTCCTCAACTGCTATAATTATGTAAAGAATTGAATTAGCGCTTAGAAAGTAAATAATATTAATCATAAGGTGTGTACAAAAATTCAGTCTTATATCTCAAACGGTCCCTGAGATATCGTATAAAAACTGAAAAAAATATTTTTTTTTACCCCCTTTATCTCGAAAACGGTGGGAACTTTGTTTTCTCAGAACGCGCCAAGGAATCACATCTTTCATTTTCCGACACATGTTTTGAAACACCTCGTATAAGCTGGCACTTAGTTATGAACTAAGAAACCCCTTTAACAAAATCGACTTGTATCGACAAAAACTGTTTGTAAATAAACAAAATTTTACATATTGCGGAACCAAAAAATCCTTCTTTCGCTTTAAATTTTAGTTTCTTTCTCATGTATTGTTGAATAATTATGATACTTAATGACAAGCACAAGCTTTATGATATTCAGCCCTGTTCCCTAACATACAATCGAATAGAGATCGAAAAAAATTGATTGAAGTGATTGGATTGAACGATAGTCCATTCGTTTTCGTATTCCCTAAGAGCGTTTTCACACTATGCGGTTTAGATGCGTTTTTCCACGTCCACTAATTCGCTCCGAGGCAACACAAAAGCTGAAGTGTGAGTGAAGCTATCCACATAACATAACCCATACTGTGGGTCTATTCAACAGTCACGTTTTTAACTTAACTTTTCTTCCGACTTCAACTTCCGTATTGCCTCGAAGCGAATTAACGGTTGCGGCAAAAAACGCCGAAATCGCATAGTGTGAAAACGCTCTATCGAGATCACGTCGATCATTCAAGATTGTTGTGAGGCATGCGCGTTTCGTCTTTTAGAAGCTGTTTATTAAGGTTAAAATAAAACATTTCCATAATTTTGCAAAAAAAACTTTTGTTTATAAAGTTCTTTTTAACCGACAACAAAAATTGAAATTTATATTACCCAAATATTTACCCGATTTATGTCAAATAATTGAACATACCTAAATGCGCTGAAAGTACCTATACTACTGTGCATATCTTTCGACATATAAGTAGGTAAGTAAGCTTTAAAACATATTTCCTTCGAATATTTTTTTTACATAAAAATCTTATTACAGTAAGCACTTTCTTAAAGGATACTTCTTGTATAAAATGCTTGGAGCAAGTTAGTGCGAGTATTGTTGCTTGGGAAAAATGAAATGGAAATCAGCTGCATGTCATATTAACATGATGGAGGTCGATGGGCCTTGCTATACCTGCTTTTTATTGTACCGATAGGATGAATTTTTATACAGAGTGATCAACGCTAGTAGGCAGTATGCAGAGAAGATAAAGTATCAAACTTATACTGATTACTTGATTTTTTAAAGCTGCCTAAAAATAATGAACAGAAAAGAAAATAAACAGAAAAATACTAATAATAAAAAAAACTAAAATAAAATACTAATAAAAGTAAATCTAAATTTCGTTGAGATAGTCTCCCATATCAAGATGGTAAAGAGTAAATAAATACATTTTTCGTTAGATTAGACAATAGATAGACAATAAATACCAAGTTTTTCAATCAAAAAACTGCGCTTTCAAGAAATGTAAGAAATATAATATTAATTTGTTTTTTAATGAAAGGGAACATCAGTCTCAACTATTATAGATAAGACAGAGTCGCTCCACTCTGGTAATGTTGGCTTCGAGAACTAGCTACACACACGAGTCTGAGATATAAAAATAGTTTCATAGACGAACCCAACAACCATCGCGGAAGTGGGATTCGAACCGAGTCGGTGGCAGTCTCAATGACTTTAGCAGTCTGCAAGCTAAGCCGCTGCCGAGGCCGCTGCGCTAGCGTCGGCACTCAAGATAATATTAAAACTCTAATGCTATTCACAAAGCATTTTTTCCCTGTAATTTCTCGAAAATAATTAAACAAATGGGAGATATAGAGTGTATTATGCATTATAATGAGATGTAGATAATTGATTACTTATTAATTCAGGAAACAATCGTTTGCTCGATCGTTTGTTAATAGGGGAATGAATAAATGAAATTTTACTTGAATTATTACTTAACAGAAAATGTAGGTACAAGGGCGAGTTGCAGTCGAGTACTGAGTATTACGTGAAGTACCCTTCTGTTGGAATGAAACTATTCGCAGCCAGTAGCAGGAAATGATATCGATAGCTATCAGGTAGGATTTAGTAACTTTACGGATGCGTTTTTATTAATAAAAACAAATATACCTCGCAAATGTATGTACATGGAGGTATGCGTAAATTTTCACCACCAACTGTCAATACGACTATAAGTTACAAAATTCTATTGTCATTAAAGTTTACCCGTTCCAATATGAGCACAAAAGCAACTTAAAGCTGCTGTGGTAAACGGGCCAGTCCCGCCGAGAACAATTAAATCACACTATTTTCAATCAGATCCGTTGTTTTCATTGATTCGTAGTCATTAGTTTGGTGTCATATTTTTTTGCAACCACTAATAAGAGATCTGTTAGTATCAGTAACATTGATGTTTATAGGCTTTCATGGCTGGATTCAACTGAAGTCATAATTGATTTCGGTCTGTTTTGCCAGGGTCCTTGGAGATATGCTCCGAACGTTTCGTCTACAACTGCCGTAGACATCATCAGGTGGTGAAAAATTCAAGCATTCCCGATAGTGGCAAACGGTAGATTATGAATGCTGAAACCAGTACATCTAGACTTTACGGACTGCCAAAGATATACAAACCTAACGTTCCTTTTCTCTCACTTGTCAGTGCCATTGGTTGTTCTTCGACATATTCTCTATCCAAATATCCAACCAACCTGCTGCAGCCACATTCCAGTGACCCTTAATATTTGGTTGTCAGTTTTGGTCGTTTCCCTTTTCACCATTGTGCCTATCGATGATACCCATCAACATATGCAACAATACACACAGATCGGTATTCACACAATAATTCCAATCATCATCCAGGCCCAGCAACGAGCGATGATAAAAACCCTGGGGAATCGTGCATCCCGAATTTTCAGACCCGACACCTCCAAGAAGAGCTCCATCTAGATCACGCTCTGTATGCGAATGGCTCCAACGCTCAAGAAATCAGGAGAGCGTTGCGACCCAGAACACAACATCCTACGATACCCAGCGAACAACCTACACGAGTTTTCGGACCTGCATTTTCCCCTATCTCAGAAACATCACCGATCGAATCGATAAGCTCCTGCATCACCACAGCGTCAAAGCCATGATGATTGAAGCTATTTAAAAAAGTTCGCTAAGTTTTTCGTCGAGCTAAATGAGCAAAGAGGTAAAGAGGAATCCCATAGTGAGCCTCTTTCTTCTGCCGGAGTTTATAGTACACCATACTCCTGTGGTGCTGTATACGTACCTACAATCTAAGACATCATCGGAGAGACCCGCTGTTGCTAGGATGGAGATAGTTGGTGGAGGGGGTATGACGTCGATTCTATAAATAGGAGTGTTCTTCCAGCGGTCTAGCCAGTTGGCAGTTATCACTGTGGCACCATCGCTTGTACACACGTAACCGCTGCTGATGTCTACCGCAGTTGTAGACTAAACGTTCAGGGCAAATCTTAATGTGCCACGGCAAACATTTATTTACCACAAGATTCAAGATGAAAACACTTTCAGTTTTTTTCTGATCTGCTGGGGATGTTCAGTGATAAAGTCGGAATATTTTTTTTTATATTGCTAATATACCACCAAAAACTATACCCCCTACCTAAAAGAAATTTATAGATATTTTTGAAATCCTTACATTAAGATCTACCAGTTGATATATCACTTTCTAACTTCTTGACAAGCAGAAATATTCAACCCATTTCTTTCATGAAAACTGAAAATTTTGGGGAATTGTAGTTTTCCTGTATTCTTTACCGACTTCTTTTGATTATTCTTAAAATTTCTTATATTCGGACAAGATGTGCCGACATAAGGGGGGAGGACCTAGTTGGCGCGAAACTGTAGCTAATATCTCAAAAACTGCAAGACATAAAAAATTATAGTTATCGCTTTTGCTCACCTAAGTCAAGGAAAAATCTCTGATAAGATATAGATTTGCTACTAAAGTATGTAAAAGAAAATCCCTAATAACTATTTGTCTTATTACATAATATTTTTTCCGAACGTAAGATCGATCGTCTTGACTGATTTTTCCTACAACCACCCGATTGGAAGAAATATTATTACTTGTTCAGGAGGAATGATCTGCTTTACAGATGGCTCGAGGTCAGACAATTGCTTTACAGGAGCGGGACTTTACACGGCGAGACGAGGAGCGCGGATTTATTCTCTCGGTTCAATAAATAGCGCCTTTCAGGCCTAGACGTGTGCCGGTCTGCGAATAACAAGAATTGAGGTGGTTGAGCATCCTAGCGATTGATACGTATTATCTGCACCGCGAGCTAAAAGTAACTAACTGATCGATAGACATTTTATTCAATTTCAAACACCCCGGATATTCGGTTACCGTTTCTTGAACTAATTATAAATATAGCTACTCGTTACACGTAAAACCCAAAATAACGCTTCATCGAATAAATGTTGTTTTATGAGTCAGAGATGAATTTTACCTAATTTTGTAAATTTCAGGACAATTTGGCTTTTAAAATATTAGTACTTTTTCAGCAAGAGATGTTTTTCTGAGAGAAAAATACCGTGCGAGGTGAGAGTACTGGGTCTCTATACCTACATGAACAAATAATTCCCAACGATTATACATAGGGAGATTGTTAGGTTCTATTTCAATGAGTAACCTTAGATACCTACTTCATTGTTGATATTACAAACAATCCCATTGAAACAATTTACCATGGAAACTATCTCATTGTAACAATTTACCATAGAAACTATCACTTGCAATTCGCCTATTTATAGAGTCTCAGTACTCACACGGTATATTAAATTTGTGTTTTTTTTTGTTGATAATAATAAATATTATTATAAAATTTCGGACCCTTTTCAGCAAATTTTCAGTAAACTAAAAAAGTTTCAGTAAAAAAAGTAAAAAAAGCGTGGCTGGCCATGTCATAAAATTTTGGGCTTCTTTCAGCAAGATTTCTGCCAGAATTTTTTTTTCAGGTTTTAAAGTCATGGCCCAAATCATGGCTGGCCATTATTATGAATTTTTTGACTTTTTAAAGCAAAATTACAGCAAAAATGACTTTTTCAGTTTATTAAGTCGTAGACGAAAGCGAGGTTGGCCATTATGTTAAAATTTCAAGTTTCAACAAAATATTAAGTCCGTGGCTGGTCATTATCATGAATGTTTTGACTTTTTTGACTCAAATTTCAGCAAACATGATTTTTTCAGTTTTTTCAGTCAATGGCCAAAAACTCGGGGCTGGCTATTATTATGATTTTTTGGAGCTAAATTACAGCAAAAATATTTTTTTCAGTTTGTTAAGTAAAGCGTGGCTAACCGTTATTATGAATTTTTGGAATTTTTTGAGCCAAATTTCAGCAAAAAGGATTTTTTCAGTTTCTCAATAAGGCCGCGGCCGAAATTCTGGTCGGCAATATTATAAAAGTTCGGATTCTTTAAACAAAATATTCAGCAAATATGATTTTTTCGAAAATGGACGAAAGCGTGGCTGGCCGAAGCGTGGCTAACGTGACTTGGGTATTAAATTCTGCATTATATTATACAGAGTGAGGCGCGAGAACCTTAGGGCATTTTTATATGAACAAGCGCGTGACAGCTAGAACATAAAAAAAAAAAAATATTCGCCTGTGACGCATTTTCGGGGGAATTGGGCTCCGCGAATCTCAACGCCATATGAAAAGTTATGATAGGGACAATAATAAGCCTTTTTTTACTGCATCTTTAGCCAATTTCAAGTTCAGCTGCTTTGAAAATGGGAAATTGCGATTTCCATTTTAATAGAATTTTCTCAGGCAATGTTAAGATGCAATAACATACAGGTGATCTATTTAAAAAATGAACGGTGTCATGATAACTTAGCTAAGCAACATCCCGTTTTTAACAAAAATCGTCGAAAATTGAATTCATGTTAACCCCTCTCATGGCAGCGACACGGCGATGATGGTGTGTAACCGTGCTGTGTGAAAGAGGCGCTCCCCGGTGCGGTTTTATAAAGCAAGATAACAATCCGATAGTACCATATCAGCTGGTAGGGTACTAACAGCGTGTTACCTTTATCAAAGTTTTATTTTTTTTTATTTTTTTTAGCGCAGTAGGATTTCGTAGTGCAGTATAGCGTTTTTAGGATTTGATGATGACATAAAAGGGGGAAAAAGGAATTTTATGCCGGTGTTGAATAGTCGATGGTGAGTCTAAATCAAAAAAACCTTCTTGCGCATCAATCGCAGAAACAGTGTATTTTTATGCGATTCAACTATGAAAATTTTTGCCGCCTTTTAAATTGGCTTTCTGAATTTTTCAATAGTCAGGTCGAATTTACGTAGTGGTTTACTGTGAAAATTTCATTTCATTTCGTTTGAAAGCGTGCCATAAAATAGATTTTTACATATAATAAACCAAAAAAAAATTGGCAAAATTTAACAATTTCGTCTCTTGTCCTATATACCCGCCACTGACTAACTTTAAAAAGTTACAGGCGAGTTCTGAAAACCGAACATTTGAAATTTTAGAGAAATAAACATCATGTAAAAAAATTCGAAAAACTCCGCCATTTCTCTTATTTGCTTCTTTAAATTTTGGAGAGTTACAAGCTATTAGTGTAGTTGTCTACTCGGAAAATTTCAGGTAAATTCCCTCAAAAATGTGCTCATAATCAATTAAAGAAATTTAGCCATTTTTACCATTTTCTTACCCACGCCACTAGCTTACTAATGAAAATAATAAAAATTTTATTTCATTAATTCAAATTTCAAATAATTTTAATCCAATCTTGTTAATACAGGTTTGTAGGAGTTTTTATTTTCTGCAATTGGGGTTGGCAGGAGCAGTCATATCTGCATGGGTGGTCCCGCCCGAGCCGAGCGCGATGAAAACGGCTGGTCTGGTGCTGGTGCTGGTTTTAAATCAAGAGTCCCGGGTCTGAATATTACATTCAATCGTTAAACAAGCCTTTAATTGTCATCCTCATTATTTTGTTGTGAAAAGTTTTCTTTCTATATTGCTTATACAGGGACTAAAAAATAGCCTTTTTCCCTAAAATTCAAAAAGCCGCCATTTTGAAACGGCTCGATCGATTTTGCTCAAAAATGCAATACCAGACCACTACTTGTGGATAATATCTTCCTCCCATAAAAATTTCAGCCTCCTAGATTGAAAACTGCTACCAGAAAACCGTGCCACAGGACCGGATGTTTCGAAATTTTAAAGGACACCCTGTAGAAGTAACGCGACTTTTGAAAAATTTTTCAACGAAAATTTAACGTCATCCCAAAGTTTCACAAGAGTAAAAAATTTCTTCCACTAATCTTGAAAGATGAAGCTACTAGAGCGTTTTTAAAATTTTAGAGATATTTACATCATGTAAAATAAATTTAAATATCTCCGCCATTTTTTTTATTTGATCCTTGAAATTTTTGAACATTAAAGAGTATTAGTATAGTTGTCTACTGTGAAAATTTTAGTTCAATTCCTTCAAAAATGTGCTCAAAAACTGTTATAGAAATTAAGCCATTTTCACTCTTTTCCTACCCACGCCACTGGCTTATTAATGGAAAAAATTCAAATTTTTTTGCATTAACTCAAATTTCAATTAATTTTCTTTCAATCCTGTTAACTTGATGTGAAAGTTTTTTTGCCATCTTGCTCATACAGGGATTCAAAAAATAGTAAATCTTCAGCAAATTCAAATAGCCGCCATTTTGAAATGGCTCGGCCGATTTTGCTCAAGTGCAATACCAGACCACTCCTTGTGGACATCTTACTCTCACAAAAATTTCAGCCCCCTAGATTGAAAACTGCGGCCAGAAACCGTACCTCAAAGTCCGGATTTGGGGAACTTTGAAAGGACACCCTGTAGAAGTAACGTGACTTTTGGAAATTTTTTCAACGAAAATCAAAAGTCATTCCTCAGCTTTACAAGAATCCAAAATTTCGTTCACTAATCTTGAAAGATAAAGCTACAGGAGCGTTTTGAAACTCGAAAAATCGTAATTTTGGAGAAATAAATATATATATATATATATATATATCGTGGGCAGGTGAATTTTGGAAAACCACTTTTTCGTAATCTGGGGGTCATGATCGGTGGACATTTGATGAGTTTGGGTGATTTTTGGAAAGTGATGTCGTCCTCAATAGTGTATTTTTTTGTTAAAAAATACACTAAAATGCGACCTCATAACCCTTGTAGATCAGCCGCCATTTTGATTTTAGGAGATTTTTTGTGCATTTTATGACGTTAATTTACTATTTATCGAAAAAAGTGAAATAACTTACTTTGCGGAGGAAAAGATCCTCTACAAATTTAATTTTTCGAGAAAATGTTTTAAAATTTGTGTTCACACATTTGTAGTAACTGTAGTAATTTGTAGTATTTGTAATTTTTGACGGTTTTTTTTGTTGTTGCAATTTTTAATTTTTAAAGTCAATGTGTGTCAATCGTAACATTCAAACTTCTTCCCATATTTCTCTTGAAAATGGCTCAACAATCTGAAAATGTAACTACAGCAACGGAAGTTGCAGCTTTTCTACATTAACAAATGATCCAACTAATGTTTATCTCAAAAACAAGTAGGGCGGCCTACTGGCATTTAAAAATATATGCGTGACAGCAAACGACCGTGTCATGAGGAAAAAAATCCACTTTCAAAGGGAGTTTTTATTGCACCCACGGAGACTTCTGATCTACTCATCGCATACTACCCACCGATCCCAGAAGTTACAACAAATTTAACCGGGAGCCAATCTCCATTAGGATTTTGCAAGCTCCTTCGAAGAGAATTTTCCTCAACAATGAATTACCTGTACCTAGTTAATTAACTATTGCAAATATGAAAAAAAAAATAATTTTTTCTAAACTCCTTCGTCAACGTCGTAAAATGCAAAAAACAAATCCATCACCTAAAACCGAAATGGCGGCTTCTCCACAAGGGATTGGAAGATACGTTTTTTTTTAGACTCACCATCGACCACCCACACAAAATTCCGTTTTTACAGCTTTGATTGCCAAATTGATGGCATTTTTCGTCTAATTTTACTGACTATTTGCTTTATAAAATACAGCGTTGGTCTATTTGTCTATTAACAGTTTTGTTGTTCAATGCTGCAAAAAAACGCTTATTTTTTAATATCTATCCTGTTCTGATATTTATAGTTAGCGCTGAATTTCAAAGTTAATTAATAATTTAAACTCGTAGAAATGATACACGAGCAGGTCTACTAGAACTTCAAGCAACAGATTTAATTAAACCGTTATTTTTTTTAAGTTGTAGCGCATTTTTTTATATTTGCGAAAAAATGCAGCGGTCGGGATTATTCCATCCCGAGGCGGCGATCCTTGCCTAGCCGTCGTGAATCTGGCCCAGCTGAACTTTCTCTCCCGGGCTATGCAATATTGATTAATGAAATAAGTTTTTTCTTGGGCATGTTTTCATTTTAAGGCTGTCATATTTCTATTATAGTTTTTATTTATGGAAGCTTATTTATATATTATTGTCTAGATAATTGCATATTTTTGTGTATAGGCGGCAGAATACTAATTTTTCTCTAGAAAAAACAGCTTTTTAAAACGGGAACTAAAAAATAAATAAAGTCTCAGCATTTTCCACAAAAATAAACAAATTCCTTTCGATACATGGTAAAAGAAACGGGTTAACAAGGTTCTTTTTGAAAAATTGAAAATGGAAAAGATACGCTACGATAAAAGATAAAAGTCGAGGTCAGAAATCAAACAGTATTCCAAGCCGATAAAGGAACAGCCTTGAAAAGTAAAGCAAAGCAAAGCTGACACAACAAAGCCAGTAACCGCAATCATTATTAAATTACAGCCCAGATTCGAATTGACAATCTGCTGGCAACATACAAAAGAAAAGAAAAATCTTGACCGTTAACAAAGGAATAAGGAACTAGAAGTCGTATAGAAATTTGAAAGACGAGTCCGTGAACGAGTAGAGAATTCTAAATCCAGATTTAAATCTTTCTACACCCGAACCCTGCTCTATTCGAGGTAACGAGGGTAAATTGTGCGTTGAAAAAACATCAATTCTCTTATTATAATCTCCTCCGAGGTAATGTTTTATTATTACTTTTCTTTTACGTATGCTGCTAAGGAGCATTCCATCCTTAACTTATGAATAAAGGTTAAAAAGGAATAAACATTGCACTCGTGTGCTGTGAAGAGTCTTCATAACAAACCGCTGCTTCCAGTGTGCCACAGTATTCGAATTTGCACCTTCTTTTATATTATCTGGTTCTCTCTTGTTATAATACATAATTATATGAAATTTTTTTTCCCAATATTCATGATAGAAACTTTAAATAAAGTCTGTACACTGAGAGTTGTCTGTTGTGATAACTAAGGATACATCATCTCGTTATGTTTCTTACTCCTATTGCATTGCATAGTCAATCGAGTTAAAATGGGACGTATTGTCAGAAATACGTTTGAATCATCAGCAATTCTAAAAAGATGAGCGAGAGTGAGACGGAAGTACCGACTCGCGTCTTGATACGCTTAGATTGATACGATATTACGATAAGATTGTCGTCGCTACTGTCAGTAGTGTCAGTGTCAGCGCTAAATATACTAATAAGGTTTGTGTTGTGATTTGAAACGTTTTTAATACGAAATTAGCAGAATTTCCTGTGATATTGTACAATGTGATAAACTATGAGTAACTTATTAATTGCGCGAATGCCTAAAAATCTATTTCCTTGTTTTGCCTGGGAAACGATTGAACTCCCTAGTACGTGGTCTTGTGGTAAAATTGCTGGAATATTTTACTTGCAAATAAGAAAAAAAAAGGTGTTATTCTTTCTTTTAAACGGCAACCAGCAGGTAGGTGACATGATATTTCTATCATGATGATGATAACAATAATTATTATCATTCTTATTTACTTGCATTATATATACATTTGTTATCAAAAAGTTGCAAGGCTCTACTTCGTCTACATAACTTGTCGAAATAATATATTTGTAGGATACTCATTATTCCCCAACACACGCCACTGACACGAATACTGACTGCGATACCACATCTGGTTCGACTTAGAAATAAGTGTACGATTCAAATCGAATTAAATGAAATTGTTTAGTCAGAATCAGTGTGGCATGACAACGGACAACTCTCAGTGGACAGATAGTACCTATGGCAGTAAAAGTATTCTAAAAATATCATTTGACAAAATCTGAATTTAATTAGAAAAACAACTCTAACAGTAACTTAATTATTGATGAATGAGAAAAATATTTGACAAGTTGTTGTGAAACACATTAACAAAGGAAAAGCAAAAGGGAAACAGTATGTTATAATAATGGTCTAAGACCTTCTGTAAGTCTCAGTCAACTTCTCGTTTTTATGTTTTAAAGTTTAGCTGTTAAGTTCAGCAATAC
The DNA here is from genome assembly GCA_910589415.1 of Malachius bipustulatus. Classification (NCBI taxonomy): domain Eukaryota; kingdom Metazoa; phylum Arthropoda; class Insecta; order Coleoptera; family Melyridae; genus Malachius; species Malachius bipustulatus. Next base: position 85,194,669 of record OU342630.1, on the reverse strand, counting down.
GCGACACTCCTCCAAGCTCCAACTCATAATCTCCTAACTTGTCTTGTTTTCTCGTCATTGTTAATGTCGATAAGTTGGAGTAAATCTAAACACGACATGCCCGTAATGTTTTGTTTGAATTGGGATTAAATTGCAGAGTTTAGTAACTTTGAGTTACCTTGCAGGAAAGTAGAGACTTTTCATTCATTTATGAGTGATTGCAAAGCCTGCAATCTTAAAAGCACTAAATTTAACTTACAATAAAGATACATTATTTGCACTTAACGTGATGTACATATCAAACTTTTATACTTTTATATCAGAAGATATAATGAATAATTTGTGATCAGCTACCCTCCCCCCAGAGTGACAGTTATCCAAAATATAAACGACAAATTAAAACCGCAAGTCACGTCCTCGAACGGCTGTCACTTCCAAAAACGTAGTAAATGCGAAACAATAATTTAAAAACATCTGTAAATTACAGACAGAGAGATAAAATATAATCTGTGGATTTAATCGGCAGGACTTTATGGCCATCGTTACCTACCGAAATGTGTATCACGTTGGAGAAAATACCCACATGATAATTATTATTATTTTAATAATAAAATCCTAGCAAATTTAAAAATATGAGGTCTATTATAATCGGAAAAAAATTACAACTTCAATTTAATTTCGATTGAACCGGAAGTGCAATAACAACACAAAATTATCATCAGATGCAATGAGCATCTGATGATGACTTTCTGACTTTCGTGCAAAGTTTGATCAAGATCGTCGTTTTCGTTTTAACGATATTACCTTGGTTCCATGCCGTATTCCAACCCTGTATAATACTCAGTAGTCCTTCATCATTTATCTTATAGAAGCCATTTTACTGTGCATGTTCCATAACCCTATATTTTTAGACTTGATCCCAAGATGACTGTAAGCACTGCGGTATTAAGTATCGTTTTTCTCCATTCTAGTGTATATTGTACATTTAAGCAAGTTCGTCCATAAGCTTCATCCAGTGAGTTTGTTATTTGGTATTCCACCTGGTTGGCGAATGACGTCTAGCTCAATTTGATTCTGCTTTATATTATTGTATTATTCATATCCAAGTTTTTTTTTACGTAGGTACCTAATATGTCCAAAGTGGCTTAGTATTTCAACTGTATTATTCGATAGCCGTGTTTTGATATAAAGTTCCTGCAACATTGATGTGTCATGCGGCAGGAGGTTCATATTATATTTAGCATTTTATTCCTGTAGACCATTTCTGTGGCTTCAACTTTCGTTTTCTCTTTCATGCGATTGTCCAGGCTTAACAATCAAATGTTACAACAGTCTGCATACAGGGTACATTTCAAAACTAGCCACCATGAACAACTCTCAGTTTTGCAATCTTTAATTATTTGAACAAAATTGGATCGGTTATTATCGATAAAATCGATTGGGGGGTGTAAAAATAATATTGCTTAACCGCAATACAAGTTACCAATTTTTTGATAATTATTATTATTTTGACAGCCTTCAAACATAAACCAAATAATGTTGACATTTTTTTTATCATTATGGGAATGAAAAATGGCACACTATTTTCACCTACTCGGAAACGTTCGCGAAGTAATTCGCAACCTAGAGCGAAAACTATTTCGTGCTTTGTATGGAAATGTATCTGTTTTCCTAGAAACAAAGCAACAATCAACTAGGAACTAAATAAAAAATTTCCTAGTGTCTTTTCTTCTTCTTTTCCTTTTTCCTTTTCTTTAATTTTTTTCCCTAATTTCAATAAAGAGGTCTAGAAAATGTGATATGCATCTCGAGCGCGAAATTATGGTGTTTCACATGAGTTTTTGTCTCGACTCTCGTCTCGACAAAAAAGCTCTCATTCTCAAGTACAAAGTTCAATTTCACGCACTAGATACTAGATGCACTAGACAAATAACTATTAAAGAAAAAATAATAAAAAATGATTCAGGAGACTCTAAACAATGAAGTGATGACATTCTAGAATAAAAACGAAAATTAATTTTTGTCAGTAATTTACAAGTTTGATTAAAAACTCATAGGTACTTATCTAATCTTCAAAATTCTTATGGGATCACTAATTAGTCTGCCTGTCACAGTCGATTTTTTCAGGACTGAATGAAGGTCATGATGAAATTTGAAACTGCTACTAACGCCCGTATTCACAAACGATAATTTCATAAATAATTACATAATCAAATATACCCATCTCATTCTAATGTATTGCATATGTATATCTTCATCACATTTACTTAATTATTTTAGAAATATTACAGGGCCATAATGCTATGTGAATACGGGCATAAGTCTCCTGATCAGTATCGGCTTCAATAGTCAGGACTTAAAAAGTACTTAATAGCATGTGAGGTGTCATTTGAAAGCACATTTTCAAGGCCCATTTCTTCTTTGTTGTTTGAGAAAGTTTCCGTACCAAAGGAAGTTTTGCACTGAAAGAGACGCTTCGATGCAGAGGTTGATAAAAAAAAAATACAGCAGCCTAGCGTTATTGCCTGGAGCACACCGTCTCATAGTGGTAATGTTGAATTGCGTTAGGGGTAAAAGTTTTGTTGATAGCAAAAGATATTGTGCCTGCAGCCTGCTTAACAGTAAATTTAACTCATGATATTCTGCGAGGGAAGCGATAGAAGTTCCTTTTGGAATGATAGCTTCAACGTAGAGATCTGTCTGTTAAGTTTTTAATCTTTTTACTTAACCTACTGTTTAAAATATGGTTTTTGTTGGTTCTGACTTAACAAAAACTTTATATGATATGCGGACGATGAAGAATTTTTTATTTGACAAAATCGAGTTCAGATTTAGTTTTTAGATACTTTTGATTATTTCATTCAGCGATGATAGGGAGACTTGTTTCGTTAAACAGACAAAGAGAACTTAACTTGGGAAATGTAAAGGAACTAGACCAGCAGTAAAATTAAAGTTAGCAGCCATGCTAAGAAAATAGGTAGAGAGCCCTTCGTAACCTACATTTTACACTCTCATTCAACTGAATTGAAAGCACTGGCTAGCGTCTGAACTAGTGCTCCTCTGTGTCGATTTCATTTATAGTAAAATTATTGTTTTTATTACCTACCGGAAGGAACATCATTATAATTAATTGGTAATACCTAGGTATACTTAACACAAAATATGTCATCATCATACAGAGTACATACTATATTGAACTGCCTGGACTGAATTATTTCATTCTGGCTTATTAAGTGGATGATAAGTCGGCTTATTAAAGCATTAAGCGGCGACGTATTTGCGATTTCCTTAGATAATTCAATTATTCCAACTAACTGTTGACCTATGTGTTATTTTTTAATCAATTTTACCCCAGTGTTGTTATCTTTTAATGATACTAAAATTAATGTAGATGTTCTACTGACATTAGGTCTCTCTTAATGACCAATCACTTAAAAAATTGTAATATATCTTTTCTCTTCGACCATCAAGTAATTATGTTCTTTATAAGTACTGCTACTTCCAGTTAATTAATGACATTAATTACTCCCCATGCGATGAGGGAAAGTTCGAGTTTCCCCTCCGCTTAAAGCCAATTACAGATCGGCATTTAGAGAACTCATTTTTGGAACTCATTGTCGGAACTCACTGCATGACGTCAGCATGTTAAGATAACGCATTAATATCGCCCGACTAACAATTGAAATACCGACCGAAAACCCACGATCGATTTCACTCCGCTCTTGGTTTATCTACAAGATGAATCGCAGTAGATGCGCGTAGTATATGCGCTTCAAGCTTAGAGTTCGATTTTTCACACGACAAAAGTCAACTAAAACGCATGCCCAGTATACGCTTCACGGATATTACTTCTCTGCCAACAATGTTTATAACATAACATATTCAGATTCGGATATTGTTTTCAATAGGAAATGACCATTGACCGGAACCTTGTGATATCTATACTATCCAATAACCAAAACCCCAATGACTAGACAGTCATAATCAGTTTAGATAATATCTTTTCTTCATGAAAATATTAAACAATATATAAAATGACTGGGAATTTAGTAATGTAGCAATGCATATATTGAAAAAATAAGTCTCTATTAAAAGGTATTATTTTTTTTCAATGAATTTTTCAAAAAGACGAAGAGAAAAGAGCGCCTTCATCTTGCGGAGAATAGCTATTATTCACTCAAACGTTCCAAAAATCTAAGAAATCTAAATTCTCCGCTCGTTGAAGAATATACTATTCTCTACGACCAATGAATAAAACGTACATTATTCTGTTGATTCCAATGTGATAATGACGTACATTCCTCATGATGTCGTAAGGCAACAGACTCACATTCACGCATAGAAGTCATTCATATAAATAATATACGAAAAACTCCGAGTGAGAGCCAATCAATACGAACAGAGACAGGAAATCACAGCATTGAATACCATAATACGTTCTTGCAACAACGCATAAGATGATAATTAGACTCTAGGCTAGAATCAGACAAGTGTGGTCTTGTTTTAACGTAGGTTTAGGTACACTGCTCTGTCAGTCTCTTTTATCAATTGCACACGCACCAATCTCGTAGCCCGGTGACCGGCGAGCTGAGAAACTAAGCAAAAATTTCGTCCTCGTGAATAATACCCACCATTCTCCGATCGTTGAAGAATATACTATTCTCTAAGTTGAATAATGACGTACATTCTTCATGCCTTGAGATGATAGGCTGACGTTCACAGATATGACCAAATCACAGGTCACAGTTAACTATTTATATGAAATAATAAACGAAAAATCACATACTGTTCAGTCTGCCAACTGAACTTATGAATTATTTTTTAATTGACTCCTATTGTATTTGACTTCGAGAAATTATTAGCAATGTGGCCGAATCGGTGTAAAACATGGTTAAATTAATTGTGTCTATTATGTTACTTTTTCTGTTGTTCGTTTGTTATTTTTTGTTACTTGATTTGACTTACTTGATTTTGTTGCTTGAATCGGGGTATAAAGTAATCGGGGTAAGTCAATGCCATCAATTCGTTTTTTAAATGGTGAATTCGATTTAATCATTACATTGGTTTTCGCAATATGTTTTTCTTTTGTTACAACTACTATTCGGGTAGTTTACACATAAACATGACAAAGACACGAAAACCTTCGAATAGCGTATGAAGTATGCTCACTCCTTTGCGGTCTTGTTTTAACTTTTATTTAACTTAAGTTGGATTGGGAATGGTATACTCAACTTGTCAATAAAACAACAAATTTAGGTCGAATATTTATTCGAAATCGAAATACTTATTGATAAAGTAGTTCGTCTACCGGTTTCGGATTTTAACCCATCATCAGGACGGTTGTCAGCATCATGGCCTCCATATTACAAGGGTGTACAAACATGATAAGTTAAAATTATTATTCACTTGGACGTTTCAACATAATATGTTGAAAGTTTCGTCCTCGTGAATAATAGCCATCATTCTCCGCTCACTGAAGAATAATAATAATAATAATAATAATCCTTTATTATCCACTTTTTAACAACCCTTTAAGCTCATAAAGTAGCAACAAATAAATAAATACTAAGTGGAAAGTAGGTTCAGATTCAGACTATCATAATAAATTATGACATCTGATCTACCATCTGCACCTTTAATATAATATAAAAAAACATTATAACACATAAGGCTTACGGCCTATTATTATTAATTTATATAATCTCACAACAAGAAAAAAAAAATATATATAATTCCTACTAATCTATAACCTACAGCCAGCATAATAAATTACCTTAAGCTTTAATACATTTTTCCCTTTGCTTCTGGATCAGACACTCCAGTCTCTCTCACATGTTAGATATAATTTTGAAATCTGGAAAGGGGATTGCTTCAACCACACACTTCCGCACGGCACTGACCCACAAACAACTGTTTATGGATTTTTTTCTTAAATGACACACATGACAGTCCGAATGTTGTTACCTTTAACCTGTTCATAGTCGACGCAACATTATAGGAAAATGATCTTTTATACAATTCTTTACTATGAATTGGTATAGTTAGGATGTTACGTCGTCGTATGTTCAGGTTATGCACATCTGTCCTGAATGTCAATCTTTCTAGCAGGTAAGGAGGCATCTTGTACTTTATTACTTTATAAAAATAACAAGCGGAATGCAACTGTCGCCTGTTGTACATATTCAACCAACCAATATCCCTAAGTCTATGTGAAACTCTTTGCCGTCTTCGTATTCCAAAGATGAGCCTCAGGCATGAATTCTGAACTTTTTGAATTCTTCTCACATCTGTACTGTCGATGCATGGACCATATATGTTGTCACAATAGTTCAGCCTGGAGAGAACCAAAGAATCACACAATCTTTTTTTCGTTTCCCCATTGAAGTAGTGCCTATGCGGATAAATCGCCTTCAGGGCAGAATATGCAGATCTCAGTAAACTGGATATATGGTCCTTAAATCTTAGTTTCCGGTCAATCATTAGACCGAGGCTTCTTCCACAAGGCATGATATCAATTTTCTGCTCATCTAGAACAATTTCCAACTGAGATTTCAAAAAATCATAGTGTTTATCACTGCAAAAAAGAACAGCAGTTGTTTTTCCTGGATTGATTTTCAACGAATGCTCTGTGGAAGTGCTGAGTAACCTGCTTAAATCATCATTGATACATTGATTAACCTCGAGAACATCTTCTGGTTTGAATTCAAGGTAAAGCTGCGTATCGTCTGCATAAAAGTGATATTTACAATGTATAATGTTTGTCTCGAATTGAGAGGTATATAGAGCATACAATAATGGTCCCAGCACACTCCCTTGAGGGACTCCGCTGTGAACAGTCAGGAAATCTGAATCTCTACCCCGATAAACGACACGCTGCTGTCTACCAGTTAAGAATGATCTTAATAATCCTATAGAATGAGGAGCAAACCTAAGGTAGTGCAAGAGAGAAATCAGGACCCTGTGGTCAATCAAATCAAATGCCCTGGTATAATCAAGGAGGATCAAAATAGTGGCCTTGTCCCTGTCAAGACCTTGAATGATATCATTCGTGATATACGACAAAGCGGTATTACAATTGTAGCCACGTCTGAAACCTGACTGGTTCCTCGGCAAGATTTGGTTTTCCTCCAAAAATGACCCCATCTGAGCTGCCATAACCCTCTCTAAGACCTTCGACAAAATCGGTAAAATGCTTATTGACCTTATATGCTTCAACTCAGATACGTTTACCTTTTTTGGCATAGCAATTACATTTGCTTTCTTCCACATGGCTGGAAAGTAGGAGTTTTCAATACATTTGTTGACAATAAAAGTTATGTATGGTACAATAAATGGACAGCACAGCTTTATCACAGTATCATTCAAACCATCAAAGCCGGTAGATTGAGTTTTTATTCCCAGTAAAATATTTGCAATAATATCTTCAGTAACAATTTTAAATGAAAACTTCTGATAAATACCTGTCCTTACATTTGATTCATAGAACTTAATGACATCTTCAGATGCAGGTTGTTTTGTAGTTGTCACATCAGTAAAGAATTCATTCACTTTGTTTAGATCATTCATCAAACAAGTCGGCAGTATGTTACTTTTCTTTTTCATAATATTCAATTTTCCAACTTCTTTCCAAATCTCCCTATCACCAGCATTCCTCAGTCTATAATTTAAATATGCTTTTTTCTCTGATTTGATAGCAGTTGTTGTAAAATTTCTGAGTTGTTTGTAGTAATCCCAATGTTCCTGTCTTGAGGTCTGTCTGAATCTATCTCGTGCTCTGTCCCGCAGTTTCTGCATTTTTCTAATATTTTCAGTTATCCAAGGTGACTGAGCATGTTTGTTATTATTTCTCATCCTTTTTACAGGAGCATGTATGTTCAACAGGTACAATATATTATCTGTAATAAATTTGACCATGTCATCGATGCTATCAATTTGATAAATTAAGTTCCACGAAAGTGACTCAAGATCACTCTGAAAGTGCGCCAAATTGATCTGTTTAATTGGTCTGTAAGTGTATAACTCTGGCATCTCTTTTATAACTTCTCGTCTATCTATATTAATTGTACAGTATATCCATGAATGATCTGCTATAAGAACGTCCCCCGTACCCGCATCTTGAATATCAAAATTTACAAACAACAAATCAATTAGTGTCTCAGAGGTAGGTGTAATGCGCGTTGGCTCATTTATTAATTGTGTAAGCCCAAACGTATTCATGATGTGTAATAGTTGTTTGGATACGTGCCAGTCATATTTGAAAAGATCTATGTTAAAATCACCAAGGCAGATAATTTTATCATATGAAGGATAAAGACCAATCATTGTGTGTTCAATGTCAGTTAAAAAATCATTATATCGAGGATCTGTAGATGGCCTGTAGATAACCCCCAACATGTAATCTACCCTAGCATGAGTTATCTTTATCCATATGTGTTCAAAAAATTCTGCACACTGACCAATGACAACCGCATATTTTATATTTTTTTTTATATATACACAAATGCCTCCCGCCCTGCCGGGACGGTCCTGTCTTAAAATGTTATAATCATCAATTGTTACACGATCACTACCGATGCCGCCGTGTAGCCAGGTCTCTGTCACCCCCACTATATCATATCGAGTATCCAGTATATGATCTCGTACTTCATTAAATTTAGGTAAAAGCGATCTAACGTTCACGTGAGAAAAACTGAGTGTCATCTTCCAAAAATGAAAAAGAGAAAAGGAAAAAAAAAAATACAAATAAGAAACTCTAATCTAACCCCTATCTATTTATAACAACTACTATATCTAGCGTTAACTATAATAGTCCAATACAGAACACGATACTTCATAAAATTATTTATCCTTTACCGAATTTGATCGAGTCTTCATGTACTCAATTGGTTTTGTAGAGTTGGTTTGCTGTGAAGTATGCTTACTCTTCCCCGCCAATGTAGCATCAACTTCAAGTGCTGAAGTCGTCGACTTATCTTCTGTTGCTACTTCCTGTGTTTCCTCTTCCCCCTTTAACTCCTTCAATGTAAATCCCTTACCATTCAGCATTAATTTACCCCCAACTATATAGCAATTCTTATATCCTGCTTCCTGATATTGTTCCCTTAGATATTTTAATTGTTTATATTCTTCCCGCTGACACTCGGTCAGATCATCTACGATTGTGATGCCGGTATTCTTTAGTTTCCTTCTGTTTTGAATTATAGTTCTCTTCTTCAGGTACGTTGTAAATTCTACCTTAATAGGAGCAGTACCTGTTTTACCAAGTGAATAGACGTTACCGATATCACCATCCTGTAGTTTCACCTGAAGTAGTTCTTCTATTTTAGTCTTAACTAATCCCGCATCAACTTTTTTTCCAGGTTCTTTTATGCCAAATACCAAGACATTATTTACCCTCTGGTCTCTTTCTAGTTTTTCGACTTTGTTCCGTAATACATTATTTTCATCCTCAAGTTTTCTTATTCTGTTCTTCTGCTCTTCCAATTTCATTAATATTCTGGCTTCATTGGCATCAAGAGCATTTCTCAGCTCATTTTTACTACTTTTTATTTCTCCCAGTACCCGTTCAGATAACTGATCCAAAAGTTTCTTTATTGCCGCCTCATTCATTATAAATATATTATTAAAATAGATTTAATGTAAGGTGTATGGACACCTTTAAAACTGCATATCAGGACTTATACACTATCAGCACTGTCCTTATCAGTAATTTTGTCAATAATAAATACTCAATTAGGATATTGCTTTCAGTTTTTGAATGAGATATTAGCAAATGAATCACTCTCAGGTAAATCTGTTACTTACGTAGTTTCACTACTAGATAAGAATTTCAACACATCAATTCACATATTTTAATTCACAATTTATTAAGGTAATTTCTACGATTTTCTCTACCACTACTTATTATGGACTCCACACACTTAAAGCCTCCACACACGCATGAATATCACTATACAACCCTCAAACTAATAAATAAATTTCGCCTCTTTAGATGATTAAATTTTACGAAAAGCATACAAAAAGAAATGAAACTCTATCATGGGCCAAGGATAATTTCATTACGTCTCTAACTACTTTTGTGTAATATTGTATATCTAGTTAACCTAGAAACATGGCTTTTAGTGCAAGGCAGGTGGGTGGCCAGGTTTTTTGATCAGTGGTGGTTCGTGGTAATTGTGAAAAAGTAAGTAAACTTAGAAGAAGCTGTTATTGATTTATTATGTGATGCGCCGCTACTGTTTGTTGGTTGCTAGTGCTTGCGCTATGACGTCAGTTCTCATGAACTATTAAGCGGAACATAATATTAGAATAGGCTTGGTTAACGGATCCAAGCTTACTAACTGGAAATAGCCGATTAGCTACGATCTGGAAGATTAATTAAAACCTTTCTTAATTGCAGAAGGGTAGGTTAGGTATGTTGCAGGATGTACGACATATTGAGAGAATTGAAGTAAAGGGAGCAGCATTTTGAATATAAGTACAGGGTGACCCATTCAAAAAGACACGTGCGTGTTTTGAGACACAACTAATAAGATTAATATACAGAATGTCCATTTTTTAGAGCTAATCATGGGTATCTAATAAACGCTAAATGATACAGAGTTCATTGAATTCCAGAAAAGATGAGCTATTTTGTGGCTAACTATACCTAATCCTTGAAGACATAAAAGACATCTTATTATTATTATTATTATCATTATCATCATCTATTATTGTTATTGTTATTATTATTATTACATCTGTGACCGTTTCTAAAATATCCAGAAAAACTGAAAAACTTCAATTTTTCATTTTCTCATAGCTCCTTTATTATTTGAAGTTTCAATTTGAAAGTTTCAATTTGGTGTATTGACATTGCTTGACATTTTGCATTTACTGGTGTCGCACTTGATTATTTTTACGCCTATTTTACTAGTTTTGGAGGTAGGTATATTATTATGATAGTCAACTTTTTTATTTCTTATGGAAGCAATAATTATGGTATTTTGAATTTAAAAAGTACAAAAAATTATTCTATGTACAACGGTACCTATACCTAATTATAATTTCTTTCAAATATTATGTAGGACGGTAAACGTAACAAAGAATAAGTGAACGATGTGACGTCACCATATTTAAATAAACCCAAAATTTAGTACCTTTCATACTGTACGTAGGTATGTCTTCGAAATGAAAACACATTTGAAAAAAAAGATAATTAGGTGTTAGTAGTTAGTTAGTAGTAAAAGAAAAGTAGTTCACGCATAAAGATGATAAGGGCACGAAAACCTACCAATTTATTGATAAAGTAGCTCGTCTACCGGTTTCGGATTTTAATCCATCATCAGGACAGTTGTCAGCTTCATGGCCTTCATATTACAAGGGTGACAAACATAATAAGTTAAAATTTTTAGCAAGATCTTGAAATTTTTCAGCGAGATTCGGCATTTGGGACGGCAAAGTTGGACTAGATATCAAATTTTCCTAGACATCGAAAAGCTTACGTATGTCATCGAAATGAAAACTGCTTACATAAAATGAAAACTTTTTTTTTTGTTACGTTTACCATCTAGCATATTAAAAAAAAACCGTTATACGCGGAATAATTTACTGTACATTTTCAAAGAAAAATCAAATATGGCGTCCATAGGGAAAACAAAAGTTAACTATGCAATATGTTAGGAACTAGCAGGCGCAAAAATAATCATGAGACACCAATAAATGCAGAATGTCAAGCAATGACAATACACCAATTTTCGAATTGAAACTTCAAATAATAAAGGAGCTATTGAGAAAATAAAAAATGAAGTTTTCCAGTTTTTCAGGAACGGTCATAGATATCCTGTAATGTCTTGACGGATTCGAAATGGCCACAAGATAGGTAGCAGCGCGTCTTTTCTGTAATTTAATCCACTCTGTATCTCTAGCTTTTACGAGATATCCATAGTGAGATCTAAAAAAAAAGACAGTATAAAAAGGAGAATAGGGAAATTTACCACATTTTAGATTTTCTTCAATTAGTATGAAAATGCAATAATATACAGGGTTGCCCATTTAACAAGACTACGTTTTTGAGAATATCTCATGAACTCGACTTTAAATTATTGTGTTTTTTTGTGTCCACCTAGCGGCAGAAAATTCTTCTCGTTTGCTACTCCAACTGGCTGCATAGCTCCAATAATAACGAAGTTAGCAATAGAGGCAAGATAATCGTGGACATTCTGTATAGTATAACTTAATGTTTTAAAGATTATACAACACGTCAGTTTGGTGACAAAACAAATTAAATGTTCTATTGGGGATTTTTCAAGTAACCAAATGTACTTGCAAGAAAAGAAACCTCCACGCTTAAGTATACACTAAGGTCCATAAGTACTCACTACTTATTCCAACGATGTACCCTAGCCGGAGTTGTGACCTTGCAATGGCGAAAACTGTGTGAACAATAGCAACGGGAGCCTCTAACAAAATGAAGATGATGGATAAGTGTATTTCTAATCAAGCTTTTATTGAATTTTTTTTCCGTTTTTATCAATGACATGGCGGTGACTAATCCACAATTTTTTTTTTTTTTTGGTTTGAAAATACTACGAGTAGGTACATTAGACTAGTTCCAAAAAAGTAAATAATAATATGAGTAAGTATATAATTTTCATATCCAGATTTTTATTTTTTTATTTACCTAACCCCATTCCGCAGTACGCTTATGGAATGAAATTTAAAACTCAATATGAAATGTCTAATTATTTATCGCAAGAGAAATCTTTTTAGACACTTTCCAAGCTTCCTTCGCTAAAATGCCCTCGCCAATACACAAACCACCAGACTAATGGCTTCTTTAAAGCACCGATACAATATTTAACGAGAAAGAAATGTATATCGCCAATTAAATAAAGTTCTAAACGAAACAACCTCAGATGGTCTGGTGAAGTAATCGACATTGCATTGTAATTTAAGCTCATAGTTCTGTCATATTAACCCAGAGTTTACCAGGAAAGGAGTGTGTTGAACAATAGTATATTGTATACCTAGGCGGTAAAGTGGCACTTTTCAGGCCTCAAGAAGATATGGCCAGGCGAGGCGCAGTCGAGGCTGGCCACTTCTTGAGGCCTGAAAAGACACTTTACCGCCGTGGTTTACACATAATTTTTTATCCTACACAATAATAATAATAATTTTTTTTTTTTTTTGAAAAAAATTTGTTTTGAAAGAAAATTTATTGAATACCTACATATGATGTTTGCTTAATACATTACTATCAGTAAGCGTAGATTAGTTAAATTACAATCAGTAATTTATTTATTTATTTATGAATAACATTAATAGTGAACGTTGGATTTTGAATATTACAATAATTATTATTGAAAGAAAGTCCTTGTTTGGATAAATTTGACATCAGTACCTCACTATTAGTATTTAATTTGCTGGGTCTTGCTGGTCTATTGACATTGACAGATTGACATACAGCTATAAGCTTGCTTGCTATTGGTTCCCTCTGGAAATAGCATTCAATTGCAATTGGGTGGCCCTCTAGCGTGAAAATATAAAAATAATTTTACCGCCTAGGCAGGAAAAGTGGCACTTTCTCCGGGGGCATGCAGTCGAGAAAGTTCAATTTTCTTATGGGGTAGGATAAAAAGTAAATTAAAAGATCCATTACAATCTTATAGTCATCGGAAACATCGTGGCTCACATGGCGCTTTAATCACATAAGTCTTAAGTTTTCTCTATTCAACAGGCTCCTCTCTTGGTGCGTTCTTGGTTGATATGACATACTGACGAGCTGAAAGTACAGAGGAACATTGATGTTTCTGTCTTCCCCAAACTATCAGAAGTTGTATCGTTCAAAGAACTTTTATAAATTATTATTCTTTTACCTTTATTAATTAGTTTCGAAGGAATTATTATCCATATTACCATATTACCTATAAAATTATAATAATATGATTTGTAAATACACAGTCAAGGTTCATTCCAGACTATTTAATATAACTACACGTTTTTCATTTAAAAAAACCAAGCACAACCATTAAATAATTGATTGATCATGATTCATGATTGTAAAGAATTGTTTTCGGATGTCAAGTTTATTCTTTTTTTTTAGGAACAGTACTATACCGTAAGTAATTTGTCAACAATCGTGTTTTCTATTTTAGGAAAATACACAATGTGTTTTTATTGCGGGCCCTTAAGAAGGAAACAAACAACTTGAAAGCTTGGAATCTTACAGAGAATACCCATTTTAATTCGTCCCCCATTTGATATCGATATAGGTATAGTATGTATTCCCAGTTTCGTGTGTTTTGTGTTTATATATCTACAGGATGAGCTGGGATAAATTTTATTTTGTGCAAAATAGTTCATATAAACATGTACTCAAAAATGCTTACAATGCAGTTATTAAGTTTGTTTAATAAGAGTTAATAAGATAAACTAGGTCAACTTTATTGCAATCGTGAGCAGGCGGTATTTTCGCACCCTTTCCAAATAATAGAAAAACACAAAATATCTTATGGCACTGTAATGTAATGTCTTCCAGTATCACGACAATATGTTTATTACAAATTGGATATTCACGCATATCATTTGCAACTAGTTAACCATTCATTTGCTGCCTGAAGACTTGCTACGGAGAAGATAATTTTCAGAGTAGTTCTTGTGGAAAATAAGAAATGGCACTTCTTATTCTCGGAGGGTCAATTGAACTCACGACGCAACTGTTACAACACATTCTGGTATTTCTAATCAATCGGAATAATGTTCATATTTGGGGATACGAAAATCCCTGTGCTATAAAAATCAGCAAGTTTCAACATCAATTTTCGTGAAACGTTTGGATGGGATTATGCGACGGCTGACACATTGGTCCGTATTTTCTGGTTCCACGGCTAAATGATCTGGCTTTTCTTCTCCTTGAAACAGTCTTAGATGATATAATGCCTCTATAATAGAGAAAACAGATGGTTCCAGTTAGATGGAGGTACTGCTCAGTCCACATTATCAGTCCGACGATGACTGCATCACAATGTTCTGGAAAGATCGATTGGTCGCGGTCAATACTACTGCCTCTTCGTCCCCAGCATGCGTGCTCACCGGATTTGACTCTTTTAGATTTCTTTGTATGTTGTATCGTGTGATCCACAAAATTTCTCATCAACTAGTACCTTGGAAGAGAGGATAGCTATTGCAGTCACGTCTGAGCTCATGGCAGACATGCTTCATTTTTTCTAAGGCACTAGTTGTTGAAAAATTTTGTGCATTGCCCGATATAAAATGAATTATAAGGTTAATTCTGAGTCCGATAACGACGAAGCTACTCTCCGGAAAAGGATTGTTGAAGCAGTCCAAGTAATCACACCAACAGAGAGCCATGCAGCTACATACAATCTGTCGTCCGTATAGATGTTGAGTTTTCATTGAAAATGATGGCGATCTTGAGCAATTAATAAAAAAATTGGAATATTAGCTGCTGTTTGATGACGCATTTTCGTCTATTTTTTCCTAATAAGTTTGTTGTTGAAGTGTTTTTAATACCTACTAATTTTTTAAGCCTACAAAAACGGTGTAGCGTTTTTAGAACTTTTTTCCAAAAATAAAGGCAAGCGGCTTACATGTTCCTATCTTAACATTTCCTGTACTATGTTTTCTTGTTCTATGCTACGGAATTTTTTTTTAATTTTTGTTTCTAGAAGTCTCAGATTTTTCATCACCCTGCATAAAAATCACATTCACCAGTTACTGCTTGTAAATTTAAAATAGGAACATGTAAGCCGTTTTCCTATCACTTAAACCGTGTTCGAAACTTTGCTTTAAAATTTGAAAATGGGCGATTTTCATTTGCTTATACATACCTACTACACCGGGCTTATAACTCATAAGCTACACTATTTAAGCTCCAAGTATAAATACTTGTTAAATTTTGCCAGGAAATATGAAAGTATGATATATAGGCTATCCCGTTTGATAATGAAAACTTTGTTTAAAACATGAGTAGGAAGAAATTCACTCATCTGCCAAAAAGTGTCTACATCGAGTATTATGATAAATACTAAATTTTAAAGTGATATCTCAAAAAAAATAGAAAAAAAAGGGGGTATACCGTATACCATGCCGTATTATTATTATTATTATTATATGTGACACCCTGTAGACCTTTCAAGTTGGGATAAGTGAAAGTTGGGAATCAATTATTTACTATACCTACAGTCCACAGTTAGGTGTTAGGCGCTTATAAATTCGTTTCGCTGCTTTCAATCAATAAAGAAACCATTCAACATAATTACCAGCCATTCAAGGATTTTTATTAAGTTATGTGGTCTTCTATTTTAGAAGATTCTACATTTCTGTAACCCCCTGGCATACTCGAAATCCTTCAAAGGAAACATTGTCTGCACTTACCGCACAGAGGATCAGATTCCTTTCTATCGTTAAAAGCCTCAGGGTTACAACGTTGTAACGTTTATTGTTTATCGAGCGTACAAAATAAAAATATCTAGAACAAAGGTAGAATTAGCAATCCTTACCTCTAAAATGTACACTAAGAAGTATCTACGAGTAACTATATGCCAGAAGATGTGTATTCCTTACACCTCTACAGGGATATACGACGTAAAATTGTTTTCTCGCTAATTTGTTGTTTCAGTTCATTTACCTTTTTAATAAAAAGGGAGAATATTTGCTGGAAATTTACACCAGGCTGATATGACATGCAGATGAGTTTCTGGGACAAAGAGAAACAATGAAATAGCTATCCACGTCTTAAAAACTTGCTCTTCGGTAAGTTAGTTTAAAATCGATTGCAAGATTTGCACAGACATAGAGACAAACAATAAAATTACTAAAAACGTGATGAAAAAATTCGTATGTACTGCTTAAGAATGACTTAATAATATTAAAAAATGTTAGTTATAACATTAATATAAGTTTTATGAACTTAATACAGTAGATACCTACGTAAATAATTAGATTACCTAGATTTAGAGTATTCCATCATATATGCAGATTAGGAAGTTCGGGGACCATGTACAGTGCACATACCTGTAACAAAAAAATACATCAATTAGAGTGATGAAAAACGGAAGAAATCTTTAAAATATTAAGAGTGCAGCTACAAAGTACGTGCTGTATATCATCAGTTAGAGCACAGACACTTTTTTCTTCCGTGATAAAATAGTATATTATGCAACGAGCTTATAATGAAGGCTATTAATACGCGAGTATGATGGTTAAGATACGAGCCGTAGGCGAGTGTCTTAACCATCATAAGAGCGTATTAATAGCCATTATCTGCGAGTTCCATACACTATTTTTTCTACGACCCTTTTTTATTTCATAGAAAAGATTAAAAAATTATATATTTTAACAATGACCCGTGTACAATTGCGGATCATTAGAGGTTAAGATAGCTATTTGCTTACGCATATTACCCAATTTTCTGTTCGTCGCTATAAGGTTATTCTGCTGTTTTAGTATCAAGTTTAAAGGGCACTACTCACTACTGCGTAATTTTTATTATGCGAAGTTCGAATTCCGAATTTTACGCTTCGATTTTGAGATTAATAATTACTAATTTTAATAACATCGACAGCCATTAATTACGATATATTTTACCTGCGCAACGCGGGTCGCAGCGTTGCCGCTTTGAATACTAACGGAGCGCTACGAATGATATAATACTTTATCTTCCCATGTTTTACACGATATACCTACTTATCAAATTAATTAAGGTAACATAAAATCTTGATAAATTTTCTTTGAATGTTACTTATGTTCTAAATTAAATAAACGTTCAGAATTTTTTTTTAGAAATACAGAACTTATATCACAAGGCAATTTATGTCGTGAGTGTGACAACTCTGTGACTTCGGTTGGCTTGCCGACCCGATTGTG
This sequence comes from Malachius bipustulatus, assembly GCA_910589415.1. Lineage (NCBI taxonomy): Eukaryota > Metazoa > Arthropoda > Insecta > Coleoptera > Melyridae > Malachius > Malachius bipustulatus. Next base: position 85,176,822 of record OU342630.1, on the reverse strand, counting down.
AGCGAAAAGGCACCGATTCGATTGCAAATGCTCCTCTGCCATTGGATAGCTTGACCAGTGCTTTAATAAAAATTTGTATCTTAATGAGACCCATTAAAGCACTGGTGATTCATATTTAATATGCATATTAAAGATTGGGAGTAGAAAAAAACATTTTTAATATTTTATAGATAATAAAAGTACCATTTTATGTGCCAAAACAGGGAAAATTGTAGCGACTACGGCAACAAACTGTTATTTATCTTGGAATAAAAATAAAATTATTTTGCTTACTATGTACCTACCTAGTAAGTCTGCAAAATCCCTTTTAATTAATTATCCAAACTAATATTATTTTTAGGTTAGGTACTATAATTATTTTGTTATATCGACGGCTAATTTTATAACACGCTACCGTCGCTACCTAAGGCACCGCTGTCCAGACACATCGACCTATAGACGTGTCAGTAATTTTTTTTTAAATTGCAATCATGCTTTGGAGATTGGATTAAAATAAATAATATACATTATGTTGAAACCGTCGCGGTACTCTTCAATAAATCCTTATATTTTGAATTTTGAAAAAAATTAAAAATAGGCCACTTTCATCTTTTAATTTACTTTCTATTGATGTAAAAATTTTTGGTAATGACGACATTGTCTATTTTTTTTTAAATGGGATAGCCTGTATAATATTGTATTTTCATATTTCTGAGAAAATTCAATAAGAATGGTTTTTAAAGTTGTAGTACCTAATCCAGGAGTTATAAACAAGTGAAAATCGCAATTTCTCATTTTGAAAGCAGTGTATAAAGCAATGTTAGCAGGCCTCAGTGTTACACATCGGAAACGACTCCAAATATCACAAAATACATGTCCGTATCTCGAGTCCTATCTTGACTTTTCATGTGTTACTTGTTACAGTGTTATTGAAATTTCTATACAGAAAATTTTCATTAGTTTTCATCACCCTGTGTAAACATTTCATCTAGTACATAGTAAGTTAAAATAGGGACATGTAAGCCGTTTCCCATGTGAGCCGTTTTAACGTAAACAAGTTTGCAAATTGAAAATATCGTTTTCATTTGTTTATAACTCATATCACTCAATTTAAACTACAATTGCAAAACTATTCTTATTGCATTTTCACAGGAAATATGATGATACAATAATATACGGGATGTTGATGTTCTATTTAAAAAAAATAGACAATGTCGTCATTACTGAGCCAAAGAACACCCTGTATAATTTTGTTACATCAAAAGAAAGTTAATTAAATTATGAAATTGAACTTTTATTTTTTTTCAAAACTCAAAATTTAAGGATGTATTGGGAGGTACCAGAACTGCAACACTCTGTATAAGTAGTATTATTTTAGTTTAACTTGTGCGGACGTATGAAGAAAAATAATATTTTATATGGAGTAAAGCTTATATTTTGTGGTTCTAATGAATTTACCGATGTGAATACAGCACCGTGGATATAGCACCCTGGCATCCGGAGAAGACCGAACAACAAAGTTGATTGAGTTGACAATTTTTCACCGAGTTATCCTTCGAGGTCCCATAACTCCGCCATATGGAGCGCTTAAAGTTGGCTACGACGACGCAGCTTCAGAATCGTTCGTTTCCCCGTAGGGACACACTACACTAAGGTGGTCGCCATTTCACGAAAACGGAAAAGTCGCTTGACGATTGAATTTTCATAATTTTTCACCAAGTTACCCTTCGAAGTCGCCAACTTCACCACATGCACGTTGTAGCCCTTGATGGCAGGATACAACAGAGCGCCCTACGAGTCGTAATGTATTGACCCACGTCATGTTTATAGTTCAAACCGTTACCTATATGTTTAAAGTAGTTTTTTTATAAAGTCAAGTACCGACCAGTGAAGACTTTTCCACATCACCCTAGATATTTCTTGTTAAGTATACATTACCTTTTCTATACCTACGGGATGATCATTAATTACTGAATCTTTTTTACGTTAGTAACAATTATTAATAAGCTAAAAATTAATTGATTTTTCTGATATTTAAATTGACAAATTTTTCCATTTTAAGGAAATAAATTTTATTTTTACAAATGGCTTCTATAATATCAATAATATCAGCACAGCTCAGCAAACAACTTGAAAAATTATCAATCATTAACGATTATCTCGTATGTATGTAAAAAACAATGAATTAACATGGGGTAGTCTTCTAGATGCGTTGGCTTTTTGTTTATGGGGTAGCCATCACCTGTAGTCCTAAAACCCCAGGTTGCAGTGGAGCTCTGCCTTGCCCTTCTCATAGTAAAAATATTTCCATGCGAATGTGCGCACATGTTTTATGGATGAACCCGCGCAACAATAATGACAAGACAAAGCCTTCTTATTAGTGTGTTTACCGCTCAAGGTACAATAAACGTGTGTCATATTTGAAAGAATTTTCTAGGATTAATAATTGCAAATATTTCTGAATTCTTGAAAGATAGCTTCATCTTCCAGGGTTGGTTCCAACTAGTTGTGAGAAATCATATATTAAACGGGCCGCAATCATAAGAATCGTTTTGTTTGACGTGTTGATCCTTCACTACTTGCAGAGTATTACAATCTATTTTAATTGTATTAATTTTATTGTAAACATTTTCGCTTAAATTTACAAAACAAATCGCTTGTGGCATAACAAGCTCATTATTTTAATTACTCCCATGGATCAAAATGGCGGAACGTTTTTGCGCCAAATTACACGATTAATAATTAAAAATGATTAACAGAAATTATTGGAAAAGGTAATTTCTCTTTCATCACATTCAACTGGCTAATTAAATGGCTAAAACGAATAAGTTCACACGTATCCACGTGTGTCGCGAAAATAGTCGTTTAAACAAACTATTCAATAATTTGAAATTTGTTTCCCTCGTTCATTATATACTTACCTAGTCAATAACGGCACTACTAGTACTGGTAAGTCATTTAGTTCCAGACAGAGTTATCAAGTACTTAGTATAGTCACTTGACAAAATTTCTCCAATAACAAAATCTGGGACATCGAACATCGTTTGTAATACATCCAGTGTCGATTTTGCTGTAATAGCCCACCATGTTTACTATTTTTAAATGTTTAATTTTACGTTTTGCTCTTTATTTGAATTCATTAGTTACATTTAGATCAAGTAACAATGGAACGTAATAAAAGTAATTAATGCAGTAATAAAGTTGCAGTTTTTTAAACATATGTATGAGATTCTTCCAAAATTAATTATTTCTTACTATTCTTTCAATTTATTTTTTTCCGGCAGGTATTACAAAGTCACATCACTCACGATCGGTTATTTCTAGCAAACCTTGTACTCGAAATATTGATAGTCGTGATTGATTTACAGTTTAGAACGTTTATTATTATCAATGTAATCCAAACTTCAGTCATACAAGTCGACACAATATTTCATTTTTAGTGGACACTTTATTTCCACGATACCCTGGTTTCCATCTGGGTCTACTACTAATCCGTCTGGAAAATCTGCTACAAAAAGATACAGCGGATTGCGGATGAATGAATTACTGTCCCTACTGACCCAGTTGGAGGTTTCTGAACAATAATAATAACTATAGTTTTTTGTTATTTTTGATGCCCTATAGGACAACGGAAGAAATAAGTGCTTTTCTGTGAAAATACGTGAAAGTCTGTGTTTTTCAACATATTAGCGACAGTAACGATATTAGTTGCTGATATCGCTTTTGAACGCTTTACCAACGCCATGAATCGTTTCCTCCTTTCTTCAAACCCATGCATGCAATTGAAGTTTTACTTTGTTCCAGAGTGTTTCTTTCAACTTCATCAATATCGCCATTATGTAAATTACGTAAAAACGCTTTGGCATTTATCACGCAATTCAGCGGAAACCGTAATATGGGTTATTATAGGCAAGGCACTTCGTATCTTTTCGGTGCATAATTTGTACGAACATCCCCTAAAATGTACTCTTCCGGGTCTTCACATGTTTGGTGTGACCAGAACTGACGAAACTATACTGAGTCCAATAATCTGTATGGTTGATTGATATGACCAAACGAACAATAAGTGCAGTCCACTAATCTGTATGGTTGATTGATATGACCGAACGAACAATAAATGCAGTTTATTGTATCAGAGCACTTTGTAGGGGACACTTAATAATGTCTGTGTTTAAAAATGCCGGGAAAAGGGGTTCCTAGACCTTTCCTTTTACGATCCCATTCTTCTGATGATATTATATTATCATCATTGCGATCATCGCCTCTACTTTTTAATGACAAAACCGTCAAACGTTTTTTAGGAATGGCGAGACTTTCTCGTACTTCCTGATACACGCCCAAAACGTGTTCCCTTACACTTCTGATTGGAGGATTTTAAATCTCTTTGATCACTTGGAATTTTACACTTCAATAAATTGAAATACCCTCCTACAGTAGCATTGCTGTATCTGCTGATTTTATCACACACGTAAAACATATATATGGTAAATATCTGTTGAGAATGATTTGATATAGTTTCTAGTTATGGAAATTGTTAGATTCCATAGTTGCCACTTTCGGTTTCAATGCCAATTTTCTGGGAGCTTGCAAGAAAAGTTAGTAGAAGAGACTCAACATATAGATCTCGGTTAGTCTTTCGCTACAGAATAGTCTACTGTTATATTACCTACGTCACAATTTTGACCGAATTGATGACTTTTGTGGAATTATATGGGTCCTTCCCAGAAAACACCATGACATGCCAAGCATGTAGCACACATAGAGTAGTGGTGCCATGTTACATCGCATTAAAGTGTGCAGTGAGCTCCTGGGAGCTTCCCAGGACCAAGTAATGTCAGCAACGTGCTAGCACTAGAGACACATGTCTGATAAACTTCTTGAGGCCATTACTGATACATTTTTTTAAATGTTTGATTTCACGTTTCATTCTCCATTTGAATTGTTGGTTACATTGGCATCAAGTAACAATGACAAGTAATAAAAGAAATAGAATGGTTGCAGTTTTTTAAACATATGAGATATGTTCCAAAATTAATTATTTTGTCAATTCTTTCAATTTGAATTTCATTTTTCCCGACAAGTATGACACAGTCACAACATCCACGATCTGCTATTCCTAGCAAACCTTGCACCCGGTAATAATAATAATTGTCGGGCGAGTGGTGTTCACGTTGGCACTTTTCTCAATGCAGTCCAAACTGCAAAATGCTGCATGGGCACAAGTTTATAATATATATCTTTAATTTTTAGCGGACCCATTTTTTCTATGAAACAATAATGGTTTCCATCTTTACTACTAATCCGTCTGGAGACCCTGCTATGAAAAGATACAGCGGATTGGGAATGAATGAATTAGTCTATGCTTTTTAACAAAATAGCGACAGTAACGAGATTACTTAGCTGATATATTTTGCACACTTTACCAAAGTGTCAAGCCATGAATCGTTTCTTCCTTTCTTCAAACCTATTTATGCAATAATTGAAGATTTCCTTTGTTCCAGACTGCTTCTCGCAACTTCACCAATATCGCTATTACATGATAGCGATATCTTCGGCATTTATAACGCAATTCGGTGGAAACAGTATTATCGGTTGTTATGGGCTAGGCGCTTCGTATCTTTTCGGTACATAATTTGCACTGAAACTTCACATGTTTGGTTTGACCAGGACAGACAGAAACTACACTGAGTCCACTAATCTGTATGGTTGATTGATATGACCGAGCGAACAATAAATGCAGTTTCCTGTATCAGAAACGCGGGATTTCTTCAACAAATTGCTGAGGTAAAAGGAGTTCCTATAGATGGACCTTTTCTTTTACAACTCCATTCTTTTTTTGATATTATATCATCATTGGGACTCTTTCGGTTTTTAGGAACGGTGAGACCTACTCATACTTCCTTATACACGCCCAAAACGTGTGTTGTCTTACACTTCTACTTACACTGAAATAACCCTTCTACGGAAGCGTTGATTTTAATGTCCGGTCATCCATGAGATCCAGAAAGGTAAATTTCGGTAAATCTCTGTTGGAGTGATATGAAATAGTGTTTCGTTATGAAAGTTATTGACTTTCATAGTTGGTAGAAAGCTGAGAAGCTTGCAAGAAGAGTTGGTAGAAAGAACTTAACCTGTAGGTCGCCTGTCTTTCCCTATAGAATTATCTACTGTAAAAGTAGGTACTCATATCATAATTTTGACAGAATCTGCCACTTTTGTGGAATTATATGATGGGGTCCTTAGAATGATAGCGTGCAAGCCAGTCTTTTGATAACGTCCAAATCGTTCATAGTCATTATTATGGTGGCAGCTATCTTATTTTTGAAGAAACGAACTTTATGTTTGTCTTTATAATGCTACCGCGTATTATTTGCTGCGATTTTTAAGACATGGGCGCAACATAGAAATGTATAGACATCAAAATCTCTCGCTAATCTTCCTCTCACAAACCAATTTTCCAACTTATTTGTAAATATTGCTGGAGGTCATCATGTTGAAAGATTTGACAATCCGTCACAACACCCCCGAAGGATGGCTAGCTGTTGTTTTCTTCACAAAATACTCTGAAGCCTTAAAACAACTTAAAATTACTTTTCAATAATGATTTGAAGAAATTATCTAAATATCGGAAGATCCTTCATTTTGTTTTATACAACACATTGCTGAATTCAAAAAAACACGTTTGGTTCACGAATGACCTAGCCTGTTGCATCGAAGTAAATGGTAGGCAACACATCATTTTGGCGCTGTTACATTAAAACAAAGTTGTTCTTTACTATACATTTTCACACATAACGAACTTCCTAAATATATTCAGGACGGTCTCCATGCTCTATGCATTAACCCTACACCGAAAAAGTCGTCTATTTCTCCATTCGTCTATCTAAGAGTGTACTTAAAGATTTTATTTTTCTGATAGTATCGTCTGATTTAATATCCTGAAGACTCCCGATTTCTACGAGACGTCTCTTCTGCGATAGTAAACGCAGAATTAATTATACATTGTAAGTAATAATTATAGGAATTAAAGCAAAAAATAACTAAAAACTAATACAAACTTGTTTGTTGTTTGTTATAGAATTTATTGCAGAGTTTGAACCCTGGAAATAATATCTTGCTAGGTAAAAGGATCATTTATCAGTCATTAAGATTTAACTGAAAGAGGTTTTAATTAAACGATTATTGCCAGAAGATTTTCAAAAGGATAATTAAAAAAATAGCTCCCCGAATGACTGCTTCGCTGGCTGGATGAACCTTTGAGAATGAACAAGTAATTTTCATCCAAGTTATCAATTTAGGATTAGGGTTCATCCGATCTCCCAGGGAGCGCTTTTGTAATTTCCGGTGCGTCATTTATTTCATTTCTGGTGATGCTTGATGTCTCTTTCATAATTACTGGAACTGGAAATCTTGAGCTGTCCAGATGCTACAAATAAACTGTAATGGAATTCTCAATGATTGTAAATGTATTTTGTTTGAAAGCGAAATTTGAAATTCTTTGAACGCGCAATTATTATTGTTATAAAATACTTTATTACGAGAATAATATAAAGAAAGTAGGTGAATTAAAAATTTGATTAACAACTTCATTTTTATTACTTTACTTTCAACACAATAATTATGATTGTTTTAGGGTTGCTTATTACTCATATTAACTCGCCTTTGTCAACTGCTTGTTGAGGATCGATCCTTTCCAGAGAATGGCGTACAAAAATAAACCAGCAACCAACCAACTAGAAGTTTATATACAAGTTAGGGATAGGATCATACATAAGTTTGTATTTACTTCCAGGACAGCTTTTAGTGACCATTATAACTCGAACAACTACTTCTACTAGTACTACTACCACTACTACTACTCATGCTATCTACAAACTTTATTCACAAAAGTTTCTCTGAATTAAACTTCGAAGGTAATTGGAATTTGACGGCAAATTAAAAGTCTTCCAATTTGGTTCTCAAATCATCTAAATATGTTTGTATCTAAACTGTTTTTGTATTATTATAAGACTGGTCCGGTCCGAAGGTTCTCTCCGGTACCTGCTTTTATCGTCATTAGTTGTCATTGTTGTCAAGAGTTAGCTCGGTGTCTCTTACTTCCGACAGACTAGCTACATTGGCTATGCAGCTCATTTCATCTCTGGTGATTGGAAATTACATTCATGCCTGTTAGAATGTGGGAAATATGATGAGAGTCATACTGCAATTCACTTAAAAGATGAGTTGGCAGGGTGGCGAATGATTGGGATATCTCGAAAAAGATCTTGACTGTAACCACGGATACCGCAGCAAATGTAAAAGCAGCGGTAAAGTTAACAGAATGGGGTCATATTGGATGTTTTGATCACACTGTCAATTTAATTGTCCGAAGTGCTTTGTAAATTCCAGAGGTAGCATCATTGCAGGTGAAAGTGAAGGATATAGTGCGTCATTTTCACCAAAGCAACAAAACTAACAATAAATCCTTAGCCACTCAGAAGCAAGTAAATGAGGGCGATGTTCCTTTGAAGTTAATTAATGAGGTTGTTACCAGATGGAACTTTATAATTTAATATTATATGTTTCAAAGATTTTTAGTTGTTAAAGAGCCATTGATAGCAACTCTGGGCATTTTAAATTGCCCTGTAGAGTTCCTTTCTGAATGTGATTGGCTATTGTTGATGGAAATCTGCGATGTTTTAAAGCCTTTTGAGCAAATAACTAGAGAAATGAGCTCGGAAAAGAACATCACGTTATCAAAAGTGATAATAATAGTGAACGGCTTAAAATCTGCCATAAATAAAATCCAGTTCACTTCCATCGATCAAAAAACTATTAGTAACACATTACGAAATGAAATTGACTCGTAGGTTTTCGTCGATGGAAACCAATAATTTAATGGCCAAATGTTCTTTGTTGGATCCGAGATTCAAGTCAAGAGCTTTAGTTCGTATCATTATTTTCAAGCGGCAAAAGAACGGCTAGAAACGGAGGTAGCTCGAATAATAAATCTGAAACGAAGGCAAAATCAAGAAAATTTAGTACCCACCAATACCACCTTAACATCGGAAATTCCACAACCTAGCCAGGACGAAGACATGGAAGAAGATCTTATATGGGCGGATTTTGATAAAACTGTCAAAACAAGTAAAGCCATTAACACTAAGGCAGCAGCCATAATAGAAATAAGGTCTTATTTGACAGAAGATCTGATTCACCATTCACCGCAAAGAAGATCCCCTTGAACGGTGGAAGGTCAGAGCAGCAGTGTATCCCAATTTGGCAAAACTATGGCAAAACTATGGCCATAAGATCCTGGTCACTTCCATCGATCAAAAAACTAAATCCTTAGTAACACATTACGAAATGGAAGTGACTCGGAGGTTTTCGTCAATGGAAACCAATTATTTAATGGCCAAATGATCTTTGTTGGATCCGAGATTCAAGTCAAGAGCTTTTAGTTCAGATCATCATTTTCAAGCAGCAAAAGAACGGCTAGAAACGGAGGTAACTCGAGTAATAAATCTGGAACGAAGGCAAAATCAAGAAAATTTAGTACCCACCAATCCCACGTTAACGTCGGAAATTCCACAACCTAGCCAGGACGAAGATAAGGAAGAAAATCTTATATGGGCGGATTTTGATAAAACTATCAAAACAAGTAAAGCCATTGACACTAAGGCAGCAGCCATAATAGAAATAAGGTCTTATTTGGCAGAAGATCTGATTCACCGCAAATAAGATCCCCTTGAACGGTGGAAGGTCAGAGCAGCAGTGTATCCCAATTTGGCAAAACTATGGCAAAACAGTAATAAGATCCTGGTCACTTCCATCGATCAAAAAACTAAATCCTTAGTAACACATTACGAAATGGAAGTGACTCGGAGGTTTTCGTCAATGGAAACCAATTATTTAATGGCCAAATGATCTTTGTTGGATCCGAGATTCAAGTCAAGAGCTTTTAGTTCAGATCATCATTTTCAAGCAGCAAAAGAACGGCTAGAAACGGAGGTAACTCGAGTAATAAATCTGGAACGAAGGCAAAATTAAGAAAATTTACTACCCACCAATACCACCTTAACATCGGAAATTCCACAACCTAGCCAGGACGAAGACATGGAAGAAGATCTTATATGGGCGGATTTTGATAAAACTATCAAAACAAGTAAAGCCATTGACACTAAGGCAGCAGCCATAATAGAAATAAGGTATTATTTGACAGAAGATCTGATTCACCGCAAAGAAGATCCCCTTGAACGGTGGAAGGTCAGAGCAGCAGTGTATCCCAATTTGGCAAAACTGGCAAATAAGTAATAAAATCCGGGTCACTTCCATCGATCAAAAAACTAAATCGTTAGTAACACATTACGAAATGGAAGTGACTAGGAGGTTTTCGTCAATGGAAACCAATAATTTATTGGCCAAATGTTCTTTGTTGGATCCGAGATTCAAGTCAAGAGCTTTTAAAAATATAGTTCGGATCATTATTTTTAAGCAGCAAAAGAACGGCTAGAAACGAAGGTAACTCAAATAATAAATATACGAAGGCAAAATCAAGAAAATTTAGTACCCACCACCACCTTAACATCGGAAATTCCACAACCTAGCCAGTACGAAGACATAAGAAGATCTTATATGGGCGGATTTTGATAAAACTATCAAAACAAGTAAAGCCATTGACACTAAGGCAGCAGCCATAATAGAAATAAGGTCTTATTTGGCAGAAGATCTCATTCACCGCAAAGAAGATCCCCTTGAATGGTGGAAGGTCAGAGCAGCAGTGTATCCCAATTTGGCAAAACTATGGCAAAACAGTAATAAGATCCTGGTGACTTCCATCGATCAAAAAACTAAATTCTTAGTAACATATTACGAAATGGAAGTGACTCGGAGGTTTTCGTCAATGGAAACCATGCAATAATTTAATGGCCAAATGTTCTTTGTTGGATCCGAGATTCAAGTCAAGAGCTTTTAGTTCGGATCATTATTTTCAAGCAGCAAAAGAACGGCTAGAAACGGAGGTAACTCGAATAATAAATCTGGAACGAAGGAAAAATCAAGAAAATTTAGTACCCACCAATACCACCTTAACATCGGAAATTCCACAACCTAGCCAGGACGAACACATGGAAGAAGATCTTATATGGGCGGATTTTGATCAAACTATCAAAACAAGTAAAGCCATTGACACTAAGGCAGCAGCCATAATAGAAATAAGGTCTTATTTGGCAAAAGATCTGATTCACCGCAAAGAAGATCCCCTTGAACTGTGGAAGGTCAGAGCAGCAGTGTATCCCAATTTGGCAAAACTGGCAAAACAGTAATAAGATCCTGGTCACTTCCATCGATCAAAAAACTAAATCCTTAGTAACACATTACGAAATGAAATTGACTCGTAGGTTTTCGTCGATGGAAACCAATAGTTTAATGGCCAAATGTTCTTTGTTGGATCCGAGATTCAAGTCAAGAGCTTTTAGTTCGGATCATTATTTTCAGGCAGAAAAAACGGCTAGAAACGGAGGTAACTCGAATAATAAATCTGGAACGAAGGCAAAATCAAGAAAATTTAGTACCCACCAATACCACCTTAACATCGGAAATTCCACAACCTAGCCAGGACGAAGACATGGAAGAAGATCTTATATGGGCGGATTTTGATAAAACTATCAAAACAAGTAAAGCCATTGACACTAAGGCAGCAGCCATAATAGAAATAAGGTCTTATTTGGCAGAAGATCTGATTCACCGCAAAGAAGATCCCCTTGAATGGTGAAAGGTCAGAGCAGCAGTGTATCCCAATTTGGCAAAACTGGCAAAACAGTGCTTATCAATAGTAGCGATTTGTGTGCCCTCAGAGAAAATTTTTCCAGTAACTTGGCAATTAATCTCCGAAAGAAGAAGCCGTCTTAAGGGAGAAAATGTACAAAAAATTCTTTTTCTACATTTTAATCAGGATTTGTAAAATATTTTGTTTCTGATATGTTTGGATAGTTTTTCATTTAGCCAATTAGTATTGTTAGTATTTTTTTTGTTCACCCTCTAAAACTCCCATTATAGAGGATAGATTTCATATATTTTTATACTTCATACCTTTCTTGTTATTCAAATGTTTAACAAATTCAAGTTTTTTACAATTTATTAATTTGGGTAAGTAGATATTTAGTATACCTACTTATGTTGAATAAATATTGTTTTACTTTTTTTTTAATATTATATCAATCAGTGTTTATTTTCCTCCACTATTTGTCTACCATAAATTCCCTAAGAAAAAGAAAGCTGGTAGGTATAAAAAAAGCTATAAAAAAGCAATGTCCTGGAACCTAAATAAAATAATATTTAAGTAGGTTTATATAATATAGGTAGGTACTATAACTGTAAGTGACTAAATATTTATGTAAAGCTTTTGCAATAATGTAATACATATAATTACTGCTGAATACTAGAACTTAAAACTAGTAACGGCAATAATCAAACTAATCAAAGTATTACAAGTAATCAAAGTAATCAAAGTAACGAATATTTGAAATGATTACTTATTACCAGAGTAATCACTAGTACCGAATACTCAAAAGTAACGAATACTAACATCTCTACAGCACCCACATCCACAATAGATAAAAAGGAAAAATGGGTGCCAGCACTGAATATTTACGCCACTGGAAGATATCTACAAAACCTGAAATAGCCAAATACACGTTGATTAATTTCTAGATAGTCTGCCAAGGTCATATTTGTTTACGCTGCGTTGTAACGTCGAACATTATGACACTAAAAATGACAGTTAGAATTTGAAGGTTATTAAAGGGATCAAATGAAAATGTTTGACATTAGGAAGATGCAAAAACAATAAATTTAATAATCGATCACAACATCGCCCTGGCTTTGTTGTCAACTTTTCTATCCAAAATAATAAACTGATTTTGTTCTGTTTTTACGTCTGTCAGTTTTAAGAGTTAATTTTTAATTTTATAAAATAAATTAAAAATTATTAGAATTATCTAAAAAGTGATAGATTATCTTTAAAAGTAAGCAAAATGCCAAAACATATAAGTAAAGAAGCGCAACAGCAGATGGTGGCAAATTTATTCGAATACTTTGGAAACGAATCAATGAATGGGGGCCATTATACCCCTAACATCAGTGAGCAAGGTATAAAAATTATTTTATAGGTTCAAATACTACTGACATCAAGTAATAAATATTATGATTTAGACTTAGAGGGTAGCTGAAGCTCTGAAATTGTCGCTTTGGTACCGTCTCTACATACTCTACATACCATCCTCAAAGACAAGTATATATTTGAGTGCAGCAAATCTTCTCTTTTGTGCGTCTTAAAGAAAATTGGATTTAAATGGAAAAAAGACAATCCACGTCGAGGTCTCCTGGAATTAGGTCACATTATTGTTAAAAGAGTGAAGTTCCTACGCGCATATGTAGATTACAAAAGAGAAGGCATCTTACCAATAATTTTTGTATATAGACGAAACATGGATCTCTCAAAACGGCACAATGGGAAGGTCTTGGCAGGATCAAAACCCACGCAGTGTCAAGAACAGAAGACGGAAGGCAAAAGGTGTTTTAAATACTTATAATATATTATGTTATAATGATGTATAATTAGGCATTAAATATAATATCATTTATTTTCATTATTTAGGTACATAGTTTTGCATGCAGGTAAGATAAATGGTTTTGTTGATGGGGCAGAATTGATTTTCTCTTCATCAACAAAAGATCCAGATTATCATGGAGAGATGAATCATGAAAAGTTCACCATGCAAGTGGTCCGAAAACCAGTTAAAGCCAAGTTACCTTCTGTGATTATTATGGACAATGCGCCTTACCACAGTGCAGTTGAAAATAAACCACCAATTTCTTCTTCAAATAAACAACAAATTGACGAATGCGCTGCGCAGGAAGAACATTAGTTTCGAGCCTTTTTCGCTGAAAGCTCAGCTCCTAGACATTGTGAATAAGTATATTTTGTATTGACTTTATGATTTTTATATAACTAAAATGCTTATTGGTTTCACAACAGGAACAAAAGAAACCAAAGCAGTAGTACAGTGGATTCCTTAGCTGAACAGTATGGACACAAAATTCTTCGACTTCCACTATACCATTGCATTTTTAATCCAATCGAACATGTGTGGGGTATAGCAAAGCCGCGAACTTCAATCGTCCTTTAAGCGATGAGAGTACCGACGTTATTTCTCTTTGGCGAAATACACATCATACTGGTGTTACGGCAGAAATGCGGAATGTTTTAATTAGGTATTTTAAGAAACTGATTATATGACTCTGAATATTAAATTATCAATTGTCAAGTTTTGCATTAATTTATATTATTTGTAATTTGTGTATAACTTTTCAATAAAATGTTCTTTACAAATAGGTGCTTGTTATTTTTTCATTATAAATGCCTTTTATGAATTAACATCATCGTTATATTCAAAAAGAAACCTTAAATTCTTTTTATTTTCAAATAAACAAAAATTGTTGATGATGTAATAAATTATGTCTATTTATTCTGTGATTCCTCATCCTCATTGCACCTACAAAATTCGAGATCTGACATCACTGCTGAAGTTTCATGTGACCTTGGTAGACTATCTAGAAATTAATCAACGTGTAGATCTTTATTTGTTTATTGTTCATGCCAATAAGTTTCATCAAAATCGGTTCAAATTTACACGAGTTAGGTATAACCAAAAACTGTTAAATTTTTTAAAACTCTGACACTTGCATCTTTAAAACGAAAAATCATCTTGAGCTGAAATTTCTCTTGTCAACTTATATTTATCAGAGGAACTACCCCTTTAAATTTGGCCCAACATCACCGAAACACCCTATATCTACCGTAATTTTTTTGTAAGAAAGCTAGAAGAAAGCTTCTTATTTCTAGAGAGCTTGTAGGAATTTCAACCCAGCTAAGCAAAGAATTTTGATAAGTTAACTCTTGTAAGTCCATGAGCGTAAAATTTGTTAGGCGAAAAAGGTGACGGAGCGGATTAGAGTGCATACTACTAAGCCTTTGAGACTGTCACCGACTGGATTAGAATCCCAGTCTCGCCATGGTTGTTTGTGACGGTCTATTTAATTATCTATTTCTTTTAAAATGTGCCTGTGGCTGAATGAGCTAGTTCTCGAACCAGAGAGTCTTATCTGTGATTATGTCTTGTCTACATAATAATAGTTAAGACCGATGTTCCCTCTTTTAGTATAAAAAAAAATTACATGTACGCTGTATCCAAGTCACTGATGATTTTTTCAGCATGTTTAACTTCGGCTTGTCTGCTCTGAATATTAGTTAATAACCTTTTGATTTAAACACCCTGTATCTTTGCTTGTTTTTAAATCATTCAGGACATATTATGTTTATGGGTACTTTTACTACGTTCTATCAACTGGTAAAATCCTGCTACAAACACCTGACTTTGCATACCTGAAACTCTGTATAATACTTTCTGTATAACCGCTTTCTAATATTCAAATACACATAATATGAATATAAAACGTAGGAAATGTACGCAATAATAGACATAAGGGAAGCGGAAGAAGTGCAGATAACAGCTACAATCGATCGCGAGATAAGGGACTCTGAAGTATGGCAATCTAGTATTACTTCCCGGTTATGAAAGGAGACGAAACGCGGCATTTTCCTGAATGCAAGAAAAAAAAATTCAAACCAGTAGGTAGGTACAGCTATTACCAGATGAATTGTGAGAATCATTTCCTTTTAAAGTCGAGACTCAGGAAGTTGCTAAATTGCTAAATACAGAATAAAAATTATACAATAAAAAAAGCGTAGAATGTAAAATGCAATATATTATCGTTTTATGTATTAAAAAGGGTATAATAGAAAGAAGCAAAATGTTTAATAAAAGCCTGGCGAAGCGGAGTTTTTTTAAAAATAAATTTATAAACATATAAATTTATAAATAAATGATATTAGGAATTATTAGGGAATGCAGTCGTTTTAAAAAATAGCACTCTTTTTTTATGACAAGCTTACAAAAAATACCTGACAAATTTTTCTTCTAGGATAAATTCCTTGGGCAGCTTCATATTCATCTTCCATGCGTTTAATTTTAATTAATCCGCAGGAAAATTAAATTAAACAGTTTGATTTTTCTCGATGGTCGATATTAATGCAGATAAATTTTTAAATACCTACTTAATAATTATTAAAATGCACGCCAATGACAGTAGTTGTGATTCTCGATTGAAACAGAACCGAACCAGGTGAACCAACTTTGACGCGAGAAAGTAACTGTAACGTAAAAAGAACGACCGACGAAAATCACACTAACCTTCCATACTCTGATCAATATAAAACTGTTAATATCCAGGTACTCTAATGAGGATTAAATATCCATAAGGGTGATGAAATATCTGTTTTTTTTTTTATTGACTATACATTGTTTTTAAAATACAAAAAAGTATATGAGTTGATGAAAAGTCTGGGTAGGAACATGTACACCATTTTCCGATATCTTCAGCCGTGTTCAATGTAAGCATGTTGAAATTCGCCAAGTTTTTGATATTTTTCTAAAATGTAAAAAATAAAATAGGCACGCAAAAATTAATTAATTAAAAAAAAAGTCGATAAGAAATATAATAATTGTTCTTTCGTTTCCAATCATATTATAGTGTTTTGAAAAATTAAACTTTTTTACATTTATGGAAGAAATAAAAAAAGAAAAAACTTAATTTTAATTTAAAACTAAATTTATTTTTATTTTTTTATTTATTTTACTCCTGTAAAAATAGTAAAGTCAAATTACGTAAAGGAAAAATAGAAAAAATGTTTACTTTTCTTACTGTAAATAATTTAAAATGAGATAATAATCACTTCTTACCTATAAACGATAATTTCTAATAATAAATATTATAATTATTGTAAAATTTAGTCAACTAAGTTATAAAATTATCTGGATTCTTCAATTTAGTTTTTTTTTATTCATTTTTCAGTAATATAAGTTTGAAGACCGAAAAAGTAAAATTAGACGGTGTTTCATCTGGAAGCGCAGATGTGTTTTCAGCGGTGCTTACATATTGATGATTTTTATAAATAATTGATAATGCGGTGTCGATGTCTTACCGCTGGGAAATGTAACTTCTGTAATACATATCGAATTTCACGCTTGCGTTCCTCTAAATGTAAGGTAAAAAAATGAAGGTACCTACCTAAATGGGAGCTACACTATCTCCTTTCGAAACTTTTATATTCAACTTGAAGCTGGAACAACTATGGAGAGAAGGTTAACTACTGCTAGAACACTATTTAAATAAAAAGGGACGCGTTTCTAATTATTATTAGTGCTTTGCCTTAATTAAATCTTGAGCTAGTTTCAAATTTATTTGTTGCGAGACTCCAAGTCAACTTCTGTCAAAGAATGTCAAAAATAACCGATCAATTCTTTAATTTAAAGAGGAGAGATTCGATAGCTTTAAGATTTTTTCAACATTTTTTTCAACAAACACAACATTTTCATGTTGTGTTTGTATAGAATTTTAAAGCCAGGGCGGTAATTTCCGAACAGTTTCGAATCTGTTTAATAAAGTTGGGATATTACTTTGAATAAAGGTCCTTAAAGCTATCAGTGTCAACTTAAAGTAAAAGCGCAAGTACATTATGATAAAACGAAAATAAAATGTAATCGTGCCGAATATTTTCTCAGATAGACAATAAAATTTTATGTTCATTATTAGATTTCAGGAGAATTATGACATTATTTAAAAAATGGAAAAACATTCTAACATGGAATAGTGGAAGAACTATTCCATCCGGGTATTAGCCACTTACAGCTCGGTATTTTCATTACGTCCGGGTACAGGCCAATCACCGCTCGTCATTTTTAGATTACAGTGATGTCTGTCTAATACCATGTTAAGATAAACGCGTTCATCTTGACCGCTATATTCCTGGGAAACAACAAACTTTTCCCCCTCTCAGGGAAATATCGTAATCGACATACCAACAGTGTTTATAAAAAAGAGAATATTTTTAATGTAAAGGGTAATCCGCCCTTAAGCTATAATAGCAATACATTTCGTGTAATCTTAAAATGATAGTATACCTACCTATTTTAATTGATTGCTCCCATTACCAATTATTATTACCTGAACAGATTAGGCATGCTTCCCCTTAATGTCAGTTCTAAAACTAACTAATCTCCTAACGTGCAGCATTTGTAGGTCTGACCAATATGCCAGCATAATGTCCTCTTAAATTCTGGATTACCCAGAGCTTCAGGATCTACCTGTTCAAGCCACAGAATGAGATATGGCAAACCTATAATTAGTTTTGTTATTTTTATTCATTCGACTTATTCCACCCGTTCAACTTAATCCATTAGCTTTCGTATTTAGGTAGGTAGCTATACACCATACATCTTGTAACATTGCCAGAGGAACTTGAAGATGAAATTGTGACGCAAAGGTGTCAATCGTCGTGATCTGCCATTCATTCTAGTCTTGAATAAGTCCAAGACGACTTTTTATGTTGCTTCAACGTGCCCCAAAAAATGATAATTGAATTCTCTGTCAGTATTATAAATCGAATCTGTTTATAAGCTCGGAAAAAAACAAAATGAATGACGCATCTACTATGGGTTATTTATGTTACTTATTAATTCTTTTGGAAGTTTGCAACTGGGTTTGTTGCTATGCGTGGATTAATTTACTGTGTTCACATGAAAAATTCATGAATTTGGGGTTGAACTTTTGTTATCCATATACAGATAAATCGAAGTAGTACAATATCCAATCTCGCTTTGTTCGAGTATCCGTTATCGTCATTCTAAATGCTACAAGATGTGGAAATACCAACTGTACATAGCGTTCCCATATTATTTGCTGACTAGTAGGCCATGAAATTTTGATTTTGGGTTCGCAATTGACGAATTGTCAATAAATATTTTTCATGTGCCAATGTGTAAAAGAAATTGGATCTGGATAGTCGTCGAAGCCGAAAGGATTAGTTTCCTCACTAGCACCTAATTTTTAGCTACTTGTACCTCCTCTCGTGTTGCTCTACGTCTACACCTCTCTCCAACATATATCCTTCAACCACCCGATTGGTTGCTTGTATGTATTAAAGGACACGCCCTGGTGGGTTAGGACAATGTACTTAATCCTAAATCCATAAATCTCTATAAATCTATATAACTTTTCAAAGAATGAAAAAGACCTCCTGTTGGAATCTTCAAATAATATTTTATTTTATAGTTTAATATGTTGAACGCAAGACATTTTACTTTTAAATTTTTAATAAATTAAGAGAGCTATTTTTTTTGGGTTGTCAAGGAGAAGAATAATAAATTAAGAGATTATGAGAAATTTTCGAAGCAAGTTAAAATTTTATTATATTGTGAAGAGACCCAGATTGCCTTTACAAATGTCAACACGCATGCCCGTCGTCAGTGTGCGTCGAGCGTAAAGAGGGACCCTAATATTATAACACAAACGATGCTTACTGCATTTATTAATCTGTGTGTCAAAATGTTTATTTAAACCGTTTACATTTTATTTTATACTATTTTCTGAGAATGTAACCTAACCGAACCATTTATCGATCAAACAATCTTGTGTATCTCCTGAATAATATCTGGACGACCACCACTATTCTTCGTATTGTATATTTTCTAACCATTTATCTATTGATTACTGCCATCCACATGTTATTGTCGACTGCGATCGAGAGGTTTATCGGCCACGCTCTTTTACCCGGGAGTCCCAGGCTGAGCGTATAGGCACTGTTAGGAATTTCAGTAACGTAGAATTTGTAGGTGTTTTTAAAATTCAATTTTTTCATTAGTCTCAAATCTCCCGCCTTTTGCTTCATGTCTGTGTATAAAAAAACCAATAACAAGGTAAGGTCACGACGTACACGGTCCACGAGATGAAAACTAGACGATCACGATTACAAAGGGTAAGTAATGTCGACCATTTTGTTTGAAATATTTGAAAACAGGGCGGGATAACCTCAAATTCAAATCAGATTTCAGAGCGGAAAATCAACAAGATGATCATGACAGACTAGCTGATATTTCAAACGTCAAAGAGGTTCTTCTTTTTAAATCATTCAGTTAAGGGGGCCACATTACAGAAACGCAAGACGCAGGATCTCCATTTTAAAGGTAGGTTGTAGGTTACACTACAGATATGGTGCCGTAGTGTCCAGGATTTAGGTGTGTTACATCACAATTGGTTGTATAATAATTTATAAGTCTGTCCTACATCAACTTTAAAAAAATACCCCTAATTTCTTATTTCAAAAATTCAAACTTAAGGCTATTGAAAACTCTATAGTTGGTCCTTCTAGTTTTTGAACGTACTACAAAATTAGTACATAAGAGTTATAGGATTTCCTTGTCTCTATGTGAGGAAACGCTGGATTAAGCTGTTCTCTCCCACCTTCGAATCGCCATGAACTTCATATAAATGAAAACCGCGCGTAAAACCCCTTCGATTTCCTCTGTCGATCGGAGAAGATATCCATAAAAAATCTCAAAAAATATAGGAACCTCCCATGCCCGAGTCCTAGGTGATCGACTGAAAAACAATAAATTTTAAAACCACTTCGATACCTTTCTTTGTTCTGAGTAGTAACGTTCTACAACAACTTTGATAACATTGTCAAAAACCGTTCGAACCTCGGATCAACTACGAAACTTCGACTTCGCACGGACTCTCTTACATGCAACTCTGTGGAATACAGGTTACCCGCACTCGCACCGCGTCTTCCACATATTAAAAAAAAAACGCCAATTAAACACAATAAACGTCTCTATTATTATTATTATTCTCATTATTATTTCAGCCTCGAATATCCAAGAAACTTCCATACGGAGTCTGTTCAAATCAGTACCCGTTGAATACAGGCGATCCACACACGGTGATTGTCTGTTTAATAGGCAGTCAATTATTTACTGTTATATCTAGTTTCCATCACCAACAATTTATTTGTGATTTAGTTGTTTGATTTTTATATTTTCAGTTTTATCTATCATTCTGTGAGATATTTAGTTAGTACACCTACATATTATAAATTTAAACAATATGTATGTAAGTACTTACTTCTTTTCTTATGAGTAATTCTCGATGACCGTGAAAGATATCAATGCCTTGATCTTACAACAAAACCCTGAGATATGAAAACTGTTCGCAGTTTACGCAAACGCTAAAAGCGAATTCATTTCCATGTTCCCATTATGATCTGGGGCACGAGTCCCGGGGCATTGCATAACATGCAAGGGCCACATTGTTTAGTAAACGTAAAAGGATGGGGGCGGGTTTCGGCGCAATAAAACTAGAATATACTGCGTTGGGAAACAATGCCGACAGCTAAGTTCATGTGCCCTCGAATTACTGGGGGTGTATAATAATTATTGTCCTATACGGGTGGTAATCTCTAATTATTATTAAACTCATTTTAAATCATATATGTATAAAGAAAACTCAAATAAGCAGGTAGCTCTCTAATTTTGGGAATTTTATTGATAAGAGCGCGGATGGTGGCGCTTTCGGTTGTTCGAATCCCAGCTCGGCTTGGTCGTTTGTAGACCTATTTATTTCTCTACAAATGTGTCTGTGGCTAAATGAGCTCGTTCTCAAAGCCAAATTACCAGACTGGAGCGACTATGTACACAGTTAAGACCCATGCTATGCTCCCTCCTTTTACATGAAAAAATTTATAATTAGTCTTGATAGATAAGACTTTAACATAAAATTAAAATTATAGAGGTCATTAGGAGAACCGTGACTCAGTAGCTGAGTACCCCGTTAGGCCCGAAGACTATGCTTGAAGTATTGAAGATCAACCCACCAATTAATATCTTCATTATGTTTCTGGAGCTACAGTGATATTCTCTCTATACGGACAATTATTAGTGACGTAGAACCGCCATTTTGTTTTTCAAGGTCACAGTACTGAATCTAAACAAACCGTGTTTTACAATTAATTTGATTAAGGAAAATTTTGACTTTTACAGGTAAGTTCAGGCATTCTTTCTTACATAATTGTTACCAAAAAATAACCTCAAAGTTTCTTACATTAATTTATTAACGTGGTTTTAATTGTTTTTTTTTTATAGAACGATGGCTTCAAAACATATTATTATCTCTATGAGTATTGTTCTGAGCTTTTTCAAAGAACACATGAAGCAATTTGAACGTGGGGAAAATGCCTACAGTAGTGGACACGTTGTGGACTTCCGCTTTGAAGGAGACCTGCATCCAGGTCTTTTAAAGGGGAAAGTACAGGCTAGCATGAAAAACAAAAAATATGATGTTGAAGTAAGCTACATTTTGACTGATTTTTAATTAGATATTTGTAGGTATCGGTTGATTTGAAACAGGAAACAATCACCGATGTTAAATGCAGCTGCCCACGGGGGCAAGTTGTGTGTCACTATAATGTAAGCAGCACCGAAAGAGGTTTGGAATGCATCGGGACCTTCGTCCAGAAGTGAACAAGAAGTCAGGAAGTTGTCGGACATATATCCGCCAAGCAAACCAAGTTACGAGCCTGTCAGTCGGCTCGCCACTGACGAAAAAATTATTGCCTTCAAGAAGGATTTGACGGGCAATATAATAGGCTTTTCTTGGCTTCTACAACCAGAACCAAGTGCCGAATATTTCATAATACTACAAATCGACGACATCATAATGTCTCCCGAGTATTTAGCAGCAATCGACCAAAGTCAGTATTTTATTGACAAAAATTATGTTGATGGAACGACGCGAGATTTACTTAGTGCTTGCATACAACAACAGGGCAAGCCGAGCGTCTACTACCGTCTCCCCCATCTCAGTGCTAGGTGCTTTTGGTTTCAACCCACAGGCAAAATATCCTCCAACGAGTCCGGCCTAAGCGCTCTAGCACTGTGGAGGCGGCAACCACAAGGCCTCCAGCCAACGAGAGAGACCAGGAGATCCAAAAACTGCAAGAGTTAGTTCGGAAGCAGACGGTGCTGCTGAACTCGTTCATGCAACAGCAGAGCATCTTGGATGAAACCCTCCTGAGAGCTGCCAGCAGATCTACAGCAGAGCCCCCTGCCAGTCCGGCGCCCCGTGGTCAAAGCTTGCAACAGCACGGAGATATGGCCTGTTCGGCACCAATGGAAGGGAACCAGAGCCAGTTTCCTGCTCGACCTGGGAAGTCATCAACGCCATGCTCGGGAGCTGAAGTGGTAACGAATAATAATGAATTTGTAAGTACGAATACTTTTAATGATGAATCAACAAGCGATTGGAAGCGGGTCCCTTTAGCTCTAACCTCACGATCCAGCGTCACCACCGTGGAGCGACCTATTTTTCGGTCCACGGAACGACATAACCCAGTAATGTTCATCGGGCGCGTTGAGAAATATGCTAAATCTCTTGAGGCCTCACCTGTCGAGACTCTAGAAATTGCTATAAACTGTTTAGTGAGCGCCGCCGCCGATTGGCGAGATATACAGGAAGGGTCGTGGAATAATTTTACGGATTTTAAGGAATCTTTTCTAAATTATTATTGGTCTGAGGAACGACAGCACCAGGAGCGTATACATTTGGGTAACATGAAGTTTTCTTTTGACAAAAACGCAACCTTTTCAGATTACTTCCTGAGGCAAGTCAATGCTTATAAATTCCTCCTCCTCCCTATTTCAGAGTAGCTGATTCTCTCGGAGGTCATGAGACAGTTTCCTATGAATATAAAATCTTTGTGGGCTACGCAAGCCGACCATTCACTTACAACCCCCTTGGAGTTTCTCAAGCGACAGGTAACCGGAAAAGGTCCACGAAACCCAGTCTCGAATCACGTTGTTAATGCCGAATTAGTTCGCTGCGGGTCATCAAGAAATAGTTTTTATTATTCGAGGGATGACGACCCAATAGAAATAGATGTGGCTATTCCACCCCCAAATGTTTAGGGAAAACATCAGTCGGAAAACTAGAACGAAAGATGCAAGGAGTGGCTGTCTTTCCGATATCTTTCAAAATCGCTCCGTAAATTATTTCCCGTTGATTAAATTTGTTCCGGAAGGTGATTGTAGTGTTGACTCTCAGGATTGGCATTGTAATTTTCCTATGAGGCTTTCTTTTTTGGAACCAATAAGTTTCTGCGATCAGAAAGTTTTATATGGATGTGGCTTAGGAATACTTTCAAGGATGGGCTGGGATTTTGGTACCAATTAGGCTCCCACAACACCGGTATTACGGTGCCTTTGGAGTTTTTTCGTTCTGAAAATGTTTTCCCGGAGTTTTTGTTTCAACGAACCATCGCTGATGTATCTGGATACTCAATAATTGCCCTGGCCGAGGGTTCAGAGTCAATGAAACCGACGTAGAAGAAATCCTTATGCTACTCTCTTCCTCATCTTGTTATCGTTTTTATAACAACACAATGCTAATCCTTGTCGACTCAGGGTGTGAGGTGACGTGCATAAGCGAAGAATATTTCGACAGGCTAAAACTTGTTTCGCCTCGCGATGGGACAGCTCAGTAGGTACTAGAATCCGTTTCCAGGTTTGGCTCGAGTTCACGATACCGCCCGTTCTACATCGTTTCGAACATACATTTCTGGTTGTCAAGAACCTGGTTAGACCCGTGATTCTAGGAACTGACTGGTTTTATGTGTGTTGCTCTGTCTTTTATTTATTGGTAGTAAACGGTTCGCAAAGACTAACGGTCAAAAAATGTTACCATAACATAAGAGATTGAGTTTTCTCAGCCTTCAACGCCCAAGCAAATGCTTGTTTAAAATATGTCGTCGTTTCGTTATAGGTTTTCTTTTCTATTTTCTTTTCTAGCTGTTCCCCTTTAGAATCTTCAGGGCGGGAATTCAACACGTTACAGATTTAGTACCCATGACGCAAAATCATAGCATAGGTTAGAGAGGGAGTTACACTATAGGAATTGGTGCCGTGACCAGGATATAGTTTAGTTTAGATTAGATAGGACGTTAAATTACAGATTTGGTGCGCAGGATGCAAGATCTTATTTATTAAATGTTATACTACACATATTTGCATAATCAAGACTTGTTTTATCGGTCCTACGCATTTTTTACTTTTTACAAGTTTTATGGCATTGAAATAACACAAACAAATTTTTCAAGAGGAATGCCTAAAAACCATAAAAATACACTATAAATGCGTATAATCTGATTATGTTTCGTCGAACAGCAAGTTCGGTAACCCAGAACTGCGACCTCCACGTTAATGACACTTGTGCATGCAACAGGAACGTGCCTTATCTGATATCTCCCTCATCCTCCATTCTTCCACCCTGCATTGTGGACTAGCATGGAGAGAAGTGTTTGCTTGCCTTTGTTTGAGACCGGTCTCCTTTCTAATGAACTACTGATACCTATAAGATCCATTCTGGATCCTATTTTAGATCCAGAAATTACTTTTTGCAAGCAACTAACAGACACTAACTACTTTAGTAGTTTATTGGCACCTGAATTCAATCTGACCAGGTTACTGACTCAAACGGATGTATTGATTTTCAATAACTAGGTGACTAATTTTCAAGAGTGTGACCTCTATTGCGAGTGTAATTAACTTTTTGCAGGGATCATGTTTTATAGACCGCTCACATTAATGAATTTTATGAACGTGTATCGAGTATTTTACTAGGTACTCAATTAAACCGAAGTTCATAATTTGGCTAAAGCTAAAATTGAATTGCATGTATACTACTGGACATTTTAAATTGTGAAGGAAAATTGTGAAAGAAAGCTTTCATGAAATTTCAAGCTCAAAGTAAATGGAATTATCTCTCATGAAATACTCAGATACCTAACAGAACTAAAAATACAGGTAGTGGTTTAATTAAAAAAATAACTCCATTACAATAATTGTTTTTCATGATTTGTGAGAAGATACGAAACCTCGAAAGTAACGTAATAACAACAAAAATTTCTATTACAAACTTCACCATATAAATTCCAAGCCAAAAGAATTTAATTTCCTGCAGTATTAATTTTTTTGCAAGAGAAAACGTTAAACGAAATGTGATGTTAGAAAAGTATTTGTTTAAGCAGTATCAGCGTAGGTATACGAGCGTGACTAGGTCTAAAAAGTTTTCAAGTGTTTTGTTTCCTTAATTTCAGAGAAGAGTTTTCAATTAAGAATTGTTTATTTTGCAGGGATTCTAAGAGTTAATTTCAAACCGTCCTAACTAAAATACCAAGATTTGAATTGGAAGTTATCCCTTTATTATGGTTGCCATGTTTTTCATGTTTATATAAAATTTAGGTGTAAAAAAATATAAAAGCTGTTATTAATCATACTGGAAACGATCAATTGTTTTTTTTTTTAAGAAAAGTATCAAAATTTATTTTTTGACCTATTGTAACGTCGAAATATAACAATACTCCTTAATCTCACTTCTGAGTCAATAGACCACTCGCCACTTACATATAGACTCAGCAGTCTAAATACACAGCACTAAACATAGGCCTATTAAATTCACTTAAGTGAATACTCAAGTGGCGGCCCAATATTATCATTATATACGCAACTAAGAATTTTATACTTGCTGATTTATCACTTGTTTTACCTTTCGAATTACCAAGCGCCGTAGCCTTGACCCTTGGCCGTATTTTAGAATTACAGCAAAGGAAGTAACGCGTAACATGATACTTAAGTCTAATAACCGGCGTGAGTGGTTCAAATTGAAAGTAGTAGGGGTAGTAGAAGCAGATAGATTCTCTGCCGGTTGGGAGCTGAACTGTCCAGGACGGCTATTCTCGAGTCCGTGGGAGTCGATTCTCTTGTGCGAGTTCACATGAAAACCGGTCAACAGTATTCTTGAACGAGTCGTTCGTTCGCTTCACATGGCAATCTAGGGAACTAACTTCCCACACTTATTTACATGGAAAGTGTGACTGCTCCCACGTGAAAAGTGGAAAAAGTGTGGTTGCAAAGAATTGTTGAAGTGTGGTGAAAAAAGAATTGCAAGCGATTAGGCACAGGGTGAGTCATTTCAATCTTCTGACCCGGATATCTCTGTTGGTAAGCCAGATACAAAAAAATTGTAAAGACAAAAGTTGTTCAAGACGATGGGGGTCATCTGACTGTACTAATGACTTTGACCTTGTGGATCACTTCATGGTCATTTGAAGGTAAAGGTTGTTTTTTAAATAGGATATTTTTGTTTTTTCATATTCTCCGGGAAACTCCAATAAGAATGGTTTTTATAGTTGCAGTTTAAAATGAGCAGGTATAAACAACTGAAAATCGCAGTTTCTCATTTTAAAAGCAGTGTAAGTAGGTACATCGGAAACGGCTCCAACTATCGGAAAACGGCTTTACATGTCCCTATACCAATTTTTCATGTAGTATCCTATTGTATGGAAGAAATTTTTATACAGAGTGATTAAAAATCTGGTAATTTTCTTCACTCTGTATTAAAAATAAAAGAATAGGCTGTTTAAAAAAAATCTTAACGAGAATGTGCAGCGTAACCAACAGTTTATGAAACTTCCCATCAGTGCAGTTTTATATCTCGCTAAACAAGAGTTTGCATTTCTTGGTAACCTCGAGGGTACACGTTATCCACTAATAGAGGTAATTTCAAAGAATGATTGGACCTTTTAGTATCGAGATCGAGAAGTCCTTCTGAGATACAACAGCATTATATAGAGATTGTACCTGTGTTTGCCGGCATTTCTAAGACAATTTAAAATTAACTGATGATTATTAATCAGTTATTATTAATCAGAAATCATTATTAATTTCTGAATATATGAACCAATATGTAGAAACTTCTTCTGAGAGTCAAAGTGAAGGATTCCTGAATAAATTGTCAATTTATTCAAAAATCAACAAATTCAATGACTTTGAATTTACAGTATTCATAATAACTTTTAATGACATTTTTGAACTGACGGGTGTACTTTTCGATGTGGTACAGATGAAATCATTTGACATCAATTTCTGCGTCTCGCAAAAAAAAAAAAAACCGCAGAATCTAAATAGCAGAAGAAAGCTTGTGTTAAATTAAAATACATTAAAAAAAAACATTTAATACATTTAAAAAAAACCAATAACGTTTTCTGAATGACACAACCCTAATGGTATGATAAAGATAGAGACATCGATGTTTCACTAGGTATTTCCAGCTCATCAGTCTAACATATTATCACCACCAGAGTGTACCGCCACAGAAAGAAAATCAACCTTCTTAGATAATCATTTTATAAAAATTTTCTCTTCCGCCTTCTTCTTCAAATAAGGCGGCACCCCAGTGGCGAAGCGTCAATGTAATCGTTGTAATCGCCGATTACAGTTGAAAAATAGCAGATTGTTTCCAAAAATTTTTTAACTTCTCACAAAAAAAATTCAAATTTCTTCAGAAAAATTATCGATAAACATTTTAAACTTATCTGTCTCTATACCTATTATGATAATTTTTATTAAATCGCCAGTCAGACCGGGGTGAGTCATGTAAGCGCTGGCTTTTTCGATTACTTCAAAGCGATAGTAGGTGGACTATGGACCCGTACATCTGGTCGCCAACTGGGTATTACTACAGCTTAATAACCGACCCTAAACTTGCTCTGGTAATCGCCACAGCCCAGCGATTATTATAGTCTAGTCTCTATACCTAGTCTGTTCACCTTTGCTTTCCTCTCCCTCACTTTCGTTATTCTTTTGATTTTGAATTTGGTCATTTCAAATTATTAAACTGTTCGTGTGTGAGCTTGAAAGTTTCAAATTTAAAAACTCGCTTCATTATTTTAGTGCGTGAGTGCTTAAAAATAATATTTTATTTTTTTGTTTAAAAGGTAATTTTTCTCATGTTCTCAAATTATATATTATTCTTCAGTTCTAATGCAGGTATGTTTCTTTTTAGTGTTGTAATATTCTCAGAATAACACTCTTATTATAATGGAAAACGCAAGTAATTCAAAAACCACTGATACTTCTTGTGGATGTATTCTAGAAGATTTATTCAAGCGCCCATTTAGCCAATTAAGTTTTTCCCAAAAACAATTAATTATCAGTCAGGGAAGACCTACCCCACATTTAACTGATATGTCTGTAGTTTCCAAAGACAAGAAAAAAACATACAGCCGTCATTTCAAGGAGAGTTGGTACACGGAAATTCAGTGGTTGTCCGGCTGTAAACATTAAAAAAAAATGTTTTGTTGGCCGTGCGTTTTATTTTGTCCTGAAGAAAACATTTGGAACAAATCAGGTGTTAGTGACTTGAATAATTTCCAAAATTTAAAAAAACGCCATGAAGCCCTGTCAGCCCACATCACAGCTTCAATGGCACTAATCAAATTTGGCAAAACTCGAATAGAGTTTTGTTTAAGTGAAGCTTTTAAGAATGAGGTGCAGAAGTTTAATGAAAATGTGAAGTTAAATCGGCATATTGTCAGCCGTTTAATTGATGCAGTCTGTTTCCTTGGCTTGCAAGAACTTGCTTTTAGGGGCCACAATGAAAAATCTGATTCCGATAATAGAGGGAACTACATAGAGCTTTTACATCTTTTATCTCAACAAGACGAGAGATTGAAACATCATTTAGAAAATTCTAAGGTCTTTTCTGGAACTTCTAATGATATACAGAATGATTTAATACAGTCTGTAAGCCTTTTTATGACTGATGAAATTAAAAATGAAATAAAGGCTTCTTCTTTCATATCAATTATTATGGATGAAACTACAGACGTTTCCAACATATCCCAGCTCTCAACGGTTTTTCGATATGTTACAGAAGAAGGAAATGTTCAAGAGAGATTTTTGAGATTTGAAAATGTAAGTCAGGACCGTACTGCAATTGCTTTATCTCAGTTAGTATTTAAATACATTGAGGAGTTTGGATGCAGCGAAAAAATTATTGCCCAAACGTATGACGGAGCAGCAGTAATGGCTGGTGAACATAGCGGGCTTCAGACACTGATCAGACAAAAATATAAACAAGCTATTTTTGTTCATTGCTACGCCCATAAGTTGAATTTAGTTTTGAAACAGTCAGTCGATCACATTCGGGAATGTAAAGTATTTTTTCAAACGCTTTCTGGTTTTGCTTCATTTTTTTCAAAATCTTCTAAACGATCAGCAGCCCTTGACGAGGTAGTCAAAAGACGATTTCCTACCATAGCACCCACTAGATGGAAGTATAATAGCAGGCTTGTAGAAGTAATTTCAACTATTAAAACTGAGCTGATCGAACTCTACAAACAAATGGCCAGTGACACTGGTGAATGGGATGGTGAAACTAGAGCTTGTGCTAGAGGCTTTCAATATAGTCTCGAAGAATTTAATTTTAATTTTTTGTTAAATATATTTTTTCGAATTCTTCCAAGAACCGATATTTTATTCGACATTCTACAAAAAAGAATATATGATATTAAATTCTGCTTGGGCAAAATTGAAGAGTTTAAACATTTTCTTATTGATCTTAGAAATGAGTTTGAGGTAATATGGTCTGATGTTCATTCAAAACTTCCGAACCCACAAAATAAGAGACAGCGTATCACGAATATTGCTGATGACAAAGTAGCTTCATATCGGCGTCTTTATTACGAAATAATTGACGTCATATTGCAAAATACATCAGACAGATTTTGTAATATGAGTCAACTAGAATTTTTGGCACTTCTTGACCATCAGCAATATGAAGTCTACTCAAAAAAATTTCCCGAGACTGCATTCAAGTCATTGTTGGGATTATATGGCAACTACTTTGAAGTTTCTAAGTTAAAGGCTGAATTGTCAGTTCTGTATTCTTCAGAAGAATTTTCAAAATTGCTAATTTTTAAGCTACACGAGTACCTTCAAGTTAGTGGAATCTCTACAGCCATGCAAGAAGTTGCGAAGCTTTCAAAATTGATTTTAACCATTCCAGCTACAAGTTCTTCGGTTGAGGCTTCATTTTCAGGTTTAAAAAGAATTAAAACCTATTTAAGGAGTACTCAGTCACAAGAGCGACTATCTGGATTAGCATTAATTTCTATTGAAAAATCACTTTTGAAAAGTCTGAAGAATGATCCGGCCTTCTATGATAAAATTATTGAAATATTTTGCAGAAAAAACCGAAGAATAGAACTTAATTATAAGTAAATTTATTGTAATATTAATTGTCAGTAGGTAGGTATTAATGTTATTTTACTTACTTTTCAATAAAAAGGAAATGTATTTTTTTAAGAAATGTATAGTTTGCGTAATTTAAGAGCAGACTTTTGTGATTA
Organism: Malachius bipustulatus; assembly: GCA_910589415.1. Classification (NCBI taxonomy): domain Eukaryota; kingdom Metazoa; phylum Arthropoda; class Insecta; order Coleoptera; family Melyridae; genus Malachius; species Malachius bipustulatus. The sequence goes on along the minus strand of OU342630.1, from coordinate 85,145,663 downwards.
ATTACAAAATATTCGTTTTTTAAACTAAATATTCGTGACGTGTAAGTTTTTATTCTGATAAATAAAAATTAGTTTCAATTACTATTATTTAAATGTGGATTTAACTTTTTTCTTATTTACTATAATTGGACTTTTGTTATAAAGATTTCATAAAACAACTAGGTATAATTTAGAGTTAAGGGAAATTGCGTGACCTTGAACATTGAAAAAATTTTCGCCTGCGGCGCTTACATCATTGCGTACCTTACCTCCCTACTTATTTTATGCTTACCTCCCTGTTGCGCACCTGGCTTAAAGCGATTACAGTTACATCAATGGCACCCTTTATTTATAAAAATATATTCGTTTGAACATATCAAGCATTGGATTAACGAAAAATGAATCAACATAAAACGTCCAGCAGAGATTGCGGAAAAAGCAATCGCATTGTTCGGTCGAAAGTAATTTCCGGTGTTTCTGTCAATAGGCTGAGAATGATGTTCAACATTTTGATAGACGTGTAACATATTCATAATGAATTAGGAAAACTGATTTGAAGTACCTAAAGCTATTTAACTGACAGTTTATCAGTTTAAGGAATAGGGAAGAAGTTAATTGAATTTTGATAAAAAATATTTACCTGTCTCTTGGTAATTTAACCTACCATTTATTAGCTTGGAGATATAACGAAACTATTAATATTTAATTCAATATTAATCAATATCTAAAAATTTTAAATTATTCAAAAGTTAATCGCATTTCAAAAATAGTTATAAGTAACAAAGTAACAGCATCTATCGAGAAGGCGAAGGAAAACGGCGGGAGTATATATTTTCTGTCTGAGGTTTTCAGGATGTCTCAGTGTTTTTAGTTCCCCGGTATCGTAAATTCACCCGTCATAACGCAAATTGGTCTATATCCATTAGAACTCGATGTTCCTTGAATTTCCCTAGCAACACCATGAATATGACAAATCACCCTAAATTGATAATTCTAGCGGTATAGGGGCTACCGCTCTGTGGCTACCATTACATACGGGACATTAATTTCATTAGTCTAAGGGGCTGTAGGATGTATAAATGAAACACGACCACTCCGCCTCGCCAACCTTGGAATGTCTCAAATATTTCAATATCAAACAGAGAAGACTTGGCAGGTTAATTCGAATACCCTCGCTTGCCACACTATTAGGTATATTAACAACTTTATTAAATAAACCAAACATGAAAACAACTATACCCTTGTTACTTTGTGAAAGCTAGCTTGGAAGCGCTCCATATTGTATAAATTCTCGTCTACTTGGGCAAAATTGTTGGAATCTTGAACATTGTTTTCAAGAGAGTAAGCTAATAGGCGTATTTTCGTTTACTTAAATTAAATTCCAAAAGTTAAGCTTTGTTTTCAATATTTACCTGCACGAAAAGGAATAAAACCCACTGGTTGACTGAAGGTTTATTTGATGAGCTTTACCAATTCCCACTATATGTATAAAAATTCACTCAAAAGCAAAACACCCTCAATATATTAGAAAGTTAATGAATTCTGTTTGATAAAAAAGTTACAAAAAGACCGTTAGTAAAAAGATCTTTCCTAAAATAAGATTTTTAAGTTCCTCAAAAATATTTATAAGTTTATTTTTAGAGACATTTCGCAGGAACTGCTTAAACTTACTGTATAATTTATCACGCCCTTTTTCATAAAGTCTCTTTGATATTAAATCTGAAAGCATACTCAGATCCGTTCCTATCTGATAGCGAAACTTCCATCATAACGCACGATTTGATTATTTGGGCTTACGAAGTTGCTTAACCTCGCATGAAATCAAGTTATGGAATTATTTTCAATCCACTGGAGATGAAAGGGATCCGGGATTTATTTTATCTCAACTTCGGCACAAAAGGTGCCAAGCTGGACAGAATAAACAGACATTTATTCTTCCCTGCAAAAGGTAAACAGCAAGATAGAATTCTGAAAAGTTTTTTAATAAAAAAATATTAATAAGTCTGTAACTTTACAGAAAAATTTAATGGAAAGATAAATTATTCAGTGTTTTTGAGACGAGTTATAATAACAGTGCTTATGTAGCGAGAAATATTTAAGTTTAATTTAATTAAAAGTGGCATAAGAGAATAATTGATTTCACCAGATAGTGCGTTGTTGGCTTCCAGATAATTCAATCTAGGTAACATAGGACTGTAAAATGGAATTCGTCGTCTAATTTGTATGTTTAGTTCTATGTAAAAATCTATCACCATGATTGCAAAATTTTTAATATCTATAGGTACTTCTGCTGGCTGCTTGCTTTCTTGAAACATTATTTGCAACAGTTTCCACATTTAGTACAAAAATAACTTTTTATATTTTAATTATTTACGTAGAATTATTAAAAGAGAAAACTAAAAATAGAATTATTTTTAATTACATACTAGAAATAAAGTAACCCTCGCTGCTCTTAAAAAAATATAAGTAATAACATATTTTTATTAACAAATAAATCTACAACTCAGTAATTCTACAATGAAAAAAAACTATAATAATAATACAACAATACTTATTACTTAATTTTATTTTTTATTATAATAAAGCAAAATTAGGTACCATTTAGAAAAACTATCTTCTCTACATTACTTGGTTTAAGTCTATTCCTGCGTTCTGATACCACTTGTCCCGATTTGGAGAAGACTCATTCACTGGGGACAGAAGTTTGCTGACAATTTTGCTAAAGTGTTTTCCACCATTTTTAAGGATCATCCTTTCTTTTTATGTTTGGTTCTTTAGCAAAATTGTTTGAGGTCGATAATCGAAGTTCACCTATTCTTTGACACTTTGTTTCCATACCCCTATCTTCTTTTAATTGTTTTGACATTTCGGAGGTCAACAGTTCCTTCACTCTAAGTCAACACTTCCGTCACTGAATCCTTTTTTCTTCAACCGAGGGTCAAAATACTATCGAAATCAGGGCATTATATTCGATACGATTAAACCGCGAATCGATTCCCTTAATAACACTAGTTTTTAAGTTCGATGCGGTCATGTCCTCAACCCGAAGTCCGCCAAGATATTGTCTCAAACTTTCCACCAAAGGTATGATATTTGATACGCACACAATTTTTTCTGCACTTGTTTTGTGGGAACCCTCTTAAATGGTTTTAAGACTGTATACGTATTTTTATGTTTTCAACCCTTACTTTGTAGAATCTCTGCATACTTATTGATTATGAATAAAACACTAATGTTTTATAAAATTCTACGATATATTGATGGATGGTAGAAACGTTACACGTGTTTCGCTACTTTTCATGTAGCATCTTCAGACGTAAATAAAATTCAAATAAATAAAATAAAATAGAATTTTATTTACGTCTGAAGATGCTACATGAAAAGTAGCGAAACACGTGTAACGTTTCTACCATCCATCAATATATCGTAGAATTTTATAGAACATTAGTGTTTTATTCATAATCAATATGTATACGTATTGCTTTTAAAATCGTCCATTCATCTGCACTAAGCACTTCAACAGGATTATGTAATACACCAAGAGCTGCTTCAAGTGGTGCCTGAACTTCACAAATCCTGTCACAAATAAAACTGTCAGATGCATATATAATTAGGGAATCACATGGTATTGATCCCCGGATTAGAGTCTCTGGTATCACGGAAAAATTCAATGAAGACGACCTGCTGAAAATTATGAGAAAGAATAATTCACCTTACATTCGTAATGATTCTGTAATTAAGTTGATTAAATTTTGCCCTACTAAACGAAATGATAGTGTGTTCCAGGCTGTTTTTCGGGTCGATAAATCAACATATGAAAGGATGATCAAGGCGGGCAGTATACTAATCGGTTATGATATATGTCGCGTATTTGATGCCGTTGAAATCTATCGCTGTTTCAACTGCAATGAATTCCACCACTCGTCCAAACACTGCCAGAAAACATGTACCTGTCCGAAATGCGGCGGAAGCCATGCTATTAAGGAATGTAAGTCATCCTATTTAAAATGTTCTAACTGTTCTAAATTAAAGGGTAGTAATATTTCCACTAATCACGCTGCCTGGGATATCAATAACTGTACTGCATATTTACAAGCCAAAGATAAAATGCGAAATGATATTCTCTCGGGTCAATAGCAATCAACGCGGGTCTCGATGTCATGCCCATGTCCCTTCTCCACCTGCTGATCTCGATCGGCAGGGGTCCGCGACCGCCTCCGCCACAAATAATTTGTTTATTTATTATCAAAACTACCGTGGTTTGCGAACGAAAACAAGGGAAATGTATAATTCTCTGTCGTCGTGCGAATACGCGATAGTTTGCCTCAGCGAAACTTGGCTCAATGATTCAATTCAGGACGGTGAAATATTCCCTAGTAAATACACCGTATTTAGACGTGATAGATGTAGTGATCGGCTGTTTAGAGGCGGAGGTACTCTTTTAGCTGTCAGAGATGATCTCTCGTGTGGGGCGTTGGATTTGAATAATCTCACTGGACTCATATCGCCACTAATTGATGTAGTAGGTGCTAAAGTCTCCTTATCGCACAGATCGGTCTATATCATTGTAGTCTATATCTCGCCCAATGTGTCGCTTTATGACCTTGAAGTACTGTTCGACGGTATCTTAAACCTAGATTTTGTTTACTCAAATTACACAGTCATTGTTGGCGATTTTAACATTAGCAATTATGCCTCCTGCCTAGATTTGTCGGTCACCGATAGACAAGTGACGTGTCTTTTGAATTCTTTATGCACGCTGGATTATATTCAATATAATTTTGTTCGTAATGGTAGTGATAGAATTCTCGACCTTGTTCTGTGTAACGAAAATTGTGTTGTCGATAAGGCTGATGAAGTTCTAATCCCTGAGGATGCCCACCACCCTGCCATTACAATTTCTCTAAACTTGCACTCCGGGAAACAAGAAAAACTGTTCCCAAATGCAACACTGTGCAACTATAATTTCCGCAAAGCCAACTTTCCACTATTGTACGATACACTGCTGAATACTGCATGGAGTACCATAGATGCTGTCGATGACGTTGATGAGGCTTGCTCTATGTTCTACAATATCCTTTACGAAGTTTTAGATAGATGTGTGCCTAAGTATACTAAACGTCACAACTCTAGATATCCCCCCTGGTTTACAACGACGATAATCCGAGACCTGCGTCATAAGACTCTCTTCTGGCGTCAATACAAACGAAAAAATGACCTATTAGCTTACTCTAAGTTTTCACACCTACGTCGTCAGATAAAGATTGACATCGATCTAGCTTACAAGGCCTACATAACTCGTACCGAAAACACAATTAAAACCGACCCATCTAGGTTCTGGGCATATGTAAAAAACAATAAATCGTCGTCCTCCATGCCAAGCACAATGCATCTTAATGATTCCTGCCTTAGTAATCCCACAGACATACTAAATGCATTTGCAAATTATTTTAGCGAGTCTTTCTCCACGCCCATTACCACAATGCCGCCCGACAACTTAAATAGTGATACTTCTGTATTTTTACCATCCTTTACCGAACATGACGTAACAATAGCATTGAAGAGGTTAAAAAACAAGTTCACAACAGGTCCGGACGGTATCCCGGCATTTCTTCTGCGTGATTGCTCTGACATCTTCGCAGCACCTCTTGCTAAGATCTTTAACCTTTCACTGAAATCGCATACTTTCCCATCCATTTGGAGGCGTTCTAAGATCTGTCCAGTTTTTAAAAGTGGCGATAAATGTCTTGTCCGCAATTACAGACCGATCAGCATCATCTGTAACTTTAGTAAAGTCTTTGAAATTCTAATCCATGATGCTGTCAGCCATAGAGTTCACAGTCATATTTCCTTTTTTCAGAGCGGTTTTGTTCCGGGGAGGTCTACGGTTACAAATTTGGTCTGTAAGACACAGTTCATAGCTGAGACGCTCGACTCCGGATCTCAGGTGGATGTTATCTATATGGACATATCAAAGGCTTTCGACCGAATGGACCATGCCTTACTGATCCATAAATTAGATGCTTTTGGATTTTCTCCTGATTTTGCAAATTTTATAAAATCTTATCTCCGCGAACGTAAATACTACGTAGTGTATAATGGGTTCTCATCGAGAGATTATGTATCAACATCAGGGGTCCCACAGGGATCGATTTTGGGTCCTCTGTTATTTTTAATTTTTATAAATGATATAGTTCCCCGCCTGAATGTCCGGTGTCTGCTGTTCGCTGATGACCTAAAAATATTTACAGTAGTTGACAGTGTTGAGAGCTGTGGGCTTCTTCAGCAAAATCTGCTCAAAGTGCTTGATTGGTGTCAGCAAAATAATTTAGACCTAAACGTAAATAAATGCAGTGTCATGTCGTACAGTAACTCTCGTGCTCCGTTTTTGTTTAATTATAACATTCATGGCACTACTATACAACGATCTGATACAATTCGTGACCTTGGTGTAATTTTTGATAAGAGACTATCATTTTCGGCACACGTCGAGACCGTGGTGAAAGAGGCATTAAAGACGTACGGCATGATCACGCGTATGTGTAGGGATTTTCACGATGCAGAAGCGATTAAAGTCATCTTCTGCGCATACGTAAGATCAAGGTTGGAATATGCGTCAGTGATTTGGTGTCCCGGGTATCAGTCTCATGCTGAAAGATTGGAAAACGTCCAACGACGTTTTTTAAAATTCTTACATTTTAAAGTTCACGGTACCTACCCTCCAATCGGCTTTCCGCAGCATATATTACTGGGGGCATTTTCCCTATCTTCCCTTTTAGACAGAAGGCATTACTTTTTACTTGTATTTATGTATAAACTATTGAACAATATCGTAGACTGTCCGTCCTTTCTTGAACGGCTTAACTTCGTTGTTCCTCGGCCGGCCTCGCGACTTAATCAAATGTTTTACTTGCCTACACCGCATACTAATATACTAGCTTTTTCTCCACTTTACACCATGTAAAAACTTTGTAACGAAGCCTCAGATGCGCTTGATATACTGGGCTGCAGCCTTGGTCATCTAAAGCGTTCCGTTGTCCATTGATGCTCACTATGCATTCCGTTTGGTATTAACTATGTTATATTTTATATTTCATGCTGTTATTTTTCCTGTATTTTTTTTGGGCTTGTCCCGTTATACAGTGTAAACTAAAATAAATAAATTAAATAAATAAATTAAATCCTGCTAAACATATAATAATTATGTAGAATTCCAACGAGTAACAACATCGTTAATTAATTTAAATTTTTTTGCGACATTTGCACTTGCATAGATGAAAGCGTTTCTGTAGCGGAAGTGCTGCGATGGAAGTATTCACAATTTTTTTCACTTTTTTCTGCAGTGGTTCCATAATTTTTAGTGCATCTTGAACAATAAGGTTGATGGTACGTGCCAGGCATGGTAGGTGGGAACAACCTGTCAGTTTTATTGCTCCTGTAATATTTCCCACATTATCAGTACAGCCTGAAGGTTTTCAGATATTTCTTATTCCTGTAAAATGGTTAATAATTTGTTTCTAAGGGTTTCAAAGGTGTATTTTTCTGTGAAATGAAAGCAACCCAACAATATTGTTTTTATTGACCAGTTCTCATCGAAGTAGTGTGAAGCCATATATTAGGCAGCGCATTAATACGTCCATCGAGTTCGTCCAGCATCCTATAGATTTCCGCGATCTGGCCCTTACCGTTAGCATCTTCGTTAGCGAAAATTATTTTCTGGAGTGAAATCTGTGAAAATTATAAAATTTAATTGATTGTATCAAGTATCACTAGAATATAATAGGATCTGATGATGTGTCAGTATATTTGAACTATACCCCACGGGTCAATCTGCACTGTTCACGGTCTGTAAACAAATTCTGATTGTACATGGTTACTATTTCTGCTAAACGTAGCTTTCTCTAACATGCTTCTATAAGCGTCAGTAACCAAATCCCCCGATGACTCCATTTTACTGTAAATCATTGCCTGAGTAATGTATTCGTATAATTGTGTTACTGTCCAATTCAAATTATTCAACTACAGACAGGTCGGTATATCGCAAAATTTAATTGTTGGTGTTCTAGATGGTAATCCCTCTCAGAGTTATCTAGTAGCTTGTAATAAATTAGAGCAAACAAACAATCTAACCATCACAAGATTCGTTTACGATTTTTTAACGCGCCTATATTTGCCTGATCCATTACCGTTGGTATCTGAAGCGCAATATAACAGTAGATAGATTCAGTAATTAATTAATTAATTAGATTCGTAACGGGGCGAAAAAAAATTTCAAAATTAATTAATTAAGTCACACACACATGCCCGCCGCGTTAGCGGCCCAGGCTCTACGATCCCACGTTCGTTCACTATTTTTTTCTCGCAAAGCTCATCTCTCTTTCTTTTTTTTAACTCTTAACTTTTTTCAATCACCTTTTTTACTTTTTTCCTTTTTCTTTTTCATTTAATCTTCTTTCTCTGCACCCTCACCCTTTCCCTTTCCTTGCTTTCGATATTTTTTATTAAACAACCGAAGAAAGGTAAAAGTAAAAGGATAAAGTATTTATTTGAAAAAAGAAATATGTAATACTATTCATACACAACGATTTATTTATAAAAACAAAATATTTATTTATAAAAATTTCCACTATTCACGCAACCTTTGAAAAATTTTTTCTTTTTATTTTAATTTTTTTTCCACTGCATTTACCTTTTGCTATCACGAAAACAGATATGTTTTTACTATTTTTGTGTATTTTTTTTGTTATGATCTTATTTGCCCATGAAAGGGATTTATATTTTGTATTTCTGTTTTAATAAAACGAGGCAATTTATATGCTAGAAGCCCGTTTTCTACTCACATGTACATAAAAAAAATGAAGAAATCGTTTCATCGTTTATACACGAATCTGCTTGGGAGCTTATGGAAAAAACCGGAAAGGAAGAAGCCAGGTTAGCGATTGAGGACGGACGAGTAGACAACGACAATATTCCGTTGAATACAGTGATCGCGGATGGAGCTTGGAGTAAGCGTTCATGTAGAGTGAATTATAACGCAGCTTCTGGTGTCGGTATAATTGTAGGCCAACGGACTGGAAAAGTTATATTTTTAGTCATAAGAAATAAACACTGTTGCGTACGTGCAAGAGCGGCTACGAAGAAATGCAATACACCTATGCACAAATGTTTCAAGAACTGGGACCGTCCGTTAGCTGGCATGGAAGCAGACATTGTCATAGAAGGCTTTATGAGAAGCATCGAAATGTATAATGTAAAATACGCCTTGCAGGCGACGGTGACAGTAGTATAACGAAAAAGCTAGCCGAAGCACGTCCTTATGGCAGTCGACTAGTACAGAAAATAGAATGTAGAAATCATTTGCTACGCAATTTCTGTACAAAGCTCAGAGATCTTCCACAGAAACGAGTGAGTACAAAGAAAGTATCTGTCCCAATAGTTCAAAGGACTTCTTTGAGCAATGCAGTTAAGCGTCTACGCAATGGAGTGCACTGGGCCGTTAAATTTTTGTTGGAAAATCATGATGCCCCATGCAGAAAAGATGCAACATCTTGAAAAAGACATTTTAAACGCTCCCAGTCATGTTTTTGGAGATCACACTCAAGAAAATGCAAGGAATCTGATTCCAGATATGTAAGCATCAGGTATGTACCAAGACATGATGGTAGTGTTCGACAGGGTGGCAAGGAGTGCAGAGAGTTTAATGTTAAACATGTACAATAATGGAGCAGAATCTTATAACTCGATAGTTGCAAAATTTGTTGGTGGAAAAAGAATAAATTTCTCAATCAACGGTTTATACCAGACAGGATGTGAAGTTGCCTCCTTGGCCTATTATAATGCGGGAGCAGGACAGATACCTCGATATGTCCATAAAAAATCTGTATAGGTTTTAGTCCTGGAAAATACACGAAAAAATGTATGGCTAGTATACAGCAGAAAAGGACGTGGAAAACGGTCAGAAAGAATTTTCTTTAACGAATCTTCATTTTCACAACGAAAAAAGAACGTGATTGCAGAACCAGCAGATTCTGAATATGGCGATGTTCAAGAATAAGAAGAACTCAGTGTCGAAGAATGTGAAACCAAAGAGAATGAATTTTTGTTAATGTTGGCCAAAAACTACGAGGAAAGAGAATTTATTAAAATTAATACAATTGGACGAATTAATATGTTGTGGAGACAAGGAAGATCAATTAGATTAACCGCCTCAAATTTTGTTAATATTTGCAAAATGAGATCTACAACGCATTGTGCTAGTATTTTGAAGACATAATTGCTGTACTCCAAGTTCTTCGGAAATGAATCAACCCGCTGGGGACAGTATCATGAGATGGTTGCTCTGAACTTTAAACTGCAGGTCAAAGAATGTGGCTTATTCATAGATAGTTTTCATAATTTCTTAACTGCTTCTCCCGATTGTTCAATTGGAGAAGGTATAGTGGAAGTAAAATGTCCCGCTAAAGCTTCTTCTTGTTCAGTGTGTGACGATCCGAGATTGTAAGAATGTAAAATCTTGAAGAGCTACATTTAAAGCTCAGTCGACATAGGTTATTGTGATTGGAGAATATTTGGATAATGAACGACATACTTCAACGGGTTAACATTTTACCTGAAAGAAGTTCAACGAGTTATAAGTTCAACAAGCAGAGAGGAATAACCACTGTGAGTTTTTAGCCTGTTAATAGTGCTATTTAATCCATTTTCTTAATTGTTTTTCAAACGTACATTTGATGAAGCAGAGTAGTGTTTGGTTTACCAATGAATGCCAATTTAGCTTAAGGTACATATTTTACTGTGTCTATTAAAAACAGTTTCACATAGGAAGGCCAACTACCAGGGCTCGCGCTTGTAATTTATTGATCTAATATTTGATTTAGCTCTGAATTTTTGTTCGAGTTGATCACTGGAAAACACTCATTAATTTTTAAAGGACCCACCTCGCAAATAAAAATATTATGTAAGTATCGGTAACGGGAAAGAGTTCAACCAGAAATAAACTCAGGTTGATTCCCGTTCCACTACAAGTGCAACAGGCGATAACAGAGAAGAAAATTCTCTTTGCGGAAATTCGTGATGGTGTAGCTATATTATAAAATGAGTATCGTCGTGGCTGCCTTTAACGGTTACTAATATAATAATTACTACTTACCTACTACTATTAATAGATTATTGTTATTGTCGTGTTGGGTTTAGGCTCCAAAATCGCACCCTAATCAGTGTGATATTTTCCATTCTTCTCGTTTAGCATCTTTTATTGTGAAATTATTATTACCTATTAATTGTTCTTCTATAAAGTTTTAGAATACGCTCGTTTAGTGGCGACCTCATCAGCACAAGAGTGGGGGGTGTTGGATGCCAACAAACCAAACCTCCATAAGGTTTAACACGGGAAGAATTTTCAAAGTGATATAAAGTTTTTGATTTTCGTATTTAACCTTTGAAAAGGTATGTATGACATCAGTATGACCCTCCAATAAGTCTGGTAAAACAAAATTATTAGAATGTTATTTAAAAATGGTAAATTATTGATTTCTTTGTAATAACGTAACCTCAAAAACATCAATTTTCAGTTTGTACATTTTAATCAAGGCAAATTAATGATTTTGAATCATTTTTATTATAAATAATGGAAGGCAGTCGTGCTATTAAGTTCTATTTAATAGCTAGGTTTTTAATTTATTTCCATTTCAAATGATTCTAACTTTGGGTCGTTTTAGGTGTACATTCATTTAAAGGAGGGAGTAGTGTCGACAAAATGTGCATGTCCGAGAGGTCAAGCGCTCTGTCATCACATTGCTGCGCTCTTGTATCATGCACATTACAACATCAGCTTAACAGATAAGGCCCGAGCATGGGGACCTACCCAACCTAAAGAAGTTCCTGGTGGAAAAGCTGCACCGATAGAGCAACTTTATGGCCGGGAAGCCTACACTGCCCTAGCTGAAGACATCGACGATTCCAAAATTGAGGAATTTCGTAAGAGGCTAGGACAGACCAACATAGTTGGATTTTCATGGCTCTTAAAGCCTGAGGCTACCCAAGATGTATGTGCGTTGGTGCCATTGATAGACGACATTTTATTCTCCGAGGAATATTTTACAGCTGCGAACAAAGATGAATTTCTCCTGGAAAAATGTGCTGTGGATCGGAAGATAATTTTTCAAGTTGCTGCAGCAACTGTGGGGCAGCATTCTAATGAAGGCTGGATAATTACAAGAAAAATGAGGTTGACTTCCAGCAAATTTGAGAAAGTCCTCAGTGCTTGTCGTCGAGATAAGTACCCTGCATCATTCTTCAAGAGCCTCATGGAAGGATACGATTTACATCGTGTCCTGGCTGTGCAGTGGGGGAAAGACCATGAGGAGACGGCTTTGTCGAAGTTCATTGAAACAACCAACTTGGATGTAACACCAACCGGTTTGTGGTTGCACGATTGTGGGTTTTTGGGAGCAAGTCCGGACGGTCTAATAGGGGAAGACGCCGTTCTGGAAATCAAGTGCCCCTATAAGTTCCGTAACTGCACAATTGAAGAAGGTGTTTCGGACAAGAAGTACTTCTTTCATTATAAAGATGATGGTACAGTGATGGTTAATGGTGGCCATATGTACTACCATACCATCAGATTCAAGGGCAGCTCTACCTTACTGGCAGAAAAAGTGTTACTTTTTTGTTTGGACCCCCACAGAGCACAAGGTCATAACCATTGAGATAGATCCTGATTGGGAACAAAATATTTTCATATTAATAAACTTTTATCTAAAAAAAATTGTGCCCGCTATTTTTGATTTAAAATAAACAGATTGAACTGTATTTTTATTTCTATTCTTATTTGAAAAATGTATATAAACGACGAAAACCAAAGGAAAAAGACTATATAAATAACCAATTTTTAATCAAATATTATTTATTCAAAGTTTTATCGGTATGAAAGTAATTATTAATGTTAGAAAGCTTTTTAGCAGTTTTTTTTTTGGGAATTTTTATGTGTGTTCTAACTTCTGAAATTGTTGAGAATTTTTTTAATTCAAGATAAAGGGTTGAAAATAGAAAGATTATGTATTGAAAAATTGATATTTAATTATATATTTTTCTTCTTCAGGGCCTATGATAACTCATATATAGCCTCGAATTACAGAGCTCTTCGATCTCGCAGAATTGGCGGAAGGTCAGGTCGCTGTGAGAGCTCTTTTGGGAGTGAGCTATGCACATGTCGAACAAATCAAGTGTAAATTTGAACAGCATCATTCTGTTATTGTCTCATATGTATGTACACAACCGACTCCTGAACCGGAACCCGAGAATGATATTCGGAAGGAATTTGACCGCAAATACTATCAAGTGAAGGCTTATCTTTCGTTGCACCCAATCACTGACGGCGGTCCTTCGTCTAATTCTCCGCCCTCTAATTGTTCAATCCGCTTACCAAAGATCAATAATTTGAAAACGTTCAGCGGTGATTTCGGTGAATGGACTTCATTTATACAATGTTCGGTGAATCGGTGCAACGCATCAACATAGCTTGACATGGTCCTTCGAGCCGGATTATCAAATTAAATCAATATAAATCGAATTAATAATAAAGAAATGTCGAGATTGATCGGCGTAAGTAATGTTCGTCAACTTCGAGAGCAACATTTCTGCATTCCATTTAAGCGCGCATGTTACTAGTTCGGTAGTGCGATTACCCGGAATTCCAAAGAATCAATTATTGGAAGTCATCATCAACAGGAGCTGAAGGGTCCAAAACAATCTAAGACAGCGGCAATCCATTCCATAGCCAGAAGAGAGCAGGTCAGAATAGAAGTTGGGGTGAGTCCTAATTCCTTGTCGTTTCAATTCATTATTTTCTATCGTTTTTAATATTCGTCCAATCATCGACCTATTACCTAATCATAAACCAAGTTTTAAGCACTGATCTATTATTCATGATTCGATTAGGCATAATAAATTATTATTGTAACATCATAATTGAATTAAAAACATTTAGATTAAAACTAACAGTAATTTTGTTATTATAATTATAATAATTAATTTTCACGTTCGTCATTATTACGTTTTTGCATCATTTTGCATCATATTGCAGAAAACAATACTTTTATAGAAAGATATCTGCACTAGAGAATAATTATTCATTCCTCATAGCTATGCTCCAGACACTTCGGGGGACGGTTTAAATCATGCATTGTATTCCAGACATTTTTCCAAGCTGTGTGTGTAAATGTAGGTGACCCGGTGACCTTAAACTTTGCTCCCAAGGAAAGGACGTCTGTTCTACTTTTTCATCAAAACGCCAACTTTCACACTAATAAATCAAGTCGTGAGAAACAAGAAATCCAGTTTAACGGTAATATATTTAGCGAATGCAGTAGGTTTGCCGAGTTCGGAAACTCGATTCAAAAATTTTCATAACCGAATGCTATGCTTATAGAAAACGTTCTATCCCTGGATTTCGGCAAGATGAGAAGTGGCTGGCAAACCGAATTCCGGACAAGAAATAAAGGGATAAAAGGTTTGACTCCTGTGAGGTGATAATCAGGACTAGCGTTGTTGCGTCACAACCCAACCGCAGACTGCGACACCGGAGAATCAGAGCAAGTAGTCACCAGGGATATTAGAGCTCAAGATAATAGCGGAGAATTCAACATTGTGGGACAAGTAATTGTCTCTGCGTCTCCATGCACATACATTGGTCCTACCTCGGTACGAATATTCACCTAGTCTAAATTAATTTAGAGCATTCCATGAAATTTGCGACGACCGTTGAATCTACCTTTAGGTATAAGAACATAAAATCAATCGAAAACAAATATTGGAATTCTAAAAATGTATACTTTTAATAATAGTTTTCCACAGTTTTTTAATTACGTACCACAGTATCTTAATAGTATATTATTAATTTGATTATACAGGGCGTCCAGGTATGAGTGTAAAAGCTACACGTGGCGACCTTCCTTGGACTATTTTGAGTAAAAAATCTTAATACAATAATGCTCTAAACCTCTTCACGGTGCCACACGAGGTCATCAAAGTTAGAAATTCTGGGTCACAAATATGCATATTATTGAACTTCTATTTCCTTTTGCAGTTACGGTTAACATTTTCAAAGACTTTTGCAAAGTCTTATTTCATTTAATTTTCGCAACAGTGCAATTATTAACTTTTTTAACATTTCTAAAAAAAAGCACTTTAAGAAATGTTATAAAAAAGTTAATAATTGCACTGTTACAAAAATTAAACGAAGACTTAAAAGAGCAGTTAAAAATTTGAAGATGAAATTTTCATTTGACCACATTAAAGACAAGGATGATTTAATTGCCTTATATACAGGACTTCCGAATTTTAACGTTTATATGGCTCTATTCAATCTATTGAAAAACATTGCAATTAATTATTTTTTAGGTTGGAGAGTGGAAAAAAATTGAAAAAAATTGATCAGTTGTTGATATTATGTCTAATGAAACTGAGGCAGAACTTTCCACATTCCAACTTAGCCTAGAGATTTGGCACTTCTCAAGCAACGGTCAGTAATATTGTAATTACGTGGCTACATGTGTTGCACACTATTCTGTATAAACAGATTATGAAAG
Organism: Malachius bipustulatus; assembly: GCA_910589415.1. NCBI lineage: Eukaryota > Metazoa > Arthropoda > Insecta > Coleoptera > Melyridae > Malachius > Malachius bipustulatus. Next base: position 85,130,097 of record OU342630.1, on the reverse strand, counting down.
GGAACGTCCCCAGTGGGGATAAAAATAAAACTTGTTTGCCGACATGTTTCAGTTCGTTTACGAACTGTCGCATGATTTTAGATTGTACTGAAATGTTGACTGTTTCAAGTAGATCATCCATGAAGACACAAAGAGCGACCTATTATAGTAGTAATAAGCATACAAATACTTGGAAGGCTTTAATAGGTGTCGCTCCAAATGGTGTTGTTACATTCGTTAGCGATTTTGGTATAATTTTACTTCACCGGCCACATCGCCAATCTTTTTGAAATTTTGGGAATTGATTAATGAGACCTTCCTGAACGCGAATATCAAATTTGTTTTTTGCGGTGGAAGCTACTTTTTGCAAAAAAAAATTAAATTATGAAATTTTCAAATGTAACCGCGCACAAATAACCAATAATATGCGATCTACGTCTCTCTCTCGCTACGGAGTAGGGATTATGCCTGCCTACCATTGTGATAAAAAGTATCTCAATGCTGCCTACGAACCATCAGCTGCGAAACCCTTACAACTTTGCCAGCTCCAACAGGCATGTAAATCTCATGGTTGCGCCGGTGGAAGGGATGGGGCGTATGATGGTAATGGGAAATATTGAGGGTTGGGATAGATTCCTCATTTACTTTTCGAGTGTCGAATAGTTAAGAACGTTGTACTTTACCTGTGTTTTATTTTACCTTCACATTTTTGTACAATTTCTCTTTTCATTTTAAAACAATGGCGCGAGTGACTTTGTTTGAATAATTGTTCGAGTGGAGTATTCAGGACGACGGCCTTCCACTAATTAATAAATTACAGGAATCGGGTGCTTTGCCTTCGGAAGGCTCGTATTTATGTCCTCAAGGTCACGTGCTGAGACTGCGCCGGGACAACACGTGTCTCGATTTGTTTAAGTGGGCGTGTGTGGCATCCGTATGTGAAAAAAAAGGCCGTGCAATTACAGCGTTTCTCTTAGGAAAAGCACTTTTTTCGAAAATTCAAAAGTATCTTTGCGGGATATATGTGTTTTTGTTCTTTTGTGGTCCGGCAAATGTGAGATACAGTTCATCCAATCACAATTGAGGATATCGTCGAAGACTGCAGGAGACTGGGCGTCGTTCTGTAGAAAAGTTCTCGAAAAGTTTTATATAACTCGGAAAGAGAAAATTGGCGGCGAAGGGAAAATTGTGGAAATTGACGAGTCCAAGTTCGGTCGTCGTAAGTACCACAGGGGTCACAGGGTTAAAGGGCAATGGGTTTTTGGGGGCCTCGAGCGGGACTCCGGAAAGTGTTTTTTGGTACCCGTGGAGACACGTGATGCCGCCACGTTGGTTTCAATTTTAAAGGAGTGGGTACTACCGGGCACCACTATTATTTCCGATTGCTGGAAATCATATAATGCATTGGAGCATGAAGGATTTCACCATTTGAAAGTTAATCATACTTTAAATTTTGTAACACCGGAAAATGGGGCTCACACAAATTCAATTGAATCCACGTGGCGTCACGCGAAAGATTGTATGGGTTCCTACGGCAGGAAAAAAACATTTTGTCGGCTATTTAGCCAAATATATGTTTTTGAAATCCACGTGATCGCTGAACTTGCACCCGTTTTCCAATTTTTTAAACTTGCCGGAATTATGTATAATCCGTTAGAGCCTACAGAACGACCACCAGTTGAAGACGAATCCTCCGAATCGAGTTCCGACGACGATGAAGCTCACTTTTATTGACCGGTAAGTCAATTTAAGTGAAACAATTCAATATTTTCAATAATTTTAGTATGTACTTATAAAATTGTCATAGGGTCTTGTCATTTTTTCTACCGTAACAATTTATACAACATGGGGATGTCATTTTACAAGTGATAGCGGCTTTAACAAATTTAGAAGTACAACAACAGCAACCATCGAGCATCGCCTCCAAGACCATCGGTGGAACTAAAAGAAGTTGACGTCCAGGAAGTCCATTTGGAGTCCAAGTGAACATCCAGGAAAAATGATTGAAGCTACTGAAGACGGATCACCAGGATCGGTGTCGACTGATCCGCGAAATCCACCCATCGTCGTAGAGTCGGTGGAGCACTTCGAGCGGGTGACTCCTTAATAATAGTGAATTTGTTTGCCGTCGGGCATTGCTTGCCCATTTAGACAGCAACTATTTGATTATCTAGCCTATAGACTAGTGGCCCTAGATGAGCCTCTTGTAAGATTTGTAAGTCAGCATTACGAAATTGATCAATCTTACACAGGCATGATAACAACTTTCCGAACAACCTGATGGTGTAATACCTGTAAATAAATAGTGATAGTGAATTTGTTTGCCGTCAGGCATTACTTGCCCATCGAAACAGCAACTATTTGATTATCTAGCCTATAGACTAGTGGCCCTAGATGAGCCTCTTGTAAGATTTGTAAGTCAGCATTACGAAATTCGTCAATCTAGCACAGGCATGATAACAACTTTCCGAACAACCTGATGTGTGGTCGATGGTGCTCTGCCTCCAATTGTAGGTCATGTTCTGCTGTTTGGTTGGGCTAAGTTTTTTCTCATTTCCGAAGGATCCAGAAAGGTAAGTAAAATATTTCCTTGTACTCAATTTTTATTTTAAAATATTATTTTAAAGAATGGGAATGTAATCAAATTTTTAAAATCACTACCATAAACAGATTTGGGTGTATCATTTTTACGGGATTAATTTCTTGTAGATGCAGAATATGGGCCATTAACGCCGGCAGGGAGGACTTGGTGGCTAAAGGGCCCAAGTATTGCAATAAAAATTGCAAATTGTGTGGCTGGCACTTCGAAACCATCATGTTTCTCAACCTGGAGAGAACGCGGTTACATGGACATGCGGTGGCTACAATATTCACCTGGAAGTCTGGTTCGTACTTTAAATGTATATTTACCTCGACTCAGATTGTGTAATTATTTACCTTCACTAGACTGTGATTAGATTAGGGGGGGGGGGGGGGGCTAGCGAATGCCGATTTTTTCAGGCAGGAAGTGCCCCCGATATTTATGATTATTGTAAGTTACTATTAGTCATTTTAAATTTTCGCTTACTGACAAATCAGGAGAAAGTCAACCTGCTGGCACTCCATCAACGTCGGCAGTAGCAGAACAAGCAGAGCAGTGTTCAACTGCAACGGTCGACACTCAGACTCCCAGGTGTCTTACTACACACACCTCGGAAGGTGAAGCTCCGGAAGCAGCCGAAAGCTTTCCGTGGGCGGACAATAAGTGAAACATCAAGTGAAGGTGTTGAAGACCTTGAACCATTTTTTAATATGTGCGACAGGTTTTTGCCAAGTAACCTAGCTAATTTTGTTAAATTACAGGTGAAAATGTCAAAGAGAAGGAAGCAGAAGTATACTAGTGAATATAAACAATTCGCTCTTACAGTATATTTTCTTGGTCCAAGAGCATACAAATTTTTAGCCAAGACTTTCTTTATGCCAAGCATCAGAACTTTGCGTAGAACTACCCAGTGTTGGATGGTTGATCCGGGAATAAATTAATTTATTTTCAAAACTATCCACCTCAAGACATCAAGTATATGCCTACGGAAAGTAAAGTGGAAGCAACCTCTTGCATATGTTTTATTGGATACCATGTCTCCGGATGATTTAAGAAACATGATTTTTAGGGTAGTCGAACAGTGTGAAAAAATCTCATTAGATGTTAGAGGATTTGTGACAGATGTAGGCTCTAATTTTCTTCATGTTGGGTTTACTACCAGCGGCTTGAACGATGAAGATAAATTATTTAATAGGGCATATAAAGGAGAAGTATTTCAAGTTGAATTCCTGACGAAAATGCTGACCTTATTCAAAGACTTGAAGGTTGTTACCAAAGAACCCAGTAAACACGGAGTCATCATTTATATAACATTTACATCTTCATGATATGTAAGCATTTTAAAACAACGTGATGTAAATGATGTATAACAAGGTCTGCGATGGTTACAATGAAGTAACCGTTTCGTATTATTTACATCATTTAGTAACATAAATACAAAGGAACAGTTTTCATGTCATGCCTACATCACAGGTTTAATAGTGATATTATGTAACGCTCATTCTGTAACTGTTATATAGCACTGATCCCTTCTTGATTCAATATGATACTGTTACATAACAGATGCATAGCTTTGCAATATAATTACGAAAGCACCACTTTTACATAACGGTTATGTAATAACTCGAAAAGAAGAATTACATAACATTCATCTGCAAATGTTACATAACACAGATTCATTCCAGATCAGGTACGCTAATTTTTATACAGCAGTTACGTCTTAATGCAATATAACTGCAGCACAGCAGTGTTCTTTAATTGCTACATAACAAAGATCCGTTGTGAATTATATTTACGTATATGAATAGATTTTAAAATAATGAATGTTGTAAACCACCGTTGTTATAATTATTTGAAAACTATTAAGGGCAAGTGGTGTCAAAAATAAAAGCTGTGATCCTTTTTTGTTAAACTCTATATTTTGATCTTAGTTTAGATCTTCATCAGGAGACTGTAAATTAGAGGAAATCAACAATTTTATAACTATTTAAAAAATGAATACTCACAACAGGAGATCAAGTTGAAATTAATTATAATTAAAAATGATGAAATCTTTTTATTTGTGACACCGTCTTGTCCTTAATAGTTTTCAAATGAATAAATTTTATTTAGGTAGTTTACTATTGAAAATATAGTTATTTCTTATACAAGGGAAAAAGGAATAGATTTTAGCTCGAGATGTGATTTCGTCGCAGACCAAACACATTAACAAGAGCTAAAATCGCGCTTTTTTCTTGTGTATAATATAGAATTTTTTCTGTGAGAAGAAATATCAGTGTTAGAACGTCGAAAAACGTAATTAGATAACTGAAAATTATGTCGGAACGTTTGATCTATGCTGAATTAAAATTTTATTTAAAAAAAACTGGTAGACTTTCCAACATTAACCGCTGTGCTGCAGTTATTTGCATAAATAATACGTAACATAATATTATGCCTGTATAAAAATTAGCATAGGTACCTGATCTACAATGAATCTGTGTTAATTATGTAACATTTGCAGATGAATGTTACATAACACAGATTCATTCTAGATCAGGTATAAAATTTTTATACAGCAGTTACGTCTTTAGGCTATATAACTGCACCATAGCAGTGTTCTTTAATTGCTACATAACAAAGATCTGTTGTCAATTATATACGATTATGTATATATGAATATATTATGTATAGGTATACTTACAATAATTGAAAATATAGTTATTTTAATATATTATTTTTAATATTCATTTTATTTAATTAAAAGTAATAGATTCTAGTTCGAGATGTGATTTCGTTACCGGGAGGGGGGACAAGCACGCCAAGAGCTAAAATCGTACTTTTTTCTCAATTTTTTTCTGTGAGGAGAGTTGCTAGAATAAAATCTAAAAACGTAATTAGATAACTGAAAATTATGTCATCGGATTTAATTTAACGTTGATTTAAACGCTGAATTAAAATTTGAATAAACAAACTGGTCGACTTTTCAAACATTAAAGCTACATTGAATAAAATAATTTTCATTTCCATAATCATTTATGGATTTATACAGTGTGTCCAGTGTAAGTGGCATTATTACATGGGGATCTTATTGGAAACCGCAAGAGATACAGGGTCGGTTAAATTAGAGAAAAGTTGCACAATTTGATGCTTAATGAGAATCTGAATTTTTTCTTTGAATATTTCCACTCGTTGCTAAAATATCCTGAAAAAACTGAAAAATCAAAATTTCTTATTTTAGCCATATCTTTTTTTATTATTGGGAAATAATGAATTATTTTTTGTAGGCTTACATTAAGTCATCAAAAGCTATCCATTTTACATTACAACAATTTTCAAAGCCGACTAGATCTCAGAGTTTTCATAGCCAACTTTTGTTTTTCCTATGGCCGCCATATTGTTTTTTTATGTCGTTCGGTGTAAAATAAATCAAGGAAACTAAAAATTAATAACATTCAAAAAAAAAAATTCAAAAATTGTTTAAGTAAGTATATTCTTTTTTCTGAAAAAAAACAAAAAAAAATTTCACCCAATTACATTAATATGAAGTATGTAATATTATTTGCTTTATGGTTTTTTACTTTCATAATTATGATAATCGGTATGAAAAGTTTTTTTTTCGAAAAACGAATAAAATTTTTGAATAATAATTTTTTTTTAAATTTTATTAATTTTTGGTTTCCTCGTTTTATTTTATACCGAACGACATAAAAAACCAATATGGCGGCCATAAGAAAAACAAAAGTTGGCTATGAAAACTCTGATCTATAGTTATGGCTTTGAAAATTTTTGTATAATGTCAAATGGATAGCTTTTGACGACTTATATGTAAGCCTACAAAAAATAATTAATTAATTCCCAATAATAAAAAAGATATGGCTAAAATAAGAAATTTTAATTTTTCAGTTTTTTCAGGATATTTCAGCAACGACTGGAAATATTCAAAGAAAAAATTCAGATTCTCATTAAGCATTAAATTGTGCAACTTTTATCTAATTTAATCGACCCTGTATCTCTTTTGCCTTTTCCAAGATCCCCATGTAATGCCACTTACACTGGACACACTGTATATTATTATTAAAGTCGCTCTATTTTGATGTCCGAAAATAATTGTATAGTTTTTACACCTCAATACCTAGACAAATTTGAATTAAGTTGCTTGTAAGAATTTTGATTTTTGTTGAAAACTCAATACAAAAGTGTACACGAACCGAACAATTAGCAGAAGAATAGCATCACATCACAATTAAAATGCACCGAATGTGTACAATAGGACCTATATAGGTACCATATTAGTACCTATACGTACGTATATTTAAAAAAAATAATTTTTTTTCTGCATTATAGTTATTAAAATAGGTATTCAAAATTTAAAATACCTAGCTAATTTAGTACTACCTACATTTTAGCCTTTGCCAGAAGTTATTTCAATAGAATTAGTTTTATTCTAAAGATAAATCTGGAGAAAGGTAACTTTCTCTCATGCAGTTTTCGTATTTTAATTTATTGATTTCCGCATGCAAACTATAGATATGGGCCCTGCCGAATCGTCCACAATAGACCCTTTATGACCTATTATCACATTGAAAAAGTAAGTTCGAATTATTTGGACATTTGCTTCGCCGGCAAGTGGAACATTCTTGTTAACGGGGTTTATTGGTCTGTCATAAATACTTGTAGTATGGACAAATATTATACCTACTTAGAAGAATGCTTACTTCTTGGAAGGTAAAATTTCTATACATTTGTTACTTGCTTGGAGATCGACGGTAGGTATGTCACTTCTTGGAAGGTAAATTTGTTATTATTGCCTACTTGCTTGGAGATCAGATAAGATAATCAGCGCGTATAGGCCCATGTCCGTTCTATTTTACTTACTCAGGCATCAGGCAGGAGCCAGGACCCGAACCCGATGCTTGCTTTGTGACGTCACGAGCCACATGTGGCATACATAAAATTAAAATTCCCTTTCTATGCCGCTGAATAAAATCGGCTTTCATTCTTTCAGACTTCAGAGGCGTAACTTATCTTTAATTACTGTATTATTCTACCCATGCCTACAGATTCTTACTTAACCGGATAATAATAATATTATTATTATTATTATGATATCTGAATCTGAATGGTTCTTATTAAAGTCGCGCTTGGGCCAGACAATATTATTGTTATCCTATTATTCCATACACGTTTTCGACCACTTGGGATAATAATAAAAGTATTTTATTAATTTATTCTTTAAATTAAAAATAAACGCATTAACAAAAATCAAACTTACAAATAAAATACCCACGTATGGCATAAAAAACTTCCGCCATAGGTATTTTCTAAGTTTATTTTTTAGGCATTTTTTTTTATTTGTGTATATTTATTTATAAAAAAAAGTGGAGAATTATTTGAGCCAAGTACCCACATAAAGTAAAAAGAAGGATTTTGTTTGGGTTATAAAATGATAAACTTATTGACTGATTAGTTTATTATAAACGTATAGATTAATAATTATTTGGAACAGCAGTCTATAGGAAATGGACATTTTCTTTGTGTCTCGTAACCCAATTAAGCTTTCAAACTTTATTTTAGTTCATCAGGATACTATAATTATTAACATTATGTAGGTAAGTACCTATCTATATAATAATTACACAAATGTAATTATAATGATTCTTCAGTTAGAAGAAAAAAGAAACTGCTGTCCCAAATAATTGTTAATCTATAGGTAGGTATATCTATACAGATGATCCCGAAATGGCGGACATGGATATAAGTGGCATTCGTTGTGGATCAAGGATTCTAAATTCATTGACTTTTTTCTTAGTATGACTTTCTTAAAGATATGACCAATTTTGTGGGAATAAATATCGATGGCACATTTTTTATTGAACTCAAGGAATATGCAGAATTGGAATGCTTATAATTCCGTGTCCGATAATAACAAATTATAAACATACGCTATCGTACTAGTTATTAGGTGAAATAATTTGCTTTGCAAGTGTGAAGTTGCTAAAATTTGACTGCCATGTTGACCAAACCAAACAGAGGTAACAATTATATTTTTGTTAAAAATTTACAGTCTTTCTGAACATCTCTGTCAGGCTGATCCCGCCATTTCGGGATCAGCCTGTATAAGGCTGTTATTGCTAGACCATCGAGGATTCCTAAAACTAAGTATGCCATTGAAATTTATATTTGTCGAAGTTAAAAAAAATCTCATTTTCCATGTTCATGCAATTTCAAATTATACAGGGTGTACCTGTCTTTAATATTGCGAAAAAAAAATTTAAGACAAATTCTTTGGTCAAAAATAAACAGACAATTTTCTATTACCGTGTGTCCGGAAATGCACCGTTCTTGAGATACAGGGTCAAAAAAAGGATAATTTCTCCAGTTTTTTGCAGATATCTAGGGAACCGTATAGCGATACAGAGCACTCATCAGCTTTTGTTGTTATATCATTGATACAAGCTACTTTTTTTAATATCAATTCAGCTTTTTTAATGTGCCATATTTGTGGAGATGCTAGGATTGAGCGAAGTATTTTCCCTTCATTTTCTGACACCATGTTTTTTCCACCAAAGTGGATTTTTAATCGTAAATGGGTAATTTTTCTCGAAAACGGCTCAAGCTAGCAATTATGACCAGAAAGTACATTTTTTGTGTAGAAAATATTGGCGGCTGAAAATGTGCTTTTGAAATGTCAATTTGCTCAGTGTCGTAGATATTAACGGCAAAAACGGCAAATAAACCAAGCAACCGAAGCAATAACATCTCCGCCACTGGCAAATGAAGAAAGCCAGCTAGTATTAAAAGGTAGCTAATATCAATGATAAGACATACACAAAAACTGAGTTCTGTATCTAAAACGGTTCCCTAGATATCTTCAAAAAACTGAAAAAAATAATAATATTTTGACACCCTGGTATCTCAAAAACGATGCATTTGCGGACACATGCTAACTGGATTTCTTTTATTTTATTTTTGATCAAAGATTCTGCAATTAAATTTAATTGTTGAGTGTCATAGAAACATTTTTATTGAATCAAAAGTGTAACGAAGTCGCGTATTTTCGACTTCGTTTTTCATTAGGTAACATTCAAGAAATTTAAATTCAATCGAAATGCAATAGTTAATTATCAAAATCATCTTAGTCAAATCAAGTTTCATGAAATAATCTATTTTCCATCCTCATTTTCATGATAGGTAATAATAATGAAAACGCAATTTTTATGAAAAGCCGAAGAGTAATTATTATAATTTTAATAAATAGCATAAATCCGCGAGCGGACGGCACGAATTTTATTTTCATGAAAGTTTTGAGATTTTTTATACACGGAGTTGAAATTTATTGCCAACTGAATCGGTGCAGTTAGCGACCGTTTTCTTGAAGCCTTTTCGAAATCATCAAACGAACGGTACAGAAAAAGTGGCGTGCCCGTTTTTGCTTCGCGATAGCGGGTACAAACAGATAGGAAGGGTATAAATATGGGTGCCGGGATTGTTAGCGTCCTCTTTGATTTTCCGTCGTTTTACGCGGTGCATCTCTTTCATTTTTCCGTCGTGAACTACGTTAGTGCTATTGGGGTGCCGTTCATAGAAACCGCCGACCGACGTCTTCCGTACTAGCCGTAGCTAACCGTCCCGACGCGAATTGTAGAAAGTCCCGATTTATAGAAAATTTAAAAGTCGCGATAATAGAGAAAGACCATTCGAGCCAAGTTTATGTGAGTTTTGCCGCCACACGAACGTGCCAGCCAGTTACCAGACACCCTCTATACCCAGATATAAGGTAGGTGTTTCGATATAAACTTTATTCATTTCTGGTACCGCCGATTCAACCCTCCTATGCCTCCTGACCATTAACCGCCCTGAGATACACCAAGTAAATTTCCCCCTATTCTCCGAAGGCCATATAGCAGCGAGGTCACTAGCATTTCTAGCTGTAGGGTAAGCGGTGTAAGCGACCTCCCCTCGTGGCTGGGTAACCGGTGAATCAATTTTAACTTGTACCTATAGTACCTTTCCTGAAAGCGCCCGTCATCTCCTGGAACCCCGCCTCGACGTTTATGCGATATCAATTAGAGCCGCCGACCAGTTTCGATAGATAGGTACAGTTGGGTAATTTTTGATCGTCCTCTCACGGGCCAAGTCCGATTTATTGCATTTAAATTTGGTATTAATTGGTTGTCCTCCCAGGACGCAGTGCCGCCTCACGGTGATCCTCATTCGGGTGTTTAATTGTAAATATATTTTCCCGTAGGTAGCTGTATGATTTTGTATATATTGATTTTTTTTATTTTGAAGTTGAATTAGGTTTAGTTTGGTAGTTGTAAATATTTTTCCGTAGGTCACAAGAGCCAGAAAAATAGTTTTGCTTTTTGTACACGTTACGTACATGAATTTTTCTGTAAAATTTAACTTAGAATTTTCTTCCGTAGGTCACAAGAACCGGAAAAATAGTTTTGCTTTTTGTACACGTCACGTACGTGGATTTTTCTGTAAAATTAAACTTAGAATTTTTTTTGTAGGTTGTAATAATCAGCAAAATAGTTTTGCTTTTTGTACACGTCACGTACGTGAATTTTTCCGTAAAATTAAACTTAGAATTTTTTTTGGTAGGTTGTAATAATCAGCAGAATAGTTTTACTTTTTGTACACGTCACGTACGTGAATTTTTTCCGTAAAATTAAACTTAGAATTTTTTTTGGTAGGTTGTAATAATCAGCAGAATAGTTTTACTTTTTGTACGCGTCACGTACATGGATATTTTCATAAATTTATGATTGTAAGAATTTCCAGTAAACAGTAATAATTGTGGTAATAAATTTTTGTTCCCCGTAACGGCATTTAATTTTGGTGGCAAAATTCTGTGGATGTGATAGCGATTTATTTTATATCAATAAACAATGATTCAGGAAAATGTGGGTCTTTCTGTGTTTCCGAAATATTTCGCTCAATTGACCGAACGACCCGTCTCAAGTTAAACGAGAGTGAGGAAAAAGGTAAGGAACCCTCTCGCAGGAATTATAATAGCCAGTCGGACCCGCACCAGCACCGGCACCGCCGAACGATATTCACTTCGCTTACATCTCCGCTCCACGGGAAGGTACAAGGGACGTTCAATAAGCGATTAAAGCCCGTCTTATTGAATACATCGTCTTCAGTGATAACTTCACCTGACCCCTGGCGTTTCCGTTTCTCCATTGAGCTGACCTCTAGGGACAAGGATACGATAAACGTATCATTTGTGCGACTCAGGCAATTGGGAAATATTCAGCGAAAACCTTTTCCCCAGGGAGTAAACCCTTACTAAAAATCTGGCGCCCGAGCAATCCGCCGAACCACGTCTGCAGTCGATCCGAGAATTTCCCAGCGAGCCAGAGAACGTCACAGAAAAGCTGGCGCCCGAGCAGGGACCTGAAGATTCCGAAGACGTAGAGCCGAGACCTGAAGAAGATTCCGATTGTTCACCGCCGTTGAGAGAGACCGCTTCAAGAATCATTGGCAGATCAATTGTTGGCAGAATTTTCTTCGTTCATCCGCATAGTCTCGCCCGTATCCCGCCGCCGAGATGGCCGACCCGAAAGGAGACGACCAGCTAGGTGCTTGTGGACACACCGTCGAACCCGGCACCGAACCCGATCCATTTCACGGCCTGCTTAATCCCGAAGTCATGGATACACGCACGTCCTGGATATACCGGTTGAAAAAGGACGAGTTGGACCGAGAGTTGGCGAAGTTGGGTCGCCCACACGAAGGGACCGTCGAAGAAAAACGTAAGCTGTTGTCGGGGTGGTTCAAGTCGCTCACGGGGTCCCGTCCGAAACCCCCAGCTAAGAGCGAGACCGCCGCCCCCGAGCACACCGCCCCTCCGATCTCGGCGACCGTCATGACGCCGACTGTGACGACATGGACAGCCCCCAAGTTCGCACCGGCACCAGCAATGACGTACAATGTCGCCGGTACCATGCCATTCAGCCAGCCACCGCCGCCCCCGACCGTGCTGCCACCGCCCATCATGCAGTCATTCGTACCAGCCTCAGCAGCGGCATATCACCTCCCTGGGACCGCACCAGTCAGCCAGCCGCCGCCGCCCCCGACCGTGCTATCTCCATCTGTCTCGCAGACGTTCGCCCCTCCTATTTCGACGTTCTTTACGCTCCCCCTTCACGTCCCCGATGGTGGGCAACCAGCCCGAAGCCGAGCCGAACCGATGGAACCACCGAATGTGACGTCATGGAACTTGCGATATGACGGCCGAGGTAGTCCCGCCGACTTCCTCGAAAGGCTGGAAGAATTACGAGAGATTTACGGGGTGAGTGAGACGCGCATGCTCCGTGCCATGCCCCTCCTGCTAGAGGGCGAATGCTTAGCTTGGTACCGGAATAATTCTATGTGGCTGACGACGTGGGTGGACTTCCTGGAGGCGTTCTGCAAGTACTTTCTGAAGAACGACTACCTCTTCGACTTGGAGGCTGAAATAAGCCGCAGGGTGCAGGGGCGCGACGAAGACGTGCTCCAGTATATAACGTCAATGCAGACGCTTTGCAGACGTCACGGAGCGATCCAGCCGCACCGTCAAATCGACTGGATCAAACGAAATCTTCGGCCAGAGATCAAGCAGCTGATCTGGAGCCGAAGCTACAACGACGTCCGTGCAATAATGGAGGATGCCAAGGCAGCACAGGACGTGCTGATCGAGCTACGCACCGCCCGTCGCCCTTCAGTCCCCGAGAGCAGATCGCATCTCTCATCCGGGGCTACCTTCGCCCCCACCAGTCCCACACCACGACGGAGAGAAGGATGGCAACCGCGCAGGCAACCGGACCGAGCGGCCTCACCACCGCTGAGAGCCATCGAAGCGGGCAACACCGCGGCCGCACCCGCTGACACGAAGTCCGTCAGATTCGCCGCCCCCGTCCGAGACAATTCCCGCACGATCTGCTGGCGTTGCGGGGAGGCTGGCCACTACCGCAGCCAATGTACCGGACAACCGAAACTATTCTGTTCCCGTTGTGACCGACCCAGGGTTATGTCAAAAGACTGCGAATGTCCGCGTCCGGGAAACGAGACGCGGGGCGGGTAAACAAGCCGACCGAACAGATACCCGCCCCGAGTAACCGAACCCCCGTCGCCGCCTTCTCCGCCGCCTCCGTCCCCGCCCCCATCGCCGCCGCCGCCGACGCCGCCCCCAGTACCGCCGCCGACACCGCCGCCGCCAACATCGCCGCCGCCTCCGACGCCGCCCCCAGTACCGCCGCCGCCAACAACCTTGACCCCGACACCAGGCCGTTCCTGAACGTGAGCATAGAGGGGAAGGAGTTCGAAGCACTTATAGACACGGGGGCGACCCGCTCGTTCATAAGTCAGAAGGTGTCGGAGCATTGTAGGGAGAGAGGTGTCCGTGTACGGCGTTACCACGGGACATCAGCGAGAGTCGCCGACGGAGCATCAGTACCGATCCGGGAAACATTCCTGATCGACGTTTTTGTCGGCCAGAACAAGCTTCAGGCATCCTGCCTGGCTTTGCCGACGTTGCCAGTGGATCTAGTCTTGGGCATGGATTCACTGGGGTGCTTGGACTTCACGCTGGACATGCGCACGCGCGAGGCGTGTATCAGGGGACGTAGGTACCCTCTTCGTGCCCCGCTGGCGGCAACGAGACCCATCGATGACCGGAACGGTCTGTCTCGCGACCAGCGGGAGAAGTGCAACAGCCCCCGACCTCCCCCGGCAGAGTCAGGATTAATTGAAGCGCCTGGCAGTCTCGTCCATCCACCCCGGGAATACCACAGTCGCCGCGCTCGCTCAAACCAAGCAGGAACCGGCCGACCGTCAAGAGCCCCGCACCGAGCGAGCCAGCCCGCGCTGCCAAGTCAGCGGTGGCCGATACGCGCTCCGGCGAAGAGCAGAATCGAGCCCGACTGCCGCCCGACGTGCCAAGGCCTAGCGAAGCATCGAGCCACCCGATCCGTAGCCTTCGACACCGGAGAAAGTTCCCGCACCGGCTTGATACGACCGGGCGCGTCGCTACTGCGAAGCCTGCGCTCGGCGACTCGCCTGCAGTGAAGCGTGATCGGCCGCACCATCACCGCTGCCGCCCGACCGAGAGCCAAGCACGACCAACGATGGATTGCGCTGCGCCGAGCGTAACCGTTACCGGCGCAGAACCAAACGACGCGGCGCCTGGCGCCCCGGCGAAGCTGGCGCTAGCTGGAGGATTTTCCTCGCAACAGCGTTGCCAGCTTGGCGATTTTCCAAGGGACTTCGAGGTCGGGTACCGTAAAGGAGCATCCAAGAAGATGGCTGATGTTTTGTCCCGTTCTGCCACGGATACAGCGGGTACCGAGGGAGGGATCTGCGCTGCCGAGACCGCGGAAAGCGCGAAACCGGATCCTTGGTATACCAAGAAACGGGAAGCGGTTGAAAGGAACCCGGATGCCTTCCCCGACTACAGGATCCGGGATGACCGTCTGCAACGCCGCATCTCCGACTTGAGCCGCCCGTTCGAAACAGGAACCGACTCGGAGTGGAAGCTGTGCGTGCCGTCCACGTTGCGTAACCGGATTTTGGAGGAGAATCACGACGCTCCCACCGCAGGACACATGGGGGTAGCCACGACGTGCGCGCGTCTCGCCGGCAGGTATTATTGGCCGGCGATGTTCCGAGACGCCGCCAAATACGTCAGGGGATGTCCACATTGCCAGAGCTTCAAAACGTCGCAGCAAAGGACCCCCGGACCCATGCAGCCGCCCCTGATCCGCAACCAGTGGGAGCCAGTCGCTATAGGCCCACCATACGTCGGACGACGCCGATACCGTCATCAGCGCCGAAATCGACGTCCCAAATCCAGGAAGCCCATCGGCCCGGAACCGCCCCCAGACGTGAGCCTGTTCTCTGCTGGCACTACGGAGATAGGGACCACTACCGGAGTACCAGCCCTGGAATCGTCGGATTGTTCTGCTCCCGCTGCGAACGCGCGGACCTGCTTTCGCGTGACTGCCCCTGCGCGACTGGACCAGCAGCATCCAGGCGCCTCAGAAGAGCCAAGGATGAGGCCAGGCGCCACAGGAGAGCCAAGGACTGGGTCAGGTCTCCCACCACGGGCGACTTGCCGCCTGTGCAGCAACGGGTCGCCACCAGCACGGCAGATGAGGCCATGCAATGCGACCCGTGCACACGACGAGCCACCCCGCGGCGCAGGATCTGCGGGCCAGCCTCCGGTACCGACGGTTTTACGTCGTACCGCGGAGGCCTCCCCAGGCAGCAGCCCGCCGTCAACACGGCCCAGCGCGGGAGACGAAGAGGCAGCGTCATCGTTAGCGCGAGTACGCGCGTAAAGATCCAGACCGGAGAGGTAAGGCAATGTGATGTGTTCTGGGGGACGGATTTAATTTGCAATCATGTTTTTTTTAATATCGACCGTTGGTTGTGAGAGGCCGAGAAAGTTAGTTTTTTTTTCTTGTTTTTCCCGGGTTAACGCGCTGATAAAAACCTACGGTTTTTATTTCCGAAGTAGAGGGGGTGTAACGAAGTCGCGTATTTTCGACTTCGTTTTTCATTAGGTAACATTCAAGAAATTTAAATTCAATCGAAATGCAATAGTTAATTATCAAAATCATCTTAGTCAAATCAAGTTTCATGAAATAATCTATTTTCCATCCTCATTTTCATGATAGGTAATAATAATGAAAACGCAATTTTTATGAAAAGCCGAAGAGTAATTATTATAATTTTAATAAATAGCATAAATCCGCGAGCGGACGGCACGAATTTTATTTTCATGAAAGTTTTGAGATTTTTTATACACGGAGTTGAAATTTATTGCCAACTGAATCGGTGCAGTTAGCGACCGTTTTCTTGAAGCCTTTTCGAAATCATCAAACGAACGGTACAGAAAAAGTGGCGTGCCCGTTTTTGCTTCGCGATAGCGGGTACAAACAGATAGGAAGGGTATAAATATGGGTGCCGGGATTGTTAGCGTCCTCTTTGATTTTCCGTCGTTTTACGCGGTGCATCTCTTTCATTTTTCCGTCGTGAACTACGTTAGTGCTATTGGGGTGCCGTTCATAGAAACCGCCGACCGACGTCTTCCGTACTAGCCGTAGCTAACCGTCCCGACGCGAATTGTAGAAAGTCCCGATTTATAGAAAATTTAAAAGTCGCGATAATAGAGAAAGACCATTCGAGCCAAGTTTATGTGAGTTTTGCCGCCACACGAACGTGCCAGCCAGTTACCAGACACCCTCTATACCCAGATATAAGGTAGGTGTTTCGATATAAACTTTATTCATTTCTGGTACCGCCGATTCAACCCTCCTATGCCTCCTGACCATTAACCGCCCTGAGATACACCAAGTAAATTTCCCCCTATTCTCCGAAGGCCATATAGCAGCGAGGTCACTAGCATTTCTAGCTGTAGGGTAAGCGGTGTAAGCGACCTCCCCTCGTGGCTGGGTAACCGGTGAATCAATTTTAACTTGTACCTATAGTACCTTTCCTGAAAGCGCCCGTCATCTCCTGGAACCCCGCCTCGACGTTTATGCGATATCAATTAGAGCCGCCGACCAGTTTCGATAGATAGGTACAGTTGGGTAATTTTTGATCGTCCTCTCACGGGCCAAGTCCGATTTATTGCATTTAAATTTGGTATTAATTGGTTGTCCTCCCAGGACGCAGTGCCGCCTCACGGTGATCCTCATTCGGGTGTTTAATTGTAAATATATTTTCCCGTAGGTAGCTGTATGATTTTGTATATATTGATTTTTTTTATTTTGAAGTTGAATTAGGTTTAGTTTGGTAGTTGTAAATATTTTTCCGTAGGTCACAAGAGCCAGAAAAATAGTTTTGCTTTTTGTACACGTTACGTACATGAATTTTTCTGTAAAATTTAACTTAGAATTTTCTTCCGTAGGTCACAAGAACCGGAAAAATAGTTTTGCTTTTTGTACACGTCACGTACGTGGATTTTTCTGTAAAATTAAACTTAGAATTTTTTTTGTAGGTTGTAATAATCAGCAAAATAGTTTTGCTTTTTGTACACGTCACGTACGTGAATTTTTCCGTAAAATTAAACTTAGAATTTTTTTTGGTAGGTTGTAATAATCAGCAGAATAGTTTTACTTTTTGTACACGTCACGTACGTGAATTTTTTCCGTAAAATTAAACTTAGAATTTTTTTTGGTAGGTTGTAATAATCAGCAGAATAGTTTTACTTTTTGTACGCGTCACGTACATGGATATTTTCATAAATTTATGATTGTAAGAATTTCCAGTAAACAGTAATAATTGTGGTAATAAATTTTTGTTCCCCGTAACGGCATTTAATTTTGGTGGCAAAATTCTGTGGATGTGATAGCGATTTATTTTATATCAATAAACAATGATTCAGGAAAATGTGGGTCTTTCTGTGTTTCCGAAATATTTCGCTCAATTGACCGAACGACCCGTCTCAAGTTAAACGAGAGTGAGGAAAAAGGTAAGGAACCCTCTCGCAGGAATTATAATAGCCAGTCGGACCCGCACCAGCACCGGCACCGCCGAACGATATTCACTTCGCTTACATCTCCGCTCCACGGGAAGGTACAAGGGACGTTCAATAAGCGATTAAAGCCCGTCTTATTGAATACATCGTCTTCAGTGATAACTTCACCTGACCCCTGGCGTTTCCGTTTCTCCATTGAGCTGACCTCTAGGGACAAGGATACGATAAACGTATCATTTGTGCGACTCAGGCAATTGGGAAATATTCAGCGAAAACCTTTTCCCCAGGGAGTAAACCCTTACTAAAAATCTGGCGCCCGAGCAATCCGCCGAACCACGTCTGCAGTCGATCCGAGAATTTCCCAGCGAGCCAGAGAACGTCACAAAAGTTACAATAAACTAACATTGCTGAAAGTCACAAACATAACACAACTAAAAAGTTGTCTCAACTTTATATCAACAACTGGAATTGACAGTTACATTACAAGAGTTATTGTCTCTGATTTATTTGTGCAGACTTTTGTGCAGGATTTGTACATTATTGTGTGCCTTTCTTTAGCGATTAATAACACAATGGAATTAAAGATGAATCGGCACGCCTCTGAATTCTGAAAGCGTAAACCAGCTTCTTCTGCCGGTGATGGGATGGGTATTGTGACGTCACAACACTCGGATTCCCTTTACTAATAATTTTACACTACTTCTTAATCATTTGAAATTTTTTATTATTTATTTTAGGCGAATGATCCAAATTATTATTGTTATGGAGGATACCTGAAGCTTTTCGATACCGACAATAAAAAACATATTTTTTTTTAAATACCGATTTGACACAATTACCTTATTACGATGTGTGTATATTTTACTTTATTATTTCATTCAATTCTCCGGTAAAATTTATGTTTTCAACCCTTACTTCGTAGAATCACTGCATGCTGATGATAAATAAAACACTACTGTTTAAAAAAATTCTACTCTATATTGATGGATTTTATACATTAACGTTACACGTGTTTCGCAACTTTTAAAGTTGCATCTTCAGACAAATGTACCTAAATTAATAAAATTATTAGTTTTATTGATGATGATGTAAATGATTAATTTTATTAATTTACATTTGTCTGAAGATGCAACTTTAAAAGTTGCGAAACACGTAACGTTAATGTATAAAATCCATCAATATAGAGTAGATTTTTTTTAAACAGAGTGTTTTATTTATCATCAATTTTCCGGTACATACCTTACCCAAGTCACGTAGGCCGAATACCTAGATAATTTAGATCATTTAAACTAGATAATATAGGTAAATAAAAATATTTAGAACCTCTTGTAATTTTGTATTTACATATATATTTGCTAATTTAATACATATGTAGGGACTTAAATTCTCATTTAATTTTTCGATTCTTTTTATATTTTAGTCACTTGAGACTCATAAAAATTTAAGCGACCCTTAATAATCATTAGTATCACATTAATTTTTCATTTGCAATTGCCTATATCAGTTCAGTAGATACTCTTATGATACGAGAACTTATAAAGGCTACTGCATGGGGTCACGCAGTTTTGAAAGTCAGCTCGTTCGAAAGTGATGAATCAGTACTCCGAAATCCGAATCTTTGTCCGTCGAAATTAATAAAGACTTGCTAGTGAAATTTTTATGAGTTGAATAAAAATAGTTGGCGTTAAAACGACTTAGCCGGAGTTTTTTTGTGTTATTGAAAATAAAACAGTGCCTATTATAGTGTTTCATATTAGGTGTGTAACATCAACCAACTTTTATAATCAGCACTTTTATGGAAAATGCCCAAATTAAGAAAAGATTTTGTGCATCTAAGTAAGAGACAGCAGAGACGCATAAATGCCAGTAGCAGGATTGCTCCTGGTACAAGTAATCATAGTGCAATTCATCCAGCAGGTGGACAACAAAACCTCGATCAAGTTAATTCAACTTCTGATGGCGAACCACTTATTGTTGAACGCTGCGAAACGTCAAATGAAGAGGATTCCCACATTTCACCACATCAGCAAAATGATACAGGTGATGAGCAAGATGAAGAAATGCCAAGTGTGTGTCAACTTAATTCAGTAGATGAGAATGAGCAGATTTTAAACGAAATACTTGAAGACCAGCAACATCAAGTTAACCAATTCAATCCTGCTAATGTTCAATCAACATCCAATAGTCTACAGACAGATTCATTCGCTGTCGAGGCAGCATGGCTGGTGGTTCGGTCTCCGATGAGACCGGGAAGTATATTGATAGGAAGTGCAAATTTTGTAGCAAATTTACGTCAGGAAGTGATTTGAAGTGTTGCAATCCTCAATGTGATTCTGCGGTACATGTGAAGTGCTGGGATGCTGTGTCACGGGTCATCAAGGTGGATAAAAATTTATTCAAATGTCGTGGTTGTCAGGAAGATAGCAAGTCGTGTACGAGTGGTGATGGTGTCACAGTAACGATGGAAATATTATTGAAAGAAGTTGAATGCTTGAAGCGAGAAAAAGAGATTCTAATGAAGTATGTAAATGAGCTGGAATTTTCAAATGGTTTGTTAAAGAATAATAAGTTCATTAATGCGATTCCTCGCAAACAGGATGGCGACTTATCACCTGTAGATAACACTCCGATTAGAACTTATTCGTCAGTTGTTAATGTAAATAAAGAAACAGCTGTTCTGTTGGTTAAAAAAACAAATCAAAACATCACAAATGTAGAATTAGCCGATAATATCAAGTCCAAATTCAACCCTTCAGCTCTCGGCGGAACTGTTACAGGAACTAAGCTCATCAAAGACGGCATACTTATAAACTGTAAGGATGCTAATTCTAGAGATGGCCTCAAACAGGCTCTTGACCACAAGTTTGGTAGTGCTTACGCAATATCTGTGCCAAAGAAGTTCAATCCTCGTATAATCATTTATAACGTGGAACCTGGCACCTTGGATGATCAGGATTTTGTTGAAAACCTTATTACATCTAATCATCTTAATGTAAGGGTTGAAGATATTAAATTTATTACCAAAATTAGGTTTAAAAACTGTTATAATGTTGTACTAGAGACAGAGCCCAGTGTTTTCAAGGAGATTATGGCAAAGGGCTACTTATATGTGGGATGGGCAAGATGTGGTGTTGGGGAACATTTCAACGTAGTAAGATGTTTCAAATGTTGCAAAATTGGTCACCTCAAGAAGGATTGCCGGAGTGGAGTTACAGTGTGTCCAAACTGTGCTGGGGGTCATGAGAGGAAAGACTGCAGTCAGGATAAATTATGTTGTGTAAATTGTACTGCTCTAAACAAAAGAACCACTAGGCAGAACGTCAACACCGATCATGCTGCAAGTAGTGTCAAGTGCTGGTATTATTTGGAGAAAATCCAAGCCCACAAAAATAAAATTCAATATAACTAAAATTCTGAAACTTGGGCATTACAATACGTGTTCTCTGTTCCCTAAACTTGACTTATTCACATCCTCGATATATGTAAATCAATTCGATGTCGTGGGTATAACTGAGACCTGGCTTGATGATGGGGTAAGTGATGATTCATTATTTGTGGAGGGCTTTCGCATTGCTCGGAGGGATCGCGGAGGTCGAGGTGGTGGTGTAGCGGTATACATACGTGAAAGCTTTGAGTACTCTGTCGTGTTGGAGGATTTCGTTTGTATTCCGGGGGTGGAACAATTGTGGATCTCGATGGAGGTTGGTGGGGTTGTACTATTGGTTGGAGTTATTTACCGTACTGCTGCATGTAATTTAATTAATTTTATCGAATACCTGGATAACTTACTTTCGTTTATTGTACCACAATATGATAACATCGTCATTATGGGTGATATCAATCAAGATCAGTTTACTGATCGGTCCATTATGCAATGCGTGGCCTCTTATGATTTTACACAGCTAATTGATGAACCTACTCGTATACGGGGAAACTCTCAGACACTCCTGGATGTGATTTTTACGAACAAAAGTGATTTGGTCCTTGAGGCAGGTGTATTGGTTCATCAGATCTCTGATCATCGGGCGATTTTTTGTACTCTTAATCTAAAGCATTCTCGTCCTAAACCTAAACTTATTACCTACAGAGATTTTCGTGCATTCGACGTTGACAAATTTAATAAAGACTTGTCAGAGATCCAGTGGGATCGTTTACTATATTTCGAAAATATTGATCACAAAGTTAAGTATTTGACAGATCAACTTTTGAGGTTATTCGACGTACATGCTCCATTGATCACGTCTAGGGTGACCAAGCCTTTCGCGCCGTGGTTGACTTACAATATTCGTTGCATCATGAGGTCCCGAGACAGTGCCTTATCTAGATACAAGCGAACTAAAAACATTCTAGATTACAAATATTTTCAACAATTAAGGAATACAGTTGTTAGTGCAATAAGGCGAGAAAAGGTTGCTTATCTCTCGAGTCGTTCTAAGGGTGATGATAGCAGACAACTTTGGAATGCATTGAAGTCATTAAATATAAAGGGTAAGCGATCAGTGGAGCTTCCTGCTAATCTGAAAAGGCCTTGTGAATTGAATGAGTATTTCTTATCGGTATTCACACCGAAAAATAACTGTCCTGATACAACAGCCTATTACTTAACAAATAGATATAACACAGACCAGAGTTTCTCGATTCGCTTATCGACAATTGAAGAAATAAAAGACATAGTGACAGGTCTTAGATCAAATGCAATCGGATCTGATGATATCTCCTCCAGAATGTTAAAGCTATCCTTACATGTGATCGCTCCTTATCTGACTCATATCATCAACTGCTGCTTGGAAACCGGATATTTCCCGCAACAGTGGAAATATTCCCTGATTAAACCCCTGCCCAAAGTTTCTAATCCTGAGAGCTTTTCCGACCTGCGCCCAGTTAGTATTCTTCCTTCGTTGTCTAAAGTACTTGAAAAGGTAGTGTCTAAACAAATTTATCAATTCGTGGTCGACTCCGAATTAATTCCAACTAGTCAGTCGGGATTCCGTAAGGGCTACAGCACAACAACCTCGATGTTGAACCTGACAGATCACATCATTAGGTCGCTGGACCTCGGGCTTGCCACATCAGTGGTTCAGTTGGACTATTCAAAGGCCTTTGATACCCTTGACCATAGACTTTTATGTGCAAAACTACGGTACTTTGGCTTCGATGACATCTCATGTGGTTTTTTTAGTCATTATCTGGAAGATCGCTTCCAGAAGGTTATTTTCGATGATACTTCTTCCTCTGATTTTGCTCCGGTTACATCTGGAGTTCCCCAAGGCTCTGTCTTGGGACCGGTCCTTTACTTGATCTATGTAGCAGATAGTCCAAGAACAATACAACATGTTAGTATCCAGTCATTTGCGGATGACACCCAGCTCTATTTCTCGTATGGCCCCCAGATGGTGGAGTTTGCTTCAAATCGCATGAATAGTGATATTGCATCTTTGGTAGCCTTTTCTGATGCCCACGGGCTCAGGCTAAATCCCGAAAAATGTAGCGTTATGACATTTGGTTCGAGCCCGGATGTGGAGGACTTACAGCTGATTGTTGGGAACCAGCCATTGAGGAGTGTAAGGTGTCAAAAAAATCTCGGTATAATTTTTGATTGTAGACTGCGGTTCAATGAGCAGGTCTCCATTCTGCTTAAGAAGTCTTACTTAGTTTTGAGGCAGTTGTACAGAAACAGACACTTGCTTGGCTTTCGGTTGAGAAAGGTATTATGCGAGAGTCTGGTGCTTTCTATTCTAAATTATGGTCTGGTTCTTTATTTTCCATGTCTGTACCAATCAACTAAATATCGCCTTCAAAAAGTGCAAAATGCGTGTTGCAGATTTGTATTTGGTCTCCGAAAATATGACAGAGTATCAGCTAAAATAAATGAGCTGGAATGGTTGAGAATGGAAAACCTTTTCAAATATCATATGAGCTCGTTAGTGTACAAGATCTTATATACATCGACACCTCCATACCTCAAAGAGAAATTGTTGTTAAGAGGTGACATGCATCATCGCCTTATTAGATATACAGATACATTAATGCTACCCAAATTCCGTCTTGCTGGGTCTCAGAGATGTTTCACGTACAATGCGGTTAAAATATTTAATGCTATACCTAGCTTTATGAGAGCACGTACCCTAAATTTTTTGAAAAAACATTATAAAGTTTATTTACTGGAAATTCAGCAGCGGTTGTGAAGTTATTGTTTTGTTGGTTTAAGTAAATATGTTGTTAATTTCATTGGCTGGAGGTTAAGTAGAGTAGCCCAGGCTAGACTTCGCCTCCCAGTTTAATTTTGTATTGTAAAATGTAGGTACAGTACACAAACAAATAAAGGCTCTTTATTATTATTATTATTATTATTATATTCGGAATTGGGCAATAACAAATTCTATAAACCACAGCCACTTGAATAGTTTACTCACGATTTTGAAAAACCATGGGCATTCAGACTTGCCTTCAGATTCACGAACGCTTCTCAATACGCCACGTACATCTACAATTACATTAATGGATCCTGGAGAATATTACCACTTTGGTATTGCTGAAGGTCTGAAGCAATCTATTACCAAGTATTTTAATTTTAATAACTGCCCATCTGAGATCAATGTTGATGTCAACGTGGATGGACTTCCTTTGACAAAAAGTTCAAGTAGTCAGTTTTGGCCAATATTAATGGCAATCGTAGCTGACTTCTACACTGAACCTTTTATGGTGGGTGTTTATCATGGAAATACGAAACCATCAGATGGAAATGAATTCATGAAGTACTTTGTTGAGGAAATGAAAAGTATACAACAGAGTAAGCTTACTATTTTCTCTAAGGAGATACATGTAAAAATAAATGTATTTATTTGTGATGCACCAGCTAGAGCATTTATTACAAGCACTAAAGGTCATACTGGTTACTTTTCATGCACTAAATGCATTCAAGAAGGCCAGTATATAAACAAAAGGGTTGTTCTTACTGAAGTCACCTCAGGTTTAAGAACTGACGAATCTTTCAGGCAACAGACTGACGAAAATTTCCACAAAAAGGAATCAATACTTTTAGAGCTGAATATTGGAATGGTGACGCAGTTTCCACTTGATTATATGCATTTGGTGTGTATTGGTGCCATGAAAAAGCTACTGCTAGCATGGACAAAAGGAAAAATTAGCATGAGATTAAACTCTGAAAATTTGGCTAATGCTTCGAATCAGTTGTTAGAATTAAATGTTTCCATATCCCAAGAATTTGCGAGAAAAGCAAGAGGCCTTAATGAAATTGATAGGTTTAAAGCGACCGAGCTTAGATTGGTACTATTGTACACCGGAGCTGTAGTTTTTCAGAACAGGCTTACAAAGATCCAATATAATCATTTTATGTGCCTAAGTTATAGCTATTCGCATATTGTGCTCCACTGAGAAACATTTAATTTTGAACGATTATGCTAACCAACTTTTGATACATTTCGTGAAACAGTTTTCTCATATTTATGGTACCGACCTCCTGTCCTACAATATTCACAATTTGATTCATTTGAGTAATGACGTTCAGTTACATGGCCCTCTTGACAAGTTTAGTGCATTTAAATTTGAAAGCTACATGCAGAAAATTAAGAAAAAAGTGAAGACATCAAGTAGACCATTAAAACAATTAATAAATCGCTCCATTGAGGAACTTAACAATGAAATGCCTTTTTCGCAAAAAAAGACTTATCCATTTTTACATTACGGAAACTCCACAAAAAATCAAAATGAAATCAAGAGTATCGAATTTGAAAATTTTATGCTCAGTACAAAAACGTCCGATAATTGTTGTTTGTTAAATGATGGAGCAATAATTACCATAACAAAAATTGTTGGAGATTCCGGTAAGTTTTATTTTGTGGGGAATAAATATAATATGTTCGGATCATTATTCAAGTCACCTTGTGCCTCAGAAAAGGTAGACATCAAAACTATCATTAATGACAATTTTCAAAGTGGTGTTAAATTCGAAGCTTCAGAAATTAAGTGTAAGTGTTTGAAATTTTCTATAAGTGAAACCGGTAGTGTAATCATACCCTTCCTCCATTAAAAAAACCCATTTCCCAATTCGTTAAATAATCTCGTGAGTGTATTTTTACAGCTTATCACAAACTGTAGATGCAATTTCAATCAACTCCCTCAAAACTTTTATTTCGCTAGCTTTGAAATATGTAAAATTAACACATCGTTGATGTGATTTAAAAACAAAAATTTAAGACTCTGATTCTGTGCTGCAAAGTGTTGTCTATTCGTTCGTTTTATTTTAATTCCGTATAACCGGTTCCGGTATCAGCACCCGCGCTCGCTGCTCGCTCAGTTCAGTCACTTCAGTCTTCAGTCCGGTCCGGTCCGTTCAGTTCTCTGTGTGGTTCTAGGTTCTAGTCTAGTGTGCTGTGCTTACATAATATCTCAATCTCATTTCTCTCTTCGAGCTCTGTTCTCTGCTCCTGCCTCCAAAATCAACAGATACAGAAATCGGAAAATTAATTTTTGGTGAGTATTCAATAATATTTAATATGGTAATGTTGGGCTTCCTTTCGCGACACCGGTAAGTCAGGTTTTGGTCAGGTCAGGTTTTTTTCTTCATTTTAAGAAAATTTAAAGGGGAAAAAACCTAGATATCCTCTTAATTTGCGCAATTCATTTTTTTTTTACTGCTTGCAGCTCTCAAATATGTTCGCTGTTGTGGTATTCGAGGACGAAGAGCAATGTGCCTCTGAAGTACCCGCAAGCTGGCTGGATGATAAACAAACCAAGTGCTGGTGGCCAAAAACAAAGAACGTTACGAATATGATAGTGAAACAAACTCCTCCTGACAAGAATTGTCCGATGTGGGAACAACACCACATCAGATTCGAAGGTTATTATGGTAAGGTACCTAAGCTAATGTGTTTCATACAAAGGTTTTTCCTATTATTCGTTCTTGGGTTAAACAGTTAGTAAAATTTGTCCTAAGTTATTGTAAGACTTTTGTCTGTTTGTATAGTTGTTTGTTGATTGTTGTTAAGTGCTCTGGGTTGCTTAACAATAATTAATAAATGCCTAAATGTTTTCTTTATACTGACTTCATACCTATAACATTATAATAGCCATAATAATTATAATAATAAGTTTATAGATGATAATACAAATGTAATTTATTCTTTAAGAATCCATTGAAAGAGCTAGAAAAGCTGCCCTGGTAGCATCTTCTTCGGACGAACTAGATGTACTTGAGGCAAGGGAGGAAACTCGTAAAAGGAAAAAAACTGGAAAAAATACAAGTGCACTAAAACCTATTCTAGAAGCATATTCTGGGGATAGCTCCTCTGATGAAGACGACGACTCTGTCTCAAAAACTGACATTGATATAGCTCCACCTGACTTTCCTTTCGGCTCTAGTCTCGAAGTACGGGAGCAACAAAATACAGACCAAGGAAAAGCCACAACAGACCCAGTTCTTGATGGGGAACTTACCAGTGCTGAAGGTAAAACATGTACATAAATTTTCCCTAAGTTTATTCAAATTTCACCATAATATGAAGCAAACTTTTTGGGTGATACTGTATTAAGTGTATAGGTAGGTACATTAATTATCTAAAAAATTCTAGACCTTCCAACACAACACCCTCAGGCAGGAGCTGGGAATGCTGATGTATCATACATCACTGAAACACCAATTCTTACATTTGAGGATGTATTCGACCAGAGTATGTATAGTAATAATTGTGTTTCATATTAATTTATGTTTTATTTATGGGCATTCCTAATAGGCACGTGTGCCTAAAAGAATGTCATTTCGAAACTAAAATGACAATCAAAATGGCAACTTTTTATAACAATTTTACAAATAGTATAATTAAAGTATGAGTGGATATTAAGGTCTTAAACACATGCGCGAGTTTTCGAGCAGACGGCGGAGCCAAAGTACTCGAAATAGAGCGAGTGTTTTTAAGACCGATATCCAAGAATACTTTACTATAATTTTTATTATTGGTACATTTTGAGATCATAAATTGTTGAATATTTGAATTAGGATTTTCAAATATCTGACATTAATAGGTAATTTATGTTGATGTAACAGTGTATACTCCAATCAGAACAATCAAAAAGTTGACATTTAGACATCGTTTCTGGGGTAACGTTGACGTTGCTAGGGCAACGTTTAAAAAACGCGCGTGTTTTAGCTTGATTTAAACACGCTAATGCGTACTTTAACTGAACATTATAGGTTACCAATAATAAAATAATTTATTAGTGATTTTTATATTTGACAAGTGTAAATTTCATTTCGTCAAGTTGATTTTTATTTTATTTTGATGTCCTGAACTTAAATAATTATGTCATTAGTATTAATAATTTTTTTGTGACATTTTTTTAGATAAGTGGATTTCGGATATAAAAGATATGAAGGAATTGATTATAAGTGAGTTTACCTAATAAAATAATAGCAATAATATTTCGCCTTTAAAATTAATTTTTAACTTTTTCAGATGAATTTCGAAATTTAAACAAAGTATGTACAAGAATTGAGCAAAGGCTCAATTCAATTGACTACAGACTGTCAAAAATTGAAAGTCGTACCACAGAAGTTGTAGATGTCGCCGAGACAACAACCTATAGCAGCTTTTTAATACTCAACTCCCGGTTTGAACTTCAGGAACTCGATCAAAAGCTGGAACATGACCCTGAGTGCCGGAAAGCTTTTGTAATATTTACATTTCTTAAAATCTTGTTTATTTTTTTTAATTACGTATATTTATTTTAGGTCCTACATATAAAAAAAATAGGTGGCAATTGTTTCAAGGACCACGTAATAAGAACCTACAATAAAACATTTACCAACAAATTGGCCAAGGAGTGCTCATGGTTGGGACTCCGCAATAATTTCCAAGTATCAAATTTATTGATAACTAAAATAATAAAAGGTAGAAGTATAATTATTCAATCTTCTATAAAAGTATCTATTTAAAATTATTCTTTTACACTATTATAGTAATTATTATTAACCATAATCAGGTAGCTTGAATTAATATAATATATTATCAAACTAACTAGATCATCCATATAACATGAAAATAAATTATTAAGGTGCAGGTACTTTTTTCCAATACTTTTAAATGCAAATTTACTCACATATAGGTATAGTTACGTCCTCTTTTTTAATTACAGTAGATTATTGTACCTACAGTTACTATTTTCCTTTTATTCTATTCTTTAATAATTTCTATTTTTTTTTCTTTTCTAGAAACTCTGTTGAGTATTCACAAAAATACTGAAAAGGAGTTTGAAGAATGTGTGAGCGAGTGGTTCCGGCAAGGAAAGCAACGCTACCGAAGGGAAGAAAATAAGACACAACAGAGTTAGTTAAAACTTTTTGGTTAGGATTTACCAGTTTGTCCCAAGATAAAATTTATGCTCTTGTTGTGTTAATCCTGTACAGGGTGATTCATTATAATGTCGCCCCCC
The DNA here is from genome assembly GCA_910589415.1 of Malachius bipustulatus. Classification (NCBI taxonomy): domain Eukaryota; kingdom Metazoa; phylum Arthropoda; class Insecta; order Coleoptera; family Melyridae; genus Malachius; species Malachius bipustulatus. The sequence continues at coordinate 85,100,635 of OU342630.1, read as the reverse complement.
TTTAACTTTGTTATTTCATGTGTCCCAAAAAAATTAAAAGTAGGGTTATGTAGGTGCTAAAAAAAAACTTTTTTATACGTATAACAAAAATTTGAAAATAAATTAGTATACAGGGTAAACCAAAAATTTTTTTTTTCAATGGATCACCCTATATGTGAATTTATTTTTCGATTCCTCGTAAAATTCTAAGCATAATTTATATAACATGCCGTATACTCGATCATCTTAAAGATTTGATACGGATTGAAATTAATAATTTAAATGAAAATAGCCCAGCATTCATAACAGATTCATTGGAGAAAATGCGAAGAACCCTTGTAAAATGTGTTGAAAGAAATGGAGGCCCAGTAGAGCACTTATTGTTAGATTTCTTGATTTGCAGATTTGCAACAGTTGCTTAAAAAAATATTTGATGATGTTTCAAATACGAATATTTCAGAATTTAGGTATACGGTATTTTATATAAGTTATGCTTAGAATTTTACGAGGAAACGAAAAATAAATTCATATATAGGGTGATCCATTGAAAAAAAAAAATTTAATTTTTGGTTTTCCCTGTATACTGATCTATTTTAAAATTTCTGTTATACGTATAAAAAAGTCTTTTTTAGCACCTACATAACCCTACTTTTAATTTTTGTACCTGCATTCCATATTATATTATATTTACTTTGCAATGTAAACTCGAGCTGCATAAACTCATCACATATTCATCAAACTCATATGTATATGTATTTAACTCTAATGTAAAAATTATCAACTTACAGCCGATATTATAAAGGCTTATTAGGCTAACGGGCAGATTTCTGCGACCATTTTTGAAGCCAATATCGACGTCAAATTACTTTTATGAACATTTTTGTAATTAAATTCGTGTCAAGAATAGATAAATTTAAAAAAATTCACTTAGACTCGATACTTTCTTCAGAAATGGCCACAGAAATCTGCCCGTTAACTTAATGAGCCTTTATAATACCCGCTGTAAGTCTTTTCGTTACATTCCATTGAATATTTTTTAGAACTTATCTATTTTGTTGAAGTGCCTTTTTTGATGGGTCCATTAATTCTCAGCCAACTTAAGATTATCAAAATTACAACTCTATTATTTTATTGTAAACAGATTTCTTAAATATTTTATCCTGCCAAAATAGCCAATTCTTGCCTTTGGGCTGTTGATGTATTAATTTCTTTCACATCTTTGGTTTGTAACTATTATGGTATAGTATTTATAAAGAAGACTCAGTTGCTACCCTTTGTAATTTCCATATAATAATGATTAATATTAATTAATTCATATTAATTCAATTTAAGCATAAGTGTATGCTTAATATTAATAATCATATTATTTTATGTTCCTACTGTGAATTTTTCCAGTTATATAAACATTGTCAATAAATCTTGTTTCATGAAATTTGTATATTTTCTTTTACACCACACTTATATATATATATATATATATATATGAATACGTATGTATAGGTAATTTTTTTAAGATATTATATTTCTTCAACCAGTTTTCTTAATATGTTTGTTTGTTATTATTAGTGGTTTTTAGGATCTCTTATGAACATAAATAATTAAGATTTTAAAAAGTTTACAACCATTCTGATCTAAGGCTTGTTCACAATTTATTATAAATTTTTGTACAATTTGATTAATATGTTATTGTTAATCTGTTAGCTGGATTAAAAAATGAAAACTACATTCAACAATAATAATTAAAAATTTTTCAATAAATTTTTTTTTAATGATCAATTATATTATTTACCAACCAGTAAAAATTTCATAAAATATAAAAATTAACTCTGTTGGAATCGTATCAACAGGTTATACATGACAAAATTTTGTTAATAATTTACCGAATAATTAAACTACAAACAAAAAAAAAAATAAATAATAAAATGCGAACAAGGCTCAAATCAAGATGTAAAATTTAAAATCTTTGTAATTATTAATGTTCTTTAAGGAATCCCTGAACACTATATATAATTACAAATAAACTGATAATTTTTAGAATATATCTATAAAAATAGACGAAGTCGAGACATCACTGCTTCATCACCATATATGAGGAGTGGTTACATAACAAACTTTTAAATTTATTACATATATGTGCTGTATTTTTTCTGTCATTGTTATGTAAAAACTGGAGCCAATTGATCTGTGATTGTTCTGTCACAGTCTCAGAATACTGTTAGGTAATCGCTACGTTTAGGTGCTAAAACATTCTAGTTAAATAGCGTATATGTTCTATATAATTTTTCTATAACTGTTCTGTAAAATCTGGAGAACATGGATCTGTAACTGTTCCATCAAAATCTAAGAACATGGATACGTAATTGTTACATTTACGTATTGTAACATTCTAGTTACTGTTCTGTAGGATCTTCAGAACATCGTTCTGTAACTGCTATATCACTCGGACTGCCTCATGAGGCGGACATATCCGAGTACATGTACTCTACATTTACAGCACAAGCTACATAATTGTTACTTGCCAAAGAACAGCTGTTTTATACCAGTTACATACAAGTTATTAAACAGTGTTTACTGGGAAAATGCTACAGATGTCACCAAATCGATTAAGTAATAGTGAATTTGTTTGCCGTCGGGCATTGCTTGCCCATTTAGACAGCAACTATTTGATTATCTAGCCTATAGACTAGTGGCCCTAGATGAGCCTCTTGTAAGATTTGTAAGTCAGCATTACTAAATTCGTCAATCTATTGTATTGTATTTGTATTTGTATTTTTGAGGGTGATCAAGTTACTGCGACCTAAAAGATCTATTGTATCCCTTCCACTGTGCTTCGCCTGGTGTGGAATCCCTTTAGTGAAGCACCCTCTCCAAGTCCGTTTCCTTGAGAAACTTCAGGATTTTGAGAGGATCAAGGTTGGGTAAGTTCCCTGCCTCTAGCTGGTGGTGGACCAGAACGTTACTTCTTTTGTTCGTCAATCTAGCACAGGCATGATAACAACTTTACGAACAACCTGATGGTGTAATACCTGCAAATAAATAGTGATAGTGAATTTGTTTGCCGTCGGGCATTGCTTGCCCATTTAGACAGCAACTATTTGATTATCTAGCCTATAGACTAGTGGCCCTAGGTGAGCCTCTTGTATGACTTGTATATACATCAGCATTACGGAATTTGTCAATCTAACACAGGCGTGATAACCACTTTCCGAACAACCTGATGATGGTGTAATACCTATAAATAGTGATAGTGAATTTCTTTGTGGTCGGGAATTGCTTGCCCATTTAGTAATCAGCAACTGTTTGTTGATCTAGCCTATAGATTAGTGTCGCTTTTTGTTTGGAGAAAAAACTAGCGCGGGCGGTAGCGCGATGGTTTATTAGGTCGCTGTCTGAAACCGTTCACGCTGCCACCGTCTGTGGTTGGAATCCCATCAGCTGGTTGTTTGTATTAGTTTATAAAACTATTTATTTCCTTAAGAATGTGTCTGTGGCTGAAAGAGCTAGTACTAAGCCAAATTACCAGAGTGGAGCGACTGTGCCTTACCTATACAGTTAACCCAGATACTTCCTCTTTTGATATTAAAAAAAAAAAAACATTTTTTGAGATACAATAACTCAAAAAAAATATGGAGGGGGGGGGGCATATTTTTCTTTGATATCAAACTTTTACCCCCGAATTTTTACCAAAAGTTATTTTTGGAGTTATCTATTAGGACAGATGTGGGTGAGGAGACTTTGTCTCTGTGTTAAATTTTATGTGGACTGTGAGCTTCATGAGCTTCATGAGCTTCACGGCGTCATCCAGTTCTGAGAAATTCAACTGTGACAGGCAGACTGAAATGTGAGCGATCTTATAAAGGTTTCGTTTTAAATTTTACAGTAATTTTTGAAACCTTCGTCGTGACAATTTTTTGTAGCATCAAATGATTCAGCGACGAAAAAGGGAAATTGATCAAACCATCAGAGTAGGTAGTACTGTCTTCTGTATAATTGCAGATTTCAGGTATTTGTCCATAGTCTTACACTACAAAGAATGAGTCCCTAATGAACTAGAAAAAATCAATATAATATGTAATTCAGAAAGTTTTTGTTAATAAATCTTTTGTACGTATGGAATTCAATTCTCATCTTTTCAGTCGGTTAAATTATAAGAACTTTTACAAAACGTCGACGGCGTAATGAGAAAACGGAAACTTATTTGGTTTTCAGTTCTTTGTACTTTCCTTACAAACTATAAAGAATCTCAGAGCTATAATAGCTGAATTTTAAACGAACTTTTGTAAACGGCTTTGTGTTACACAGTATAGTTCATAACTTTATAAAATATTTTTATAATTAATAAAAAATTAATTTAAAAACCCGCCTGTCATACCTTTTAAGAGCCCAACTGGAAACTAGACTTTTTAACCTGTGAACACAAAAATTATGAAATGTGAAGCTCAAAATGGACTAATCTGGTTGTGGTCTTATAATCACAATTGAAAGGTTTTTTAATAGATCTATAAACCTAAGCTCAAACAAGACTACAAAGTGCGATCGTACTATTTCGTTTGCTGTGAGAAGGTTTTACTTAGTGTTATTATCACCTTATAAAATAATATGTGTTGTGCCAGTACTGTGAAGGCGATCGATATGTGGTGAATTCTTGTATCTTCTCCGTTGTGATTGGCTCTAACTGGTTATATATTTTTTATTATTTCACTCGCTGAGTTGTGATTGACTTCCATGCGTGAATGTGCGTCTATTATCTTACGGCATGAGGAATGTACCTACGTCATTATTAAACTGGAATCTGCAGGATAATGACCATTTTTATTCAGCAGTCGTAGAGAAAAGCGTTGCAGATTGAGCTGCCTTTAAATCGTGTAGAAACAGTATGTTTATGTAGACACAGATTTTTGACGAGAAAATAAATTAAACGTCGAATCGCTGGCCCAGGGCGATGCTCCTCCTGGGGGGGGGGGAAGTCGTCTTGGAAAGAGGTGAAAATATAATAACAAAATGTAACCCCGCTTCCAGCTTCAGGAGTGCAGAAGAAAGAATGACTTGACTTCGCTCTTCGCTTTCGTGCGAGTACGTGGAGTTTATCATTTATAGAGTTTATAAACAGTTAATTCATACTTAATGTAATTTTTTTTATTTAGCCTATACTTTCAGGTCACCAGAATGTTGTGCTTTGTTTATTTGCGACATAAATTCAACTTCATATGTTTCAAAAATTGTTTATTGATTCGCAGATCCTGTATATAAGTGAAAATTAATTAATCAATCACTGTAACTAAACAGATAAATCCCTTTTTGATTAGATGAAGCCACCAGCTAGGACACGATGCTCTCTAAAATGTCCGAATTCCATTTTAGTAATTAATCACAAACGAGATTACGAAGTTTAACATTGCCACTTCACGGGGGTTTCTGAAAAACATGTTTGAACAACCGAATTCTGTTACCTAATAATTAACGAGGGTACAGCAGAGCTGAAATAATGGATTCGCTACACAGCAACTGTATGGTACAAAGAGAAACCGGGTGCAAGTTATAACAAACAGTAAACAGTTCACATACTGGTCTCAAAGCTCCTGTTTTATCACATGGAATACCTAATTATTTCTTTGATGATGGATGAAATATGTTGATAATAACCATGCAGGCGCAAGCTTTGCATGTTTTGTCGACTTTTTTCATTTTAAGGAAAAAATATATTTCTCAAAATTTGGAAAACTTCAATTATTGTTATTTTGTAAAAACGTAAACATTTTTCTTTCCAACTGTTTCGTTAATACATTGATAGGAAATGCGAAAGTGTGTATTTTGTATAATTAGGTAGGTACCTACAAAATAATAGATCGATTGCCGGAGATACGCCAGTCATTATACATATTATATTTGGTGAATAATAAGTGGACTGTATATTTAGATTATAACAAAAAAATATTTGTTTACAGTGAGTTTGAAACACTGAGTTAATAAAAAATTATAAATTATAATATTATTAGCAAACAAATTGGTAACGTCTATTATATGTATATATGCGACGTGAATGTTACATTTCTTCTTTCACATTTCCCCTTCACCCTTAGTTCTGGTACCTGGTTAGTCCCTTAACACAGATGGTCTAGGATGCTGTAAACAAGCAGATATGGGAACGATCCCTTCGAGGTATTTATTATTAAATGGTGACAACAGTATTCCTCTCCTTTCCTGGGTAGCCGTTTACTTTTGAGGTGGTGAAGAAATGAATAAGAATAACAAAGGACACAGTGCCCAGTGTTGGCACTGGCCCTTCTTACCACGCCCCGGGAAGAAAGCGGTCGGATTGAACATTAAACACTTTCAGTTCGGTTCGAACTTCGTAGTGGAGACACATCATAAAGTTTGTTAGTTATCGCGTATGCGTGATAGTTTTGAACATGTGCAAGGTGCATCTCCACGTGACCAAGAACAAGCCAAACACCGTAAGTCCAACTTCATTATTTTTCTGTGGTAATTATTAGTCCATCTCTAATTTTCCTCCGTTTACATGCCCTTGTAATTATTGATAAACCGAACATAGATCAGTACAATTGATTTTATATTATTTAATTAATATTCAGATTCTATTGAAAATCTACAGTGTGACCCATTTGTTTTTGAAACACCCTGTAGAATCTTAATTTATGGTGCGATTTTAAAGAAATTTCTTTTAAACCATAGAGCTTGAAAAACTATATTTTGGGAGCAAAAAGCGTCTCATTCCTACAATATCCAATGCCTACTAGATCAGTGTTTACTTGTAAAATCTCAAAAATTCATATTAGCGATTATTTTAGAAAAAAACTTTGCACGCTACTGGATTCACCAGCCCTCAAAACGGTACTGTACTAAATTTTATTGGAAATGTCAGAGTAATAAGGATCTTGCAGTTATTTTAGAAATTCATAATAGAACTCCGAACTTCTCGTTTTAAATATTCGTTAAATAATTATTTTAATAACAAGAATAATTGACTGAACTGCATATCGTGTGATCCACAAAATTTTTCATCAGCTAGTGCCTTGGAAGAGAGAGATAGCTATTGCAGTCATGTCTGAGCTCATTGCACCTGAGCACACCTCCCAATAGTTTGCATTTTATCTGACAGACTGGCAGACATGCTTCATTTTTTCCAAGGCACTAGTTGATGAAAAATTTTGTGGATCACCCGATATAATGAAACATAAACCACTAATTTATTAAAGTTTCATTTATTAAAAAAAAATTAACGAAAATAAAATTGTAATCAAGTACCTATAATATAATATACATATTATTTACTTATTACATCGTATCTAGGTACGTGTACTAAAAATAGAATCAGTGTTCAATCTATTTCTATGTTTTCGCAATGTCAGACCAGCACCTGAAAATATTCTCTCTGCTGGTACACTTGTTGCGGTAATACCAAAAAAATCACGAGCCATTTTGGCCAAGGTTAGATAAACATGTTCATTTTGCTTCCACCACTGCAATATATTGACATCTCTGGATGCTCTTGGACTGTTTAAGTATCGCAAAAAAACAAGTACCAACTACATATGTTTTTTTTATACTAATAAATACAGGGTGGCCTACTTTTCATTGCCAAGTTTGTATTTACTGAAATATAACGAAAGATACACAAAAGTTTAGTTTGAAATTCTCAAACTAAATTCGGCCTACACAATGGTGTATACTAAGTAGAAGAAATATTTGAACGACCGGAGGTAATACTCCAAGCTTCTCGAGAAAAATGATAAAAATTGGAAGTCCGCATCTCTTAATATATGCCTTCTTGTAACCTTCATTATCCAATCTGGGATTACAATACGTAGTACTGTATATTACACGGTCAACTAATGTGACCAAGCACAAACCCTCATCTCGTAATATATCTGCATCTGCCATCACCAAAATACAACTACAGAACTTGTAACTTTCTTATAATCTTCAGTATTCTATCTGGGATTACAGTACATAGTACTGTATATTACACGGTCAACTAATGTGACCAAGCACAAACCCTCATTTCTTATCTATTACCTAATATATCTGTGATAACCACCAAAAATACAATACAGAACTTGTATAACCTTCTTATAATCTTCAGTATCCTGTCTGGGATTACAGTACGTAGTATCTTTAGTGGCAAATTTAAATTAGAACCTAAATCCCAATAAAATTCGTCAAATAGTACGTAGTACTGCATATTACACGGTCAATTAATGTGACCAAGCACAAACCCTCATCTCGTATCTATTACCTAATATATGTATCTGCATCTGCCATCACCAAAATACAACTACAGAACTTGTAACTTTCTTATAATCTTCAGTATTCTATCTGGGATTACAGTACATAGTACTGTATATTACACGGTCAACTAATGTGACCAAGCACAAACCCTCATCTCGTATCTATTACCTAATATATCTGCATCTGTCATCACCAAAATACAACTACAGAACTTGTAACTTTCTTATAATCTTCAGTATTCTATCTGGGATTACAGTACATAGTACTGTATATTACACAGTCAACTAATGTGACCAAGCACAGATCCTCATTTCTTCTCTATTACCTAATATATCTGTCACCACCAAAAATACAATACAGAACTTGTAACCTTCTTATAATCTTCAGTATCCTGTCTGGGATTACAGTACGTATAGTATCTTTAGTGGCAAATTTAAATTAGAACCTAAATCCCAATAAAATTCGTCAAATAGTACGTAGTACTGTATATTACACGGTCAATTAATGTGACCAAGCACAAACCCTCATCTCTTATCTATTACCTAATATATCTGCCGCCACCAAAATACAACTACAGAACTTGTAACTTTCTCATAATCTTCAGTATCCTATCTGGGATTACAGTACATAGTACTGTATATTACACGGTCAACTAATGCGACCAAGCACAGATCCTCATTTCTTATCTATTACCTAATATATCTGCCACCACCAAAAATACAACACTACAGAACTTGTAACCTTCCTATAATCTTCAGTATCCTGTCTGGGATTACAGTACGTAGTACTGTATATTACACGGTCAATTAATGTGACCAAGCACAGATCCTCATTTCTTATCTATTACCTAATATATCTGCCATCACCAAAATACAACTACAGAACTTTAACTTTCTCATAATCTTCAGTATCCTATCTGGGATTACAGTACATAGTACTGTATATTACACGGTCAACTAATGCGACCAAGCACAGATCCTCATTTCTTATCTATTACCTAATATATCTGCCACCACCAATAATACAACTACAGAACTTGTAACCTTCTTATAATCTTCAGTATCCTGTCTGGGATTACAGTACGTAGTACTGTATATTACACGGTCAATGAATGTGACCAAGCACAAACCCTCATCTCTTATCTATTACCTAATATATCTGCCGCCACCAAAATACAACTACAGAACTTGTAACCTTCTTATAATCTTCAGTATTCTATCTGGGATTACAGTACATGGTGCTGTATATTACACGGTCAACTAATGCGACCAAGCACAGATCCTCATTTCTTATCTATTACCTAATATATCTGCCGCCACCAAAATACAACTACAGAACTTGTAACTTTCTCATAATCTTCAGTATTCTATCTGGGATTACAGTACATAGTACTGTATATTACACGGTCAACTAATGTGACCAAGTATAAATCCTCATTTCTTAAGTACCTAATTACCTATAACATACCTTTATCCCCAAGGTTTATCCAATGGAGAATGAGCTGGTTTGGTAGACTGTGTGCCTCTGCCAAAACTGTGTGAAATGGTTACAGCAGAATGGTCAGTGTATTGTTTCATAACTCTCTCAGTTGTGATACCGATTATCCGGAGATTCAACTACATACAATTGCAATTCAACTACAATTACACCGGGTATGTTCAACCGTCATTGGGGAAAATCTAAAGAATTCCCTGATGAAAAGAATAAATGAAAGACTTATACCCTACGAAATATTGTAGAATTTTAAAGGGTTGATTAGGAATGAAAGAAACTTTCATCACTCTAAATTTTATCACTAGTGGATAGAGAATCTCTGAGTTGATGAAATTCTCCATCACCTTAGAGAAGGGGCGGGCCTAGCAAGTGTGTCGTGTGTGCCCGCACGCAGGCGACGAGTTCATAGCGACTGAAAAAAATTCAGGAGCTGCATATTATATCAAGGAGAAATTGGAAAAGGAAGCAAACGTGAAGAAAGCCACAAGCTCAATTAAGAAATTTATTACAGACATTTTGTCCCAAAAGTTCTGCTAATCGGTATCCTGTCACTTCTTCATCTTCCACTACCATGCCCCAGTAGTATCTACTGCTAGTGCAGAACATGCACCTACAAATGGTACAACGTATGGGCATGGTGTTCGTTAAATTGATCTCTTACAATTACCACGTAATATCACAGTAAGAAATTTATGCCGAGTAACTTACCTCTACCTAAAAGTAAAACAAGTAGAGTGAAAATTTTAGAGGAAATTCTACTCATTCTCGCACTCTACAATGTTTTCTCCCAACAGGGAGTGAATTCATAAAATTTCACTCTATAAATATTTTTGTCAACTCTATTTACGTAAATCATGATTGAATTAGAGTGAAAAGAACTAGAGCAGTGTAACATTTTTACTCTTTAGCCAGCAAATTCTGCACTCGAAGCTAGTGTACAAAACTTGAACTAGAGTAAAATTCACTTAAAAGTTCACTCAAACTGTTCGAGTGAATATTTTCCCTCTATTTGAGTGGACCTCCTCCAACTCCGACTAGTGTTAATTTAGAGTAAACTTAGAGTACATTTTTCTTACTGTGTACCCCTATTACTGAGAGTCCTAGTATATAATCCCAATTGCCAGCTGAGGTTGAAATTTATAACACAGAAAATGATTGGTATTACCAGTGGAAGTGGGATCATCAGAGGTTCTTACCATGAAGCTGATAGAGTCGGGGGTCTCATCAGGAAGATTACTTTGGGGATAGTGATGCGAATTCTGAAGGTGGCAGAATTTCCATTATTAGTGGGGATATAAACACAGAAAAAACAAAAATGTCTTTTTAGTGGATGAATGTAAACGATGCTTTTCAACTTCGCAGTACGTACACGAGAACTCTACCTAATGGAGAAAAAAGTTTTCTTTTTCCTTGCAAATTGTTCAGCAATAAACAAAACCAATTGTGTAGCGAAAATGGATATTCTGTTTGGCGGCACCTGGCCACACGTCTTTCACGCCATGAAATTGATGTAAAACATACAGGTACAACATAGTAAAAAGTAATTGGAGCTTCAACTTAGGCTTAATAAAAACTTGTACAATTGACAAAAAAACATTAACGGGTTTTTAAATCTGAAAGAAAGCCATGGAGGGCTGTTCTTGAGAGCATAATATCTGTTACGTGGCAACAGTGGCTACACAGCTCTCCTCTGCCAAAAAAGGGCTGTTCTAGTTTGGGCTGGGAGAGGGGAGCGAGTGGTAAGGTGGTCATCGAAAATACTCCGCTCGACTACGACATTCGTATCCATAACGTAAAACGATAAAGTTGACATTCAAGTCAACAATATACCTTCATCGGTACTGATCACCCAATAAATGTAACAAATGGTAATAAGCAATTATCCGTTATCTTTTTGTAAATATTATATTCGCGTTCACTTCATTTATCTGTTCCTACACACCAATATCAATTACACAACTTTTAGCGGTGCAGTGCCTAGCTTTTGAGGTTCAAGTGAAAAATTGTACATGGCTAACACGGAAATTTTCTATAAGTTGTAGAAATGTTGACAAAATCAATAATGTTAAAAGATCACAGTGTTGAAAAATCACACACCTCAAGATTCGAAATGAGATCTTTTTTTTTTTAGCCAACAGTATCAAGGCAATAATACTAAAATTAACATAGTGCTAAATACTTTTCACTATAATTGATTGCACCCCAGATTTTTAGCATTTAGAGAAAATAACGTTTGTGATTAGGATTGTTGACTTAAATGATACTAATAATTTGAATGTTGTAATTCGGGAATTAGTCCTAGGAAAAAACCACTGGATGTAACTCGGGATGTAATCAACTCTGTTGGAACAGTATGACTTCGATGTCCAACATATCCGGGAACAAGGGCATGACAACGGCGCTAACATGCGTTGGAAACATTCTGGTTTACAAGTTAGGATAAATTTTTTCAACTCCAGAGCGCTTTTTTGTCCATTATGCTTCACACATCTTGAATCTAGTGGTGACAGATGCAGCAAAAGTCATTCTAGAAACAAGAAATTTCTTTACCATCGATCAATTCACAGAATAATCCACAGCCAAGTATTTCGTGTTCTGGTACTCGACTATTTGAATTATCACGAGTGGAACTAGGAAAATCAAGTTCATTTAGTTTGGATAAGATTTAAGTTAAGTCGACATTGATCTTTATTTATTTGTAAATTGATAAAATTATGGACTGATTAGTTATAAACGTAGATTAATTATTTAGGATAGCAGTCGATTAAGACAAGGAAACTCTCTTTTTCTCGTAATCCAAGCTTTCAAATTTGTAATGTACATATATGTATATTCGAAGCTCTGTGGTAATTCGTTTTCAATTCCCTATAGTATAGATAAAAAAATAAACCAATGAAAAACAATAACGGGCTGTTGTTTTTAATATACCTTTAGGAGAGTCCGTTATAGAGATTTTCATCGATTTTTGTTATTTAGGCCAAAGCTCGACGATAATAGGGAGAACAGGACCTAGAGAGAACGGGACCAGGCTAGGGCTAGATGCTAATATACAGTGGAGAATGCAGAAACAAGGCGATGGGAATCTACTGGAGACATAAATTTAATGTGTTTTCCGAAGAAGGAAAAGAGGCCTGCGGACAATAAAACGAAAATCTGTGTCTTTCTACTCTGCATTGATGGATTAGCGATGTAACACGTCATTCACATCTACATATTACACTGAAAAAAAAAGGTACAATAAAGCTCATAAAGGTAATACTCCTTATCACCTTTGAAGAAGATTTTTGCGAGAAAATATGTTTTTGTAAAATGGATCGTAGTACTATACACTTTTGCCTGCTAAATTTTGTAATTCTTCAGTAGCGCGTTTTATTTTATTGTCAAATGTTTTTTTACCAGTTTAGTGGACTATATGAGCTGTATGAGGTTTATTAATTCAGGTAATCCTAAAAAATATAAACCTTTTATTGTCATGAACAATTGCGCTTTCTTGCACATTTTAGTTTATCTGTTTATAAACACATAAAAGCATTCGATTACGCTTATTTACTATTATAGTACGATTAATGAAATGGTACCGCAATTGCTTAGGGAATTTATAAGAGAGAAAAGGAACCCCGAAGATACGTTAATGATTTTTTTATTAACATGGAAAAGACCTCATATTCACCTGAATCAATAAAGGACCTCACAAATTAAAGGTCAACCAATATTTGAAACAGTAAATTCTACAGAAATTCAGCTAATGCAGGACAATCCACAGGCATTGTGTTGTGGTACTCGACTATTTGATTTATTGGATTAGTGGAACCAGGACAAGCATCATTTTTATCTAAATCTATATCATGTCAATTTTCACCACCTTTTGAACGTTCGCACCAATACAGGGTGTTTCATTGGTAAACGGACAAACGGAAACCGTGGATAGGGGACACTGAGGTGGTTCTAAAAAACCCATGGTTAATGGGTCTGACGTCATTAATAACATAGATACAGGGTGTTTTATGGATATCGTCAATTTCTTTCAAAGGCCATAACTAACGAACCACGCTGTATATTTTTTTGAAATTTGGTGAAAAGTTTCCATTTCGCTACATAAACGTTTGACATAACAACCGAAAAGAAAATCCAGGTCCGGACTTACAAAAAATTATTAAATGTTAGTGTTCGTAAAACAACACCCTGTATATCAGAATTTTCAAAGTTCGTTTTGGTATTTTGAAAGAATAGAAAATTTTGAACTAAACAGTGTACTTTTTGTAGTTGCGCATCTGATTCTTCGATGGGCATTTTGATCTCGAAGTTAGATTTTTGCTTAAAACAGGTTCATGACCTTCAAAAATGTTCATCTTTTTTATGAATTAAAGAAGATAAATTATTGTAGCCTATTGGAATTTGCAAAACATGTCTGGCAGTACGTCTGTATCTCATTAAACTCTTGAAAAGTTTGAATACAGGTCCGTACCAGAACAAATATTGAAATTTTTGTTTATTTTTTCAACACCCTGTATAACATAACTTGTAATGGTATTATGTAAAATGTAACAACCATTGAACAATAATTATGAAAACATACCTACTCTAGTGTTGTGCTACATGTTAACGTTCAGTAAAAACATGATACAAAAACTTAATCTAAGTATAATTAATTTTTGATAAAGTAATTTATGGTTCTTCTTAGGTATAACTAGGTATAACTGTCAAGTTAGTTTGACAGTTATACCTACTCAATTATTTCTATAACTGTCAAGTTATTTTGACAGCTACAGCTTGTGTTTTGGGTGTAGTGCAATATCATATTTACCTGTCAGTAATTAAAATCAGTTATCTACATTATGCCGTACCAATTTTCCAACGCAGAATATGCAGATATTTTGTACATTTATGGATTTTGTGATGGCAATTCAAGAGCTGCGAAAAGAGAGTACGCAAGACGCTTTCCTGGACGGCGTATTCCAAACAATAAAACTTTTTCCGATGTCTTTAATTATACTAGAGAGCATGGGCGATTTCCAACCGCAAAGAGAAATGAACATAACGAAAGGCAACATCTAGATATGGAACAGAACATTATAAATATGGTAGAAATTGATCCAACTCTAAGTACGCGAAGAATTGGTCATATTCTTAATTTGCCGCATGTCACTGTTTGGAGAAGATTAAGAAAAAATAATCTCTATCCATTTCACATACAAGATGTACAGAGGTTAGAGGATGGAGATGACATAGCTAGAGTAGATTTCAGTAGGTGGATAATCCGAAATCGAAGGATTTTGAACCGATGTTTGTTTACCGATGAGGCGCAGTTCACACGAGATGGGGTGTTTAATTTGAGGAACTGTCACGTTTGGAGAGAAGAAAATCCATATGCGACAAGACAGTGTCATTCGCAAAGAAGATTTTCTTTTAACGTTTGGTGCGGAGTAGTCAATGATCGTTTAATTGGGCCACATGTTTTACCTAATAGACTCACTGGAGAAGCATATTTAGACTTACTCCAAAATGTTTTGCCTGTATTGCTTGAAGATTTTGATGTTGGAGGAATGTATTTCCAGCACGATGGAGCTTCACCCCATTTTAGGGTGATGGTGAGAAATTTCTTAAATGAGAATTTTCCAAATATGTGGATAGGGAGGGGTGGACCTCACAATTGGCCGGCGAGATCACCCGATTTTAACCCTGTGGATTATGCCATTTGGGGATATTTAAAGTCCAAAGTGTATTCCACAGAAATAAATAGTAGGGAAGAACTTTTACAAAGAATAGAAGAGGCTTGCGGACAATTAAGAAATAATCCAGACATTATTAGAAAAGCAATAAGAAGCATTACAAAACGAGCACGAAAATGCATTCAACAGAATGGGGGTCATTTTGAGCAACTTTTGTAACTTTTTGTGTACTGTTGGCTTATTTAAATTATCCATAACATTTTTTATTGTATCTTATTCTTTCAATTTATTTTTCTAATGTAGTTCGTTGTTTAGGTTAGATGTAATAAATTACATGCAATTATTACCTATCTCTTATTCTTTTACTAAGGTTGATAATGTATTATGTGACAAGGAGCTTGGATACTATTTTCACCATTTATTAAATGCTTGGTACTTAATACTATTACAAGTTATGTTACGATTTTTTTCTTCGGATTCGGGGAGATGCGTCTTCGGAGAGCGTCCGGTGAGGTTTTCGGCCTTCCGGTGACGCAGGGTGTTGAAAAAATAAACAAAAATTTCAATATTTGTTCTGGTACGGACCTGTATTCAAACTTTTCAAGAGTTTAATGAGATACAGACGTACTGCCAGACATGTTTTGCAAATTCCAATAGGCTACAATAATTTATCTTCTTTAATTCATAAAAAAGATGAACATTTTTGAAGGTCATGAACCTGTTTTAAGCAAAAATCTAACTTCGAGATCAAAATGCCCATCGAAGAATCAGATGCGCAACTACAAAAAGTACACTGTTTAGTTCAAAATTTTCTATTCTTTCAAAATACCAAAACGAACTTTGAAAATTCTGATATACAGGGTGTTGTTTTACGAACACTAACATTTAATAATTTTTTGTAAGTCCGGACCTGGATTTTCTTTTCGGTTGTTATGTCAAACGTTTATGTAGCGAAATGGAAACTTTTCACCAAATTTCAAAAAAATATACAGCGTGGTTCGTTAGTTATGGCCTTTGAAAGAAATTGACGATATCCATAAAACACCCTGTATCTATGTTATTAATGACGTCAGACCCATTAACCATGGGTTTTTTAGAACCACCTCAGTGTCCCCTATCCACGGTTTCCGTTTGTCCGTTTACCAATGAAACACCCTGTATAATTCATATTTTTCGCAATAATCACAAGTAACAATTTAATTAGAGTCCTAGAGGGACTCTAGGTTTACCTAACTAGTATATCCTGTAAAGAGAATCCTTTCTTAATTAATTTGTCATTTAAATAAAAAATATTTTGAAGCTTTGAAGTGATATTCCTACATTACGAAGGACAATCCGGATAGTCTGAACTCTCAGTCGTAATTATTATGCTCCTATTAGTGGTTTTCTTTATCAGCATGCAAACTCACAGTCATCAGGGCTTCTCTTTATATCTTCAGACTCAGCACATAAATATAACGTTTATTTGGATTGACGGGAACGTCGGTAACGTAGTATTGCATTGAGAGATTATCTAGGGCGAGAAGCTGTAACAGCAGATAATTCGCACTCTGTCTATTTAATCTGACATAGATACTTGCATTAGGCTCCCTCAGAAATAAATTGGCGATAGCTACACCGTGTCTCACCAAAAACTATCCCTCGGGTTTTATATTACGACAAAAAAGTATTTTAATATATCCATAACTTCGTAACGATATCCCCCATGTATAAGAATGGCACGTTGAGAGTTTTTCCTCTTTTTTTTTTAAAATAACAACCTAAATACAGTGTCACAAAAGAATGGTATACAGCTCTTATTCTTGACTATATGTGACCTTCTGAGATAATGTTTTGAAATTTGGTATGTCACATAGCTCGACAAAACGCACTTTTTGGCATATAAGTGGCTTTTGGTTTTTCCGTTGGTTTACTTTTTGTAAACTTCGTACCCAATAAGGGAAAAAGAAACTCGGAAGGCTGCAGTATAAATATTAGTGAGTATCTTCATATATTTATTGGAGCTTTTTCTGCATAAATTCTTGATCTATGTATCTATACCAACTATACTATTTTTTTCTCTTTCTGTAGAGAAAATACTTGAAGAGGAATCACTTCTCAGGATAGAAAAACTGAAGGAGTCTTTGAAGCAGCAAGAGGAGCTCCACAATAAAAAAATTGAGCTGGAAGAAATTAATAAGAAAAAAGCGAACGTTCAGCTTTTGGAAGCCGAAGCCTGCAAGAAAATGGCTGAAGTCCAACTCTTGGGAGCCATAGCTCTAAAAAGAAAAAATGAATATTAACCTAATGCAAGTGGATTTCTACATGAACGAGTGAATCGGTGGTACGCTTAGTCTGCAACTTCTAATACTTAAAAATGAAACATTTTATTTATCAGGCCATTAACGCGTGTTTCGTAGTTTCCCATATTTAAGTAACACCCGGATGTTGAAACAGAATAGCAATAGCATCAACGTAAATAAATTTACGCCCTTCTGTATACATACTCGCATGAAACTAAGCACCAGCATAAAGTTTGAATAGCCGAGGATTAGAGAAGCTGAAACAGAGGAGATAGCTGCTTGTGGAGATATTGTTTACATTCAAGAATTACAGCACTAATTTGGAATTTACGAGCAACCTCCCCAGAATGCTATACATCACCCCTGCCGATAGCTTCGAAATGGACTCGGAAAGTGAAACATAAATAGATTTGGTATCAAAGTAGCTATACAAGATGTTTATTTAAAAAGGACCCAGTGGGAATTTCTGGAAAAAGCCAGCAATCGAAAACTGAGACGTCAATTTTTGTTTGGAGTCATGAACTACCTCTAAATCTTAAATGGAATGACCCACCTTGTGATCACTTGAACCTTGTGAACGGTAAAACATTCGTCGGGGCTGACAGAGAGTGGAGGAGCCTTTTTAAATAACGCTCACACGCGAGACGAAATCGCCCCATTTAGCAACAAATATTGTATAAAATGGAAATTCATTCCGGCATATTCTCCACACTTTGGCGGAATCTGGGACAGTGCAGTTAAATGTGGCAAAATATTGTTCTTTAAAACCGCAGGGAACGCTAAATTAACATTTGAAGAAATGTACACCATGTTCACACAAATAGAGTCAATCATGAACTCCCGTTCCCTCTGCCCCTCTCCGACGATCCAAATGACCCATAAGCATCCTCACACCAGCACACTTTCTCGTCGGCGACGCTCTTCATGCAAGACCGAGCGAAGACCTTCAAGGTGTGCCGGCAATATTTAAAATCCCATGTTTTAAAAACGTTGAAATTGTCGGAACAGCACACTGGTCAGTGTTTAGCTGAGGTAATGCGGCAACAATTCACCGAGTATGGCATCAGTAGAAAACCGTAAAGTTACTCCGTGCGTTGCCCATGCCCTGACTTTAGTGTTGACCGACATCCTAAAACATGTTCCGGATTTTGGCCAATTGATAAAAACTTGTCGAGTTGTTGTAGGCCGTTTCATAATGTCAGTAGTAGGGTCAGCCAAATTGGCAAAAATCCAGGAACAAATGAAACCAGGACACACTAACGCTGACACTTTCTAACGCTGAAGCAGGATGTTTCAACACGGTGGGACTTCTCGTTGCTAATGATTGAGAGAATGATGCTGTTGAAAAAAATCATATCTGCAACGATGGTGTCTCTCCCAAATTGCCCTCAAGGTCTATCTAACGAAGAATGGGCTGTTTTAAAAAATTGCGCGCCTCTGCTAAAACCCTTTAAAATGGTGACAGCAGAATTATCAGCAGATAAATACGAAATACGTTGTAATTCCCATTATACGGGCACTGCAACAACACATCTTAAACAGGGTACGCTCAACGGTCATTGGGGAAAAACTAGAGAACTCCCTGATGAAAATAGTAAGGGAAAAGTTTATACCATACGAAGGACGAAATTTGACCCTAGCCGCAACCTATTTAGATCCCAGGTTTAAAAAAATTGCACATTTGGGAATAGCTCGAAAAAATAGCTGAGGCTGAAACTGTTATACAGCATCACTTAAAAGGATTGATTTATTAATCTTTGAACGTCACAGAGATCGTAGTTAATGAAGGTGCCTCAACATCATCAGGTGAAGTAGAACGTCCGGATGAACCACAGCCACAAATTAAATTTATGGGCAATTTTTGACGACAAAGTTAAAACCCTGAAAAAAAATCCAATTGTAATTTTAAAAATTACATAGATCTACCATATGAACCGAGACAAGTCAATCCTCTTCAATTTTGGAATAAAAATAAAGACATTTTTCCTCAGCTTAGCTGCTTGGCTCGAAGACATTTATGTGTTCCAGCGACCTCTGTCATCTCAGAAAGGATTTTTTCTAAAGCAGGTGTTACGTGGCAACAGAGCTTTCCTCTGCCAAAGGGCTGTTCTAGCTTGCGACGGTCGGCTGGCAGAGGGGAGTGAGTGGTAAGGTGGCCACCGAAAATACCCCGCTCGACCACAGCATTCGTATCCGATTCGTATTCGTATCCATAACACAGTAACATCGGTACGGGTCCCCAATTAAAGATGTAATCATAAAATAATAACTTTGTTAATAATAAATGTAACAAGTTGGTGGAGTTTATGTGGTGTAGTTTATGTGGCAACCCTGCTGGACGTGAGCAGAGTGACAACAATGTCTCACTAGAGTGTACCTTTCTGTGCTTAGCCAGGGTACCTTCCACCTTCCTGGCTGCCGCAACTGTCATATACAATTCATTCATCAGCACTCGGCACAGCAACACGATCCCTTCAGGGTTGCTTCGAGTAGTGCTCGTGGTTATTCTCTAACATACGTTTAATTGAGTACAGAGCAGACTTTCATTTACATCGAATCAGTGTGATCCTACATCAACGTAACATATGGTCCTTCGAGCCGGATTTCATCACCCCCGCTCATTTTCTTATTGGCGGAAGTCTTCACGCAAGAACGCAGCCTGATCTCACAAATGAGCCGACAAATCAGCTCAGCAGGTGGCAGCACATCGAGTACATGCGCCAACACTTCTGGGATCAGTGGAGTCGTCGATACATCCAGACACTCCAAGCCAAAAAGAAGTGGATGAATCCAGGAGGCAGTTTGACCATAGGCGACGTAGTGTGGGTGCGAGACGGCAATACTGCGCCGTTGGTGTGGCCCTTACGCCGTGTAATTAAGGTCCATCCAGACCCAGCAGGAGTGGTGAGAGTAGTAACATTAAAAACCAGAGGTGCGGAATTAGTGCGCAGTGTTGCCAACTTATCAAAACTACCAATTGACTCACATAGTGAAAATTGACAATCAGTTTTATTCCGCGTAGCAATGTAAATATTTTTTAATAATTGTATTCATTTTTGTTTGTTTATGTGTAGTGTAAGTTAGGTTAATCATTTTTCTTTATTTTCTTTATTTTTTTTCAGTCTGTCCATTTTTTTAAATTTTTTGTTTCAAAAAACCGTAACTTCACTTACCACCCGCGTTACCTCCATTGTAATAATAAACCGTTATATTTACATTAGAGGCCTTTACTCGAAGTAGTTAGGAATTAATTTGATAATCTCTCATTCTCTGAATCGGTGCAACGCATCAACAAAAATTATTCACAAGTGTTAAAAATTAATAAACAGTTGTTAATCTTTTATAAATATTATATATTTCGCGTTCACTTCTTCGTTCAATGATTCAATTATTGTTTGCAATTTTATTTTATTCCGTTTATTTTGCATTCCAAATAAAAACTTGTAATTTCTTTTTTTTCCAGTTTTATATATATCTCAAACGGTTGCTCAGATATCATCAAATATAACTGATTTTTCTTGACACCCTGTATTTAGAAAACGTTACGTTTGCGGACCCATGTTAATAGGAACTTTTTTTCGTAGAATGGGGCCGGGAATCGCACCTTTCGTTTCCCGACACATGTTTGAAACACTCTGTATAGACATTTATTGCCTATTGTATTTTCTGCATTGAAGTGATGAAAGTACGAACCTACATGCTACATGGAGTGCAGCTTTAGGGAAATTTGAGACCATTTTACTTCATCAATTATTAATGCTCGTAGGCTTCCGCTTTAACCACAAACCCGAAAGTTAATAAACCTCTGGTATCTGATGAAAACGTTAGAGACCCCAATCGATAATCGTGATTTGTAAATTCCGCACTTTATTAGTAAATTTAGAACTTTATAGAAACGAATTTCAGTTCATATTATTGAAATAAATTAATGAACTAATTTGTTATAATTTTGAGAAATAAAAATCTCTCGTTTACTGTAATTGGAAGTTTACTTTCGTTGGCATACACCAGTCAAAAGATAGTTTACAAGCAATTAAATTAAATTTGTGAACATAGCAGATTTTTCTTTGCAATGGTTCTTTCTCTAATTAGTTCCACCGAACCCGGCACTTGGGAGGAGCATATAAACAAAAAGGGTATGTATCACTCAATGCCATGAATGTCAGACAGGGGTCTTGCCACATCAAGTTGCTACGCGGTAGTGAAATGCCTAAAATGTGCTGGCAAAAGAAGCTATTAAAAAAACGAGGAAGACAATATGTAAACTGCAATGGTGACAACATGGCTAACAGTACATCTTGTAAAATTTATCAGGACAGAATCTAATGGCTAAAACATATTCCAGACAACGGCCGACAATTCATACAACTGCAAAGATCCATTTTCAAGGGATTACACGTGAAGTACACAAAAACGATATAAATATTGTGATCTACAACATATAAGACGAATACTTCTACTCAATCTTCTTTCTTGTTGAGAGAAGTTGGTGTACTCAGGCACACTCTCACATCGTTTGTCATGTCCCTCCTTGCGTCGTGGTGGAATGGCAAACCAGAACCTCACATTCGCGAGCCACGTCATAATCACATCTGACACGGCGACCCAATATGCAAAGCAGGGACCCAATTATACGATATGTTTCCAAGCTGCATTCCTACATGGTACACATGAATGACAAAATTACCTCAAAGAATTGGAGTCAGGGAAGACAGAATTTCATTTATACACAGTTATAGAAGATAAACCACATGCTCTGGTAATTCGTGGCCTTACCAACGGACTAGATCTAGCGGATATTGAAGAAGAATTGAAGCAAAATCTACAAAATGGCAACTAATGGCGATCCACCCTACACGTTAGTTGCGTCTAATGAAAAACCGCTTAAGTGCTCAATTACACAAGAATCAGCTGGGAAAGGCAAATAAATAAAAAAGAAATACTACCGTGTCATCGATGCATGGCATGGGGCCATGCTACAAGCAACTGCTTCGCCAAACCTAAATGCTCAAAGTGTGCAGAAGTACACCTAACCAGAGAATGTCAAAGATCAAGCAAAGAACTTGCAACTTGTGCCAAATGTGAAGGTGACCATCCAGCAAGTAGCGTAGTAGTGTCAAGTTTACCAAAAGTTGGAATTCTACCAAGTGATTTATACTGAATGTTTTGCAGAATTGCGATTTCTTTTCACTTTTATATCACACTTCTTGGGAAGTACTATCTTGAGACACATTCTTAAACACCACATAATTCGTTCTCATATAATTTTATTTGCTGCTGACCAAAGTTTGAAGAAATTGCCTGCAAGGACAATTCATCACTCTCCAAAAAGGAGGACAAAAAGGATTACACCATCGTTCTATTTATAATGGAAAAGAATGCACCAGGGATTATACTCTCGAAGTGGATATTTGACGATGGCCAGCAATGCTTTTATCCCAGCGAGAAAACTATAGGAGCTGGGGATAATCTTGAAAAAGAAGAGTGAGCCGCAGGAAAATTGGAGCTCTAATTCAATAAAAATTCTCAATTTTTATGGCAAGCATAACATTATCTTATATAGACTGTTCAGGTAGAAACCTAATAAACAATTTTGTGATGGAACTTCTCAAATGAGTATTTTTTCTCGATTGTTATTCACATTTTTTCACCTTTCCAGATACCTTTGCTGAAGCGAGAGCTCATTTGAGAAAATCTGAGGATACATCCAACCTTAGCAGCGATGAAGGTGAACAGGGTTGTACGTCAGCAAAAACGAATTTCTGCGAGAAGAAAATTTCTCTCGACTGAGGAAGAATCAGAAGAGGGGAAAGGAATTCCAGAAAACCGCGTGAAATTTCAAAAACTTCTTACTCAATACCGCCAGTGCGTCCCGCTAAAAATTTACCGACTGCATGGTTAGCCAAAAAAAAAAAAAACGGCACTAAAAATCGGTTTTGAGAATCCGGTCCTGGCGAGAATCGCGGATAAATGTGATAAATGTCCTGCTCTGTCACGCCTCGAAGCGTACAGAGCAGGATCCGCACTATATTCGTTTTCTCATATCGTATCCAGACTATAGGGACTAGCCTAGACTATAGAAATACAATTGAAAAAAAGGTTTGATTTTTCAGATAAATATTTGACCTATGCCTCGAATTTTACTCAGGAGGTAGTTTCCTCTGGAAATGTTATGTCTGTATTCCCTGATATTGATATTGAAGCGGCAAATACTGAATGGCAGCTTCTGTGAAACAAATATTGGTGGCTATGATGTTGGATTTTAATTTGTTTTGGAAAAAGGTCTGTGAGATGAAAAATGTGATGGAAGAACCTATGTTTGAGAATATAATGAAGATAGTCAAAATCGTTTAAAGTCTTCCACATTCTTCAGCTACTGTGGAAAGAGTGTTTTCTCAATTGAGTTTAATAAAAACATCAACCAGAAACAGATTTTCACTGAAAACTTGCGCAGTTATTTTACAAGTTAAAGATAAAATGAAATTTGTAGGAGGCTCTGTAGCATGGAAATCGGACCGAAATTTTACAAAGTACGATGATAAGAGTTTGTATAAAATTTCTCTATAAATAATAAGACTGCGAATCGCTAAAAAGTAACAAGAAAAAAGACTGCAATTGAATTATACTTGGGTGCCTGATTTACTAACTGATTAACTATTTATCATAAGATTTTTATGTTCTAAATAATTTATTGTTATTTTTTATACCTACAAAATGGATGTTTAGTTAATTTTTAAAGACTTCTATTATTTCTGTTTTTTAAGGTGCTTATGAATTGTTTTTACAGTAGGTATTACACTAAAATACCTTTATTAGTCTAATAAGGTTTAAACTTTCAACGGTACCGAGCGACAGCAAACCGCAAACTCAGTTAAACTTTGTGTTGCAGGATATTCTAGTAGGTATAAAGTAAGTTAATGACCTTAATCTTGTTGATATTCAACTTCAAATGGCTGTTTTTTTATAGATATATTTTCACTGTACCATGTCGGGCCATTTATCATCCAGTGATGAGGACATGGAAGACTGGCTAGAATTGGTTGATGTTCCCAAGAGTCGAGCTTATTTTGAAGAAGTGGTGCCCGAGTTTAGCGAAGAACAATAAGTGGAGCATTTTCGATTAACACGACAAAAAACTGAAGAGTATAGATCGATTTGCTAATTCTGAGTATTATAAAAGGCAGGAAGGCGATTCAGAGAAGGTTACACCAGAGAAGGTTTTTGTGGGTTTCCGCAAATGAAGCAGCTTCATTTAGAGATGTTGCCGATAGACTTCATATAACGAAAAGCACCTTATTCAAGATTGTAAGAAAGAGTCACATATTTTCTGAGCAATCTATCTTCAGTGGCCAAATGATTTGGAGAAAATAGAAATTGAAACGCATTTCAGAAACAACAATTCCCTGGTGTCGCTTGGATCTTTTGTCAAAAGTTTGTCGGTGCCTCCATTGTTGTGATATACAATTATTTAACATTAGAGAGGCTTTTACTCAAAGTGAAACACGAATTAATTTGATAATCCCATTTCATTGAATCGGTGCAACGCATCATCAAAAATTATTCATGGTCCTTCGACCCGGATTTCAAGTTAATTCAATTTAAATTAAATCAATAATCAAGAAACTTCGAGATCTAATCGGTGTGCGAAGTGTTCGTCAAGTTCGAGAACAACATTTCGACATTCCATTCAAGAAGCGTGTGTGTTTTTCGGTAGTGCAATTACCCGGAAAGGTGAAGTGCGAAGAAGTTCCAATAGAGCAAGTATTGGAAATCATCAAGGAGCATTCAAGTCATCATAGACCAGAGCAGCATCTCCAACGAGATCGTCAATCTGCAACAGCGGCAGTCCGCAGCCCGATCTCACAAATAAGCCCGAAAATCGACTCAGCAGGTGGCAGCACATCGAATATATGCGTCAACACTGCTGGAATCAGTGGAGTCGGCGGTACCTCCAGACACTCCAAGCGAAAAAGAAGTGGATGAATCCAGGAAGCAGTAGAAGCATAGGCGACACTCCATTTATCAATAGTTCCTAGAGAAAATATTGCAGGGGTTGTAAATTTAGACCTAAAGCAATCCATAGAGAAATCCATAGAAAAGAAAACGTTGCTGCATGTGGTGGCACAAGAACTGTTACTCTAGTTTCACTAGTAAGAAGAATATTTCTCTTTTGAAAAGTTGTGAGACCTCGGGTGAGGCAAATGAACATGTTGAGGCAGCGCACAGGTTGACACGTTTCACCCTGTTCTGCACTCTACTATAAATCCTTAAGTTATTTTGGTTAATGTTCTCTAGTCTCTAATGTCCGTTCAGAATAAGAAGTCGCGTATCGGCTTAACAGAAGACCACCGATTATTTTAATCGAGAAAAAGAGTTTGGCGGTCCAGTGACGCCCCTCTTGTTCTTGAACACCGGATACCCACCTCTTATTTGTTGACATCTTGATAAATTTGCTCAGTTATTTCTGCTTATATAATTAGTAAATAAATATTAATATTCTATAGAGGTTTGCGCAAAAGCTATATTCTGAAAAAAATCGGCAAGTTCGGCAAAATAACCTCATTAATCTCAAAGTTCGGCGTCGTCGAATGTTTGGAAAATACGCCGAACTTGCCGAAAGCCGAACTTTTGTCGAATATTCGCCCTAAAAAAAATTCCCACAGCGACACTCTTTTGCGTTTTTATCAAAGTATCAGAGAAATTATTTTACCATTTTCTACTTGAACTTGTGAAACTTGAAATCGTGCCAGAACATCCTTACGGTATGACCTTCGTTTACGGGATATCTGTAGATTGTATTAAATTCTTTATATAATTCACCAAGGCACCAAGTAAGAAATATGTGGAACATTGTATTCTGGGCGTCCAACGAGACGGTGGATTTTGTACCGTCAATCTGGGCATTGTCTGGAAACAGATATAAATGGCCGGTTGGCGTTCCAAGACATTTACTACAAACATTAATAGAGACATGTGATCCCTTGGATTCAACTAAATTTCGCCTTTGCAAAGGACGGGCAAAAAAACACATGTACAAAGTCTGTCTGAAGCACAGTATTTTTCTAATAAGGGTCTGTATATACATCGATATTTGAAACCGATGACAATGATGGACAACAAACCGATGGATCTTCAAATGATGAGTCACCTCCAACTTGTGAAAAGGATGGTAATGATCTTTATTAAATTTTTAAATAAATTTTTTGCTCATGCTGTCCAAAATGCTTACTTTGTGAACTGACATTTTTTAAAATTAATTTTCAAGGAACCGATAATTTTGGACTTGGCAGTAAGCTTCATTAAACACTTTAGATGGTTTATTGTTTGGATTTTGGATTATCTTGTTGAATGCAACATCATCATGTGCAAGTAATAATGCTGTACTTGTTGCTACGGAAAAAGAGAGTGCGTGGAATTTACCATTGCAAGACCAAGAGGCTTTGGCAAAAATGGAATCACTGTTGGTGGACGAAAACAGTCAAAACATGCTGGTATGAAACATGAATTATTATTTTTTAATCTTCAGTGATTACTTTCACAGTTCCTGAATACCTATTGATCAAAATATAGGTCTCACCGAAAGTAGAACGTTTCGCTGCTGTGAGGCTTCATGATTACCTGCCTTTAATTAAAAGTTGACTTTCAGTATTTTTTTATCACTGGCTTTTCATTGCAGGTTGATATTCTTATTCTTTGTGGGGGCAGCAATACTCACAAGGCAGTGTATCTGCAGATGAAGAAGTTGCTGTCTAATCAGCTAGCCATGCTCTATTCCGGCGAAGGGAAAAAAATAAAAAACCACTTAATAAATGAAACTTTTAGTACTGCGTTGAATTTCTCAGTAATAACAGATTGAAGTGGTTCAAGAACAAACGGCAACGAAAGTCGACCATAACTTGGTGGGTAGCTATTTAGCATAAATATTATATAAATTGAATGAAAAAAATATTATATTAATAAGTTATAGTCCACAGCGTTTCAAAGTTTTTTTTTTCAGATCGTCAGCCATTCTGAAAATAAATTTTGTACCTAGCTATAGTTATTGTAAATATATTGTAAATATATTTCTGTAACATTGATTATCTTGGTATATAATAATTATACATTGTGTAATACATTTAGGTACTATAACAAATATTATTGAACTTGAAAGCCAAAAAAAAAGCAAAGTGCTTATATTGTTCGCATGAGATCAGTATTTCGGCAGGATCACTTGGCAATTTGTCTATAGACATTTAAAGTTAAGACATCCAGAAACTTTCATCGCAAGGAGCAGAAATGAGGAAGCTCCGTACAACGACGAAGGTGAAGGTGTTAGAATGACCGAAGGAAAAGCCCCAACGTCACAGCAAATGGGAACCCAAGTAGCCACGTATATAAAGTTAGCAGGACAACTTGCTCAAATGAGAAAGTTACTATAGCGGAAATTTGTCGCTAATTTGTCGCTAATTATTCGCGATGAAACTAATTTTGTCGCTGTTGTAGTTTTTTTTAATCAGGGTGTCCTGCTAAGTTGATATAAAGTTAGCAGGACAACTATAACAAAAAAATTATTTAACATTCATAAACCATCTAAAATTACTTAATCCTTTTGTCGCTAATTAGTTGCGATGGAATACTTTCAATTACATTATTTTTTTTTTAAATAACACGTTGCCCTGCTAAGTTTATATCAAGTTAGCAGGGCATCAGTGTTAAAATTTTTTTTTAATTATAATAAAATACTTTTAGACATGTAGTTTTTTTGTCGCTAATTAGTTACATAGAGACAGAGTTCGTATAGCTATAAAAAAAACTTGAAAAAAAAATCTTTAATGGAAAGTCATTTTTAAAAATTTTCAGTAAAAAAACCATTTCAGTTTGATTTATTTGCACCTTTTTTGATTATGCCGCTATATATTTTCATTAAAAAAAAAAACATTTTATTTCAGAGCGGACGAAAATTAGTAAAGACACTCCCTAAAATCCCTTTGCATATCAAACATTTTGGTTTTTTGGTGCAGGAATTAGCCGCTAGAGCTGTTTGATTTTTTCGCACCTTTTTGGATTTTGTCGCTTTTATATTTTCATTAAAAAAAAAAAAAATTATTTCAGAGCGGACGAAAATTAGTAAAGACACTCCCTAAAATCCCTTTGCATATCAAACATTTTGGTTTTTTTGATGCAGGAATTAGCCGCTAGGGCTGTTTGATTTTTTCGCACCTTTTTGGATTTTGTCGCTTTTATATTTTCATTAAAAAAAAACATTTAATTTCAGAGCGGACGAAAATTAGTAAAGACACTCCCTAAAATCCCTTTGCATATCAAACATTTTGTTTTTTTTGTGCAGGAATTAGCCTCTAGGGCTGTTTGATTTTTTCGCACCTTTTCGGATTTTGTCGCTTTTATATTTTCATGAAAAAAAAAAAAAATATTTCAGAGCGGACGTAAATTAGTAAAGACACTCCCTAAAATCCTTTTGCATATCAAACATTTTGATTTTTTTTTGGTGCAGGAATTAGCCGCTAGGGCTGTTTGATTTTTTCGCACCTTTTTTGATTTTGTCGCTTTTATATTTTCATTAAAAAAAAACATTTAATTTCAGAGCGGACGAAAATTAGTAAAGACACTCCCTAAAATCCCTTTGCATATCAAACATTTTGATTTTTTTTTGGTGCAGGAATTAGCCGCTAGGGCTGTTTGATTTTTTCGCACCTTTTTGGATTTTGTCGCTTTTATATTTTCATTAAAAAAAAACATTTAATTTCAGAGCGGACGAAAATTAGTAAAGACACTCCCTAAAATCCCTTTGCATATCAAACATTTTGTTTTTTTTGTGCAGGAATTAGCCTCTAGGGCTGTTTGATTTTTTCGCACCTTTTCGGATTTTGTCGCTTTTATATTTTCATGAAAAAAAAAAAAATATTTCAGAGCGGACGTAAATTAGTAAAGACACTCCCTAAAATCCTTTTGCATATCAAACATTTTGATTTTTTTTTGGTGCAGGAATTAGCCGCTAGGGCTGTTTGATTTTTTCGCACCTTTTTTGATTTTGTCGCTTTTATATTTTCATTAAAAAAAAACATTTAATTTCAGAGCGGACGTAAATTAGTAAAGACACTCCCTAAAATCCCTTTGCATATCAAACATTTTGATTTTTTTTTGGTGCAGGAATTAGCCGCTAGGGCTGTTTGATTTATTCGCACCTTTTTTGATTTTGTCGCTATTATATTTTCATTAAAAAAAAAAAAAAACATTTCATTTCAGAGCGGACGAAAATTAGTAAAGACACTCAACTGAGTAAAGGCACAACATCGATAATCGTTTAAAAACAACAACAAATGCAGAGCGACAATAATAGTATATTGTGAAACAAGTGCGGAAAAGAGAAAATTTTTCACGAGTGTGAAATTTCTTTTCCGCACGTGATACACACAGTTGTTTTCCTACGACCACAATTTAACAGATTAATTATTTAACAAATTTAACACATAAATTATTTTTGCTGACAATGCTCTGCTTTTATGACCTTTTCTCCAATTTATGAAATGTTTATAAGCAGATTCGTATTTTTCTCTCGAAACTACAGGTAGCAAATTCAAAGAACATAAACCTGCTTGTTTTCTGACTTCAGGTGGTGTATTTTCTGCTTCAGATTCAGAGGAATCAAAATCCATTATAATGATAGGTACCTAACTAAAGTTTATTTTTCAGACTACCTCATAGGGTGTCCCATTAGTGCGGGATTCTTCTCTGGCAGCTTCACTTTTGAAGCTATAAAAAAAGATGAGGGAGAAAAATTGTATGGTTCGAAGAGACCTTCAACCTAAAATAATTTTCAGCTACACAGGATGGCCCAATATCGCTGTACGCCTTACAACTTTGTTATTTTAAATAGGACACCCTATATATTATTACATTTTCAGATTATCTGAAAAAAATCAGTAAGAATGGTTTTCACAGTTTCAGTATAATGTGAATAGTTTTTGAGTTATAAACAAGTGAAAATTGCCATTTTCCATTTTCAAAGCAGCTTACAATGAAAACGGCTCAAGACAGCAGAAAAAGGTTTACATGTCCCTATCTTAACTTTTTACAAGGTATCCTATGATGTGGATGAAATTGTTATACAGGATGATGAAAAATCTGAAAATTTATCATATCTTATAATATATCATATATCATATCCAACATACCTCCCTCACACACCTAAAAACAAATTAATAATAATTCTAAAATTATAATATTAAAAAATTACATAAACAAAAAAAAAAGAACTAAAAACCTGATTCCTAACAAAAACACACACCAAAAAAAAAACCTACTACCTAATACTGAAAACTAACAATTACTCCCCACAATAATTATTCACCACCATTACAATAACAATACTTTTAAAATCATATTATCATACAATGAAATACACGTATAGTCCAATAAACTCTAAAAAGTCATACGTATCGATTAAGAATACACCTCCATTTGATAGTTCGATTTATTTTGTTTCATATACGTGGTTTTTATAGTAACCGTCCAGTTTGTCTAAACACTCCATCCCGCATAAATAAGTATACGTCAACATTGGTTTTGAATGAGAATTAAATGCACAACACAGAGGATAGAGTGTCATTACGTGAATAAATTTTATGTAGTTGTCAGTGGCTCTCAAACTGACGTAAGCGGTTCAATTCATATTTGAATGATTTCCTTCAATAATTTACGCTCGTTCACAACTTGACAATTAACTGTTTGACATTTTCTGGTGAAATTAAAAATATTAATTCGGACGGTTAGTGTAACGTCACATCTGACTTTTTAAAGTTAATCCTACTATAACAAACACAATAATGAAATATAATAAACAAAAGCAGACACATAAAATGTCAAAATCAAGATCAAAATTAATTTACTTATATATTTTTTCTAAAATTTAAAAACACACCATTTACGACATTTTAGTATAATAATTATGATTTTTTAAAGTATTTTTAAGTTTTTACATATTTTTTACAATTATTTATGAGTGAACAAGAGACCAATCGGTCTCGAAACGTTTCAATTTTATAAAAATACTTTTGAAAAATAATATTTTAATATCGAACCTAAAACCCAAATAAAGAAGAACATTTAACAACTAATAAGAAGCAAGGTTCAATAAAAATAATCAAATTACAGTTACCTACATTATAGGTAGGTATTATTTTCAATTCTACCAATGACTTTTTAATATTACTATTATATACTGTTAAATCATTGAATTCTACCGACAATATTATTATTATTTATTATTAGACTCCGTATAAACTAAAAATAAGTGACGTGGAGCATGGAGACGTGGTAGTTAATAACAATGATTTAAGAGATATCATTGATATGCAACTTCTACACAACGCAGGCGCTGTGCGTCGTCGATGGAAGTTAGTAGAGGTGTGCGAGTTATTTTCACGATCACGTTCGTGAATTTGAACGCTACGAATGCTGTTATTAGCGATCAACTCGTAAATTTTAATAATTACTGCCACAAGAGAATAATGAGTATATTTTATAGTCTTGTCGGGTTCTATGTTATCCCATTTGTGTTTATTTTATTACCTTGAAGCTTTAAATGAATAGTTATTCCATTAACAATAAGTAACAGTTGAGTTCTCAGTTACAGCCCATCACTATTGTTTACATTAAAACTGTACGGAAACGATTTTTGGCTATGCGTTATGTCACTTTGTCGCACAGTTTTGGATACGTGAGAAATCTGCTAGTTTGCGCACAAAAAACGATGCGCAAAGTAGTGTTTTGTATAGTGGTCGTAGGAAAATTTACTTTTTTTTAACAGTATATAATAGTAATATGAAAAAGTCATTGGTAGAATTGAAAATAATACCTACCTATATAGGTAGTCTGAAAAAATAAACTTTAGTTAGGTACCTATCATTATAATGGATTTTGATTCATCTGAATCTGAAGCAGAAAATACACCACCTGAAGTCAGAAAACAAGCAGGTTATTTAAATTTGCTACCTGTAGCTTCGAGAGAAAAATACGAATCTGCTTATAAACATTTCATAAATTGGAGAAAATGGCATAAAAGCAGAGCATTGTCAGAAAAAATAATTTATGTGTTAAATTTGTTAAATAATTAATCTGTTAAATTGTGGTCGTAGGAAAAGTACTGTGTGTATCACGCGCCGAAAAGAAATTTCACACTCGTGTGAATTGTGACACTCGACTTCGTCTTGTGTCACAATTGTTTCACACTCGTGAGAAATTTTCTCTTTTCCGCACTTGTTTCCAAATATACTATTACTTGCGATTTCTGAGATTTTCAGATCGGTAATCATTTAAAAGGAAGTACTTGTGTACAGCATAAATTTTATAGGAAGGCGAGAGTTTGACGAGAATTGGTTAGTGCACAGATACGCCTCCGAATCCATAAAAATTTTGCCAACAAAGCAAACATAGTCGGAAAAGATTACATTATGCACCCTGAATTGCTGTTATATGCCAAGAAATAAATAAAAAACAGATTACAGTTGAATTCAGATGTTTCGTTTTTCCAACTTAAATAAAATGCATTTTAATGAAAATATACATATTCGCGACAAAATCCAAAAAGGTGCGAAAAAATCAAACAGCCCTAGCGGCTAACTCCTGCACCAAAAAAAATCAAAATGTTTGATATGCAAACGGATTTTAGGGAGTGTCTTTACTAATTTTCGTCCGCTCTGAAATTATTATTTTTTTTTTTAATGAAAATATAAAAGCGACAAAATCCAAAAAAGTGCGAAAAAATCAAACAGCCCTAGCGGCTAATTCCTGCACCAAAAAAAAATCAAAATGTTTGATATGCAAAGGGATTTTAGGGAGTGTCTTTACTAATTTTCGTCCCCTCTGAAATGAAATGTTTTTTTTTAATGAAAATATAAAAGCGACAAAATCCAAAAAGGTGCGAAAAAATCAAACAGCCCTAGCGGCTAATTCCTGCACCAAAAAAATCAAAATGTTTGATATGCAAAGGGATTTTAGGGAGTGTCTTTACTAATTTTCGTCCGCTCTGAAATGAAATGTTTTTTTTTTTAATGAAAATATAAAAGCGACAAAATCCAAAAAGGTGCGAAAAAATCAAACAGCCCTAGCGGCTAATTCCTGCACCAAAAAAAAATCAAAATGTTTGATACGCAAAAGGATTTTAGGGAGTGTCTTTACTAATTTTCGTCCGCTCTGAAATAATTTTTTTTTTTTTAATGAGAATATAAAAGCGACAAAATCCAAAAAGATGCGAAAAAATCAAACAGCTCTAGCGGCTAATTCCTGCACCAAAAAAACCAAAATGTTTGATATGCAAAGGGATTTTAGGGAGTGTCTTTACTAATTTTCGTCCGCTCTGAAATGAAATGTTTTTTTTTTTAATGAAAATATAAAAGCGACAAAATCCAAAAAGGTGCGAAAAAATCAAACAGCCCTAGCGGCTAATTCCTGCACCAAAAAAAAATCAAAATGTTTGATACGCAAAAGGATTTTAGGGAGTGTCTTTACTAATTTTCGTCCGCTCTGAAATAATTTTTTTTTTTTTAATGAGAATATAAAAGCGACAAAATCCAAAAAGATGCGAAAAAATCAAACAGCTCTAGCGGCTAATTCCTGCACCAAAAAAACCAAAATGTTTGATATGCAAAGGGATTTTAGGGAGTGTCTTTACTAATTTTCGTCCGCTCTGAAATAATTTTTTTTTTAATGAAAATATAAAAGCGACAAAATCCAAAAAGGTGCGAAAAAATCAAACAGCCCTAGCGGCTAATTCCTGCACCAAAAAAAATCAAAATGTTTGATATGCAAAGGGATTTTAGGGAGTGTCTTTACTAATTTTCGTCCGCTCTGAAATAATTTTTTTTTTTAATGAAAATATAAAAGCGACAAAATCCAAAAAGGTGCGAAAAAATCAAACAGCCCTAGCGGCTAACTCCTGCACCAAAAAAAAATCAAAATGTTTGATATGCAAACGGATTTTAGGGAGTGTCTTTACTAATTTTCGTCCGCTCTGAAATGAAATGTTTTTTTTTTAATGAAAATATAAAAGCGACAAAATCCAAAAAGGTGCGAAAAAATCAAACAGCCCTAGAGGCTAATTCCTGCACAAAAAAAACAAAATGTTTGATATGCAAAGGGATTTTAGGGAGTGTCTTTACTAATTTTCGTCCGCTCTGAAATTAATTTTTTTTTTTTAATGAAAATATAAAAGCGACAAAATCCAAAAAGGTGCGAAAAAATCAAACAGCCCTAGCGGCTAATTCCTGCACCAAAAAAATCAAAATGTTTGATATGCAAAGGGATTTTAGGGAGTGTCTTTACTAATTTTCGTCCGCTCTGAAATTAAATGTTTTTTTTTTAATGAAAATATAATCGCGACAAAATCCAAAAAGGTGCGAAAAAATCAAATAGCCCTAGCGGCTAATTCCTGCAGCAAAAAAATCAAAATGTTTGATATGCAAACGGATTTTAGGGAGTGTCTTTACTAATTTTCGTCCGCTCTGAAATGAAATGTTTTTTTTATGAAAATATAATAGCGACAAAATCCAAAAAGGTGCGAAAAAATCAAACAGCCCTAGCGGCTAATTCCTGCACCAAAAAAAAAATCAAAATGTTTGATATGCAAAGGGATTTTAGGGAGTGTCTTTACTAATTTTCGTCCGCTCTGAAATAAAATGTTTTTTTTTTAATGAAAATATATAGCGGGTTGTCAAAAAAGGTGCAAATAAATCAAACTGAAGTGTTTTTTTTACTGAAAATTTTTAAAAATGACTTTCCATTCAAGATTTTTTTTTCAAGTTTTTTTTATAGCTACGAACTCTGTCTCTATGTAACTAATTAGCGACAAAAAAAACTACATGTCTAAAAGTATTTTATTATAATTAAAAAAAAAATTTAACACTGATGCCCTGCTAACTTGATATAAACTTAGCAGGGCAACGTGTTATTTAAAAAAAAAATAATGTAATTGAAAGTATTCCATCGCAACTAATTAGCGACAAAAGGATTAAGTAATTTTAGATGGTTTATGAATGTTAAATAATTTTTTTGTTATAGTTGTCCTGCTAACTTTATATCAACTTAGCAGGACACCCTGATTAAAAAAAAACTACAACAGCGACAAAATTAGTTTCATCGCGAATAATTAGCGACAAATTAGCGACAAATTTCCGCTATAGTAACTTTCTCATTTGAGCAAGTTGTCCTGCTAACTTTATATACGTCAAGTAGCCGAAGTTGGGTTCTGAAAATGTGGCCCCCACAATTTTGACTAAAAAACCAAAGCAAGAAATACAAACTACATTGGCATCGTACATGTCAAATTTAAAACCGATGAGATCTTTGAAATAAAAACAACTCCATAATCAGCTACTATTGATGATTGTTAAGGAGTATCAGCCGTTTTCATTAGTAGAAGATCAAGAATTTAAGAAGTTTGTGACAGTGTTAAATCCAGGCTATACGCTAACATCGAGGAAGACATTATCCTCAAGTATTTGCCTCAAGCTTATATGCTAGAGCTGAAGAGGCAATATCAAAAATATTAAAAGACAGCAAGTCTGTTTAACAACAGATTGCTGGACTTCAATTACTTAATAATAAAAATTTCATGGAGATTACGGCTCATTTTATTGGCAAGGGTAATTTAGTTTCAATTCTATTGGAATGCATGGAATTTGAAGAAAAGCACACCGCAGAAAATCTGTCACGTCGGCCGAAGGAAGTTGTGAGGAAATGGCACTTCGAAAAATAAAATTTCTGACAATGCTGCAATTCAAAAGTATCAGTGGCACCAATTAAGTTGTTTGGCGCACTCCATAAACTTGGTGGTGCAGAAAGCTGTTAGAGGCTGGTGTAGCGGAAATACTCAAAATTCAAAAGTATCGTAGAACACTTCAAAAGAAGCCCACATGCCCTTGCTAAGTTATGTGCTACACAAAAGCAAATGGGACTGTCAGAGCTCAAGATGAAACAAGACAATTCCACTTTGGACAAGCTGCCAAGGTGCAGCCAAATTAAGGACTCGTTGGTGTCAACCATAGCACTTCTAGACCTTTCTAACGTGACACAGCCAGAGTGGAAGATCATAGAAAAGCTTATTGAAGTTCTGCAGAGATTTAGACTGGCCACCGAGGAAATTAGTGCCGAAAAAAAATCACCAGGTCCACAATATTAGTTTTCGTAAAGGCAATAAATTTACGGATGAGAAATTTAACTAGTCTTTCACAGGAAGAAATTCCTGAAGAGATTCAAGCTGTTATCGCCTGTATACGGAATGAAATGGCCAATCGTTTTAAAAAGATAGGGAGGACAATGAACTCAACGCTCAGTGCATCATACTAGATCCTCGGTTTAAAAAACTTGGATTTGAAGATCCCAAAAAAATTGATACAGCAGTTACACATTTAAAACGAAAATTGGGGATGATGAACATTGTAAATCCTCAGCCACTTGCTTCCGCAACCCTTCCAATTAAATCATCGTTACTGTGGAAAGATTTATTTATCATGGAAAAAATGTACATCTGCATAAATTGTGATTCGGATGACCGTTTGTCAGATCAACTTTACTATTTCTTTAGTACCTACTTATCAATTTTTACTTTGTAATATTTACCAAAGAATTTTGACATAATTTGTGATTTAGATTTAGATATATTTTTGTTGAATAAAAATTACATAATAATTGTATAAAATATTAAATGTTGATTAAGTTCCTGTTACAACTTACCCCAAACATTGTTATTTTTTGCCACAACATTGGGGTGGAAAGTAACGCGTGCTTCGTTCCAATTTTTTTTTCGTTATGGGTTTTACAAAACATACCAAAAACAAAAAAGCTAAAGGTAGCTAAATAATCAATTTAATGCATAATAATGGTTGAGTAGTATGAAAAATTAAACATAAACTAAAAAATGTTACTTTCATTTTCCAGCTCTCCCCTAGTTATAAAACGACTTTGTATAATGGGCGCATCTATACCATGCGAAAGGATTTTTGCCAAAGCAGGACAGGTGATGTCAGAAAGAAAAAATAGATTGACTTCGTCAAAATTGTCAACGATAGTGTTTCTTAATTATAATTTATAATTATTATTATCTTACTTTCCTGTACATACTTTTTATTATTCTATTTTTGATTTTCTACTTCTGAGTACCATCGGGCACTAAAGGGTTAAAAGTTAATTATGGCATCTCAAATTTTCGGTAATATGGAATTATTTCGCTGAAAAACCAAACAGCGATGCATTAGCTATATGCAATATGTGTAAACAAACATTGAGCCATAAATCCAGTTCAAATAATTTGAAAAAACATACCCTCAGAAAGCATTCGTTAATAAAAATTAATAACACCTATGAAAACAAAAGTGGACAATAAAAAACATCCCGTTCACGATCACGGTCGCCTCACCGTACTCACACTTTAATGCCAAGTACTAGCGCTAGTAGTAATCAAGAGAATATGGAAAGAATTAAGGTTTCATACAATGGCAACAAAAAATATTTTAATACAAACAAATGTGAACGCGAGTTGTTCACCATCGATTTTCAACCGTTCTCTATTATTGAGAATTGCGGCTTTAGAAATTTTGAACATTCTCTGAACATAAATTATCAATTACCATCCAGAAAAACCATTTCAGATTCTCTTTTAGAAGCAAAATACGAAGAAGCTTATAATAATTCCAAAAATATATTGGAATCTGTGGATGGTGTAACTTTGACCACCGACTGTTGGACGTCTCGTAACTCGTAACACGGAAAACTTTATTGCAGTGACAGCGCATTTTGTAGACGCCCATTATAAATTGCAGAGTATTTTGTTAGGCTGCAATAGTTTTAATGATAGCCACACGAGCATTAATCTGGCGCAAGAAATGAAAAAAATCAGCGATGAGTGGAATTTGGAAAAAAAATGGTTAGCAGTGTCTGATAATGCAGCCAACATAAAAAAGCTGTTCGAGGTGAACTCAATTTAAAACATTTTGGTTGTTTTGTGAGCATACTATCAACCTGATAGTGCAAGATTCCTTAAAGCACCCAGACGTGATTCTTATTGTGTCTCACTTCAAAAGAAACGCGTCTGCGATGTCAAAACTAATGGAACAGCAAACACGCTTAGCAAACGGTAATAAAAAAAAAAACATCAAGATGTCAGTATGCGTTGTAATTCAACTTATTACATGTTAGAGCGATTTATTGAATTAGAAGAGCCAATAAGAACAACCAATTGCACTTTTGACAAAAGACTTCCCAATAATTTGTGTCGAGGAGTGGGACTGCCTTCAAGAATTGGTGAAAATATTAAAACCGATGGAATCACTAACGAAATTTGTGAGCGGCGAGAATTACCTGACGGCATCCTCGGTGATAATTTTACATCCGCGGTGATAATTTTAATAGGTGGCATTAGGAATGTCTATGAAAAATTTAGCCGAACGGATTTTTCACCAGTTAGTAAGTTGGTATAAGTAGATTCCTTATTGGAAGGGATTACTACAGGGTTATCGGATCTTGAAGGCAGTAAATTCTTTGGCAGTAAAACCAAAGGATTGGGATTTGCAAAAGACCCAACACTGAAGAAGGTAAAAAAACCGTTAATATAATTATAATTATATAATTATATTGAAAAACAGCGGCAGTGAGGTAGTGGCGGAACGGACAGACGAGCCAGGGTCAATAAAATCAGAACCAGCAGAGGAAGAATTATGGGGCTATTCGAAAAAAAAAGACTTCTCAGCCAATTGGAACGACGCAATCAAGGGCAATAATCGAAGTCCGGAGGTATTTGGAAGAACCTCCAATTTCTAGATCGGACGATCCCTTGGAATGGTGGAAGAACAATGGATACAATTTTCCGTATCTAACAGAGATTTTTAGAAATAGAACAGCAACATCGGTTCCTTGCGAACGATTGTTTTCTAAATCTGGACAGCTTCTATCAGAAAGAAGGAATCGACTGTCGTCCCAAAAAGTAAAGAAAATTTTATTTCTTAATTCTTATAAAGGTCTCATTCAGCAGTAGTTACGTAACTAAATTGAAATAAATAATGACATTTTTATGTTATGTTACGTTCTGTTACGTTTCTGTTAACATAATTTTTGTTTGTTTGAATATATAGTTTTGATTTTCAATAAGATAAGAATTATTGCGGCATTTATTATATTGTTTAGATTGTATAAAATTATTTATCACCCAGCAATGGACGTGGACCAAGTAACCCCAGAGACACAGCCAACACAGCCATCAATACAACAATTAACTCAAGGATCTTCGAGGAGCACATCTACGCCCCGAATAACCTACAATATAAAAACCACAAACAAAAAGTTGTTAAAAGTACAAGATTCACGTGGAAAAAACTATAGACAATCGGCAGCTGCTAATAGAAAAAAAACCGACATCCGCGCACTTAGACTGAACTATCTTAATAAAGTAAAATATTATCGAAGTGCAGGTAGACCAATCGTATTTTTAGACGAGTCATACATTCACGCTGGTCATGTAATGTCCAAGAGTTGGTCAGATAGTAACAGCAAGTACCTAGCTTGAAGAAAATATTTCGAAAGGAAATCGCCTCATCATTGCACACGCGGGAGGAGAAATTGGGTTCATATCTAATTGTCTCTTGATATCCAAATCCTGGTCAAAATTGTAGGATTATCACGATGATATGAACCCCCGGAATTATGGAGTTAATTCCAAATTTACCTCCACGTTCTGTAATTATCACAGACAATGCTCCGTATCACAATATACAGATTGATAAAACACCGACAAGCAATTCAAGAAAAAGTGATGCGGTAGACTGGTTGGCCGCCAAACAGCACATAAAAAACAGCACATAATTTATAAGTTTGATAATCTCTTGCAACATGGGCATATTGCACTGAGGCTACCTCCATATTACCCAGATTTAAATCCTATAGATAATTTGGGCTCTGGTTAAAAACAGCGTGGCAAAGAAGAACGTTTCATTCAAATTGGATGACGTCAAACGTTTAGCAGAGCAATAATTTTCCGCAGTGACAGTTGAAAACTGGAAAACGTACTGCGAGCATGTAATTTTGTTTCCATTACAATGGAAAAAACAACAAAAGAATCTCTTCAAACATGTGCAGAGAAGTTTGAACGGTTTTGAAATTTTTCACTTTACAAGCACCTGTTAATAGTGGATCACTTTAGGTACTATAACTATAAAAAATATAGCATTGCTAGCAACAAAACAAATAAATAAATTGAACCACTTCATTTTTACAAAAATGTAGACCCTGGGGTGTCAAAACACCCCACGATACCAGTTCAGGGTTAAATAGTTATAACCCTGTAATATCGTGGGCAGGTGAATTTTGGAAAACTACTTTATCGTGATTTGGGGGTCAGGATCGGTGGACAAAAATGGTGATATCTTGGGGGAAAAGATCTTAAAGCACTGCGTTAAACACAAGTCAAGTCAATCACAGCATGCTCCGAGTGCGCGAGTTAGTGATTATTCGGTATAATGAGCTCAGTTCAATTACACATGTTTTGGATGCGTTGTATGTAGTCTAATTAGAAGTAATATTACACTATACTTCTTCTAAATACAGGTGACACTTGCAAAAACAAGTGGAAGAACTTGAGGGATGGGTTCCAGAGATGCGCCAGGCGGCGACGGCCATTAGAAAGTGGCGGTTCTGGGACGATTTGTCCTTTCTTCTGCCGCATACGAGAGGTCGACAGTAAGTATATTATATCGTAATACTTCTGTACTCACAAGCAATAATGTGTATTTTTCATTTGAGGCAGCATTCAAATGTCACAGTAGAGGACGATGAAGGGACCCAAATTGATTGCCAGGACCGTCAAATGGACCGTGAAGACGACAACTCTGAATTTGCCATTGATGAGTCAGTTATTCAGACTGAACCAGAGTCTGACAGTCCAGTTTTCGAACTTCGGTTAGACACTTCAAGCCCCTCCGGAACATCCCTATCACCACCCACGGCTTCGACGTCAGCTTCTCCAACTATACCAAGAAAGAAGACCAAGCGAAGTTCCTTGAGCAGTGGCAATAAATCAATAAAACAAATCCCTCGGAAACACTACCGCACCTGCTCAAGGAATATATGGAGGAGAAGAAGCGGAAAGCTTCGGAGAAGAAAGAGAAAGCGGAGAAAGTGCCAGACACATTGACAGATTTTTTTTTGAACATGGCGCAGACCGTCAAAACCTTCCCACTGCCCGTCCAAGGTGAAATAAAAGGCGAAGTGTTTCGAATTGTACACGAAACCGAAATGCGACTTTTGAGGCATGATGATTCACATCATTAACTTGTTTCCCTAACAGCTATATAAACGTACATTGATTGTTTGGGAAAGCAGTCTATTAGCAAAAGCTTCCATTTCTAATCTCACAGGCGGATTTCTAATAATTATGATTACCTACAGTTTATTGATATAAAAAACAGATTTTTTTTGCTTGATTAACTTTTCGCGGCTTACGCTTAATGCTACAAACATGCTGACTAGACCAGGTTATACAGCATTAAATGAATTTAATAAATTATAAAGTGTACCTACACTTCGCGAGAATTCTATACGATGGGACACCCTGTATATTTGTGTTAGGACAATTTTTTTAAAGTGTGAACACTTTTGATAAGAAACTTGTGATCCATCACTTTAAAGAAGAAATTATTTTAAATTGTAATCTGAAAGGAAATACAGGGTGTTACACTAAAAAGAAACTAAGTAGGGTACTTATTATACCTTGAAACAGGTCGGCCTCGGAAAGAAGGTGTGCACGCCATTGTGTGGATCGCATCCGTTTGAGAATTTTTTAAATTTTAACAAGTGTATTCCATATGTTTCATATTTCAGAAAATATAAACTAGACAATGAAAAGTCCGCCAGCCTTTATATTAACTCAGGAAAATGTCAACCATCAATACAAGTTATTATGAGACCTAACTTTCTGTGAGTGAATAAGTACCTTTTTACATGATTTGCTAATAACTTATGTACATACCTACTACTGCTAATAATTAAAACAGATACCGCTAATGTAGGAATTAGTAATGTTTGAAACCTTCAATTAGTAGAAAAAAGACTATTATCCTTATCTTAATGTACTGCTTTTCCAAACAATTAATCTATGTTGATTTATTTGTGTTTATAATATCTTGTATACCTATTGATATTTCTTATATATTGATATTTCTTGTTCACAATCAAGAATGAAAAGTTACTGAAAAGTATCAAATTAGCACGTACGAGTGAAAAGTATTTCACAAAGCAATTTCTGGGACAATATGACACATATTTTATGATTGAATTTCCTACGGCATTATTACACAATCTATATCTACACAAGCATCGTTAGAGGAAGAAAAACGAGTGACGTCATGTAGTCGCTAATTAATAGCTTAAATCATCAATTAATAGCTACTTTGACTCGAGCCTTGATATTTTGATATATGTATCGAACTCTGAGGGTTGACGAATCTGCTTAGCAGTCAGAAGATCAGATTGTATATGCAATTTGATCAAATAGGTTGGTAGATAACAAACTGATAGTACCTAGTTGGTAGATTTAGTTAGACAATAATAGGCATATGTTGAGGGACATTAGAGGAAATGTTAGTTGGCTTGACTTGTTTTTATCTCCCTGGATCACTTAAGTATGGTATTTGTTTATTGTATTCCATTAATTAATTGTGATTAATTATTGTTATTGTCCTAAAGCGTTTGAAATTTCGAACTCTTTAAAATTTTATTTGTATGATTTTCTTGCCAATTAATTATTATTATTATTATTATTATTATTATGTTCAGTATTGCCTTGACTTATCCAAATAATCCAAAGCGACGTAAGTAAGAAAGCAATTAAAATTACGTCATATATTGCAAACTTTTTCCCGATTTATCCGAAAATAGTTCAGA
Source organism: Malachius bipustulatus (assembly GCA_910589415.1). Lineage (NCBI taxonomy): Eukaryota > Metazoa > Arthropoda > Insecta > Coleoptera > Melyridae > Malachius > Malachius bipustulatus. The sequence goes on along the minus strand of OU342630.1, from coordinate 85,057,035 downwards.
TTTGAAATGTAATTGCAGCAACAGAAGCAGCTTTTCAATCTTAAATCAATAAGGAATCAATAATTTGTTATTGATCATTTCTTTCTGACACATACTAGGGAACATTGAAATGTCTACATGTTGTGTCGGTCAATGAAACGCCCTGTATAAATTTTTAAAATAACATGAAAGGAACCTCAACCTTCATTTTACATCTAAAAAATGAAATTTTTTTTGCCCGGATTCTCAAAGCTTTTGAGAGTCCGATAATAGCTCTAAATAATTAAATAAATGGGTGTGAATGAGATGGAGACGATTGATTACGTAATTGACTTGAAAAAACCGTTTATGAATTATGAGCATAAAAACCTATACGGTATATAAAATGACTTGTCCCAGGAATAAAAAAAACATTGTACGAAGAGCGATGCGTAGAGTGAATTGAGGTATAGGTTATCACCAAGGAAAATTTTAAGTCTTGTCATATCGAGAAATAAATTGCTCAAAGCTATCTTTTAGATCGCATGCAGAAATTACCTTGTGTAGTATTCCATCATAAATAAAGATCACTCGGCTCAGTTGCCACGTAAGGTGCCTACCTGAAACAAACAAACAACATGAATATCGTAAAGAAAAACAAAAACAAAATAAATTTAGAAAAATGAAGAGATATCTACAAGATAAGCAACTTTTTCGCTTGCTAATTTTTGAATGAAATTTCAAATCTAAATGCACATAAAATATACAGTGTGACCCATTTGTTCTTGAAACACCCTGTAGAATCTTAATTTATGGTGCGATTTTAAAGAAATTTCTCTTAAATCATAGAGCTTGATAAACTATATTTTGGGAGCAAAAAGCGTCTCATTCCTACAAAATCCAAGGCCTACTAGATCAGTTTTTACTTGTAAAATCTCAAAAATTCATATTAGCGATTTTTTTAGAAAAAAACTGTGCACGCTACTGGATTCTCCAGCCCTCAAAACGGTACTGTAGTAAATTTTATTGGAAATGTCAGAGTAATAAGGATCTTGCAGTTATTTTAGAAATTCATAATAGAACTCATTTTCATTAATTTATTCGAAAAGGTCAAGAGAGACAAAATAGAAATTGTACGTCTAGTTGGTGATAATGTAGGTACTTTAATTTTTTAATTATAATTTTTTATTTATTTTATTTTTTTTATTTTTTTTTATTTTTTAATTTTTTTTTATTTTTTTTTTACTTTTTTTTGCTTTTTTTAATTTTAATTTTTACTTATGATAGCTTTTGACCTTTTTCAAATTAATTTATGAAAATTTGGAGTATAAAAATTATGGATTTCTAAAATAACTACAAGATTTTTTTACTCTGACATTTTCAATAAAATTTAGTACAGTGCCGTTTTGAGGGCTGGTGAATCCCGTGGCGTGCCCAGTTTTTTTCTAAAAAAATCGCTAATATGAATTTTTGAGATTTTACAAGTAAACACTGATCTAGTAGGCCTTGGATTTTGTAGGAATGAGACGCTTTTTGCTCCCAAAATATAGTTTATCAAGCTCTATGGTTTAAAAGAAATTTTTTCAAAATCGCACCATAAATTAAGATTCTACAGGGTGTTTCAAGAACAAATGGGTCACACTGTATGTGTATCTTTCTTGAATAATTTAAACAATTTTTGAGTTATAAGAAACAACTGAATAGCTTTCAAATTATATGATGAAATCAGCTAATCGCAATCTAATTTAGAGAAAAAAAATTGATATGATCAGTTATTAACTCTGAAATTGTTCAAATTGTCCAAAATGAGAGGAATCCAGTCACAAGGGGCAGTGATACCAAACAACCCAATGACCAAAAACAAAACAGGCATATTTTACCCACTTTAAAAAAATGCTTTAATAAATTAAGAACCATTAATTTCTTAGAGGGTGGCAGATGGAAATTGTTGTTGTGATTATAATTTGTTCATGTTCGAATCTGATTAAATATTAATTTTGGATTGTTTCTTGTATTTTTTTTTCTTCGCCATTTCACCATAAAAAAAAAATTGATAATTGGAAAAATAATAGCAAAATTAAATCTTTTCATTAAAAAGCTCAAGCTTGCGTGTATGGATTGATTACCTTTAAGAAGATAACAATTGAATTTCCATAGTTACAAGAAAAACTATAAATAAGAAAAACAACGATTATCTAGGAGATTCTTAAAGTAATAACCGACTCTATTATATTATCTAAACTGTGTTAAGGGCTTGAATTACCCTTTGTTTAAAAAATAAAATAAAAAGTTAGTTGAAGTGACCGAACAAGCCGGGTCTTCAAGAACTTCTACACCATCTTCCGTCATGGATGCTACACAAGCAAACAAAACCCCTCCATAAAATATGAATGTGAACCCTTACGACCCTACAGTTGAGATCCCTTCAGCTAAAGAGCGAGATATGCTTTAGATGGTGACCAGAAGTCAATGTCCTCAAGTTCATCACCGCTTCTTTCCTTGGGATTCATCAGCTTATGAAACTTGAGTTACACATCTACAACCTAAGTGTGGGCGCGCAGATTGGGAACATTGTATTCTCCGTTCACAACATTCTACGACAAAATGCGCAAAACAAGTACAGGGAGCTAGAAACGAAAGAAAGGCAAAACGGCTTCACAGTAACTATAGGTGGGAACAACTATACAACAAACCTGGATGATGTCGCAAAAATACTGCAAGAGGCTGCTGCAAGATTTAATTTGGAGTACAAAGTATTTGGACACAGAGAGAATAACAAATGGTATGGAACTGCAGGCCCCTACTTGGATTTCATGTGTAGATTCAATCATAGGTTGAAGGAGCTGATGATTTGACATTCCAACATGACTGTAACGAAAGCCAATGACCGCACAACACAATTCTCAGTGGAGAATTATTATGGTTTAGATGGATCTTTCCACAACTTGCTAGAAGGGTGCACGTTCCCACCAGAAAAGAAATCTTCGATGGCACAATCACTGGGACCGATGACAATTCTTCTGACCTATATCCCCATCACTGTATGCAGCTAAATGGAAAGCAGCGGCAAAGAGCTTTTGCTCATGTTCCATTCATAGATGACATCCTGAATTTAATTCAAGGAAGAAGTTCAGCTGAAACAAGAGAAATAGTGAAAACAATGGGCCAGATTATCAAGATAACTACAGCAAGGAATCAAAACCGAGTATTTCTGCCCTTCAACTTTCTAGCACTTTTCATATGGTGGGGAAAACCAGAGTTTTCAACAAGGGATGCAGCAGGAAAGAGAATAGAATACTTGCTAAGGCACTCAAATGGAAGGACCTTCACAGTGGACGACAGCATAATAAACATGATCACTTTCTCAGGAGTGGGAGCAGCAATGGTGCATGTACAATCCCATAACAACATCATTCCCCATGAGCATCTGCGGAGGATTTTACAGGAGAAGGAGCTGCACAAGTGGTATTTCATTCAATATTTGGAACAACGTACTGTGCAGACTTAGGATTACTTCAAGACATATAACAAAATACAAAACAAGATGGATGCACAGAGAAGATTTCGGGGATCAATTCCAGAAACCAAATAGCAAAGATGCAGTCCAAGTCAGTACGTACCTATCTACCAAATGAAAACGGAAATTTTGTTAACGTTATTATTGCATATCCAGAAAATACAGGGTGTTTGGTAACTGGACAGCCAAAATCGAACGTCATGTATAAAATCGTATTTTAATAATATAAAAGAGAGAATTACGTTTTTCAAGATCAGGCTTCGTTTCGGAAATATCTCAAGAAATATAAAACTAAGGCCGCAATAAAAGTATTATAAAATAAGTTTATAAAATAAGAACAACAGTTTTTGAAATATTTCCTAACTCTATTCTCTCTTTTATGCTTAAAGTACGATTTTATACATTACATTTCATTTTAGCTATCCAGTTACCAAACACCCTGTATAACTTCAGAATTACCGTGATTTAAAAATCAAAGTTAAATTAGGTAAATAATAAATTTAAATAAAATTAATTAAAATTAAATTAAGCACAGGCGCATGCATTAATTTAGTGGCCATGCACTAAATCTCTATAAGCTTTCAATTCTAGACCAATGTTTAAATTATTAATACCGTTGAGTCACCAAAAAAACTCTCCATTAGAATTTTATGAGAGGTCCTAATTTACAATTCGCACAAAAAAGGCGCTCAATAATGATGGTGTAGGAGTAGGACCGAGTAAACTTCAATGTGATGTGGCGCCGCCTATGAGAGAGGTTTAAAACTGTAGATTTTGTCCCGAGTATTCCTGTTTCCATTGGAACTCGACATGAGTAAGAGTAACCTACTCACACCTGTGTGTAGCAGTATACTACTTTCTGCTAACTTTTATGACCCGGGAAATCAATAAGCAACCCTCTGTTAAGTTATTTCACCTTTTAGTTCACAGATGACGGAGCATATAGAGTTGCTGCTTTTAACGTTATCGGTAGAGTATATTCTATTATATCATTGGAAAGTTTGTGGTAAAAAAATGTTATCATACAATTGAATTATTTTTCGGTTCCGGGCGTTAGAAGAAAAACGTAGAGCTGAAAAAATAATATTAATGTTTGTTCCAGGTACCCACGAATGTCCCAAAATTAATACCCCTATTTTCAGATGGCGAAGCAAATAGAGTTGCCACTTTTAAAGTTATTAGTGGAGTTACATCCTATCAGTGGAAAGTTTGTGTCCAAATTCTTTTATCGTACGATGGTTACAGTTTGTGTAACTTTCCTATTTTTCCCCAAGATTTCCACGTAGGTACTACGGATTCGTGGGAGAACAGATTTATTTCGCTCGACAGTTTACGTAAATAGCTATGACTAAATTGTTTACAGGTTTCCCAAATCCGAAAGATCTGAAATCTGCAACCCTCTGCAGCAAGCACTTCCTTCCGGAAGATTTCATCCATCAGTTTGAAAGAACCATACTGAAATCGGATGAAATCCCTTCAATTGTTAATTTTTCGCCCCATTCAGCCACGGAGTACAAGGATTTCAGAATGTGAAGATGCAAATACTGAATCTGGGCTCTTCAGTTAGGTAGTATTCCAAAGTTTATTAGTTTTACTACTTACTCCTTTGTTAGAATCAGAAAACTGTCAGGAGCTGCATATCGCAAGCGGAAACTGGAGAAAGAAGCTAACGTGAAGAAAGCCACAAGCTCGATTAAAAAGTTTCTTAAAGACGTTTGTCCCGAAAAAGGTTTGTAGTACTGCTAGTAGAGAACCTGTACCTACAAAGAGTACAAAGCATGGTGATGGTGAAAGTGATCTCGTGCAAATACCACATGGTATGTCCATTATTGATAGTTCTAGTAGAGACTCTCAAATGGGAGCTGCAGGTAGAGAATATATTGCAGATGAAAATATGATTGGTATTGCCAGTGGAAGTGGGACCAGCAGAGGTTCTTATCAGGAAGCTGACATGAGTGATACGGATTCTGAAAGTGACGGTAATTCCAGTGCTAGTGAAGATATAAACGCAGATAAAAATGTTGATGTTACATCGAAAATCAACTTGGATGATCCTTCTACTTGGCCGTGCGTTTTGAGCAACAGGATTCTAGAAATAATCATACTCAAAGGTCCCGTAACTCCAGAAAAATGGAATTTCCAGTGGATGAATGTGGACGTAGCTTTTCAGCTTCGCAGTACATATTAAGAACTTCACCTAATGAAGAAAAAATTAAACGGAATTGGGTTGTATAACTCTATCAAATCCAACGGAGTTTTCTGTTTCCCATGCAACTTGTTTAGCAATAAACAAAGCCATCAATAATTGTGTAGCGAAAATGGATTTTCTGATTGGCGACACCTGGCCACAAATCTTTCACGCCATGAAATTAGTGTAGAACACATTCAAAATTGTAAAAAGTGGTTGGAGATTGAACTTAGGCTCAATAAAAATTGTACAATTGATAAAGAACAACAGCGGATTTTTGAATCTGAAAGAAGGCGATGGCGGGCTATTCTTGAACGAATAGTATCAATTGTACAATTTTTAGCGGGACAGTGTCTAGCTTTTAGAGGTACAAGTGAAAAAATTTACATGGCTAATAACGGAAATTTTCTAAAAGCTGTAGAAATGTTAGCAAAATTCGACCCTGTTATTTCCAATCATGTCATAAATGTAAAAAAATCACAGGTATGTAAAAATCGTATGCCTCATTATTTTGGCAAGAAAATACAAAATGAGATCATATCTATTTTAGCTAACAATATCATAGCATTACATAACATAGCATTATGTAATGCTATGTTATATATTATTTATATTCATATCTTTTCAATATTGTTGAGCATTTATTGTTGCTATTTTTGTTTTTGTACCATTTTACTTTTTTTTATTATACATTTTTGTATGAAATTTCCTTTTCTTTAGAAACATTTTAATTTCATGACGTTGGGGGTGGCGAAAATCTTCTATCGAATGTTTTTTTTTTAATGCTTTATGTTATTAGCATTACTTTTGTGTTATATTATTTATTTATATTAATGTTTTCAATATTGTTGTTAATTTTTGTCTTTGTATCATTATATAATTTTTTATTATACATTTCTTTACAAGTTTTATTTTCTTTAGAAACATTTAAAATTCAAGACGGGGGGGGGGGGGGGGGGGGTGGGGTTTGCGGCGATTTTGTATCAGCACGCAGGCAGCAAATAGGCTAGGCCCGGCCCTGATAATTGCCTTCCCCAAAGTACATTGTAGAAGTGGTAATCTTCTGTAGATGGTTCTCCCGGATATACCAAAGAATCCTTGGCGGCAGTGAAACAAAAGGTGGAAGAGTAACGGAACCAGGATAAAACTTTAATTTGTGCCCTTATTGTAGTCGAAATGTCGATAAGACATCACTTCGAAATGTGCGGAAATCGCCAGACAGGGTACGTCAACTATGGTTATGACATTATAACACAATTATTATTTAGATTAAGGGAACAGTATACGCAAACTGAGTCCGCGTTATCGGCTACGACACTACGGAAGAATATTTTGCGGAGATCAATAAAAAAAACTAAGAAGTGACTGTGACCGCTCATCAGATTTCCTGTCTGAATCTTACTCCTCAGTTCTCACTGTGGTGTAAACGGGAAAGAAGCAAGCTTCTTTGAGTGCCGAAGGGAAATACTGTTTAAATTTAAAGTTGTGAGCAATATGGAAGGCGAGAGCAGCCAAAGTACACGTCGTCGTACGAAGTTATCTACAGGAGAAAAAACTATTGTATACAACGTGTATTGTGGACTCCGTGAACGGAATCAAAGTATGTTGGTAAACGATGTAGTTGCTTTGTGTAGTGATTTAACCAAAGTGTCATTATACCTGCAAATATTGAAACATGATGATGACACAAAATACGCCGTTCGGAGAAAATTTCATTCGTTCTTTTTCCGAAATGAAATTCCAACATTAAAAGCAATCGCTGTCGAAATCAATTCGGATGACGCAATGCCGAAAATATCTTATTGTCTTATTGCAGACATTAAGACAAATGAACATAAGGTATATGAGAAGGCAGAGAAAAAGTCTTCTTATAGAAGGAGAAGAAATAATTTTGTGGCGGAGAAATTATTTACAAAAAATTCGAGAGTATCGTCGTGAAGGGAAGAAAATATATTTCTTAGACGAAACTTGGCTGAATCAAGGTCATACTGTTTCGAAAATTTGGCAAGATTTGGAAATAACAAGCCGTCGACAAGCTTTTTTTGAAGGTTTTTCCACAGGACTAAAAGCGCCAGCGGGCAAGGGGCGGAGGCTCATAATAACTCACATAGGTAGTGATTCGGGTTTTTTGGAAAACGGATTGCTACTTTTCGAATCGAAGAAAACTAGTGACTACCATGAGGAAATGGATGCGGAAAAATTCTAAAGCTGGTTTTCAAAAATTGTGCCAAGCTTCGAGCCAAATTCGGTCGTGGTAATGGACAATGCTTCCTACCATAAGTCGACGATTAGCAGTTGTCGAGTGCAGTTTCTCTTGAAGCACAGAATTGCTCTTCTGTGCTTGAAGGGTCATCAATTTGTTCAACTCCACCTCCTTAATCGAGTCCGTACAGTAAGCAAAACTGAGTCCACGTTATCGGCTACGACACATTTTCAAGAAAATGTAGTTTTTTATATTTCTGGATATGTTGCTCGGTCTCTTAACCACCACATGAATTCACTGCATTGAAATCAGGCAGTAATACATATTATATTATTATAATATATATTATATTATATCACACGATCATTCTTATACTGCCTCTCCTGGAGCTTGTAAATCATTCACCAAAATTCTGTTACTCGAGGAGGTCTGATTTACGCTTCTGATGTGGTATACAAAATTTTATGTTTTGTAGAAAAGCAAATTCGTAGTTCGATAAAATAATGATAGAAATATTTTAGACAGCAAAAAAAATTTAAACTAAGAATTAAGAATCAAGTTGTAAATTACTTTTCTGCACACATAAACCTTTTCAAACCCAAGCACCCTGTTACCCAAGATTTTGTAGGTGAAGATTGACATTAAATTCAAATTATAAAAAAAAATTGTTGATGTCTACCTAAAGGTTAGAGTGTACCTACCACCATAGTAAATTATTAAATTTAGAACTACAAGGTAAAAGTGCTACAGTAAGGCAAAAAATGACAAAATTAATTGTATTTAGTCATTGTTAGTTTTGCATTTGACCTCGCATTTGACTGATCCTGTAAAGAACAACATTAATTTGTACAAAGTTTTATAAAACTTGAATAAAAATTAAAATTTATATTAAAAATTGAGATAATTAAATAATAAAGCGCCATTCTGTGCAGATATCGTTTTCCCTACATTAACACCGTCACTCATAAGCTGACTCTTCTGGAATCCTTTAGAGGATTCCTTTACAGAAAATTCTCTGTAAATGTTGCAATAAAAGTATTGAGTATAGAGTGAAAAGTGGCAAAGATTCGCTAATAAAACATAGCAATTCTCAGACTTATAAAGACAAAGTTAAAGTTCTTTTGAAACAACCAACCCTTACGTCTTTTGCATCCAGCGCCGCGTAACCGATTCGTCAATTGCTAAAGGACTTGCATGCGGCAGAACCAAGGCCAATTGCATTGTGAAAAATGTTATTGGAGCGGAAAACCTGCAGGTAATTTGCGAGAACTTAAAAAGAAAAAAATTCTCACTGATTGTGGATGAGTCTACTGAGTTAAGCAATCTAAAACATTAATCTCCAATATAGTACGCTGACGAGGTCTAATGAGACCGAAACGGCCGTCCGTGCTTTTGGTAGTCTGGTTGGATGTGTGTTGCTGTCTGAGTCGAAACTCTTTAATTGGGTTCTCGGGCGCTCCAGACTTGACAACTGTCAGGACGATATGTTAAAACCCGATTCAACATTAATGTTTAATAGTCAGATATGCCAATGACAATGATACAGCAGTTGATCATTTTTTCCCTTATTAAGTTGGGAGGTGCTGATGCTTCAACGTTATATATTGAGATGGTCGAAACCTTCCTGAAATACGACATTCCATATAAAAATAATTTAAGTGGATTTGCTTCGGATGGAGCCAATGTAATGATGGGGGCACATAACTCTGTAATGGGGCTATGAAAGAATGACATACCACATTTATTTGTCATGAAATGTATATGTCCTTCTTTTCATTTGTGCGTTCTTATGCGTGTCAAAAGTTGCCACGGTTTGTTGAAGATGTAACGCGGGATGTATATAATTATTTTAGCTCCAGTCCAAAGCGTCAAATGGAACTTGAGCAATTCCAAAAATTTTGTAACATCAAAATTCACAAAATTTTACATCCATCCCAAACTCGGTGGTTGAACCGTCAAACATCACAGCAAGGGGCTTAATATTCTTGGAACCGTGGCCGAGATAAGAGACCCTAACATAATTAATTGGTCAATCCGAAAGGGTTGACGCGATTAACAAAACAAAGGAACAGCTTGCACATTAATATATTATTACCTACATAGGTATAAATAAACAGTCTTGTAGTAGTTAATGATGATTTTAGTTAATGACAGCTTACGAAATTATTTTTTGTACCTAAACATTCTCAAATAAACTGTTTCATTGTCTTTATAATTTATTATTTTTAGATGCATAATTTTGGGTCAATAGCTTTGCTCGTCAAATTTCTCGTCAGATTCGTCAAACTAATTTAATCAGATAAGGGCCAAAATTCACAGACGATAGCATCGAATTGTTGGAAACCAGCACCTAAAAGAGTTCAATGGCAGCGAGGTGATTGCCCTACATTCTCCCTAGTAGGTATATTTAATTTGTTGCATGCATATCGATGGCATTTGGGCACGCAAGGGTGTACGAACTAATTTACAAATACTTCCCTCCGAAAAAATGTATGCATAGTCTGTAAAATGTTGGAAGGCATGACATTTTTAGTGCCATCTTTACTGTAAGTTTTTCACTTAGGTATTGCAGGTAACAAATACTATTCCATACCCACTGAGCAAGGAACATTACAAAATGTTACAGGAACATTACAATTTTGAGTTATGTCGAAAGTTGTGTAAATAAGTTACTGCAATGTTTTTAGAACCTTACAAAGCAATATTTGAATAACGTTGATTGAGGCAACATTAGAGTTTGAATATTGAAACAACTTTGCCATAATAACGTTGCCGGAATGTGATTTTTGTCGGTTCTGTTGAATATTTCACGTAAATGTTGTTGCAACATAACGGCAAGCTTACAAAGCAATATTTGAATAAAGTTGATTGAGGCAACATTAGATTTTGAATATTGAAACAACGTTGCAATAATAACGTTGCGGGGATGTGATTTTTGTCAGTTCTGTTGAATATTTCACGTATACATATGTTGTTGCAACATAACAGCAAGCTTACTAAGCAATATTTGAATAACGTTGGTTGAGGCAACTTTAGATTTGAAATATTGAAACAACGTTGCAATAATAACATTGCGGGGATGTGATTTTTGTTGGTTCTGCTGAATATTTCACGTAAATGTTGTTCCAACATAACAGCAAGCTTACAAAGCAACATTACTGGAAAACTGGTTCAGGCATCATTACACTTATAACATTTAAGTGAGGTACCATTCAAACATTGCTGGGCTGTAATAATTGTCAGGTCTGTAAAATATTGTACAAAAAACGTTTCCGCAACTTTTGTAAATCAACATTACATTGAAATTATTATTAATAATATAATAATTAAATAAATTATTATTATACAGACTGTTTAGTATAAGAACCGACACAGAGCAGAAGCGTGTAGGAGAACCCAAAATATGATGATTTAACTCAACTTATCTCTGCACTAAGTTGCACACCTAAGAAGTTATCGGGTTTGAAAGTGGGGTTTCAAATTTCGAAATAAAATTAATATCTTAGTTGAACCTGAACTTAAAAAAAAAAACAAATTGGGTACACGTTGTGAGTGTACCAAGAGCATTAATTTGAAATAAGCAGAGTTAAATTGTAGCATTTTAAAGGGTTGATAAGGGATAATAATTCACCCTTAAAATGTAAAAAAAAATTCTTAACCCGTTGGCTGATTTAAGAAATTGTTACTTTATCTCATGGAGAATTTAATTCTAAAACTTTGATTTTTCTTATTATTTTCCAAAAAACTTTGTATTTTTCGAAAAAAAAATCCTAAAAACCAAAAAAATTAGGTTATGTGTATAGGTCTCAATTTAATATCATCAAAAATTCAATAGTTGGTTTTTTAAATTGAATGTCAAAGTTGACGATCAGGAAAAAAGTTGAAAATGACAAAAAAAAAATTAAATAAGAAGAGAAAATGTTTGAGAATAAAAAACAATTTTGAATTTTTGATGATTGGATTATTAGGTAGGTTACATAGCTGCTATATATTTTTTTTAGTTTTTTGGGTTTTTGTGGAAAATTACAAACTTTATTGGAAAATATTAAGAGAAATAAAAGTTTTAGAATTAAATTCTCATTAAAATAAAGTAACAATTTCGCAAATCGGTCAACGGGTTAAAAATTAAATTATGTAACATTTTAAGGGTGCATCATCTCTTATCAACCCTTGAAAATGCTAAAATTTAACTCTACTTATTGTCAATGAATGCTCTTTGTACACTCACAACGTGTACCAAATTTGGTTTTTCTAAAGTTCAGGTACAACTGACATTAATTTTTTTCGAAATTTGAAACCCCACTTTCAACTCCTATAACTTCTCAGGGGTGCAACTTAACTATAGAAAACTTGCGTTTAAATCACATATACAGGGTGTTCATCAGCTAAGGGTACGTAGCGGCCATATCTAGAACCACTTGCTTTCGATTTTTTCAGAGAATTTAAAAAAATTATAATATAGTGGGTATCCGCCGTAAAATAACAAAGTAGCTGTCGACTTCTGGTATTTACGGAAGTGCGACCATCTTGAAAATATTTTCAATGAATTTTTCTTGGTCACTTATGTTTGGAAAATTTTTATTTTGAGGCTAGGACCAACAGTTCCCGAGATATGGCCGCTCCGTACCCTTAGCTGAACACCCTGTATATATACAATAATTATTATTATTATTAAAAAAAAATTATTAAAAAACTGTCAATGATCAAAGCATTGACAGTTTTTTTTGTTCTTATCTATTTTTACTTTAGTCACCTGATCGATATATTCTTTCATTGCTCTGTAATTAGTTTGTCAAATAACACCCTGTACCCTGTATAAAAAATAGTGGTGTTAAAGTTGGGTGTTAAAAGGTTTCCTTGAAAACTGACGATTTATTTATTTGCTCTGAAACCCGTCGAGATATGCAAATTAAATTTGGTGGGTTTTAAAAGGAAGTTATTGCGCATTTTTTGATATGTAATTAAGAATTTTATGTTCATCAGTGGCGCGCATACGGGTAATGATCTCAATTTTCTTAAAAAAAAATGGTACGCCACTGAGATTTTTCAAATAAAAAAATCATTTTTTAATTCCTCTTTCAATTTGCAATAAGAAATATATATCTCTTGCCTTGGGCCACCGTTTTTATGTAAAAAAAATAAATAAAACATTTTAACGCGTTTTATTTTATTAATTTTATTAATTTTATTAACTTTTTTTTTCATGAAAACGAAAAAATGGCAAGAGAAATTTTTGATTGCAAATTGAACGAGAAATTCAAAAATGATTTTCAATTTGAAAAATCTCAGTGGCGTGTACCATTTTTCTTTTTGTGAAAATTGAGATTATTACCATATGCGCGCCACTGATGCACATAAAATTCTTAATTGCATGTCAAAAAATACGCAATAACTTTCTCTTATAACCCACCAAATTTAATTTGCATATCTCGACCGGTTTCAAACCAAATAAATAAATCGTCAGTTTTCAAGGAAACCTTAACACGACCCTGTATCTCGGAAACGAAGGAAGCATTTGCGCACATACGTTCACAGAAAAAACTGTCATTTTTTTCATGCAGAATTACCCGCCCTGAAGTTTGTCGCACTTATTTACTAACACCCTGTGTATACATAATTTTTTTATTAACTGGCAAAATTCATTATTTATTTATATTCATACAATGAAATATTGTCAATCCAACTGTGTTGCCATTGAAATTTCAAGTACCTACCTACAATTTAATAATTCCATAGAAACAATTAAGAATGGGAAAGTCAGCCTCTGTTAAATTCAGAATATACAGATTTATGACCCATTACATTGTCAAGCATTGAAGGTTGGATCCCTGCTGCATGGTGCACGTATGTTGTTCATGTTCATCATTATCACATCAGCTGATTATCTTTCTGTGAAAAAATAGGAACGAGAAATATTCTATCCTTCTTCCACTACCCAAACCTCAATCTTCATTTCATTTCCGCACCCAAAGTTAGAGAGATTTGATAGACTGGAGGCAGATACTTTACCACTGTATTGCTTTCAGTATCAATATTGTATTGTATTAAAACTAAAGTCACAAAAATTTAATAATATTCATAATTTTGGCAATTTCAGAAATTTATTTAAATTTATAGATAAACGAAAATAATTGATGCCTTTGTGGATTTCCCTTTATCATAACAGAACAGCAGGTTATAATACCTAACATAGGTCAGTGAAGGTTTATTAGGATTCTTCATAATCCAGGACTTTAATAAAATTGTCAATAGGCATTGTTCTGAAATCCTGTGATCAATAGTGACATTTTTTTTAAAGATTTCTGGCGATTCATTATTTTATTATTTTAGTTTTGGGGGTTTTCAGAAATCGTAAGTAAAACGTATATTTTATTGCGATTCCGGGATTCCGATAGCCGAATTTAAAGTCCCTCAACACGGATCTTAAAAATCGGAATCCTCTACAGAGTCTATACTTACATTGTTGACATCTTCATATAAATACACTCTGTATTTTCCGTTTTGTAAATGAAAAATGAATATTCGGTGAATATTCTGTAGTGTTCACGCAAAAACAAAATTCGGCAAAAGTTCGGCAAGTTCATTGATCATGCATGTGACCTATATCCGTTTAACATTTCAAAAATATTGAAAAACGATTAGCATCAGTATGTAAATTGTGTAGAGAACTGACATTACTAAACAAGCAATTTTAGAGAAGCGGCAAGCAGAAACTTGCGTTGTGAGAAAAAATCTTCTGCTTGCCGCTTCCCCGAAATTTTTTTTTTTTTTGTAATGTCAGTTACTATACACAATTTCCATACTGATATACATAGAGTTTTGCAGTAAGTAAACTTTTTTTATGGACACCATATTATTTTATCATGTGTTTTTTCGTCATGTCAATATTTCTTTAAAAAATATAATATTTCTATTATTATTAATAATCATTGCCTGTAATATTTCACGATAAAATGTTGAGCAGTTGAAATAATAGGGATAATTTCAAATGAAACTTTGAACTCCGAATTAAAATTTCTATTTAAATCATTAGTTTTGCGGAAAAAAACCTGGCACATCGCCTCTGTATACCATGCGTTTAAAAATTTACGAGTAAAATCTCTCTTTATTACCCGTTTATCTTTCGTTCAAAGAAATTCTTATGAAAAGCAATAGTACTCAACAATTGGGCCATCCTAAATAATATGACTATAATACTTTATTGGTCTATTCTTGGATGACCTTCTTTTCAAATTGCTTTCCCATAAAAGTAAGAATTACATTTATTTCACCCGGTGGGACGGGACAATAGAAATGTCGCCGCCATATTTAGATACATTATACTGTATTTATATTTTCGGGGGCCTGGAAACAGGTACATTATTCAGTCTCCTGGAATGATTCAAAGTATGTACTCAACAATTGGGCTATCCTAATATAATAGGACTGCAATAATATTTTATTGGTCTATTCTTTGATGACCTTTCTTTTCAAATTTCTTTCCCAGAAAGTAAGAATTACGTTTATTTCACCCGGGGGACAGCAGATAACGTCGGCGCCGGATACTGCATGTATTATATTCTCGGGTATTCAGTTTCCTGGGATGATTCAAAATATATAGTAGGTATATACAGGGTGATTCAAAACTCAGTGCCAAGATTTTAAGGGCGTATTTACCAGCCAAAAATAAGAAGTTTTTTTTTTTCATATAATCGGATCTCCTAACTTGCTTCGTTTTCTAGATACAGGGTGTAAAATTTTGAAAAAAAATCGATTTTTATCAATTACTCAAAAACCTTCAGCCGATTTAAATAAAATTTAGTAGGCCTATTTGTTATCATAAGGGGGCCTTCCCTTTATGGGAATAACATGAATTTATTAATTCCAGTGGTGTCTCAGGGTGTCTCAGTCTACTAGATAATCAAAATGAATCTCAATAATCGATGCGAATTTATTACTTGTTTTGTTAGGGCCAGGCACAGATTTTGATTTTTTTCTTGGAAACAAATCTAAATACGAGTAAAGCTCAAGAGGCGAGAAAGTTACATTATTGACCTCTTAATCTAAAAACAAATATAAATTGTCAAAAGAGCAGTGGCGTCCCATAATTTTACCCATAAGTATCAAGTAGGTAGCCCCCTGAAACGCCACTGGAATTAACAAATTTATGTTATTCCCATCAAAGGAAGGCCCTTATGATGACATTTAAATCGGCTGAAATGTTTTTGAGTAATTGATAAAAAACGATTTTTTTTCAAAATTTTACACCCTGTATCTAGAAAACGAAGCAGGTTAGGACATACGATTATATGAAATTTTTTTCTTATTTTTGGCTGGTAAATACGCCCTTAAAATCTTGGCACTGAGTTTTGAATCACCCTGTATAACAATAATTTAAAATTTTATTGCCGCACTCAATCAATACACCATGGCGCCGTTTTTATTGACGCTTCAAAGGTATTTAGGCCTATAGTGAACTATAATGCTTCCAGTGCCTAGTACTTGTTTGAAAAGAAACGATTTAATTAAGGGAAACACAATATTGAGTTTGCCAGATTAAAACAAAACAAATGTTTATTATTACAGTGTAGGTACCTATTTCTCCATGTTAATGGGATGACGTATTATTACAAGAGCAGCAGACTTACTTAATAAAATGAATATAATAATAAAGAAATCTAGTTCTCCTATGCATAATAGTTTATTTAAGGATTTGCAATATATTCTATCTATTTACTGCCGTTGGCGTCCATGACTATAAGTGGCCCACATACCTATACCTAGAGTCCCTCGATAACCCAGAGTCTGGTCATACGCACAGCGACAGCCATGTTTAACCTCTTTCATCGAAAAATTGCATTGATGAGATAGGCGCTTAGCACTAAATCAAATAATATTTATAGTGATTTTTTTTATAGTGGCTATACAGGGTAAGTCATTGATATGGGAAAGCTCGATTGCACCTACACCATTAAAGATATCGAAATGAACCAAAAAGTGCTGTAAATGGGAGGGTAAAGTGCAGTTTGTAAAATTATTTTCAGATACACAGGATGGCCCAATATCGCTGTACGCCATACAACTTTGTTATTTTAAATAGGACACCCTCTATATTATTACATTTGCATATTGCTTGAGAAAAGTCAAAAAGAATGGTTTGTAAAGTTGAAGTTTGTAATGAGCGATTTATGAGTTTTAAACAAAAGAAAATCGCGATTTTCCATTTTCAAAGCAGCTTATATTGAAAACGGCTCGAGATATGGAAAAACGGTTTACATGTCCCTATCTTAATTTTTAATTTGGTATCCTATCATGTAGCTGAAATTTTTATACCGGGTGATGAAAATAATCAAATTTTTTACCACTCTGTATAAAAATTTCATCCATCCAATAGGATACCGCTTGAAAAGTTAAGATAGGAACATGTAAGCCGTTTTTCCATATCTCGAGCCGTTTTCAATATAAGCTGCTTTGAAAATGGAAAATCGCGATTTTCATTTGTTTATAACTCATAAATTGCTCATTACAAACTTCAACTTTACAAACCATTCTTTTTTACTTTTCTCAAACAATATGAAAATGTAATAATATAGAGGGTGTCCTATTTAAAATAACAAAGTTGTATGGCGTACAGCGATATTGGGCCATCCTGTGTATCTGAAAATAATTTTACAAACTGCACTTTACCCTCCCATTTACAGCACTTTTTGGTTCATTTCGATATCTTTAATGGTGTAGGTGCAATCGAGCTTTCCCATATCAATGACTTACCCTGTATATAAGATCTTATAAAATCATTTTCACGCGATATCTTTTGTTTTACCTTGATTTACAGCGTATTCTTCTAAACAATGTTGAATGTAGTCAAGTTCAAGATAAATAGACATTTTATATACAGTGCGTGTATAAAGTCTCCCCTTCTTTTTATTTTCTGAACCATTGGAAATAAAATTTAAAAAAATTTGCGTATAATATACAATACTTTTACTACTTTTTTTTGTCAGTTTGACGATTTAAAGTGGCGCCGCGACGCTAACAACGTCATTTTTATTAAATGGAAAGATGGGTCGAAAAGGGGCTCAATCGAAAGGTCTTTTAAAACTGAGTACAACCAAAGAAAAATTTTTGTGTTTTTTTAATTTTTCAAGAAGTTATGACCTTTTATTACTATAACTATTTCTTCTTTATTAATAAGTATTTTTATTATTTTATTTATTTATTTTTATTTATTTGTTTATTTAATGTCAACGGGGTGAACCCCTTTTGTTTCCTGCGGTAACGAAACGATTTATTTCCATAATGTCAGTCAAATTGAAATTGAAGAAAATTTTGCAAATATTTTGAAAGTTACATATTATATAATATTACCTTAATGTCCAAATGCAAATTATTAGGGAATTTTAATTATTATCATTATCCATATTATTTAATTTACTCATCGTAAACTTCCAAAAATATTTGCAAAATTTTCTTCAATTTCAATTTAACTGACATTATTTATGGAAATAAATCGTTTCGTTACCGCAGGCAACAAAAGAGGTTCACCCCGTTGACATTAAATAAATAAATAATAAATAAATAGAATAATAAATATACTTATTAATTTAAAAAAAAAAGTTATATAGTATTAAAAAGCCATAGCTTCATGAAAAATTAAAAAAAAAAACACAAAAGTTTTTCTTTGGTTGTATTCAGTTTTAAAACACCTTTCGATTGAGCCCCTTTTCGACCCACCTTTCCATTAAAATAAAAATGGCGTCGTTAGCGTCGCGGCGCCACTTTAAATCGGCGCCGTCGTCAAACTGACAAAAAAAAAGTTGTAAAAGTATTATTGTATATTACGAAGCGAAGCGATGCGATGAAGCGAAGTGAAGCAGGCAGGCTTGTTCTTTATTTATTGACAAGTTCTATGAAATTCCAGCATCCCAATATATTAAACCATCTGCATTTCGTTATTAGTGTTGTTATCAGTAATCTCCGTACAATTATATGTTGACTGCAATGAACAATGAAACCTTTAAATAGGAAAATAAACTGTTCAAACATCCTTAGTTTAAACTAGATTAGACACGTAGACACACTAGATTACTAGAATAAACACACTAGAAATGCATTAGTATACCTATTTGTATGATCGCGTATAATTTGCTATCTTTGAAAAATGAAATTACTCCTCACAAATATATTAACTACATACATAATACTTATTACCTATTCAATAACAGGATATAGGTATTTTTTTATTCCACAATCGAAAACATTTGTAAACTGTCCAATATATTTCTCGCAGTTCCAATAACACATAATGAGCCAGGAAATTTGCGGGATTTAAAGCGAGATATAATATGGATATTATAAAAAATATAGACCACGATTATTATAATTTCCAACAACCAAAAACTAAATTTTTATTGAAAACATGCATGCTTCATTTTTGAAAACTAAAATTTTGTTAGAAATCAGTCTTTAACCAAGCAGGGCTGAACCCCAAGAAATGAAAATTAAAATCGAAAATTTTTTGTCCTTTATAAGAGTCGTTTCACCTATCCGGGGACACACGGTATACAGGGTGTTCTACAAGCTCTATGACAAACTTTGACAGATGGTAGGTTGCTTGATTTTAAACATATTTTTTTTAATAAACATGGGTCCGATTCGTTTTTGTTTAGAAGTTACAAGCATTTAAAAAATCGTAATTTTTCAAGTTCAAGGCCCTGTAAAAGGAAAACGGTTCAAGATAGAGAAAAACGGCTTACATGTCCCTATTTTAACTTTTTATGGACTATCCTATGGTATAGAAACATTTGTACTTTCTTTGATTTTTTTAAATGTGGAGAAATCTCAGATTTTTTCAAATGTTTTATCACCCTGTATAAACATTTCATCTACATCATTGGATAGTACATGAAAAGTTAAAATAGGGACATGTAAGCCGTTTTTCTCTATCTAGAACCGTTTTCAATGTACAGGGCCTTGAACTTGAAAAATGACGATTTTCACTTGTCAACAACTTTGCGAACAACTTCCGGAGGGGTCTGGGTTTTCCTAAAGAAAGGGGGGTCCGGGGGTCCTCCCCAGGAATTATTTTCAGAAAAATTGCTTAAAATAGTACTGTAGTGGTACTTTTAATGTGCATTTCATCATGCCGCGTAGTACGATTTTTTTAATAACGTAAGATACTCTACTCAAAAATGAAACTGGCGCGCCCCAATATTTTTCCTGATATTGGTTTGGGATAACTTTCAATATTTCTAAATGATTTGGATTTTTTGCATCAGCTGCCCTATTTCCCTCATATTGCTCTTTATAGGTTTTAAACTAAAAAACCTGCAAAATCTCTCAGTTTTCCAAATATTTTTTTTGTGTTTTGGAATTTTGGGTTTAACACATGTAGTTACAGGGTGATCTAAAAAATCAACTGTTTGCTCTTGAAGTGACAACTTTTTTACTCGCCTACAAATTTTTTAAATTTTAGCCTCATGTTGAAGCTAAATTTATTAAATTTAGACTCATAAGATTCTCATAAGAATCTTCAGAAAAGATATTCATGGACGAAAATTGACTGAGGACAAAAGTTGAGAACAAAAGATTGCATAAAAAATAAAATGGACTGTGTCAGCGGAGCGTACATATTTTTTCTCTAAATCTTTCTCTCTTTAGTAGGAAGTATATAATGGGAGAGAGACAGAGTCGTCGTGTTACGATTTTTCACCTCGTACGATTTCTCATTAGGTACGATTTTCCGTCACCTATGGGTACCTATACCTACGTATGATTTTTAGCTGCTGTCGCAAACTTTTTCACCTCTCGTTTTGATTGCGAAAAGATTAAGACATGCACTTAGTGCCTTTTTCGCATTCAAACTTGTTTCCCACAATATCAGAATCATATTTTTATATAATTTATAGCGGTATTTTGAAAACAGTAATTATCTGGTATACTCGTAGATATACTAGAAAATTACCTTTCTTCGAAAGGGCCTTTTTGCCTCTTCTATTGCAAGATGTTGTCGTTGTCATATGGGAAAATGAAACAAAGGAGACCGGCTCGGATTTAATTATACTTAATAGGGCAACAAATCTACAATTGATGGCCTCAGCATTGACATATTTGTTTTATTTAACATAGATAAACAATAAACATTGTTGTAGTAGACGACAGGAGAGGATAGTAAAGGGTAGGGGTAGGTCACAATATATAATATGAAATACTTGCTCCACTCTCCACTTCCGCTTTCGAGTTTCGGTTTGCGGTTTCGTTTCGACTCGGTTCATCGTTCATCACTTCATCCGTGGGTGTGGGTTAGGTATCATCAGATCAACGATCAAGTTTGAAATTTTTAGTTCTTTCTTGTTGCTACTTCTTGCAGTTGCATATAGATATCTACTACTACTTTTATTTATTTTATATCTCCTTGACTAGGTTTTATTACTTAAACTATTAGTATTTATAATAATTAGTGTTCCTGCTCGGCCGCGGCTCTCTGCTAGAAGTGCGAAGTGCTAGATCAAGATCGACGCGAAAGCGCAACATTTCCAAAAATTTCTAAGCAGATTTTATATATACAGCTAGACATGGGCGATAGCGATAAGGTAAGTAATTCAAGCAAATAATTTAATTTGTATACATTTGATTTGATAACACCGAACATCCTCTATTTACACCTATTTTACCCACTTTATTTCACTCGGGTAAAGTTAACGACGAATATGTGCTTATATTTCTTGAATGAAAATGAAATCTTACTTCTTGAAGTCATGTGAGATATTTGCACGCAAAAATAAAAAATCTTAGCAACTTATATTTAGTTCTTTTAGTTCAAGATAATTTTTAAAGCTTGAAATCTGAAGGAACAAAATTCATGGTGGCCGTTCTGGGCCCGGACAAGGCGAGTTTTCAGGAGGGCATGATAGGGTAGATCTTTCTCCGTCGTTATAAGAAAAATTAAAACTCCAGCGACGCACGAAAGGCAGTTTTTATAGCCCAAAATCGAAAATTACATCTTAAGTGCCTTTCGTGTATCGCTGGCGTTTTAATTTTTCTACCGAATATAAGTTGAGGAGATTTTTTTATTTTTGCGTGCAAATATCTCACATGACTTCAAGAAGTGGCATTCCATTGTCATTCAAGAAATATAAACACATTAAGTAGTGAAATTATTATCTTATCCGAGCAAAGTGTTAAGCCATTCCCGTCGCTAACTTATTCGTCTTTAACTTCACCCGAGTACCTACCTATTTATTTCTACGTATCCCCAGTTATTTCCACTTAAATAATGCACAATTATTAAATTTTCTTGGGCTTCTTTGGTTCTTATGAAGTATACAAATTAAATAGAAATAATATTTATGAAATAATAGTTATGAAAATGCTGTTTGAGTGAAATGACTAAAGAAAACATTGGAAGTGGACCATTGCGGAACACGAACCTACACGTAAAAAAAACTTCTTGCACATCAGTCGCATAAATAGTGTATTTTTATACGATTCAATTATGAATATTTTCACCGCTTTTTAAATTGGCTTTCTGAAATTTTTCAGTCAGGTGATATTAGCGTAGCGGTTTACTGTGAACATTTCATTTCATTTAATAAATTTTCATACCATAAATTTAATTTAGTTTGAAAACTTGCCATAAAATGGATTCTTAAATTTAACAAAATAAAAAAAAGGCAAAATTAAAAAAAATTGTTCCTTTTCCTATGCACGCCACTGGCTAATTTTATGAAAAAATTTCAATTTTTTACACTACCTTTAAATTCGAAAAAAGTTACAAAGGAGTTTTGAAAATCGAAAATTTGAAATTGTTGAGAAAAAACATCATGTAAATTTTTTTTAATATCTCCGCCACTATTCTTAATTGCTTCTTGAACTTTTTAATGGTTCAAGGCTATTGGTATAGTTGTCTACTGTTAGTTTTTTTTTTGGTATAGTTCAATTCCCTGAAAAATGTGCTCATAAACGGTTATAGAAATTCAGTAATTTTCCTTTTCCTACCCACGCAACTGGCTTATGAATAATAATAATAATGCAAATTTTATTATTAACTCAAATTTCAAATAATTTTCTTCCAATTTTTTTAATCTGGTTTCGAAGTTTTTTTTTATGTTTTGCTTATACAGGGGTTAAAAAAATAGCCAATTTCCCTAAAATTCCAAAGACCATCATTTTGATTCGGCTCGCGATTGCTCTCAAATACAAAGCCAGACCACTCCTTGATTATGTTACTCCAACAAAAATTTGAACCCCCTAGATAGAAAACTGCCATCAGAAGCCGGTGCCTCATGGATGTGTTTTTTTTATGTAATTTTGAAGTGACAGCCTTTAGAAGTAACGCGACTTTTGGAATTATTTTTTATCGAAAATCCAAAGAGCGGGAATCAGGAAAGTTTTACAAGAGTGCTAAATTTCGTTCACTAATCTAACAAAAGCGTTTTGAAAATCGAAATTTGGTGATTTTGGAGAAATATATAAATATACAGGTGTCCCATAATATAAGGGCAATTTTTTTATTTTGAAATTTTTCAGCATTGAAGTAGTGCTTTGACTTAAGAAATAATACATCTATAACTTTATATTGATTTAAATTATTTTTAATAGGCCTGCAAATACTTAAAATAGCAAAAACCAACAGACAATTGAACTATATTATAATTTTTTTATACAATAAAACTTATTCATAATAGATGAAAATGGCAATAAATAATGTTGTATTTTATGTCCCCTTCAAAAACCATTTTCATTTTTCTTCATAGATTGTTTGGTTTTAGAAAAATTAAATTTTTTTCTAGAGGCTGCGCGCCAAAAACTTTAAGTGCACGAAAATTCGCACGCATCAAAAATACAAAATTTGCAATTTTTTAAATATTGAATAGCTCCGACAACTATCACACATACGACAAAATTAGGAGTAATATCTTTCCAGGGGTGTCTCGTAGGAATAAACGTTATAGCTATTTTTATATATATATATTTATACGAAAGTTACCAAAATCCGGGAGATTGTCCAAATATTATGGGACATCCTGTATATCGTGGGGAAGTGAATTTTGGAAAACCACTTTATCGTAATCTAGGGGTCAGGATCGGTGGACATTTGATGACTTTGGGTAATTTTCGTAAAGCGATGTCGTCCTCAATAATGTATTTTTTATTAAGAAATACACTAATATTTGACCGGCAATCGGAAGTCGTGGGTTCATGTCCCACATTGGTCTACTTCCAACTTTTTCTTTAGTCATTACGCAAACAGCATTTTCATAACTAGGTATGTATTATGTATTTCATAATTATTGTTTCTATATAATTTCTGTGGGTTTTCTAGTTTTTTGTCGCAAATAATAGTAAATTTAATCTGAAATTATCAAAATTAGCCAACTAATAAAAATTATTACAAAAAATTGTTTTTACACCCCCAACTCAAAGAGGTAATAAACATATATTTGTAGGAGTGCCAGGGGGAATAAATTTTGTAGCTATTTTTGATTCATTCTATCAATCGACATCCGGGGAATGGCACTCCCGTTAAGACCGAAGAGTCACCATTTTATTAATATTTCTT
This sequence comes from Malachius bipustulatus, assembly GCA_910589415.1. NCBI lineage: Eukaryota > Metazoa > Arthropoda > Insecta > Coleoptera > Melyridae > Malachius > Malachius bipustulatus. The sequence goes on along the minus strand of OU342630.1, from coordinate 85,032,629 downwards.
ATAAATAAATTACAGGTGACTATGTAAAGTAGGGGTGCAACGAATATCGATTTTTGCCGAATACCCCATTAAATTCCTGGAGAGTCCACACTAGTGCGGTCTCCCATCTGTGACTTCTTTATTTTATTTGAGGGCTGCCCGTCCAACTTGTTCATATAACAAGTTTCCCACATGCATCTTTCAATCAAGGATGTTCTAGGAATTCCAAGACCGTAGGTCCTAATAAAACAATAAATTCTCGGAAATGCACTACTAATGGTGATAATTCAGTGTTATGTTATTAGGAGATGTTTATTGACTTGCATATTGGCTGTTTCATATTGAAACTTGATATCCTGTGATTTAAATTTCAAGTGGGTGCTAGGTAGGTAAAGTGTAAGCAATTTCTATATAATTTCATTAATTTCCTGGCTTAATAAAAAACAAGAGAAATAATGTAAATTCGTGAGATTTCAAGAACAAGAAATGTCCAAAATTCAAAATGTGAAATGTGATTTATAGCCCATTAGTATCAACCCTGGAACCTGGTTGATGAGCTCATCCTATATTTACATTATTGTTTGTCTCTTGTCATGAAATAGATAGACAATAATATGAACTTTGTCCTTTTCTCTGACACTATGACTACGTACTACGCTACCTTTCCCCTGCTCTAACCATTGAATAAGCGTTTTTTTTTTATAAATTGAAAGGACCTACTTAAAAACAGTAATTTTTTATTTCATAATTTCTCTAAATAATTCCAAAAAATAATATCCAATTGATGATAATGCACCACCTTGTAGGAATAAATCAGTATTTTTCAAGATAAAAAGAAACTCCTTAAATATATAGATGCAAGAGCATGATGCTGTAAGTAAAGTGGAAATACCTACTGTCAATGCTTGAACGTTTCTCCTATTCAGCTTTAAAAATTTCAGGTAGGTAGGTATAAGTTACCTACCTGTTTACACTAAGCTGTTATCTGTTTACACTGTACTATCATTGTTAACTGTGATCAATCCAAGCTATTATTATTTACGAGCAAAATGTCCAAATATTTAGTTGCCGAATATTGCATCCCTAAACTGTAAAGATACAACATACAACTCCTTTATGGAATTGACGAAACTTTCACAATAATTATATTTTACAGGATAGTTTTCGAAAATCTCTGAGTTCGATGACAACAAAATATTTAAGAAGTATTGCAAAACGCAGGGCGTTGAGAGAAATATCAAAAATACAGAAGAATAAGGCTAAAAAGATAGACGAATGTGGTGCTGAATTAACAGACCATCAATTAAAACCAACCTCATCAGAAATTCCTACACAATCAACTTCCTCAATTTCAAGACCTATTCAGATTCATAATATCATATCAAGGCCAATAATTCCTCCCCTAATACCAAGGAAACAAATAACTCTAAAACAAAAACTAACTCAATGGGCTATTCAAGGGCGAGTATCAAATAAAGTTTTTAACGACCTATTAAAAATCTTGAAGGACCCAAATTTTAATTCCAAAGAACTGAAAGATTTACCAAATGATTGTCGAACTCTTAAAAAGATTGAAAGAAAAAATAATATCATTAGGTTTTCCAATGGCGGGCTGTACTATCATTTTGGCTTGCGAGAAGGCTTGTTGGCTATGTTGGAAAAATATAATTATTGTCCGCAGAAAAACAATATTTTAAAACTTGATATTAATATTGATGGCTTACCACTGACAAAAAGTTCTAATAGCCAATTATGGCCCATTTTATGTAGCATTGCTGAAGATCATTACAACGAAGTTTTTGTGGTAGGTGTTTTCCATGGCGTCTCTAAGCCACTTAATTGTCGAGCTTTATTAAAATTATTCGTTAAAGAATATCTTTGTTTAGAAAAAAATGGTTTCATGTATAGAGATGTTGTAATTTATGTAAAACTTGACAAAATAATTTGTGATGCGCCTGCGAAATCTTTTGTGTTGGGTGTTAAAGGACATAATGCTTACTTTGGGTGTACAAAGTGTACAGCAGAAGGCTCTTACATAAATGGCCGAATGACTTTTCCAGAACTGCACTCAAATTTAAGGTCTAATCAGCAATTTAGAGCAGGGGCATACGAAGATTACCACACTGCTGAAACTCCTATTTTGAAGTTGAAGAATTTCGATTTAATCGAGCAAGTTCCTCTTGACTACATGCATGTTGTTTGCTTGGGTGTTGTAAAGAGGCTAATTTTGTTCTTGGTACGTGGTAATGTAAATGTTAGAATGAATCCTGATGATTTAAAGAAAGTAACAGAATCTCTTGCATCACTTAGGTCAGTTATGTATTTTGGAGATTTTGCGAGACTACCACGACCAATTGGAGAAATCGACCGTTGGAAAGCCACCGAACTAAGACAGTTTTTATTGTATACTGGCCCAATTGTCCTAAAAGATAGAATTAGCAAATGCCAGTATATTCATTTTTTGTCCCTACATTGTGCTATTAAAATTCTCTCAACTCCAAATCTCTGTAGATCTATGAATACATATGCGCATAATCTATTAGAATATTTTGTCAGAAAATATGGGTCAATATACGGTCATGAGTATGTGACATATAATGTGCATAATTTATTACATTTAGCAAAAGACGTTTTTAAATTTGGACCTCTTCATAGTTTTAGTGCTTTTAAATTCGAAAATTTCTTGAAAGACATCAAATTAGTATTAAAAACATGTAACAAGCCACTACAGCAATTTATAAATCGTACATATGAGCGATTGAAGTATAATTTTCAAAAATGTGAATCTAATCACACTCAATTGATTCACATGAAGAAAAATTATCGCGAACCCTTATTGAATAACGTACTCTGTAAATCCTTTGCAAAAGTAAAATATAATCATTTTACATTTGGTGTTAATAATTTGAAGTTGAACCACTGTCTTATAAAAAATAATATTTTTGTAAAAGTTGTTGATATCATACAATGTGTTGAAAGCAATAATATATATTTACTTTATAAGCAATATGGGGAAATTGAAGCTTATTTTACAGCACCATGTGATTCTAAAATTTTCAATTTTTGCAGAGTATCTGAACTTTCTAGTGAGATTAAGTTTTGTCAGATTTCAGATGTAATCTCAAAATGTATCATTTACGGCAATGTATGCATAACCTTGATCTCGCATTGAAATTATTATCTTACATAGATAGATAAACTTAATGGTTTTTCGTATTTTCAAAGTTGGTTTGCTTTTGACAGATATATAGGTAATGCTAATAAGATAATAAGACAGATAATAATAATAATAATAATCTCTGTCATTTTGCCCCAGAGGTTCAATATCCTGACACTTACATGGCCTATTAACGTTACCGGTAGATTTGAATAAATTGATAATTTTTAAAATTGTTTCTGTACTTGGAATTTGCCGGTTTTGATAACTAACCGGGTACAAATCTTTGATATTTCTAAGTGAATTGCCAGAGTAATGCCATTCAGTAAATTTTACTTTTTCTTCAATGGTGTAATAATAATTCATTTCTATAAACAAGTTTTTTTTTTAAGTAATACTTTGCCACTTGAAATTTTAAAGATGAATGAATTACTTTTGAACAATCAGTTATTGACAATAATTGATAATTTTTAGCATTATCTGTCTAAAACAAAGCAACCTTGAAAAACTACGAAAGAAAAGTTTTTACCTGATTTTCCCGAAAACGTATGAACCAAATGTATATGCAATTATTGTAGCATAAGAGGCAGCTTTTTTCCTCAAGAATTTTACATTTGACATTTTACTGTAAAATAATTAGCGGAGCCAATATTTTTTTTTTTTTTTTTTTAATATTAAGAGGGAGCATCGGTCTTAACTGTGTAGGTAAGACATAGTCGCTCCACTCTGGTAATTTGGCTTTGAGACGAACTCTTTAGCCACACACACTTTAAATTATAATATTTGCCATTTAAACGTTCGATCGCTTATTTTACTTTTCACAGACATTCGAAAATGAATCTGAAAAGTAAAGCGGGCCGAGGTGAGTTTCGAACCCGCGATCTATGGCTTCGTGAGCCAGCGGAGAACCACTAGGCCACGGAAGTCACGAGCCAATATTTACAATAGTTTATTTTAACATGGGAATTCCCTATGACCGGAAATTCAAGAGACACGGTGTAGTATATCTATCTATAGAACAGGGTGCCTTCGAAGATTTGTGATAGGGAAAGCGGCAGTTATACATGTAGTAGGCTTCCCTCTAAATCGGGGTCTAGATATATGTAATTGCATGCAAGGTCACGATAATTTCGGAACCAATATCCTTTACATAAAATAACAAATCTTTCAGAAAACAAAAATCGTCAAACATTTGTTTTGGTCAGATAACTAAAGTAAGCTTATAACTCTCAGTCTACCGCTGTAACTGAAATGTAGGTACATAGGTAGAATAGGTACTTTATAAGTAAAAAGCAAGAGTGTGTCTGAAGCTGTTGCCATTCAAAAATTCGAGTGAAATTCCCGCTACAGGGCTACCTAAAAATATAATAATACAGAGTTAGAAAGAGTAAAATATTACCTGAATAATGAAACATAAATTTGCTGAAAAACATTCGTTTTAATGACTTCAAATTTAATTTTTTGTGCAAAACTTAGGTCCCGCACTTGGTTTCCTTACTTATTCCTATTTATTACACTTCCTGCGACATTATTTTTTTCCTTAACCTCTTACACACTGACACATTCAAGACTATGCACACTCACAAAAAAATATGTAGGTGGGTAATCTATTCTAATTAGCCTTTCAATAATGGATAAAATTATTTTATATTTTAGCCGCCTTTTTCCGTTGTGGAATTCCTATATTCCGGTACAACATATGTTTCAACGGCTCCTGGGTTATGGTTGTCGAATGAGGAAGACACAATTGTTTGGCCTAAATATAAAAAAAATGAAGGAGTTCTCATAAAGAAACTAGCAAAACCGGAATCCGATTGGAAGACGTGTCCTGTCTTAAGAGTGGTAGGAAGATATGGTATGTTGCAGCTACGTTCACATTCTTTATATTCCAGAGACTTTCATTTCAGAAAATAAAGTTGTTTATTAATTTACACTTAAGTTAGTTGTATTATAGAGATGTTCGATAAGTCACGGATAGAACTGTTCAGTACGCTGTTGGGGGCTATCAAGTCAAGAACTCTCACAAAAATAGTTAAAAAATTCTCTGTTATAAATTGACCAATATTAAGTAAAATTGAAAACTCAACATTTTTAATATTAACAATTTTGAAATTTTTGTTTTCTTATAATAATACGGCCTCTTATTAATTGTTACTTAGGAAATATGTAAATGAAAAAATGTCGTTCAAAAACACGGTTTGTTTATTTGAAATGAAAGTTATTTTAATTTTCTTGAGTAAAAATTATCAGAGGCCGTACTATTATAAGAAAAGAAAAAACAAAATGTCAAAATTGTTAATATTAAATATGTTGAGCTCTCAACTTTATCTATTCATATCTCGGTCTATTTTTGTAAGAGAATTAAACTATTTTTGCGGGACTCCTTTATTTTACGGGACAACAGCGTATACTAAAAAGTTTACTGATGACTTACCGAACATCTCTATGTATAATCGTACAAATAAATACCTAAGTGTAAATTAATAAAAAACTTTGTTTTAATTTTTCATTTTTTATTTTGAATAAGTTGAATAACTCAACAACACTTACAGAGGAATAAAACCTATTACTTTTTAGCCACTTTTCAAGAGGCTTATCGGAGGGAGAAACTTGCTGATAAGTCATCATCGGAAAGCGATGGAGAGTTGGTGAAACTGAAAAGAAAAAGGAAAGTAAACAGTCGTTACGCTGATTACGATGAGGATAGCATTTCCCCACCTCCGCATTTTTCAAGAGGTAAAGATCTTTGTACGAATATTACAAAATAACGATTAGATTATAACAACTTCTGTTACTTATATGTATTTGCTTCAAAATGTTATGTCAATCTTAACTGTAAGTAATAAGAGTAATGAATTTTTTTTAGACCTACAAAAAGACAATGAGATTGAGCGAGTAATTCCAGAAGGCAACGAAGAAGAGGATAGCATCTTGGAATTAGAAGACGAAGTGCAAGAAGCCCGAAAAGTTTTAACGGACATAGTAAATGCGGAAGTTGAAATTGTCGATGAAATCGCTGAATCAGCACCATCAACATCCGGCAATGGTAGGTAGTATTATTACATATTTTTTATTTTATTTTATTTACCTATAGTAACAGTAGATAAAATTTTATTTTTTATAGATGAAAGTCTGCGGTTTTTAATAATTGAATTAAAAAATATTATGAATATGAACTTTGAAATGATTAATCATCGCTTGGGACAAATTGAATCCAAACTAGGGGGCTTGGATTTCTCCAGAGAAGACAATTTGTTGCCGAAGCTACCTATCGAATCCATTGATTCAATTGAGACTATTGAACTAACTCTCCAAGAAAAAGAAGCCGAGAAACAACTTGTAAGTTCTACTCATTTAAAGTTTAAAAATTTCAGATGCGTTGGAAATATAAGACACTCAATAAAATAGGAGTTAACTGTTTTTCGTATCAAATTTTATAGTGTTTTCGGCTGGCGTTTTTTGTATGCACTGGACCCACTCCAGTTTTAATTGCACCACTCTTCTAGGTTCGTTGCACTTGCCCGGATGCAAAAGAGCAGGTGCCCCTAAACTGAACCGAAAACAATATTTTGTGATAGTGCAACCCGATTTTAGCAGACGAATACGACTCTATGCACTCAGTGCAAAAAAGAGCGCACTAGGGCAGTCAGCCGAAAACACTATCACTGATTAAAACGCCAGCTAAACAATTGAGCCATGCAATATATTTTTATTTTGACAACTTAAAAAAAATCAGTTCATGATCATCCAATATTTTATCGTGAGCGAATGAAAACAATCTAGGAAGACTTTGGAAATGGTCCATGACACAGATTGTAACTGTAAAATTAAAGACTTTGATTGTTAACAGTTCTCATAGATTCACTTTTAGACATGATTTTCTTTCCAAAGCCCGCTTAGTGAGGTTTTCATTTTTGTTCGCATTATGATAGTTACGTATTTTTATTCCTCGATCAATTTTGTTTTTAGTTATCCAAACTAAGATTTGTCGGAGGAAACAGTGCTCAAAATTGTATTACACGAATTCTGGAACGTGTTTTTACAAATTATGCTGCAAAATTTTGCTCCTGGCATGGCAAGAAGGGCAATTTTAAGTTGAAAGATTTAACCGTCATGAGGATTGTTCGAGGTAGGTAATACAATTTTTTGTAACTTTCACATGGTTTACTTGATTCAAAATAGTTACTAATATAGTTCACTCGTATATTAGGTATAGTGTTGTTATGGAATTTTGACCTCCTCCCCCCTTAATTTTCATACACATTTAACTGCTTCATTTTGGATCTTTTGGATCATTGGGATCTATATTAATTCATAGAAAATACAAAGTTGGTTCAATTGGAGAACAGTTGCTCAATTTTGTACTTACCAAGAATCTTAAACAAAATCTAGGAAAACTTCCCTCGTTAATGAAATATATATTAAAAAAACTAAAACGACATTTCCTATTTTAGCTTTTTAGCATTTTTATTTATTTTTTTTTTTTTACTGAAAGTAAATTAATTTTTTTGTAGGTTTACATATACATAAGTCGTCATCCACCATCCATTTTTGATAGTTCGCTAAAAAGAATTCAAAAACGACTAAATCAACTTTTTTGTTCTGGCCGCCATTGTGTTTTTTCATGCTATTCGGCTTAAAAAACCCATGAAAACCAAAAAATCATGACATTCAAAAAATTAAGGTTTGGAAAATTATAGTATTTTTTCTAGAAATAATGCAAATTTAAATTTAAATGTCGTAAGGCACGCAACATAACGTTATTCGTTTAAGAAATGTAATTTTTTCATAGAAAAGAAGAATAACATTTAAAAAAATGTTATTTTCATGTGATATATTTTCCTTAAATGACCTGATAGGTATATCTACCGAATGACATGGAAAAACAATATGGGTACCCGTAAAAAAAGAACTAAAGTTGAGTATTAACAACCCTGAGATCTAGTGGACTTTGATAATTTTTGAAACACCTATCGCATGAATTGCTCATGACGACTTACGCAAACCTACGAAAAATTATTTATTTGTTTTCAATTTGAAAAGAGATGTGGCTAAAATTAGAAATATCAATTTTTTAAGTTTTTGGCATATTACGTCATATTTCAGGAACAATCATGAAGTTAGCTTAAATTTTATTACAGATTCTTTAAGTATAAAATTGTGCAGCTTTTCTCTAATTTAACCGACTCTGCATCTTCTATCGATTAAGAGATGTGGTTCAGTTAAAAATGGTCACCGTGTAGGTACATATTTTTGGTTTGGTTTTGATAGATCTTCACGTGCCGCCCTAACCTTTTGTATTGTCGAGCGATTATCCATCACAGTTCAACATTATTATACAGGATGCGGTAACTGTTTGTATTTTTGGTAGATGGTGGCTGTTGTAAATGGAGCAACATTGTTTGTATAAAAGTTACTCGCGTCAAAAGTTCTCTATTCTGTAAAAATATTTTTTACTATACAGGATGTACCGAAAAAGAATAATGACACACAAAAATTTACTTTTTCCAACAAACACTTTGTAGGTATATTATTGCATTTTAATATATGGCTTGTGATGTATAATTCAAAAAGAATGATTTTTTAATTTGAAGTTTGAATTGAGTAGGTATAGGTACCTCTAGTTTGTTCGATTTATCTTTGCGTGCCGTCACAACAATGGTATGAATCAAATCAATTCAGAATTTTCACTTCAATAAGACAGTAGCGCTTCCGATATTGTTGTTTTTAAGTATCCGTGGTATTTGATAACTAAACAATTAACAAAAGTATTTAAATATATGTACATTTATGTATTGTTGACCGCTTCATAAGTAAAGGAAGGTACTACTTAGGTACCAGTGATTCAAATGTACGTCATTTTTTACACTGTAGTGCCTTAATTGCTGCCTTAAAAATTACGTATTTACTAGAAATTTAACCTTAATTGATTGAAATATTCTCGGCCGCCTGTCACCTACACCGGCTATGACTACTGCGAGTGCTCTCAGGCGGTAGCAAGCTCTGCTGACGTTCACATGTTCTATCTTTGTTTATTTCACAAACTTATCTATCATCATCGGATATCTGAGCCTTAGTAGACATACGTTCACGTTCTACAAGCATCTGTTCGTTAGCAATAAAAGAGTGAGCTACATATTTTCGTTTGTCATAGCACTCATAGCGAGTTCGGACACACGCAAAGATATGGCTTGTCCACTGAGTGTTGTCCGGTGAGTTTCCACACTGATCCTGACTATAAACGATTTGATTTTTTATGTTTTAATTCGTAAAATTATAATAATTGATTTATATTATAATTATAATATTTATTATTATTATAATATAAATATTATAATACAATAATTGATTTGATTCGTACAATTATAATAATTAGAATTAGTACGAATTAAAACATAAAAAATTAAATCGTTTATAGTCAGGATCAGTGTGGCATCTCACCGGACAACACTTAGTGGACAAGCAAATCGATCAAGTATATACCTACCTATAAGGTTATGCAGGGTATACCTACAGAGTTATTATTATGCAAATTTCAAGTGTCAGTATTGGGATATCCTAAACCATAGATACGGGGTTGCTTAATTTAGACAAAAGTTGCGCTATTTTGTGGCTATCACGCATCCGTCAAGACATATAAGAAAAATCCCGAAAAAAATAAAAATCGAGATTTCTTATTTTTGCCATATCTTTTTTATCTTAGGAAATTAATAAATAATTTTTTGTAGGCTTACATAAGCCGTTAAGAGCAATCCAGCTGACATTTAAAAGATTTTAAAAGCCAACTAGATCCCAGAGTTTTCATAGTCAACTGTTGTTTTTCTGATAGCCGCCATATTGTATTTTCATGGCATTCTGTATTAAAAAAACTAAGGAAACCAAAAGTTTATAATAAAAGTTTAATAAAATTTAGAATTTTTTTTTTTTTTAATGTGATATATTTTTGGTTTCCTTAATTTTTTTAATACAGAATGCCATGAAAATACAATATGGCGGCCATAAGAAAAACAAAAGTTGACTACGCGAAAACTCTGAGATCTAGTTGGCTTTGAAAATTTTTGAAACGTCAGATGGATAGCTCTTAATGGCTTATGCAAGCCTACAAAAAATTATTTATAAATTTCCAATAGGTAGTAAAAGAAGATATGACAAAAATAAGAAATCTCGATTTTTCAGTTTTTTCAGGATATTTCAGGAACGGTCACAGATTACTTGCATGATTGTCTTGACGTATTCGAGAGAATTCAGCCGATTTGCGTTCGACCGTTTTGCGCCCTCACCTGAGATCGACCAGTTGGCGCTCTACGAGCTCAATAATAGAAATTTTCATTTACCCATTTATCTTAGATCGGCCGATTTGCGCTCCCTTGTAATATAATACCGGGTGATTTTAAATGATAGAAAAATTTTCAAGTGAGTTGGTATTACTGACTGGGTTACTAAATTAATGTTTGACACACCGAAATTATATCGCTTTTTGCCTATTTATTTGTAAATTTTCAGTCACAGTACACGTACATTACACACAAATATGTGCCACTGGTTAAATTGATAGGAAAGATAACTAACAATTTCATGGCATTCGTTCTATCTGTCATCTGCTAAGTGTTAGCCATTATAACCTAATTTCAACTCACTTAAAAATTTTCAATAATTTGAAATCAGCAAGTATTCCGGACATGGAGGCAGATTATAGGGAAATTACAGGATATTATTCCAGGTAAAATATTATCCATAAGTACGCGGAGCGCAAAAAGGTCGATCGAAGTAAAATGGGCAAATTAAAATTTCTATTACAGAGTCGGTAGAGCGCAAACTGGTCGATTTCAGGTAAGAGCGCAAAACGGCCGACACCATTCGAGATGGCGGCAAAATTTTGCAGCTCGTTTGCATAACCCTGTATATAGTTAAAATGTACGTCGCCATTTTAAAATTTCAAAGTAGCAGTGATGTCCCTATTTAAATGTAGATATTAATTTTAAAGATAAAAAACAACTTTTTTATAAACAATTTTATTACATGTACAGGGTGGGCCATTAAGCGAGGTAAGCGGCTGTATCTCAGAAGCTAATAATCGTAGAGAGTTACGGTAAAAAATTTTATAGGTTAAGTGGGCAAGGGAAAATGCTGGAAATAATTTTCAAGTTTCCAAGATGGCTGCCAGAGGGCGTTTGCACCATCTTGAATTACATAAAGTTACGTTTCTTGTGATTTTCCCCAATGAATGTAACAAAAAAGTATTTGCGTTTTAATGTTAACTTAAAGCCGAACATATTTTGTAAAAACAATTTTTCTCTATCTTTCGAAATAAAGTGGTGGGGGGTATTGGAATGTTGTTTTAAACAAATGCCTGTAACTTCGAAACGGCTTTAATGGATTTGGATAAATTTGGTATAATTAGAAAGAGCATTTCTTAAGCTTTTAGGTTTCTTGTGATAATGACAGTTGTGACCTACACGGCCGCCGATAGAGGGCGTTATTCGATATTATAACCAAAATATTGGATTTTCTCAAAAAATTTAAATGCAATGATATGACTTTTTTTAGACTAGAAAATAGACAAATGATCAACCAATACGCCTGCGCAAACCGCATCTTAATATCTTTCTCCTAACTCAAATTATTAAAAAAATACCAAACCAAGAAAATTCATATATTCCCATTTAAAAATGATCGGTCGCTTTCGATAAGAAGGCAATTAGTAGGCCATGGAAACAAAAGACAAACTCCTCACGCGTTTTCGTAACGATTTTCCTTTTAAATAAAGTTGTGGTCCTGAAAAAGGACCCATTTTGAAAAAAGATTAATGCCTTCTGTGTTCAAATTGGCTTCCGTCATATTCCACACAATACATGTTCCAGTCTTTCTTGAGTCAACAGAACCGCAGCCTCGACTTCTGCCGCTGATAGTTGAGGAATTGAATTTCGAATTCTGTTTTCCATATCCATTTGTGTTGTTGGTGGAGTTTGAAAAAAAAGTCTTTTAAGCGTCCGCAGAAGTAAACATCAAGACATGTCAAGTCGGGAGATCTTGCCCGACTTTCGGGAGGAAATAGGCTTGCCCTTCCTATCCAGCGTTCTCGAAAGGTCCCGTAAATATGGTTTCAGACATTAATTGAAAATGTGCCGGACAATCATCTAATTGCAGGAGCATAGTTCTCCTAGTTTCGAGTGGCACATCTGCCAACAAAATTGGCAAGTCGTTGACCAAAAACTCTAAGAAGCGGTTACCAATTAAATCTTAATCAAAAAAGTAAGGTCCAATAATTATGTCCCCAATGATACCGCACCACACATTTAGGCTCCAGCGTCCCTGGTGCTGCACTTCTCTCTCTTAACCAACGCGGATTTTCAGCGGACCAATAATGCATATTATGAAAGTTTACTCTACCATCACTATTAAAGGTAGCCTCGTCGGTCCAGAGAATTTCCTTTAAGAAATTTCTGTTTTCCTCAAGCATGCCTAGCATCCATTGACAATAATTTAATCTATTAACGAAATCTTGTTCATTTAGCGCCTGGTGCAAGACTATGTGGTAAGGATGTAATATAAAAGTAAAAAACAACATAATCAGTACTAAAAAATAATATAACCAGAATAACACTGAATTTGTATTTGAGGGTATGTGCTAAGGTACTTGGAATAAGTTGTTCGTGCTATTCCCAAGTCTAGAGAAAATGTTCTAGCTTCTACAGGTCTATAAAATTCTGTGTAAGCCAAGACATTGATAATATTTTCTTCGGTCCTTCCATTGCGACGTTTAGGACAACGAAAACTTCCAGTATCGCGTAATCGCTGTGCCAAGCGCGGATAAATTCTTCTCCCGTAATAAAGGTGATCTGGATACCGTGCCGCGTACTGTCTTGCAGCTATAGCTGCATTTTGAAGAAAACACTCGAAATCAATCGCAATCATGTCAACGGATTCATTATTTGTGAGAGGCATTTTGGTTAAAAAGTACGCAAATTATATGCAATCAACAATAATAGTGGACTGATGAGTGTGACAGAAGTTATACTTGCCAATATTTTAGTTAGGAGTCTGTCTTTTATTTCCATGGCCTACTACTTGCCTTCTTATCGAAAGCGACCGATGCATTTTTAAATGGGGGTATATGAATTTTCTTGGTTTGGTATTTTTTTAATAATTTGAGTTAGGAGAAAGATATTAAGATGCGGTTTGCGCAGGCGTATTGGTTGATCATTTGTCTATTTTCTAGTCTAAAAAAAGTCATATCATTGCATTTAAATTTTTTGAGAAAATCCAATATTTTGGTTATAACATCGAATAACGCCCTCTATCGGCGGCCGTGTAGGTCACAACTGTCATTATCACAAGAAACCTAAAAGCTTAAGAAATGCTCTTTCTAATTATACCAAATTTATCCAAATCCATTAAAGCCGTTTCGAAGTTACAGGCATTTGTTTAAAACAACATTCCAATACCCCCCACCACTTTATTTCGAAAGATAGAGAAAAATTGTTTTTACAAAATATGTTCGGCTTTAAGTTAACATTAAAACGCAAATACTTTTTTGTTACATTCATTGGGGAAAATCACAAGAAACGTAACTTTATGTAATTCAAGATGGTGCAAACGCCCTCTGGCAGCCATCTTGGAAACTTGAAAATAATTTCCAGCATTTTCCCTTGCCCACTTAACCTATAAATTTTTTTACCGTAACTCTCTACGACTATTAGTTTCTGAGATACAGCCGCTTACCTCGCTTAATGGCCCACCCTGTACAATAGCTGAGTCACCATATACAGCCATATACATCCACCAAATACAGACAGTTGCCCCATCCAAAAACAGGATCAATCTTAAAAATATTGTGGCATTGTTTCTAATAATATTATGTTTGACAGATGCTGTAGAAATCCAGTACCCAGCATTCACTAACGCAGAGTTCGAGAAAGCAGTCATGGCCTGGTTCCAGCACGCCAACACTCGCTACAACAGGGAAAAATAATTTTCACCCATTTATTCAATTGGAGATTTTTTATAGGTATATTATAAGCCCAATATACGGCCTAAGGTTCTCGCGCCTTACCCTGTACAGTTTTTAAACTTACTTTTTTGTAGACCTAACTCTGGTTTTTCATTTTTTAGAGTGATAAGACTGATATTTAATTTTGTAGTCGTCAGGAATATTTAAAGTGCTGCATTTTATTTTTGTTAATGTTGTTCAAATAGTAGATATTCTCGAATTAATTTTCTAATTAAAAAAAATTAAAAAATTACTTTGTCCAACTTATCCTTATGTGATAACTATGTGTACGACTGTATTATATTTAGTACCTATATAGCTATCATTTTCACGCTCTACCCTTTAATATAATAAGTACATGTGGAGTATGCTGAGATTTTTTACTAGAACAATACATTTTTAACAATTCGATGGTTACACGACAAAACCCCACAAACACAATTTATAGAGTTGTTCAGAAACAACAAAAAACTTTCTGCAGATATTATTAGAATAGTTTGTGTAACCGTGGTATCTTGAAACGAGCACATTCTTTTAATTACAATTGACTGTGTAAACGGTTCTGTGTTGAGATTCTATGAAGGATGTTATTTAATTAAAAACCACCTGTATGGCATTTGCGTCAAAAAAATATTTTCAATGGCGTTTGTGCCGAAATGATAGTTGTGTCATGACCTTTTCTACGATTGTCAATTGCGCTCATTATTGTGCCATTTCTTTTTGAAGGGACTGTAAGTCATTGGTGAATATGCCATTTGTTATTTTCGAGGCTATTATTGTCGAACAATAGTTTATGAAACGAAAATAAAATGAAAAAAAAATATATTGTTTTATTGGAAAAGACAAAATATCAAAATATAAACAAAATAACAAATTAACAAGAAAAAAATATTCAATGAATATTTTTGTGTTCTGCTAGAATATGGCATAAGCGCCATTTTTTAAATCTGCAAGAAAATAATACTAATTCAGATTATATAACAAAATTGGCTTTAAAAAGCACATATAGATGTGAAAGCCTATTTATAATAGTGAAAAATAATTTAAACTTTTAGAAACAATAAACATACAATAAAGTGAATTCATCATAGTAAATATAACATGGAAATTTGCTTTTGTGTGGAAAGTTAATTGGATTCAATGAATTGACACAAGCGCCAATAACCTTAACAGCGATTTTTTAGTAAAAATATCCGATCTACAGTAAAGAAAAATATGTTTACTATAGTATCAAGTAATAAAGATAAAATTATAACTGTAAAGATGTACAAAAGCTGATCAATTTAATGTTATTTCTACACACAAAATACTGCACGATGCTACTTTTCAGACGCCATAAAGTTAAATGGTGAAATGGTCGCTTACGCCAAACAACGCAAGCGCGATCGAATCAGTTGTGGCGTTTGTGCATGTTACAATTAAGATTACAGCTTTTAGAGATTTTTGCATCTTGTGCTAGTCATATCAGCCTACAGAGAAATTTCACCTCTATACATTCATAATATTAGTGTGATTTTCGAATTTTTGTTGCTTGTGACGTTTTGTCGTGGAACCATCGAATTATGTACCTTCCACTATAGTTTTTTAAAATAATTTTTTGTAGACCTTTTTTTTAAGATAGAAGACTATTATAATAAAATTTAAATTTTGTAGTCTTTAAGAATATTTTATGCGCCGCGTTTATTAATGCTATTATATTCGAAGTGTAGGTAGGTTTTCTTGAATTAATTTTATGTCTTAAAGTAAAACTTGAAAAATAACTTCGACTTGTTTATTTTATCTGATATAAATATGTATTATATTTACTATGTACGTATAACTATAGTTATTATCATTTTTGCGCTCTGATTTTTGTGATTTGAACTTATAAATATGTTTATTTTAGACAAATATAAAATATTTTAAAGACATAGCTTTTTTTTCCTGTCATACGATCTCTTGAGTAGGTATTAAAGTTTCTGCAATATTATATTTCATACATTTCAGTAACAATGCAATAACAATAATATCACCTTTAACAAAAAACATTCCTGCAATAATAAAATTCAATCGTTTCAGGAATAATACATAAACAATATTCCGACAAGGTTTATAAAAAAACCTTTCAGCAATAGCACTATTCAAACATTTCAGGAATAATACATTAACAATGTTCCGGCAAGGTTTATAAAAAAACCTTCCAGCAATAGCACTATTCAAACATTTCAGGAATAATAAATTAACAATATCCCGGCAAGGTTTATAAAAAACCTTCCAACAATAGTACAATTCAAACATTTCAGGAATAATACATTAACAATATCCCTACAAGGTTTATAAAAAAACTCCTTGCAATGTTTCAGTTAAAACACGACGTAAACGTACCTGTGAGATTGTAACAGCAACCTCTCTGCAAAATAATAATTGCTATATTTCAGCAATCATCACTGACAATGTTCCTGTAACATTATACTTCATACATAGCAGATAAGATTCATTGGTAACCTTGCTGCAATATTTCGATTGTAAAATTGAGGCAACGTTACTTTTCTATCATTCTCGCAATGTTACGCTTTGCAATGTTGCGAGAGCAATGTTACTGCACGGCCGTTTCAACATTGCAGGAACATTGTGGGAGGCCATTTGTAACTTATATGCAACATTGCAAGCTGACATTGAAACGTTTAGTGAATGTTGCTGCAACGTATTCTTGCTCAGTGGGTAGTTAGTAGATGCAAAATCTAACTTGCGTAAATATTTGCCCCCTAAATATTTTAGAAAGAAACATGAAATAATTATGTTATTTGTTAAGATTTAAATTTAAAAGCTGCTGCTGTTGATACAGTTAGATTTTAAAGTCTGTTGAAACATTTCCGAGAAGCCAAGGAGTTTTCAATTTGTGACATCATTCTCGTCATAGCTTACGAAAGCTTTGATTGAACACTAATAATATTTGTTCGATACCCAAGATTGAACGTCAATGCGTAAAAGAATATCAGCAGAATTGATTTTCAATCTTTCTTAACAAATTTGATTCATTTAACATTTCTCTCTCAAGCAATCAGGAGAGCCAATATGTACTTACGGAAGTTCAATTTGGCTTAACATTTCCCTATGCCTCCAAAACAGATTTAGACAGTAATAAAAAAAATATATTTGAAAAAAGTATTGGTCTGCATTGACCTTATACCGTTAATAACAAACTATTCTAATAACCACCCTAGGCCTATCGTCTATAAAATGTGGTTGGAACCCTTGAATTTAATTAGCGTCGTTGTGTTTGTGTAGCCACCCTCGGTTCTGGGATAGGGTATGCAAATATAAGGAGTCAAGAATTACCTGCATAATTAACCTTTCTTCCTTTGATATTTTGAAATCAAATGGTATCACTATTTCATCTATTTTCAAACTGGATACCATTTCATTCCTTACAAATGAAATATCTTATTTAAGAAATCTAGAAAGTTTCCCTAACTTTCCGTTATCTTGACCCTTGGCTCGGTTGACAACATTACAACTCTTTTAATCTGTAAGAGCCCAAGGGGTTATCCTTATTTGTGCCTTTGCTACGAGATATCTAAAAACACATAGAGAAGAGCATCAGATTAACGTCGTCTCCAGAAAAATGAGGGAGCTTGGCAGATTGGTCATTGATATAAATAAAATCGAACCAGCAATCAAAAATTTATTTGATGCTTTACAACCAAAATTTTATGACATTTAAGTAGAAGCCACCAAAAAGTGTGCGGGATACAATTCAGATAAAGATAGTTATTCGTCACCAACTTTTGCAATCAATATGGGTACCTACAACTTAAAAGCAATGCTGAAGTTGCAATAGTTTTTGCAATAAAGAAAAAAGAAGCATGCTTCAGCGGATACCTACGAAATATCGTATCTTCTGCTCAAGACCGTGGTCAAGGTAACAACGTTCCAACAGCCGTTTCGCACGTCCACTCTCTATTATTATTCACCACGTGTTCAATTTGTTTTTTGTTAATATAATAAATATTTTGAAATTTAATAATTTTGTTGCGTGACCTAAAAGTCGATTTAGGGAGACCGCACATAATGGTCCTTTGAGCCGGATATAATTAAAAGTTTAACAAAAAGATGAACGACATATCGTAAAACGATACGTCATTCATTGATTTCATGCTGTGAGTCAGGGGTGGAAATTGTAGACACGTGTTTCGTCCTAATTGGGACTCTTCAGTACAATGTATCTTGCTAACACACAGCACAATTTAGTCACTTAATAGTGAGCAAAATGATAAAAATAAATAAAAATAAAATAGCACGGTGGGTTCGGCTTTCGCCATAGGATGCAACCCCAGGCAGCTAAAACGCATGCCAACAACTGAGTGCAGTGCCTCCCGATGTGCGTAAAGGTAGGATAGGCCTACTTCCAAAGTTTAACAAAAAGATGAACGACATATCGTAAAACGATACGTCATTCATTGATTTCATGCTGTGAGTCAGGGGTGGAAATTGTAGACACGTGTTTCGTCCTAATTGGGACTCTTCAGTACAATGTATCTTGCTAACACACAGCACAATTTAGTCACTTAATAGTGAGCAAAATGATAAAAATAAATAAAAATAAAATAGCACGGTGGGTTCGGCTTTCGCCATAGGATGCAACCCCAGGCAGCTAAAACGCATGCCAACAACTGAGTGCAGTGCCTCCCGATGTGCGTAAAGGTAGGATAGGCCTACTTCCAAAGTTTAACAAAAAGATGAACGACATATCGTAAAACGATACGTCATTCATTGATTTCATGCTGTGAGTCAGGGGTGGAAATTGTAGACACGTGTTTCGTCCTAATTGGGACTCTTCAGTACAATGTATCTTGCTAACACACAGCACAATTTAGTCACTTAATAGTGAGCAAAATGATAAAAATAAATAAAAATAAAATAGCACGGTGGGTTCGGCTTTCGCCATAGGATGCAACCCCAGGCAGCTAAAACGCATGCCAACAACTGAGTGCAGTGCCTCCCGATGTGCGTAAAGGTAGGATAGGCCTACTTCCAAAGTTTAACAAAAAGATGAACGACATATCGTAAAACGATACGTCATTCATTGATTTCATGCTGTGAGTCAGGGGTGGAAATTGTAGACACGTGTTTCGTCCTAATTGGGACTCTTCAGTACAATGTATCTTGCTAACACACAGCACAATTTAGTCACTTAATAGTGAGCAAAATGATAAAAATAAATAAAAATAAAATAGCACGGTGGGTTCGGCTTTCGCCATAGGATGCAACCCCAGGCAGCTAAAACGCATGCCAACAACTGAGTGCAGTGCCTCCCGATGTGCGTAAAGGTAGGATAGGCCTACTTCCAAAGTTTAACAAAAAGATGAACGACATATCGTAAAACGATACGTCATTCATTGATTTCATGCTGTGAGTCAGGGGTGGAAATTGTAGACACGTGTTTCGTCCTAATTGGGACTCTTCAGTACAATGTATCTTGCTAACACACAGCACAATTTAGTCACTTAATAGTGAGCAAAATGATAAAAATAAATAAAAATAAAATAGCACGGTGGGTTCGGCTTTCGCCATAGGATGCAACCCCAGGCAGCTAAAACGCATGCCAACAACTGAGTGCAGTGCCTCCCGATGTGCGTAAAGGTAGGATAGGCCTACTTCCAAAGTTTAACAAAAAGATGAACGACATATCGTAAAACGATACGTCATTCATTGATTTCATGCTGTGAGTCAGGGGTGGAAATTGTAGACACGTGTTTCG
The DNA here is from genome assembly GCA_910589415.1 of Malachius bipustulatus. Taxonomy (NCBI): domain Eukaryota; kingdom Metazoa; phylum Arthropoda; class Insecta; order Coleoptera; family Melyridae; genus Malachius; species Malachius bipustulatus. The sequence goes on along the minus strand of OU342630.1, from coordinate 85,012,763 downwards.
TCCTAATTGGGACTCTTCAGTACAATGTATCTTGCTAACACACAGCACAATTTAGTCACTTAATAGTGAGCAAAATGATAAAAATAAATAAAAATAAAATAGCACGGTGGGTTCGGCTTTCGCCATAGGATGCAACCCCAGGCAGCTAAAACGCATGCCAACAACTGAGTGCAGTGCCTCCCGATGTGCGTAAAGGTAGGATAGGCCTACTTCCAAAGTTTAACAAAAAGATGAACGACATATCGTAAAACGATACGTCATTCATTGATTTCATGCTGTGAGTCAGGGGTGGAAATTGTAGACACGTGTTTCGTCCTAATTGGGACTCTTCAGTACAATGTATCTTGCTAACACACAGCACAATTTAGTCACTTAATAGTGAGCAAAATGATAAAAATAAATAAAAATAAAATAGCACGGTGGGTTCGGCTTTCGCCATAGGATGCAACCCCAGGCAGCTAAAACGCATGCCAACAACTGAGTGCAGTGCCTCCCGATGTGCGTAAAGGTAGGATAGGCCTACTTCCAAAGTTTAACAAAAAGATGAACGACATATCGTAAAACGATACGTCATTCATTGATTTCATGCTGTGAGTCAGGGGTGGAAATTGTAGACACGTGTTTCGTCCTAATTGGGACTCTTCAGTACAATGTATCTTGCTAACACACAGCACAATTTAGTCACTTAATAGTGAGCAAAATGATAAAAATAAATAAAAATAAAATAGCACGGTGGGTTCGGCTTTCGCCATAGGATGCAACCCCAGGCAGCTAAAACGCATGCCAACAACTGAGTGCAGTGCCTCCCGATGTGCGTAAAGGTAGGATAGGCCTACTTCCAAAGTTTAACAAAAAGATGAACGACATATCGTAAAACGATACGTCATTCATTGATTTCATGCTGTGAGTCAGGGGTGGAAATTGTAGACACGTGTTTCGTCCTAATTGGGACTCTTCAGTACAATGTATCTTGCTAACACACAGCACAATTTAGTCACTTAATAGTGAGCAAAATGATAAAAATAAATAAAAATAAAATAGCACGGTGGGTTCGGCTTTCGCCATAGGATGCAACCCCAGGCAGCTAAAACGCATGCCAACAACTGAGTGCAGTGCCTCCCGATGTGCGTAAAGGTAGGATAGGCCTACTTCCAAAGTTTAACAAAAAGATGAACGACATATCGTAAAACGATACGTCATTCATTGATTTCATGCTGTGAGTCAGGGGTGGAAATTGTAGACACGTGTTTCGTCCTAATTGGGACTCTTCAGTACAATGTATCTTGCTAACACACAGCACAATTTAGTCACTTAATAGTGAGCAAAATGATAAAAATAAATAAAAATAAAATAGCACGGTGGGTTCGGCTTTCGCCATAGGATGCAACCCCAGGCAGCTAAAACGCATGCCAACAACTGAGTGCAGTGCCTCCCGATGTGCGTAAAGGTAGGATAGGCCTACTTCCAAAGTTTAACAAAAAGATGAACGACATATCGTAAAACGATACGTCATTCATTGATTTCATGCTGTGAGTCAGGGGTGGAAATTGTAGACACGTGTTTCGTCCTAATTGGGACTCTTCAGTACAATGTATCTTGCTAACACACAGCACAATTTAGTCACTTAATAGTGAGCAAAATGATAAAAATAAATAAAAATAAAATAGCACGGTGGGTTCGGCTTTCGCCATAGGATGCAACCCCAGGCAGCTAAAACGCATGCCAACAACTGAGTGCAGTGCCTCCCGATGTGCGTAAAGGTAGGATAGGCCTACTTCCAAAGTTTAACAAAAAGATGAACGACATATCGTAAAACGATACGTCATTCATTGATTTCATGCTGTGAGTCAGGGGTGGAAATTGTAGACACGTGTTTCGTCCTAATTGGGACTCTTCAGTACAATGTATCTTGCTAACACACAGCACAATTTAGTCACTTAATAGTGAGCAAAATGATAAAAATAAATAAAAAAATAAAAAAATAAAAAACCCACCGAACCCACCGTGCTATTTTATTTTTATTTATTTTTATCATTTTGCTCACTATTAAGTGACTAAATTGTGCTGTGTGTTAGCAAGATACATTGTACTGAAGAGTCCCAATTAGGACGAAACACGTGTCTACAATTTCCACCCCTGACTCACAGCATGAAATCAATGAATGACGTATCGTTTTACGATATGTCGTTCATCTTTTTGTTAAACTTTGGAAGTAGGCCTATCCTACCTTTACGCACATCGGGAGGCACTGCACTCAGTTGTTGGCATGCGTTTTAGCTGCCTGGGGTTGCATCCTATGGCGAAAGCCGAACCCACCGTGCTATTTTATTTTTATTTATTTTTATCATTTTGCTCACTATTAAGTGACTAAATTGTGCTGTGTGTTAGCAAGATACATTGTACTGAAGAGTCCCAATTAGGACGAAACACGTGTCTACAATTTCCACCCCTGACTCACAGCATGAAATCAATGAATGACGTATCGTTTTACGATATGTCGTTCATCTTTTTGTTAAACTTTGGAAGTAGGCCTATCCTACCTTTACGCACATCGGGAGGCACTGCACTCAGTTGTTGGCATGCGTTTTAGCTGCCTGGGGTTGCATCCTATGGCGAAAGCCGAACCCACCGTGCTATTTTATTTTTATTTATTTTTATCATTTTGCTCACTATTAAGTGACTAAATTGTGCTGTGTGTTAGCAAGATACATTGTACTGAAGAGTCCCAATTAGGACGAAACACGTGTCTACAATTTCCACCCCTGACTCACAGCATGAAATCAATGAATGACGTATCGTTTTACGATATGTCGTTCATCTTTTTGTTAAACTTTGGAAGTAGGCCTATCCTACCTTTACGCACATCGGGAGGCACTGCACTCAGTTGTTGGCATGCGTTTTAGCTGCCTGGGGTTGCATCCTATGGCGAAAGCCGAACCCACCGTGCTATTTTATTTTTATTTATTTTTATCATTTTGCTCACTATTAAGTGACTAAATTGTGCTGTGTGTTAGCAAGATACATTGTACTGAAGAGTCCCAATTAGGACGAAACACGTGTCTACAATTTCCACCCCTGACTCACAGCATGAAATCAATGAATGACGTATCGTTTTACGATATGTCGTTCATCTTTTTGTTAAACTTTGGAAGTAGGCCTATCCTACCTTTACGCACATCGGGAGGCACTGCACTCAGTTGTTGGCATGCGTTTTAGCTGCCTGGGGTTGCATCCTATGGCGAAAGCCGAACCCACCGTGCTATTTTATTTTTATTTATTTTTATCATTTTGCTCACTATTAAGTGACTAAATTGTGCTGTGTGTTAGCAAGATACATTGTACTGAAGAGTCCCAATTAGGACGAAACACGTGTCTACAATTTCCACCCCTGACTCACAGCATGAAATCAATGAATGACGTATCGTTTTACGATATGTCGTTCATCTTTTTGTTAAACTTTGGAAGTAGGCCTATCCTACCTTTACGCACATCGGGAGGCACTGCACTCAGTTGTTGGCATGCGTTTTAGCTGCCTGGGGTTGCATCCTATGGCGAAAGCCGAACCCACCGTGCTATTTTATTTTTATTTATTTTTATCATTTTGCTCACTATTAAGTGACTAAATTGTGCTGTGTGTTAGCAAGATACATTGTACTGAAGAGTCCCAATTAGGACGAAACACGTGTCTACAATTTCCACCCCTGACTCACAGCATGAAATCAATGAATGACGTATCGTTTTACGATATGTCGTTCATCTTTTTGTTAAACTTTGGAAGTAGGCCTATCCTACCTTTACGCACATCGGGAGGCACTGCACTCAGTTGTTGGCATGCGTTTTAGCTGCCTGGGGTTGCATCCTATGGCGAAAGCCGAACCCACCGTGCTATTTTATTTTTATTTATTTTTATCATTTTGCTCACTATTAAGTGACTAAATTGTGCTGTGTGTTAGCAAGATACATTGTACTGAAGAGTCCCAATTAGGACGAAACACGTGTCTACAATTTCCACCCCTGACTCACAGCATGAAATCAATGAATGACGTATCGTTTTACGATATGTCGTTCATCTTTTTGTTAAACTTTGGAAGTAGGCCTATCCTACCTTTACGCACATCGGGAGGCACTGCACTCAGTTGTTGGCATGCGTTTTAGCTGCCTGGGGTTGCATCCTATGGCGAAAGCCGAACCCACCGTGCTATTTTATTTTTATTTATTTTTATCATTTTGCTCACTATTAAGTGACTAAATTGTGCTGTGTGTTAGCAAGATACATTGTACTGAAGAGTCCCAATTAGGACGAAACACGTGTCTACAATTTCCACCCCTGACTCACAGCATGAAATCAATGAATGACGTATCGTTTTACGATATGTCGTTCATCTTTTTGTTAAACTTTGGAAGTAGGCCTATCCTACCTTTACGCACATCGGGAGGCACTGCACTCAGTTGTTGGCATGCGTTTTAGCTGCCTGGGGTTGCATCCTATGGCGAAAGCCGAACCCACCGTGCTATTTTATTTTTATTTATTTTTATCATTTTGCTCACTATTAAGTGACTAAATTGTGCTGTGTGTTAGCAAGATACATTGTACTGAAGAGTCCCAATTAGGACGAAACACGTGTCTACAATTTCCACCCCTGACTCACAGCATGAAATCAATGAATGACGTATCGTTTTACGATATGTCGTTCATCTTTTTGTTAAACTTTGGAAGTAGGCCTATCCTACCTTTACGCACATCGGGAGGCACTGCACTCAGTTGTTGGCATGCGTTTTAGCTGCCTGGGGTTGCATCCTATGGCGAAAGCCGAACCCACCGTGCTATTTTATTTTTATTTATTTTTATCATTTTGCTCACTATTAAGTGACTAAATTGTGCTGTGTGTTAGCAAGATACATTGTACTGAAGAGTCCCAATTAGGACGAAACACGTGTCTACAATTTCCACCCCTGACTCACAGCATGAAATCAATGAATGACGTATCGTTTTACGATATGTCGTTCATCTTTTTGTTAAACTTTGGAAGTAGGCCTATCCTACCTTTACGCACATCGGGAGGCACTGCACTCAGTTGTTGGCATGCGTTTTAGCTGCCTGGGGTTGCATCCTATGGCGAAAGCCGAACCCACCGTGCTATTTTATTTTTATTTATTTTTATCATTTTGCTCACTATTAAGTGACTAAATTGTGCTGTGTGTTAGCAAGATACATTGTACTGAAGAGTCCCAATTAGGACGAAACACGTGTCTACAATTTCCACCCCTGACTCACAGCATGAAATCAATGAATGACGTATCGTTTTACGATATGTCGTTCATCTTTTTGTTAAACTTTGGAAGTAGGCCTATCCTACCTTTACGCACATCGGGAGGCACTGCACTCAGTTGTTGGCATGCGTTTTAGCTGCCTGGGGTTGCATCCTATGGCGAAAGCCGAACCCACCGTGCTATTTTATTTTTATTTATTTTTATAATTAAAAGTGTTAAAAAGTCATTAAAATTACCGAAGTTAACCTACAACTTGCGATTTGTTTTATTGTGTTGTTTATTATAATAAGTGCTTTCATAATGGAAAATCGAAGATTTTTGGGCACTGAAAGTCGCCAGTGCGTCTTGAACACCATCGATTATTTTATTCGAGAAAAAGAGTTTGGCGCTCCAGTGACACGTGTTTTGGCTGTGCCGAAAGGAATCGCTGAGTGTGTACAAGTTTCTGTGCGCATGGTTCAAAGGGTATGCTCCACGAGTAAGGATGATTTATCAAAGAAATGCACTAGAAATCGGAAAAAAACAAGTCTGTAGAAGTTCCAGATCAAGTGAAGACTGAAATTAGGCAATGCATTTATCCTATGTACAGTTGAAGGATTCATACCGTCTTATCTACCATTTTAGAAGAAGTTGTTACAAGACAGATATACCAAATGAAAAAAAAACTTCCTTGTGGAAATTATTAAAGTCAATGGGATTTCGCTATCGTAAAACAGATAACAGGAAAGCGCTCTGTGGACTATCCCAGGTAGTCACATTGTGTCGTAAGTTTTTAAAGACCTTTATTGAGAATTTGGACAGCAATTTTCCGTTAGATTTGGGTTTTCTTGATGAAACTTGGATTTTCAGCAAGGGTAAGTTTACCACCGGGAAACCTTTATAGTAATCTGAATTATTCATATACCTAACGAATAAAGATACAAATTGCTTAAAATAATAGTCGTCAATAATTATTTTATAAAATTTAATTTTGCAGGTGAATCGAAACGGTCATGGCAAGACGAGTCAGAGAAAAGCTATCATAAGCCTGGGAAGACCTCCATGCTGGCACGAAAAATGGCTTCGTACAGGGAGCAGATTTAGCTTTCGCAACAAAGAATAAATCTGCCGATTACCACGACAATATGAACGCGGAGTTGTTTGAAAAGTGGTTCGAAGATAATCTCCTGAAAGGCTTGGAGGAGCCATCTTTAATTATCCTGGATAACGCTCCATACCACAGTACAATTGTCGACAAAGCACTAACAGGAAGTTGGACGAAACAAGAAATTAAAGATTGGCTCGATTCTAAAAACATGCAGTATCCTGTCATGGCATTGAAATCCGAATTGCTGGATTTAGCGAAAATTCATCTCAGCTGTAAGGAAAAAAAATTGTTGACGATTCCTTAGCGACAAAAAACGGTCATAAGGTTTTGTGATTACCCCCTTATCATTGTCAGTATAACGCTATTGAAATGGTATGAGGGATAGCAAAAATTTTTATGGCGAATATCGTCCTAAAAGAATCGACAAAGAGCAAGTCTTACAAACTTTGAAAGATGCCCTAGCCCTACAATTTATCACGCCAGAAATGTGGAGGAAATGCATTTCAAAAACTACTGAAATTATCCGGGAGGCATTTCAGGCCGAGCATATAATTGACGATGTGAGACCTCTCATAATTTCAACAGTACTGATGAGTCCAGTGGAGAAGAGGAAAGGGAAGAAGATTCGGCACGATTATTAAATTTTTTAAATTATTTTGGGTTATATTAATTTTTTGTTATATCCATGTTGTTAATAATTATTATTATTAACAAGTGGAAAGAACTGTGTTTTACGCGAATTTTTCAAAATTTAAAAACCTGCCTTATTTTAATTATGTTATTAATTCCAAAGCGTTGATAGTACCTGCGATCTTTCAACTTAATGTTGCAAAGAAATTTGAGGAGCATTATTTAACACCTGAAAAGAAAGAAAGACGAAAATCAGGTGCACAGCTTGAGTGGCAAGCAATCTATAATTTCCTTCCAATTTTTTATAGTTTTGTTCTTGACTTGATTGTAATCAATTTATAAATCAGGTTTCTCTTTTCAGCATTGCAGGCCCTTCCTCAGCTGCAGATGTGCTGGTGCTGTATTATTCGGGTACTGTCAGAACACCAGAAGTCACTGCCAGTACAAGCAAACTAGTACCTTCTGTCCAAGCCACAAGTTCTGTAGCTGTACTGGAAGCGGAAAATTTCCTACAAAAGTTAGAAATAGAGCGTAGAGATGAAATTATTCGAAATTTAAGCATACATTTCACCTACGCTCATATTTGCGAAAGAATCTTATGGTAGTAATGTTTTCTCTCCCGCCACCGCCAGTCACCAATCGCCATTGACATCGAAGTGATTAGTGAAGCCATTGCTGAAGTCATTAGTGATGCCAATGAGGTCATTAGTGATGCCATTAGTGAATGAATACTGAATATTTTAGTTTAGTTAAAATTATGCAGTTCATTTACTTTATAGAGTCCGTCTGTCGCTATTTATTTATTGATTGAGTGGTTTGATTTGAGTGTGCCCGTAAAATTCCAAGTTTATAATGACGGTGAAGTAGGTGAATCCAAGTAATAAAATAAAGGTAATATGGCTGGAAAACATTTAATAAAGATGTCCACCATCCTCAGTTTGTTTTACGAAAAAACCAAAGCATTTTCCAAAGGTGAAACTTCTGTGGAATCTGGCCATGCTGAGAGAATGGAGTTCGAGGCGGAACTGAAAATAATTCGTGGAACAGTACACGCCAGCATGAAAAACAAAACATATAGCGTTGAGGTAAGAATATCCTGCTAGCAAATTCAGCAGGTAGTGGCAATGGGTTAATTGCTTTTTTTTTTGAAGATTGAATTGAAGGTGAAGGATGGTTATCTCATTGGGAAAAGTATAGTTGTTGTTGTCCTAAAGGTATAAAATGCCATCACATTGCAGCACTTTTGAAGTTCTACTATAATGAGAAACGAGCTTTGATGTTTGACGAGACAACTTCCATCAGAAGAACTGACAAACCTGTAAACGTCAAACCTGTGAACGACGTTTGTTTGTTTGGAATTGACTTTCAGATTATTCTGATAATGGCAATATCGTGTTGGGCTCCTGACTGTTACCATAATAATGTTAGGGATAGATGCAATTTTTTTCGATTTCCAAAAGATTCGAAAACACTAAGAACATGGATGAGACTCTTGAGGTAATGTAATCTTACTTTGAAAAAATTAACTACTTACACTTTACTTGAACAATAATTATATTCTGTAATATGTTCAGGCGAGATGGCGAACCAATACCCAGTGCAAGATGTGTAGTTGCCATTTCCGCGATGAAAATAAAGCTAAGGGACCTGCGATCTTGTTTGCAACATAATGTTGCAAAGAAATTTGAGGAGCATTATTTAACACCCGAAAAGAAAGAAAGACGAAAACCAGGTGCACAAGCTGAGTGGCAACAATCTGTAATTTCTTTACAATTTTTTATAGTTTTGTTCTTGACTTGATTGTAATCAATTTATATTTTGATATTTCAATATCAGGTTTCTCTTTTTAGCATTGCAGACCCTTCCTCAGCGCTGCAGATGTGCTGTATTATTCGGGTACTGCCAGAACACCAGAATTCACTGCCAGTATACAAGAAAACCAGTACCTTCTGTCCAAGCCACAAGCTCTGTAGCTGTACTGGAAGCAGAAAAATTTCCTACAAAAGCTAGAAATAGAGCGTAGAGATGAAAGTATTCGAAACGCATACATTTCACCTATGCTCATATTTGCGAAAAAGACGAATTGATCCTGGAATACACGGGATTGTCAACTAGAGGTATTTTTGAGTGTCTTTTATTTTTAGTAAAAGATGTTCAAATCAATTATTACTTGAAATGGAAGGTGCAGAAACTCAGCACCTGAATGGTTCTAATGAAATCGCGGCAAAATTTTCCTCATGCTGATTTAGTCTACAGGTTTAATGTGGCTGCTGCTACTGTAACAAATGTTACCGTAACATTTATTAATTTGCTTCATGAAGTGCAGTTTTTGAAACTAATGAGCACTATCCCCAAACGTTCCCAAAACAAATCCTGCCTGCCAAATTGTTGCAGTACATTTACAAAGAATAATTTTGGACTGTACCGAGGTTTTTTCAGCGGTTTTGTATGTAGTTTTAATCACTAAATAAGTAGAATTTACAATTATTATTTTTAAATTTTTTTTATACTTTGGTATTGTTCCTATAAACATAAGAACACACTGAAAACTTTGGTAGGAGTTGCTCCAAATGGAGTGATCACTTACGCCAGCGACCTGTACTCTGGATCCACTTCGGATAAAAGTATAGTTGCCAGTTGTGGGGTGCTACAACAGATGGAACCTGGAGATTTGGTTCTCGCCGATAAAGAATTTTTGATAAAAGACCTGCTTCCAGATGGGGTTGCAATTAATGTTACCACATTTTTATCAACGCCACAATTTACGCCAGAACAAATCCGTCGGACAGAATGTATAGCCAGGGCGAGAATTCACGTGGAAAGAGCAATTAAAAGAATGAAAAGTTATATAAGATATATAAGACAACAAGGTACCCCTTGTTGAGATTAATTATTGACAACCTTGCTGCGTGGCTTTGTTGGACAACGTGGCAACACAGCGACACGTTGTCAGGAAAGACGTTATGCCGGGCAGCAAGGAAGAAGGGACATTGTAACATTATTATTAGAGCCGGATTCTTGACTTTCTTCTCCTTCTTAACTTTGCCAACGCCGCCCTCTGCCGCAGCCCCGGAGGTGGCTGTTTGCTGTGCTGATACGTCGTTCGTCACGACATCGCCAAGCAAGGGATGTCAGGCAGCAGGGGTGAGAGTCTGACGGGACTCAAGTCAAGCACTACCACGACTGCCGCCCACCAAGCAGTTTCGTTTCTTATTCATCTTTGTGTTCTTTGTGTTCTTTGTGTTCATGTTCAACATTATCAATTAAATTCTTTAAAGTTCTTGGTGTTCTTTTAAACGAGACTAGTGACTAGCGAGATTCCATCATCAGGTGGCTACGAAAGCCACCACCCCTTAACAAAGGATATAGGTCAGTTTTAGGGACAGACTGTCTCAGCTCATTCGAAGCGGTCTCTGTGGACTTAAAAAAAAAATTGCAAATTCAAGTACAGGATCACAATGGCCATAATTTAAAATTATTTTGGAGTATACAGAGTGTCCCATGTTTTTTTTTATGGAATGCTCATATGTTATTATATTTATTTTTTAGATTGACTGAGAGGAAAAAATAAGATTGGTTTTTAAAGTTGGTGGTTAAATTGAGAAGTTTTTACACTTTTTACAGAACTTAGCCAACCATTAAGTGAGATATACATAGATCGCAGTGTTTTTTGTAATAATAAAACACATGAAGTTTCTAAGCATGTAAAAATTAGTATTCGTTTTACATTAATTATTGTAGTCTACCTTTACTTATTTTACTACGTCACTGACATTACCCTCTTTAATGTCGGATGGTGAAGAATTAACCCTCTGCTCGGCGTGTATTTATGTTTACTACTTAAATCATGTCGATGAACTTCAGACATCATGCAACATGTCTTTCGATCTCGAGATAATAAACTAAACAAAGGAAAGGTGAAGGTGTGACCTTTTCATTTCGCGAGCAAAGCTCTAAGATATATTTTGTTTGCTTTATATTCGATATGCACGACACGATACTTTTAATTAACTCAAATGCAAATTCACACCCATTTTCTGACAATTCTTCGTCAATAAATCTGCCAGCATTTTACTTTACAGTTGAGGGATTGGATTGAATTGGACTTGGTAAAAGCAACTTACTCGTGAATTTCTATAGTTTGTTAACTTTTCTATTGTAAATTTTTATGGTAAATCTTTGTCAATTACGTAGGTATCATAAAAAATAAATTCCGAAAGGATTGAGGTTATCAAGAATAAATGGAGCACACGGTGTTATTGATTTTGTAATTTTGAAATACATATACATATCATTTTATTGTATAACTTCTATCGATTACAAAAAGACTCACGATTATCCACGATCCACGAGTATTGTGTATAATTAAAGGGTTGTTCGTGTATTGCGGTTTTTATCATGTACATAGTTACATAGTAGTTACATGTAGTATACATACATATATACATACAGGATGTCCCATCGTGTATGTATGTCTTATACTTGTAGAAAAAAGTCTCTTATAAATCAAATTAAATTTTATTTAAATAATCAAAAATCGAATTGTTGGTCTATTTTTCTTTGATGGTCACTTAAATGGGGAAACACAAGCTTTTCAAGAAATCTTAACAAATTGTTTGACGACGTTGTATCACTAAATCAGAGGTGTAGTATTTGGTTCCAACAAGATGGTGCTCCTCCACATTTCAGTGTGTATAAGCAGCAATTTTGAGATCGTTGGATCAGCAGGGGAGGGCATGTCCACTGGCCAGCTCGATCTCCAGATTTGACACCTCCTGATTTTTGTATGAGACGCTATTAAACAACGTGTTTACGCTGAGAAACCGACGACTCAGGAAAACATGATGGAACGGAAAATATACTTTTAAAAATGCAGTTCCAATATTCTTTTGATGAAAAACTGGAGACGCTTCTCATCTATGGCGAATGTAAAAGAAATGTAACTTTTGCTGCAGAGACCTATGAGGAAAGATTTCCAAATAAAAACCATCCAAGTACGCAGATTTTAAGAAACTTATGTCAATCCTCATGATGTCAATCCTTACGCGAGAGGGGACATTTTCGTCAGAAGATTTGAAGTGTTTGAAAATTATAATGCCACGAACGAACTCGCCCAAGGGAAAGTTCTGAATTTAATAGCAATTAATCCTAATTTGAGCTGTAGAGAAATTAGTGCTCAGACTAATATTAGCAAGATAAGTGTGTCAAGAATTTTGAAGCGGCATCATATTCATCCATACCATATTGAACTCCACCGACAACTTTATGATAGAGATTTTGAAAATCGGGTCACATTTTGTCAGTGGGCGCAAAACATGATCATAGTCGACCCCAATTTCTTTGATAACGTGTTGTTTACAGACTAAAGCTGTTTCAAGAGTAATGGGTTGGTTTTGGTTAACCGGCACAACATGCTTTACTGGGTAGTGAAGAACCCTCACTGGATGCGAGAGCAGAACAACCAAAATCTATTATCACTCAATGTGTGGGGGGGCATAATTAACAATCGAATTGTTGGTCTATTTTCCTTTGATGGTCACTTAAATGGGGAAACATACGTAAGAAACCATCTTAATCAATTGCTTGACGAAGTTGTACCACTAAATCAGAGGAGTGTAATTTTTTGGTTCCAACAAGATGGTGCTCCTCCACATTTCAGTGTACAAGCTCGCGAGCAGTTGCAACAGCAATTTTGTGATCATTGGATAATAAGTAGCGATAGTATCGATAGATCGAGTATAATTAAAGCTTTTTTGATATTCACATTTTTCAAACTCTTGTACAATTTTTTGTAACTACATATTTATTTTGTAGTACTGTTCTTAAAAGAGTTAAATTGATAAGACAGTATAACCAATTAATTCAAGAAATAAGTTTAAGTTCATTTGTATTTTTAGATGAAACTCGGGATTTCTGCAAAAGGAAGCAATAAACATTCGTGGCAAGATGATTCAATAGTCATGTATGAAGACAGATGGCAATGAAGGAAAACGGTATGTGGTACTACATGAAGGCGGTAAGAATGGTTTCATTTCAAATGCCAGTCTTATGTTTTGCTCAAAAAAGAAGACAGATAATTACCACAACAACGTGACGAGTGTGTTGTTCGAGAAGTGGTTAAGACTCAATTTTTGCCATCTTTAGAAGAACCGTCGGTAATTATGCTTGATGCAAGATATCGTTCGTTATTAACTGAAAAGCAGCCCACGACAGCATGGAAGAAAGAAATACAACAATGGCTGGTCAACAAAACAACAATGAAATAGAATATCCAGAGGGAGCTTTTAAAAAAGAGTTACTACAGCTTGCGAAAGACAATAAACGGCGTGAGATTCATGGGGTCCACCAAATAATTATTCAAGCAATGGGCATCGGGTGATGAGATTGCCATCACTGTCACTATAACCCTACTGAACTAATATGGGCAGCAGGGAAAAGGTATTATGACCAAAACATTGGGAGAAATGGATTTTCAGATGAAGCTGTGTTGGCAATGTGGTACCAAGCAGTAGAGTCTGTTTCTTCACAACTGTGGAGCAATTGCGTGAAGCATTGTGAGAAAATAATTTGGATCGATTATCTCAATCAAGTCGAAGTATAAACGAATACAAACAACCAAGCCGAGCTGGGATTCGAACCACAACGGTTTCAGTCAGCGACCTAAACCATCGCGCTATCGTTACTTTTGATTTTTCGAATATTGATGCAAAACTTTGCAGTAAGGATCTTCTCAGGCAGACCTTTCTAATATCGATGTGACCCTCCTTGCAAGATAATATTTTCTTCTGCTTTACTTTCAACGAGCAAAGAAAGCTTCTAAGTTCAGCAGAAATAATTTCCCTTAAAATACCTTAAAAATTCAAATGACATGTCACACGACCATAATAATATCTAAAAAAAATTCCTAGGGGTAGATGCCTTTATGAGGGGGTTGAAGTTTGAGAGGTGCGGGAAAAAAAGCAACAATTAAAAAAAACACACAAAAACAGTAGGGTCCGGTTGCACAAACGTTAATTACAGATCTGCCAGATAATTACTGATTTTAAAATGCCCTGTATTATCAAACTGTTGCTCTGATATTGTTGGAAATAAATTATACTCCCTTTTAGAAGAGTTAACTACTGATAAAAAATTATATATCATTCAAAATATTCACCATATTTTCAAAATTTGCAATTTAAAATCAGTAATTATCTGACAAATCTTTAATTAACGTTTGTGCAACTGGCCCTAGATCCTTCACCTTCTACATCAAATGCGGGAACATTTTTTTTTTACTTCCTAAATTCCGAAAAAAGTGACAGTGAGCGCAAAAAAAAATGATGTACAGTTATTGAAACTATTTTATGTGGACCATCAATCCTTCAGTCTAGTTGAAGATGCAAGTTTCCGTGCTTTTGTAAAAGCACTTGACCTTCCTATATGGGTTACCCAATCGAAAGATAATATCAAAAAGTTACATCACAAGTCTTTATAAGAATGCGTTATAAAATGTAGAGAAAAAGTGAAACAACTTAACCAAGTTTGTTTGACAACTGACTTAAAGGATGACTGCAGTCAATCCTTTTAAAATGTGCAGTTTTTGATAAAATTCACACAAGTGAACATTTGGCCCAAGAATTAAAACAATATACAGCGGATTGGGAATTGGAAGGGAAAATTTTATTTGCTGTTTCGGACAATGTGTCAAATATTAAAAAACGTCAACATAAATGGAATGGGGTGGATGTATTTTGGGTGCAACGCCCACACGTTAAATTTAATTGTTCAGAATCCTCTCACTACAGTTGAGCCCACGGTAGATAAAATAAAAACTGTGGTGGCATGTCAAGTAGTCCAAACGCGAACAGCAAACTTGTGAGTTTTCAATAAAACGCCGGAATTAAGATCCCAAAAAAATTAATTGAAGATTGTGTCACAAGGTGGAAAAGATTGACCGCTTTAGAGCTAGAAGCAGCTATACGCTCAACAGTAGCACTCTTCGACATAGAGTTTTCCCAGTTAACTCTGGATGGATGGCAAATTTTAAAAGAACGGAAATATGTTTTAGAACCTTTTGAAGATGCTACCAGGGCATGAGTCAAATAAACCATCAATATGGGCGTCTATAGACAAAATATCCGCCGGTAGCACCAAAACAACATCAAAGACTGCAACATCTAGAGCAATTACGGAGATTCAGAGGTACATGGACGATGATATCTTGGATAGAAAAAAAGGACAGCTGGAATGGCGGAATGAAAATAAATATTTATATCCATTTTTAAGCACCCTTATAAAACAAAAATACTGCGCATTAGCAACATCGATTCCTTGCGAAAATTTATTTTCCAAAGCCGGGAACATTTTGGCTGAACTTCAAAATCAGCTAAGTTCAACAAAGGCCGAACAAATATTATTTTTGAAATTTAATTATAATAACAAGTTGTTACTGAATGAATCAATACTTGAACACTTAATTACCGAAGTACCTAATTATACTGCTGCGCGTAATCCGAAAATTTAAAAAATTATTTGAATAAAATATCTGCCATTTGCTTCAATGTGGAGCTCAATATTATCCAAAGACCGTCCAAAGATTCAAATGCTCTTATGGTCATTGATGGGTGCATCCAAACAGACGTTATCAGAAGAAAATACACAAGACTTGAATTCACATGGAAACATGAAAAAACAATCAGTGAGTGACTTGGGCAGATTTCGGAAAGATTTGCAAAGCCAAAGAACTCCGACCCTTGAACACATGTTAAGTGTGAGAAGGTCACCAGTCCTCATATGATTCAACTAAAACTAAACATCAGCTTTGTTGCAGTTTGCTGCACTACCCCCTCATTCAATCATTAATACGAGCGAACTAAGCTTCGTCGCCTTATCAAATAAATTCATTTTCCTTCAATCATCTATCACAGACGTACTAATTGTCATGAACAAAGGCATGGGTGACTCATAAAAGAATATAAAAAATTCAGCAATAAAAACTGGCTGAAAATGAATGACTAGGAAAGTGTTTTATAATAATTAGGTATTATTATTTTCCATGTATTAATAAAACAATAGATACACGTAGGTAATATGTCTACTTTTATCGATTATAAATATGTACCTATATAATATTATCTATATTTACATCATAAACTATCAGCAAATATATACAGAGTGTCCCACGACACGACCTTCAAGATTATTTTAGTGTAACACACGCAAAATTATTTTAATTGACGTTTACTGTCACAATAAATAATACTATTGGTGATTCGCAGCCACCTGGTCTTTTTAATAATAACAAAACCAACAGACATTTTTAGACATTTTTGACTTGACCCAAGAAACACAGTCCCAGGCTACGACAGTCATGTCGTAAGACACCCTGTATAAAAAACACATCTTACATATAATAACGCCTTAAATGAACATTCACGCACATCCAATTGATTTTCGATAAACAGAGCTCATAGGTATGTTAGTATGTTGTGACGGAAATACTTTCTCAGAAACAAAACTCTTCATCAGAAGTAGGAGACAGATATACACATAAAATATTTATCGAGGTTACAATATCAATTTATAAGAAACACTAAATTCAACATTAATAAGACAGTTATCATTAGGAACGTAATTTTGTATACAGATTAGACCAACTCTTCGAACTTCTCTGTGTTCACTTTATGTTCTGGGCAGTTTTTACCCACATGAGATATTTATGGGCTTGTATAATTTTCTTTTTAGAGTCAGTGGGAGTTTGCTTGGCTACCGCTGGCGGTCGAGAAGATGGACGGAGAGAAAGAGTGTCAAAGAAGGCCCGCCCTGATGAAAATGTCTAGTTTTTGTAAATAGTGTGTAAATTTTGGAATAATTTTTCTTACAATAATTACAATGTATAACTTAGGCACCTATGCTAAATTTATCAACGATTAAAGCCCATCATTTTATACGCAGGATCATGTTGAGTCTCTGGGGGGGGGGGGATAATTGGGACAATAAAATTGTTATTTTAAGGGGCCATTTTATAATCAGTGATTATCTACGTGATCACTTGATTGGGCTCCTGTAATAAAAATTATATGTGTAAAGTACGACGTCACTGTACTTCAGATATCAGTGTTATCAATGTTTTCTTCGTGCATTTGTCTCTTGATTTTAATTTAATTCTCGTCGCACCAGCACCAGTCGATACTTAAGAATTAGTTGTGATTATTATTATAAACAGACAGATGTTCTTTTTGATTCCCGTTCGAATTGTTTTATATTTTCGATTTCATCTTTACAGGTATGTTAAATTTGATTGTTTAATTATTAATTGTAATACTCAATAAAACATCTTTACAGATGCAATCAGTTGTAAGTATTAATTCCGAACCGGAGTCTTTCAAATCGAAAATATAAAACAATTCGAACGGGAATCAAAAAGAACATCAGTATGGTTTTCTAGAGACATATTTATGTTCCCTTAATTTTACTGTAGCTTCATAATTTGATACTGTACCAATATCGAATTTATCTTTTGCAAAAACAGCTGAATATTTATTTATTATATTGGCAAGTTTCAGTTTTTAATTTTCTTCTAAATGATTTAAATTAGTTGAGAAATCATCTACGTCTATAAACTCATTGAAATTCACTTTAGCAGAATCCTTTACATTAATATTTGTTGAATCTGAAATACTTTTTACGTAAAGGTTCGAAATTCGACTTTGTGTTGTGACTTGTCTTGTGACTGTTGTGCTTGTGCTTGCTTGAGACACGTGTTTATTTTATGAAGGAAGACTGAAGATTTGACTTGTGCTCGCTCATTACGTTTCTGAAGTAAAAGTGTAAAATCAAGTAGGAAAGCCTTTTGAAAATGAAATTATTGTTTAAGTAATATGTAATAAACGTTTGTAGTTAAGAAGTGTTGAACTGAGAAATGGGAATCAAATTTTCAAAAACTACCAACAATCCATTCCTAATGGATAAAGAAGAAATTCCAGAACAGTTATTTTATAATGCAGATGAAACAGAGCCAACTGTTGTAAGAGAATCAATTATTATTAATCAGAATTATGAAAAACAGCCCAGAGAAGTGGATTATGATAACCTTGACCATGAAGATGATAAATATTATCAGGCTTATGAATATCTGTATAAGGATTATAATATTACGACTGATCAATCTTCCAAGAAGAGATTTCAACCAGCCATACATACATTCAGGAAACATATCAATAATGTTTACGTTTTACCTAAAAAAGCTACTACTAGTGACACTGCGGATCGTAACTTGAAAGTAAAAGAGAAACGTGAAAATGCCATAATGGCTGAACATTTCCTCGATTACAGGACTTTACTGATGATTGGCAAGTTAATTAACAGAAGAGATGTTATTTCTAGAATAAATGGTTGTATATATACTGGTAAACAAACCAGTAGCTTATTTTTCAAAAAAATTAAATGAATTTCAGAAACGTAAAAAAGCAGTGTTTCTGGAATGCCTTGCCATAAAAGAAGCTTTAATGTACTGGCATTACTGGCTTATAAATATGAACTTTGAAGTTCACACAGATCATAAACCTTTAGAAAATCTTAATATTCACTCTAAAACAGACGAAGAATTAAGACATATGATGTTTTATCTGTCACAATATAATTTTAGAGTTAAATATGTCCCAGGAAACGCTAACTCAGACGCAGATTGTTTGTCTTGCAATCCTGTTTTAGATTCCTCAACTTTGACGGATGACCTCAAAATTGTAAACTTTATCCAACTGAGTGAAATAATTAAAGATCAAACTGGTATAAAAAATAATTTACCATCCGCTATCCGTGTTATGGAAAAAGGCGATATTCTTTATACTCAACGTAAAAACCAACACAAAATAATAATTTCGCCAGAATTCTGTGGGAATATAATACAACAAATTCATAACAAATTCGGCCATATTGGTCCAAAACAAATTGAATTGAAAATATCGTCTTTTTATTATTGTAAAAATTTAAGAAAGTTAATAACTGACTTTTGTCATTCTTGTGTATCTTGCATAAAGAACAAATCACGTATTCCTTTTACTTATGACTACCTCTCTCAATTGGGCCCGGCCACACGTCCATATGTCTTTAGATACCGTTGGTGGTTTTGGGGGAAATCACTCTCCGAAAAAGTATCTTCACATACTTGTCGACCACTTTACTCGTTTTGCTTTTGTTCATACTTCGAAAACTCAAAAAGCTCGTGATTTTATCACACTTATGAATAAACTTCTGAATAAAGGTATTAAAATAGGTACTCTATTGACCGATCAATACAGTGGAATTAATTCGGGAGAATTTAAACTATTTTTGAAGAAAAATGATGTAAACTTAATTTTTACTGCTGTCGACTGTCCATTCTCTAACGGGTTGAATGAAAGGTTAAATCAAACCCTAGTGAATCGTATCAGATGCAGAATCAATGAAAACTACTCCCGTTCGAACCGTCCATGGTCCGTCATAGCAGATAAATGTGTAGAAGAATATAATAATACCATTCATACTGCTACTCAATTTAGCCCTAATTATTTACTCAATAATATCGATATACAAATTGTACCTGATAACTGTAAAGTTCAAAGAAACCTGGATGAAGACAGAAAAAAAGCTTTTGAAAACTCTCAAAAAATCCATAGGTAACCTTAATAAAACTAGAATAGATAAAGTTCGTAAATTCCCCACTTTTGCAGTGGGTGACTTTGTCTTCGTATCGCATGGAAATAGCTTGAATCGTAATAAGTTAGACGAGATCAGATCTGGTCCGTTCCAAATTTTGGAAAGATTCTCGAATTCTATTTACAAAGTTGATTCGGGTATTAGCAAAGCCGAATCTAATTATTTCCATGTGTCCAAACTTTATCCAGTTTTCTCTGTTACTCCAGGGTAGTTTCTGGGTGTGGGGATGTAAAGTACGACGTCACTGTACTTCAGATATCAGTGTTATCAATGTTTTCTTCGTGCATTTGTCTCTTGATTTTAATTTAATTCTCGTCGCACCAGCACCAGTCGATACTTAAGAATTAGTTGTGATTATTATTATAAACAGACAGATGTTCTTTTTGATTCCCGTTCGAATTGTTTTATATTTTCGATTTCATCTTTACAGGTATGTTAAATTTGATTGTTTAATTATTAATTGTAATACTCAATAAAACATCTTTACAGATGCAATCAGTTGTAATTAATTCCGAACCGGAGTCTTACATATGCAATAATACTTTCTAAACTGTGAATATATTTCAGAAATGTTACCTATCGCTGATCACTTGTTGAGACAAAATATTGACGGGGAAGACTGACAGCAGGATCATAGGGAGCATGACGAACAAGAGCAACAGGAACAAAACCAAACACTACGTCTGCAGCGAAAGGAAGGCCTTACGGGCTAATAGTAATGCCTTCGCTCTCCCAGAGAAGAGCTTTGAGGAGATATTTAGATTGGATAAAGAACTAGCCAATAACTTGATAAATGCTGTGAGGCCACATTTAAACAATTGAGTCTAGTGTCGGGTTTAAAAGTACAGAAATCAAAGTGTTGACAGCACTACGTTTTTATGCAATGCGGTGTTATCAAAACACAAAACAGCATTGTGGAAGATTACAATTTGGGTTTAATACAAACCTGCGTTCATAGGTAAGTTACGAAATATTTTCTTATGAATATACGAACCAATCTGTTTTTCAAATGTTTATTATTGTTCATTCCAGGATGCACACATGAAGAACTTGTATCAAGAGATGTATCGGACTTCTAAAAAATCGTTTTAGGTGTTTACTCAAAGATTGTGTTGCTAGATATTCACCCCCAATTTGTCGAAACTCTTGTGAACTCCTGGGCAATATTACCTACATAAAATGTGCATTAATGAAAATGTGCCCTTGTTAGGTGATGCTTTGCAGCCATTTCATGGAAATGTGCAGCAAGACAACGCTGGCAATGATTTGCTGAATGAAGGACGCCGTGTTAGGCAAAACATTGCAAATAGATATTTCTTATAGTTGCTACAGACTATAGTCTTATAATTCGCAGTGTTTTAATAAATAATTTTTATCAACATGGCTGAGAATAGACAATTAACGTATGAGGGCCGTCAACTTCTACTCAATGTTTTTGACTATTTCGAACGTGAAAGAGACAGTGGTGCACCAGTGGAATCAGTTTTCGCAGCTAAACAACGAACTGCAAGTGCTTTGAAAGTGTCAAGAAATATTGTTGGAGCTGTAGTGGAAATGCGAAACCGTGGGGATGATTTGCACCGCAAAAAGAGAGTCCGTCAGCATCATAAATTGATCGATTTGTCTCCAGCAATAAAAGCTGAAATCACGAACATCACATACATTTATATGCGAACAAGCAGCACGTCACCTTAGAAAAAATTCTAGAATATCTAGCAACCATGCAAGTATGTTACATTTCCAAATCATCAGTATGGAGGAAATTAAAAGTGATCGGCTTTTCGTTTAAGAAAACAAACAATTTGAAGGTCCTTTGTGAGCAATCTCATATTGTTCGAGGGATACTCCTCTCCCCGTTATATTTTTAGATGAGACATGGATCTTTCAAAAAGGAGAACTAGGCAAAAAATCATAACAAGATGGCTCGAAAAAATGTTTCAAAACTGTTTCATCATCAAGCAATGGGAAAAGATTCATAATTGTGAATGCAGGATCAAAAGACAAGATTTCTCAAAGAAGCAGAAAGAATACTGGAGGCCAAAAATAATAGCATGGACTACCATCATAATATGGATGCAGATTTTTTTGAGGAGTGGTTTAAAGAAGCTATTTTAAAGCGACTTGAAGAGCCGAGTATAATAGTACTAGATAATGCCTCATATCATTCACGGAAAATTCCTCATTCTACGACAAACTGGAGCAAACCAAAAATTTTTGAGTCGATGAGAAGTAGAAACATTCAGTTTGAGGAGACCATGCTCAAGCCAACCTGGTCCAGATTGCATCAAAACATAAATTGGAAAACAGTTACATCATCGACCATTTGATCACAAAATACTGCGTCTCTCTCCATACATTTTGAATCCAATTGAGATGATATGGGGCATAACCAAATCTCACTATGATAAAAACATCGGCAAGCATGGATATTCCAGGGAAGGTGTAATTAATACGTGGAAGGAAGCTCTTGGTCATATCACTCCGACAATGTGGTCAAAGGCGGTGGAGCATTGTAACAAAATAACTCTGGATTATTTTGAGAGCGAGAAAGTGATTGATTATTTATTAAATGTAATTGATCATATTGATGACACCCGTCCACGTGTTTGGGGGCAGGCAGAATGACCTAATTTTTTTTACGCGACGGTCAGTCGCGTTTTTGGCTTGAGAGACTTTTAATTTATATTATTTGCAGTTTGATTCCTTTGATAATAATTTTATTCTAAAATTTTAAATTAAAATTTTATTCTCAAACAACCGCACCTTACACTATTATATTTATTTAACAGTCTAAGGCATTATACATTGAATCACATCTTGAAATTATTTGCTCGATACATGTTTAAATTGGTCTTCTAAACGCATTTCAGTCCCCCAATGCGTGAGTCTGCATTAACAGCAACAGAAGGAGGATCTGAAACGCTCAGTGCATCAGATTTATCTGCGACACTCACAGCCTCGGAGATCTCAGGATCAGACTGTTAGCATGCCAGCTTGCTACAAAGCAAAAAAGCAACAAAAATAAAGTGCGAGGCTGATTCGAGGATAAAAAGGGTCGAGGACCAGCAGAAGCGGGACGAAGAACTCCACACAATTAAAGTGAAAATTGAAGAAGCGCAATTAAAGGCGGCTATTGCTCTGCAATAGAAAGCAGAGTATGAAGCGGAGAAGGCCAGGCTCGAACTGGAAATATTAAAAAAAAAACAATAATGTATAATT
This sequence comes from Malachius bipustulatus, assembly GCA_910589415.1. Classification (NCBI taxonomy): domain Eukaryota; kingdom Metazoa; phylum Arthropoda; class Insecta; order Coleoptera; family Melyridae; genus Malachius; species Malachius bipustulatus. Next base: position 84,989,878 of record OU342630.1, on the reverse strand, counting down.
TTGTTCATGCAATAGATTTTGTCATCAATTGTATGTATGTATGTCTGAAGTTCATTTGGCTGCGGGAGATGATCCTATTCGCACACTTTCACCCTTTAGGCTCAATCTATCTATTTTATTCTCGTTTATATCTCTTTTGTCATCAATTAAAAAGTATTTTTATCTCTTCAAGGAAACCTTCACACATTTCATGAAAAATGTAAGAACATACATACAACCAGAGTTTGAAAAATCATGATTTTTTAATCAAAAACTTTAATTGAAAAATCGAGCCTTTTTCATTTCTTTGATTTTATTTTTAATTTCTAATAATGTGGTGTGATCTATTTTAAGTTTTTTTTTAAATGCAAACAATAAGAAAATGGTATTTTCTTATTTTGACATGTCGTACTGGTTTATTTATTTTAGGGTAAACATATACTCCCCGGGACAATTGTGATCTCCGATGGTTGGGCGGCATACACCAACATCAACCAAATAGACGGCGGCGTCTACGAACATCTAACCGTCATTCACCAACACAATTTTTCGTGGACCCCGACGACGACACGGTGCACACGCAAAATGTGGAAAATATGTGGATGCGCGCCAAAAGGAAGCTCCGCCGCCAATTTGACACCTCCGACGCGCTATTCACTTCATACCTACACGAATTTATGTGGCGCAACAGGTTTCGGGGTCAGAGGAGCCTTTTTGGTCCATTGATGCTGGCAATTTTTTTTCAGTTGCCCCCTGTTATGTGTGGCCCTGTGTCATTTGCGAGACCTCTTCGACGAGATGTCCGCCTTGTAGGTATATATTGGTGGGTTGAACGAAAATTTATCTGATTCATGTTTCCAATTTTTTAGTGTTTGTGTTTACTCTTTTCTAGTTGGTTTGCTTTGATTGCTTGGATCTATAATATATTACGAAAATGCCTTTTTCATTTTCTTTTGAAGAGAAAGGGGACATGCTATTAATTTATGGCGAATGCCTACAAAATTCTCTTCAAGCGGAGCAATAATTATACGCCCAAAGAGATCCAGATGGGCCATATCCGAACAGAAAAACTGTCCATCGGCTTGTCAACACACTAAGGACTACTAAATCTCTGAAACCAAAACAAGAGAAGTGACAAATCAAGTAACAAAACAACGCATGAAGTCAATCAAGGAATTGTATTGAATCACGTTGAAAACAATCCCCAAATTAGCACAAGAAGACTTTGTGTGAAATTACCGATATAAGTCTTAGATCAATCAAGAGAATCTTAAAGAATCATAAATATCATCCATATCATATCCAGTCGCATCAAGAGTTTGTCAAATCATGGTCAAGATTTTGAAATTCGGGTTTTTCTTTGTCAGTGGGCTCAATTTTTTACAGATGAATGTTCATTCAAGAGCAACGGGAGCATCAACAAATACACTTTAACACTACTGGGCAACTGACAGCCCACACTGGATGAGGGAACAAAGAAATGAGAATCATTGGTCTATAAATGTTTGGGGCGGCATAATCGGGAATATTTTGATCGGCCAATTTTTGTCGACGTTCAGTTGAATGGGGAAGTATACTTGAACTTTTTACAACATAATTTACCGGTACTTTTAGAAAACCTACCCTTGAATGTTTTAGGTTTGTGGTTTCAGCAAGACGGGGCGCCAGCACACTGTGCTCAAAGAGTCCGGGAACATCTCAATCATCAATATCCTCAAGGAATGTTAAAAATAATTATCATAAGTGCACAAAAAAAATTATTGTTGTTTTTTTTTAGATTAGATTCTGATAATGAACAACCCGCAAATTACGATAATATCAACTTTTGCTTCGAAAATTACGAAACAAATGTCGAATATAACGAAGAAAGCACTATCAATAGAAATAGTTTGACAGTGGAAGCCAAAGAAATTGTTTTAAATGTTTTTAGAATATTTAAGACAGAAAACGAGGAAGTCCCTAGTAGTTATTTAATAGCAAGCACCTCACATTTAACCGGCGTGTGTAAAACAGTAGTTTGGGATTTGGTGAGAAAAGATTATTGTATGTCGGTGACCAGGATCAACACATGATTCCCAGATATTCCGAAATTCAAGATTGGGAACTGTTTTTGAAAGGGGAACTTATGAGATTAAGCCCTATATGATGACCCTCTTGGGTAATCCAAATACTCCTGCGGAGCAGCTGTATAATGAATCTTTGATTAGGTAACGAAATTCGGTTGAAAGGTGTTTTGGAGTTTTGGGGGAAAAGACGATTCCCAATTTTAGCATTAAGAATTCGTTTACAATTCGACAAAGTGGAGGCAATAGTAGTTGTGGCAACGGCAGTGCAACATAATCAGCCATATTCCCTAACTCATATAGTAGATTCAAAATAAGAAGTCGCCTATCGGCTTAACGGAAGCTAATGGGTGTAGTTATTCTGAAAAGAGAAATCTGTCATGGTAATAAAACCCCTGTAGTTAGGTTGAAGAAATTTAACAATAAGGGTAAACATTACAGGTATAGAATTTGTTTCCATACCAGGTTTACTCCAGAGGTTCCTAACAAGTTACAATATTTTGTTTATTTACCCACCAGAATTTGCATTTTGTTATTAATTCTTAGTTGAAAAAAAAATTAGATATCAGCGATATACAGGGTGTTAAGAAAATGACGGATAAACTGTTCAGTACATTGTAGGGGATACTCAGTAAATTATACGGGAAAAATAATAAAAAAAAATCCAGAGCTACATTTTAAAAGATATAAGCAAAATATTGAAGAATAAATTTGGCAACGTTTATCACGATAACAGTTGGTATTTGGTAATTTCGTCTAATTTCTAACAATGTAGGTAGTCAAGGTATCAAAACCGTTGTTGCAAAATGCTTTTTTTCAGCATCTTAGAAAAGAAACAAAATTCTTATGAAATATTCCAAGCCAGAATACATCTTAAGCACTTTTTTTAATTGATAACGATTAAAGTACCCTTTTTATATCTGTAAAATCATTTATTGTTTGCAAATACTGAAAAACAAAGATAGTAAAATGTTAACTTTGGCATTTTTTATCTCACCAAATTGAAGACCAGAATAAATTCAATTTATTTTGAAAAATGTAACTTTTCATAAATTTTTAACACACATGTTATATATCGTTGCAAAGAGAAAAAAATACTCTATTTAATTAGTTCATGGCCCACTATGGCTTCCATTTAAAAAAAAAATACAACTTTATGTTATAACGGAAAAATGAAAAAATATAATCAAAATCTGTTGAGGCCGTTCCATTCTACTCAAAAAAGTGCCTGAAGAATGTGCAAATATCTTTTCTCTAACTTGAAAACCAAGAAAGATATCGACATTTATCGATATCGTGAAAAATCGTACTTTTCATTATAGCTCGAAAACAAAAGAAGATAGCGAATTCCGGTTTTCACCATTGAGTTCCTCTCAAAAAAAGCGATCGAGAATGTGCCATTCATTTTTCCATAGCTCTTATAGTTACCGAGATCTCCTATAGAAACATCCACATTTGCCCACCCTGTACTTGATCTTAGTAAATAATATACCTAATTAATATACCTATTAGTTTAAACACCGGTTTTATTACCTCCTTCTTAGAATCTCTCGCCGACGAATTTGAAAAGACCTGTACAGTGAGGGGCAAAAGAAACGCAACAATTCGATAAATCTCGAGATTTTGGACATTGGAAAAATTCTAGAAAACGAGTAAATTTTTAAATTTAATTTAAATTTTTTAAGCATTTTGTAAAACAGGAAGTTTTATTGGCTGAGTAATGACGTCAATGCATTTTTTTATAGCATTCTATATTTTTTCGTCATGATTTTGATATATCTTTCATCTTTCAAAAAAAAAAAAATTTTTAGGAACCTATCTTGTATAAAAAAAAATCCTCCCTTGTTTATTATTTCCAAATATGTATAATTGCTGCTTTATTCCTGGATCTCATCAGGAATAAAACAATTTTTTGAAACAATAAAGAAATGTTTGTAGGTATGTAGGAAGATTTTTTTTAAAGAAAAATGTATAAGTAGGTCAAACAAATTTAATTTTAAAATTGACCCGTTTTTGCAATTTTTTCAAAGTCCAAAAACTTGAGATGGAGGGATTTATCCAATTGTTGCATTTCTTTTGCCCTTCACTGTATTAAAAGATTTACAGTGGGTATTAAATGGTCATTAAGGTAACGGACAGATTTTTACGCTCGTTTCTGAAGCTAATAACATCGACGTCAAATGACTTTTATTAACATTTTTGTAATCTCTTTCATTCCAAGAATCATTAAATTGCAATATTTTCCACATAATATAGTGTCGATATCTTATTCAAAAATGGCCACAGAAATCTGCCCGTTAAATTAATGAGCCTTTATTATATCCCTCTATAAGAGGTTTCTTGTCAAGTGAGGACTATTATCTGAAAGGGATTAGGGATTAGACATTCTTTTAACAGACAGGTGTTCCTGTTACAGAATTTAGTTATTATAATTTTACCTTCAAAAGCTCATTTTATGAGTAATTATGGGACATTACTAACGTCCACTGGAATATAAAATGGAACATACAATGAATTACTTCACTTGCAGTAGTTACCCTGTCAGAAGATTCTGTAAATCGTTTTGAGCTTTTACGTTTTTAGTGTTTTTCGGAGTGTCGTTTGTTTTTTGTTTTCGTTATTTTTGATCGTTACTTTTTACCGTTATTGTTTTATTATTGTTAACTGTTATTTCTTATTGTTATTTCTTGCGTTTTGTTGTATTGTGTTGTTTATCGTTTTTTTGTTGTTATTTTTCATTTTTATTTTTTGCGTTTTGTTTTAGTGTGTTTTTCATTATATAAGTGCTTTTATAATGGAAAATCGAAGATGTTTGGGCCCTGAAAGTCGCCAGTGCGTCTTGAACACCATCGATTATTTTAATCGAGAAAAAGAGTTTGGCGGTCCAGTGACAAGTGTTTTGGCGGTGCAGAAGAGAACCGCAGAGTGTTTAAAAGTCTCTGTGCGCACGATTCAAAGGGTATGCTCCATGAGTGAGGACGATTTGTCAAAGAAATGTACTAGAAATCGGAAAAAAACCAAGTCTATAGAAGTTCCAGATCAAGTGAAGACTGAAATTAGGCAATGCATTTATTCTATGTACAGTAGAAGGATTCCTACCATCTTATCTACCATTTTAGAAGAAGTTGTCGTTACAAGACAGATATACGAAATGAAAAAAACTTCCTTGTGGAAATTATTAAAGTCAATGGGATTTCGCTATTGCATAACAGACAACAGGAAAGCGCTCTGTGAACTATCCCATGTAGTCACATTACGCCATAAATTTTTAAAAACCTTCATTGAGAATTTGGACAGCGAGTTTCCGTTAGATTTGGTTTTTCTTGATGAAACTTGGATTTTCAGCAAAGGTAAGTTTTAAACATAAGTTTTCCACCGGAAAACCTTTATACTCGTAGTAATCTAAATTATTCATATACCTAACGAATAAAGATACAAATTGCTTAAAGTAATAGTCGTCAATAATTATTTTATCAAATTTAATTTTGCAGGTGAATCGAAACGGTCATGGCAAGACGAGTCAGTGAAAAGCTATCATAAGCCTGGGAAGACCTCAAATGGCAACCGATATGTTATACTCCATGCTGGCACGAAAAATGGCTTCGTACAGGGAGCAGATTTAGCTTTCGCAGCAAAGAATAAATCTGCCGATTACCACGACAATATGAACGCGGAATTGTTTGAAAAGTGGTTCGAAGATAATCTCCTGAAAGGCTTGGAGGAGCCATCTTTAATTATCCTGGATAACGCTTCGTACCACAGCAGAATTGTCGACAAAGCACCAACAGGAAGTTGGACGAAGCAAGACATTAAAGATTGGCTCGATTCCAAAAACATGCAGTATCCTGACATGGCACTGAAATCTGAATTGCTGGATTTAGCGAAAATTCATCCCAGCTGAAAGGAAAAAAAATTTGTTGTCGATTCTTTAGCGACGAAATACGGTCATAAGGTTTTGCGATTACCCCCTTATCATTGTCAGTATAACGCTATTGAAATGGTATGGGGGATAGCAAAAAACTTTTATGACTCAAATATCGTCCTAAAGGAATCGACAAATGAAGAGGAAGTCTTACAAACTTGGAAAGATGCCCTACAATTTATCACGCCAGAAATGTGGAGGAAATGCATTTCAAAAACTACTGAAATCATCCGGGAGGCATTTCAGGCCGAGCATGTCATTGACGATGTGAGACCTCTCATAATTTCAAATGCGGGTGACAGCAGTTCTGATGAGTCCAGTGGAGAAGAGGAAAGTGAAGAAGATGCTGCACGATTTTAAAAAATTTTAAATTATTTTTGTTATAATTTTTTTTTGTTATATCCATGTTGTTAATAATTATTATTAACAATGTGGCCAGAACTGTGTTTTACGCGAATTTTTCAAAATTTTTAAACCTGCCTTATTTTAATTTTTTTATTAATTCCAAAGCGTTGATAATACCTAGGTAATAGAAACAAAGCTATGTTTATAATAATTTATTCCCTTGTATTATTTTAAATTTTTAATTACTGATAATAATTGAAAATATAAACCAAACTATATTATGTTCATGTTAATTTATTTATCTAATAACTTGTATTATTTTCAATTTTGTATTACCGATAATAATTAACAATAATAAACAAAAATTATATGTTCAGGTTAATTTATTTATTTATTCACTTGGGTTATTTTCATTTTTTAACTAACAAGGCTTTGATTATTAAAAGTATCATTTTTCAATTTTTTTTTGCAATTAATTCAAAATGATTCAATTATTTTATAAATTGAACCAGTTATAATTTCCAATAAAACTACATTACATATTTTTATATTTCTCGAATGAAAAGAAACTGTTTGAGTACTTCTGCACGCCAAAAGTATGTTTACAAATATTCACCAGTTTATGGTATACTCCCCACTGCTAGGCTATTACTACTGCCTTTGTACCTTCTTAATACGAAAGGCGACTTCTTATTTTGAATCTACTATATCGAGTCGAGATCGGAGATGATAGAGTCGACGTGACGTAAGTCGACCGGTTTGGTATTCCCTAACGTAATCGAGATCGAAATCGAAAGCAAAAACCGAAGCCATGCGATCGAAATCTACTCGATAGCCAAAATGTGGTCGACGTCGTCGCGAAGCAATCGAAATTGACATCAGACATGCGCAGATCATCATGGAAGTGTAGTTCACGAAGGTCAAATTTGCGGAATATTTTAATTATAAATTTACGAGATTGTAATGTTCCTCATTAAAAACTCATTTAATACTTAATCATATAGTACATAGGTATATAAACAACGGAAAACGAGAGAAAAACGTTTAATCTACAATAGAACCTACTATACTGAAGTTTCAGAATAGTAGGCACTAAGTTCTTAGAAATATTACGGACTTAAAGTAAACACATTGTTGCCAGCTTTTAATTCTTGGTGTTTTATCATTTTGTATTTTTATCATTCACATGCAGGTAAATGGTTGTAGGATAAAAAATACTGTGTTTTATTTGTTGAGTAATTTTTCTGCTATAATAATTTCACAACATCGATATTTAATAGCAAAAGATGTAGAATTTCAATGAGGTTCGGTCCCTTAAAATATAATATATGGCAACATTACAGCAGTGTCAACAAGTACAAAGGATAAGCAGATCCAACTTGTAAGGTAAAGTAAGATGGATATATATCGAGCATGCTGCCAGTCCGTCCAAGGCAGCTCCGTATTCAGTGGCGTATCGTTCATGCTATTTTCGTGAGGGGCTGCAATATAACATTTATCGCTCCTTTAAATCCTTAATATTTTATTTTTATGTTTATATTTGCTGAATTATTGAAGCATCACAAAAATTAAAAAACGCATGAAAATGAATGAAAAAGAATTCGCGGCAGTGGAATAACCTGAACAAAAAGAAAAGTTGTTTGTTTTGGGCTGTTATTGGATGTCGATCGGGACTTGTATATTTTTCTCTTTCTGTTTTCTGGTTGTCAGAAAAGAAAAATTAATATTACCGGGGGAAGAAGATTCTCGACTCTCGGGAACAACAAAATTTTGAATATTTCATATTGTTCATAGACAATCTGTGAAGTAATTAAGAAATACAAGCTAGAAAAAATCAATATCTTACTAATTTGTTAATAATTAGTTATTAGTTAATTATTTGGTAAAATAATAATACAATAATGATTCCTGTTTTGGGAATGAACTGAGTTCCAGGATACAGAAAAAGTTTAACTATAAGAAATTTACGGAATTACCATCCCGGAAAAACCCATACCCGGTCGACAATAAAGTGCATAATTAGTGGGGATAGCTTGGTTGCTTTAAGGGTCGCTCATCAGATTTCCTGTCTGAATCTTATTTCTCAGTTCTCACTGTGGTGTAAACGGGAAAGAAGCAAGCTTCTTTGAGTGCCGAAGTGAAATACTGTTTAAATTTAAAGTTGTGAGCAATATGGAAGGCGAGAGCAGCCAAAGTAAACGTCGTCGTACGAATTTATCTACAGGAGAAAAAACTATTATATACAACGTGTATTGTGGACTCCGTGAAAGGAATCAAAGTATGTTGGTAAACGATGTAGTTGCTTTGTGTAGTGATTTAACCAAAGTGTCAACTAGGAGTGCACACCGAATCTTGAAAACTTTCAAAGAGTCCAAAGGCGGAACAGAAAAGGTAGCTGAAAATATTGAAACAAGGGGGAGAAAACGCATTGACATTGATGATGACATAAAATACGCCGTTCGGAGAAAATTTCATTCGTTCTTTTTCCGAAATGAAATTCCAACATTAAAAGCAATCGCTGCCGAAATCAATTCGGATGACGCAATGCCGAAAATATCGCGACGTGTCTTATTGCGGACATTAAGACAAATGAACATAAGGCATATGAAAAGGCAGAGAAAAAGTCTTCTTATAGAAAGAGAAGAAATAATTTTGTGGCGGAGAAATTATTTACAAAAAATTCGAGAGTATCGTCGTGAAGGGAAGAAAATATATTTCTTAGACGAAACTTGGCTGAATCAAGGTCATACTGTTTCGAAAATTTGGCAAGATTTGGAAATAACAAGCCGTCGACAAGCTTTTTTTGAAGGTTTTTCCACAGGACTAAAAGCGCCAGCGGGCAAGGGGCGGAGGCTCATAATAACTCACATAGGTAGTGATTCGGGTTTTTTGGAAAACGGATTGCTACTTTTCGAATCGAAGAAAACTAGTGACTACCATGAGGAAATGGATGCGGAAAAATTCGAAAACTGGTTTTTAAAAATTTTACCAAGCCTTGAGCCAAATTCGGTCGTGGTAATGGACAATGCTTCCTACCATAGTCGACGATTGGAGCCATCGCCAACAACTGCATGGCGAAAAGGTGACATCATTAACTGGCTGGCTCAAAGAAATATACCATTTGATGACAACATGTTAAAAGTGCAACTATTAAACATCGCAAGGGCACAAATACCTCATTTTAAGAGATATGCTGTCGACGAATTGGCTCGCGAGTGCAACATCATTGTACACCGCCTCCCTCCTTACCACTGTGAACTGAATCCTATAGAACTTATTTGGGCTCAAAGAAAAAACCAAGTGGCGAAACAAAACGTGACCTTCAAGATGGATGAAGTGAAACGCCTGCTAGCTACTGCAATAGGAGATGTGACGGCTGAAACATGGAGAAACTGCATCCGACATACTACAAAAGAAGAAGACAGAATGTGGGATCTAGACACAATAGTTGATGTTTCGGTTGAGCCATTAATTATCAACTTGAACGATAACGGTGATCGGGATAGTTGTCCATCATCCGACGATTTTTCTTCTGACGATGACTAAGGTACTATTTTTTTCCTATTTTCTTTGCTATTTTTATTTTTGCTATATGCTATATTATTTACTATATGCTATATTATTTGGAAGTTTACAATTATATTTCTCAATAAATTCATTATTGTCTGAACCTATTTTGATATTTTGCGTCCGCCACTGAATGCTCCAACTGAGCGCTTATACGTCACGACCACTTCCGAGAACTTAGTGCCTACTATTCTGAAACTTCAGTATAAAATTATTAATGCCCTCTGTGTTTTGCACAACATTCTTGTTGCAAACAATATAGTAGAGATGGAAGTTGATCCAGCCATAGAGCTAGATGACGATCAGCCAGACAACAATCCAGGTCAGTTTATTGCTACTAATATTAAATTTAAAAACTAATTATTGCTTTCGTTACAGAGCCGCCACAAGGAGATGTATTAGCTCTAGGCAGACGAATTAGATCCCAGTTAATTCGCAACCATTTCACAGAGGTTGCTGCCTGAACCCTTTTTCTTTTCAATTGGTAAATATGTACACAACTTATAATAAAATAAACTTTATTGCAAACAGGACTTAATAATATTGTAATGTAATATGATAAGTACAATAATAAATTTTTTGTTTATTCTCCCGCAACTATGTATTTCTTAAATTATTAGTAAAACAGTAATTAATAATCAACCGTTTGGGGAATATTGAAGATCAAACATTTTAGGACATGCAGAGAAAATTTAATTTAAAAAAAAAACTAAAATTGTTTGTCATTAAAAAATTAAATTGAGCTTTGAAATACTCGAAATGATTACTTTATTATTTCAAATTATAATTGATAAAATATTAAATTAAACTTGAGCAGCTAAATTAATAAACTTTTATTTGTTATCTTTTTGAAAACATAATATGTTATGAGATTGTTAAATTACAAGGTTCACTTGTATCAAAAATAAAGCAGTTAAAAACTGTTTCATCATCAAGCAATGGGGAAAAGATTCATAATGGTCAATGCAGGTTCAAAAGACGGATTTCTCGAAGAAGCAGAAAGAATACTGGAGGCCAAAAATAATAGAATGGACTACCATCATAATATGGATGCAGATTTTTTTGAGGAGTGGTTTAAAGAAGCTATTTTAAAGCGACTGGAAGAGCCGAGTATAATAGTACTAGATAATGCCTCATATCATTCACGGAAAATTCCTCATCCTACGACAAACTGGAGCAAACCAAAAATTTTTGAGTCGATGAGAAGTAGAAACATTCAGTTTGAGGAGACCATGCTCAAGCCAACCTGGTCCAGATTGCATCAAAACATAAATTGGAAAACAGTTACATCATCGACCATTTGATCACAAAATACTGCGTCTCTCTCCATATATTTTTAATCCAATTGAGATGATATGGGGCATAACCAAATCTCACTATGATAAAAACATCGGGAAGCATTGATATTCCAGGGAAGGTGGTAATTAATACCTGGAAGGAAGCTCTTGGTCATATCACTCCGACAATGTGGTCAAAGGCGGTGGAGCATTGTAACAAAATAATTCTGGATTATTTTGAGAGCGAGAAAGTGATCGATTATTTATTAAACGTAATTGATCATATTGATGACACCGTCCACGTGTTTGGGAGGCAGGCAGAATGATCTAATTTTTTATATCCGCGGCGGTTAGTCGTGTTTTTGGCTTGAGAGAGACTTTTAATTTATATTATTTGCAGTTTGATTCCTTTGATAATAATTTTATTCTAAAATTTTAAATTAAAATTTTATTCTCAAACAACCGCACCTTACACTATTATATTTATTTAACAGTCTAATTAGGCATCATATAATCACATCTTGGAATTATTTGCTCGATACATGTTTAAATTGGTCTTCTAAACGCAATTCAGTCCCCCAATGCGTGAGTCTACATTAACAGCAACAGAAGGAGGATCTGAAACGCTCAGTGCATCAGATTTATCTGCGACACTCACAGCCTCGGAGATCTCAGGATCAGACTGTCAGCATGCCAGCTTGCTGTCATTAAGTCTGACAACCTCTGACAAAGACAATTCTTTGAGTGCAAAATTGAGAAAACCCGGAAAATCAGGAGGATCACGGTTTCGAAAAAGTTGTTTATTAATTTTAAGTATAAAAAATATAATATTTAAGTTTAAGTATATTAAAAATTAAAATGTTAAAAAAGTTACCTTTTTAGAAAGTATTATCTAGGTGATATCTCCAGCGAGGACTTTTCCACGCCGAGGAAGAAAGTATTCTACAACAAATGTACCTACACCCGGCTACCAGAATGATGCGGATACACATTAACTGGGCTAAGGAAAAAATGAGAGTGAAGATCGCCACACAAACTCTCAGTAACAGAGATAATAATACCACATTATGCTTCTGAATACAGGTGAAACTTGCAAAAACAAGTGGAAAAGCCTGAGGGATGGGTTTCAGTGATGCGCAAGAAATTCCACAAAAAGTGGACAAGCGGCAACGGCTATAAGAAAGTGGCGGTTCTGGGACAATATGTCCTTTCTTCTCCCACATACTAGAGGTCGACAGTAAGTATATTAATATCGTAATATGGAAGCTGAACCATGAGACAAACTAACTGAAATCGTAAATGTATCGAGTATTGACAAGCAATAATGTGTATTTTTCATTTTAGGCAGCACTCTAATATCACTAGAGAGGACGATGAAGCAACCCAAATTCATTCCCAGGACCGTCATGAAGACGACACATCAGAAATTGACAGTATTTCAGTTGACACTGATATTCAACATGAGTCTGACAGTCCAGTATTTGAGCTTCGCTACGAGACTTCAAGCCCCAGCGGAGCATCATTGTCACCACCTACGGCTTCTAGGTCTACGTCTGCTTCTCCAATCATCCCAACACAGAAACACAAGCGGAGTTCCTTGGACTGTATCAATAAAACAAATCCATCAGAGACAGTACCACAATTGCTCACGGAATATATGGAGGAAAAGAAGTGTAAAGCTTCTGAGAGGAAAGAAAGCTCGGAAAAAGAACGCCGACACATTATTCGATTTTTTATGAACATGACGAGGACTGTGAAAGCTTTTCCACCGCACATCCAAGTTCAAATCAAAGGTGAAGTATTCTATCGTAATACTTTAGTATTCACAAGCAATAATCCGAAGAAAGCATCTTACTGATTAAGAAAAAGCAATGATCTGCAACGTGTATGAGGGACTTCGAAAACGCGACCCTAATATTTCGAAAGTGGACGCAGTGACAACTTGCAGTTTTTTTAACCAAAGTCAACCAGTCAAGTATTTATAGGTGTTAGAAAAAAAGAGATTCTGGACTCGTATGCATAGCTGCTCCCAAGGAAGAAGTTACGGGACGTAACAAGATTATCATAGACGACGACACACGATACGCTATACACCGAATCGTACATTCTTTTTTTTCCGCAATGAAATACCGAATTAAAAAAAAAATCAGCGGCTATCATGGTTGATGATACTCTGCCGAAGATTTCGCGGCAAGTTTTGCTGCGGACATTACGAGATATGAATTTTCGTTACCTGAAAAGGAATCGGAGAAGCGTGCTCATTGAAAAATCCGAAATTCTAATCTGGCGCAGAAAGTATTTAGAAAAAGTGCGACAATTCAGAAGAGAGGGTAAGCGAATTTACTGGATGGATGATACATGGCTAAATGAAGCAGGCCATGAGGTGAAGAAAGTTTGACAAGATTTGTCAATAACCAGTAGTCGACAGGCTTTTTTAAAGCTTCTGAGAGGAAAGAAAAAACGGAAAAAGAACGCGGCCGACACATTATTCGATTTTTTTATGAACATAGCGAGGGCTGTGAAAAGTTTTCCACCGCACATCCCAGTTCAAATTAAAGGTGACGTATTATAACGTAATACTTTAGTATTCACAAGCAATAATGTGTATGTTTCATTTGAGGCAGCATTCAAATGTCACAGTAGAGGACGATGAAGGGACCCAAATTGATTGCCAGGACCGTCAAATGGACCGTGAAGACGACAACTCTGAATTTGGCGTTGATAAGAAACCAGAGTCTGACAGTTCAGTTTTCGAACTTCGGTTAGATACTTCAAGCCCCTCCGGAACATCCCTATCACCACCCACGGCTTCGACGTCAGCTTCTCCAACTATACCAAGAAAGAAGACCAAGCGGAGTTCCTTGAGCAGTGTCAATAAAGCAAATCCCTCGGAAACACTACCGCACCTGCTCAAGGAATATATGGAGGAGAAGAAGCGGAAAGCTTCGGAGAAAAAAGAGAAAGCGGAGAAAGTGCCAGACACATGACAGATTTTTTTTTGAACATGGCGCAGACCGTCAAAACCTTCCCACTGCCCGTCCAAGGTGAAATAAAAGGCGAAGTGTGGTAAAAGGTGAAAAAAATCTTGTTGTTTTTTTTTTAGATTAGATTCTGATAATGAACAACCCGCAAATTACGATAATATCAACTTTTGCTTCGAAAATTACGAAACAAATGTCGAATATAACGAAGAAAGCACTATCAATAGAAATAGTTTGACAGTGGAAGCCAAAGAAATTGTTTTAAATGTTTTTAGAATATTTAAGACAGAAAACGAGGAAGTCCCTAGTAGTTATTTAATAGCAAGCACCTCACATTTAACCGGCGTGCATGTGTAAAACAGTAGTTTGGGGTTTGGTGAGAAAAGATTATTGTATGTCGGTGACCAGGATCAACACATGATTCCCAGATATTCCGAAATTCAAGATTGGGAACTGTTTTTGAAAGGGGAACTTATGAGATTAGGTAACGATCTTTGATTAGGTAACGAAATTCGGTTGAAAGGTGTTTTGGAGTTTTGGGGGAAAAGACGATTCCCAATTTTAGCATTAAGAATTCGTTTACAATTCGACAAAGTGGAGGCAATAGTTGTGGCAACTACATAATATTGCTTTTAATATTGACGATCTGGTACCACTGTAAATGTAGAAGCAGAAGAAGCTGTTAACTTTGTTGCACATGTGCAGTTATCAACGAAAATAATAATCGTGGAGGTGTAAATAACATTGTAAGAAATTCACTAATAACTGAGTACTTCGAAAATTTATTGTAAATATAATGTACCTATTTTGTAAGTGTTCATAATATGTTTTGCATACTTTAAAACTCTCAATGCATCAATAAAATGTCTCAAGGTAACTATAAAATCGGGAGTTACATTTTAAACAATAAAAAATTTTGTTATATAAACGTACAAAACGTCAACACGCCATTATGCCACTAACAGTACCATGTACTGCCTGTACATATGTACATATATATAATTATTAATCACTTTGTTTATTACAAACAATGACACATCTATTTCAACTCAATTAAGGGACTTCCCAAGTCATTAGAAGATCCAGACAGGGTCGCCGTCGCGTATATCTTTATGCCACATGCACGGCGTGCAAAACATCAACGCCTCATTAATAACAACACCATGTGCTGTCTGTACGGATGTACACTTATATAATTTATTAATCACTGTGTTTATTACAATGACACATCTATTTCAACTCAATTAAGGGACTTCTCAAGTCATTAGAAGATCCAGACAGGGTCGCCGTCGCGTATATCTTTATGCCACATGAACGACGTGCAAAACATCAACGCCTCATTAATAACAACACCATGTGCTGTCTGTACAGATGTACACTTATATAATTTATTAATCCACTGTATTTATTACAATGACACATCTATTTCCACTCAATTAAGATACTTCTCCTCAGGTCATTAGATTAGATCAAGAGGGGCCGTCGTCGTACTCAAAAAATCCTGCGTGTTTAAAGACCAGTCATCCACGAATACTTAACGCTATTGTTTCTTACTAGTACACTTTGAAATCATAAATTGTTGAATATGTACTTAAATGAATGTGTTCAAATATTTGTCAGTAATGCTACCAAACGTGCCAAAAAATTTCTGTTTGGGTAATCCTTGTATTTCCGTTTATTTCTGATTTGCCAACTTACCAAACTGGGTAAGTTGGTAAGTCCAACTCGTAAGTTGGTAAGTTCGACGAATAAAACGTAACAGACCATTAACAGCACAATGTACTGCTGCCGTTACACAAATAATTTATTGCTGTGTTTATTACAAAAAATTGTACACCTACTTCGGCTCAATTAAGGGATTATTCGTCAAGAAGAGCACAACGTGTCATTAAATTAGAAAATAAAGAGAAGGCCATCGTTGTGCTAGAAAAATCATACGTGTTTCAAAGACCAGTTATCCACAAGTACTTTCCACTATTTTGGAGCCAGCTGATTTTTTTCAAAATGTTCCAAAAATTGCTTAGTTAGTTGTTACGAAGGAGTGGATACAATAATAAAATATAGAAATAAGATTTTTGTACGAAACATTTAAAAGTTGCCGTTCTTAGTTCGATCAGTACAGATCAGATTATTGTGTCCTGCGAAAGTATTTTGTCGAAGAAGCGTGGAAAGTGTGAAAAAAAGTCATAGGTGCCTATAGTTAATGCACTTATTTAATTAATTGTGATGGTATGGTAAAAATGGTCTTACAGGACTTTGTATGCGGAACGCCTTTGGATGCCATAGCTATGGTGGACTACTACTAAGAGATGCCTCCAGAGGAACATCAATGGAAAAAAAAAGTCGGGACTGTCGTGGTACCAAAAGCCTTCACACTTCGGTTCTTTTTTCACACGAAGTCACCAAACCATCTCACAGATCATAATTCTGATGCAATGCTGAGCCAGGGATTAGCTTCAACGGGAGGGAGGTCTGCGAGCAGTATCCAAAGTCATTGATCATTATCTCGGGTGATATGAGTCTGGTATGACGAGATACAGGAAGCAAAGATGGTGGAAATAGATGAATCAAAGTTTTTCCACCGAAAGTACCACAAAGGCTTGTGGCGAGAGGGACATTGGGTTTTCAGGCGAAAGTTTTGGAGATTGACGAGTCGAAGTTTTTTAACCGTAATAACAACAGCGGACAATTGGGATTTCGGTAGTAATCCCACCTGATCCAAAGAAAGGAGGAATTCCTGAGGCAATCACTGATAAGAGGGAAAAAATACTGGTGAGGATCGGAGAAGTGTCTTCGAAACTATATAGTTGGTATAAAAACAATCAAGTGTGATGTATGTATTCAACAGACACAATTTTAATTTAATTTTTGCTGTATGAACAGTCATCGTCCCGCTATGCAGTTCTTTTATTTTATTCACTTGTCCAGCGTACTTTACATATTCGTGACCAAGCACGAAGCTTTCTCTTGGTGGTTAGTCTTACCCCAGTAAAGATTAAGTTCGTCGATTAACTATTAATTGTATCCTTGATGATCTTGAATAATGTCTGCACTATGCAGTGTGTGCCAATGAACAACACGCCAATAGCAGTACCATGTACTGCCTGTACATCTGTACACCAATGTAATTATTACCGTGTTTATTATAAACAATAGCACACCTATTTCCGCTCATTCAAGGGACTTTTCGTCAAGAATGAGTAAAATAACATGTTATTAGGATAGAAAATCAAGAGAAGGCCACCGTCGTGTTCGAAAAATCGTACGTGTTTCAAACACCAGTTATCCAGAAGTACTTATGGTGCCAGCAGATTTTCTTCAAAATGTTCCAAAAAATGTTTAGCTAGTTGTTACCAAGGAGTGTTTATAAGATAATAATAAGATATAGAAATAAATAGTTTGAAAATTCCTTGTATTCGGGAAAACACAATTATTATTATTATTCGCAGTTATGGATTTGCCAACTCGTTTAGGAAAGCATTTATCGCATCAGTCTGAAGAAATAATTATAAAAGTGCTGCCATATTTTGAAGCAGAAAACAAAATAGGAGTATTCTTGAAAATCTTGCAGCACCTTCTAGAAGAATGGCTCAAGCAACTGGAATATCTGAGAGAACGTTAAGAACCATTCTACACGCAGCAAGGAACGTTCCAAGCGGAATAGAAAATTTCCTCAAACAAGAGACGTTGATCCCAACATCCAACATGAAATCAGAAATGTCATTTATGATATGTGCATGAGGAAAGAACATATTACCTTGAGCATTCTAAAGGAAAAGTTGGCGGAAAAGAAAATACTCCACAAGTATTTCAAGTTTGAGGAGACTCCTACATCATATTGATTTTAAATATAAGAAAGTGGACAATAGACGGGCTTTATGTGAAAAAGGTCATATAGCTCTTCTAAGAATAGACTTTTGAAAACCTACCAAAAATTCCTCTCTGGTGAATCTCAGTATTTGCAAATGATGTTTTTGGACGAGACGTGGATTTTTCAGAGAGGTGAAAATAAAAGGCAATGGTGTAATCCTAGTCCAAAAAGTGTCAAGCAAAGTAATTATTCATCAAAAGGGAAAAGATTTATAGTTATTCATGCTGGCACTAATCAAGGCTTCGTAGATCGCATCGTCGTCAAATACTAGTGATTGACATTACGCTATGTTGAACCACCAGTTTTTTGTAGATTGGCTACAGAATTTAGTTTGTTTATTGGAAGTTCCATTGATTATTGTAATGGATAACGCGTCTTAAGGTCATAATTCAAGGATTGTTGAGAAGCATCCCACTTCATCTTGGACAAAGGGGCAAATAATATCTTGGCTTAAACAAACCGCATAGAATTCAACAGAGAAAGTTTTAAGCGAGAATTGCTTGCGCTGGCTAATAATTATCGCATAAACAAGAAGTATGCCGCAGAAGAGACTGCCGAAAAACATGGCCATAAGATTCTTCGTTTACCTCCTTACCATTGCCAATTTAACCCTATCGAATTAGTTTGGGGAACTTGCAAAAAATTACTATGACACACACATAGGACTTTCCGGGTACAATGAAGAAGCAGTTTTGTCTCTTTGGAACCAGGTCCCTCCAGAAATATGGAACAGCTGATAAAATCACACAAAAGAAATAATAAAAAATTGAGGAAACAGAGAAGTTATCTTGGACGATATTGAGCCAATTATAATTACCCAGATGATGGCGAGTCTTCTTATTAAGAATATAGCAATTAATCTCACAATAATAGCAAAAATAGCAAATAATAACACAACATTATAATTATTATTTTAAAAAAGTCTAAAATATTGCAGAGTTCATTTCTGCTCCAAATCTAAAAAGATTATAAAAAAAGTGTATGAGTCATTCATCGAATACGGTGAAATGCATCCCCTTGATATGACGACAAAATTCACTGGTGTAAACTGAAGTTTCAGAATAGTAGTAGGCACTAAGTTCTTAGAAATATTACGGACTTAAAGTAAACACATTGTTGCCAGCTTTTAATTCTTGGTGTTTTCTCATTTTGTATTTTTATCATTCACATGCAGGTAAATGGTTGTAGGATAAAAAATACTGTGTTTTATTTGTTGAGTAATTTTTCTGCTATAATAATTTCACAACATCGATATTTAATAGCAAAAGATGTAGAATTTCAATGAGGTTCGGTCCCTTAAAATATAATATATGGCAACATTACAGCAGTGTCAACAAGTACAAAGGATAAGCAGATCCAACTTGCAGTAAGGTAAAGTAAGATGGATATATATCGAGCATGCTGCCAGTCCGTCCAAGGCAGCTCCGTATTCAGTGGCGTATCGTTCATGCTATTTTCGTGAGGGGCTGCAATATAACATTTATCGCTCCTTTAAATCCTTAATATTTTATTTTTATGTTTATATTTGCTGAATTATTGAAGCATCACAAAAATTAAAAAACGCATGAAAATGAATGAAAAAGAATTCGCGGCAGTGGAATAACCTGAACAAAAAGAAAAGTTGTTTGTTTTGGGCTATTATTGGATGTCGATCGGGACTTGTATATTTTTCTCTTTCTGTTTTCTGGTTGTCAGAAAAGAAAAATTAATATTACCGGGGGAAGAAGATTCTCGACTCTCGGGAACAACAAAATTTTGAATATTTCATATTGTTCATAGACAATCTGTGAAGTAATTAAGAAATAAAAGCTAGAAAAAATCAATATCTTACTAATTTGTTAATAATTAGTTATTAGTTAATTATTTGGTAAAATAATAATACAATAATGATTCCTGTTTTGGGAATGAACTGAGTTCCAGGATACAGAAAAAGTTTAACTATAAGAAATTTACGGAATTACCATCCCGGAAAAACCCATACCCGGTCGACAATAAAGTGCATAATTAGTGGGGATAGCTTGGTTGCTTTAAGGGTCGCTCATCAGATTTCCTGTCTGAATCTTATTTCTAAGTTCTCACTGTGGTGTAAACGGGAAAGAAGCAAGCTTCTTTGAGTGCCGAAGTGAAATACTGTTTAAATTTAAAGTTGTGAGCAATATGGAAGGCGAGAGCAGCCAAAGTAAACGTCGTCGTACGAATTTATCTACAGGAGAAAAAACTATTATATACAACGTGTATTGTGGACTCCGTGAAAGGAATCAAAGTATGTTGGTAAACGATGTAGTTGCTTTGTGTAGTGATTTAACCAAAGTGTCAACTAGGAGTGTACACCGAATCTTGAAAACTTTCAAAGAGTCCAAAGGCGGAACAGAAAAGGTAGCTGAAAATATTGAAACAAGGGGGAGAAAACGCATTGACATTGATGATGACATAAAATACGCCGTTCGGAGAAAATTTCATTAGTTCTTTTTCCGAAATGAAATTCCAACATTAAAAGCAATCGCTGCCGAAATCAATTCGGATGACGCAATGCCGAAAATATCGCGACGTGTCTTATTGCGGACATTAAGACAAATGAACATAAGGCATATGAAAAGGCAGAGAAAAAGTCTTCTTATAGAAAGAGAAGAAATAATTTTGTGGCGGAGAAATTATTTACAAAAAATTCGAGAGTATCGTCGTGAAGGGAAGATAATATATTTCTTAGACGAAACTTGGCTGAATCAAGGTCATACTGTTTCGAAAATTTGGCAAGATTTGGAAATAACAAGCCGTCGACAAGCTTTTTTTGAAGGTTTTTCCACAGGACTAAAAGCGCCAGCGGGCAAGGGGCGGAGGCTCATAATAACTCACATAGGTAGTGATTCGGGTTTTTTGGAAAACGGATTGCTACTTTTCGAATCGAAGAAAACTAGTGACTACCATGAGGAAATGGATGCGGAAAAATTCGAAAGCTGGTTTTTAAAAATTTTACCAAGCCTTGAGCCAAATTCGGTCGTGGTAATGGACAATGCTTCCTACCATAGTCGACGATTGGAGCCATCGCCAACAACTGCATGACGAAAAGGTGACATCATTAACTGGCTGGCTCAAAGAAATATACCATTTGATGACAACATGTTAAAAGTGCAACTATTAAACATCGCAAGGGCACAAATACCTCATTTTAAGAGATATGCTGTCGACGAATTGGCTCGCGAGTGCAACATCATTGTACACCGCCTCCCTCCTTACCACTGTGAACTGAATCCTATAGAACTTATTTGGGCTCAAATAAAAAACCAAGTGGCGAAACAAAACGTGACCTTCAAGATGGATGAAGTGAAACGCCTGCTAGCTACTGCAATAGGAGATGTGACGGCTGAAACATGGAGAAACTGCATCCGACATACTACAAAAGAAGAAGACAGAATGTGGAATCTAGACACAATAGTTGATGTTTCGGTTGAGCCATTAATTATCAACTTGAACGATAACGGTGATCGGGATAGTTGTCCATCATCCGACGATTTTTCTTCTGACGATGACTAAGGTACTATTTTTTTCCTATTTTCTTTGCTATTTTTATTTTTGCTATATGCTATATTATTTACTATATGCTATATTATTTGGAAGTTTACAATTATATTTCTCAATAAATTCATTATTGTCTGAACCTATTTTGATATTTTGCGTCCGCCACTGAATGCTCCAACTGAGCGCTTATACGTCACGACCACTTCCGAGAACTTAGTGCCTACTATTCTGAAACTTCAGTATAGCTAAAGCTACTGTACACAAAATTGTAAATACGCCAGACGAAAATTTCGAAAGAAAAATCCGGAAAACAATTGAAGGAAATATACACTCGAGTGATCAATGACAGAAAAATAGTATCTACACTGGATTTAATTAGGGAAAAGCTTCTACGACGAAAAATTGACAATATTTCTTGCAGTATAGAAGCATTGAAGCGCATTATTACGTCCATTGGTTTTACCTATAAAAACTAATAAAAAGCTCAAAAGACGCACTAAAATCATGGAAAGCCCTCGTCTAGTAAAGGCTAGAATTGAATATATATCAAAAATAAGGAAATACCGATAAGAAAACAGACCAATTATTTATACAGACGAAACTTGGTATGATACTCATGGACGTCATTACCAGGGGGTGGGATGATGGCAGTAAATTTTGCTGTAAGACACTCCGCACAACCGTGAAAAAAAATCAGAACTTTTTGAGAACTGATTCGAAAATATTCTTATACCAAATATACCACCAAACTCTGTGGTTGTGATAGACAATGCCCCATATCACTCTCGGCAAGAAATAAAAGAGCCAACAAAAAGCTCCAAGAAAGAAGATATGATTCGATTTTTGACTTACCATAAAGTAGCATTGCCTGAAGGCAAATGCACAAAATCGCAATTACTCGAGTGTACATCGGAGAACAAAATAGATGTCAATAAAACATACGTTATTGGTTTTGGAACTCCCCAAAATGCAGACGCTGCGCAAACATGGGTCAATAAAGAAATGACTCATCTTATTGATAAAAAAAACATTGATCGAAATCAACGCAGAACTACATGATTTACAGAAGAATTACAGTTTTATTCCACAATCAATTTTGAAATTAGAAACCAAATCTATGTCTCTTGTGGAGTCAGTTGCGATAATTAAAGATTTTTCTGGAAAATGTACCAATGTTCCAGGCAATATTGGAAAAAAAATATCAGCGAAATTGGGAGACATTAAGTATAGTAGCTATTTTATATTATATGAACTTCACGCATATGCATAAATTTTTTTGCATATTTTGAGCTATTATTTAAAAATACTTGCATATTTTGGTAAAAAAAATTGCATATATATGCGCATATAACTTCAGTTTAGGCTTGCATATATTCCGCGCTCTAGTAATGTACTTAAGTCTTCTGGGAAAAATAGCGACGGTGGAATTTTCAGTGATTCGGCAATGGGTGTATCTCTAAGCAATTCAACATTTGGTATGCCAAAGGAGAAACCGATAACTGAAGGAGGGGAACCTCTCCCATATGTTGTCGTAGATACCTTATTTATTTGTTCTTCCCAATTTTCTCTGATGCATTTGTGATTGTGATCAATGTGTTATAATGCCAATCGCTTGCGTATGACCTTTTGATTACGCAGGCGAATTTATGTGTACTACTGCGGTTTGTTCTTTGTTTGTGAATTATTTTATAGTCAATGATTGTTGAATTTAATGGTACAATAAAGATATTTATTATTATTATTATTATTATTATTATTATAGATGACGAAGCATTTCCTGCAAAGACTCACTAAGGCTTTTTCCAGGACGTGAACTTTATCCTAATAAAAGAATATTCAACTACAGACTTTCCAGAGCTCGTAGAGTTTCTGAGAATGCTTTTGGAATTTTATGCCAGGCTATTGTTTTGAATTTGGCAGACAACAATCCAGAAATAAGTATTCGTGAGATCCACAATGAAACAGGCCCGAGTCGTGGAACCGTTCACAGAATTTTATCCAAACATAAATACCATCCCTAGCACATGGAATTGCATCAGGAGCTTCGTGGACAAGATTTCGAAAATCGCCTCCAATTTTGCCAATGGGCGCAAGAAAGACTTGCAGATGATCAAAATTTCTTTCGTTCTGTATTGTTCACAGACGAGTCATCATTTAAAAGCAATGGGCATGTTAATATCCATTATGCTCATTATTGGTCTCGATTGAATCCACATTGGATGAGGGAAGAGAGACTTCAGAATCATTGGTCGATTAATGTTTGGGGTGGAATAATAGACACAACTTTTTTGACGGTCATGTTAATGGATAGATATAAGCAAACTTTATGGAAAACCATCTCGATGAACTTTTAGAAGATGTCCCTTTGGCACTTGTTGGGAATTTATGGTTCCAACAAGACGGGGCACCACCGCATTACAGTCTGATAGCCAGAAACTATTTAAATGAACATTATGTCCAGCGTTGGAAAGATCGTGGGGTGGACCTGTTGCTTGGCCAGCCAGGAGCCCTGATTTGACACCGATGGACTTTTTTGTTTGGGGAACAAACTGTCAAGCATATGGTATATAGAACACCACCGACGACCCAACAAGACATGAAGATAAGAATTCAAAACGCATTTCAACAGTTAAATGTAAACAACTATGAGTATTTTCAAAGAAGGCTAGATTTTCAACATTTTAAAAGGTGCGAGAATTATGCAAAGTTGCTTATCTAAATTAGATAATATTAATATTATGTAAAATAAATTCCTAGTAATAAAGTTATTTTGCATTTTAGATGCGGTTAGGAGGTATCCTTTCTGACCGAAAAAAATACTAAGGATTAGTATAAAAATTAAAAACTGTAACGCTTTTTGTTGAAAAATATTTTTTCGTCTTTTATATTTTGGAATTTCCCAAATCGCGTGGCAGCTATTGACGGGAAGCATTGTGCCATATAAGCACCACAGAATAGCGGATCTTTTTTTTCCAATTATAAGAAGACTTATTCTATTGTTTTGTTAGCAATGGTCGATGCAGAATACAAATTTATTGCTGTAGATGTAGGCGCTTACGGAAAAATAGCGACAGTGGAATTTTCAGTGATTCGGCAATGGGTGTATCTTTAAGCAATTCAACATTTGGTATGCCAAAGGAGAAACAGATAAATGAAGGAGCGGAACCTCTCCCATATGTTGTCGTAGGTGACGAAGCATTTCCTGCAAAGACTCACTTACTAAGGCCTTTTCCAGGACGTGGACTTTCTCCTAATAAAAGAATATTCAACTACAGACTTTCCAGAGCTAATCGTATTATTCAGTATTAATTTATTCAGTATTAATTTCTGTAAAATTCAGATTTGTTTGTAAAATGGTTCACATCTCAATAAGTGTTACAAAATATACCAGAAAATAAATAGATCACCGAAGTGCACTAAAAAAATTGTTAGATATTTGGGTTTTTTTTTCGAAAAAAAGAAGAATAAAATTTAAATTTTATATGCATGTATCCAAGTCACTTCAAAAGCCAGGAGAGAGTCAACAGAGTTGTTGAAGAGTATCTTCAACCTGATGACAATGTGTAGGAAGAGTGTGAGATAGTGAAAATACTTGGCAGTTCAAGTAAGTTTTCAATTTCTGTATTGTAACCCTTTAATAAAATCTTTAATTTCTAGATGATTTTCACCATTTCAACCCTCGAAGAAACAACTTGCGCCGAGGATGTAGATGAGAGTGACAGAGCAGCGGTCGCCAAACGCAAAAGGAGGATGAGCGCAAAAAGAAAGTTCTCAACCACCGAGGAAGAATTGAGCTCGAATTCTGAAGCCATAACTTGACCAGCATTTCCGAAGAAAGTTTTTGGTAAATAAATTAATTATTCTCTATTTTGGTTTAGATACATTTTTTCATTTCTTGCAGCGTCTGAAGGACAAAAATTAGAATCCACATTATTCATGAGTATATTTTATTGATGAAACAGCTATCCAAAATGGACATGAGGTCTTACATACCCCCCTATTATTGCCAAAAACAAAGTTCGTAAAAACAATGCGAATCCTAAACGAGTTTTGAAATTATTTCGTTAAACTATATACCCGACATTGAACATCATTGGAAGACCTGTGTTTCTCAGGTCATGAAGATTGAAGAAACATACAATATTTTGCAATTATTGGCGGTGGGACCATACGGTCCGTTTTAATGAACATAATGAAATTTCTATTAAGCGACAAAGTCGCAAGAAACTAAAATTGGGCGGGACATAACGGAAAAAAGTCATTTAGAGCCACCCGGCTCATGAAAGTTATAAGAGGTGAGCAATTTCTTTTCTTACTGCTTATTTATTAAAATCGATTTCTTTTGTTTTTACTTGCAGAAGCTGTGTTTTTGCACTTTAGAGCCGGGAAGGCATTTTATAAAACCAATGGACTTGAATGATAAGCTTATTATAAGTTCCATGCAAGCATGGCTAAGACTGACTCCACAAAGATAATAATAAAAAAAATAGATCACCGAAGTGCACTAAAAAAATTGTTAGGTATTTGGTTTTTTTTTCGAAAAAAAATAATAAAATTTAAATTTTATATGCATGTATCCAAGTCACTTCAAAAGCCAGGAGAGAGTCAACAGAGTTGTTGAAGAGTATCTTCAACCTGATGACAATGTGTGGGAAGAGCGTGAGATAGTGAAAAAACTTGGCAGTTCAAGTAAGTTTTCAATTTCTGTATTGTAACCCTTTAATAAAATCTTTAATTTCTAGATGATTTTCACCATTTCAACCCTCGAAGAAACAACTTGCGCCGAGGATGTAGATGAGAGTGACAGAGCAGCGGTCGCCAAACGCAAAAGGAGGATGAGCGCAAAAAGAAAGTTCTCAACCACCGAGGAAGAATTGAGCTCGAATTCTGAAGCCATAACTTGACCAGCATTTCCGAAGAAAGTTATGACGGAAAATAAACATGCTCAAGTTTTTGGTAAATAAATTAATTATTCTCTATTTTGGTTTAGATACATTTTTTCATTTCTTGCAGCGTCTGAAGGACAAAAATTAGAATCCACATTATTCATGAGTATATTTTATTGATGAAACAGCTATCCAAAATGGACATGAGGTCTTACATACCCCCCTATTATTGCCAAAAACAAAGTTCGTAAAAACAATGCGAATCCTAAACGAGTCATGAAGATTGAAGAAACATACAATATTTTGCAATTATTGGCTGTGGGACCATACGGTCCGTTTTAATGAACATAATGAAATTTCTATTAAGCGACAAAGTTGCAAGAAACTACAATTGGGCGGGACATAACGGAAAAAAGCCATTTAGAGCCACCCGGCTCATGAAAGTTATAAGAGGTGAGCAATTTCTTTTCTTACTGGTCTTCCACTAATTAATAAGTTACAAGAATTGGGTGCTTTGCCTTCGGAAGGCTCGTATTTATGTCCTCGAGGTCACGTGCTGAGACTGCGCCGGGACAACACGTGTCTCGATTTGTTTAAGTGGGCGTGTGTGGCATCCGTGTGCGAAAAAAAAAGAGGCCGTGCAATTATAGCGTTTCTCTTAGGAAAAACACTTTCTTCGAAAAATCAAAATTATCTTTGCGGGATATATATGTGTTTTTGTTCTTCTGTGGTCCGGCAAATGTGAGCTACAGTTCATCCAATCACAATTGAGGATATCGTCGAAGACTGCAGTAGACTGATGCAGTAGAACGATAGGCTTATTATAAGTTCTATTCGAGCATGGTTAAGACTGGCTCCACAAAGATATTAAAAAAAAATAGATCAAAGGTGCACTAAAAAAATTGTTATTTTTTCGAAAAAAAAAGAAAAATATTTTTTTTAAGCCATTGTTTCTAAATGTTAGAAAAATCGACTTGCGATTATTGGCGGCGGGACCGTACGGTCCGTCGTCATGAACGTCTTGAGATTTGTAATTACCGACAAAGTCGCAAGAAACTATAATTGGGCGGGTCATAACGGAAAAAAGCCATTTAGAGCCACCCGGCTCATGAAAGTTATAAGAGGTGAGCAATTTCTTTTCTTACTGCTTATTTATTAAAATCGATTTCTTTTGTTTTTACTTGCAGAAGCTGTGTTTTTGCACTTTAGAGCCGGGAAGGCATTTTATAAAACCAATGGACTTGAATGATAAGCTTATTATAAGTTCCATGCAAGCATGGCTAAGACTGACTCCACAAAGATAATAATAAAAAAAAATAG
Source organism: Malachius bipustulatus (assembly GCA_910589415.1). Lineage (NCBI taxonomy): Eukaryota > Metazoa > Arthropoda > Insecta > Coleoptera > Melyridae > Malachius > Malachius bipustulatus. The sequence continues at coordinate 84,962,151 of OU342630.1, read as the reverse complement.
ATCACCGAAAAGCACTAACAAAATTGTTAGGTATTTGGTTTTTTTTTTCGAAAAAAAGAAGAATAATATTTAAATTTTATATGCATGTATCCAAGTCACTTCAAAAGCCAGGAGAGAGTCAACAGAGTTGTTGAAGAGTATCTTCAACCTGATGAAAATGTGTGGGAAGAGTGTGAGATAGTGAAAATACTTGGCAGTTCAAGTAAGTTTTCAATTTCTGTATTGTAACCCTTTAATAAAATCTTTAATTTCTAGATGATTTTCACCATTTCAACCCTCGAAGAAACAACTTGCGCCGAGGATGTAGATGAGAGTGACAGAGCAGCGGTCGCCAAACGCAAAAGGAGGATGAACGCAAAAAGAAAGTTCTCAACCACCGAGGAAGAATTGAGCTCGAAACTAGGAGTGTACACCGAATCTTGAAAACTTTCAAAGAGTCCAAAGGCGGAACAGAAAAGGTAGCTGAAAATATTGAAACAAGGGGGAGAAAACGCATTGACATTGATGATGACATAAAATACGCCGTTCGGAGAAAATTTCATTCGTTCTTTTTCCGAAATGAAATTCCAACATTAAAAGCAATCGCTGCCGAAATCAATTCGGATGACGCAATGCCGAAAATATCGCGACGTGTCTTATTGCGGACATTAAGACAAATGAACATAAGGCATATGAAAAGGCAGAGAAAAAGTCTTCTTATAGAAAGAGAAGAAATAATTTTGTGGCGGAGAAATTATTTACAAAAAATTCGAGAGTATCGTCGTGAAGGGAAGAAAATATATTTCTTAGACGAAACTTGGCTGAATCAAGGTCATACTGTTTCGAAAATTTGGCAAGATTTGGAAATAACAAGCCGTCGACAAGCTTTTTTTGAAGGTTTTTCCACAGGACTAAAAGCGCCAGCGGGCAAGGGGCGAAGGCTCATAATAACTCACATAGGTAGTGATTCGGGTTTTTTGGAAAACGGATTGCTACTTTTCGAATCGAAGAAAACTAGTGACTACCATGAGGAAATGGATGCGGAAAAATTCGAAAGCTGGTTTTTAAAAATTTTACCAAGCCTTGAGCCAAATTCGGTCGTGGTAATGGACAATGCTTCCTACCATAGTCGACGATTGGAGCCATCGCCAACAACTGCATGGCGAAAAGGTGACATCATTAACTGGCTGGCTCAAAGAAATATACCATTTGATGACAACATGTTAAAAGTGCAACTATTAAACATCGCAAGGGCACAAATACCTCATTTTAAGAGATATGCTGTCGACGAATTGGCTCGCGAGTGCAACATCATTGTACACCGCCTCCCTCCTTACCACTGTGAACTGAATCCTATAGAACTTATTTGGGCTCAAATAAAAAACCAAGTGGCGAAACAAAACGTGACCTTCAAGATGGATGAAGTGAAACGCCTGCTAGCTACTGCAATAGGAGATGTGACGGCTGAAACATGGAGAAACTGCATCCGACATACTACAAAAGAAGAAGACAGAATGTGGAATCTAGACACAATAGTTGATGTTTCGGTTGAGCCATTAATTATCAACTTGAACGATAACGGTGATCGGGATAGTTGTCCATCATCCGACGATTTTTCTTCTGACGATGACTAAGGTACTATTTTTTTCCTATTTTCTTTGCTATTTTAATTTTTGCTATATGCTATATTATTTACTATATGCTATATTATTTGGAAGTTTACAATTATATTTCTCAATAAATTCATTATTGTCTGAACCTATTTTGATATTTTGCGTCCGCCACTGAATGCTCCAACTGAGCGCTTATACGTCACGACCACTTCCGAGAACTTAGTGCCTACTATTCTGAAACTTCAGTATAGCTACTAAAGGTCTCGTATTATTTCTAAGAAAATAGTCTGGCAACATTGCAGCTGAAAAAACCTTTTTATTGCCGATTTCCATATATATCTGGCCGGTGAAGTAAAATTATTCCGAAATTTCTATTAACCGAAACTATAATTGGGCGGGACATACCTAACGGAAAAAAACCATTTAAAGCCACCCGGTTCATGAAAGTTATAAGAGGTGAGCAATCTCTCCTAAACCATTTTGTTTTTTTCCTTCAAAGTATAAATTTATGGAAAACATTTTGTCTCGCACAATGTTCACAACTTACTGCATTTGTCCGCTGATGCAAAGAAATTGGGCTCTTTAGACGACTACAGTGCTTTTCGATTTGAAAATTATATGTCTAGCATTAAAAAACACCTGCGGAAACGCGAAAGACCATTGCAGCAATTGATAAAAAGATATACAGAAATAAACCTCAATATGTCACACGATGAAAAAATCATTCATTCAATCTCTTATCACATAACACAAGAGAATTGTTGTTTATTAAAAAATGGTTTATGTGTCGAAATTGAAAAAATAGTTGATTGCGATGACTCAGACATATTCATTGAAGGAAGAATTATGAAAGAAACTGGAAGGTAATTTTTGTTACCTTGTGATTCTGCAGATTTGAGTATTAAAATTGTCTCAGTTGAAAATAATAATAAATATGGATGGTGGTCATTAAAAGAGGTACGATGTAAATTATGCAAAATACCGCTTGAAGGAGTAAAATTTGTAATAGTTCCACTAATTCATACAGACACATCAAGGTTTATTATTTCATACAAGATGGTTTTAGAAAAACAAACCAAGGAAGTAATTTTTAAACTAATTGAATTTATGGAAGATGAAGCCAAAAATGGTTTATCGATACCGTTGGAACGAGTGATGGAGAGAGTATGTAGTGCAGTGAACATATCAAAAAATACTTTCACCAAAATCAAAAAAGAAGGTAAAGAGGTAAAAAATGGAGAGAAGACTGCAGTTTCACCTGTGTCCAATGATATGGAAGATTTTTACTGCCTTCACATCCACGGATATTATAAAATATATAAGCAGTGTCCAACTTTAGAACGATTATTAGTTTCAATGAAAGAAGATGGGCTTCCTTTTAACGGTTCCAAGAAGTCACTAGGCAGATTGATAAATAAACCTGGTTTCAAGTGCGAAAAGTCTAGAAAACAGATTTTATTTTTTCTTTATTAAAGAGCTCTCAAATAATAGATTGTTGTGAGAAAACTCTTAGGAAATACTTGAAGACAATTGGATTTAGGTATAGAAAAATCGACAGACGACAATTTTTAACGGAGTCACCGAGAATCAAAAAATGGCGACACGAATATCTGAATAATATCCAAAAGTACAGAGATGAGAATCGAAAGATTTATTATCTTGACGAGACATATGGTATGATACCTACGATGTCGTGAGAAAAGGGTGGTCAGATAATTCTGAAAAGTGTGCTATGGACGTTCCTCCTTCACGTGGAAAGCGGATAATAATTTTGCATGCTGGTTCAGAAGATGGACGGGTTTCAGGTGCATTACTGCTCTCTGCTAAGAATATAAAAGATTCAAAGCTAGATTACCATGAAGATATGGCAGTAGCATTATTTGAAAATTGGTTCACTAGTTTTTTGAGTAAATTAGCACCAAACAGCGTAATCGTGTTGGATAATGCAAGCTACCATTCCCAGTTAGAAAAAAAATTCCAAACGCCGCTTCAAATAAAAGTGAAATACAAGAATGAATCATGAATCGTACCGCAAAAAAAAGTTGCTGGAAGTGCTGAATGACTTTTGAAAAAGAGTACAGGATTGACAACTTAGCTAAAAAATATGTCTAGGACATACTGTCTTAAGGTTACCGCCATATCACTGCGTTTTCATTATAGTATAACAGAGTTTATCTTTTTTTAGTAAGTATACTTATGCCTAAAATATGATTTCATTTATTAAGTTTAAACAGTTATTAATAATTATTATTATCATTATTTTGAATGCAAATATCACAGTTTCGATTTTTTGTCACTTGGGCCCTCGCTTGGGCCATTATTTAATTATTAGTCTTCAATTTTGATATTTCCGAAGGCAATGGATTCCGACGACGAACTAATAGTTTTAGCCTGAAGACCCCATATTTTAGTTATTTAAATGAATACAAATTTTAAAATTCGCACAGTCATAAATGGTGATGGGTCCTGTTTGTTAAGATAGGTACTTAACCGAATTCAGAATTTTAATCTCAGCCTACGAGTCAGCCTACTACGAATTGACAAATAGGGCCGATTCTCAATATTTTGTTTCGCGTTAGAGATATCGAAAAAAAGTTATCAGAAAAAGTTGTTCAGAATGTTTTTTATGCCCATATAGGTACCAATTTTCATGGCAAAATTAGCATTTTTAATTTTTTCAATATTTTGGTCTATAGTTCAAAACTTAGTGTATTTATTAATTTTATAACTAGTCTGCCATGGAAAAAAATCGAAATAATTCGGTTGTTTGGTGATAATGCGAATTAATTAAATAATTAATAATTAAATTAAAAATGCGAATTTTGGCATGAAAATCGGTAAATGGGCATAAAAAATATTCTGAACAACTTTTTCTAATAACTTTTTCGATATCTCTAACGCGAAACAAAATATTGAGAATCGGCCCTATTTGTCAATTCGTAGTAGGGTGTGCTGAAATTCTGAATTCGGTTAAGTATCTTAAAAAATAGGACCCATCACCACTTATGACTGTGCGAAATTTCAAATCTGTATTCATTTAAATAACTAAAATATGGGGGTGTCTTCATCTTAAATGCGACACCCTGTATAAAACGTCTCTTAAGGACAGGTCCTAATGCATTGCAACAATTTATAACAGAATATCTGAAACTAAATCTGTAATTTGTAACGATTTCAAATATTAGAATACTAAACAAAAACCACGTGAATTTTTCAAATTTTTCCATGAAAATAATCATCAGACTATCAAGCCAATAAACCAGGAATTGGAGGCATATTTTCAGGAATTAAGCCCATTATCGTCGATTGATGATTTGACAGTTTTACAAGAAACTTTATTAGAAGAAGAGAAATGCACCTTTTTTGTAAGTCGTAACTTTTGCACGAGAAAGTAAAATATTTGAGAGTTCATGTTTTGTAGATCAACAGGTTGAAACGAATAGGTGGGAGAGACTGGAAAGCATTTCTATAAAATATAATTAAAGATACCTACATTCACAATTGAAACTCATCTACCTAAAGTTTATCATAAATAATAGCATTGTGAATATTTGCGAAGCTTAAAAAAAATTACGTGTTGGTGTAGTTAACTGCACTCAGCACATGGCCAAAATGTCACTTAAAAATATGTTAAACCCAACCCAGATAACATTACATGACGACGAAATTTTAGACTTCACGAAATGGTCGAAAAGGAACAGTCGAATTAAACGATATTTTTATTAAAAAGAGCGAGGATCTATTTTTTAATTAAATTTAATAGATAATAGGTACAATAATAGGTAGCTATCGTCCTAACTCCTAATCAAAGGCTGATTTGCGGAAAAAATGTTACAAAATAAGGAATAAGGTTATACCATTTAAAAAATTACACCCCGTAATGAAAAATCAGATCAGAAGTATTTCCTGGCCCAAAGCATGGCTTTTGGGAGTTTTGGGCCAGGCCCAAAAATTAAGGTAAGTATACCAAATTAAATTCAAAGTCTGAACTAGATAAAAAAAATCTAACCTTTTGGATGAAGGCTTCACTTCTCTGCAATTTGGCTGCTCCACCGGCATCAGTCATCGTAAAGGTTGGCGGCAGGAAAATTCCACACAATAATTATATCACAATAACTAACCAAGAAATCTGAAGAATTTCGAATGAGTCCAGATTTTAAATTGACTTGTCGATTTCAATTTTGAGATACGATTTAATTAAAAACTCGGATTAGTTTTAACCGCGTACGCGAAGCTGCCGCTGCTACCCGACACCGAGAAGAGATGAGAGGACTACTAGGACTAGGAGAGCAGGAGAGGAGAGGAGACGTTAGGTTATGAAAGGTGCGTTAGGTAGCTACTAGATACCACCGGAGGAAACACGGACAACTGTAACTGTACCGTCACCGACCACTCGTCAAACTCAACTAAGCACGTGGTAATATTTTCAGGTGTACTTATACCTTTGGAAGGGTCATTATGGTATGCCATCTTAGCGACGTTGCCCAGTAGGTACAAAAATTATAGGATGTTCTAGGTTGTTCAGTTTCAGTTTAATTTCATAAATTTGTTTGAAAATTTGTAAACATGGCAGCGGTGTGTCTGCTGTTGTGTAGCCTAGCGATGCTGTAGCCTCTTGAGAGGACAGCAGGATGATTGGGAATTTAGTATTAGAGTGTTACCGAGAGACTGGAGAGCAGACAGGTCGTGTTGACCTACGCAGGGTGTTAATTTTTACATTTTGTGTTTAAACAGAAGCATTGTGTCATGAATTGTAAATTCATAAATTTGTGTTTTTTGGTGGATGAAGAATAAAGTTTTTGTTAAACATTAATGTCTGATTCCAATGGTCCTTCGAGAAATTAAATACTTAACAAGCAGCAAACATAACATAATTATTTGGTCCAATCGAGCCGTATTATTGAATTCAGCGAAACAGGGAAACAAGTGAACAATCAGCAGTGTCTCTCCAGCTCACGGGTAACAACATCAATTAACAAGAACAAGAACAATAACAATTATCAAGAACAATAATAATTATCATAATCAACAGCAACATTATTATCAAGAACATAAACAAATAAACAGCAGTATCAAGAAGAACATAAACAAATAAACAGCAGTATCAAGAAGAACATAAACAAATAGAGCAGTATCAAGAAGAACATAAACAAATAGAGCAGTATATCAAGAAGAACATAAACAAATAGATCAGAAAACGTCATTGGATCTGGTGAGTCCGTTCCTTTTATTTATCCTTGCTTCATTTAAGTACCTAAACCTTTTTACCTATAACAAATTCAAATTAAGTACTGTGTATTATTATCATTAAGTTAATAAAATCATTCAAATTTAATAACAATCAGGAATCAAGTGTCATTGCAGTCTTGTGTTAGTGATATAATTTATTCAAATAAATAAAAAATCAATCGAGAAACAAAACAAATAAACGGATCTGTCTTGAAAGGTTATTAATTCAATATTAAAATTTAAAAACATGGCAAATGAACAAAAATTAATCGAGTTACATTGTAAGAGAGGTGTAGTTAAAGGTTGTTTAACGAAGTTCGAAACTTATATAAACAATATCATACAGGTGAGTGAACAAAATGTTTTTGAAATCAAGACCCGACTTGCAAAGTTAGATAATCTTTGGAAAGATTTTAATGAAGTTCAGTTATCAATTGAAGTATTAACAGAAAACAGTGTAGTTGAAAACAAAGAAAGAGTGAGTTTTGAAGATAGATATTACGCAATTACTGCACATACAAGTAGATTATTGCATGCTTATGAAGTGAAGGCGGTGAATTTACAGGGAATATCGCAGCAAGCGTCGGGGCCGTCTGGCAACGTAGGTCAGCAGTCGAGTAGCAGCCAGATGCAGGTGTCCTCGTTAAATCAAACGGTTTCACGAGTAGAATTACCTAAATTACGTCTTCCTGAATTTCACGGACAGCTGGAAGAGTGGAATTCTTTTTCAGATACATTCACGAATTTAATTGACAAAAATGAAAGTTTATCAGGTATACAAAAATTTTTCTATCTTCAAGGTTGTCTTAAAAATGAAGCAGCTCAGGCAATTAAATCATTAGAAATTACAGATTCAAATTATGCTATAGCGTGGGATCTTTTGAAAAGTAGATATGATAACAAAAAGTTAACTATCCGAAAGCACATTAAAAATATTGTTGATATCAATCCTATAGCAAAACAGTCATCAATAAATTTAAGAATGTTTCTTGATGCATTTCAAAGAAACTTCAGGGCTTTAAAAAATTTAAAGGAACCTGTAGATCAGTGGAATTCAATTCTACTATTTATTTTAACATCGAAATTAGACTCTGTATCAAACAAAGAATGGGAAACAGAAACAAAAAATTATGAAAACACAACAGTCGACGACTTTATTAAATTCATTACAGAAAAATGTCAAGTACTTGAGATTACAGATAATAAGTCTTCTCAAGCTCCAATAAATGTAAAAAGGGTTCATACAAATTTAACCACAGCTCATGCAACAAATGAAAACAATTATTTTTCCAATACACATCGTTCATCAAACAGTAACAATCATTTTTCTAATACAGCTCATTCATCAAGAGGTATTGGCAACAACTATTTCTCTAACAAACCTGAAAATAGAGCATATCCATTTTATAGATGTTCACATTGTAATGGTGAGCATGGTATTTGGAATTGTGAAAAATTCTTGAAGTTATCAGTTCAAGGTAGAATAAATGTAATCAGGAATAATGGGGCTTGTTTGAACTGCCTAAGGAAGGGTCATTCGGCACAGGAATGCATGGGGAGAATATGTAGAATTTGTAACAAAAGGCACAATACATTGTTGCACTTGTATCAAAATCAATCGGGCTTTCAAGCAACACAGCAAGTAACAAATAACAATGTGCAGACCGCTGAGCAGTCTCACAGCAATTCAGGTTCAAATCAGGATGGCAAACAACTATCAAATAATAATGACAGGTCTTCAATTCAATCAAGTACAGTTGTGGCAAGTTCCTACGAAAATATAGGTCATCAAGTAGTTTTAGCAACTGCTATTGTACATATTCAGGATCAAAATGGTAAATTTCATTCTGCCAGAGCATTGCTAGACTCAGGATCACAATCAAATTTCATAACAGAAGATCTGTGCAACAAACTCAATTTGCAAAGGCAAAAGGTCAATATTCCTGTCTCTGGAATAAGCGAAAACATGATCAAGGTCAAGCATTTCACAAGGACAGTGATTCAATCACGAGTTAATTCATTTTCAGCAAATTCGACTTTTTTAGTTTTGCAAAAAATCACAGAAGATTTACCTACTGTTGATTTAGATTTAAAACAAATTAACATACCAGAAAATATTCAGTTAGCAGATGAGGAGTTTCATATATCCAGAAATATAGATTTATTGCTCGGTGCATCTCTATTCTATGAGGTGATAAGCACGGGACAAATCAAGCTCGGTGCTAGTTTACCAATCATTCAGAACACAAAATTTGGTTGGATTCTCACTGGAAACCTACCAGTTTCAATTAAACAAAATAAGTTACTTTGCAATTGGTCCACTCAAAATGCGGACATTGATATCAAAAATCAAATTGAATCATTTTGGCGTTTAGAAGAGGTAATAAACGAAAATCAAAATTTATCAAAGGAGGAAATAGAATGTGAGGAACATTTCAAAAATACAACCAAGCGTGATGAAACAGGGCGGTTTATTGTAAGTCTTCCCAGACGTGATAATTTTTCGCAATTAGGCGAGACATTTGATATTGCGAAGGATAGATTCTATAAATTAGAGCGTAGGCTAAACAACGATTTACAATTAAAGCAACAATATGCAAATTTTATTCAAGAATATGTTGACTTACAGCATGCTACTTCTATTGATTTATCTCAAGACAATGATAATTCAATCAAGTCATACCTTCCTCATCATTGTGTGATAAAAAACGACTCGTTAACATGTAAGCTGCGTGTTGTTTTCGACGCAAGCGCAAAATCTAAAACAGGAGTTTCATTAAACGATGTCCTAAAGGTTGGTCCATCTATACAAGAGGATATATTTTCAATTTTAGCAAGGTTTAGAATGCACAATGTTGTATTCACAAGTGATGTGGCGAAGATGTATAGGCAGGTAGGAGTAAGGGATGAAGATGCAAATTTACAAAGAATCATTTGGAGAGAGAATTCTTCGGAACCTCTATCATTTTTTAAATTAAACACCGTGACATATGGTACGGGTCCAGCAAGTTTTTTAGCATCACGTTGTCTAAAGCAAATTGCAATTGAAAATTCAGACAAATTTCCAGAAACATGTTCCAGTATAAACTCGGATTTTTACATGGACGATTTTATATCAGGGACATCAGATGTTGCAACTGCTAAAAAACGCATACAAGAAGTTGATAGTCTTTTAAATTCATATGGATTTAAATTACGGCAGTGGTCATCAAACAAACAAGATATTCTATCAGATATTAACAATAAATCTAATGACAGTAATATTCAATTTTTAATCAAAGATAACGAAAGTTGCAAAACTTTAGGTATTTATTGGCAGCCTAAACAAGATATTTTCAAATTTTCAGTACAGAAGTTCTCTATTTTAAAAATAACAAAACGAAACATTCTCTCAATCATATCAAAAATTTATGACATTCTTGGTCTTATTAATCCAGTGATTGTCAAGGCGAAATTAATCATGCAGAAGTTATGGGAATCTCATGTAGATTGGGATGAAGAAGTTACAGATGTAAATTTTTTACGACAATGGGATCAGTTCTTTAGCAATCTTCAAGCATTAAATCATTTAAAAATCCCTCGGCAAGTGGCCTTGGAAAATTTCGATGAAATTCAACTTCACTTATTTTCCGATGCGTCTCAACAAGCATACGGGAGTTGCGCTTATTTATTGACAAAAAATAGAGCACTAAACATTACCAATGTATCATTGCTGTGTGCAAAATCACGAGTAGCGCCGCTGAAAACACAATCATTGCCCCGTTTGGAGCTTTGCGCCGCTTTATTGTCAGCACAATTATATCAAAAAATTAATGCTTCGTTGAAATACAATTTCCAAAATATTGTTTTTTGGACGGATTCGACAATAGTGCTATCATGGTTATCAATTCAACCTAATAAATTACAAGTTTTTGTTGGCAATCGCGTATCAAAAATACAAACAATTACTGAAGATCACAAATGGAAGCATGTACCAACAGATAAAAATCCAGCGGATATTTTATCCAGAGGGCTAAATCCTCAAGAAATCAATGATTCAAAATTTTGGTTTCAAGGTCCAGAATTCCTCAAATTAAGTGAAGATCATTGGCCTATTTTGAGGGAAGAATTAACAACAGATAACATTCAGGAGCTAAAATCGCAAAAAAATTTAACTTGCCATGAGGGCGACGATAATATTTCTAAGGGTACAGTCAGTGCATATGTAGGTGATCATAAGAATTTAATTTTTGATCTTACATCAAAAAATTCAAATTTTTCAAGATTAGTGCGAATAATGGCATATATGTTAAGATTCATAAATAATTGCAGATTAAACAACAAAGAGAATAGAAACAAAGGTTTTTTAACTTCATCTGAATTAAACAATAGCAAATTGAACCTATGTAAAATTGTTCAACAGCATTATTTTACGGAGGAACTTAAACAATTAAGTAATAATTCAGGACAAGTTGATAAGCGAAATAAATTATATTTCTTAAATCCATTCAAGGACCCTGAAGGTATTATAAGGGTTGGTGGAAGATTATCTAGATCAAATTTGATGTACAACAATAAATATCCAATCATACTTCCATCTAAGGCTCATTTTTCAGAGCTTGTAATATTACATGAACATTTAAAAAATTTACACGCAGGTCCAACGCTTACTTTATCTTGCGTTCGACAGAATTTTTGGCCTTTGAACGGCATGAGAACAGTAAAAAATATATTACACAGGTGCATTACTTGTTTCAAATCCAAGCCACCTTCTGTAGTACAAAAGATGGCAGATTTACCAGCCGCCAGAGTTATCATACCTCCACGAGCATTTTTTCATTGTGGCTTAGATTATTGCGGTCCATATCAAATCAAAGACAGCAAATTAAGGAATCGCAAGTATATCAAATCATACGTTTGTTTATTTGTCTGTTTAGCTTCTAAAGCAGTGCATGTTGAATTAGTAACAGATCTTACGACAGAAGGATTCTTGAATGCTTTCAAGCGATTCATAGCAAGGAGAGGGTTAGTATCTGAAGTATATTCAGATAATGCAACTAATTTTGTTGCGGCTAATAAACATTTAAGAGAAGTATTTAATTTGACAAATACTTCTGCATATCAAAATTACATTGCTGACAAGGGAATAAAATGGCATTTCATTCCTCCTCGGTCACCGCATTTCGGGGGACTATGGGAAGGTGCTGTAAAATCATTAAAAACTCATTTGGAAAAAATCATGAATAACATTTATTTAACATATGAAGAATTTTACACAGTATTAACACAAATAGAAATCACATTAAATTCCCGTCCTTTATTACCCTTAACGGATGATCCCAACGAATTTGAAGTCATCACTCCAGGGCACTTCCTTATTGGTGGCTCCATGGGATTACTTCCTGAAGTTCCAGTTGATCAACCTGAAAGAACAAAATCATACATATCAAGATACAAGCTACTACAATCACTACATCAAAGGTTTTGGACATCATGGTCCAGAGACTATTTGCAGCTATTACAACGTCGGAACAAGTGGTGCAAGCAGACTCCAAATGTGAAGCTAAACACATTAGTTCTGCTCAGAGAAGATAACTTACCTGCGAGGTGTTGGAAGTTGGGCCGAGTTGTAGATCTGCATCCAGGTCAAGATGGTGTGGTGAGGGTCGTATCAGTGAAAACTCAAGGTGGTGTTTTTAAACGATCAATTGTTAGACTGTCTCCGTTACCAATTGAAGTGTGAACTTTAACATTAACATTATATCAACATAATTTAACAAAAAATATCATATCTTGTATTGTAGTTATTTCGTTTGAAAGTGGCCTTTCAAGGCGGGCGGCTCTGTTCAGTTTCAGTTTAATTTCATAAATTTGTTTGAAAATTTGTAAACATGGCAGCGGTGTGTCTGCTGTTGTGTAGCCTAGCGATGCTGTAGCCTCTTGAGAGGACAGCAGGATGATTGGGAATTTAGTATTAGAGTGTTACCGAGAGACTGGAGAGCAGACAGGTCGTGTTGACCTACGCAGGGTGTTAATTTTTACATTTTGTGTTTAAACAGAAGCATTGTGTCATGAATTGTAAATTCATAAATTTGTGTTTTTTGGTGGATGAAGAATAAAGTTTTTGTTAAACATTAATGTCTGATTCCAATGGTCCTTCGAGAAATTAAATACTTAACAAGCAGCAAACATAACATAGGTATTTATACTATACCTACCTACTACCTATAATAAATAACAGTTCAATTAAATAAACCGATTGCTTCTTTCTTTATTAAAGGCCATTGAAGTAGGTAGGTTTAATTATTAATCCTCGAATTAAGACATTGATTTAAAATTATAAATGCCCCTGATTACTGAAAGTAACATGCAGGCTTAGTCAACACAATAATTATAATTTTCTTATTATAATTTAATTTTAGATTTTATAATTTAAAAATATATTTACTTTAATTTGTTTAAATTTATTTTGCAGATTAATGCCAGTATTCACAAACGATAATTTCCTAAATAATTACGTAATCAATTATACCCGTCTCACTCTATTGCAAAAAAACTGCATATCTCCATCTCACTCATTTAATTAATTACGTAATTATTTAGGAAATTATCGTTTGTGAATACCTACGGGCATTAAAATAATAAACGAACGATTAACTTTTTTCAACAAACCTAAATCTATAACAGGCATCTTTCCGAATTCACCAGTTTTTTTTCAATTGCATTTTTTTTAAATTTCGGCAATTTTATAATCATTGCATGATTAAAAGTTTTTGGGGTCAAATATAGAAGTGCAAAAAAAAAATAGTTTCGGAGATGCTTTAATAATCGTGAAGCTCTGCTGAACTTATAATAATAATAATAATAAACTGTCTTTATTCCACCAATAGATGTACATTTCTTTACAAGCATCAATTATCAAGCTTAGGTATAAGGTGGAAAGGCGAAGGCCAGATAGTGTGACAAAAGCTGACACACTCCTGCTCACCTTAACCATGTATCACACTATTTAAATATACATGTACAAGAGGCGCTAGCAATAGAGCATCCACCAATACTACGTGAAAAAAACAACATAGGAATATCCCAACCCAACAAAACACCAATATTAATCACAACCATATAGTAATCTCATCATCTTATCCCATGTGTAGATAGAGTACAATAGATAAACAAATAATACACAATAAATAAATAAACAAATAATATACAATAAATAACTCGTATGAGAGCATGATTGAGAAATGTCTGTCATCCCAAAAACGCGCGAGCACCGAACCTCCGCGTACCCATATGCCCCAGACACCATGGCCACCCACCGAGATCACAACAAGCATTGCCTCTGATATAATTGCGAACGGTACATTCGTTTGAAAGCCCTCACAGTCGCGCCCCTCAAAGCATCAGACAAGGGATTGTAAATCTTTACAATTTGGTAGCTAAAACTAGCTTTGAAGGCTTCGGTTTTGTGAGCTGGTATAGTTAATAAACCCCTAAATCTGACGTTGAGGTTATGCACATCAGTTCTGTAAGTGATCCTATTAAGTAAGTAGGGTGGCCTCTTATAGAGCAGAAATCTATGAAAAAAGCAACCAGCATGTAGCTCTCGTCTGTTAGACATGTTGAGCCAGTTATTTTCTTTAAGTTTATGCGTAATGTGTTGCCCGCGACGAATACCATATATGAACCTAAGGCAGGAATTCTGCAGAACCTGTATCCTACGAATATCCTCGGTACCAATACTAGGCCCATATACCATATCACAATAATTCAGTCTGGACAGAACTAATGAGTCGCAAAGTTTAGACTTAAGCTTTCTAGTCATGAAATGCCTTTTGTTATAGAGCAGCTTTAGATGGTAATAACCTTTCCTAATACATTCTGAGACATGAGACCTGAAACGCAGTGTACTATCAAATGTTACTCCCAGATTCCTGGCTTCCGATACCGTGCCGACATCAACTCCTCCCACGTTAACAACAAAATTAGGCGCCAACAGTTCGACAACACGCTGGGGACCAAATAGAATTATCTTAGTTTTAGAGCAGTTAAGGGCCAAGCAATGACCTTTAGCATAGTTCAATATGGCCTGTACGTCCAGATTGATCGTCCGCACCGCATTCTGCGCATCATCCGGACAGAAAGAGTGGTACATCTGAGTATCATCAGCATAAAGATGAACGGAGCAAGCATCAACACACTTTGGCAAGGCAAAGGTGTAAAGAATATACAGCAGAGGTCCAAGTATTGAACCCTGCGGCACCCCCGCTTTGATATTTCTCGGCACCGACAGTCTATCATCCAACTGTACCATCTGCTGCCGCCCCTTGATAACTTGATAACGGAATTTTGAAAATATAAAATTAGCTCAACTTCAAGTTTAATGAAACTGCTGGGACAAGTTGGCTCTGAGCTTTGGCAACACTGGCCGAAGAGGCATGTTTCCAAGACAAGAATGCTGTAAATTCCCAAAGGTAATAAATACTTAATACTTGAATGCACAATAATACCCACATCTGGTACCTATTTGTGCTAAAGGGACTTAAATAAGGCTTAGGTATGTATAATATTCCGTAACTAATTTCTTATGAATGACAATTCTCCCTAAAAGTATTTTACCTGTCATGTAAAATGTAAATAAAATACATAAGTAATTACAAAACATGTATACTATTAAAAATATGTTTTCCATCAATATAGGGAGGAATGCAAATATGGAATAATACCTACCCAATTTGCAAAAAAAGACAAAGCTTAGAAGTTTTAATTAAGCAAAATTGATCTGAAATTATTGTCGTAAGTCTGAAGTTCTTAATTATGTAAAATTTTAAAAACATTCAAACATTAAAAAATTTAATTTTTGAAAACGTTATTCGGATTTTTTGGGTCTGGTAACAAAAATCCAACTGAAGTCTTGCTTATTTTTCGAAAACTAAGGTACCTATAACCCTCCTATGATTTTCACGATTTTGAAAAAATCCATTTTCTCGATAAGTAGAAATTATTCTATGCATATCTGATTGAGGCAAAATAAGTTTTTAAGCAAGCAGAGATTTTTTGTTCGCCGTTTTTTTTTTAATGCAAAATATGCGTTTATTTTTTTAATTTGACAACTAGGTACTCTTTGGCGGCAGTTATACAGTATCTCCAGTGTAAATGGCATTACATGGGGATCTTGGAAACGGCAAGAGATACAGGGTCGGTTAAATTAGAGAAAAGTTGCACAATTTAATGCTTAATGAGAATCTGAATTTTTTCTTTGAATATTTCCAGTCGTTGCTGAAATATCCTGAAAAACTGAAAAATCAAAATTTCTTATTTTAGCTAGGTATCTTATATCTTTTTTATTATTGGGAAATAATGAATTAATTTTTGTAGGCTTACGTAAGTCGTCAAAAGCTATCCATTTGTCATTACAAAAATTTTCAAAGCCGACTAGATCTCAGAGTTATCATAGCCAACATTTGTTTTTCTTATGGCCGCCATATTGTTTTTTTATGTCGTTCGGTATAAAATAAATCAAGGAAACAAAAAATTAATAACATTAAAAAAAAAAAAAAAAATTCGAAAAAAAAAAGACTTTTCATACCGATTATCATAAGAATTATTAAAAGTAAAAAACCATAAAGCAAATAATATGACTTCATATTAATCTAATTGGGTGAAAAATTTTTGGTTTCCAATATTTTTTTCATATCCAATGACATAAAAAACCAATATGACGGCCATAAGAAAAACAAAACTTGGCTATGAAAACTCTGAGATCTAGTCGGCTTTGAAAATTTTGTAATGTCAAGTGGATAGCTTTTGAGGACTTATGTAAGCCTACAAAAAATAATTCATTACTTCTCAATAATAAAAAAGATATGGCTAAAATAAGATTTTTTGATTTTTCAGTTTTTTCAGGATATTTCAGCAACGACTGAAAATATTCGGGGGTAATTACACGAGAGCTTATTTTTTATCCGGATAAAGATGCAGTTTTAACGAAAATTTGTTTTTTATTGGCAATTTAACGAGTCAAATTGTCTGATAAAACGACGAGTCCGAAGGACGAGTCGTTTTATCTGACAATTTGACGAGTTGAATTGCCAAAGAAAAAACAAATTTGAGTTTAAAAGTGCATCTTTATCCGGATAAAAAATATAAGCTCGTGTGTAATTTAGGGAGATAATTTAACGAATAATAATAATTATTAATAAATGACGTTTATTAATTTGTCAATTAATATCACCTTGGTAACTACTTACTTGATTTTGCGTCTAAAAAGCTAGCTTACATTTTATCCAGATGCAAAGTTAGGGCTAACTTTATCCGATGTCAAAGTGACAAAAACACTATTCCTTATGTCATTTTTAATACATGAGTTAAATTATCAAAGAAAAAATTCAGATTCTCATTAAGCATTAAATTGTGCAGCTTTTCTCTAATTTAACCGACCCTGTATCTCTTGCCGTTTCCAAGATCCCCATGTAATGCCACTTACACTGGACACACTGTATAATAACCAGCAATATTATACCTAACTAAATATACAAAATTTCCGCCAGGGAGATGGACTTCGATTAATTTACGGTAATTTTTTTTAAATTTAGGTACGTCTTAAATGGAAAATATTTGGTTTGTTTTTGTTGATAATAATATTATTATAGAATTTCTGAACTTTTTCAGCAAATTATCGGTAAAATGTTTTTAACGTTTCTTCGGCCATGCATGGTCGAAAAGCCTGGTTGCCATTAAAATATTAGACTTTTTTCAGCAAAAAATATATTTTTATTTTATTAAGTTCGTAACCGAAAGGGCTGGCTGTCATTATTATAAAATTTCGAACAAAACTTCAGCAAAAATTATTTATTCGGTTTCAAAAGTCCAATAGCCGAAAACGTGGCTTGGCCATGATTATAAAACGTCAGACTTTTTCCAACAGAATTTCGACAATTTTTTTTTCAGTTTATTAAGTTCGTGGCCGAAAGCGTAGCTGGTCGGTATTACATATAAAATTTCGGATTTTTCTGAGCAAAATTTCAGAAAAGATTATTTTTTTAGTTTATTAATTAAGTCGTAGCCGAAGCGTGGCAGGCCGTGGCGTTTCAAAAATTCCTATTATCTTTCAGTTTATGATCAAAATGATCGGGATACCCGGTCCCACCAGCAAAGCTTTCTTATGTCAAGTTATCATTTGTTTCTTATAAAATTCTTATACATTTTCAATTCATTAATAACAGGCATACTTGCATCTAGAGACTGTCTAGGTATAACACACACTGTATAAATTATATACAGTGTGACACATAAAGTAGGTACCTACTCATCATCATATGGGAAAAAAATTTGTCTTTAAGATTTAGGAAAATTTTGACTTCGCTAATAGTTTGTGTGCTTTAAAAATTATGACAAATGACACCCACACCACCTGTCACGTGTCTTTTACACCTGTCAAATTTGCCATTTTTTTGCAACAAATTACAAATGCTTTATTTTTCAAAATTTTGGCAAATGTCACAGGAAAAAGTTGTTTGATATTATAATAGGTACCTACCTACACTAATTATGAACCCTCTAGCAATTTTTTTTATATTTGTCGAACAATTTCATTTCTGAGTTTTTAAAAATTTCTTAATTTCTTATTCCTTGGGGACAAATTAGGAACCGCGTGACAGGTGACAGGTGAAATCATAACATTTAGTTAAGATGACGTGAGACAATAATTATTATTGACGAAGAAAATACATCATTTTGAATAAACGACAAGATCTTCTCTAAGTCTCTAGGTATTTAAAAACGTTAAGAAATTGTAAGATTTTTTTAACAGGTAGTTTTTTTATCGCATGTTTTATTGCCTACCGCATGTTTCATTAATAGGAATTTCAATGAATAAACTTAAGATTAAATAATTGGCTTCTCTATATGTTTAAGAGAGAAATTGATGGTTTGTTAATTGATGGTTTGAAAATCTCCACGAGGCTGGGCAAAAATACAAGTCGGGCCGCAATAGCTCATTCTTATTCAGCTCGTGACACTTCGCACCACCTTATTTCAGACTTCTTTCATGTACAGAACCGTATCATTGTGGAATAGTGTATTTTCAAAAAGAAATACACCTTCCACAATTCAAAGTCAACGTGAATCGATATCTCCGCTCATGCACCACTCCCACTCCCAGAGCGTCGTAGGGGTTCCCCAGCAGTGTATGTGCCTTTTCAATAAAAAAAAAGTTTTTAGGAGCTTTCTTAAGTCATTTCCCAGAAAAGCGGAATAAAGTTTTTAATTTGATAGGTAGGTACTCATTTTCATTGTTGCCTTGACTTTAATAATTAAAAATAACGTTAAATGGTCAAAATGACGTCACAACCAAATAAATTTTCATTGTTAAAGTCAAGACAATAGTGAAAATGACGTCAGCAATAGAAAACTTTATTTCCCAATTTTCTCGAAAATAGCTTTGCGATTTTGAATGTTCAAATGTTTATATTCTGTTTCTGCCAAAACTATTTGGCATCTTGAAGTGACCAAACCAAGCAACTTTGTACTAAGATAAGTTGACTTAAATCGATTAAGTTTTCATCCGAGGAACATTTTGTAAGCTGTAAAGTCATATCAAGCTCACGCTGTAGAATTTTACATAATGTGATTTCAATACGTCTCAAATAATTATTCAAATTTACAATCTATAGAAAAGGAACATTTCCTGGAACTGGGAAAATTACTCTTTCTCTTTGTATAAGGAGTTCCAAGTAAGCATATGAATTTGAAAAGGATATTAACTGGCTTTTAATAATTTACTGCAGGTTTTAGGCCAGCTGGTAGGTAATGGAATGTTTGTCAATTGTATAGCAATTACTAGTAAAGTAAGATAAGGACTCTAATCCGGGTAGGCTCTATTGTTGAATGACAATAATGGTGTGCAGGTAAAAAGCATTCCTATACAAAATTTTATTTTTTCAAACACCCCTCATCTCTGTTCTAGAGAATTTAGGAATTTTCCTAACACATCATGATTTGCTATATCTCTAAAGTGCAGCATGACTTTCCTTGGTCAGTACTTAGATGGGTGACCAATTATAGTGGTAAATAAAAAAAAAAAGTTCCGTGACCGATCGTGCTCCGGGAGGTACGTTAAAAAGGGGGTCCCGGCTGCTTCACAGCAGTCGTTAAGTTATGTCAGAGGCCCTTGAGGCTACTTGAAAACTTCTGACACTTGGGCTTTACCACAGCCATACGATATTTATTTATTTATTTATAGTAGGATTAAGTTTAAAAAGTCAGATGTGACGTCACACTAACCGTCCGAATTAATATTTTTAATTTCACCAGAAAATGTCAAACAGTTAAATGTCAAGTTGTGAACGAGCGTAAATTATTGAAGGAATCATTCAAACAATGAATTGAACCGCTTACGTCAGTTGGAGAGCCACTGACAACTAAAGAAAATTTATTCACGTAATGACATTCTATTCTCTGTGTTGTGCATTTAATTCTCATTCAAAACCAATGTTGACGTATACTTAATTTATGCGGGATGGAGTGTTTAGGCAAACTGGACGGTTATATACTATAAAAACCACGTATATGAAACAAAATAAATCGAACTATCAAAAGGATGTGTATTCTTAATCGATACGTATGACTTTTTAGACTTTATTGGACATAATTTAGTTTTTTTTTTTATATATTATTATTATTTAAGTAAAAATTTAATTAAAAGAAATTAATTCTCCTTAAAAAAAGATACTTTTTTTTGGTTTCTTGGTTATTTATTCATCAAAGAAACAACTACGCTTTTTTCCCAATTGACATTAAACATGCTATAGTACCAGACGATAGGCAGCAAAATGATACCTTGCTGCAAGAATAGTGACTTTTTAGAATTACATAATTTTGCATGTGGTAGGTATGACCAAGGACGTCTCCGCTGTGATTTAAGACGAGGCCTGTGACATTAAATCTGTGGTTTTTTTTTGTGTCGACAATATTGTTTGTTATAGGCAAGCGCAGTACCTACATCACAGGTCATTATAATCTATATAGGAACTTGTTTGGCAGCACTGATATCATATTGCGTGACAACTAACAGATCAAACATAAAATAACTATACCTCTCAGAGCTATTTTTGACTCCTCTGTTCCATTTGAGCGAATGAAGTCATGAATTTACCTAAGAGATATACCAACTCGCAAATTAGTAGTAGATGTAGAGTAGAAATGCTGAAATGCATAACTTCTGCATGAGTGCTCCGTCCTTGTTTCAAATTGAAACGCGAAGGAGGAAAATCAGTATGCAAACTCTAAACAAAGTAATATTTAAAAGCACCTTTTAAAGTTTAAAGGATGGATAATACATCTGTATAAAGAAAGTTTTAATCGTTATCAGTTTTAAGCAGGCACTTAATTGAGAAGCAGATATGAATATGAATCGGCTTTCCCCTTGTTGTGAAAGGTTTTTAAATCAGACCACGGTGTAATATACTTAAGGTGCAGGAACGAAACTGTAACGCGAGCAGATATCATCACATTGCCCCAGGTTTACCCAAATGTTAAAACAGTTTTAAAACAGGGTGTTAGAAAAAAAAAAAAAATTCTTTAAAACTTTCATATCAACCTAGGAATTTTTGTGATATTTGGCATCATACAACTTCTAAGTAGTATGAACGATGTTTTATTAATGTGCTACATACTTTTTTATTATTTAAGTTTTCAGTAAATGTATATTCGAAAGGAGGCGTTCTTTTCATAATCTTCACGCCTAAACAAAAATCATTTTTTTGCCAACCATTTTTGGTTATCGGAAGTCGTTATTAACTTATTTTCAATAGAATATTAATAATTTTATTGCATTTTTGGATTCTACATCAAATTATGTATCAATTAAATAAAATATGAAATACCGTACCACAAAAATCAATACTGTTTTGTTACATTTGCGATTTTCTTTTTATTTATTTATACATTAACCCATTTATTGCCAATGTTGCGACAGCACAACATTGAAAATAGTATATTTTTTTCAAAACCATCAACTTTTTTTAATAATCGAAAGATTTACTGAGAATAAGTAAGGCTTAAAGTATTTTTTCAAAGCTGAAAATCTGGGAACTTCCAGAAAGTTCTCAATACTTATATGAATTGGGTAATTTTTTCGACTAGCAGATTAGACACAGTAGTTGTAAATAACTGTGTATACAAAAGAAGGGTCATAAAACTAGTTTTATATTACCTGCCATGTGGCTGTTGGAATTTCCAAATAGAACCTTTTCTGGGAATTTTATTGTGTTGAAATATATTTCTCATGGAAATATTCTTTTATTTTTTTTCTTGGAATTATTTTTGATCATAAATTATTTCTTATAATTTATCCATTTTTTTAATGAAATAAATATTTAGGTAGTTAGAGATTTTTTTATATATTTAATTCTCAAGCAAATTTTTACTGCATTTAATCTCCTCTACTTACAGCAAACGAGAACCCAATATTACTTCCATTATCTGAAATAAGACAAATGAGCTTTTTATTACGCCCAATGAAATGTTATCCTGATAGCCTAACCCTGTCTTTATGATTCCGTGTCAAACTTCTATTTTTCCTGAAAATATTATCGAAAAATTAAAATGAAATGGAAGTAACATTTAATTAACCTATATAACTAGGTGCTAAAGGAGTGTCATGCATGATCCTAGAGGTGCTATTATGATATTTGCCTACTACTGTAGGAAACAGAACGCATAAAATGTTGGTTATAAAATGTCTAGCGAAATTCATGACAAACTGTAACTGCTTCAGTTCGAATTAATTAAATAGCACACATCCATCCTAACGAAACCTGTGTTCCTCAATAAGAGGATGCAGTCGATATAATATTTAGTTTTCAAAATTAATATTTTTCAAACTGTTACAGTATGGGAGTAAGAAAATATGAAAATTTAAATATCAACACTGAAAAATATTATTAAATATGACATTTTATGCTAGTGTACCTATAATGTTTTTTTATGAACTGATTCTGTGATCTTTTTGGCGTTACTCCAAAAACGCTGGGAGTGGCCGGCTCATTTATTCGATCGAAGGATCTCTTTTACCAGACAGCAGTCGAATAAATAATAATTCCAAACTGAGAGCCAAAGAAATTTTTTTCAAAGGTTATAAGAACTTCCACAGTTATTTTATACTTTAGACTGATGACTGGTATCAAAAAACAGCCAGCTCATGAAGATAAATCAATTTTATCACTAATACCACCTCATCAGAGCTGGCGAGTGCAGATTTTATTTTGCATCGTGGACGTGGATGAAAACGATTTTAATTCTCGCCGTATCATTCAACTCGTTGTTAAAACCGGGATTTTTATTAAAAGCGCTGTTCTATAGGTGCGTCGAGCTGCCTTTGCTACCCCACTCCAGGAATATGGGAAATGAACAGTGCGGGAATTCTGTGCTAATTATGCTAATTATGTGAAAAACTCAATAATTTTGTGCTCGTTTATTATTTTTTTCATGGAGTGTTTCATGTGTGCAAACGCGTTCTACTACAAACTTCGTTTTACTTAATAACTGACGATATTTATTTGCTCTGAAACCGGTCGAGATATGCAAATTAAATTTGTTGGGTTTTAATAAGAGGAAGTTATTGCGCATTTTTTGACATGCAATTAAGAATTTTATGTTCATCAGTGGCGCGCATACACGCAATGATCAAAATTTTTTTAAAGAAAAAAATGGTACATCACTGAGATGTTTTATAGCAAACTGTCATTATTTTTTCATGCAGAATCACCCCCTGAAGTTTGTCGCACTTATTTAAGTATTTACAGGGTGTTCCCCGTATATACAGGGTGTTAGTAAAAAGTAAAAAAATAATGACAGTTTGCTACGTAAACGTATGTGCTCAAATGCTTCGTTTTCCGACACATGCACGGGGGTGTAAAAGGTTTTCTTAAAAAAATTATTTATTGCTAATAAGTAATAATGAACATTAAACCAGAACAATAACAGGAAATAACAGTAATAAAAATTTAAATAGGCGCGAAACTGCCGAAACTACAACAAATGTTGAAAATGACCTCCCTCAGATGTTTTTTTATTTTTATGTTTTATATTTAATTTTTTTGAAATGAAATCGTATACGAAAAAAAGACAGGAAAGATTTTTTATCACAAATTGAACTAGAAATTTTTAAAAGGTTATTTATTTAAAAAAAAATCTCAGTAGCGAACGTAAATCTAGACCGTGCACGCTACTCGTTGCCCTAACCAGCTAGAAAATGTAATCCGTGTCAAAGCACTCCGTTTCCTAAACAGTGAGCCCAGCATGACCTATAGGACTATAGGCTATAGGTGTAGGTGTAGGTGCTTGTCGTTTGGTATTTGATATTATATACAGTGTGTCCTGATAGGTGAAACGACTATTATAAAAGACAAAAAATTCTCGATGTGAATTTTCATTTTTTGAGGTTCAGCCCTGCTTGGTCAGAGACTAATTTCTAAGATAATTTAAATTTTATAAAAACAAGTAGGTATGTGTCGGAAATTTTCAGAAACCTTCTTTTATGTGAACTTATTGCTTTTATGTAGCAAATAACACGAAAATTATTTATAAGAGTTGTTACGAATCAACATTTAGGCCTCTATATAAAATCTCAAAGTCACTGGCGAATCATAATTTTGTATAATTTAATGATAAGTTTTAAATAAAATTGTAAGATTTGTGAAATAAACATAAAAAAAATAAAAAAAAAACATGTTAGTTGGCCGATGATTTTGAAATTTGCCTAAATATTGATTCTAAACAAATTTTTCATATTTTCGTCGTAGGTATTTGCTAATGGAAAAACCCCAGAGTTATATTTTAAAGTTTGATGAATACGGACATTAGAGAAATTTGGGGTTTTGACATATTTTTCCAAAAGCTAGACATTTCTGCTACAAAAAGTGCATAAGGTTTGTTATTGTTATACAATTTTGATAAGACATTAATTTTACACCAACTAAAAGATAATTATAAGTTCCAGTGGCATCTTGGGGAGTAGTCTCACGAAATATTGACAAAAAAATTGTACGCTTCTGAGTTTTTTTTAATTTTAAATTTTTTTCAGATCAAGCACCTAAAAATACAACTTTTTTGTCTCCTAATAGCTTTTTGTTTAATAATTACTTTTCAAGAGAAAAAAATAAAAAAGACTTCTTTGCGTATTGAAAAATTGTTAAAATAAAATCAAGTTATAATTTTGATCGTTCAGAATATTTATTTTTAAGTCATTTTTTAAAATGCAAACGTATTAAAACCTTATTAAAAAGAAAAAAAAAATTAAAAAAAAAACTCAGTGGCGTACCTACATTTTTTGTCAATATTATTCGCGAGACTATACCCCCCGAGACGCCACTGTAACTTATAATTATATTTTAGCTCTGCTATAATAACTCTGCTAGATTTCAACAAAATGGGCAAAAGGATCATTTAGATATTAATAAAAAACAATTTTTTTTAAACTTTGACACGTATCTGGAAAACCAGACACTTGAATTGAATTTGACACTTGAATTTGGTTCATAAAAAAATAATTAACCCTCAAAGGTAAACGATAATACGTCAATTACAGATATGTAATGTCATTCTAAGATGAAAAGTTTCCAAATAACGTTTAAATAACTTAAATCAAAATGAAAGCAATAAAACATACTTCATTATTTAACTAAAAAAATGATCAAAAGTCACTTATTGTCATTTTGACAGTAGCGATTAAATGAGTGTCTATAGTAACCAAGCAATTGTTTAAACAACTAATAATTTTGTTTATTTTTCCCGGCAAACTTGTATGTACTTGGTTAACGATTCGTGTTCGAACCCATTTATAGGAACTTTTGGTCTTAGAATGATATGACCTTATCAGTGACTGGCGTATGACCGTTTACATTCGGGACAACCTATATGTATAATATCTATATATTAGTTCAATAGTAAAATCTTTCCAGCACGCGCAAGTGAAAGGACACGGGGTTTGCCGAGTGCTTTATGCTCCTTACAGCCAATATTATAAAGGCTCATTAGGGTAACGGGCAGATTTCTGTGCTCGTTTTTGAAGTTAATATCGACGTCAAATGACTTTTATTAACATTTTTGTAATTACTTTCATGTCAAGAGTAGATAAATTAAAAAAAATTCCACTTAGACTCGATACCTTCTTCAAAAATAGGCACAGAAATCTGCCCGTTAACTTAATGAGCCTTTATAATACCCGCTGTTAATGCTATAAGTACATACTTTAATTTTTGATGTTTTAATAATTAGTCTGACTTTTCTTAAAATTTTTCAAATTTCAAATTTCACACTTTTCTGACAAATATATTCTAGTGAGAATATATTTGGAGATTATTACATGAAAGTTTAACAACTCTACGAATTCACTTCTTTATTTCAATTGTCATTGAAATAATTGTGAGTCCTTTGTTCTTTATAAAAAATGAGTATTTCTGAATAACTAGTGGAAGCTTAACCGCATATCAAATAAAAGTTATTCGCATGCCACCGGATTGTATAGGTGCATGTTTTATTCAATCGCATACGGGCTTTAAATTACACTATCGATTTAGAATAATAGAGCTGTTACAAGAGCGTTTAGTCCAATCTTTTGTTCATCAGGACCGTATTAAAAATCCGTATCACCGTATAATTAAAACAGTGCAAAGTTGCTGAAAGTACGACTCCTATTTGACCAAACATTTTTTTCTGAATTTCAACATAAAGAGCGTAAAGGTGAACCTCGATATCTCATAATGATTAGCATATTCCGCTTAATTTATTTTTCAGAATCAGTAATTACTAGATTTCGGGGACTGTTCAGATCAACCTTGTATCGTTGATTGAATCGTTCTCGTGTCTTCTTATCTGAAGTTTTAGCTTCAATGAGCCCTTGACTTTGAAAATCGTTTTTTTTCCGGGTAAAAAGTTATCACTGCAAGAGCAAAAAGGTAATTTTTGAGATCATCCTGTAAATACAGAAAATAAAGGGAAAATTCAAAAATCGTTTTGAGATAAAATATGAAGTCCATCTTCACGGTGTTTCTGTTAAAATCCAGGAAAAAAAATTAACAAAGGAATGAGCTTGACGACGTTGTAAGTAGAAATTCTCGAAGCAATTTAAATTTTATCAGCACCAAAGACTAGGCAAATTTTTCTTGTAGGTACTATTTATTTTGTTAATTAGTTTATTAGATAAAATAAACAGGGTTACAGGGTGCACCATGTATCTTTCTCTATATTGCTATCTCCTAACGCTAACAGATACAGGGTCGGTTAAACAAATCCAAAGGAGAGCAATTTTATGGCCATCTCGATTCCGTCGAGACATACAAGATATCTGTGACCGTTCCTGAAATATCCTGAAAAAACTGAAAAATCGAGATATTTTATTTTTGCCATATCTTTTTTATTATTGGAGATTGATAAATAATTTTTTGTGGGCTTACATAAGTCGGCAAGAACTATCCATCTGACATTTCAAAAATTTTCAAAGCCGACTGGATACAAGAATTTTCATAGTCAACTTCCGTTTTTCTTATGGCCACCATAGTGTTTTTTTATGTTGTTCGGTATAAAAAAAATAATAAAAACAAAAAATTGTTAAACTTATTCAAAAAATAAATAAAAAATTGTTTTATTCTTCTTTTTTCTTTACAAAAAAGACACATTTTTAGATCGAATTTCATAGATAAATTGAAAAATCGTAAGGCAAGCACTATTTCGGCGTATTTTACAAATGTTGACGTTTTTCGACGATTTTTTATTAGGTTTTTCTTTGAAATATTAAGAATAAAAATTTTAAATTTTTTTTTTTTGAAGTTCATTAATTTTTGGTTTCCATTATTTTTTTCATATCGAACGACATAAAAAAATAATATGGCGGCCATAAGAAAAACGAAAGTTGACTGTGAAAACCCTTGGATCTAGTAGGCCTTGAAAATTTTTGAAATGTCAGATGGATAGCTCTTAACGGCTTATGTAAGCCTACAAAAAATTATTTATTAATTTCCAATAATAAAAAAGATATGAGGAAAATAATAAATCTCGATTTTTCAGTTTTTTCAGGATATTTCAGGAACGGTCAGCAGATATTTTGCATGTTTTGACGAATTCGAGATGGCCACAAAATAGCGCAACTTTTCTCTAATTTAACCGACCCTGTATCTCTTAGCGTTCAGGAGATAGCAATATAGAGAAGGATACATGGTGCACCCTGTATACCTATATAAAAATAAAAACGTTTCTTTAATAAAGCCACTAATAACTTGAGTCTTGAGTTTTCGATCCGTGAACCTAAAACCCAAGAAAATCAATCAAATCGAATATGTAGATTTCATATAATATTCCATATTTATACCTATTATTATAGATAAATAAAGGTACAGGTGTCTAATTATTGTAAGTGATATAGATCACTTATATAGACCATATCATAGATTCTTATTACCTAATACCTACTTATTTCCATTGAGAATAATAATACTATAAGAAATTCGAAGAAACAAAAGTAGGTATTTAGTTGGAAATGCATAGACTTTATTACTATTCTAGAAATTCCCATCCCTTATGATTTATGATATTTTACCTTGGACTTCATTCTGTTATAGCGAATTATCAAAGAATACAGGTCAGATAAGAAATTATACTTAATGGCTCAAGTTTCTTACAAGCACTTGCCGCCCTTGTAAATTTATATTATTCACGATTCCTGGAAGGTCAATACATATTTCTGTTTATTTTTTTCCTACACCAGCTCTTTTGTCCTGGGATGAATTGGAAATATTTATTAAGTATATTTATTTTTACTTTACCTGGAATGTGACTTTTTGAATGCTTTGCAGTCTATTTGAACTTCCATCCATAGCAGAAATACATATATTCATACAGCATTTTTAGCGTCTTGGAAAATTCTAACGAAAGATAGAGATAAAATAAAATAGAAATGCTTTTGAAAAAAAGCGCGACTTAAACGTAAAGAAAGAAAACTCTTTCATCTAAAGAAAGTTCCAAAGATTTTTTTTAAGGTATACGGATGTCATGGCACTAAAAATATAACTATGGAAACGCAGAAGCAGCTTTTCAATCTTAACAAACGATCCATTAAACATTTCTCTCTAAAACAAACATTAGTAGCCAATATTGGCAGAAAAACGCGAGCAAAGTAAGATACAGTGTCCGCTAAAAATCTTGCATTATATGGATTTTGTTTTTGTTTTTTCATTTTTTGGAATAAAATTTGTTGTGATTTTCAATTTCAAAAGATTAAATTTGAACGCTCTAGATACATGATCAAAATTTACAGAGAAAATAGGGTTTATAAAAGGTGCACCAAAGGACAGCCAAGCTTTCAGCTACGGGACTTTTTAAGATATTGAAAAAGTCAGTTTTGCTGATATTCTACTCGAAAAATTAGGGAATTTCATAAGTCAAATTTCATAATAATGGCAAAGCACTTTTTCGGCTACCGAATTAATAAACTGAAAAAATAATTTTTGATGAAAATTTGTTAAAACATGTTCGATTTTTTTAATAATGCCAGTCACGCTTTCAGGTGCGGACTTAAGAAACTGAAAAAATTATTTTTGCTGAAAATCTGCTCAAAAAAGTCCGAAATTCTATAATGGCCAGCCACGCTTTCGGCCACGAACTCAATAAACTGAAAAAATAATTTTTGCTGAAAATTTGTTAAAATAATCCCAAATTTTATTATACTGCCAGTCACGCTTTCAGCAACGGACTTGAGAAACTGAAACAATCATTTTTGCTGAAAATCTGCTCAAAAAAGTCCGAAATTTTAGAATAATAACCAGCACGCCACGAACGCATTCGAATGAAAATTTATTCAAGTTCTCTGTGAATTACAGAAAAATATCCTCGATACTCGATTCGTTTTTTTTCCCGAAATTAATAGTCTTCGGACAATATGTTCAAAACAATATTTTGTAAGTGAAACTGTAACCTGTGAAAAACTACCTGTAACCCGACCTGTAACCCGTGAAAAAAACTAGGTCATATTATGTGATTGTTTTGATGCCACTGGCTATCTCATAGTGCATGGCACGCCTCGGTTTTATAACGTTTATGTAGCATAAAGTTTTGGAGTAATAAGGTTATTCTCCAGTCGCCCTAGACTATCTGATGATAATGAAATTACTTGATGAATTATGTATATATTTTTTTAGTTCATTCTTATTTGTAAACCAAACTGTTTCACCTGAGCGCAAGTAAACTTTTATAGTGTTCTTAGTTTAGTTGTTAAATCATTTCTAAGAGAAACATACATAGGCTTGTTTAGTTTAAAATGTGCCACAAAATATTAAATGTCTTTAGTCAGTCCCTATTTATAAATTTCGCCAACAAAAGGAAGCCATCTGGTCGTTTTTTGAATACCTGGTATACATAATACACAATATAGAGGATGTCACATTTATGTTTAAAAAAATCCACATGTCAGGGAACCTCTCCTTCAAATAGATAATGTGACTTTATTTGCAAAAAATCAGAGCTGAAATATTTTTTCCAGTCGAGATTTAAGGCAACAAGCGTCTAATTAAAGAGAAAAGTGTTCGCGAACGCACATGATTTGAACGCGAGGTATCCGCACACCGATTGTTTTGAAGCATATAATATGAAAAACGCTTAAAACGAGGTTAAAAAATTCCGTTTTTAGTTTCAGTTGGCCAGTGGCGTAGGTGGGAAAAGGTACAAAAATTTCAAATTTTGTATATGTATTCATAATGGCACGTGCTCAAAGGAATTGAACTGAAATTATTGTTCCAATAGACAACTAAAAAACTATCATACCTTTTGATTTTGAAACATTTTAAGAAGTACATGTTTAAAATTATAAAATAAAACAGCACCGAGATAAGCAAAGGGGTAGCTACCCCTGCCAAGGGGGTGAACTTGGGTAGTTAAATTTATCAGGAAAATATGCCTACTTTGATAACAAAATCGACCTGTTTCGGTGTTTTTCGCGTACATCTTCAGTTTCCAAGTTATTAGGGCGAGTTACGTTTTCGTTGGACCACCCTGTATGTAAGCAAAACCCAAAATATTGGATATCGTTGTAAAGAGAATCCAAGTAGCTTTCAAATGATGTATGACTCGATAGCTGTTCCCTACTATGATGATAAGCAAAGGGGTAGCTACCCTTGCCAAGGGGGTGAACTTGGGTAGTTAAATTTGTCACGAAAATATGTCCCTCTCGATAAGAAAATCGACCTGTTTCGGCGTTTTTCGCATACATCTTCACTTTCCAAACTATTAGGCTTGTTACCTTTTCGATGTCCCACCCTGTATAATTGTTGGATTTACGAAAAAATGTATTCTTTATAAAAAGTTTTGCATGGTCCAAAACTTAAAATGCAACCATCAGATATCGATTTTTTAAAGCCGTATACGAGGTTTATAAAAAAATATCAATTTAACGCAAGAGTAAAGTACCTGTATTTTCGACAATATCAAAAATTGTTATTCAAAAAGTTGATCAGAATTGCAAATAACATTCAAATATGCAATAAAATGCAGTTGCGTAACCAATAAAAAACAGCATAAAAGCTAAACCACTGCTGATAAGCCCTACCTCTTTGATAAAACACATTTTTGATGAATTGCATACCTATTTGAATGTCATTTGCAGTGCGGATCAACTTTTTAAAATAACAATTTTTGACATTGTCAAAAATAAAGGTACTTTACTCTTACGTTAAATTGACATTTTTTGACAAACCTTGTATACGGCTTTAAAAAATCGATATCTGATGGTTGCATTGTAAGTTTTGGACCATGCACAACTTTTTATCAAGATTGCATTTTTTCATAAAACCAACAATAAAAAAGTTTTCCATATGGTTCCAACTCATAAGCATACACACTGCATAAAAGAACCAACGACAACTATTTAATTTTTTTAAGAAAAACCGCGATATTACATTACATGTCAGATAACGCCCTCTAGCGGTTGCGGTGGTACCAAAATGAAAAATTCGAAAAATTTAGTCGACAAATGAAGGAAAACGCTTTGTAACGAGACTAATCTTGTTAAATTCAGTTGAGGTTAACTAAACCGGAATAATCGACTTTTGATTGAATAAACAAAATTTTTACGTTTTGAGGTCTTCACTGAATGACGTTGATATGTCACGACGTGACTTTGCTTGCCTTAGGGTTTTTTATGACATTCGGTGGAAAAAAGGTTATTTTTTCGAAAAAAAAGAGAATAAAATTTTGAAGAGAATTTTTTTAATGTGATAGATTTTTGGTTTCCTTAATTTTTTTATACCGAATCAACAGTAAAGTTTTAACTATGAAAGCCCTGAGATCTAGTGGGATTTACAAATTTTCCTAATCTGAAATGGATTAGCTGTTGACGACTTTATGTAAACCTACAAAAAATAATTTATTTATTTTCAATAATAAAAAATATATGAATGAAAAAAAAAGGAATCTCGGTTTTTCGTTTTTTTTTCAGGATGTTTCAGTAACGCCTGAAGTTTACAAAATTTTGTCGTGGATTCTTTCTAAGCAAACAATTGCGCAGCTTTTCTTCAATTTAACCGACCTGTATATTTTACCGTTGACGAAATTCCAATGGAATTTTTCACCCTGTATTATTTAGGTAAATGGGAAAATGAGAGCCTATATGTATTAAGAACGACGCAGTTGTTATCATAAGCGACTTATTGATACAATTATTTATTTTTAAATAAGTAAAAAATATTTAAAGTTTGACTACAAACACGTCATGGGATTCACCCGTTACTTCAAACGGTTATAGCAAAAGCTGGAATGTCCTCGGTATGCTTAGCCTACACTCAATGCCAGAGTGCACATTGTTGACATTTTCCTTGTTGATAAGGTAGAAAGCACAATTGATTTCACCCTATAGAGCTAAGTTAATTCTTATCAGTATAAATACCTGCGGTTTGATTATCTTCGTAGTTTTTCTCCTTTTCAACATCATCTTTATTTTCATCCCCGGTTGGTACAATTGCATCTTTGCTGGTGTTGCATCCCATTTTAATTTCCAATTAACTACTTTGACACAATTTACACTAAACTAACACAAATATGATATAATTACTACACCATACACAACACTACTTTATTGCTGGTTGAAAGGAACTAAAAATGTTTATCTACAAAAATACACTAATTAAATTTTTCAAAAACTATCTAATTATGTTTGTCAAATGAGAACACTTCATAACACTGTTGTAGTAGGTAATAACTCAATAAACCTACACAATAACTGAAATAGCCGCACAGACGACATAAAGTTTTGCCGGCGCCACGTTTTCTAGATACACGAATATATAGACGTAAGTACGCGGCGGCGGCGAACAATAGGGGTGGCTGTACTGCCCCTTGCTCCCTTTAGTCTGCCCGATAATAATAACAGTCGTTTCGCGATTGCGCTTTCTGTGTATAATTCTCTCCGTGACTCACTCATCAAAACAAATTCAATGTGAATGGGAATTTAATTTCTACTTTTCCATGAAGTTGTATATGTATTGCCAACTTGATAAGTTATAAATTATAATATTTTAGGTTCAGGTAGGTATAGTATAAAACACTGCAAAGTTGTTTTATCCAAAATTCTGCAAATATGATTATTCTTTCTTAGCTCATATACTAATTTCCTAGCTGCAGCACTTTGTTAAATTTGGAAACAAATAAATATTTTATAAATAATAAATAAATAATTACCTACTATACAATACCCATACTTCCGTACGCGAAAAACTCGGAAGCAGGTCAGTTTTGTTATTAATGGGGATATATTTGACATTGGTAGTTTTTTGTTTATCACCATATGGGTAGAGTGATATACAGTGCGTTTCAAAACATATGTTGGAAAATGTAAGGTGTAATAATAATAATAATAATATTTATTTATCCTGTAAGACCTGTAAATGTAAGTCAAAATAACAAAAAATAACAAACACCAAAGTACAGCAATATCACCAAATGCATGATACATGGTTAGTCTAAGCCAACCAAACATCAGCACTACAAATCATCATTATCACTAAAAACTCTTGTAGGGTATAGTAACATTTTCTCAAAGAAAGAGTTTCCAAATTTTGCAGTCCTAAGCTTTGGCAGGATCTGTTTAATTTGGCGTTGCTATTAATTTTGTTTTAAAAACAACTGATGAATTTTTTATTTAACTGGACTGTTTAATTATTATTATTGCACTTTGTTTTTATGGAGTTAGTAAATGCGTAATTGAAATGAAAACTAGATTTTACATATTTATTGAAATTATATCGACAGTCTCCTCTCAGCCTTGAAAACAACAGAGTTGTTACGTCTCATTGTAACCAGCGAATATAATTTCAATAAATGTGTAAAATCTAGTTTTCATTTCAATAATTATGCATTTACAGGAAATTAAACAGGGTCAACAAATGGGAATGTCTAGTGCCAAGGCTATGTAATTATGAACTAATGGATAACTTATGTAATGTATATATTATCCCATACAACAAGCTACGGTATATGAAGATACATGGGAAACACATCATTTTATGGCCGATATACACTGGCCTACAATAATCTCCAGGATTCATACCAAAAATTATTCTAACAATTTTTTTCTGAGACACAAACACTCCCCGGGCCCCACAAGCGTTTCCCCATAACACTACGTTATAGACCAAAATGCTGTGTACACTGGGCCATAGTAAACATCCAGCAATGCTGCCATAGTGGCAGAGACTGACTTAATTTATAAATAGCATAGGTGGATCAATATGCTCAGTCCAACGTAAAATGTCATCCACACAAATCCCCAAGAACTTTGTTGATTTAGATTTAGATCAAGTTATCTCAATAATACCCATGCAAACTGCAATGATGGATTGTAGTCAAATTGAGACATCGAAAGTATAGACACACGGTTTTAGATAAGTTAACTATCAGACCATTTTTTTTTCACACCAGGTAACCAAAGTTTGCACCACATCTTTAGTCAATTCTTGGAACTCCGCATGGGATCTGGCAGAGACCGACAAAGATGTGTCATTTTTGTAAAAATTGCCAAATCGTTTACAAACAGTAGGAAGATCAATGGGCCTAGTACAGATCCCTGCGTAACTCCATGCATACTTCACATTATGTAGTTTAGAATACTTCTATTTGATTTTTACAGTCATTTTCCTGTCAGAGAAGTGATTCGTTATCCAGTTTATTAATAAACCACGAAATCCCAGATTATACAGTATACAGCTTTGATTCAACAAATTTGAGGTGCAAGCAATCAAACGCGTGCGATAGGTCAAAGAATAAACCCGCTACTTGTTTTCTCCTATCAAGGTGTAAATAAACGTTTCCAATGAAATCACACGCAGCTGTCTGCGTAGATTTTCTAGCTCTAAAACTGCTCCACCTAAAAAGTCGGACATTCTATTGTATACCCTTTTTAAAATCGTGGATATTCCGCTCAAGATACAGGGTGTCCGGAAATTATGAGCAAAAAATTAAGGGGGTGATTCTTCTTGATGAAATATTGCCAAAAGTATCTATAATTTTTTTTCGAAAACTCAAAAAGAAGAAAGTTATAAGCCTCCAAAGTTGATTTTTTTAAATCAATATTTTTTTATAACTTTTTTTCTAGTGTACGGATTTTCTTAAAATTTGACACACTTGCCACTGATGTTGCTTTACATCCTTGGTCCAAATTAGACTTGAATCCCTCGAAATCAAAAGGCCTTAACTGCCCTTGACCTTCAAAAAAGGCCTATAACTTTTTTCGTAATATTTTTTTCTGAGTTTTGAAGACGCACAATTGAAGAACATGAAGAAATATTCGGAAAAGGTCCTCTTTGTCTATCACGATAAAATGACCTGCTTCCGAGTAAAACTGTTTAAAAAATTTGCTTGCACTAAAATTGATCACCATAAACTATGATCATTCTGCAACAATACCAAAGCATGTTTTGGGAACGGTGGCAGGGTTGCCTAGGAAACAAGACGTTTGCTTTGGATTTCATTTTGACAGCAATTTATTATTTTTTTTAATTAAAATTATTTTATTATTTTATTAAAAAAAAAATGATTAAAATTTTTTTTCATTTTCAAAAAAAAATCATTTCCAGTCTATTTATATACGAATGTCTTTGTTTTGTACATAACTAGGCAATCCTGCAGCTGTTTCCAAAGCATGCTTTGGTGTTGTTGCAGAATGATCATAGTTTATGGTGATCAATTTTAGTGCAGGAAAATTTTTAAAACAGTTTTACTCGGAAACGGGTCATTTTATCGTGATAGACAAAGAGGACTTTTTCCGAATATTTCTTCACGTTCTTCAATTGTGCGTCTTCAAAACTCAGAAAAAAATATTACGAAAAAAGTTATAGGCCTTTTTTGAAGGTCAAGGGCAGTTAAGGCCTTTTGATTTCGAGGGATTCAAGTCTAATTTGGACCAAGGATGTAAAGCAACATTAGTGACATGTGTCAAATTTTAAGAAAATCCGTACACTAGAAAAAAAGTTATAAAAAAATATTGATTTAAAAAAATCAACTTTGGAGGCTTATAACTTTCTTCTTTTTGAGTTTTCGAAAAAAAATTATAGATACTTTTGGCAATATTTCATCAAGAAGAATCACCCCCTTAATTTTTTGCTCATAATTTCCGGACACCCTGTATATATTATTGGTCTGTAGTTAGTTATATTCAGTGGATCACTCTTCTTATGAACCGATACAATTGCTGCAACCTTAAGCACAGTGGGAAATTTACCAGAAGTAGAGGTAACGTATAGAGAAAAATGTATTTGGAAAATTATTAGAGACACAGGGACGAGAGTTGCCATAATACTGGGTGTAATTTTTGGGTGTGATACTGGTGTGATTTCCTTTATAGTTAATAAATATTTACTTATATTATAAATTATAACTAATCACTTATCTGGCTCCGCGCTAGATAATCCTGGCGAGTTCCCATGCATGGGGTTCCCGGTTGTATCCAAAGGCGCCTTGGAAATTCTGGGACGACCCGGAGATGGTCAAACTTCTAGTAAGTGCTCGTAGACCTGTTTCTATATCAATCTTTCTCTCGCAGTGACAGGTTGACACTACGATCTCAAGAGCCACACCTTCGATACGTGAAGAACCCAAAAAACGGTCTCCATCAAATATGTAGGCATCTTGAATGATTGAAATTATCACGAAGTTTTATCAGGAGAAGTCCTAAAAAATTAATCAGGTTGAAACAGACTCCCAGCTCAACAACTACCTACTACAATCTAAAGACCTCAATATGATGTTACGTATATTAAAGCTTTCATATCAGACACGGAAACTTAAAAAGATAACTTACCTCATACAATGGGAGGCCCCTGTGACTAGGCTAGAACGATATTGGTTTTCAAATAAACAGCAATCCTCTAATATGCTTATAGGAATCATATTATATCAATCACTCGATGTACCCTGCACAAAGTTACCACAGACAATTCCCACACTATATTATAAAATCTCTCGGATAATCCGTTAAAATGCGAAAGCATTAAGTTCGCCATCACCAATCGAAAATACAAGAATGATTATGCCTATCGTCGGCATGCATTCGGCTTATCAATTTTTAAAACCATCACGAATCCTCCTAATCAGAGTCGGAGATTAGCAGCAGACCCTGAAAGTATTATTTTCATGCTGAACTGCGGTCAATCTAACGCCTTCGTGCTATAATAATAGGTGCTCATATGAATGTATATATTCACCTGTAATTTGCAAGTTACCTTCAGTTTACTTTAGTTTTTCTTTTCTTCTTTTTTTTTTTTCATTAAAAACATAACAATATTGTTGTGTATTATCTTTGCAAAAAAAGTTCTTTATTTTTAGTTTTATATAAAATAGGTGAATTGGCAATACAATTTTCTTAACAATAACTTTTTTTCCTTTCAAATTATGCGAGAAACAAAACTGATGATCACAATGTTGCGATGACCATGGCATGCAAATATAATGTAGATGAAAGTAGACCAAAATAGTAACCATCAGTGGTGGATTTACACTTTTATCTAGTAAGCCACTCCACCGTTCCCTCTTCCCCTCTCTAAACGCGTCTCGGGGGAATTTTTTTTTAGTTCAAGGTCATTCATTCGGTTTTCTAGTAGGTACCATAATTCTGTGAAATTAGGATGATGGAAGTTTCAAGTATACAAGGTCATTCGGTTTTCTAGTAATAGCCTGAATTTTACTAACACTATTGCTTTGGCGTTTACACTTCGTTGCATGGAGTTACGGAGATATGAAATAGGGAAAACTAATGAATATTAAATTCAATTGAAACTAATTAGTCGCGTATCTGCCACCCCTAGGTTGGGGCCATGCGGCCTATTATTATTGGCGTATCCGCAGGGCGGTAACCATAGTGAAGCGCGATGTTATATAAGGTTTAAGGCTTTCGCACATTTGAAGGGAAATAAAATAATACTTAGGTATCTTCATTTTTAAGAAAACATATTTTGTCCATCAAATCACAATGTACCTATAATATTTGGTTAAAAAAATCGTTACAAAGAAAATTTTAAAAACTTAAAATTAAAAAAAATGCGTTGATTCAATTATTATTATGAAAATTAAATTTTTTTTGGCACAAGTGTAGGAATAGTCTGAGACATTTTCTGATTATTCTTCTTAAATGTCCGTATTCATCAAACTTCAAAATATAACTCTGGGGTTAAATTTTTAATTTTCTGACAGCTGATTGGTCTAATAATGCTCAATCCCTACGAACGCTACGAATTTTGAACCAATGACATGTTCCAAAATATAACCCCAGGGGTTATATTTATTGATGCATGAATACGGGCCATAGACAGAATTCGACGAAGTCTTCGAAGCGTTGTCGATTGAATTCCAATTTAAAGTAAGGTAGGTACTCAAAACGCGCTCATTCCTTGTACTGTTCGACCAAGGACCAAAAGGCGATAGAACAATAATTACCGGATGATAACGGTAAATGTTTATTAACGATTGATAGTGGTTCCTTCTTCCTTGGACAAAGAAGATACAAGATATCGGAACTTTTCGATTTCCGAGAGGGCGCTGTTATTGTGGATCAACCACCTGAATAGCTCAAAAGATAGAAGGCTAGAAGGCAGGTCATTCTTTCACATTGCAGCCGATACAAGGTAAAAGGATTCGAGGCAGCTTTCATTTACCAGCCGCTGTGGCGTCAAGGAATTACGGAACCCAGACCGATTTTCTTCCTGCTGCAAAAGAAGACTGCTATCCCGAACTAACTAAACGCCGTCGTAATTCTCGAGTTTTGCCACCTTATCTTGTGAAATGTTCCTCATGATAAAGTTTGATTCAAAGAGCTGTTATAAGCTCCAATTTCCAAGTACATGCACATGCACTGAGTCATATTTCTATACCATTACCTAATTCAGTTAGTTTTACCACAAATCCAAATACACATTTGTCCGAAAAGGTATGCTGACTTGCTATAGGAAGACTTGGGTATAAAATTATCATAAACAGGGTGTCCCAGCTTATTCGATTCGGTCTTTGTGGGCCAAACTGGGGATTTTTAATTTTTTTTTGCAATTCAAGTGACACTTTCCTTACAACTCCGCGCTATCCGCGACCATAACAAATTGAGCTTCAATTTCTTAAATCGCTTGAGAGCATAAACAGACTTTAATTGATCTATCGTCAATTGCGCGATGACAACAGTTTTCTCGATTGTGTACATTTTGTTGCCATCTGTGGTTGCCATAGGTACTTAATAATAACGAGAAAACAGGGTGAAATTTATACGAAGCGATAAAATAAAATTCAACGAGAAGTGGCAACTCTGTGAGATAATTCCGGGTTTTGTAGATCTTCAATTAATGAAACTATAATAGACCTGACAACCCTGCTGCTAAATAATTGGAGAGTTCTATCTACTTTCAACGAACCTTTCTTCCTAAAAACTTCGACTGCAAGTAAAATTTTATAAATATAAATCCTAGATAAGTACAATACAATAGAACCGTTACACCCAGCAGGGTAGTTTTTACCTGTTGAAGGTATCATAGGTAACGGACGCAAACAAAGGACTGGCGGAAATGAAAAAGAAAAACTAAGAACAAGTAGTGTAGCAACTTGTACACACAAAATGACTAAACAATTTTAAAAAACATAACTTTGATATAATTTATCAGTCACCCTTATATGGAACCCTCTGTATGGTCCAAAATTATTTTTTATTACGGCCATTGTAATCCTGCACTTGAATTTGTGAAAGTTTTCAAAAAATTCATTTTTTGATCCACAGAGAGACCCACTTAAATATGCTGGGCATCCTGTATGTTTAAAATTAATGGACCTGTTATCGGACAAATTTTGTCAAAGACCTTGCAATTTCAGATGTTTTTTGTTGTGATATTTTTTCTAAAAGTTGCATACCCTGGACTTTTGGACAGTCAATTTTGAGCTACCTCTTCAAAATAAAGTTAAAATTCCACTTTGCTCATATGTGCCATTGAGATTAATTTTTCTATATTACATAAATTAAACATGTTTGAAGTAACTACGAAAACGATTAATTCAATTTCTAATACATGGGGGCTATGCATGTATCGTTTATGTAAAAAATTACACTTACGTAAAATCAAAAATGCGTTTGCAAAATTACCTACATTACATTACGTAATACTATTACAAGTTTTCTTATGCAGAGTGTTAGAAAAATAAACAAAAAAATAAATATTTTTGGTTCTGGTACGTACCCAGGTATGTATTAAAATTTTTAGGAAGTTTAATGAGATACCCAACTACCCAGACATCATTCCCAAATTTCAATAGACTAAAACAATTGTTTATGTTCTTTATGCAATAAAAAAATTAACATTTTTGAATGCCATTGTCTAATCTAAGCAAAAATCTAACTTCAAGATCAAAATGCCACTCGTAGAGATGCGGAACTACAAAAAGTACATTGTTTAATCAAATATTTTCTGTTAATTTCAAACATCAAAACGAATTTTGAAAATTTTGATATACTTTTGCTTTACAAACATAAACATTTATTAATTTTTTGTAAGTCCGGACCTGGATTTTTCTTCCGACTATTATGTCAAACGTTTGTGCAGTGGAGTGGAAACTTTTTACCAAATTTAAAAAAATATACAGGCTGGTTCGTTATTAGTTATGGCATGTTATTAATGACGTGAGACCCATTAACCATGGGTTTTTCAGAACCACCTCGGTGTCCTCTATCCACGGTTACCGTTTACCAATGAAACACCCTGTATACCGATTTTTTAATACCTTCGCCATTTCAATTACATATTTACTCCCTGAAATTTTTCATAGTTACAGGTTAGGTATTAGTACACATAGTTTTACGCTGAAAATTCCAGTTCAATTCCTTTAAAATGTGCCAATAAAATGGTTATAGAAATTTAGGAATATTTCCCCTTTTCCTACTCCAACCAAATTAATTCTTTAGTATATTTATTAGAATTTAAACATTAGGTAGAATACCTTCTTCAAAGTAAAAAAAAATTGACAACTGAAATTACGTCTGGTCGAAATTCCGAACATCCATCTTCCTAAAATTTTTTGCCCCTAAGACTTCTACTCGATTTTCTCGGGAACCTTCCAAGGTAGGTACCACCCTAATTTTAAAGTCGAGTGGTGTGATCTGACGAGTGACAACCACATCTTTTCTGTAATATTCACGGTAAAAGTCAATGATAAAAAACCTTTATAAGTTATTTGAAAAAAAATTACACAACCAAGGCCTGCACCATGGACTTTTTCGGCACTGGAAAATCAAAGACTTGCGGTTTTTTAGTATTTAACCGGTAATCTACGGAATTAGTACCTAAATATTTTTTTCCTTGAATGTTCAAATTGTTTTGCCAATCTGTAAGACTTACTTGATCTTTTAGGAACTGTTTCAGGTCGCGCCTTAATTTTGATTTCTTGTTTTCCAACAAAAAAAGATATATAGAACAAAGGTCTCTAGGCTCTAGGGGCTATATAAAAACTCCATCTATGCTATATAATTATGTATCTATTTATTTAGCAAATCACACAAAATATGCGTTAAATACATTATATAACAGCTTCACTTTTTTCTTTTTCTTCTATTTTTCTTCTTCACGGGAGCTTCTGTGGTATTGTTTTGGACACCTTTATCATTAGCATCATCATCTTCCTTCTTGAAAACATCGTTTAATGGTGTTAAATTATAACTTGTTTTGGGCTTGCTCATTTGAGAATGAATTTTCTGGTCCATTCGATTAACATATTTATATTTCGCCTTCAATCTCAGTTGCTGCTGATACCTAACAGGACTTATGTAGTTTGGATTTTCCCAAAGTCCTTCTCCTCCAAAACTTCCAGAAAATATTTTAATCTAGAAAAAAATTGTTTATAAGGTCTG
Source organism: Malachius bipustulatus (assembly GCA_910589415.1). Classification (NCBI taxonomy): domain Eukaryota; kingdom Metazoa; phylum Arthropoda; class Insecta; order Coleoptera; family Melyridae; genus Malachius; species Malachius bipustulatus. Next base: position 84,919,944 of record OU342630.1, on the reverse strand, counting down.
CAGTTTGTACAAATAACCATTACATAATAATTAATATTATAATGTACTAATATTTTAATAAATCTCAGACAAAATTTCTACATAAATGTAAATCTTATGTAAATACGACTTGTGTTAAGAAAAATGTCCCATTCAAGATGAGACCCATATCAATACATGCAGCGATACAGATAGTGACAGATTGGTATCAGATTCATTCACCAACATACACTGTGAAACTGATTCATGGGACTTGAGACGTCAGTTCAGAAAGATTTTTTTAATAATACAGGGTGCACCATGTATCCTTCTCTATATTGCTATCTCCTGAACGCTACGAGATACAGGGTCGGTTAAATTAGAGAAAAGATGCGCAGTTTTGTGGCCATTTCGAATTCGTCAAGACATGCAAGTTATCTGTGACCGTTCCTGAAATATCCTGAAAAAACTGAAAAATCGAGATTTCTTATTTTCCTCATATCTTTTTTATTATTGGAAATTAATAAATATTTTTTTGTAGGCTTATATAAGCCGTTAAGAGCTATCCATCTGACATTTCAAAAATTTTCAAGGCCTACTAGATCCAAGAGTTTTCATAGTCAACTTTCGTTTTTCTTAAGGACGCCATATTATTTTTTTATGTCGTTCGATATGAAAAAAAATAATGGAAACCAAAAATTAATAAACTTCAAAAAAATTTTTTTTAAAATTTTTATTCTTAATATTTCAAAGAAAAACCTAATAAAAAATCGTCGAAAAACGTCAACATTTGTAAAAATACGCCGAAATAGTGCTTGCCTTATGGTTTTTTAATTTATCTATGAAATTCGGTCTAAAAATGTGTCTTTTTTGTAAAGAAAAAAGAAGAATAAATTTTTTATTTATTTATTTTTTGAAGTTTAACAATTTTTAGTTTTTATGATTTTTTTTATACCGAACAACATAAAAAAACACTATGGTGGCCATAAGAAAAACGAAAGTTGACTATGAAGAAAATTCTGGTATCTAGTCGGCTTTGAAAATTTTTGAAATGTCAGATGGGTAGCTCTTGCCGATTTATGTAAGCCCACAAAAAATTATTCATTAATCTCCAATAATAAAAAAGATATGGCAAAAATAAGAAATCTTGATTTTTCAGTTTTTTCAGGATACTTCAGGAACGGTCACAGATATCTTGTATGTCTCGACGGAATCGAGATGGCCACAAAATTGCGCTCCTTTGGATTTGTTTAACCGACCCTGTATCTGTTAGCGTTAGGATATAGCAATATAGAGAAGGATACATGGTGCACCCTGTAGAAATACAAGGCGATCAAACTTAATCACTGATACTACACTTTGATGTTTGATTAACTTAACTACGTTCAACTGGCTTTGAACAACGCAAATTTTTCCTTAATCTGCGATTAACTGCCAAATCACAAATTAACTGCTAATCTGTATTCAATTTTTTACACTGCTCAACTTTTGACTTTTGAACAACAAAAACTGGGAGATAATCACAGATTAGGCAGTTTGAATATGGTCAAGTGCTTAATAACTGTACGAACAACCGGCCCTAAAACTACTAATAATTGATAAATTGCAACAATAATTTAACTTTAATTTCATCTTCGATTAAATAAAATATGAAATGTAATTTTAGAGTAAAAAGACTTAAAATCAATCTGAACCAAATAACGATTTGGGACTATCTACTACTATTCGTTGAAATAAAAGAACTTTGCTGAAATCGAAAACAACAAATCAAAAATCACACCTACCGGATTAAGTACAAATCTAGGTCCCACTTCAGCTAATGCTCCGTCTTCAGATAAAATCTGAAAATTTCTGAACCAAATTCTATTGTCCAGGATAGTAAATGTATACACATGATCAAAAAAAGGCTGGCTCTTGGGATGACTTTTTGGGACTCCAAAAATCTGTGTCAACAACTCCTTTAATAAATTGTAGCACGGTTTCTCTTGAAAAGAAGGATCGAAACTTAACAACGGTCGAGAACCTCGTAGACAATTCCCAGTTAACTTGAGTTCAGCCATTGTATAAACTGAAAAAAATTAGTTTGTTTTGTTTGTAAAATAAAGATATACAGCGGAGTCACTTTTCAACTGGGTCACCATTGGGATCTCCTAAGGTGTTGGAGATACAGAGTCGGTTAAATTAGAGAAAAGTTGCAAAATTTTATTTTTAATAAGAGTCTGAATTTTTTTAGGTTATCTTCAGTTGATGAAATGCCCTAAAAAAAAACTGAAAAATTGAGAAATCTTATTTTCACCACATCTTTCTTATTATTGAAAATTAATAAATTATTTTTTGTAGGTGTACAGGGTGTCTCATATAACTTGTTCTCCTTGAACTTATTAAGGAACCTGCATGTGGTACCAAAAACTATTTCGAATAAATGTTGTTTCGGATAATGAAATGTTTTCTTTTATAAACTAATTTCAAAATGGACAATATGGCAATATTTTAACATTTGTGTTATTTAATTTTTTGTGAACAAAAATAAAAAAGTAAAGTTTCTAATCACAAAGCGGTGTTGCCACATTTTACAAAGTGCTGATGTTCTTAATTTTTTCAAATGGCAGGCCCCATACATGGGCTCATTTGAAAGTATGTATTTAAAAAAAAAGAATTCAATTACATGTTACAACGTAACATTGCATTAATTTGTTTTATTGTTTTTATTCAATTTGTGTTTTTTTTTAATTATTAAAAATCTATTCATTATAAACAATTATGGTTTCCAAGACAATTAAATGAGTGGCATAAGGACTCAACAAATAATAAAACTGTTAAAATATATTTTTTATTTACGAACATGAGCTGTCATTGTCATGGAAATCATTGGCCGTTTATAATAAATACGTCAAGATACATGTTTATATTATTCTATTATTCTATACAAATTTTTCCCAAAGAAAAAACATGAGTGGAATGAAAACATGCGAATTCAATGGATTCGTCTTTTAAAGTAATTTTGGATGAGCTAATGAAATATAGTACCTGCCATCTGAAAAAATGAAGAAAACCACCACTTTGCAAAACGTGGCAACACTGCTTTGTAAGTAATCTTTTAAATTTTTATTATACTGAAATGAAGAAGACAAATGTCAAAATATTTTGGTGAGAACAGCTTTCAAAAATGTCACATAGCAACCTATACATGGTGCTTCAAAGTTGAGCTATTTTTTGCTTAAGAGCCCTAATTACATTCGAAACAAGTTGTCGGAGACCCATATGACATGCAGAGTTTTATAGTCAGCTCTTTTATTTTTTTATGATTGCAGCCATATTGGTTTTTCAAGTCGTTCAGTATAAAAAAATTTCAAAAATTTTACTCTATTTTTTTCGAGATTTTTTTTAAACTACACCGAATATCATGGAATAATACCTAATTAAAATACTATAAGGTAAGTAATATGACTTCATGTTGACGTCATTTGGTGAATAAATGTTTGTTTATTTTTTTGAAAAAAGAAGAATATTTTTTTAATGTTAGGAATTTTTTGTTTCCGTGTTTTTTTTTATACCGAACCACATAAAAAAACTGCGGCGGCCATAAGAAAAACAAAAGTTGACTATGAGAACTCTATAGGATCTAGTCATCTTTGAAAATTTTCAAGTATCGAATTGATGGCTCATGGTCATGACGACTTATGCAAACCTACAAAAAATTAATTAATTTTCAATAATAATCATAAAAAAAGATATTGTTGAAAAATCTGATGAAAATAAGAAATCTCAATTTTTCAGTTTTTTCAGGATATTTTTGTGTGAAGTTAGCTTAAATTGATAAGCATAAAATTGTGCAATTTTTCTCTAATTTAACCGACTCTGTATCTCCTATGCTTTAGGAGATCCTATGAGCCAGTTGAGAGTGACCACTCTATAGACAGAGATCATTATCACCAAGTAGTCCAAGCACTAGGGTTAAAAAAATTTATCGCTTACTATTTTCTACTAGAAACTTCACACTGGGACCATTTGGTACATTCGCAAGCCATAAATATAAGTATTTCTTTTTTCGTCCTTCAAACATCATGGCTTTGTTACAGTTCTTCATTTCGCACATTTCATTTACAACTGATAGAGTCTTACAGCGTTCCATCTTTGATTCGGGCTTATGATGAGGCATCAGTTTTTTCAAATCTTCCATTAAATGCCTGTCCCTGTAACATATGCCCCTGGTTGCAAAAATCAAAACCCTTTGCTTGTTTATCCATTTTACCTAGAAATAATTACAAAATATTTTCCATTTGAATCATTTACAGTTTACATCATAAACATAAAAAATCGACAAAAGCAAATAACTAGCATAGCATTTATCAGAAAACATGCAAAGTCGTTCAAAAGGTTAAGGAAAGTTGACTTATCATGGTAGATTATAGGGGTATAATAAGTACACAGCGGTAGGTATACATTTTACATAAAAGAACTCTGATAGGTAATAGGAATAGGTATACAGGGTGATTGATTGAAACGCCACATTAGAAAAAGTTCGACTTCCAAATGATCTAGGAATCTTGAATTTGGAACTTAGGCAACATACCTAATAACGAGTCAAAATGAAATATTACCAAGATGGTAGAACATTTAAAATGGCAAAAGCAATGGCCATCTTTGTTTTTTTAAATGGGACACCCCATATATTATTGCATTTTCAGATCGTCTGAGAAAATATAATAACAATGGTGGTTATAGTTGTATTTTAAATTGAGTAGGCCATGAGTTATAAACAAGTGAAAATCGTGATTTTCCAACTTTAAAGACATTTATCACGAAAACGGCTCAAGATATCAGAAAACGGCCTACATGTCCCTATCTTAACTTTTTATAAGGCATTCAAATATGCAGTTGAAACCTTTATACAAGGTGATGAAAATTGTCAGATTTTTCATCACCCTGTATAAACATTTCAACTCTACAGTAGGATACCAGATGAAAAGTTAAGATAGGGACATGTAAGCCGTTTTCTGATATCATGAGCCGTTTTCGTGGTAAATGTCTTTAAGGTTGGAAAATCACGATTTTCACTTGTTTATAACTCATGGCCTACTCAATTTAAAATACAACTATAAGCACCATTGTTATTACATTTTCTCAGACGATCTGAAAATGCAATAATATATGGGGTGTCCCATTTAAAAAAACAAAGATGGCCATTGCTTTCGCCATTTTAAATGTTCTACCATCTTGGTAATATTTCATTTTGACTCGTTATTAGGTATGTTGCCTAAGTTCCAAATTTCAGATTCCTAGATCATTTGGAAGTCGAACTTTTTCTAATGTGGCGTTTCAATCAATCACCCTGTATACAAGTATGTACTCAAAGTATACAGGCTTTAAATTTTAAATATTTATGTATACAGGGTTGCTCATTAGTGCGTCAAAGTAGCTTTTATACTAGAATTCTAAATACCCAATAACAAAAAAAACTCATAAGTCGCTCCACCAATTACAATTTGCCCTACTTTTTAAAATATTTTTGTAATATACAGGTGGTCCTTTTATAAAATCACAACATCAACTTTCTTATTTCAAATACAAGGGTACATTTTTTTTTCAAGTTTTGGATTGAGATCTCATTTCTGAGTAAAATGACATCTATTTTGCTTTTACCAACTCTCCCGGTATATGCGCTATATCAATTTTTTTGAAAAATAATTCAAGAGTAGAGTCAAGAGTAATAATTTATAGGTTTTCACTAATCTGCACATATTCGGACTAGCGAAATACGGGCTAGTCCGAATATTCGCTACTCCGAACAACCATATGCCTGATATAATTTGGATTAGTGGGACTCCTATAATTCATAGTCCACAACTCTCGCAAATAGAGCTGAGGGCACAGCCTGTGGTATACTCAAGATCGTATGTCTATTTACTAGGCGCACAGCATTTATTAGAAGCCTACCTAATATTGTTAAGATTCTAGAGAGGGTTAATCCATAATCAAAGTAAAGACTGTGTACCACCGGTGGCCAAGGTCGGCTCCTGACGAGACATGCGGTGTCCACCGGTGGTAAACACATTACCGCGAACGTGTTAAAAAGCCGCTTTGTTTCATAGTTGTATTTTCTGTATTTGATACTTAGTTAATAGAGAAGTCTTCTATCATGAATTGGGAATTGCTATACAGGGTGATCCCGAAATGGCGGACACGGCAGCACCACAGCATCCATTGTGGATTGAGAATTCTACCAAGTTTATTTACTTTTTTCTCCAGTATGGCTCCCTTAAGAAGATATGACCACTTTTGTGGGAAAAAAGTCACAACACTGCACTACTATCTACTCTTCTTTAGAAAGAAAACTAGTGTGTAGGTCTGTAATACTCAGTAAGATGTTACCATGGAAACATATGAAATGGCAAATCCGACAAAGTTTAAAACAATTATCGTTGCGCGGATACATATTCGATAATATTATTCAGTATCTATTTTAGTTGCATTGTTGAGCTCGAATTCGAATAACGATGCCACATTGAAAAATTTTGTTGAACTCAGGGAATAGGTAAACTTTGAATGCCTGTAATTCCGTTCCCAATAATAAAAAAAATAAAAAGCAAACACAATCGTAATAGTTATGTCAAATTAATGCTTTGCCAGTAGAGGTTGTTTAAAGTTGACTGTTATTTTGATTAAAATTTTAGAAAAAAGACACCTATACCTCGGTAACGAAGCCGAGGAAACCATTTTTGTTTTAAATGTACAGTCTTTCTGAACATCCTCTACGACACCCTGTATTTCGGGATCCCCCTGTATAAACCCGAGATTAGTTGATAAGTGTTTTCATGACTGAATTTTTCATTACAATAACCTACGTGGCTGTGACCTAGGTCAATGACAATAAGAATGGGACAAATAGAAGAGAATGTGCCCCATGATACATGAAATTAAATACTATTAGAAATTAAAAATTCCCAAATACTAAATGGAAAATTCGGGGGGATTATTTGATGAACATATCCCCCCGGTTATCCTGTTGTTTAGTCTTCCAAAACACCCCTCACATGCCCATTCCACTTTTTCCACTCGCGTCGCTCACAGGGTTGCTGCATTAAATCAGGTCTTTGGTCAGGGTAGGTTTTTTTTCCTTTATATGTCCCTAAAATTAAAAAAAAAAACCTACCCTGACCAAAGACCTGATTTAATGCAGCAACACTGTGACTGCTGTGAGCGACGCGAGTGGAAAAAGTGGAATGGGCATGTGAGGGGTGTTTTGGAAGACTAAGCAACAGGATAACCATCCCCCCCATCCATTCCACATCTACAACGTTTTTAGGCACTTTTTCCTATACGTATTTATTCTGCTCGGTTTCCTTATTTATATATTTATTACATTTTATCAATCCCTTTTGCATACATTTAGATAATAAAATCCCTCAACTACGGTAGCTGATTCTGTTTCAACACATTAGTAAATTTCTCGAAAACTAAAACTCGAAGGACCCATGTCTACAGGAAATTTTTCGCCAATTTTTGCATTTCCTACAGTCCCTTCAAGTTTGTAACACACCTATTCATTAACATTCTGTATAGGTACCCAAAGTACTTATTTCATTATTGAATAGAAAATAAAAAAATTCTCACTTTCTTAGGTGCAGGTTCGTCAGAATTTCGAATGGCTGGGGGTAGAGTTTCTTGGCTTTTTTCATCATCAATTTCAGTTTGCTTGCTTTCAAGACGTTTTCGTTTCTTTGATAGCTTTGTCATTGCAACTACAACTTACGAGAAACTGGAAAGTAAATAAATAACAGGTAAATGCACGAATAATACAGCTAAATAAAACAGCATGCACTAGTGGAGTGGCATGCAGATTTTCAATTCAAAATTTTTACCAAAATTAACCTAACTTTTCCTTCTTCTTCTTCTTCTTCTCTCGCTTTTAGCCTCGCCGATCTCTCCTTGACTTAGGCCAAGGCCAGTTCCTCCCACTATTCTCCCCAACTAGGGCACTTGTATTACCGACACTGTCGGTAATACAGGTTCCCTACTCCCATTAGTAGTAATGTGAATACATAGTTTACGAGTTCCAGTTTACTGTAATTAAATAATTTAGAAAAACAACAAAAAGTATGCTGCTTTATGTGATGTGGATGTGGAATATACGTGAAAAATACCTTGCTAGTACTGCAGTTTCTAGATTGAAGGCACATATACAGAGTATCCGGAAATTATGCGCAAAAATTAAGGGGGTGATTTTACTTGATAAAATATTGCCAAAAGTAGATATCTATAATTTTTTTTCTAAAACTCACAAATAAGAAAGTTAATTTTTTTAAATCAATATTTTTTTATAGTGTATGTGCGGATTTTCTTAAAATCTGACACACTTTCCACTGATGTTTGCTTTGCATCCATGGTCCAAATTAGACTTGAATTCCTCGAAATCAAGAGGCCTTTAACTGCCCTTGAGACCTTCAAAAAAGGCCTATAGCTTCTTTTGTAATTTTTTTCTGAGTTTTGAAGACGCAAAATTGAAGAACATGAAGAAATATTCGGAAAAGGTCCTCTTTGTCTATCACGATAAAATGACCTGTTTCCGAGAAAAACTGCTTAAAAAAAATCAACAAGTTTATTCGATCAAACTGAGAATTTCAAAAAACTTGCAAAAGAACCAAAGGCGGCCACCATTTTATGGTTAAAAAAAAGTATATACATATGTAATTCATCTTGTCTTATCAATTTAACAAGATACTTGAATAAAATTGCTATCTGTCAAAATTAGATCCAGAGCAAACGATTTGTTTCCTAGGTAACCCTGCAGCTGTTTCCAAAGCATTCTTTGGTATTGTTGTAGAATGATCATACTTTATGGTGATCAATTTTGGTGCAAGGGAATTTTTAAAACAGTTTTACTCGGAAACAGGTCATTTCAATTCAATTTCATTTCATATTCAATTATAAAAAATTAAAAAATTGTGTGAAGTACTGATTATTTATGCAGAAAGCTACTCAATAATATTCCATAATTTCACATTAAAATTAAAAAAAAAACTATTGATACAAAAAAGTTGGGGTAATTTTTACCCCACACCCCCCAGATTTAACCCTCCCTTGGTGAACATTTTAAAGTGATTTACAGTTTATCTTATTAGTCATAAAAACATTGGTAGATGTGGTAAATTTCGTCATCTTATGTTGAACATTTTCGGAGATAATAAATAAAAACCTTCCTCAAGGTCCCAACTTTAAGCGGCTATAACTCAGCGAGTAAGCATTTTCGGACCCATATTCATATGAACTTTTTTTCTTATAATGATCTTAGGAATCACTCCCTGAAATCTTTTTCAGTACTATTTTTTTTTGTATGACTCTTATACAATGGCAAAATCGAGTTGGGATATAAATAAACGCACCCAAGATACGTCACGTCAGTGGTCAACTCCACTGCCTTTGTTTGGTTCATTTGTCTTTGTCAATTATAGTTTTCTTTTGAGGTTTGAGTTGAGGTTTGTCTGTCACTGTCAGTTTCAGGTCAGGAATCCGCGGAGCAATAACATCGTGGAAGTGTCAAGTGTGGATTGTGGACACCGGACGACTGGACGACACCGGTATCATTATTATTCGCCATTTATCTGTAGTTGATTCCTCAATGATCGTTTTTTGCATGAATTGAAATTATATAAATGAAATGATAATTGATAGAAATTATCTGAGAATGTTGGGTAATTCCAGGTAATGTTAATTTTTTTTAAAATTATCTAATTAACTATTGTACATACCTATTTTGACAGCTATAAAAGTTTTCATTCAAATTGGATGCCTCGATTTTCCCTTGCTTGCCTGGTTGTGATATTTATTTACCTCATCAATTCCACGTATCTACAGTGTTTGATATCGAAATATGTTGTAATAATACATAAGGAAACTGGTTTATATTTTAGTAAACATTTTTTTTTGTAAATTAGGTACCTACTTAGGTACCTTAAGTAATTAGCATTTTTTATTATACAGTGAGGATCTTTTTAGTTTGAATTTTTTATAATTTGGAGTTTAAATTCTGAGCAGAATGAGACATAACTTTGGCACAAAAACTAAATCCAGTTGCATGAAGTTTACTATTTTTTGGCGTAAAACTGATGTGTCAAATTCGAAGAAGACACGGTCCCTTTAAACTTCAATACATATTATGAGGGGCAGGGAGGGTCCATGTGAGATCTGATCTCATTTTAAAGGTATTTTGAGCAGTTTTGACTGTATATATGACGCCTTCTTCTTTAAAGTGCTTAACACAAAGCGCATCTTTAGCGGTCAATTGTCTATCTTGCCGGGGAATTGCCCTTCGATAGGCTTCTAATTTATGTTTAGGTATGCCAAAAGGAGATATACCCTTTGTAGTTTTATGGTATCCACTTCTACAACTAGGAAGAACACACTTCCTTCTCATTTTTACTCATCACTCATTCAATAAAAAATAAAATGTAGCAGCGCAACTTTTCAAAACCTACACTTGTTATGAGAATACCGCGTGTGGAAGTAAGAGGGGAGAGCGTATTGGTCTCCCAAAAGAACTATCTCTCTCCCACACAAACTCTCGCGATTCTGTCCCTTCCGCTAGCGTTAAAAGACTAGCTTTGTGGATTCAGCTTATATATCTTACACCATGGTTTATAGTAACACCTGCATGGTCATCTTTGACTTTTGACACATCAGTTTAATGTCAAAATGTAGTAAACTTCGTGATATTGAATTTAGTTTGTACTATTATCAGAGGCGGATTTACAAATGTGCCGCCTATAGGCTGAATCAAATTGCCGCCTATGGTATTAATTAACCCTCGTTGCATAGAATTCGGGGGTTCCCTCCCGGGAAATTTTGAGAATTATTAAAGTGATGAAAAGATCGCAAAATGCCAGAATTTTTAGTGCTCTAGGCTCTAGCCTGATTTTAGTGGGTAAACAGGCCTCTTGTTCTTGTGGGCTTCAAAAAGAATATGAATTCAAAGGCGAAGCGGGGTTTTGAAAGGATTCGAAACGGTTTTCCCCTCTCGATAAAGGGCCGCAGGCAAATTTTTTTTTCAATATTCAAGGTCACGCAATTTCCCAGCACTCGAAAATGTTTTTGGTCTTCGAAAATTTGCCGCCTACAAAAGTTTGCCGCCGTAGGCTATAGCCTACCTAGCCTAATCGGAAATCCGCCACTGACTATTATTGATAATAATAGTCTTACGGCCAATATTATAAAGGCTCATTAGGCTAACGGGCAGATTTCTGTGCTCGTTTTTGAAGCTAATATCGACGTCAAATGACTTTTATTAACATTTTTGTAATTATACTTTAATGTCAAGAATAGATAAATTAAAAAAATTTCCACTTAGCCTCGAGACCTTCTTCAGAAATGGCCAAAGAAATCTGCCCGTTAACTTAATGAGCCTTTATGATACCCGCTGTTAGAGATTACTCTGTAGAGGAATAAGGAAACGTAACACAATTCACAAGTGATAATTAATAAGTTTTATTGAACAACTTTTAGGACCATCTCACAGTCGCCATTACTCTACTTGTGCTGTCAGTCACGCGCCCTGTTGCCAAGACCGTAACAATCTCCTAACAGCACATAGTTAACCAAACTTTTATCTAATTCGGCTCATAATTTAAAGACTATGAACGTCCTCACTGATAAATAGCAGGTCGAAATTGAAAACTAAACTTACATCATTTTTGCGTACCTACATAATTAAAATAGGTATCTTTAAAATTAAGTTTCATAATTATAACCCCCACGATATCTAAAATTTTGAAGTTGACCGAGACGGCAATATTTTCTTTGACATTTGACATATGTCATCAATTTTATCAAAAGTACCTATATGCTATAAGTATGCTAAATAACATGCAAAAGGCATGCTATTTACTTTAGTTTTTGGATCATAGTTATAGTCGTGTTTAAATTTAAATAAAATTGGGACAACTCTTATAATGCAACTCTCAATTTCACTTGTTCATATAAAACTGGGACACCTTTCTTGTTGTATTGTTTGTGGCTTTAAGCATGTTAGTGGTAACTTGATTTCAGTAAATACTTTGGCGATACTTGAGAACAGGAAATTTATTGTAAAATATTGCCACAACAAGAGGTTTTATTACTTAATAAGAAAGAACACACTTAAAAACGAGAAATTTAATATTCTGTTTGACCTCCATTTTTTTTTCAATCACTTCTTCCAACCTTCTCGACATGGAATGAATTAAAAAACGCCTTAATCTTCGTTATTTGTCAGTTCATCCAATGCTTCTTCAATACATCGCCACAGTTCTTCAGCGCTTTGTGGTTGACATTTCGTTTTTCGAGAATCTCAACCAAAAGCCCCCAAACATCCTTGATTGGATTTAAATTTAGACTGTTGGAAGGCAGCTGCAAAAGTTCGATGTTGTTAGCTCTAATAAGCCAGCCATTTATAATCCTAGCAGTATGGAAACTGAAATATAAAGTCAGGATGTTCATGCTGGATAGTTGAAGCATGATATGTTCTAGAATATCTCTGTAATCCCGGTAAACCGGTCCTCAATCTGCCAGCATTCCAGATGTTTTTAAATTCAAGTTGGCTGTGCTATTTTTTCTTAAAGTTGTAATTGTAAGCCTAGGAGAACCGATTTGAGCTAAAAAATTAAAAATACTCCTCCCACTGTGCTCATATGCCGTTAGGAATAATTTTTCTACATTACAAAAAATAAAATAATTTTGAAATATGAAAACAATAAATTCACTAATATGTGGCTTTGGTTGCTACGATTTAGTAAAAACTAAAAAGTATCTAATTATAGGCCTTCCATTATTAAAGTTTTAACTTCAGTCAAAAAGTTCTATCACATTTAATTGCCTACCTGTCAATCATTCTAAAACTAGGTAGGTAAATATCGCTTAAATATACCTTATTCGATTATTGTCAAAGGTAGTTCAAAGCTCAGTATTCGAAGAAGAGGTACCAACATAATTCAAATTTTCCATAGCCAACTCTGAATTTAAAAGCATCTGGAATGGGATATATTTCCAACCTTGAGAGCTTTCTGTTGGTTGGTTAAGTACGGCTTCCTTGAGGCAACACGACACATTAAATCAGATTTCAATAATCTTCTTCATGCCGTAACTTTGGAGGCGGGAAAATGTGTGTGTAGCACAGCATTTTTTGCAGTTTCAAATGGACGAACCGCTGATATAATCTAAGAGTCCATGTCATCTTCAGCAGTTGACTTTTTGTTAAGCACCTATGTACCAGTCTACCTTTTAAAAGTATTTTCATTTTCCCACCGTTTCTTAATAATTTAATATTATATTTTTTTGAACTGTAAAATAAATAGCTGGCAGCTAGCATTGAAACAATGGAGATATTATTGTTAAATTTATAAGCCACATTTGACAATAGACAATTAAAACTGTCCCAGTTTTATTTGAACAAGACTATACATCTAATTCGGTTCAAAATTTAAGGAGAAGGGTGACTATAACGTCCACTTTGTATTATAGAACAGCATGCTACGAAGATACAAATGAATGTCTGAGAAGAATATTCATTACTCGTGGATAAAACTTATAAAAGAAAATTAAAATTAAAATAACTCCATTTGTCCGTCTTTTAATTTTAGAAACTTTTTTTTGCATAGAATATTGTAAAATGTGAATAAAACTTGAATTCTTAAAATATTTATTTCTAGATGTCTTGGTTATTTAACCATCTTGATGTATTTTATAACAACGATTTCTGCTGTGGATAAAGGCAATTTTAAAACTTGTGAGCAAAGCAGTTTTTGTAGGTAAGATATGTATTCAAAATTCAAATCCTACTATAACTAGGTAATAATTATTATTGTGCTTGATTAATAATTTCTTTATGAATTTTGCAGGAGATTGAGAGCACTTAAACCAGGAGAAAGTAAATACATAGTTAACTTGGATAGTCTACAAGTAGCCGACAATTCGGTGGAAGCTTTGCTATCAAATAGTGAGTCAAATGTTGAACTAAAGCTTTCTTTGACCGCAATATCTGGCGGCATATTTAGGCTCAACATTGATGAAGTAAACCCTCTTTATAAAAGGTTTAAAGCTGAGCAAGCTCTTAACGGAGAACCCCAAGTGGAAAAGTATGTATACCTGTTTATTCTTAAGGCTCCTGTTTATTTTGTTGCAAAATGTCCTAAAAAAAGTTGTTACTTTATTTTTTTGGATTCTTTTTTGTTTTTGTGGTAATAAAAATTATAACAACAATAATTATTATTATTATACAAAAATTTTCATTAATAATTATGGCTTGATGTGTTTTGTTGACTTACAAATTCTTCTGTTGCTAATTATGGCACTGAAGGTGGCTTAGAAATTTTCCAAGTAATATACAGGCTGTTTGGTAACTGGACATTTTCTCTCATGTATGCTTAAAATACGATTTTATACATGAAGTGAAGTTCGATTTTGGCTGTCCGGTTGCTAAGAAAATACATTTTCACAGCAGAGTCTTTGTTTTACATTTTTGAAAATATTCCCTAAACGAGACTTGATTTTGAAAAAAGTTATTCTTTGTTTTGTTCTGTCCAGTTACTAAGCACCCTGTATGTAATATATTTTCGTGATATAGGACCAAATTTAAAAAGGGTAGTTCATAAAATAAATACAGGGTGCTCTACAAGCTCTATGACAAACTTTGACAGATGGTAGGTTGCTTGATTTTAAACATATTTTTTTTTAATAAACATGGGTCCGATTCGTTTTTGTTTAGAAGTTACAAGCATTTAACCTTTATTAACAATCAACAATAAAAATTTAAATTAAATGATAATCACAAAACTTAAGACTATGAATGCAAGCCTCACATCGACGAACTAAAGATTCGGTCACTCGAAGAATGAGATTTGGATCATTTCTTATTACACTAACAATTATTATTGTCATAACAACCGATATTTCTATTTATCAGCCTACGTTTTTCATTGAAGTAAGTGTATATTTTATAAGTGTACATTGGTTGACATAGTGTCTTAGTGACATAGCGACTTAGTGTCACTTCCTGGTTGACTGAAAAAATTACGATTCTTTAAATGCTTGTAACTTCTAAACAAAAACGAATCGGACCCATGTTTATTAAAAAAAATATGTTTAACACGTTGGCTACCGAGGCTATAGGCTATACCATTTCTTATGCATCACCGATTTTAGAACAAAAAAGGATTCTTTAATTTTTTTCATTCATTTTTATGCAAAATGTTATTCTTAACGATTAGCGACATTGCCCTTGGAAACTTCAAATATCCCAAAAACGGTGCGGCATATGAAAAAATTAAAGAATAATCTTTTGCTCTAAAATGCAGGGGCTATTGAATAACGGTTTTGTATTTGCAAGAAAGTTGGTGGCATAAAAAATAGGGACGGAAAAGGAACTGGAAGACATCTACAAAATCTGAAATGGCCTTGTACCTTGCATTAGCTATCTTAAGTTGTTTATGGTTCATGTCAAGTTTCATCAAAATCGGTTTAAATTTACAGGAGTTATCGAGTTATAACCAAAAACTGTTATATATTTTTTTAACTTTGACACCCTGTATCTTTTTAAACGAAATGTCGTTTTGAGCTGAAATTTATTTTTTCAAATTAAATTTATGAGAGGGATTACCCCTTTAAATTTAGCCCTATACCACTGAAACACCCTGTATATCAATAAAACTATTAATTTTTGTAAAGATTATTTTTCAATGCTGTATTTCAGGTTTTTTATTGTTCTGTTTGTGTTTTTTAGGCTAGAAGTTTTGGATCGTAACAAAGACAAAGTGACCGTTCAGTTTGGTGACAACAAGGCAATAATAACAGCAAATCCATTGAAAATAGAATTCTTTAAAGCTGGAACCTTAGTGGCCGTTGTCAATAAACGAGGTCTCTTCTCGTTTGAACATTATAGGAAAAAGAGCCCCGAAATGTAAGTCGTTAGTGCAACAATAGTATGCATAATCTAAAAAAAAAAAAAAAAATAAAAAAAAACAAAACAAAAGAACAAAACCGTTAGAAGTGTTAGAACTCCAATCGTCACTGCGCTGTTAATGAATTAATCATGCTAGCTTGAACATTGCTTATTTTGCAATAGCAACTAAAAGTTTTGTTACACAATTCACTTCATTTCTCTTGATAATCTTACCATAGTTTATATAGCAACCACCGTTTTAAGTATCCACTTACATTACAATAACCTCCAAGTAAAATAACCACTTCTTCTTAATCTCACTGCTAGTAAACACAACTGGTAGCTCTTCTCTATACACCGTTCACTTATTATAAAAGAATTGGGTTATGGTGTAGGGTGATAGAAATCACTGGGTATAACCGCTGTCAATCATTGGCTGGAGTTTGGTTATGTCTCTTTTTTATGAGGTTGAAGTTTTATGGCAAGGAACAGGACATAGTTGCCAGATGGATTTTTGATATTTTTGGTATTCTTCTTATTATATTTATATTTACATCTTTGGGGTCTTTTTATTTTGAATCATTTAGTCACATATTGCAATCTTTAACTAGAACGCAATGTCGCTGGATCTAAGATCTTAAAATCTTAAGCTTTTCATAAGAGTTTGAGAAAAAGGTTATCATGTAATTTTGCCAAGTTAGGAAAATACACAAATGTACTTTTTGAATATAAAATAAAAAACTTGAATCAATTATATTAATTTACTTTTAATAAATACATAGCAGGTAATTAAAATATATCGGTGCGTTTATTAAAATATTAAAATATAGGTACGTAAATGAAAAATATTTTTCGTCAATTCGTCGGTTATTCGGTATCGTAGTAGTGTATCGGAAACCAGCCAAAGATTCTGGACTTCTGGCTTCTGGCCCAAAATTATCCCCCATTATCAGTAACCGCTACTGCATCCTGCTTAGAATCAGAATCATCTTCAGCGCTCTGATTTTAATAAGATTTTCACCATGTCCATTTGTTTCGTCCAGTCCTCCGAAATAAGTTTTTTCACAATGATTATATTAATTTTGTCACATGTCAGGTGTACTTACATTTTGAAAGCTCTTCAAGACATACATTCTTTACTTTATCCTTAGAGGGAAGCTGCTAATTTACGTGCTTGTATAGTGAAGTTTACAATACCCCCATGTCATTTCGATTGGGTTGTATTGGAAATAGATTATTGCAAATCTTCCGGAAACACAAAAATTTCATAATCAGTGCCTGTTTTATGTGGGCTGCCCAAGGGTGTAATATCACATTTGTCTTGTCTAATAATACTTGCTAATGCCACGGTCTGACTACTATAAGAGACAGTAATTACCAGCAATTCAGCAGATACAGATACACATACTCAATACTTACATTCCAAATATATTTCACCTTCTGAATGACTTAAATGTTTGCTCAAGTTTGGACTTTCTGGATCTTAATCATTGAAATGCTTTCTTAATGCGGATTTATTCATCTTAGAGATATTATTTTCGTCATTTTGCTCTTTTGAAATTTAAAATGTCAAAAATTTAATAATTTTATTTGTCAGTTTGAGAAAAATTGATCAGAGTAAAAAATCATCCTAGATAGATATCGTACTACTAAAACTTCAATTTGACAACATGGCTGTTAATCAGCTGAGACACTTTGAGTGATTTGACAAATGTCAGTCTATACTTAACCTTTAATATCTCGATCAGCTGATATTGTCAATCGAGATCTAGGGAGTTTTCATTTTTGCAAACCTAAAAACAAACGTTCATGGCCACCTAGTTCTTTTTTAATATGTGAACGGTGTATAATTTACTTCCATAAATCACAATTCTATCTTAGTTTTCTAGTGGTCTCTGGTCATGTGGTCATTTCACTGATTACATTCACATTCCATTTGCCATCTTTTCCTTCTGATCTTTCTTCCATAAAATTCAAAACTATACTCATTGATCACTAGCTACCTGTTAGCGCTCTACAACTTGGCTGTCTTCTGTCTTTCATAACATCCCAAACTGTACTGACTATGACTATGCACTGTGACACCCGTTTCTTATATTCTTATAATACCCTGACAGGTGATGACCGTGAGGTTTTCATGTTACCATGGAAATAAGATAATTTTTAATTATTGTCCATTCTCATGTGTCAAAATAATAAAGAAAGTAACAATTATTAGTTTAATGGCCATCCCTATGACAGCGGCTGCGAAATTGAATTTTGTGGCCTGCATGATGTACGCGAAGTTGTTACTTCGCATCCAATTTTAGCCTGAAAAGCTAACGGGTGAAACGACGCAGAGATGGCAGCAGCACTGATTTTGTTCTTCAGGGGCAAGCTGTGGACATGCTGCATGCTGCAAGCACTGCCGGTTGAAATGCACTCGAATTACGACCAATTAAGTGCAGCTTTAGAACTTTGATTCGGCAATCGTCATATGGAGCAGGTTTTCCAAAATCAGTTGATCAGCAGAGTACAGAAGAAGAACAAACCGCTTCAGGAATTCGAAGCCGAGGTCAACCGGATTGTCCACCAAGCGTACCCAGACTCACCGCAGAATTTGCACGAACCAACAAATCAGATGACCATTAATTATTTCAGAGAATGTAAACAAACATGCCAGATTACTTTACAAGTGTTCCTTCGTTACAATATCTTGAGAGAAAAAATTAAAATTTTAAGTAGAGAAAAGAAGGAAACTCTTTTTCTTGAGTAGAAGCTTTTAGTAGAAGCTTATTTGAGATAATAGAAATCTTTTTCCTATTAAATTATCACAAGTTAATTATTGCTAACAATAAACACTTGTATATCGGAAAAATAATAGGGTTATTTTATTTTATTTTTGAAGTTGAGTTTGACAAACATATCTCAAATAGCAATTTTACATTTTACAATCTTATGACTGAATTTTATATTTCAAATTTGATAGTGAAGGTGAAGCCCAATCGAATGATGATCCCGGTGCTTGGGAAGAGAACTTCAAGTCTCACCACGACAGCAAGCCGAGAGGTCCGGAAGCAGTCGGGCTGGATATCACTTTTCCCGATGCCCTGCGCGCATACGGCCTTCCCGAACATGCGGATAAGTTAAGTTTGAGAACGACTGGTCCAGGTGGTTTGGATCCTTACCGACTCTACAACTTGGACGTATTTGAATATGAAGTTGATTCTGTAATGGCTCTTTATGGCGGTGTCCCTGTACTTTATGCTCACTCGTAAGTATTCAGTTTAGTTGAATTAATTTATCCTTTCCTTATTAACTTTTTTTTCAATTTTAAGACCAAAATATACAGTCGGCGCCTTCTGGTTGAATGCAGCTGAAACATGGGTCGATATCAATAACAGTAAAGATGCCAATGTGGTTTCTTCGTTGGTGAATTTGATGTCTGGTCAATCATCCGAGAATAGCGTAGATACACATTTCATGAGCGAGAGTGGCTCAGCTGACCTCTTCATTCTCATGGGACCAAAGCCCAAAGACGCTGTTAAGCAGTACTCCTCTTTAACTGGAGTTGCACCTTTGCCTCAGGTAAGTTTGTGTCAGTGAATTTTCATGATTTAATGTGATACAACCAACTCATTTGATCATTACTTTTCATTTATAAATCATTGTTTATATTATTTCAAAAGATTGAAAATATCTTATGATCTGAAAGAATTTGCTGGTTTTCATTGGTAATCAGAAATAAAAGACTGTTCAAAATGAATTCCAATTAAAATTACAGTTTTAACAAATTTTTACAGTTTATTAATTACCTACAGTTAAAAAATTTTACTCCCTTTTAGAAGAGTTAATTGCCGATAAAAAATAAAAGATCATAGAATATTTTCAGCTTATTTTCAAAATTTACAATTTAAAATCAGTACACTGCCGTGTTAACCGTAAACGCCGTAAGTGACAATTTTCTCATTTTCGGCTTATTGGATGTTCTGATGGGACTTTATATTCTCTATCTATTACCATAAGCGAAAACGCCGTATCTCCATCCTAACAGCTATAAATCGCTAATTTAGTTCGCCGTATTTGCAGGTTTCATCAGTTCTTTAGAGCATTTTACCGTATGTTCATTTTATTAGGGAAGTTTGCCGTATCTGTAAGCATAATATGCAGATACGGCATAAATGTTAAATAAATTTAATACGCATATGAGTAATCCTGATCGAAAATGCCGTATCTAGAAAATAACCAAGTAAGATATGTAATATATTCATTAATTAATTATATTCATTAATTAACATTAATATATTAATGTTTGTAAGCTGATATATTATATTGGTTCACAAAAAAATGTTTATTCCGACTTCCCGCAAAATTTACTTTTGGCACTTACAACGTTGTTGCAGCATAGGGTTCAATTGTTTTACCGAAAGTAGGTACTTTAATAACGTTAAAAAAAATACATAATAATAAAATTGTGTGTGAATTTACCATAAGTGCTCGGAAACGGTAAAAGATACAGGGTGGGTTAAATTAGAGAAAAGTTGCACAATTTTATGCTTATTAAGAATCTGAAAGAAAATTTATGGATACTTCTCAGTTCTCAGGCGTTGCTGAAATATCCTGAAAAAATGAAAATGAAGATTTCTTATTTCAATCATATCTTTTTTATTATTGAAAATAAATTGAAATATTTTTGTAGGTTTACATAAGACATCAAAAGGCATCATCTGTCATTTCCAAAGTTTTCAAGGACTACTAGATCCCAGAATTTTCATTGTCAACTTTTGTTTTTCTTATGGCCGCCATATTGTTATTTCGTGTCATTCGCTATTAAAAAAATCTAAGAAACAAAATAAATAATCTATCACATTAAAAAAAAAAAAATTATTCCAAATTTTTGTTCTTCTTTTGTCGGAAAAATAACCTTTGTTTAACCGAATGGTTTAACCGAAACCTAAAAAAACCCATAAGGTAAGCAATGTCAAGTCGCGACGTCATATTGACGTTATTCAGTGAAATGATTTTCTTTTTTTTTCGAATAAAGAATAAAATTTTTAAGAATTTTTTTTAATTTGATAGATTGTTTCCTTGATTTTTTTAATAGCGAATAACACGAACAAACAATATGGCGGCCATAAGAAAAACAAAAGTTGACTATGAAAACTCTGCGATCTAGCAGTCCTTGAAAATTTTCAAAATGACACATGATAGCTTTTGATGACTTATGTGAACCTACAAAAATATTTTAATTCCTTTTCGATAATAAAAAAGATATGATTGAAATAATAAATCCCCATTTTTAAGTTTTTGCAGGATATTTCAGCAACACCTGAAGTTCCCATACATTTTCTTTCAGATTCTTAGTAAGCATAAAATTGTGCAACTTTTTTCTAACTTAACCCACCCTGTATCTTTTACCGTTTCCTAGATCCCAATGGTGAGCATCGAATTGTTAACCATCCTGTATACGGCAAAAGCTCCTAGTATGTATAAGATATTTTTAAGGGAAAAAACCGTAAGTTCATTTACAGCTAATCTATCTATTTTTCCTTTGAATATATTGCCGTAAGTGATTTTTTGAAAAAAACTGCAGTTTTTTAGAAAAAAGAATACGATACGACTAAATAAAATTAGGCATGTAAATAATAACTTATGGAAAATCAGGATTCTCAAAGATAACAATTGTGAACGGCAGATGGCAAAAGACAAAAACGTAAATATCTCAAAACTACTAAAATGTAGATACGGCGTTTAGGGTTAACACGGCAGTACATATCTGGAAGATTTTTAATTACTGTGTGCAACCGGACCTTAGACTTATCCTAGATAATAGTACACAATTGTGCCATTGTGCACCATTGTGCAAAAGTGATACAATTGATTACCTTATGAACATAACAGATCATTTGCTATTCCTCCCCTCTCCAGGCTTTCTAGACCAAAGTGCCTCAACATATTATACGATCAGAAAAAACGATTCGGTTTTCTTTCTTATAGAGTTGGAATGACAACCATAAATTTAATTCCATACCACCTATTGAAGGCAGGATCTCACCAAGGAGCTATAAAGCACTCAATTTGAGGATGTTTATCACATTGAGGATGCTTATGACAAATACCATGAAGTTTACACATGTCCATATCACAAATTTTCCTATGGTTACTTAAAATTACCCAGAATCATAGTAATTGGGTGTTGTTGCATTCAGAACGAAACAGGCTTTCTAAATCTTTTATTTATAAAAAAGGACCTCATTAAAAATTAGTTTGTTATGGTTGAACGATTATTAAACGTGAAACTGAATATCTGACTCCGTCATGTTAATGCTCGTCAATAGTTGCAGAGATGAAGTGAACTTGTTTTGTTTCTTTAATCCTAGTAATGAAATCAAATAACAAAAAAAAAAAACTAATTTTAAAAAACTCCTAAACAAAAATATTGTCAAAGATTTCAAAATGGTATTTTTTGAGTCCCTCTAGTTCAGAATTTTTTGCAGTTTCAGCATCTTTTCTCTGTAACTGTTTCATAGGTTTCCTTATTGTCTCTCCTTACCTGGGACATAGTTTCTTATCATCTACGACCTGCTTTCATTATCTAATACCTAGTCATGGCTGTTTAACTGTCATTTGCATATGAAGTTTGGAACAGGTACTAATTAGGGTTCACTCACTTAATACCTATCCAGTTATATTGGTTGGGCTGGTCATTTCCATAATAAAATATGCAAAAGTGTCAAAAATAGATTACAGAGTTCAATAATTTTTTAATGGCAGAAGTGCTTTGGTTCCATCACGTTTGCAGGAAAAATGTTCTGATGTACAGGGTAGCTGTTATAAAGCGTGTTCTCGGATAGGTGGAACGACTCTTATAAAAGACAAAAAATTCCTAATTTGAATTTTCATTTTTTGGAATTCAAGGTTTGCTTTAGACCAAAGTGCCGTTTATGTAGCAAATATGCTGAAAAGTTATTTGAAAAAATCATTTAGAATCAACATTTAGGGCGCTATATCAAATTTCAAAACCATCGACTAACCTCATACCATATCAGACCATATCTCATATACAGGTTGAGATACTCGTACTGAATAAAGGGGATTTTATTATAATTTTTAAAGATCTATAACATTACAGAATGAAAACAACCCCAACTTCAACACCCCCTAAGTTATAGCCCCACCTTTAGAAAAATTAATAGCACCCTGTATATACTGTCATATTTTCAAAAGAAATATTTGATTCTCTATTCAGCTGTTTTTTCAGTTTCAAAATTGGTTCAGAAATAACCAAAAAAAGATTCATCAAGGTGGTCATGACTTTTGTATCTGAGCTTTATCTGAATGACTTTAGCTGTCAGAAGTAATCAGTATTTTAGTCATAATCAGTTTTTAACTGGCAGCCCATAGTCATCATTAATGATAAAGTGCTTTGACTCTTGTTTTATTTATTTTTAATTGCCTCATAAATCAGATTTATTAAATAAATTGTTTGGACTTGAATTATAATAATGACTATCACCTGCCTGTTAAAAACTATGACTAAATTATTGATAAAATTTGACAGCTAAAGTCATTCAGAGAAAGTTCGGATAAATAGTCATGACTACCTTGATGAACCGTTTCTTGGTTATTTCTCAACTAATTTTGAATCTGAAAAATCAGCTGAATAGAACATCGAATACTTGTTTTGAAAATACGGAAACATATACAGGGTGCTATTAATTTTTTTAAGGGTGGGGGCTATAACTTAAGGGATGTTGAAGTGGGGGTTGTTTTCGTGTTGTCAAGTTATGCAGCTTTAAAAATTATAATAAAATCTCCTTTATTCGGTTCGATTATCTCAACCTGTATATGAGATATGGTCTGGTCAATTAAGTCTGGGACACCCTGTAGACTATAGACCGTTGACATACATGACAAGTGCTGGTTGATGGTCTCCAGAATCCAAAGTAATATTCAATTTGTTGTAATTCGAGTTGATCAAACTCATAGCGCCTATGAATGAACTGAGGTGCTTGATGGCGACAGTACTATCGACGTTCGGAAATGTCATTCTAGAAGCCACCTGCCATGACATATATAAGAGTAGCGATCACAGCAGTCACCAGGGTTAGAGTAATTTTGGAAGCTATTAGAGGAAGATCATCTGGAGAGTGCTATTAGAGTGGTGCTGTATCAAACTAGTGAACAGTAGTAAAGTTTTTAATGTTATGGAATCAAAAGTCAGTGGAGAGTTAGAGAGGTGACAAGGGACAAATAATAATTATTATAAGTGTTAAAATTAATTATTTTATTATTGCAAGTTTTTTGTTATTACATATTGATTTCCAGATTCGAAGTTTGTGCTAGTAAAGTCTATTTTTTATTTAGATGGACTTGTCAAACAGCTGTTAAGTTGGTACCCTGTGCAATCTTTAAACAGTAATTTTCATATTGTCGGATGGTAGCCTGTTTTCTTGACCTTGGCAAAACATTTACGTTGTGACTAAAGTAACGGCAACATTCCCCGATTCGTGTAGGTATAGGCTATGACGTCACCTGCAAAACATGTTTCCTTGTTGTAAGTTGCTCAGTTATAAAACGCAAGTTAAAAACTTCAAATTACTTTATTTTCTTCGAAAATAGTCCTTTTTTAGAAGTTATTCGTTTTTTGAGGATAAATTTAACTGTTGCTTGGATTGACTATAATAATCTAATGACGTTTTGCGAAAACTAGGTCTGGGTCCTCAGTCGGCACTCTAGTCACAGCGAAACGCCAGAAACTTGAAAAGTTGAAGTTGTCAAATTGACAAACCAAATTATCAAATTAAAAATTATTAAAATGCAGGCAGGTAAATTTATTTCAAAAGAAAGAAAAGAATGAATCATCAAATGCTGTAAACATTAGCGATTGAAAGATGTTTCTCCAGATTAAGCAAAAATACAGTTTAATCAGATTCCTTGAAATATTCCTTGAGAAATTCTTAAAAAATGATTTAAATAATGTAAGTAAGTACCTCTATTTGTCAAGAATAGATCTTCTATTTTCAACATTTTTACATAAAACTAAGAAGGAATCGGTCTAATATCTTACATATTATATAAGATTTATAAGAGTAAATAGCTAGGTGCTTACACTTACAAGTCTCTAAAATTTTCCAATTTATTACCTCTAGAAATTGCGTTTATAATTTTTCTAATTTTAAATTTTGAAATAAAATGACATTTCAACTAATCGACATAACCTAAATTAATTTAGTAACCATTCTAGTGACTATTTTGGTAACAACTATCACCATAACCAACCTAATCAGTCTTGTTGCCAATCGTTCCCCTAGAATTTTGACTTGGTGGAATCCATCTAAATAAAAAATAAAGTATACTTAAAACTTAAATTTGTTCCAACACTGTATCATAAACTTTACTATGCACATTTTATTAATATTCTAAAGTGAAATTTTTATTTTTGATTCAGTATTTCACCCTTGGTTACCATCAGTGTCGTTGGAACTACAATGATGAAGATGATGTTGTAAATGTAGTGGAGAACTTTGATAAACACGATTTGCCAATGGACACCATTTGGTTGGACATTGAGTATACGGACGGCAAAAAGTACTTCACATGGGATCCAATTCGATTCGCTCATCCCGATGTCATGATCAATAATTTAACATCGACTGGTCGTAAGCTAGTATTGATTATTGATCCCCATATAAAGCGTGAATCGGGTTATTTTCTCCACGAAGACGCCCTTTCAAATGATTACTATGTTAAGACCAAGGATAATAATGTTTATGAAGGTACAGTATGATATTTTGATGTGTGATATTTAAGTAATTTATGATTGACTCCCAGTTGCACTTATTTCTATGTTCCTATAATATTCTTAAACCCAGTCTTATCAAACTTTTAACATCATGTTGTAGATGTATAAAAAAAAACAATGTACATGAAAAATCTATTGCATTTTCAGCTGGACACTCAATTATGTGTTATAACATCTGAATAACAATAATTGACTAATCTGAATTGCGTTTAACACTTTCTGAATTCCAATTGACCAATCTGAATTCCATGTTACACTTCTCTGAATTACATGTTATACTTTGTGAATTACAACTGCAAAAGATGTAGTTGTAGATCATGTTTTACTATTTACTTCATTCATACTATTTAAGATCATGTTTACTTATTTAACATTCCTTTCTGTGACGTTTATTCCATTTTATTCTTGTTTATTACAACTCTTGCCATTTTTAATAGTCAGATCTATTCCTTAGTCTCGTAGCGCCTTTCATGATTTTATTCTGTTACATAATCCTTTTTTATTTTCACCATTGCCAAATAAATTCTAATGCTCATTAAACAGTTTGTGTGACTCAATCATTATTTCTCAATAATGACTATAAAGTTGTGTCTCATAAGATATGATCTTTTTGATGAGATGGTATTACTTTTTTGGATAGGATGGTGTTGGCCTGGATCAAGTAGCTATTTGGACTTTTTCGACCCGAGAGTGGTGGAATATTATAAAACTCTGTACGGTGTTGATAAATTTAAGGGAACTTCAGACGATGTCTATATTTGGAATGACATGAATGAGCCTTCAGTGTTCAATGGACCTGAAGTTACAATGCCGAAGGATTGTCTACATTATGGTGGTCTGGAGCATCGACACGTCCACAATATTTACGGACTGCTTTATGTAAGTTCTTGTTAAAAGAAAATGATAAAAATTGGTAACCATTTATGCTTTTTTTATGCAGTTATCAAATTTAAGTTACTTATTTTTTAAGTTCATGCATATTTATCTTCAACTGTATCTGTCTCTGTAGTATTTCCATGTAACAGAGCGAGATATCACGTTTTTTTCCATGTGATTAGCCTCAAAATGTTCAATTTTCGTTTTCCGTATTTTCAGACCGCAATTACCTATGAAGGGTTGCTAATGAGATCTCCAAACAGGAGGCCATTC
This sequence comes from Malachius bipustulatus, assembly GCA_910589415.1. Taxonomy (NCBI): domain Eukaryota; kingdom Metazoa; phylum Arthropoda; class Insecta; order Coleoptera; family Melyridae; genus Malachius; species Malachius bipustulatus. Next base: position 84,893,146 of record OU342630.1, on the reverse strand, counting down.
ATCCTGACCAGGAGCCACTTTGCTGGGTCACAGCGTTACACGTCGGTGTGGACAGGAGACAACGCTGCTGATTGGTCACATTTGGCTATAAGTTATCCCATGTGCCTATCAGAAGCCCTTGGCGGTATTTCATTTTGTGGAGCTGACATCGGAGGATTTTTCAATAATCCCGATGTTGAACTGTTACAACGTTGGTATCAGGTAAATAAATGGAAGACACTGCTCTGCTCAATCAGAACCATGTCATCTTTTTTGTGTTCTTTATAGGCAACCATTTTATTTTCATCCGTAATAATTCTTTACCATATTTCATAAGCCGGTTTTGGATTGGTGCTTCAATGGTGTATTGATGTTGAAGAGGAGTTTAGTAAATTTTTAAAAGCATAGCTGACCTACTTTTAACCACTTCTAGGAGTAGTAAACACTTGCTATAATAAAATAGTATTTTCTGTAGTTGAATTGATATTTGAAGCTTAAATTTATTTGCAAAATGATGTTTAGCGTTTATTCAGATGCAAGTGACTGAATTCACACTACCTAGATAAAAATTCATATTATGATTTCTTTAAAACAATTTGAGAAAGCAGCAGATTAATATTTTTGAATGATCGGGTGCTTAAATTTCTGAACCGGTTTTAGGCAGGTATTTGGTTGCCTTTCTTCAGAGCCCATGCTCACATTGATACAAGGAGACGTGAGCCGTACCTTTACAATGAAGACGTGAAGTCTCGCATCAGGAACAGCTTGAGGATTAGATACTCTCATCTTCCCTTCTGGTACACTTTATTCTGGGAACATGAAATATCTGGTGAACCGGTAATAAGACCGCTATTTTACCAATACCCAGAAGACGCTAACACTGTAGATATAGAAAATGAATTACTTGTTGGTAAGTATGTAATAAGAATGTGAATTGTTGTTAATCCACTAACACCCTATTGTTTTTTTTTTTTTAAGTTAAGTACAGTTAACTTAAAAAACAGTAAGGTGTGAGTTGATGAAATACAATTATTATTCACATTCCTTTTAATATTGAGTTGACAAGCACACTTTAAAATTTGATCAAAATTTTTGCAGGAAATTCTATTTTGGCTCACCCTGTTACCGAATCTGGTGTTACTTCTGTGACAGTGTACTTACCAGGAGGCCCAACAGAATATTGGTATCACATACAAGACTTCAAACAGTATAAGGGAAATGGAAATATTAATTTACCTGTCACAATGGATAGTGTAAGAAATCTAAGAAAAAACAATTGAAGTAGATGCTAATAAAAGTTTTTTTTTTGTAGATTCACGCTTTCTATAGAGGTGGTAGTATCATATCAAGGAAAGACAGGATAAGGAGAGCTTCCAGTCTTACTCATAGTGATCCGTTTACATTGTATATTGCACTGGATCATGAGGTGGGTATTATCACGTGAAATTATTATTTATGTATTTATTTTCTGTTTTTATTCTTAGAATCGAGCATCAGGTAATCTTTATGTTGATGATGGTCAGAGTTTTGAGTACAAGCAGAAAAAGTATCTATACATCAATTTCAAATTTGAAAACAACATTCTTACTAGCAGGTAATTATTCTTTTATTAAATCTCTTAAATACTATAGTTATAGTAGAGATATTCTTGTAAATGTATCTACCTACAGTGTTCAAAAAGTAGCACTTAACCTTGATGTATTAATAAGTATATTCTGGTTATTTGTATATAAAGATACAGGGTTATTCACGGTATATGCGACGGAAGATTATGGCTATGGCCTTTGCTTTTAAGAAAAGTTTGATACCTCTTGCATATATGTCTGTGGTGCACGAGCTATCAGTTCACACAGACATATTATGGGACCTCCTTTTTTATTACCGGAGTCTGAACGGTACTATTTGAAAGGTTTTACTAGGCAAGGGTACTATGGGGTGGTTTGCCATTGCCTTCCGCAAGGTGGATCCTGATCTTGGTTCGAGAAGCACAACAAATAGTTGTCGGCTACTGGTGAGTTTCGAACCAAGGTGTATCGGCACAGAGGACCAATGCGCTATCCACTGCGCCACGGGAGCCGCTGGAGTGTATAGAGACCCGTTGAAGCGAAATTTTAAAATTATATTCACAATGTACAGTGTTCCAAAAATATGAAACATATCAAAGTTATGTTTTTTTTTAATGGCATGCTCCAATGTTACTGCCATATATTTTTTAAATATTGTGGATACTGGTCAAAGAAATATAATTATTATTGAAAAGAAGACTGAAAAAAAGAACTAAAACAGCACAGGATATCAAACAACATCGATCCTTATTCTTAAATCATGAAAATATACCTCCCAAATTCTTTTGCAAATGACATATAGAGGGTGTCGCATAAATAATGGATGATGCTCCGATTTTTTTGCATAAAAAATTCCCTGTGGCAGTCCTTTAAAAGTTTTTGTCTTCGGTACCTATTAAAGAGTCTTAAAACAAGTTTATAAACCTTTCTTATTACTTGAATATCTCTAATCATAATCATTAATCGACATATTTTTTATATTTACATTTTACATGTTTATTTTATTTTAGCCCAATTGATCAGACTGATTATCCCACCGAAGCATGGATCGAAAGGGTGGTTATTTTGGGAGCTCCGGAAGGAATCATAGGTGCTAAAATTGCTAGCAAAAGTGAGTGTTTTTTACTTTTTATCATCAATCTTTGAAATTTTAAAACTTTTATGTAGTTTCCTTTTTTTTTAAGAGGGAGCATCGGTCTTAACTGTGTAGAGATAGTCGCTCCACTCTGGTAATTTGACTTTGAGGACGAACTCATACAGCCATACACCATTTTTATTAAATGTTAGCCTTTAAAACCTTCGATCGCTTCTTTTACTTTTCACAGACATTCGAAAATGAATCTGAAAAATCTTTGGCTCCGTAGCCTAGCGGAGTTAACCACTCGACCACGCCAGTCACTATATGCTAGTTTCTAAAATCCATTAAAGAGGCTGATTAAGAGGTTGGATTAAATTTATTATTAGAGTCTGGTTCCAGATAGAACGGTTTACTAACCTGCAGTTAATTACGAAACTGGTTATCCAGGTAGTTTCAACAATAAACCACTTTCTGTTTGTGAGTATCAGAATTACTATTGCAGTTTAATAATATGTTTCACCTGGAAGAAGACTCTAAATAAAAATAACCCAACCATATTCCTTGCTCCTTAATTTTTAGAGTTTTATAAATTTTTTAGCCCCAATTTTTCCATTACCCTTGTGCATAATTCAGGAGTAAGGGCTTCAATCTCTGTCTGGATATGGCTTTTAAGCTGAATCAGGATCATGCTGGTATGATCCGTGAATTTTTTGATCTCGCCCTCCAAGCCTTTGATGATTTTCCCGAGCACTGCTGAGCAGATTTTAGTGGTGGTCAAATACTGCAATAGAAGCTGTACGAGAACTCTTCGCAGATAGGTTGACATCAAGAAGAGGCAACATTAAGTGGCCTCCAAAAAGTTTTTTTTTTTTTTTTTGGGGGGTCCGTCTTGAGAATCAAGTTTATAATAAAGCCTCAGCAGATATGATTCAACTTGAAAATCGTATCAAGGAAAGTGATTGAAGCTCCTGAGAAAGAACTCCTGAATTATGCTGTTTGTGATTTGTTGATTTTGATTATTTATGCGTGGTTCGATTGTTTCTTCTCGAAGGACCAATTGATTTTCGATATATTCGATTGAATGCGATATGTTATTACGATTTAGATAAACGAGACTTTGATTTTTGATTATATATTTATAAATTAACTTTTAATTCAATAACAATAATAATTATTGTACCGGTGGCCGGTTCGCGAGTATCGATTTTTGCGGACCTGCCGGTCGTGTTACGTGTTAGGTACGTGTCCGATTCTGACGAGCGTCTCGATGCGTCTCTTCTCTCTTCTTCTTCCTGGCCCAGCAAGGGCTCGTTGGGTGGCATGGTTGCTACGTTGCCAGCTTGTATAATTTTTCTTCATTACTAACATAATTACTAACCGCAACATATGCATAAGCGTATAATGGAAAATCTAAGCAATCGGTTGGAGTAGTGCCACCGGAACATTTCCAAATAGAGGTTGTTAAAAAAGTTAATAATTGCTGAGCAAAATTAGCAAGAAATGTGCAAAACTCTCTGAGACGCCTTGTAATATGAAGTTTTAATTGCAGGTCTTGGTGCAATGGATTTGGAAACATATTACGATGAAAGCAGTCATTCCTTGACAGTTCGCAAGCCGGGGGTTAGTGTAAGAGAATCCTTCAAACTTCAATTATTTTAATTTTACAGTAGGATCAATAATTATTATGATAATTATGTAGAGCTGTGTCTAGAATTTTTATATTGGGTAGCATATATTATTCATGAAACATCCAAAGAAATGTTCAAATTCTATAATTATTCTGTTATTCATAAAATTATATTTCAGACAGGTAAAAATTAATATAATTTTCTGACATATGTGCGTGAACAAACATAAGGAACCTGTTTATAGTGATTCACGTCAATCTTATATCATGGTCAATCTTACAAAATGTTAAATGTTTTTTGTAAGAAATGTTAATATTAATTTGAAGTTAAATGAATGAAAGTTGCCTTTAAATTTGATATCTGTCTGGTAAATAGCTTAAGCAAACTCAGGTGAAGATTACTTGCTGTTTGGACTGCTAGTTATAGGTAATTTAATTTAAATGGTGTGATCATGATATTATTATCATGATATGAAACTCTACCCCAGTGAATATTTAATATTAAATAGGTACATTAGCAATGTTGTTTATCTAGTTTTTGTATTTATTGCATAGTCAGTATCATCCTTTATAAATTTATGAGTACCCATGAATTTTTGTGTTTACCTACTTGATGATATCCTAATGCTACCGTCGATCAATCTGCATTTATTTTTGTTATCACTTTCTATTACTTATTAATTATTATTATGTGGTACTTTTGAAGTTTAATTTGTTCAACGAATTGTTCCTTTTTTAATAAACTAAACTTAAGGTAACTCATTTTTTAGAACCTTTTTATTTGCCTGAGCACACTAAACAGCCAAATTGTCTTCATTACTATAAGATTAGAGTTTGCACAATAATTTATAAATTTTTAATGATTTTTAAATGAACATTGTTCTAAGATTAAAACTGCCTCAGTATAGGAATCGCATCAAATTACTAGGCTTATTTATCAATATTAAGATATTTTAGTTGAGAATTAAGAATTAACTAATGAAATGGAAAAGATAATGATATTGGTGATCGCTGAATTTGGTGAACGTTAGAAAACAATATAGTTGTACTGGTACCAAGTCCTAATATATTCATTGTTTCTAAAATTTTAGATATTTTTTGAAATTATTACACAAAAAAGAAATTTAAAAATATACAATAATTCTTATTAGTATTGTTTGCTACCTTGCCCCAATGCCAGGTTTTCCTGTGCTTTCCATGTCAACTTGTTGATATCTTAGTTTCTGGTTAACATAATTATTAATTCCGTCATCTCTCAAAACCCTGGGTTGTACATTGTGAGCTTAACTGAATGAATGGATATTGAATAATTGAAATACACCTGCAGGGTAGTGCAAAAGTTCCCCACAATATTAATAACGTTTTTATGTAACAATAATTTTTTAAATCCTGAAACAGTCAATTTTATCAACATATGTAATTAATTTTTTATAAAACCACATTTTTGAGCTGTGCCGTTATTTTATCATATATTTTTTTAATAGTAACTCTCCTTTTTTTTGCCAGAAATTGATTCTTCTCTTCTTGAAATATCATGGTAGTGGTTTGTTGCTAATTGCTGGCAAAATATACAGGCTGTTTCGTTAGAAAAACAAAATAAGTCAAAATGTAAGCAACCAGATAATATTCTTCAATGAAAACTCATCAAGTAAAAAAAAATCATGGCAAATAATTAGAATCAAGCTAAAAAATGGGTTGGTTGGTATTTTTATTTTTGTAATCTTAAAAACTTTCATTTAACAAAAACTTATCGGATTCAGTATGATTATGGGAAAAATTATCCTTGCCAAGAGATTGCAGATGGAAAACAAATCAATCATAGCAGAAATATCAGTTCTACTTAAAAGATCAGAGTGTTCGAATAAAATTCTTTGAAATTACTAGATACTTCTAAAAATGAATGAAAAAATACACAGTGGGTTCGGCTTGCGCCATAGGATGCAACCCCAGGCAGCCAAAACGCATGCCAACAACTGGGTGCAGTGCCTCCCGGTGTGCGTGAAGGTAGGAGAAGGCCTACTATCCAAAAATTTTACAAAAGGTGAACGACATATCGCAAAACAATATGCCATTCATTGATTTCTAAAAATGGCTCGTTTAACGGAAAGAGAGAGAATTGAAGTTTTGATGATTCCTAAATTGATTAAGATCTCACGCTGAAGCTTCTGATTTATTTAATCAAAAACATCCTGATAGGCCACCTATTTCTAGGTCTACAGTAAGTAGGATAGTTTGAAAATTTACAGAAACCGGAAGCGTGAAGGCTTTACCTCGGTAAGGTCGGCTTCAAATACCTCATGATTCAAAATTAAATGTACTTCTTGAAGTTCTAGATGATGTACACACTTCTACAAGGCTGATGGCTCTAAATGATAATACTGATCACCCCTTTGATTTTTTATTGAAAAAACGTAAATTTAACTGTCGTTGGATAATTGAGAAAAGAAAAATTTCTCACTTGATCCATGAAATATAGGAGGATGATCCTGATCATCGACTGCAGTTCAATAAAGAATTACAGTTAAGCCAGGACGAGAATCCTAACTTTTTGAAAAAGATTATTTTCTCAGACAAAGGCAACTTTATGTTTGAAGGGTACTGACAGTGAAGTGTCATAACTTCAGATACTAGTCCCAGGAAAATCATCACTGAACCCTTACACACAAAGACAAGAAAAAATAATCAAGTCGGCTGAAAGGATTGGAGATCGGCTTCTAGGGCTATACTTTTCCCATAAAAATTTGACTGTTTAGCGGTATTTATATTTTTTCAGTAAGAACTCCTTCCATCTTCAGCACTTTCTTTTCCTAACAGCCACAATAACAATAGGCCTCATGACAGAATCTGGTTTCAACAAGATGGAGTCTTCTTATTTTGGTGTTAATGTTAGGTTATTTCTCAATAACGTATTTCCTGATTGGTGGATAGAATGCAAGAACCAATGAAATGGCCTGCTCAATCACGTGATGACTCCCCTAGATTTTTTCTTTGGGGGCATTTAAAATGAGTTTACATAAATAATAGGCCCAACAATTTAGAAGGTCTGCAGCATTAAATTTGCATGAAATGGAACTTCCACATGTAATACAAAGCCTTTACACTGGTGCTGGAAAAGTTTTTGGTTGACAATTTGAACAATTTCAATAAGTAGAATGGTAAAAAAAACTAAACTCAGGTACTATTTTGAACTAAAACTTATCTTTTTGTGGTACATATTAAAGTGTTATTTCATAGGTTTCTAAATTTATGTGTATTTCTAACAAAACGGCCTTTATCTTATCAGCGGTTAGCAATAAAGCATCAGTATCCATATACTGATGCTGATCAATGTATTCATGAAGAAGCGGAGAATTAATTATTTCTGACAAAAAGGGAGGGTTGCTATTTAAAAATATATACAGGGTGTTAAGAAAATGAAGGATAAACTCTTTTCTTAGTACATTGTAGGGGACACTCAGTAGAGTACGGGAAAAATAATTTAAAAAATTCTGGTCTTCAATTTGGTGAGATAAAAAATGCCAAAGTTAATATCTTTGTTTTTCGGTATTTTCCAAAAACTTGATGATTTTACAGATATAAAAAGGGTACTTTGATCGTTATCAAGTGAAAAAATTGCTTATGATGTATTACTGGCTTAGAAAATTTAATAAGATTGTTTTTTCTTTCCAAGATTTCCATTTGGCAACAACGGTTTTGATACCTTAACTACCCTACATTGTTAGAAATTACAGGATGGTCATAGTAACTCGCGCACTCCGAATACAGGGCGATATAGAGCCCAAAAATGAAGGATTTTCCGCAAAAAAAAATTGAATCCAACGGTTGGTTTTCAAGTTACAGAGTTTCCCTCATCCGAGTTTAAAGGTAATTTTTTCAATAACCGTGATAAAAATTAATGAAACATTCAGTTTACTGTAATGTCTGGAACGGATACCATAAATTCATCCATTTTTTTCCCACCAAACCTCTTTACAGAGGAATTGAGAATATTGAAAATTGATACCATACCTAAATCTGAACGAAATTTGAAGTTTGGCAATCGCCTAAATTCAACTTAGAATATTATAAAATATTCAAATGCCTTCGTTGCTATGGAAATAAAAATAATAACAATACCATCTAGCTCGAACTTATTCATATGTTCAGTGCAGTGATGCCACCTTTTTTTTACAAAAATGGTCATATTATCTTTGGAAGCAAAGAACTTACAACACTGCAGTAAGAAAATTTACCACTCTTAAAAAGTGAAGTTTACCGCAGCATGCTCCGAGTGCGCGAGTTACTGATCACCCTGTAGATGAAATTACCAAATACCAGCAGTTATCGTGTTAAACGTTGCCAAATTTATTGTTCAATATTTTGCTTATAAAATGTAGCGCTGGATTTTTTTAAATTATTTTTCCCGTACTTTACTGAGTGTCTCCTGCAATGTACTAATGAGTTTATCCGTCATTTTCTTGACACCCTGTATGATGATGCCACAGCTCAAAAATGTGATTAAAAATTAATTTTTATGTTGATACATGTTTTTTTTTGAATAAAATGGACTTTTTTCTGGATAAAAAAAAGTTAACTAGGAAAGTTATGAATGTTGTGCGGGGAACTTTTACACCATCATGTATAAAATCACACATAAAATTCCCTGTATCCGTTGATGGGCAACTTTTTTCTGAACCATATTTAGGTGAATCAGCATTTTCGTTGAAAGAATCTACTCCTGTCCAGCATCCCGTTTATCGTGGGACACTGTAGATGGAAAATATTTTATAAAATTCATTTATTTACGTTCTTTAATAATTGATACATACTCCGTCTATGAATAAAAAAGTTTATTATTAACATGTAAACTTAAATATAACATTATTAATATAAATTAGGAGGCACATGTTGTGAATAAATGAAAGAACAATAGAAATAGGAATGTCGTATATTAATCAACATTTATAAAATATTTTAAATTGTAACAAACATGACTAGATTCATAATGATTAGAAATAAATGACAATGAGCGGCGCCTGTTTGAGCCGCAGTAATTGGTGTGTGAGGGCCGCGGGTACGGACGAGGTCAGTCCTCCCGCGAACCGGGCCCGCGGACAAACGAAACAACAATAATAACATTAACGTACACAAAGTTACCGCCTGTTACAAATAAACCAAAGGACCTTTGTTCGGTGTTTTGATTATTGATTATCTACACAGTAATGATTATTTATTAGCATTCGAATTCGATTTAAATAGTGATATATTGCGTGGCAGGCGCAGGGAGGTGGGGCGCAGACCGGCCGGCATCTGCCACTTCCCTTCACCTCGCCGGTCCGGCTACGCGGGTGGATATGTAACAAGGGCTAAAGCTAATCCAACCCTAGGTAAGCTTCACACAGCCCAAAATACAAGCACTTAAAACAGTGCCGACAACTAAATACAAGTCCAGTGTGAGCACTACACAACACAGCTTCTGTCGCATCTACGACCCCCGATCCGCTGGCGTCCATGTTCCCACATTGACGCCCCGGCCTGCCTATAGATATGTCAATAATCTCACAGTTCTAGCCTCGGGTGTGCCCACATACATACAATCGCACACGCATACACACACCCATCTCTTGGTTCACACCCGACTCGGGCCTTCCTGCCAAGGGCCGTCTTGCGTGATGTCAGTGGTACATGTTATGATCAAAAATTTAGTCTTCAAGAAGCCAACAAACACAACCGGAAGGCCTTTGTGTACATCAGAAATTATACACCTTTGTACCGATACTTATAAATAATAATACTATTACTTATAAACAATTTAACAATTTAAAGTTGAAACCACAAATAATTTTCTCGAGATGAATAAAAACTAAGTCGGTGAGTTATTTTCAGTTATTTAGTCTTTATCATGTTTTAAAGATGCAAACATTAAAATCATTTTTCTTTCAGTAATTATTTCTAGATTCTCTATTTTTTTTTACGAACTGGACTCTGATGATTTTATAAGTGCAGGTACACTACTTTCTGATCAAAGGCAAGTATTCAGGCAATGCTATAAACAGTTAATTAAGTAGTACGTTTAATTATTCCTACTTTGTAAGTTTTAAATTTAAAGTATAGATATAGATACTGTGATGTTTAAATACCTAATTTAATATCGAATTCTCTATTACAATTCTAGTATTTAAAGCAATAATATACTCTCTAGGCTATTCAATTTTCTATTCATCATAATATGGTAAGTTAGTGTAGGTAATATACGTCAAGAAAAACCTAGATTAAGATCTATCATTGTTGTGCTTATTGGTTCTTGTAGACCATTTTTTTTTCACTTAAGTAAGTAGGTAGTATAGTTTATAATTTCTCAATATTACAATTACAGCATAAAAACATATACAGAGATAAGAGAGATTGAGAGAAAGAGAGACAGTATGTTTTTACTTCATAATACTAGGTTCGTAAGTCTAGGTACATATTTGGTAATCATAAGACATTTCTCGTATCGTTTTAATATAAATCATTCTTATTCTTAAGATGTTTTGGCAGATTACGGACGAATGTTTACAGTTCATATTATAAGTCGATATTGTAGTAGTTAATATAAGCGAGTTTTGTAATATTGATAGGAAAAAGAAACTACAGTAGACTTCCTCTATCAGAACAGGACGCCAAGCTAGATTTGAGATTAACACAAACACGGGGTCATGTAAGAAATTTGGAAACTACTTTCAGTGTCTACTAACAATTTTTATTGTAGGTTTTTATAACAGTAAAAAAACAAGACTTGAATAATATGAAGGCATTATGGCAAGATGAACAAGCTTAATTGTTTTATAAGTGTATCAGTTTGAACATGAGTGAAAAACGATCTTTTGTACTTTTGCTACATCCATTTCACACTTGCTCTTTTTATAAGTTTGGGAAAGTTTTGAATAAATTGAATTTTTCAATAAGTTATTTATTATATCCAAAGGGACGTAGGCACTCCACCAAGGGCTCAAAGATGCCACTTTGACTATATTCGTTCATATGTATTGTGTCAACTAAGTATTTTTTGTTAAAATTAATTTTAGAAAGAAATGACTTTCTTATTGACACATTACACTCTATCCACATTGCCTACAAGATCGTGTGTCATTTCATCACCTCAATCAAGCCCGCGCCGACTAGGTCGGCTAGTCGGCGATCTGCCCCCGATCCAAGGGTACTTTAAAGGCCCATTAACAAATCCGACCTAAGGAGACCACCCGGCTACCAGTAGGCAAAACATCTACAATATTATTGCCAACCTCAATATAATGGCTTAACATTCATTTAGGAAACAAGATTTTTGCTTTTTTGCCATGCGCCGCCACTAGGAGGGCGCGAGAACAAAAAAGCGAAATAGTGGAAAAACTTATAATTTCGTGACCTTGAACTAATAAAAAAAGTATTCGCTCGCGGGCTGCCTAGGCCCCCCGAATTCTCTCAACTTCGAAGTCAGCCCCTTTACCCCCAGTCTCTAGCTGAGGGTCCACAAAGGATATAACCCTGGCCTGATCTTTATGACAGTCTTTTTACCCAGAAATTTCTCGAATAAGTCATTCTTCAAAAAACAACTTGGATGGTTAAAATTGTACCCAACCAACGAACAGGCCAGTGCAAAGCTCCTCAGTGAAAAATTTTTTTTCTTCAACTGCAAGACTGCTCTAGTTTATCATAATTTTGCGACTACAAGTTTTACTGGGAAATTCCTGTTAGTGTATTTAAAATTTATGTTTTTTTAGCAAAATGTTCCAATTCACAAATTGTGATTTAATTTATTTTGTTTGGAATTCACAAAAATTTGCAGTTTTGTTTCTCATTTTTAAGGCCCCACGGAATTCTTTGTACCCGACAATAATTGTAGCTTGGTGAATTAGATTAACAGATCTTCTAATATTCAATTTTTATTTATAAAAGGCAGTACGAGAGGAAATATTAGACCTAAATTTCAATTGCACTAGTTGTTCATAAATTTCTGTATTATAATATTTTTTCAAATGAACTTTGCCATTGTTTTTAGTAAGACATCACTTTGATAGTATTTTTGTTATTGTTTTTGAAAAATGGTTCATTAGCAAGATAATTTTTTATAACAATAATTATTATATTCCATTATAAAATAAGTAGTCACAACAGGACATGACGTGTTTAGGTAGTGACTAGTGACCCACCAAGCATTGACCACAACTGACTTTCTTGATTTTACTTGCTTAATTACCTTGTATGAATTTAATTGTATCAAAAAATTGTTTGCAAGTTTTCTTTTACTGCAAGTTTACTGTCTAGTACATAAAGTGATACACTTATAACTCAGTTAAATTGTCTGTACACACAATGCAGAAGAAAAAGTTACAATGAATTGATTATCATTTTTGATAGCCTTTCTGCTTAGTAGTGATATTGCCAGGTACCTACTTACTTAGGTCTATTGTTACATCCTTCAAAAGCCATAGAAGAGCTTGAAACGTATTACAAATATTTAGATAAATGATTATGTATAATAAATAATAAAAAATGGAGTTGGACAAGGAGAATTCATTTTATGATCAGTAATTGTTGATAACAATCCAAGATCATTTAATCGGAAGTCTACTGTATAACAAACCTTTAGAATTTACTGCTGTATTAATCGATAAAATTCAACCACTACACTCAAAATGTTTCTCTTATGAACAACTCTTGCGATGTTTATAATAATTTCCCTTAAGACACCTCATTGAAGTTATTGGATTTTACAAGAAATTATTACTTCACCAATTTTTATTAGAAATATGATCAAATAATATGATACATTGGCTGAGGAATAAGTCTGACAATCAGCAATTTCATTCTATCACCTTTTCAACTTAAAAAGATGCCTGGTTGTTGTGAGCGGGAGTATTTAGGGTCCTTCATCTACTTAATGTGACCACCGAACCATTCCAGGCTAAACCTGCTTCTCTAACTTTAACACAATTTCAGCTAAGGATTATCCTCCTGTTTTCTGCTTAATACTATTAACTATTACACCATACTATTACAAACACACACTCATTATATCATACAGACCATTTAAATTAGGACTGAGGTCCAGTTTCGAGAGGACCCTTTAGACTCTCGTTTTTCCATTAGGAATGTCTTTATGAGGTAAATAATTTGCATATCTTCTCTTATTTTTTTAAAATTATATTTACAACACAACCTACCTCTTGATCACATTTGGATGGTACATTTAGTGCATGTTGCTCCTGTTCAGTATAAATTAAAAGTCGAACTTAAATTCGAATGATGATGGAAAATGCAACATTTTTTTATCTTCATCTGTTGATTTTTAATTAGACTTTTATCTAGAACAGGAACAGGAGCAACTGTCCATTACTGTTCCCTTTCATTACTATGCCTCCTACTTTGATATTTTAATTTAAATTTCACTTTTCAAAGAGGGGAGCTGAGATTACACAATATTTTTGAGAAAATTAATTGTAGCCATTTCTTTTCTTTCAATGAGAGCCGATTGTAATAATCTAATATCACATCGCAAAGAGTTTTTCATAAGTTATTTCTTAATAATGATATGTTCACTATAGATGAAAAACTAATGGTTATATAAAATTTGGCAGTTAGGTATTAAAAATTCTACATTAACACTTGAATGAATAAAATCAACGAACAATTGAAATTATATTGACAGTTGATCTTGAAATATTTCCGAATAGCGTTTTTGAAAATTTTTATGTCATTAATATAGGTAGTGTTAATCTTGTAAGTTAATCATAACGCGAATCGATGGTTAGGTTTTGGATTAGTTAATTATATTTAGTTAAATCAGACACAGAATTTTCCATGATTTGGTAACCTTATTCCAGAGTGCTTCTCATATTTATATGGAGTCTTACAAGATTCTCACTGTATAAAATACATAAAAATAATCTAAACAAAAGCACTAATTTTTGGTAAAAAGGGTACCACCCGTGAAAGCGTTACTATATTCATTATTCTGGTCTAATCAGCTGTCCATCCGTGGCAATCATGTTGTAAATATCATCAACAATATTCTACTGTATTATTATATAACCACTACCTACCCTGCTACCGAAACTGAAGTAAATCCTAGTAATTTTCAATCAAAACTTAACGATGAGTGCCATATTAAACGAACTTGCATTTAAGTATGTACCTACAAACAGTCAGATGAAAAGATTATCTAACAACTTGGAGACTGCTTACATTCATTAATCCGATATTTAACAAATTAGACACATCTACATCGACAATATCACAATGAAATAAAAGTTATAAGAAATGAATTTTCACGAATATCATAAATTTTACATACAAAATTATTGTTTTAAAGTATGATAAGTGCGTTATTCTCATTTTTTCACTGCTTATTCTTTCAAAGGATAGACTCTTAAGTATGAATACTATAATTAAAGCTCATCAGTATCACACCAACCCCTGTACACACTCTTAACTTTCCATAACTAGTAAGTCTACTTCACATAGAAGTTATCACAATAAAATATGAAATTTCCCATTGTTTTTAATCAATATTTACTATTTAGCAAGTGATTTTGTTTGCTGCTTTCAACATTTTGGTTTTATCATCAAATTATTACATCGATAATTTAATTGCCTATTAAAAAGCAATTGAACATCTTTATTGAATTTAGTGTTTTGATACCCTGACTTGATTCCTTGGACATTAGACCAGCACCCTCTTAAAATAAAAGTAACCCCACATCATAATAATTTTATCATAATTTTAAAAATGAAATTGAAGATTTTATGGGTCAAGACATTTATCCCCAACGTGCAGGGTGAACGAAACTCAATGTCTCAGCCCTAGTATAATAAGAAAAGAAAAAACGATAGGAAAAATCTGAAAATGGGTTCTCAAATGGGATTGAGTAGGGTTCACTTTAATTCTGATTTGCAGATTTTTACATATTTGGAAACAGACGGAATCACGTCATCGATTTTGTTTTCACAGGAATTTTTGCATATTTAAAATTCTAATTTTAAAGCTAATTTTTCTGAACAAATTTTGTGAAGTCAAAAAATTGCTATCTTTTTCCGCTAAAAAATTACAAACAAATCTGTAAAATAGAAGATTTTAAAAAATTCGCAATTATCATGATTTAAACAAGTAGCCTTTGCATATAAATAGCAGATTCGCAACTCTCAGTAATTATTATGTTGACTTTTTTGTTGTGTTTGAATATTTTTCAAAGTAAAATGACTACAAAACAATATTTATTTACTTATTTATTTATTAACAAGTCCATTCTATAGTCGATAGACCAATTACTGAATAGGTAGGTATATAAAAAAATGTGTTTATGTTGACTAAGTGCTACTTAATTAAATCGTGACGATTCCGAATTTTTGATAATCTTTTATTTTACAAATTTGCTTATAATTTTTTAATGGAAAAATATATCAATTTTTTTCCTGTACAAAATGTGTTCAGATAAATCAGCTCTTTTTATATGCCAAAATATGGGTATCTTTCTGGGAAAACAAAATCGATGACGTCATTAAATTCAGTTTCGGAAATTTGGAAAAATGTCCAAATTAGGATTAAAATGAATCTGTTTTCAGATTTTTTCTATCCTTTTTTTCTTCTCTTATAATAGGGCTGAGACATCGAGTTTTGCTCACTCTGTACCAAGTAAGATAAGTTATTGAATAACTCATAGGGTGTTTTACTTTGAAAGTATTTTCAGTTACTTATTAAAAACCCCAAAGGGAGGACAGGTTCAATGATAAAATACATGATAATATTAGAACGATCCCTAATGATGCAACTTGCCAAATCCCACACTTGCACATTTTTTTATTAAAAATTTTCTACAATTAATAAGACATTCATTTTTAATGATGTGATCATTTTGCCATCAAGGCTTGCAAAACTGCTTGTTGTAGTGAAAAAGTCGCATATCAATCGAGAAGGGGGGATGTTAAGGTACTTGTATGTTAACGTATTAATCATAACAACAAAAAGTGTCCATTTGATTTCATATCTTTCATTTATAGTAACAATATTTTTTTAGAAAATTATATCATAACAAACAGTGGAACTGTTCGTTTGTCTCAACTTACGACTGAGAGATTTTCTGTAAGTTACACTGCCATGGATTCTACTCACTGTGGAGCGTTTATATAGCTTAAATTTTTTAAATGATATATTTCCATACTACTTATGCCAAACAATAAACAGTGTTATCTTCCAAATAGAATTTTTTTCTGGCTGTAAGCTACCATTAACTTTTTGAACATACAAATTTCTTGAGCATTTTTTTGTTTATTGTACAATATTTTCATTTGCATTCTTAGGAATGCTGTTCTATTTCAAGTGCGAAAAACTCTTATCACTAGCTTTGTATGGGATTGGTATTTGAGTCAGATTTAATTGTTTCAAGTTGCCTATCTCCCAATTATTAAAATAAATATAAAAAAATTACTGCCTTTTGTTGTTGCTCATGATTTGATATCAAATTATCTCAGAATCAACTGCAATATTGCCTGCAATGGATACAAAATAGATCAATTTTAACAATCATTCCAATTAACATTAAGAAAATAAATCTATAATAATTGGTATGCACGTTTGAGCCTTCTGTGCATGCCAGTTATCTTCCAGTGCTCTGAAAAGCATGATATGCTTAGTTCGAAGCAATTCAAAGAAAATAATCCACAACCTTATAAAAATTAGCGTGATTATTGACATATCTAAAACCCTGATGTGTTCATTTAATGTGTTTAACTAAAACGATAAGCTCTCTCTGTTCTAATTTCGCCCAACGATTGACTTCCAGAGATCGAGGCGATGCGTTGGTAACTCTTTACATTACGTAATTACAAGTATTATTATTTATAGGTATTATGTAGTAATTATGTTACTATATGTTTGGCAGGATATCTCACCCAAAAACAATCGTTATGGTAATACAAAAGTACCGAGAACAATTAGTGTGAATTTGATGTAGCAGTTCGGGGAGCGTCCGGAGCACTGCACGCACACACTCGCTGGTCGGCTTACCGCACACGAGGCTGCAGTTGGCAAGCGCTGGCAGCGTTGCAGACGATGGCAACTGTTGGCCATTTCTTGACGGCTGATGACAGTTCCAAGTGCCAACTAGCTGTGGGCGCAGGGCGTCCGTCACTAGAAAAAAAAATACATTCGATGATTACTACTTATTTATTTTATAATTTTATAATAGAAGAAGGGAAGACTAAAACCAGCTCAGAGAGGTGGACATTTTTTTTGCAGATTGCTCTTCTTAAACCGAGACGGCCAAATATTGGTACCCCAAATTTCTCTCTTAGGAAGAAATGCCTCCCTAAAGGGTGGCAAACAGCATTTCCTTGTAGATAAATAATTAAACTTAAACAGAAATGTGTATTTATTAGACAAGTTCAATTTTGGTGGTCTCTTAACTGATTTATATCTTGAAAATGTCCTCCACTGAGAAAATTTTTAGAAAATAAAAACAACCCGAAAATGTTAATTATGCTCAGATGTAACTATATTCAAATCGGTGCATTTTCGCGTCATGTTCACGCATTGCAAAGGACCGCCGGTGGCCAAACAATAAAGTGGAATGCAGTTAGAGTCACCATCTAATCTAAATATGATCAAAGGGTTCCTTGTTTGATATCAATTCAAGAACAAGACATTCATGTGTCATGAATCTGGCAAACAAAGCAAATGTTAATACTCTAGGTACCTACTTATACTGGAACATACTGAATTGCGTTCTGCGTTCCGGGTTTATAGTCTGAAAACAGTGTGTCCCAGATCGGCTTCCCTATATAGGAATCTCGGTTCCTATTACACCTACAGCAAAGGTTAAACGGGGAAAGTTTTAGGGGAAACTTTGTGCATTCGATAACCGGTTTCAGATTTACGATCAGACAATTATTATTGGTAAAAAAAATATTGGTTAAAAACCGAAAATGACGGATCAACCCGCCTCAACTTTCGTTTTTATAAATTTTTCTCCATCTTAATTATTAGGACACTTTTCAACAAGGAATCCAAAAACAATTTTGTCTCTAGAATCTCTAAAGTCTCTATCACTTTAGGATGGCGAAAAATTGATAGTTAATTCGTTTTCGTACGGTCGTCATATTGGATTTTTTCAATATGATCGTCAAATAATAGGTACCTACTTAGGTGCCTGATTTTTTTTTTACACCCTGTATCTCGAAAACGGTACATCTGCGGACCCACGTTGATAGAACTTTTTTCTTAGAATGAGGCAGGCCACCATAATCACATCTTTCATTTTCGGACATTTGTTATGGAACATCCTGTATAATCCTAATGATAGTACCTACAAGAACGATAATAATTAGAATTAAGTATTAATCACCCCGCGTCCTTTTAAATTATCAGAAAACATCGATTAAAATTCTACAAAATATTGAGAATTTTTTGAAGAGCATAACTCAAAAAAAAAGCTAGGTATTTTGGGAAATAACCTTGAAAAACTGGAACACCAATTAGAAATGGCCTTAAGCACATTTGGTTTACCGATGAGGTGACACACTGTTTGGGTGATATACTGGTAAGTCAAACAATCAAAATTATTACTGCAGGTTAGTGGAAAGTCCTTTGTATAGTTGTCAAAAATCATTCACAGTAATTTTGTTTACCATCAACCGCTAAATATTTGGGCAGCAATAATGGAAGCCAGGATTTACCTACCGAAATCAATGTTATCCTAGCTTAAATTTTATATACGGGAGGCGGACCCGTAGCTGATGGTCAGCTTATTTTTTATCTAATGATTTTTTTTATTGGGCCACGTCAAATCCAAAATCTATTGCGTAAAATCTATCTAAAATACTGAAATATTGGTTTGCTTGGGATTAAACTGTAGAGAACATTACAACAAATATTGTTGTGCATAAAGGTAGCACCCCCATTTTCGATTTTCAATTAAAAAAGGATTTACTGCGATGTTGAGACTGATATAATGTGCTGTACTTGGAAAAATCAATTCAAAGGGCATGACTTTTATCGCTTTTGCAGTTTTTTTTAAATAAGCATCGACTTTTTTTTAAAGAAAAAGTTGTGCTATAGGTAATGTGCCTGTATACCATATGTGTTATGCAGGAAAAAAACACATACCCTGTAATTTTTATTTACTTACATATTACATAGGTATTTGCAAATTATTTATTATTTTTTTGTAGGCGTACACTTCTTGTAAAAAAGATCTTGTTTTTGTCCATAAAAACTATAAATTCGTATTTTTCTCTACGGCACATGGCACTACAACAGGAGCAAAAAGAATAAAAAAGGCGGTGAAAAGCTTCGTGAAAAAAGTGAGGCGCCAAACACATTATCAGACAGGGGCGCGAAATGTGAGGTGGTAGGCAGCCGTTTACACTCATAGTATCATTTTCATCTCCTAACCGCCGGGTCTTGTGCTTCGATTCAGAGGCTTCGTTTCCCTAGAAAGGGCTAAGAGGTTGTGGGTGTTTTGTGGGAAGAATCATACAGTGTGACCTCATTTCAAAGGAATTAGATGAAAGCCTCAATAAAAAAGAACAAGAATTCACTATAAATATTCTTGAGTACCTACTAAAATGGTCGTCAACTTTTGGGGTCTTCTCGGGAGCGAGATGAGGGATGATGAACTTGTCTACAGCTCACTGATCGTTCGTAATTTACTATGGAGGACAGACATCCGGTCTTCTAAATCGTGAAGAGGTAGTTTTTCCACAGGGGTAGCGAAACGATCAAAAGAATCCCATCTTTGATTTCGTATCTACCTACTTTGTCATGTCTAGGAAGATATAAGTCGTATGTGCACTATGGGGATCATAGTAAAGGAATTGGGGGCTTCTACCTCTAGCAACCGTAGGCGCGACTCATCCCAACTTACGTCCCAACAATACGTCTGTGGTGCAGGGGCGGAGAAAGTATTATGCCGTGGGATTGGAGAAATTTCCAGTTTCCCTTTGTTCGAGGAAAAAGTTAGCGAACCAGCTGTGCCCTTTTTTGACGGATTTGCCTTCCAGGAAAAAATGTAATTTTGTACCTTGTATTAGTATTTTTAAATTTTCATGAAATAGAACTTGAAAATTCAGTATAGGGAGATGTAAACCGCTTTGCTGCATCTATAGCCGTTTCCTAGACCTAGGTGAGTGTAAAAATACATGTCGTGATCCTTTATGAAACACACCGTCTTCGGACTCCCCCTTGGTTTGAGGTCCATTTATTGAGTTCTCCAACAATGATACAAGGAAAAGGGCGGATACCTGTGGGAAAATGGGAAAAGGGAATTCCACCATTGAAACCGGTAGGAATCCATAGGAGGGTCATTAAGGACTTCTGTGTTTTGAAAATTCATAGGGCCGTTGTTACAAATAAATAAAAATGGTTCGCAAAACGTATCATGGAGTCGTTTTGGACACGAAAATAGCATTGAAAGTGTCAATTTCTCATCGAACTGGCGTTATAATTCTATCCTAGGTGAAGGATAGCCTCCAACCTGTTCTGCTTTTAGTTGTACAGAGAAAGGGTACACGAATTTACTTTTGAAATCTCTAGCCGGTTAGTTCTATTTGAACGCCCCGAATCTACTTCAGACAAAAAAGTGATGTCGTCCTCAATAGTGTATTTTTTATTAAAAAATAATACACTAAAACGTCAAGTCAGAGGCCTCCATATCTTCGTTTTCTTTCCCTGGGACCTCAAGGACGAGAGCAGTTAAGAATGGGAGATCTGACAAATGTTTTTTGCTTCTGCCACGTGATAGGTATGATGTCTGGTTTATTACGCAAGGTACTCTGCGAAAATAAGGGTTAGAACAAAGCTGTATTAAGATCTGTGGGCTTAGTTCTTGCATTCGAGCACGATATTGCTTTACCACCACTCTACTTCGTACCTCTGCTACAGGCATCTGATACAATAGGCGAAACTCTGACATGGTTTGGCACCCGCTTTAGTACCCACCTATATGAGGTAGGTATATGAGAAAATAATATATTTTGTCTCCTTGAATACTTTGAAAGTTTGAATACCCACCAGATATAACATGTAAGATGAGGTTGACCAAAATCTTTCAAGTAGTTTTTGAGTCAGACAACTGTCAAAGACTAATAATTGTCCTAACATGAAAAAGTCCTATCAAATATTACATATTTGATTTCCATATTATTTAAAAGTGAACTTTAATTTCCAAGAGGAATGTTTTTCAGTTTCCAGGAAAGATCACTTCTCACCTACCTACCTACCTCTAGTCTTTTGAATATGGCATGCAAGGAAGGTCGATTTAATGTTGCATCGCATTATGAACTTTGAAGGCTACTCAAGCAGGAGTCAGTCAGACATAATGATTGCCAGGGCAGGATTTCCCTGTAAATTATTATAAGGATTAATTGAATGACAACATGCTGCACCGGCATCCGCATCGCTATTAGCATGGCAACGTTGCGGGTCCAGCGTCGCAGGGATGTATCGACGTCGGCGGCGCATCGCGGGTTGCCACGGAAACGAATGACGGCGGCGGCGGCGGCGCCTCGTTACGGTCATCTCCGCAACAGTGTTGCCAGTGGACTAGAAAGTTTTATTTCTTGGGGTGTAAGCCGAAGTGAAATATTAATCAATGCATATCATTTTACATGATATTTTTTATCCATACAGACATTATTGAGGTTCCACACACAAATAGCGTCATTAGGGATAGAAGACATCTGCGTTGTGTTCAGGTATAGAAGACCTACACCTGGGTTGTATGATGACCCGCTTTATTGCAATGCTAAATTTTAAGGGATCCGACGTAATTTTAATTATTTTTAATGGCTTCCTCAATAGTCAACCTTTGGGCTTTTAGGTGAGTGTTAAAATTTCCATTTTATTGTACTAATTAAAATCTGCACCGGTAGGAATACCTATCTCAATGCTGTTTGAGATTCGCAAATTAGGAATTAAGTAGGGGTTTCAGTTATTTTTCCTGGTTCGAACGTTATTATTAGTTATCTGCTACTCGAGCTTCTGTTTTATTCCCTGCGAATTTACTCGTCTGTATGTTCAAATTTATTAAAATCGGTAAACGTTTTATATCAGTCTGTAAAACGGACGGTTGGCAACGCTGAGATCTGCCTTGTAACCATGTCTTCTCGAGCCACTGCCACGGCCTCTGGCTTTCCTTTCATGTTCTGCAAACCTATGAATATGACGCAGGTGGATCAAGGACGAACCATTCATCTCATCACCACAACTCTCGCTCATAGCACTTCACCATTTTGTAAAAGATACCTTGTCTCCTTTGTGAATTATTAATGCCATGATAACTGACTTTTAACTTTGTCTATGCTTCTACCTAGCAAACACCCCTACAGAAAGAATTGAATGTCAGGAAGGAAGGGAAATGACAATGCGGAATTCTGTGAAAGGCTGTAGGTGGGGAGGATTCCTATCAGAGACGCTTACTGGGAATATAAAATACTTACTGCCTTCCTTTGTAAGTAACGGGTTTACTAGGTCTATGCGAATAAGAAGAAATTTAAGAGCTCATGAAAATATGTAGGTATACCGAGTGCCAAGTTTCAAAGCAGAACATAGGCGAATAGCATGGGAAATCACATATTCGCAGTTTATTTCTCACTACTTTTATCTACAAGAATGGTAATGGTGTCTATCGACAGAGAATTATTTTCTGAACATGCTGATACCAGAATACCTACAAATTAACAGTTTTATATCATGACAGAATATTTTAAACATTTTCAAAATTAAAAGATGAGCAGCCATGACATGCTAAATTCGCATAAATTTTTCACTGTCGAAGCAAATATTTTCAATTATTTAATTTATTTTAATTCTGATTGAACATCATTAAAAAATTACGAAAATCCCCATTTACCATCATTTTGTTTTTAAGGTAACCCCAAGATCCCAAGAAAAGTTACAACAAGGATAAGGTGCTAAATCGGGAGATCTGGCCGGCCAGTACCACGGAGATAAACACGCGTCCCGAATTAGAATAGCTATTATTATTCATTGATAATCATTTGAGGGAAACGTGTATTAGTAATTAAAAATGTTTGCGTTGACAGTAAAAAAAAATATTCGAACTAGGCATATCATGGCCGCTCACACTATTTATTTTGAAAATGTTAAGTTATTCTGGTATCATAAAGAAACTGTTAATTATTAAGTATTTGGTATCAACATGCTCAGAAATCAATTCTCTTTCGATAGACACCATTGCCATTCTTGTAGATAAAAGTGGTGAGAAATAAACTGCGAATATGTGATTTCCCATGCTATTTGCCTATGTTCTGCTTTGATACTTGTCACACGGTATAAAATTGGGTAGGTGTGTTGAATGTATTGAAAAAAATTGATATACAGTGAGGACGTTCATAATCCCCCCTGACCTTAAATTTTGATACAAATGAGATAGAACTTTTAATTTTACTACTTGTTGACGTAAAAATGCATTTTGTCGAAAGTCAAAGATGACGCTGCAGTCGCTGTTAACTTCAATTTATTAAATAGCATGGGGGTTTGTGCGAGACCTTATTTTAAAGGTAGGTATTTCAATATCCGCACAAAAAACATGTTAGTTGTTAATTTTGACACCCTGTTTGTCAGTGAGAAGGTTTAAATGTCCTCCCCCTCTTTAAATTCTGAGCCGAATGAGATAGGAACTTTGATACAAAAAGATAATGAAAATACCTTTAAAAAGATGTCTCACACGACCCCCCCCCATGCTCCTCAAAATTTTGAAGTTGACAGCGACTGCAACTTCATCTTTAATATTTGAAAAATCAGTTTTAACTAAAAATGTAGTAAAAGCTACGCCATTGGAATTAGTTTTTGTGCCGAACTGTTATCTCATTTCGCTCAGAATTTAAAGGGAAGGGACCATAAACGTTACTGTCACAAAGACAGTAAAAATTGAGAATTGCAACCCAAATTGATAATATCTCGCAGGCAAAGCTGAAATTTTGTAGAAAGTAAAACTTTTCTTCCGAAAAATAATGTAAAATCTTTTCTGAAGACTTTTTTCGCCAGCGCATGGTTTTAAAATTACAAATCAAGGATGTGCTTGTTGAAAAACCCCCGAAACGAAGTTTATCGCAGGAGCGCATTATGGTGATTGATTCTATGTGATTTTTTTTGTAATTTATTTTAACATTAAATATTTAGCATCAACATCAAGAAGTTGACTATATTTGCTACATTTGCTAAACAGTTGTTCATACATACCTTGTAGTCAAACGTCAGTCTCGATGCTCATGGCGTTGATGTTGTTATTGTGTCGCGGGTTGCAGTTCTGCTTTCTAACCAGCTGCTCCCGCGTGACGAGCAGTCCTTCCTCCAGCTCGACCAGATCCGAGGAGGACTCACTAAGAGAGCTCTTCTTCATGTGTTGGCCGAGCGTTCCTGGCAGGTACGGGCAGCTGGTCACGTGGTTGAAGTTCTGTGACTGCATCTCCTCCTGGTCAGTCTCACGGTGGTAGAAGTAGTTGAAGTTGGAGACGATGACGGGCACTGGCAGGGCGATGGTCAGCACACCGGCAATGGCACACAGGGAACCCACGATCTTGCCCCAGACTCCCACGGGCCTGCGAAGACAAGAGAACCAGTTAAGGACGATTAAGGACAGGCTGGAGTGGGGTGTGTCACGGGGGTAGTGCATGCACAGTTATCGCTGGAAGGAGTAGGAGAGTGGAGGTCACATCGCAATGGATAAAAGAGGCGAGTAGGCACTTAGTAAGGGGTTTCGATCAAACGGTAAGTATAGAAAAGGTCAGTAGCAACACAAGTATTTATGGCGGGTAATCGGTAGGTATATTATATACATACATTAAGAAAAGCTACTTATAGAAAGGGTTAAAAACAATTATTGATCAGAGCGTAAATGTTTAGAGTGCAATAGAGATTTTAATGGGCAGTACGTGAACCGTACTCAGTAAAAGTAAAACTCCCGAATATTCCTTCTTTGTGGTTGATGGTTTTATTACCCAGAAAAAAAGTAACTATTCTGATAAACTTTGTAAAAGATGAGATAATCTGACGCAGAAAAATTCTGGTTAGCTTCAGTCGTGTTCTTCAATTCTATGACGCAGCAACACTCAGAGTAGAGAACCCATTTTAGTAGTTCCCTTGTCTCTATGTAGGGAACTTTCACTGAATTCAGTAACTCATTATCTATCTTAGAACCGACACAAGCAGTAACAACATAATAAAATGTGGCTAAGCTAACTGATATGTAACTATGTATGGTCCTTGCAAGTTTCCTCTAACAAATTATAATTCGCATCTAAAAAGTGGTCAATGAACATGCAAAGTTACTTTGCGAGGTTCAGCTTGATGAATCCTTTCTTAATAAAACTGCAACTTCACGTATTACAATACTTTTGATGTGTGGATTTGAATATTTTGAAACTTTGATGAGTTGTTTGATCGAACCCAAGAAGTAAAAAAAGTATATCGAAAGATGTTTCCTAAAATGAACAAAATGTTGATGACATTTTCTCTGCAAATTGAACTCTCTTCGTGCGTAGAGGTTTTCACACCAGAACCACTCGCGAATACAACTTGAAATAAAGAGCAAGTGGAAGGTTCCCCTTGTTTTATTTCACTTTGAAAATATCAAATTAAGTGCATTACGTAAAAAATTAACAATTTGTGAAAATTATTTGCAAGATGGATTGTTTTTCTATCGATGAAAGTGCAAAGAAAAAAGTGAGAAGTACCCATTCCCAAAATGCACTCCTAGTAGAAAGTTTTCTGCCAGGAAGTCTCCCACCCTCCGAAGATGTCACTGAGAAAACTGTTCAATCGATACATTATAAATTGGTCACGTTGTGGTACCTACTCTTAAAAAGATAACATTTTCAATCTTTCGAAAAATCTAGATAGGTTCAAAACACAGACTTTAAAGTATTATTTCTCCAAACATTACCAACCTATTGGTGCTAAACTAGGAATAAACGAAACTTTTCTCAATCATTTTGACTTCATATACTACCCCTTAAAACTATACCCACAAAACTCTTTACGCTCTGCATATATCTGGGTTAGCTAAGTCTTTGGGTTCTAAGTTATACGACACAGTTTTACGAAGATGCTTTCTAGCATAGATCATAGATAAAACGATATAATGTTACATATTAAGCTAAAACAGCAACAAATAACTCTAACAAAATTGTTATCACTCTAGAGCGACAAAAAGGGGAATTTTCATTATCCTTTGGTTAAATCTTACAAAAAACACATGGGAGACATTAAATTAAGGGTACATAATATAATAAATACTCTTATTTTTTTCTAAGTAAGTACTTCACCACTCCTGTTATCCCTCCATTATCAAAATTATAGAACTTTCTATAGACAGATCATAAATAGTTGAAAAATGGGTACACCTGGTAAATGCTCTACCGTTTTCATACCTACCAAGTTCTATTTCCGTCAGATAACCCTTGACTTATCGAAACCATTTCTTTGGATGAAAAGCATTAACTGCTAATTCGAATTTTGGCTACTGACCAAGTCCATGGGGATAAAAAATTAAATTTACATCATTTCTGCGATATGATCATAGATGTCTTCTTTGACATGATCCCGAAATCCAATATAAAATTTTTCATTTGTAAAGAAACAAGTGCGTTCGATTGTAATTGGGTTGCGATACGACCTCTACTCTTGTACTCCTCTTTGGCTTTCGCAAAGAAGCAACACAAACGTGGATAGGGAGGAAGTGTGTGACAGTGTGCATGGGTTGAGGCGGGGGTGGAAGAGGGTAGCGGGAGAAGCATGCGGGCTGCGCAGACGGGTGCCAGTGGAGTCATCTGGTCAATTATCTTGGGATCGGGTGAAACACCATCTTCATCTGAGTTATTCATGATTAGGTTTCCATATATTTTTTTTCATATCTTCTGATAACGATAAAAAGACTCGAAAACTGCAGTAGAAAAAAAAAAGTTTTTGCTTGATCCTGCATGAGTTGTGGAATTGAGAATTTTGGTATGAATATGTAGATATGTAGTATATACCGATGACCTATAATAACAAAAGAGAAACAATAAATCATAATAATTATTATTTGTTGACTGATACGATCGAAATATTACACTTTTAAACTACTTTTTTCCCATCGTTAATTCGAGAGAACGACAGGCAGGAGACATGAGGTATCAAACCAAATTCATCAGAATTGTCCCACCTAGGTAGGTACGTTAAATACACGATAAAAGTAAATCTATACACTTAGTAAGTACAAAATAATATCTGTAAATCTGTAGCTTGGTTTGTTAAAAAAAAAGAAACGTGAACTTCCACATTTTTTGAGATTTTCACTCCTCTAAAGCTTGTTTGACATACTCTATCCCACTATGATAACACCTGTTTCTCAAATTAGCTTAGACCACCCATTATTATTTTTTTTGGGAAAGGACATAGGATGCAGTACGTCAGATCAGATGGCCTTAATAGAATTGAAAACATCAAAATTAGTGAACCAAGCCATAGAAATATGAAAACAATATTATTAGCAAAGAAACTTACCAGGAGTCATAAAAATTAACGAGTTGCCTACCGTTTCGAGCGTCTTCATTATGTTCATAGGATTTAATGTTGTTTGTTATGTTATTTTATAAATTGAATTTTGAATAACGTATTGATCATTGCAAAAGAGATCACAATTTAAGATAGATTTCAAAATGTAGCACAAAAATCTTTAGTACATATTTTGGCTTATTTAATTTGACTACCACCACTGTTTGGGTATAGGTAGGTTCAACTTTACCACTATCTACTTGGTTTATATGTGCAAGTGGTATAAGGTAAATACTAGCCACAATGGAAAATGTGGATAATTTGATACTAAAGTAATTTCTAATTTAGATAAGGGTACAACAGGTACTATCTTTGGAAATAGGTAGGTAGTTACAATGCTAATTTGGTAATAATTGACTAAGAAGCTCAGTGGTCGTGTTTTGACCTCGTCGTTCCCAAGGTAAATGGCCAGTCCAAAGAAAATTCTTTGTTCCTCATTTGGAGAATGCTAAGCAAACATCGAACACACCGAGCGTGACGACATCAAGGGTATCTGGGGGTATAAGTCGGTTGGCGATTGCGGTAGCACAACATCGACATCAACAAGAGAGGGACGGGCACAAGAGTAGCCGGACCGGACGCGCCCCAGGAGCAAAGAATTTTCTGGCGGTCGAGTCTCATGGACAGTGTAGACTTGGTGTTTTAGCTACGGTGGAGGCAACTAAATCTGAATTAGGTGTGTACATCATACGTCATGTCGCCGTAGCCCACGGTCGTCATGGTGACCACTGCCCACCAGAACGCGTCTGGAATGGACTTGAAGAAGGAATTCTCGGAGCCCGCCTCGGCGAAGTAGACGGCACTCGAGAAGAGCACGACACCTGCAAGGAGGAGGGGGTAAGTGGTGGAGCTCGATAGCACTGTACCTCATGTCGCCGTAGCCGACGGTCGTCATGGTGACGACGGCCCACCAGAAGCCGTCCGGGATCGACTTGAACAGCGACTTCTCTGTGCCGGCTTCCGCGAAGTAGACCACGCTCGAGAACAGCACCACGCCTACAACAGAGAGCATCGGAGCACCGGGCGTCCGCCATCAGTATACGCTCACGTGAGCCTACTGTATGGGGTGGTTGTTGGGGGGTCGGTCGCTAGGGGACCGAACATCCCTCGGCAGCACTCATACGATTGGGCTAGGTGCA
This sequence comes from Malachius bipustulatus, assembly GCA_910589415.1. Lineage (NCBI taxonomy): Eukaryota > Metazoa > Arthropoda > Insecta > Coleoptera > Melyridae > Malachius > Malachius bipustulatus. Next base: position 84,864,189 of record OU342630.1, on the reverse strand, counting down.
GTTGGTAGGTAAGTGGTAATAAAGGAACTCGTCAAGAGCTGTTTAGACCAAGGCAATTATTGGAAAAACCATAAAACATTTTCATGAAGGTATTCTGTATCATGTTGAGGAGTTTCGGAAAGGTAAATGTGTTCTTAGCATACATGTACCGATGATGTACATGTAATTCTGCCAAGGTTCTGTAAAAATTTTAGAGAAAATAAAAGCCTAAACTGAGTTTTACAAGCATTGTAAAACTTGAAAAAATGCTTTGCCTGGGTCTAAGCAGCTCTAAGCATAATGCAGTAAATCTGTGATACATTTAGTAGACCCCAATATCAGGTCTGCATGTGGTTCCTTTATTTCACTTAGTTACATTTCATATGGTTATTTTACACTCAGTCGTACACAACATTAAAATCTTTTACACAACTCGCATACCTCGAAAAAGGGTACGAAGAACTAAAAATCAAATAACTAATAAAGAGTACGGTGAGATCTTAAGAGTCTCAACATTTTAACAATGAGTTAGTCAAAATAATATGCAATGAAACTCGAGATCGATTTTCGTAACAAAATGAGCTCATAACAAAATAATAAAATAAATTTCATCAGCTAAATTCCAGTGCTCGTTTGCTTTATACAGTTCGAACTCTTCCACATGCATCAGTAGATACAAATCTGTTTCTTAAAACACACGCCTAGTGAATTCTTGTTGTTTCTATTTTACCTCTTAAGATCAGTGCAAAATGCACTTTAATGTAGGTAAGTATTTCTTACAACAGGACACTTTTGTTTTCACTGATTTTTTAAGTAGATAGGTACCTATAATTTACTTTATTAATCACTTGATTTATTATACTTGGTATGATAGGTGAAGAGTCTATTACACCGACAGTAACAAAGAACTTACCTATAAAGAGGAAGAAGATGAGTAGGCCCAGCTCACGCATGCTGGCCTTGAGGGTTCGGCCAAGGATCTGCAGACCCTTACTGTGCCGACTGAGCTTGAAGATTCGGAAGACTCGCACTAGCCGGATAACCCTCAAAATGGCCAGCGACATGGCCTGGTTGGTGCTTTTGTCCTGAGGACTGACGGGCGCTCGCGGCAGGTTCAACGTGTCCTCCTCCTCGGCCACGACTGTCGCCAGTGTGATGAAATACGGAATGATTGCGATGATGTCGATAAAGTTCATGACGTCCCGAAAGAAGTGGAGCTTGTTGGGACAGGCCAGGAAGCGCACGGACAGTTCGAACGTGAACCAGATGATACAGATGGTCTCGATGAGGAAGAAGGGGTCCGTTATGTCGGGCACCTCGTCTTCTTCTATCTTGGTGCCATTGAGAGTCGTGTTGAACACCTTATAGTGCTTGAACTCGGGAAGCGTCTCCAGGCAGAAGATGACGATCGAGAGCAGGATGACGAAGACGGAAATGATGGCGACGACACGCGCGGCCTGCGACGACTCCGGGTACTCGAATAGCAGCCACACGTTGCGTTGGAATTCGTGCGAGGGCAGCGGCTTCTCTTCCTCTTTGATGAAGCCCTCGTCCTCGCGGAACTTGTTGATCGCGAGCTCGCCCAGCTCGTAGAACTTGATCTCCTCGGAGAAGACGTCCAGTGGCACGTTGACGGGCCTCCGCAGCCGTCCACCACTCTGGTAATAGTAGAGGATGGCGTCGAAGGAAGGCCTGTTGCGGTCGAAGAAGTATTCATTTCGAAGCGGGTCGAAGTAACGGATGCGCCGAGCCGGGTCGCCCAGCAGCGTGTCCGGGAACTGATTTAGCGTTCGCAGCTGGGTCTCGAAACGAAGGCCGCTTACCTGAAACAAAAATAATCATTGATTAGATAGGTAACTATAACTGGCTGCCACCACAAACAACAAACATAAATGTAGCTAAACGACCAAAAATGTGTATACGGACTTTTCGCCGGCGGAATTGGGAAGTTGGTGAAAATAACATTGACATATTGATTAGGTAGCCGGGTTAGTGACGTTTACTTGTAAACAAATAAACCCAGAGCATCTCTAATTACTAAGAAGTGATTTTTACACTGAGGTATTGTATAATTATTTGGTCTACAATTTTCTAGAAATAGTTGGGTCATTACGGTTTAAATAATTAATGAAAGTGAAATTTCTGTCGGGAGAAGAGGTTGAATAACTGAATAAGATAAATCTATTTTCAACTTTATTGTAGACTGTGATTTTGAATTGAAAAGATTGTATGCATTTTTGTTATTGCAACTTGAAAGAATAAATATATACGTTTATAAATAGGCGATACTGTAAATAATTAACACCCGCTTAGTCTTGGGAATTTAGCAGCGCTACGTAAAAAAGCCCGGTAAATTTGATATGCTTTTGCTATCGGAAATAACAAATTATTAGTACAGTCATTTGGTGTTCAAAAAGAGGGTTACCTGGAAAGTTTTCCGGGAGTTTTGAAAATTAGTGATTTTATAGATTTTGACATGCTCTTTCCGAATTTCTACTTTGCCACCTCGTATCTTTGCCGCTCTCGCCGCCATATTGGAAAAATGGCGCCCAATAACAGTTTTTTAACAATATCTTCTTTCCGACTCATTTTACGATGAAAATATTTATGTAATAAATTAAACTAGAGAAAATTTCCTACAATTTATGTACTAATCTTTTTTTCGTAAAATCAATAGTTTCAGCGTACGAGAGCCACAAATCAAGATGCATCTACACTAACACGTGTAATATTAACGAAAAATGTGAAAAACTGTGTCACAAGATAAATTCCTAGGCAACGATGCAAACAAGAAACGCCTCATTGAAATGTTGAAGACAAAATTTGAAGCTGCGAACTTCATGGTCAAGGAATAAGCCACGGAAGATGCGGATACGCTAATATAGTCAATACGGCAATCAGCATTTCATCTACATTTGATTCCGTAATAGTTGTCGGCGAAGATGTAGATCTTCTTATTCTCTTGGCTCTATCTACGCCCTCAAACAAATATATTCTCAAACCAGGAAAAGGAAAAATTTCTCAACAAAAGTGTCATATATGAATATGACAACAAACATATTCAACAAAAAGTGTCATAGATAAAATAGTCGCAGATGACATATTTTTCGTGCACGCTTTCAGTGGCTGTGATACAGCATCAGCACTCTTTAATCAAGGAAAAATAAAATGTCCTAATGTACTCCGAAAAAATCGAGATTTAAACGAGCTTGTCCAGGTATTCAAAAACCAAAATGCCAATCCCGAGATCATTGCTGAAGCTGGGAAACGCTTCCTCCTTGCATTGTATGGTAACAGTGGCGTAAAAAGTATGTCGTTAAACAACTACAGATATACATGCTTCACAAAATCAGCATACACAAATAAATTTATTAATATTACATCGCTGCCACCTATTACCAGGTTCAGCTGCAGTGGAATGGAGTTGAAAAAAAATGCAGGGCTATGGAAATCGAAAAAAAGCAAGAATGGGCTAATTCCTGTCACCACGCTCGAGCCCCCAGCTCCGGAAACCTAGTTAAAATTTATTTCTTGCTTTGCAAAAAGGGTCGGGGAGCCTGCTTGGATGCAGAAAGGCTGGATTAAAGTGCTCCGTTATATGCACGAATTACAATGGTACTTGTGATAATTCGAAAATTCCACTAGAAGATAGCGATGAAGAAGAAGGAACAGAGACTATTTTCGAGCAAACATAAGACGAAATCGAGAAACAAGAGGATTACAATGAAGCTGATGATCCCATCGCGGATGACGTGGAAGAAATGTCTACACCTATGTGACATTTCACTCGGTACTGAAGACGATGAACGATGAACTCGCAAAATCTGGCCGATCAAGGATAGTGAAGCGAAGAAGAATGCATAAAATTTTGTAATAGTGCATTACAAGTGGCCTACTGGGGATACCATACCAAAAAAATGCGTCACTTACTCATGGTGGTGTCTAAATAAGTTATTTAGCCAAAACGTATGTTTGAGTGGACTTTGCGGCGCTCGTACGCTGAAACTATTGATTTTACGAAAAAAAGATAACCACATAAATTGTAGGAAATTTTCTCTAGTTTAATTTATTACATAAATATTTTCATCGTAAAATGAGTCGGAAAGAAGATATTGTTAAAAAACTGTTATTGGGCGCCATTTTTCCAATATGGCGGCGCGAGCGGCAAAGATACGAGGTGGCAAAGTAGAAATTCGAAAAGAGCACGTCGAAATCTATAAAATCACCAATTTTCAAAACTTCCGGAAAACTTTCCAGGTAAAACTACCAAATGACTGGACTATATGTATATGCATGTTAGAAGATGATTTAATCCCCAGTTGTCGATGTCAAATATGGAAGTATTGAAATAGATGGATGTCAAATATGGAAGTTTTTGTTAAAGTCCTGGCCCTCTTTGGGGGGTACGGAAAATTAGGAGTCCTGCGTAATTACATAACATGAATTCGAACGTTTCCAACGATATACATCGTTGTAGATGCATCCTCCGCATTAATTGCCAATTCAAGTGCTTATCCACGCTATTAATTGGGTTTTTCGTCTTATATAGTGCATAGTTCGTGTTACTCAACATAGTGACTTATTATCGGTGTTGATTAGGAGTGGTAGTTACGAGTCGGTGCCTTTATTTATTGGTTTTAGTTCAGGGACAATTAGTTGATTAATCTGTTTACTTCAACGAATGGTTATCAAGTTATCACTGTTGATTACTTTTTTCATCATTCACTGACGAAATTCTCAGGATTCCTACACATATAGCGGGTGACTTATGCCTTCTACCTGCGGCTTTTGTTTGAAAAAAAATGCACTCGTCAAGAGGATGGTGTTAGAAAGGACGCCCTGGGTCTATGATCGATGTTCTCAGGGCCCCTCCTCATTCCGGGACTCCGCTGTCGCTTTGGTATCGGCTTTCCCGGGTGTTGCTTCCGATGTGTCGACTGTATGAACATACGCAGCTTTCCCAAACATTAAACGAAGGCAATCTAACAAAGAACATATATCGGAGACTTCTGGAAGCCACAAACAAACTATCTGTAGATCGTATGATATTTCAAGAAGATGACGCACCTCTTCACTATGGCATGTTCGTCAGTGTTTGGATTAACACTTCCCAAAACAATAAATTGGGAAGGGAGTTGCAATTGAATGGCTGCTCCGATCAACAGGTGTTGATCTGAAAGTTATTTTTGTGGGCTTACTTGAAACCTATTTAGTATACCCTACCCGATTTTTTTTAACGACAAAAAAATATATTTTTGACTTTATATCTTGAAAAAAATTCTTTAATAATTTTATCATTGACCATTTTTTTATTCTCGCATGTATGAAAATAAAATTTAAAGTGGCCTGTGAATTCAAGCTACCCCGTTATAATATTTTAGTAACTAAAGGCGCAGGTGTACAAAATAGAAAATATTAGATAAGAAATATAAATATTTATTATAAATACATATAAAACTACGTTAATACATAAATAAAATAAATAAAATCAGTGACACATCTAGTTTCTACCAGTTGTAAGTTCCTTTGGCATGCCAAGTCGGTTTTCCCCCGCTCAGCACCTTACCCCAATCTGCTTCAACACGGTGGTTGTCCCCTTGATGTTTCACCCCGACTCTACCTTCAGTGCCTTGACCGTTATTGCCGATATCATGGGTAGCCTCCCATCCTCCTGGTGACCTTCTGGCTCTGGGAGAGTGGTTGATGAAGCCTTCGTTCACCGTGTTGCGATCAACGAAATATCTTACCTCCTGCTCATAGGAGGGTTCTAGTTCTAGTTCTTCTAAGGGGTAACCGGTGCAGATTGCTGCTAAAGCTATTACGGCAAGAGAGATCATAGCTTTGGAAACCTGGAAAATAATAATAATTGCATGGTGATAATTAATAGTATGTACTTACAAATAAAAAATCTTACCAGAGAAATTATTATTAATAAATAATGTGGTAAGGATTGATTATTATTATTATTATTATAAGTAAATTTATTATAGGAAAACGCTACTTACCATTTTTTAGTTTTTTAATAAATAAGCGAGATGTATGGGAGATCGCAGACAAGTTTGAATTATTGCTCTTCCAAGTCCGTTCAGTCTAATTATATTATTTGAAAGAACAAGAAAAATAGGATAAAGTTGGGACTCACAAAAATCCCCGTTCTTGGGAAGTACATACGCCTTGGAACGATTACTTTTGCAGCATCTGTTGTGAATTGTAAAATACCGATTAAGATAAAAGATGACCTTCAACTTTATAATTACTGGAATTAATTATAGAAATTGCATTCATAGCTTTGGGACTAGTACCTAATGCACGTATAATTGTTTCAGATAATAAAAATAAGAATTGATTAATTAAAATGAAAGAAAATAAATCTGAAAACTCTGTAGAATAATCAGGTAGCAACCAAAATATTTTCCGTAATAAATTTTCGTTCATTTTTTCTTTTTAATCTGGATATGTTATTATGAAACTTTTTAGAAAATGTACACTTCTCTAATAGTTTCGCATCTAAATTCGTAAATTAAAAAAAAAAGTTGGATGTAGAGGGGTGAAAGAAAAATCGGATATAAGAACACCTACCTTTATTACAAAAAAAATGCTGAGTGATTGTTAATGTTAACACATTTTTTAAATGTTGCTACCCAATTCTGGTAAATTAACTTAAAAAAAAAATCCTGATGAGGCAAGTCAGTTTTGTTCATCACCTCCACCAATCCCAAGGTCCAAAATTTTAAATGAGAAAAGGGGTCAGGTGATATCTGACTTGTAATGTAATCTCGAGGAGAATATTTCTGCTGAATCTAGAATTTTTTTTCGGCCATTCATAAAAAGAAGAAGAAAACATTCATTCTATTGCAAGGAGGGTAATGCGACACATCACTTGGAAGGTCTTCCTAACGGCAACTTTTCTGCAAAGTTTCGCATCTAAATTCGGAAATTAAAAATATGTTGGATGTAGAGGGGTGAAAGAAAAATTGGATTTAAGATTACCTACATATTCGGATTTTATAGCTAAACATATGTAGAAGTAATCTTCAATATTATTTTCTTGATCACGTACCTTTTTCGTTCAGTTTCAGTAATAAGACAAAGAAAAAAAATAGTAAAATGGTAAAAAAGTGTACCGATAAATCCTACTAATTTTTTGTCGTAAAATTCGAATTTCCAATTAAACGGTCCTAACTAAAATTTTAAATGTACCTACCCCCCACGGCACCAACAGAAGGAGCAGGGAGAGGAGAACAATTTTCTACGTATTTTCAGTCATAAAATCCGAATTTGTAATAAAATATAAGGGTTCCTATTTAAAATTTCAAAGCTGGAGGTATGGAGGTAAAAATAACAGGGTGTACCAGCTCGATTTAGACAACGGTAAGGGCCGTGTAGGTCTCGTCAAGACGAAACGTTTTTTTATTTGAAGTTTTTGGATTTGAACCTTCGTTGCGGAAATATGGCCGACTTCCGGTTTTTAGTTTTTTGGCTCCAGTTTCGGGGCATTTTTAGGTTCTCGCCCAAACTGAAACTAGTTTTGGAAACTCCTTAGCTTCAGTTACAACTTTCATATTGAAGTCAAGGTTCGATCTCTGTTGGATTCAAAATGGCGACATGCCCAAGACTTTAAATTTTAAGTCTTTGAATCAATTCAAATTGAATCAAATTGAAAAATTAAGATTTTGGGTCCAACAGAGATAGAACCTTGACTTCAATATGAAAGTTGTAACTTAAGCTAAGGAGTTTCCAAAACTAGTTTCAGTTTGGGCGAGAACCTAAAAATGCCGAAACTGGAGCCAAAAAACTAAAAACCGGAAGTCGGCCATATTTCCGCAACGAAGGTCCAAATCAAAAAACTTCAAATAAAAAAGCGTTTCGTCTTGACGAGACCTACACGGCCCTTACCGTTGTCTAAATCGAGCTGGTACACCCTGTATATGTATGTATGGAGGTATGGAGGTATGGGAATGGAGGTAAAAATACCGTAAAATATGTCTCCCTTTGTACTACTAGGTTAGCAAAAGTTCATGAAAATATTTGAAACCGTTTAAGTGTTACATTGTACCTAACACTTTTAACAACCCACTCTGCAGAAGAGCATGCGTTAGTGAAGGAGTGGAACAAGTCAAAGAGAATTGAGACCCATACTTACTTACAAAACTGATATAGAAGCTATAATGTTAAAAACAAGGGTAAATTTATCTCTGAGTAACACTGCTGGCATTTAAAAAATAATTAAAATTTGATATTAAATGTATTCTATCAATAATAATTATTATTGATGTGTGTTATATAGTCCAACAAAGTCTAAAAAGTCATACGTATCGATTAAGAATACACATCCTTTTGATTGTTGGATTTATTTTGTTTCATGTACGTGTTTTTATATAGTAACCGTCCAGTTTGTCTAAACACTCCATCCCGCATAAATAAGTATACGTCAACATTGGTTTTGAACGAGAATTAAATGCACAACACAGAGGATAGAATGTCATTACGTGAATAAATTTTATGTAGTTGTCAGTGGCTCTCAAACTGACGTAAGCGGTTCAATTCATTTTTTGAATGATTCCTTCAATAATTACGCTCGTTCACAACTTGACAATTAACTGTTTGACATTTTCTGGTGAAATTAAAAATATTAATTCGGACGGTTAGTGAGACGTCACATCTGACTTTTTAAAGTTAATCCTACTATATCAATAAATTGATACGCCTCTTGAATAATTGAATTAAAATACCGTTACAGAATACCAAAATACGATATCGTATCAGTTATTTAACACCTATCACTTATCACGATTTTAATAGCGTGACTGTCTGTAAATGATATCGTAACTCAACTGAGTTATTATAATATGCGGCCTCTCAGGACAGAGATCTTACACCTTAAATCTCTGGTTGCATTTCAGTCGGATACTGTGGCTGACCTCAGAACCCAAATTCAGCAGCTTCGATCACTCGATAGTTCCTGATTGGAGCAGATAATAAGATGGGTCTACTAAAGCTGAAGCTATTGTGAAATCCAAGTCAGCAGAGCAGTTCTCAGACGAAGATGGATGTCATGAGGCAGATTAGTCTAGTGTCTCCGGAAGAGGATGTCATTGGTGTCAAGAATATCTCTGGATGTGGGGTCGTTGTCAGTTGCACTTCACAAAGTGATTCTGGTAAGCTTATAATAGGTCCCGGCAAGGTCAGTTTCTCCAGGTAGTATGAAGTTGAGGATACAGCAAGGCTGCGTCCTCGTATCAGAGTTTTCGGTTATTTGGAGCACCTTTCTCAGGAGTTTATTATTAGATTTCTAATGGTTTCTATACCTATAACTTTGATGTGTTCCAACTAGTAATTGAGACAGAGCTCTTTTGACATTTCTGCATAATGCAAAAAATAAATAAATTACGTGTTCAATGCCCAGGGTGGTTAAAATAAACTAATGGTAAAATGAATAAAATCTGCATTAAGGTTGCCATAGTTACCAATTTGTCCCGTCATGGATGCTTGTTTACTGTCCAATCCTCTTAATAAGAGTTCCATAAATGGTAAATCACAGAGGACTAGATGGAGTAATAATTTTCCAAAATTTTCTCCATTTGATTCCAATCGAATACCTTGGCGGTTACTTGCAGATGATGTGAATATTTTTTGTCATCATACGAGTACTTTTCTTAGTGGTGGGAAGGAGGGTGGGAGCAGTTTTGACAAATTTGATAACGGAACATGTTTCTGCACCGTTCTGTTCATTCTGTTCATTGCATTGTTAATGTGAATTTTTTTATAGCATGATCCCAAAATGGCCGGACACGGTATACAGAGTGTTGTAGAAGATGTTCAGAAAGGCTGTAAATTTAAAACAAAAATTGTTTCCTCGGATAAACTGGCAAAACTAACACATGTTTTCACATAATAATTTTACGATAGTGTTATTCAACTGGGCTAAGAGCGAAGTTCTCAAGCACTGGCAAAACTTACACAAATTGGACCATTTAAAGGTCTTTAAACAGGGTACTTCGAAGGAAAGGACCAAAGAACTATTGGAGCTTAACAGAAAAGAACTGAAAGCTCTAACAGGCCTATATTATTATACTGGGCACTGCAAGCTGAATCATCATCTGCACAGGATGGGTTTAGCGATTAGCGCTCAATGCCGCCTGTGCTTGGAGAATGACGAAACAGCAAAACACATTCTATGTGAGTGTCTCGCTTTGGGAATGACCAGATTACAAACCTTCGGGAGAGACTTTGACCTACACACTATTTTTACTGCTAAAGAAGTGTATCAAGTGCGGAGTTGTCACTTTTTTCCACAGAATTGGTCATCTAAAGGAAGCCATGCTGAAGAAAAAGTTAATGAACTTAGAATCCTTAATCCACAATGAATGTCGTGGTACTATTCGTGTCCGCCTTTTCCGGATCACCCTGCATATTTTCAAAATGACCAAGACAACATGGTAATTTTCTATCAATCAAAAAAAAAATGGAAAATTACTTGAATTTTGCTTTATTAGTTTTGATTTTTCTTTCAATATTTGATGGTCCCCCTCTCGGAAGAATTATACATCTGCATATCGGTTCGGCATAGTTTGAATCCGGTTGCATATAAAATTTTGGGAATGTTTTCTCCATTCACCTAAAACTCTATTTCGCACCTAGCTCTATTATTCTGTAGATGATAGCCGGTCATAATTATTATTAGCTAAAGTTTATTTTTTCTTTGCCCATACCTGTCCAATTGGATTACAATTAGAGGAATTCGACTGCCATCCTTTTTTGGAAGAAGGTACCTAATGGGTAGTAAAAAACCTATACAAAATATTTTTTAAGAATCAGATAAATAGTAATAAAATTAACTGTATGTAGGTGAGGGTTGTAGTGTATTTTGTGGGCATATCTGCTTGCTTTTACATAATGTATTCTCATTTTAATATTAATAATAATATTCGATATTTATTACCTAGTACTGATTTTCATAGATCGGGGTCATTGGACAAGATTGGATCTTTTTTCCGTTTTCAAATCTGTTTTACGAGTAGGGACTTAAGTGAACTATTGATTTCTGCATTTACAGCAATTAACTCTGATGTAGTTGATTTCTAGCAATTACCGTTCATTTTCGCGTCCAGTTTTATAAAATGAGACGGCGATGAGATTTCATTATTTCCAAGCAGTAGTAGCAGAACCTAAAACTTCAATTGGAGAATTTATACTTCTAGCCTTTGAGTTACATATCAACAATATGCTTTACGTTTATTTTGAAGATTTTGTTATCATATATAATACAACAAGTGAAATCATGATTACCGAAAATCACATAGGTTTCCACGAAACATGTTGTCAAGCATTAACCACCCGAGTCCGAAGGACGAGGGTAATATTTGACAACATGTTGAGTCGAAAGCGATGTGATTTTCAATTAATCACGATTTCACGCGTTATAATGATTAGATTATACAGCGAATAATAAAATATAGAAAACCCTCGTCAAAACCTGACATTTTGTAATGTTTCACTTGATTAAGGAAAACGTATGATTGGTGATTTTTATAGCGTCTGAGCAACCACCAACAGTTTGTATGGCAACATTCCTTATCGACCAATGAAACACGAGGCATGATTATCGCTGTAGTCAATTCACGGTGCTTGACTATCGATAGCTAGTCACGAGGAAGTATAAGAAAATATTACATTATGGCCCGTATTCATCAATAAATATAACCCCTGGGGTTATATTTTGGAACATGTCATTGGTTCAAAATTCGTAGCGTTCGTAGGGATTGAGCATTAGACCAATCAGCTGTCAGAAAATTCAAAATTTAACCCCAGGGTTATATTTTGAAGTTTGATGAATACGGACATATGAGTTGTATAATCATATTAATGAAGCATGACATAATTATGTTCTGTGTAGTCTTTGTGAAAAATTAAAAGCTGAAATTTCGGGTGATCATTACCGATGGTGGGCACCTGCCGCGCTACAAGGATCAAGGAGAGGTAACCTACAGCTAGTATGAAGATACAGTGAGGACGTTTATATTCCCCGCTGACCTTAAATTTTCAAACGAATGAGTTAAAACTTTGAAACAAAACTTAATCAAATGTCACCTATTAAAAATTTTTGACGTAACACTGTTCTGTCAAATGTCAAAGATGACATTGCAGTCGCTGTCAACTTCAATTTTTTAAATAGGGAGGTCGTGTGACATCATTAAATCAAATTCAATTGATTTTACCACTTTTTGACATAAAACTGATCTGTTGAATGTCAAAGATGACGTGGCAGTCGCTGTCAACTTCAACATTTTCAAGGACGTGGGGAGTTTTGTGAGACCTCCATCTTAAAGGTATTTTAATTATCTACACAAAAATGTTCAATTTTTATAATTATTTTTTTGTCGACGACGTTTATAGTCCCCGCACCATTTTTTATTTTTCATCACCTTTTATTTTCTTAATAATGTAGCATAGTTTTAGCCGAAGAGCAAGAAAGAAGTTAATAATCACAGAGAGTCGGATACAGATTACAGAAAAATTATCCTGGGCTGTCAATTATTTGTCATTTAATTAGAAAAAGATCTATAAAAGTTATTCTATCAATAAATTGTTGTACAACCATCCCCTAATGAAAAACTAGGATGATTTATGTAGTCTTTATTCCGGTAAATCTACGCATTACATAAGTATAATAACTGACCTCCCATCATGTATGATTTATTTTCTGTTTTTTTTTTACATGTCGTTGATGGAGTGTAGCCGTAATTTTGTGTTAGACAGAGTTACAAAAGTTTTTCTTTCAACCTATATATTTTCTATGAAAGTCATCGACTTATGTAAATTCAGCATAGTTTTGCTAACAAACTCGCAGTTTATATCTAAACAATTCTATTTCACGAGCTACAGGATCTTCGAGTTAATGCTGAGTCGCTGCATGGAGAGTTGGTAATTTGCGTTAAACTTAAACTGCTTTCAAGTGCTGAAGAACTAATCGAATCAACACTAGAGAACTTAAACTTATCTCATTTTCAGGACAATAAACATAATCAAAAGTTTATTTGAAAATACATGAGCCAGGCACAAATGCACATGAGCTTATAAATGATAAACCCCGTAGATATTTTGGGTTCTTGGTGTGAAGTGTGATAGAATTTGTGCCGATGAAAGACATAAAAAATCAATCTCTTTTCATTTCTTTAAACAGAAACAATTTGGATTATTAATTATTGCTATTATGGTGTTAGATCCATAATACGTCTTCTCGATTTCTTGACACTACATTAACAAAAAGTCATTATATCAAGAAAGGTACCATGAAGTACTTACTACAAAATAAGAGTATATTTCAACCGATTTGAGAATTTAATCTTCACAAGGGAATTCGCATAAAGATCACAGAAATGAATCCAGACGGTACTAAACGGATTATAAAGCGTGTTTATAATCGTTCCTGCGGTAATTTTAGATTGTTGATGCATGGCAGCCAACTTGAACTTTAACTATTTTGAACTTTTCCCAAGATTTCTTCAATCAAGGGGTATCCGCGTTTTTTCAAAACAGAAACAAATTAAATATGGGAAATTTAAAATTGGCTAAGGCTTTGCAACAAAAAAAAACCTTCAGTACAACTTTACGCCTTTCAACTCCCAAATAAACCCCCTCTACTTGTTTTTTAAAATAATACGCCCCTAGTTTTTTTTTGCTTGGCAGGATTAGGTACTGACTTCGTTTTGAATAGGTACCATAACATGCGATTTTTAAAAATCTAAAGATTCTGAGCACTAAGTTGGATTAATTTTGACAAACTTCTGTAAAACTATACCGCGATTATTCGTTTTAACCCGAAACAGCAGGGCATGTCGATTTGGGTATTTGTTATCATTCGTTACCATTGTTATCCTTTATTGCCGCCAAGTGTACTTGCTGCATTGCAGATGTAAACTGTTTATTATTATAGGAGATTTTAATTTTCCAGATTACATTATTTGCTTCTCACCGGGTACACCCAGTGGCCGTCGCATTGCCGTTATTTTGGACTTTTGAAATTTCCTTGACCCAAATCAATGCGATTTTGTTCTGAACTCCTATGGCGGGATGCTCGATCTTGTTTTGAGTACCAAGCTTTGCACCGTCGTTAGATATTTGGAGTGTGATGCTGTAGCTGTGGATCGACTTCATCCGTTCCTTTACGTTCATCACTTACCGTATAGACACATTAGTCTATTCTGTGGTATAGATCCTAATCTCTTGGAACAGAATCTACACATAATCGAGATAATCTTACTTATGATTTCAGGAAAGGCAATATTCTTGGGCTTTATCAGTTTATTTCAAAGATTTCATGGGAATCGGTTACTTCTACCCACGGTGCTTCTACCCAAGACCTTGGGTCTGCTATCAGGATCTTTAACAATAAGGTGTATGGCGCTTTAAATAGGTTTATTCCCAAGTCTTCTCCCCACCACGATCAAAATTTCCTCCCTGATTTACTCGTCGTATTATGTCAGATATTGCGCTAAAAAATTGGCATAGAAAACATTACGTGCTTCAAAGGAGTTTAGTCGATAAAGTCGAGTTCTTTTAGCTTCGTACGAAACTAAAAAGAAATGGGAGATTAACTTATCGACGTTATGTATTGCACTAATTTAAGAAAGTGTCAAATACGACTCGAAAATATTTTGGTCCTACATGAATAAAAAGCGACGCATGCCTGTGCCTTGGTGGTTGATAATAATCGTTAATAACTTTGGCGATTATTTCAAGTCTTGCTTCAACTTTTCTCAGACCGCCATGGCTGAAACCGCATCAACAGGATGTGATAGTTTTTCATTTTCCAGTCATATTATAGACGAAGATATCACAAAAGCGGTTAGAAAGATTAAAACTACACCATTTTCTGGATCCGACGGAATTCCTCGCTTTATAGTTAGATTCCTGCTTTTATTAAATATCTTTTTATATCTCCATATATTTCTTAATTTTGAACAATTTGCAAATATCTGGAAACTTGGAAGGTCTCCCGCGTGCTATCATTTTCAAAAGGGTAGTCGAACTGATTTTTTACAATTATCCCCCATCTCGTTACTGGACAAGTTCTCAAAATTATTGCCCGAGTCTCGCTTGCATGATCTGATTTCCTCTCCGGTTTTCCGCAGAATAGTTCCAGAGCAACAAGGATTCATTAAGGGTTGATCCATTGTAACAAACTTAGTTGCGATCACCGAGTTTCTTTCTGAGTTACTCGATGTTGGTGTTCAGGTTGATGTAGTTTACATGAATCTCAGTCTACATGCCTCGATCACTGTCTTCTCAAAATGAGGCTTCGCGACTTTTGTTCTCACTCTCACTCTTACTGGACAGCTACTTGAGGGAACGGCTGGAGTATGTTGAAATTTTGGTCTATAAGTCCAGGTTGAATACTATTCCTAGTGGTGTTCCTCAAGGTTCGATGCTTGGCCCTGTCTTATTTCTAGTATTCATGAACGATTTGGTCAATGCTCTCAATATAAGGTTCTTATTATATTCCGATGACCTAAAAATGTATTATAAGATACACTCCCAACATGATGCTGATCTTCTTTAAGAAAACCATGACCTGTTCTATTAATGGTGTCGAAAAAACAATAGATATCAATATATCCAAATGCACAGTTGTGATTGTAGCCTGAGAATATAGATTACACAGGAAGGAGCATTTGCGTGATTGTGGTGGAACCGGGATAAGTGACGCAAATGGTGGACGCTGTTTCCGACTGCCAATGCTCCTTGACAGTGCACAGTGTATTCTGACATTTGTAAAATATTAAATCTTCAGAAATGCACTATTTTCAAGGCAAATTTTGGCACGGTCTTTAAGAACCTAAACTGTACTAAACTGATTACGCCTTGAATATCACCACAAATACGGATCGACAGCATAAACACCGAATAATTCATGAATAATACTCACAACGTATATCAAATTTTATTTTTTAATAATTAAAAAAAATATTTAGGAATGAGTCATCACCGGTATATTAAGATGGCGAATTCGATCTCACATTCTCCAATGCACAGAATAGTGTGGCTCCTTCCTGTGTATTCTATATTTTCAGATAGAGCCGTAGTAAGAGCCCGATTCTTACTTCAATACATGCTTGGAGCAGATCAACTAGTTCGCGCCGATAGGTTTAAAGACCTTGGGAGGCCTGTTTGACTCTGCCCTTTCATTTGGTCCGCATATCAGATATCACATCTAAGGCTTATAAAAACCCTAGGCTCATTCGCAACTGCTTCGACTTCACTCAAAGTGACAATCTCTTATTTAACTCCCTGGCCAGATCCTATTTGGAATATGCACCCGTTGTATGGTCACCCCATTGCCTGGGTATAATGTTCATCTAATAGAGAGACCGCAGAGATGACTTTTGAATTACCTATATCTTTTCATAGGCTAGAGGGATTCTATCCGGAAAGAGAATTTCCTCACGCATCTCTACTCTCACGCTTTGGATTTGCTTCTTTTGTGAAGCGACGTAATTTTTTTCTCATTGTCTTTATGGCAAAACTCGTTACCTCGCGTATTGATTCCCCCGATATTCTCTCACTTGTTAGTTTTAGGGTCCGGCGTCATACTATTCGGAGCCAAACATTTTCGTTATCCAGAAATTTACGTACCTACCCAGAACGCGTCTCCTTTTGAATTCTCCTATGTACCAAATGTACCTACAGCTTATGCAAGTCACTAACTGCACTCGGTCGATATTTTCATTTCTTCGAATAAAGAAATCAGGAAGGTAATTTTCTCTTTTGCAAATTGTCTTTTACTTATCTTGTATTTCTGTATGGGTCATTCTGATTGGCACTTTCTTGTGCTGTCGAAATAAATAAATATAGTGTAACCAAATGGAACTTTGGCGAAAGCATAATTTCATTTTGTAAAGTCCTTCGGGTGTGTTCTTTTTGACTCCTAAGCAACGCTGGTTTGTCAAGAGAGTTTGTTGTTGTTGGGGAGGTAAGTGTGCTTGGATTTTCAAAAAATGGCATGTCATTATATTTAGAACAAAGTCAGTAATCCTACTAAGCTTAAAAAATAAAAAATTAGAGGTCTAATTTGAAAAAAAAAACCAGTAGGTAGGGGATGATTACTGGGGGGCTGAATAAAGGTATTAGGATGCAGCCGCGAAGCCTGGGGGTATATTCGAAATTTCTCAAATTTCATTCGTTTCTGTTTAGAAATAACGCGAATATCCTTTGATAAATTTTGGGACACCTGTATGCTTGGAATTTTTGTTCCAGACGTTACTTTGTAGTTACATTACAAAATGTTTTCATGTTGTATTTATTACAGAAGACATCAATCTTTAATCGGTTATTTTGGACGTTAACTTTTTTTGAACTTTGATAGAAGTGGATTTTATATGTCGTAACAATGAAATTTGAATCGAATAGGTACTGTAATTTGAAGACGTCAAGAAAGTTACCTTCAAGACTCACTTTACATTAGAAAGTTGAACTTTACGGTACTAGTGCAGTAGGTAATAGATGCCATTATACTTAATTATTTACAACCCGGACCTGACATTCTTTAAACAGACTTGATTAGGTGTACATTATATTCTCGTTCTCAACATTTTCCAATTGATCCAAGTTTTATCTCCCAATCTCTCAATTTGGTAAAATTAAGCATACAACTTAAGTACGTAAAGCAGAAAACAACAATAGACAATAATTTATATAAGACTAAAGAAAAACTTACGTTTATCACGACTCTTTCGCAGAAGTCGTGATCATGCGGGATGGGCTCGAAGTGGGCGACACCAGTGAACTGGGAGTGGGGGGTGTGCCCGTCCTCTTCCTGGCTGCTGAGCTTGGGCAGCGACCTGGAAATGTCAAACATAATCATTAAGCCATCTCATCATTCTTCAGTCCTGATAAAAAATACCTATTTGTCTATTTTTGGGAAGCGGTAAACTAATAAATTGGCTGGAGTTTAGTTGGATCTTTTTCTTGTGACCTAGAGCAGAATTGATGAACATATTCATTCCAAGATGGAATGGGAGTATTTTTACTATAAAAATAGATGGTTGACAGTTTCTAGGAAATGTTAAAGTGAATTTTGCCGCAACATTTTTTTCAAACTTGATTGCCATAATTATGGAACTATCAACGATGAAGTTGATTTATCGAGTGGGTACGTCCTTAAAGATTAATGAAACGCACAACATGATGCAAATTTTCTCAGTGTCCCTTTAACTGTCTAAAATTTTCCGACAATAACTCGTACTGCGGACTCGGCTATTATTCAGAAATTTGTAAAATTTTACAAAGTCGAACTGCAAAAAGATTTGACGAGTTGACCGGTTTGTCGATCTCTCCTGGAGATGACACTCGAGCGTACATATCGATTGACGATTTTTGAATGCATGAGGCAACATTGTAAGGAGAGGGCCTGACAAAACTATCTGGCACTACAACTCTGCAAAATTTCATGTGGACATTTCATGTCTTAACAATCTGGAAAAACTGGTTTTAATCCCAACAGGCAGCTCCTTAAAATCATATAAGAACTCAGATAGAGTCCCACTGTTCGTTTGTTGCAGCTATAACTACAGAAGATGGTTTTGGGATCCCTGATGCTGTAGCATATAGGCTTATTGCATCATTCCGTATTCAACCTGTCCTTGGCTAGTCGAACAGTTCGGAGCCTATTACAAGGTTCAACAATTTGTTAGGCATGTTTTTCTACCAGCAGGTCTCTGGGGCTGCTTACCCAATGACTGCATTGCGGGTTAATGTGATTGCCTGGTACTCAAAAATAACATGTAAAGCTGTCTCGTCTTCCTCATTGCCCATTTACCAAGCGGCGTTGGTGTGGATATCTCCATCGGCTGTGCAGTTTAATTCAAAAAATTTACATATCAAAAAATAATACATGCGTTTTTCATTTCAAAAGAATTTGACAACCTCAATACCGGTGCTATAGTTTGTCTCATGAATTAATGCAGTCACACTTTTTTTCGTCTTTATCGTAACGATCAAAACGACGTTCAAATACTGCTGTGACCCAAGCATAGACGTTCTTTCGGAGACGCTATCAAGGTGAATCTACTAACCCTCTGTCAGATTTCATCGAATAATGTGACTAACAGCGGGTATTATAAAGGCTCATTAAGTTAACCGGCAGATTTCTGTGGCCATTTCTGAGGAAGGTATCAAGTCTATGTGGAAATTTTTTAAATTTATCTATTCTTGACATGGAAGTAATTACAAAAATGTCAATAAAAGTAATTTGACGTCGATATTAGCTTCAAAAACGAGCACAGAAATCTGCCCGTTAGCCTAATGAGCCTTTATAATATTGGCTATTAGTGTCTCTAACAGAACTAATCATAAGCAGTCCCTTTTATTAAAACAATCAAATCTTAAATTGGGGTAAGACGAAAGGTCTAAGAAACTCAGGTTATTAACCGCTAATAGGTACTTGCCGTTAAATAAGTAGATAAGGCTTGAAATAGCTGGCGTCATCCTATTAGATCCAGAATTATGACAGCGACTCTAAATCGTGAAACTGCAGAAATTATCAGAGGTACCTACCTATTTTGTCCCAAGAACTACTAGAACCTCAAATCACTTTTTCCCTTATTATTCTTAACAAGTTTTCAAAAATTGGAGTCATAGTTATTTTGACTTTGATATAACTATTGCAATTGCAATTATTAGCAGCTATAGTCCAATAAAGTCCAAAAAGTCATACGTATCGATTAAGAATACACATCCTTTTGATAGTTCGATTTATTTTGTTTCATATACGTGGTTTTTATAGTAACCGCCCAGTTTGTCTAAACACTCCATCCCGCATAAATAAGTATACGTCAACATTGGTTTTGAATGAGAATTAAATGCACAACACAGAGGATAGACACATTACGTGAATAAATTTTATGTAGTTGTCAGTGGCTCTCAAATTGACGTAAGCGGTTCAATTTATTGTTTGAATGATTTCTTCAATAATTTACGCTCCTTTACAACTTGACAATTAACTGTTTGACATTTTCTGGTGAAATTAAAAATATTAATTCGGACGGTTAGTGTGACGTCACATCTGACTTTTTAAACTTAATCCTACTATAGTTAAGTAAATGTGAGTTGTGATAATTAAAACATTGGAAACGAAATATTAGTATCTATATAAGTATCAGTTCCAGTTAAAGTTATATTTGTAATACATGAATGTACGTAACAGACCCAAGAATATGCTGAAAACGTTTTGGCCTACATTTTGCTGTTATCTCATAAAAGTGCCTCTCATGTAGAGCACCTATTTGAAAAGGATACTGCTGCATAAATACAGATAAAATGAGATGAGATTATGAGCCTTAGAGTCTTTAGTTAAACACAACAAACGTACCTGTAACCAGTACGATATTGTAGGACATTTACAGATCTGTTTTCCTGATCGTGTTCTTATTATTTCCAAACAATAAGTTTCATAATCATAAGTATGCTCATCACTGTGAATGGTCTTGAAATAATACGTCAGAGTGTGTTGCTTAATAAAATTATACCTATTCTCTATAATAGAAAATACTTAACTAGCTGATAGGAATAAAATTTTTCGTTCAGTTTTCAAAAATTTAAAAAGTATTAATTTAAGTATTAATTATTATGTCTGGATCTAAGGATTAATAAACAAGCCAAAAAAATTAGTTCTAAAATAAATAATTATTAGAGTTAATCTATGGGTACATTATGAATATAATTTTAAAAAGTCACTTTAACGGGCCTCTGTTCACTGCAAAAACAAAAATTTCTTAAAATCAAGAGACATAGCCTGATTCTTCCGTCGCGTCTACCGTCAAAAACCCTGTATATTAAGTACTAATTATTATAGGATACAATAAAATTTTCTGTTATGATTATACTCACTCGTTTCTGTTTGTATATTTTTTCCTTTTCGGATGAAGTAAAGTATGCAAAGCTATTTCACAGCAATGAGTTTTCATGTTTAAAAGAAGACATGTTAGTTGAATTATTAATTTAAAATCTAAACGTTAAAAATAATTAATGGGATTAAATATTAATCAAGTTAAAAAGATGGGATCGTAACAAAACTGCACATTAACACAGTGCTTCAATAATTGAAACACACGATTATTAATATACAATCTAGAGAATCGTTGAGATAAGGTCAAATTAACCGAATAAAAAGTTGTGAAAGAGATAAAATTAAAATCTCTTGAAAGGATATATCTATAATTAATAGTAGAGTACGAATAATTCTCATTTATCCACCAGTAGCTATTTTTAGCAAATATGAGAAATTTCCAAAATTATTGTTACTGCTAATTCATTTACCTATACTAATAATTCAAATAATACCTGAGATTTATTGGGTTTTAGGCTCTAATTCAATTTGCCACTATTAAAAATTAGAACCTAAATCCCAAGAATTCCCAAATATTACATAATCTAAGCGGTTCAATATTATATTATTTAAATAATTTAAAAGTAGTGCCTCTACTGTTTAATGCAAAAGCCACTTACACAGAAATACTATTTGTTACAGATATTAGGGTAGGTACAGTAAACAACTAAACTGTAGACTAAACTCACCAAAATTTAACTACGAGTATGTAGTCACTTTTTCGAAAACCTTCTCGACTTTATTTAATAAAAATAAGGATATCTGTATAAAATTGAAGTTTCAACCCTCACTTGTTTCCAACGAATGAGATATTGACGTTTTTTTCTAATGGAAAAACTTAACCAAAACGAGGTTTAGCTCGTTACACCATACCTTATTTTAGATTTTTTCATGAACAGAACCGCATCACTGAAAAAATCGCAATTTTTTTGTAATTTTGCTTATAACTGATAGAATAATGTAAATGGTCACAATGCACAAATTGTAGAGAATTTAAAAGAAGAAAATGTGACCTGAAACAACCCGATCGGTTCATTATTAGCGAACAAAAAAAAAAAAAAAAAAAATAAATAAAAATAAAAAAAACGAAAAATAGCGTTTTTTGGAAAATTCGTAAATTCGCTATTAAGTTGTAGGGCAGGCCCTTTGCGAGATAATCGAACATGTCGGATAATAAGTTTTAGCGTAATTGGAATAAAAAATTCTTCCTACCATATTTTGCAGCGAATCTGAATGCTTTGGAGGTCGTCCGATTCGAAATTATTAAACGAATTTAGAAAGTAGAAGTGTGCAGATTTCGCATTTAAATGCTGAAAAATAGGTAAAAATTGTGCGCAAACAAGATTGAAAACGGCCGAGTGCGCTATAGTGTTATTAAGATAGCTCAAGTAGTTGTTGCTGAGTCAACAAATTTGAAGATTCGATGAAATTTGAAGAGTACCAGCCTCGCTGAAAACTATGGTATGAAAAATTTCTGATTGCAATTACGCAAAAACTAATTATCCGTAAGCACCTGGGTTTTGCACACAGGAAGTATTTATCAATATCGACTATGTCGCAAAGAGGCTGCACTACAACTCACAAAATGGCGACGTTACGAATTAAAAAAAGTTTTTTTTTTCGTTTTCTCCCTTAAATGAACCGATCGGGTTGTTTCAGCTCACATTTTCTTCGTAGGTATTTCAAATCTCTATAATTCATACATTGGGACCATTTACATTACTCTATCAGTTGTAAAAAAAAGGGATTTTTGCACTAAATGGTCAATATAAACAAAGGAAAGGTTAACTGAGTAGAAAACTGTGCGCAATCAGGATCTGGGGGCTATTTCGCATATGATGGCACTGGGGTATTCCGTTAATTTCGTTAATTTTTTTGTTCGTTTTCAATAAAAATCATCAAAATTTGGAGAATATACAACTTTGCACAATAGACAGCAAATCTCCATGGAACACGGCAAAACAGCCCGAAATCAACTATGATTTCAGTTGAAGCCTACATAATCAATTTATTTTGTTACTCAACAAAAAATTCTCATCCACTTGAATAATATTGAAATACCTACTTCTCCATCGGATTCTTGACAATAAAAATGTCAAGGCACATTCTTCTTAAACATTGCGGGTTATTTCAAGATTAATTCGACTTTTTTCGTATGTAATTGTAATTCGATTTTTCAAAATCATATAGATTCTAAGTAGCCTTATAAGAGAAAGACGTCTGAGATTCGGGGCTTTGTAGGCCTTTTTACTGGTCCTCTTCTATCAATCCACCCCCCGGAAGAGTTGTTTGGTAAAAACTTGTGAACAGGATGTGCAAAGCGCGGAGGTGCACCGTGTCGAACTAAATATTGACATTTGATATAACAGACATAATAATTAGGTATTTGCATATCACTTATGATCATTTATAAGATTTATGTTCTTCAATTAATAATAATTATTATTATTATGATAATATTTTTGCTTCCTTATACGGGGGCCTTTAATATTGCAAAAAAAAATTAATGGCAGATTCTTTGGTCAAAAATAAACAAAAAAATTCCCATTAACGTGTATCCGGAAGTGTACCGTTTTAGTATAGGGTGTCAAAAAATATAATTTTTCGAGTTTTTTGAAGATAACTCAAGGAGCGTTTGAGATACAGAACTCAACTTTTGTACCTGTCATATCGTTGATATTAGCTGCCTTTTTAATACAATTTATTTTTCATGTGTCATTGGTGCATGGAGATTTTAGGATTGCGCGAAGTTTTTTACCCTTAATTTTCCGATACATGTTTAGAAACATCCAAAGCGAGTTTTTCATCATATAAGTAGCTCTTTTTCTAGGAAACTGTTAACCAAAAGTGATGTGAAAAACTGGGCGGTTTTAAAAGGGTTCTTAAAATCGCATTTATTTTATTCCAATGGCGGAGATATTAGGGGAAAATAAACGTCGCGCAACCCAAAAATCTCAACCACTGGCGTATAAAAAAAAATAGATAATTGAAAAAGTAGCTAACATCAATGATAAGATATATGTTCAAAAGCTGAGTTCTATATCGCAAAGGGTTCTCGAGATATCTTCCAAAAAACTGGAAAACTTATCTTTTTCTCTGACATCCTGTGTCTCAAAAGCGGTTCTTTTCGGACACACGGTAATGGGGATTTTTTGTTTATTTTTGACCAAAGAATCTGTCTTCAAATTTTTTCGCAACATTATAGAAACACCCTGTATAGATTTGTATATTTCGTAACCTTTGTTTCTGTAACGCTGATGGTCTACGAAGTTATAATCGACATAGTTTTATCGTATTAATGGAGTCAAATTAGTTTAAAAAAGTGCATTATTCCGGAATAATTGGCGGCAGGATGGATTTTTGAAAAAAAAACTTTTGAAATCGAATATTTTGGGCTCTGTATTTTTTGGAAAAAAATTAAGAATTTTTCATATTTCATTTTTTTAAATGTCATTTCAAGAGTAAACTGTGAAAGTTTCAGATGTCTAAGAATAAAAAATGGCAGATTTTCGAGTGTTAAAAAAAACAAATTCTGCAGCCTACAGTGTTAATTTTAGAAAAAAACTTAATATACATTTTTATGTAACATTGCCTATTCTTTCGAATTAGTTTTTTTCTGGAAAAAATGATTTTTAGAGATATTCCATAAACAAATGAATATTTAACTTCTTATATGTTAAATAAATAATTAAACTATATCTCTACGGTTGGTAATCCTCACAAATGTTCAGTAAGAAGTTAGCTTTTCCGCCAATTTTTCCGAAGTATAAATCCAACTTTACTATATTTGGAAGTCGATTTCCCGTAAATTGAAAGTGGACCCTGGCCCAGTTTAATTTATATTATATCGGATTGAAGGAGTTGGATGTTTGTTTCTGGTATTGATTTCCGTGTGAAGGGAAAAATGATAACTATCGTAGAAGCTTCCCTGAAAAACTTACTGGCAGATTACTTAATAATTTTTGAATGAAAGATTTCAGTGTTTTGAAAATACCGTTTTTCAAGATATTTTCAATCAATTAAAAACAAATACTCATGTTTTTGATACTTGACCTGTTTGTCACACCGCAAAATTCAAGCTCATGCATTTTAAGAAGTGTTCGAAGTCTACATATATCAGCATATTTAACGCTGTCTTACAATTTAAATTTGGAACAACAGTGTTGAACATATACCTGTTTTAAAAGATGGACCTAAAATTAATAATACATTATACATTAGTAATAAAACAAAAACCACAGCAAGCAACAGAATCCTCTAGCATCAAGAAATTCGCCTTCGATTGCCGTAACGTCTTTTTTCTTCATTCTATTTAATTAAACCTCGACCTGGCTGGAGGAAACAATGATAGTAACACTCTCTGGTTAATGAAGTTTTCAAATTACCAGACACCGCCGACTCTTTCTTTATGTTCGCTCTCTTCAACTTAACTGGAAGTTGATTGGCAATAAGGGTGTTTCAGGCCAGACAAAGGACTATTTAATAACCTAACTCCACGCTATTGTTACACTTTTAAGACTAGTGATTCAACTGTGATGTGATGTGAATAAATGTCAAGTTTATTCAAAATATGCAACTCAATTTATCTCAGCTACATCAATTTAATAATTCTCTTAAGCTACGGATCTAGTTGTATAGCACGTTAATTAACATATACTTGGACAAGTAAGCCTTCTCCTTTTGATCTACGTTTAATACAATGTTTTCCCAACAGTCTAAATCAAAATGTCCTAACTGATATTCCTAACTGAGTTTTCGGAAAAAGCTCGTTGGCAATGACTAATCTTCATATGACGTGTTGTTTGGTTGTCTTGGGTAACAAACTAGACTAATTTGAAGGAACATTAAGATTTAATGAACACTAATGTGACATAATTTGTTGAGTATATTCAACAGTTTCATAGGCATATTATTTGCTTGTTGTTAAACAGAAATTTTTTGTTACATACCTAGGTACATAATTTGTTTCAAACCATGATTTTTAAAAATAACTAAGCTCACAACATCTCAAGATCCTAACTGTGCGGCACTATGCGGTGGCGCAAAATGGAGGTCAAAAGAGTTCTTTTATGGTCAAATTTCAATCCTCTGAGTACGACGTTTTTGGTTGCAAGAGAGGTTACGAAAGAGACCTCTAATTAATATGCCATGAATGCAAGACCTTCTGTGTAATAAAGCTTTTTCAGGATACTCGAGGGTACTATTCTCTTTTTCTTTACTGGTAACGCCGCAACGTGAGCGTGAAGGAAACGATAACAGTCTTACATGAGCTTTTGAGCTTTACCAATTTACTGGCAACATGTGTTTTTTTCGACATAAAGAATAAATAATTTAAGTCTTCTGAATAAAGCATTAATCATTGTATTAATTGTAGCGTCATTATACATATAAATCAATATGGTATGTACGACCCAAATTTCATCTTGATCTGAAAAGAACCCAAAGCCCGGTCACAGAGTGAACTTTGCAGTACATTTAGCATTCTAAGATCTGATTGGTTTACTGAGCAGCTTATACCAAGTTTATCAAGTTACCAAGCTTATCTGTCAAGTTGAGGTGAATCTTACGAGCGCTTTATATATTGCGATAAGCGAAGAGACACGTGTCCTCCAGTGATGGTGAGAAAGCGTTTTCAATAGATTAAATCTGGTCACGCACTCTGCATTCAGGTCTTTGACGCCTTGGAATCTGTGTTAAATAGACATTATTGAGGTCGCCTACTAGAATGTCATATCTTATACACCTAGTAAATAGAAAGTAAAACTTCCACAATTTTGGGTACTATTAATGCCTTGGGCGTTACCACATCCCTAAGGCATACTTACCGGTTTTTTTTTTTTTTTTGAAGACATGCCCCGAAATATAAACCTATCATATCACAATGCTAAGTTCTAAAAGTCCTTCTTCAATCTATACCAACCTCCTGAAAATATTTCTTCTCCATATTAAATATTTCTTCTCCATATTAATGTTGTTAACCTTTGCTTTGTACGAGTAGTATCTTTCAAATTGCTGATTGAAGTAAAACAATTTATTTCAAATTCTACTTACATTTACCTTCAGTTTTACCTAAATGGTTTTATTAGGATCAAAACAAAATATTTACTTATGGTAATAATTTTTGTTTTGTCAAACGGAAATCTGTGAGTTCCCTAATAGCTGTTTTCGTTCAAATAGGTATAACCAGCGAGAGGTAGCCTACGCCCGATATGCGGGTATGGCACTTGAAGAAGAAGGTATAACCATAACATTCTCTCGATTAATGAAGTTCTCTAAGATCTTACATATTGCGCATGTGAAAAAAAATTGTCTGCAGTATTTATGGTCATGCTAGAGGCGAATGACGTTCTGCACCTGACCTAGAATTCAAAAGCTGACGAGAAATTGTTGGAGCTATTGACATAAGTTTTTTAATTAGAATGTCATGTTAAAAGGTCTATTTTTATCAATAAAAATTCTCTCTTTTTCAGTTTATTTCAGTATCTAGTGCACAGGGGGTAGATTTTCTGGTATTATTTTTATCACAAAAGGTATTCTTCTTGTTTTCAAAAATTGCTATATTAGGCTCTGCTGCAGCAATGAATCAAGTCTATATGTAGCAGAAGTCGCGGTATTACCAGTTGCTTAGGCTTAGTAAGTATAGGTAGGTATACATTGCTGAAGTGGAACTCAGGATCTAAGAAGCGAGAGAAAAAGATAAACCCCGTATGATCAATCCCTCTCATCCTTCAATTATTTATAAGCTTCTCTCTTTCATATTTACTTGTCTGCGTTGCCTTTTGTTGGTGAAGAATAGTACATTTTTTAGTGTAAAAGTAATTTTTTGACAGATTAAAGACCACTTTTTTGACCTATAAAGCAATAATTATTATTAATTAATAACAAATAAACATAACCATACGGGTAAAAATAGATATACATAGGAAAAAAAAACTTGAAAGTCATGGTCAGAACTGGTGAGTGCAACTTCTAAGCGTTATAATTTATTACAACTGCCCAAATAAATCTGGCAATAACATTCCCAAGTACCTATATCAAAATTCATTTTAGTTTCTGGCGTGAACTGAAAATTGGAGTGCATTGCTCTATAAAACTTTTATGGATGATTTTGGCGATTTGTCAACTAGAATAAAAGTTAGAACTGCGAAAATTTGTAGTAAGACGCGGGGAGTCATCAATTTGCTTGGTATTTAAATGGTTTGTTATTTAGGAAATGATGCCAACTATGATTGTCAATAATTATGAGATCGTTAGCTGTCAAAGTTTTTGATTCTCGTTTAAACTAGAAGTTATTTCCTCGCATTTATAAATGTGAATATGTACCTCCATATTTATCTCTACCTGTATTAGCCCAATCATTTGGTAGTTTTACCTGGAAAGTTATCGGGGAGAATTTCCCCTTTTGCCACCTCGGCCGCAAAAACAATTTTCTGACATTATCCCATTTTAGACTCATTTTTTGATAAAAGTAGTTATGCATAAAATTTAATTTTCTATCATTTATACCCTTATAGTAACGTGTTTTTGTACAATGATTAGTTAAAGCGTGCGAACGCCGCAAAGTACATCATGATACGTTTTGGTCAAACTCATTACTGCACCACTAATGGGTTAGAGTTAGTGACGCCTTTTTTTTGTTCAATCCCCAGCAGTCCTGATCCCCATGTAATGCATTATTACAAAATTTAGCGCATTATTTGAATGAAACGATATTTTTTTGCATTTGCAAGAAATAACTTCTGCAGTTGGGAGGTTATGGTGGTGACAAGAATTAGCCCATAATTGCATTTTTTCCATACCATTTTTGAACTTGGTGATTATGTTCAGGTAATTCGCAAGTTCCACTACTGATAGCAAAGAAAAGAGAGATACGGCGACTGTTCTCGAGCAAACAATGAAATCGAAGAGCAAGCGGATTACAACGAACCTGTGTAATCCTATCGCTGAAAACGTGGAAGAAATTTCTATCTGCGTCCCAGGCAGCACAGTGACGTTAATTTGACGTCATTTTTTCGACAGTACTTACGTCATTAGTCCATTTAATATGACGTCCAGATGATCAAAAACTGACGTCATTATGTCACAGCCAAATGACGTCAGTATCTGACGTAAAATGACGTCAAAACATGACGTTAAAAGACGTCAAATATGACGTTGAAAGACGTCAAAAGTGACGAATAAAGACGTCAGAAATGACGTCAATGTGACTGAAATATGACTATACATACATAGGGAATAATAATAATAATAATTCGACTTATGGGTATTGGGTATCAACGCATATTTAGTATATTTACAATAGGTGGTTACAGTATCAAAAATAAACATAATAGTAACAAAATATTCCAAAGATCTCCGTTTTTCTTGGTGTTATCCAGTCATCCCGAAATATTTGGAATTTGGATAAGCCTCCATCACTTTCTGACGGGGAAAATTCGATTAACACAAAGGTCATCCTTGCTCTTATTGTTTACTGCAAAAATAAAGGATATGATGAGTTTATTTTAAACCTACCTATTTGATCTTTATTAGTAAGTTCAGTTCACATCAAAAATGTTAATTATTCATTGTTAGACAGAGTCTTAAGGTTACCCTCCACTCATAAGTATAAAACAAATAGCTTTGAATTGCAAAACAAATTTTCCCATTTGATTCCTATTATTACTAATATAATTAGGTACCTCGATTATTATCTATAAACTCAAGCTTACCTTAGCTCTTAGCTGTGTCCTATGTAAAAAAAAAACAGATTTTTGAAAGACGAATGTCTAATTAGGTACCATGTAATAACAGCAAACACCACAAATAAGTTCTTGAGTTCTTGTTCTTAGTTCTTCTGTGCTGATGACGATCTGAGAGTTAACCAACACAAAAACAAAACATTCAAATCAAAAGTCAAAACAATAAATAAATAAAGTAAAAGGCGATCTCGCTATTAAGTCTATTCTGTGGCCTAACGGTACTCGGCACAGAATAGACTCGGTCTTCTGCCTGTTCAGGGTTGCCATATGGAAGAAAAGAAACTATGACTCCGGGTTGTCGATATTAGATGATCAGAAAATGATGTTATAATAAAAATAAAATAAATCCAGCATAAGCTAAAATTTGATGTGACTTTGAAAACTGAAATTACTTATTGTTTTTTTTTTATATTTCTAAAATTTTGAAAAACAAAATATGAAATATTTATTTTATTATTCGAAAATTAAATTTATTAAAAATTTTTGCTAACACCTAGACATCTAGATATAGAATAAAATATCTAAAAGTTCAAAAAAAAAATTGGTCAGTGAAGGGATGTTATCTTTCTTTGTTGCTGAAAGAGAGGTAGGTACTTACCTTACCTACGTACCTACATTTAAAAAAAAAACTATTTATAATGCACCTACCTAAGAATTAGGAACGATTGATGATTTTGTTACATATTATATTTATTTAAAAAATCTTGAAATTCAGGGAAACTTTAAATTGTCACAATATTCCATATTATATGTTACATCTGGCAACGCTAGCCGCTTGCGTTGCGTTTTCGTGAACCGACCACCGACCGCCATTAATGCGAGCACGAACCGAGCTAGCACTGATGAGAGACGAGAGAGATGAAGTAATTGGCACCAAACCTGAGCGAGCGAGAGAGCGAATGTCAGTGCAATTGTGAGGAAAATGACGGGGTGAACAAAATTTATATTACAAATAAGGGGTTTGCAATATTTTATAAGTAAATAAAAGATATTGATAAAAAATTTTATGAAATAAAATAAAATTGGGCTTTTTATAGAGCGAAAAAAGATCAAATATACGTCATAGATATGACCTAATAATGTCGTCATATTGACGTTAAATTATAGACGTCGAATTGACGTCATAAAATGTGACGTCATTCGGACGTCCTAAGTTGGACAAATGACGTCGCAGACCAATAATGACCTAAAATTGACGTCATTAGGACGACAGTGTGCTACCTGGGGTGACGTTTCTTTCGGTACTGAAGAAGAGGAACTCGCAAAATATGATCCCTCAAGAATCAAGCGGAAAGGATACGGAGTGGAAAAGTGAAAATTCGAAAAGAGCAAGTCGAAATCTATAAAAATACCAAATATCAAAACTCCTTGAAAACTTTCCAGGTAGGTAATCCTATTTTTTAGCACCAATGACTGTATGATAATTATTCTTGATTGACTCACGACTAAGATATAAAAATACTTGATAATTGAGGGATTACCTTGACAGAAGAGGTTGATTGACAATGAAGGAAAAAGGTCTTTCATTAGTTGTGTATGTTGAAACTTGTTAGAACGATAGCTACGCTCCTATACTTGCATCGCAACTTCAAAAATAGACATTTTTCAAATATTTCTCAATACATACCCAAGTTTCATGAAGTGTAAATTTGCCTCATGTTGTGATGGTAATTTTGTTTCAGCCTACTTGCTTCTGCGAAGGATTTTTATTCAATTGCACTTTGCTTATCAATCAAACGAGCTGTTTGAGAGGTAAAGGTTACCGTTGCGAACCTATTTATAGAAATATCAAGACAGAAATACTCTCAATTCTCTATATTCAATTGATGCGATGAGTTATAAATGACGCGAGTGGGAGGATGTTCCAAATCGAAACACGTCCATGTATTGTCATCACATTCAAAGTCAGTATTGATGCATGAAACATTGGGCCTATATGTATGA
The DNA here is from genome assembly GCA_910589415.1 of Malachius bipustulatus. NCBI lineage: Eukaryota > Metazoa > Arthropoda > Insecta > Coleoptera > Melyridae > Malachius > Malachius bipustulatus. The sequence goes on along the minus strand of OU342630.1, from coordinate 84,832,641 downwards.
GATCAATAGAAATTTCAAAATAGGCACGAAACGGGCAAATATTATTTAGCAAGATAACAGTAATATTTTCCTGCTACTTTCACAAATAATTATTTTTAGTTATTTACATAATTTAGAGCAATTTATTAATTTTTTAAAGCCAATTTTTTTAAATATCATATTGTCCCTAAAAGAAATATTTGAGTTCGATTTTTTTGTTGATGATAATAGACTAAGAACCCGCGACTGCCAGACCTTCGTTATTTTATTTTCTGTAAGCGTGTCTCCAACACAGGTAGGAACAGGGACTATGATGAAGTACGGATCATCGGGGCTTTGACATCGTGGCTTTATACGGGGACAAAAAGTTTAGTAATACTTAAGCCTTTGGTTAAACAATACAGAATCAATCAGTGGCGTGCGGATAAAAAAGTTTTGCAGTAAAAGATAAGAGGTGACATCAATGAAGAACTTTAACACCTTGTACAATATCGAAAATCAAAACTCCAACGACCCATGTTTGCAATAAAATTTTCGCCTATTTTTGCATTTCCCACATGTCCTTCAAGTTTAAAAAAAACTGTATTCTGCAAAGAAGTAGTTTTTGAAAAGAAAAATTTTATGCACCTTCCTCGGCTGTTACCGGTCAAAGCCACGATGATCCAATGATCCAAACTTCATAGTCGCTGCATTGTTCCTACCTGTGTTGGGGACATGATTACAGAAACTTCCAGCTTTTATAAAATAACGAAGGTCCGGTAGTCGCGAGCCCTTGCTCTATAAGTACTTCAAAACAAGCGTGTTTTAAGTACTTCAAAACAAGCGTGTTTCATTTTTGATGGGACATCCGTATAGGTACTTATAATAAAGGTCGGTTCCTACTTGTACGACACCCGACGACAGGGTAAAGTCCCCCCGCAATTTTGTCGTGTTGGCTCTAATTTTTATGCGTTACTTGGGCAGCATTTATGTACCTAGCTTGTAATAGACAACGGTGTAGTGTCTGAGAATTTCTCAGAAAGACCAAACCAGCATGCCAAAAAAATTATATCCAATAATGGTTGTTCTTTACATTAATGCGGGGGAATTTCCCGCTAATTTTTGGCCTTTTAAACCTTCCCAAAGAAAAAAATGTATACCATGTTATCCTATATTTAGATCACATTAAGTAAAGAACTAGACCAGCAACATATAACTTCTAATTGGAAACTAGCAAACAACGAAGTGCAGTGGAGGCGTGATCAAAAGTTTCCCTTTTTGTTTAAAACAGTATTAAATTTTCCAAACATGAATTGATGGCGAACATGGTGCTAATACATATTGGAATTGCTGCACGAGCTGTGCAATGACACAGAACGTTGCCTGACGATCAAGCGTTTTCATCCATTGTGCAGCATGCGGCGTTTACATGGATTCTTCTAGCCGCTAGCTCGATATGTGAGAAGCAAAATTTATGAGCGCGTGATTTCAATCAACAAAACACCCATGTTCGCTTGATGAAAATCCACATGCAATCCTGGAACGGAATTTTCAGCATAATTTCTCTATGAATGTATATGAGCGGGTATTATTGCTAATGGACTGATATTATGAACTCTACCGCCTTAACCAAAGTATTAATTTAATTTATACTTCGTTTAAGTGAAAAAAAGAGTTTTAAGCGCGAAATAACCGCTACATTCTAATGTATGAAATTATCTCGTCATTAGTTAACTGAACGAACAAATTATAGAAACAAGGACTGCTCGAGTCATTTCGTGTTCCACTTTGAGAGAGTGAGCAGAGGTCCTTACTATAATATAACCCTGCAGTTTTATTGGTCATATGACTCACATACGTCTTATTGAGGGATTAAGACAGAACAGAAATGCGTTAACAAAAATCATGGTAAGATTTTATGAGACCTAGCCGCACTCACTTTTCATTTTCTTTACGTTATTTAGACTGAATCACTTACATCAGCTTCTCAGAAAGAAAATCGCCTTCTCAGACAAGTCCTGGACTGGAATACATACGACAGGAGATGCTCCCATAACATAAGGATCCATGCACGCAATGTGAAGAAACTTGATATTTTTATACCGAGCTGTTGACATGATTTTACAATTTCCGATCTTGTATATAATATGTATACCTAGGTATGGTTACAAGGTGGTTACCAATTCGATGGTGGTCATCATTGGGATTTTCGAAACGGTAGGAGATAAGAGGTTGATTAAATCTGGAATTGCAAGGAAAACTTCAGGCGTTGCTGAAATATCCTGAAAAACCTGGAAGAATGAAGTATGTTATATTGAAAATGATTTTCGGCATCAGTGTGGTGGGAGCAGGTAAGTGCGTTTTCCTTTAAAAGCTTTTTAAATTTTTATTTTGCGTCTAAATTTTTCCCCACCACATACAATTATTTCATATTAGGTAACGAAAGTTATTTACTCTTCAATGTAAATCAAAACGTCCAAATCAATTTATACACTTTTCATTCACATATACGTATATTGTTGTAACTCACTAAAGTTTTCTTTCATTTTACACAATTTACGATTTATACACCAAGAAAGGTTCTTATTTACTTCTTGTCACCTTCGTATGCAAAAAAACAGACCCATTCAAGTCTTAACAGGAAAGTGAAAGTCCGCTCATACTGCTAGGAGTCCAATTGAAAAAAAATATTCTTAGAAAAAATTAACATTTTTTTAATTTCATAATACGATATCCCAGTATTACAGTATTATGTCTTTTTCACTTTGTTAGAAAATTAAAACACCTAGTTTTGTGTGTGTTTCATTTATAAGTATTCACGTAAGGTGGTAAACACCGAGACTTAACTACAGGCACTCTAAAGTATCAATAGTATCCTGAAGATTACCATTAGAATTAGCCATTAAATTAGAATCGATGTTTCAGAGAGATCCGAGACATTTGTATCTAAAAATAATGTCTAACACGATAATCTATTTCATTTGGCAGCCCTCTGTTGAGCCTATTCACATAACTGTGATTTAAAGGGTATAGGCACAAGCCCAACTAGATTAATCTAAGATACCAAATTATGTCCTCAAGGAATTGGCCTCGGCTCACTTGACACTCATTGAATTGAATCCGTAGCATTTACCGAGGTAGTAAGACCCTGAAGATCCGACGCAAATATCCTGGGCCATTAACATACTCCTGGCTTTGATATTACAATTCGAAAAATGAGGAAGTTTTTGCCAAACCTTTACCAATAAATTCTGCACCCTTTATATAGAAATGTACCTTACTACCGCGTATAGATGTTTTTGAAATTCTTTGTTTCTTTATTATTCATTTAATTTCGAAACAAAGCTTATTTCTTGGAATTCGATAAGTTCTACCTATTTCGATTTCTAAGAAACTTAATTTATTTTTTAAGTATAGACATCCTTGGAAAAGGTACGTAATAATATTTTTCTTGTATAACAAGTAATGAATAGAACAGATTGCTGAATAAATAAGACTTGAATAGCGGGGTCGGAGATAACGTCCCTTGAATGACGTCAGAAGTGTTGTTGGCCTCGTTGGCGGATCCTCCCCTCACTACGGCAATTCGATGACGTCAGAGTAGGGAATTGGGTCACGTGGACACTGCGATCGCTATGCCCTATCCGGAATGCCATGCCGGCCTCGTGTAGCGACTAGCGAGTTAGCGACTATCCGCGTCTCGATTGTTAATTATAGATGGGGGCCGTGCTTGCATGATCTTGCCCTCCAGCCTCTAATTAGGCTAATGGGATTTCTTATATTTAGACGCGAAGTTATTGTTAGGGACTATTTATAGGATTTCACTCGACGTGACACAACTTAAGAAAATAAGAGATCAGTTGTGCAGAAATCGGACAAGTAAAACACCAAATCACGGTGCGCAGAAATCCTAAAAGGATCATTGTTTGAGAAGCAATTATCTCTAATGGCTCTTTGCACGAGTTGTGTTTAAAAGTTAACCATCGATTTGGATCGATAATTAATTCAAATCCAGAAGATTATTGTAGCTTTTTCGTTATAGCCATTAGCCATTGTGACCTCTTAGTCTCTGACTGAACCGAGTGATCTCACTTAATGGTCTAACCTGGGATAAACAGATTTTTACATGTAACATGTAACGTCTGCCATACCTTTGATACCGCATTGCTGGAATGCCTGCAGTCTACTAACATTGCTTTATCCTTCTGGGGATCATGACAGTCATTCAAGACACTTTGAAGGTTCTTTCCGGCAACTATTATATCAATTCGTATCTGTCCTGTGCTGTGAGAGTATACGAGTACTTCCGCTCTTGCTCATCCATGCCAAGATTTTTTCTTCCTTCCACTGCCTTTACGCCCACCGATCTTTCATTCTGGCGTTAACTCTGTAGTATAATATATCATTATGTTCCGAGTCTCATTAATAATTGTCCTAGACATGATGTTGTTTTCCTGTTTACGGTGTTTACGAGTTACAGTTTCTAGGAATTTGTTATCCATTTCTTCATAACTTATTTGGAACATTTCACTATATACAGGGTGTCCCAGACTTAATTGACCAGGCCATATCTCATATACAGGTTGAGATAATCGAGCCGAATAAAAGGCATATTATTATAATTTTTCAAGCTGTATAACATGACAGCATGAAAACAACCCCCACTCCAACATCCCCTAAGTTACAGCCCCCACCCTTAAAAAAATGAATAGCACCCTGTATATATTTTTGTATATTCAAAACCAGTATTCGATTCTCTATTCAGATGATTTTTCAGATTCAAAATTGGTTTAAAAATAACCAAGAAAAAGATCATCAAGGTGGTCATGACTTTTTATCTTAACTTTCTCTGGATGACTTTTGCTGTCAAAATTTATTCATAGTTTTTAACAGGCAGGTGATAGTTATTATTATAATTAAAGTCCAAACAATTTATTTGATAATTCTGATTTGTTGGGAAATTTTAAAAAATAAAACAAGAGATAAAGCACTTTATCATGAACCTTAATGATGACTGTGACCTGCTAATTAAAAACTATGACCAAAATATTGATAAATTTTGGCAGCTAAAGTCATTCAGGTAAAGTTAAGATAAAAAGTCATGACCACCTTGATGAACTTTTTCTTGGTTATTTCTGAACCAATTTTGAATCTGAAAAATCATCTGAATAGAGAATCGAATACTGGTTTTGAATATACAAAAATATATACAGGGTGCTATTCATTTTTTTAAGGGTGGGGGCTGCAACTTAGGGGATGTTGGAGTGGGGGTTGTTTTCATGCTGTCATGTTATACAGCTTGAAAAATTATAATAATATGCCTTTTATTCGGCTCGATTATCTCAACCTGTATATGAGATATGGCCTGGTCAATTAAGTCTGGGACACCCTGTATATATATAATACCTATGGAGGGAGATGTTATGCTTGAAACTTTAACAAGAAAAGATATAGGGTGTTGAAAAAAAAAATAGTTTTCGCGGCATAACTTTGTCATTTCTCAATATTTTTATTCTATACCAAGAAGTTATTTATTTTAATTTAGAGCACACAAAACGAAGAAAAACACGGGTGAAAAAATTCATCAGTGGCATAGATACAGGGTATATTATATGACTCCTTTTTCGCTGAACAACTTCTACGCCCATGGACCTACAAGACCTTGCTTATCAGCGTTGGATTCCTGGAAGATTTCTTACAAAAAATATTTTTGTATTATGACGTCATCTATTTGTCAAATATGACGTCATCGCTTTTTTTTTAATGACAACTGCAATTTTTTTTCACGTTTTCCAAGAGATCTCCTTACCGTTCAAATCATGACATAAAAACACTGGTACCTCGAGCTTGTTGGATAAGTAAATCTTGTTTTTGGGATAAAACTGCAGAGCTATTTAAAGATAAGATTTAAAAACAAAAAGCTTGAAAGAAAGTATATGGATTTCTTGACGAAGAATTTTCAGAAAAGAATAAAAAAGAATGGCATCACCAATTCCGGCATGTGTGCAATGACTCAGTCCACCAGCACGGTACCGTCGCCGTCGCCGGCTCCGGTTTCGCCGGTATGTGTAAAAGTAGCCTTAGCCCTCTTTCACACCTACGGTTTTTAACCGTGGCCGTGTACGGCTACGGAGCCGTGCTTAATCGAAACACGTTATCATAAATGCAAGCTTTCACACAAGACGGTTTGTTGCCGGAGCCGTACACGGCTGCCGTCGCAGCACGGCTAGTTGACTTCGGCACGGTGCCGGAGCCGCTTACGGCAACAGAAAAACACACAAGTGAATACAAGCATGCACACGTGCCGTGTGTTGATACTGTTGACACGTATATTTTACCAATAATATTCAGTATTAGTTTTGCTCTCTGTATCATACGGACGTTAATAACATTTTCTAAATTTACGGAAATTATAATAACGAAATTAGGTTATTGAAATAGATCATGAACTACTAATTACACGTGTTGAAGATCCTTTCGTATCTCCCGAAACAATGTTGCAAATTCCCCCATCGACTGTCTGTTTTCAAGAAGTGGATGAATCCAAAATTTTCTTGCTTTTCGCGACTGTCTACGTCTACGACGATGTCATAGCATTATTAACAATATGCGAATTTTTCGTTCATCCATCGTAGGTGCAATTGACAAAAATACTTAAAAAAAAATCCAGTGCTGCGCTGTCTACTAAAAACCGTGTGCCGTGTGAACACAAATCAAATTAAATTAAATTAAGAGACCTTAGGTCTCTTTCACACATACGGGTTTCTAACGGTAACCGTGCCGTAGCCGTGCCGTAATTTAATTTGATTTGTGTTCACACGACACACGGTTTTTAGTATACAACGCCGCACTGGATGTTTTTTTCAAGTATTTTTGTCAGTTGCACCTACGATGGATGAACAAAAAAGACGCATATTGTTAATAATGCTTTGGCATCGTCGTAGATAGTCGCGAAAAGCAAAAAGATTTTGGATTGATCCACTTCTTGAAAACAGACAGTCGATCGGGGAATTTGCAACATTGTTTCGCGAGATACGAAAGGATCTTCAACTAGTGTAATTAGTAGGTATAGTTCATGATCTATTTCAATAACCATAATTTCGTTATTATGATTTATGTAAATTTAGAAAATGTTATTAACGTCCGTACGATACCGTATCGTACGAAACAGTATCAACACACGGCACGTGTGCATGGGTGTATACACTTGTGCGTTTTTCTGTTGCCGTATGCGGCTCCGGCACCGTGCCGTTGCAGTCAACTAGCCGTGCTGCGACGGCAGCCGTGTACGGCTCCGGCAGCAAACCGTCTTGTGTGAAAAATTTATGATAACGTGTTTCGATTTAGCACGGCTCCGTAGCCGTACACGGCCACGTTAAAAAACCGTAGGTGTGAAAGAGACCATTACGCTTCTCAACTTACAGGGTATAGTCAACATGATATCATTTCACCTTTAAACAAAATCAAATAGATAACAAAATTATTATTATATTATTATTCTTGTATTGGGTTTTAGGTTCTCTCAGGCTTAGTTTTGTAGTTATTAATAAATAGTTTCGGGATTGATTAATCCCTTGATCACATATTTAATTAATAAAATAGATACAATAAAAATTATTTTAGTAAAATGAAAATATAAAAGTATGACATTTACAAGTCAAAATCTAAAAATGGCATATCGTTTGAAACAATGTTTATTTTAGATAATTGTTCTTTTACTATTATTGTTTTTTTTTTTTTTTTTGAGTTGGTGTTTGTATGTGTATATTGTTTAAAATAACTATGTGAATGATATTGTTTGGGAAGTGATGCTATTTTATGAATCGTTGGGAGTAAACTTCAGGTTAACTTTTATTGTTTTTTATTATTATTTTTATTTATTTTTAATAAATAATATTTATTGTTGTATTTGTGTGTGTCTGGAAGAGGGTTGTTTTGATATTATGGTTTGATATATTTGGGAAAGGTTTTTGATTTCTGTTCTATCATTAATACTATTTTTTTCATTCTGTATGTGGATCATTTCAAGGATAGTTCTTTTGTACGTGTTGCGTTCTGTGTCTATGATTTCTGTGTTGTCGTATTTAAAATATTTACAGAACGCAACACGTACAAAAGAACTATCCTTGAAATGATCCACATACAGAATGAAAAAAAAAATAGTATTAATGATAGAACAGAAATCAAAAACCTTTCCCAAATATATCAAACCATAATATCAAAACAACCCTCTTCCAGACACACACAAATACAACAATAAATATTATTTATTAAAAATAAATAAAAATAATAATAAAAAACAATAAAAGTTAACCTGAAGTTTACTCCCAACGATTCATAAAATAGCATCACTTCCCAAACAATATCATTCACATAGTTATTTTAAACAATATACACATACAAACACCAACTCAAAAAAAAAAAAAAAACAATAATAGTAAAAGAACAATTATCTAAAATAAACATTGTTTCAAACGATATGCCATTTTTAGATTTTGACTTGTAAATGTCATACTTTTATATTTTCATTTTACTAAAATAATTTTTATTGTATCTATTTTATTAATTAAATATGTGATCAAGGGATTAATCAATCCCGAAACGTCAACTATTTATTAATAACTACAAAACTAAGCCTGAGAGAACCTAAAACCCAATACAAGAATAATAATATAATTCATCTATACGGCATAATTGGTTCAATATTTACAATTTTCTAAAATTATTATTGTTATCTATTAAACAAAAAATTAATAATTATAAATTATAATACTTCTGTCCATGTGTACTGGATAAATATTGCTATGAGCGGTGAGCGGACCGGGCGGAGACGGTATTTGATTAATTCAATCAAGGCTGGGATGTGCTTTAATAAATATTAATAAAATATAAATTTTTTACCTAATGATGATAAATCACGGAATGAAATTCAAGTTTTCTAATAAGCTATGAAGTAAAAAGACCTAATATACCTACTTAATTTTTTATATTGTTGCAAACAATCCCATTGAAGCAATTTACCATAGTAAGAAATAATGAATTAGCTAAATTTCTTAAATGGTACAGGTAGAGCAATTCGCCCATGTATGAAGTAAACTCAGTGTAAGTACTGAGTCTTTATGCATAGGAGAATTGCTTGCAGTTAGTAGTTGCTATGTTAAATTGTTTCAATGGGATTGTTTGTAACAATTCAGTAGGTGTCTATGGTAACTTATTGAAATTGAATTATGTAGTAATTTAATTTGTTGATTTGTAAGACATCATGGCTATCAATCGTTTGAATTACTTTCGCTTACAATCTTAAATCTGCTGATATTATCACACCGAAACAAAATACATGGCTTTGAAGTTTTAAGAAAATGATTTTTATGCCAATAATGCGATAATAATAATAGATGCGTTTCTTTATTAGTTAATATGCAAGTAACAAAACATTAGTCATGTCAAAGCCGACAGCTGTTTATTTAAGTATAGTTCGGATTTCATATTAACTTTTAGCATGTTATAAGGCACTGAAAGTTTACAGTTCCCATTTATTTCTACTTCAGTTCTTGTTTATATTGTGGTTGTCATTTAAGATGCATTCACTGTAAAGTAGGTAATTTGGCATAATCTCTATCATATCGTAAAAACTAAGATCCGGTTGCACAAACGTTAATTAAAGATCTGTCGTCAGATAATTAATGATTTTAAAATGTCCTGTAGTTTCAAAATGTTGGTCTGATATTTCTGGAAATACATTCTACTCCCTTTTAGAAGAGTTATTTACCGATAAAAAAATAAAATATCAAGAAAAAGTCCACCATATTTTCAAAATTAGCAATTTCCATTAAATTAGTAATTATCTGAAAATTTTTTAATTACGTTTGCGCAACCGGACCTTAATAGGTGGCCATACACCAGAGTACTTTTCCAAAGGATCTGATCAGCTGGATCTGATCTGACTGATCTAAGGTGGACGTTCAGGCACATTTGGTCATAGAAGATCCGTCGATCCTTTTATCACGCATAAAAAATCTGAGTGGATTTACACGGACTTGTGCATGTGATGATGAAATTAATGTAAATATAAAACATTTTGAGAAAAAAAAAGAAATTGCTGTTGCAGCAGCTGGATTTATTTTGTTACTGCTAGCTTTCAGGTCATACATGAAAGAAAAAACCGCTGAAAATGCATCGAAAACTGCATGCTATAACAGAGATGATAGGCTTATAATTTCTCTTTCTCATTGGTTTTCCTAAATTCGGTACCTATTTTATATCTTACTCCCAGGTAACTCTCGGAAAATCTGGAAGATTTTAGTAACAGCGCCATTTGTTGTCAAGTGTTAAATCTGAACGCAACCCTGGTCTTTTCGTAACTTTCTGACGGACTTGATTCCTCATTCCAGATCCTCCACAAACGAACGGACTTTTTGGCGGATTTGTTCCGAGATTCCTTGAAAAGCCTGCTAGTGTATGGCCACCTATTGTGGTATATTACCAAAATTGTACAGAGTGTAAACTTGCACGTGGATCAGAGGGATTTAACACGCAACTTCAGTTTAGTGCAAATAATATCCCCATATTGTTGTTTAAAAAAAGGCTGCAAAAGCAAAATTAAATAAGGATTCCATAATTAAACAAAGATTCCGTTTGCTCGTGTTCGATATACTTATTCTTTGACTTTAGAGTCTTGAGTTTTCAAACCGAGTGTTTTTCTTTCCATAAGCCGTCACTCCGAGTCGCTTATTTACGCCCACAGCGGCAAGATTCTGAAGCGGTTACAGCTGTTTTAAACAACTGCCACTCCTCAACGCTGAGTGAAATAGCTGTTTGTAGTTTACTTCGATGTATGTACATATTCTGAATTCTTGCATTGTTATTCATTAATAATTTTCTTCAATACGCCTAAAAACTTGATGCAATAAACTTATCAGACCAGCAGAAGATACCGATCAGGTGACAATTAAATCACTATCGTTATCTGAAATAATAAATAATAAGCACTGCAGTCTTACGAAGAACCCTTTCGTTTTTGAAAATTTTGCAGTACAGTATCTACTTCCTCAAACTCCGTAGGCTTATTCTTGTTCCGGTGAGTTGGAGGAAATTGATATGAAAGGGGAGAGTACTATCGTATACATAGTTGTGAATGGGATTGATGTGGCAAGGAATAGATCATTCAGACCAGAAGAGTGACCGTCGGCCACTCTTCTTGAGTGACCGTCGGCCACTCTTCTTTTTTAATTTAGTTGAGAAGTCGTAGGATGGAAGGTAATTGATAAGTGCGGCGTACTATTCTTGGCCAAAGGCAAAGACCTAGGATGTGTCGACAGTAATTACCTGGGAGACGTCGTAAAACTCAAATGATCTATTCCAACTGTGACTGCATGACAGAGGCGAGAAGATCTGCTACTATACGTATCGTTGATGACGATATCTGAACTACCTAACACGAATTATTAGTCTTTGCTTCCCAAGGTATTTTGGAATTTGATATTATTTTTTAAATTTATGTTCTCAACTCTTACTTCCTATTAAATTTCTCCATAATTAATGATAAATAAAACACTAATTACTAATCCTTAATTTGAGTGTTGTATTGGTATGGGAAGAAATCGAATGCAATTCGATGTTATCAACTTTGACGATTAAACATTAAATGCAAAAATTGTATACGGAAATTGTTGCTCCAGCAGCTAAGATTTATGAAATTAGTTTTCAACGATATTTGAGACGACGCGGATATGAGTTTGGAACCCCTCCATTGATATTATCGCTGTTAGGAAATTATGCGCTACACCAATATTTGTGCATCGAACGAAGTGAGAGAAGGATTCTAAGTGATAAGAGTGGAAGACGATGTCTAACAAGAACCGGTAATATCCGAAGTAGGTAATATCCAACCTGTTAGTGACATGTGAAAAGTTTACTTACGTTTTCACGTAATTCTGGTTTACACAGCAATGCGTGATTGCGGGAAGCGGGTTTTTATTTAATAGGTATACCTCCTATGTATATGTAAAAGAAATTTAGAACGTGCTGAATCGGTGTAATTTAAAAATTACTTTTCTTCAGGAGCAGATATACATTGGTTAAGCGTTTTGTAAACATTATCATCTAACGTTTTTCTTCAAATAAGGGTGGCAGCTACCCTGAAAATACCCTTCTATATTGATGTGTGACATTTTATTTAGGGAAACTAACGAAAGGTTATTAAAAAAAAACTGACGATGCTCATACGTATTAGATTTGCTTCATCGACTGCTATTTTTTATACCTATAGGTATAGTTCCCCAAAAAATTAAACAAATTCCGCTGGAAAAACAGATGTTTCAGATAACTATTACGATAGTGTTTTCTTTTATTATCAGTAACGAAATTTCAGGCATTCCAGTTTTACTTATTCCTCGAGTGCAATAAAATTTGGTAATGTGGCATCCTTGTTCAAGTTCGGACTTAATAATGGAATTAAAATAAATTTTGAATAATATTACTTGACAGTTATCCCTGGAACGATGATTGTTTGAAACTTTTTTGAACTTGCTATTTCATATGTTTCCGTGGTACTTAACACCTTTCTGGGTATTATTACAGACCTACACACTATTTTTATTACTAAAGAAGTGTATAAAATACAGTATTCTGTCACTTTTGTCACTGTTTGTCATAAAAGGTAACAAAACTTCACCCTTTTTTCTTATCATATCTTCTTAAGGAAACCATGCTGGAGAAAATAGTAAACAAACCTAGAATCCGTAATCCCCAATAATCAATGCTGTGGTACAATCCATGTTCACCAATTATTGTTGATGTCGAAATAGCGGACACGGATAATACCACGGCAGTCAATGTGAGTTAGGGATTTTAAGTTCATTTATTTGTTCCCTAACATAGCTTCCTTATGAAGATATGACCACTTTTGTGGAAAAAAGTCACAACACTGCACTGGATACCCTTCTTCAGGCAGAAAAATAGTGTGTATGTCTATAATACTCAGAAAGTTTTACCATGGAAACAATTATCGTTGCGGGGATACATATCCGATAATATTATTCAAGATCTGTTTTAGATCCATTGTTGTCTTCCAATTTGCGGAACGATGCCACATTGATAAATTTTATTGAACTTGAGGAAAAAAAATAATAAAAAACAAACACTATCATATAATGGTTGTGTGAAATTATGTGTTTTGCCAGTGAAAGTTGTTTAAATTTGACTGACCTGTTGATTTAAATTCTTAAAAAAGGAAACTTCGTATCTCGGTAACGAAACTTTCTTACATCCTTTACAATTTACAACACTCTATGTACCGTGTTCGCCATTTCTCAAAAAAACATTAAAAACTTTTAAAAAGATTATTTTTGATTATTTTTTTAATACGTTTTCAACCCGCAGTCATGAAGTTGAGCACTCCTGTGTTAAATTTTCCGTTAAACGCCGCAAGCAAAAATTATTGTCTAATTTTATTGTTTATACAACACAATAAAAACACATACAACACAATAAAACAATGAAAATTACGTCACGAACTGAAAACTTTTTCACGATTTAGTGTAAAACTGTAAACAAGAATTCTTTATGTTCGAAAAAAATAACTCATTGTGTAAATAATAGTACCTAGAGAAATGGTATGTTTGTGTATGTACGTTTTGTCTATCTAGAGTTATTTTGGCTGCGGGAAATGATCCCATTCCCACACTTTTTACAGAAATTGCCGAACGTCTTGATACTTACTCAGTTTTATTTAGTAGGTTCGAATATTAATAGGGAGGTATGTGAATATGACTATTCCTATTTCCTTCTATTTCCTGTGTAATATCTGTATGTAGAGATTAGAACTCTTAACTCTTTAAAAAGGATTAAAAGGCGTCGAAGGGATTGAAAGAAATCTACGTTTCAAAGGATTCTCAGACTAACAAGGTTTTTCATATTTATATCACCTGACATAATTATTTGTTAAACAGCAGCTAAGCCATGGTAAATCCTATTACTGGAACAACGTCTGATAATTTGGTACGGTAATGCACTTGCAATTATTGGAGTGAGTGTCTTCATTTTATATTCAAAGCTACAAGTTCAATCATTAGAATTCGGTGTCAGGTGCAAGTGTATCTATTAGATTTTCTTAAAAATACGTAGGTACTTATAGTTTTTAAATTTTATTAGAAAATGGCTGATTATGGCCTCCACTATGGCTGACGAAGATTAACAAATTAAAAAATTTGAACATTTGAGCGACTTCCAGACACAAACAGAGGTTGACAAAAGAAGCCCGAACCATGGCGAGAAACTATTTTGTTAGATATGTTAAAAACAGTGGACAATGGTTCGTTCAATCGTTTATGGACCGAGGATTTTCTTCTACATGCTTACATTGCATGGTATGTCTTGCTATCTCGAGAAAGCAAAAACTGACCCAGTGGTCTGAAGCACTAGATATAGAGAGAATAATTATTCTTGCCGATTTATAAGTTTTTCGATAAGATATTATAGCACTCCGATTCGAAACATGGTCGTGCTCGTGTTAGAAGCTTTCTGAAAACAATAACTGTAAGCACAGTTATTTAATTTAAATTCTGTCATGGTTATGACATTGCATTTGAAGGAGCTGAATGCCTGCCGTGATTTATCCTTCGCAGGGGATGTAAAGAAAACATTTACGTAACGATCCTTAAGCGTCTCCAACATTCCGATCCACGTTGGAGACACTAAAGATCGTTACGTATTCTTTCAATGCAAAAATAAATTCTCATTTTTAGATTTGCCCAAAACTTCCAGAAAGTGCTGTGGAACTGTGCTTTGCCGTAGCGCTTTCATGATATTATTATAAATACATGGTCACCACTTTTAAGACTGGCCATAGAGCTAATACATCGGAAACAAAAAATTTGCAAATTTCTGCTTCGCATCCTGACCTAGAGTAGTGATAATAACTTTACGATGTGTCAGGTACGGCAGGTACCTATTACACAATATACGAGCCTGTGATCCGAGAAATTAGAGCGTCTTAAAATCTTTGTCTAGGTATTTGTTAATTTCATTTACAAATGAATACCTAACTTTTCATACTATCTACTATCCTAGCCTAACCATCACCGGTATTTAGACACACTATTTTTATTACTTATTACTCAATTTTCTTTAAAGTTATTTTTACGTCGATCTTGATGGGAATAACGGAGTCGGATACAATTTTCATATGCATAGATAGCGGAGGTAGGAAATAATAAAATATTTAATCCTCGCTATTTCCATAGTTGGTCTTGAAGTCGGACGAGGGAATTTCATAAATTCATAATGTTCTGATGTCTTACATAACCTTCGGGAATCCACAATTGTTCTCAAAAAAGAAAACTTTGGAGGAACTGAGGGGTCTTCTAGAGTCATTTTTTATAACAAAAAGAGTTCTAGTTCTTATTTATATAAAAAAATTTCTAACTGAGGGCCATTATACAGGGTGTTGTGAAAAAGTAGGACAAGCTGTTAGCCTCAGATTGTTTAGTCAAAAAAATGGGGCTTTCCTTATGAAATTTATGTTTTCAATCCTTACTTCGTAGAATCTCTGCATACTTATTGATTATGAATAAAACACTAATGTTTTATTTAAAATTTATTTAAAAACATTAGTGTTTTATTCTCGGTTTTATTCATAATCAATAAGCTTTCCTTATGCTATTTTTCGCACAGACGCCCCCGTTTCAAGATCTTCTTTTTAATATACCATACCTACAATTGGAAGTAGGCTCTCGCATATGTTGGTGGTACGCAAGATGGTTGTTGGAGAGTTTCGAACCAAGGTCTATAGCAGGGATGGGGAATTAGATTGAAAGAAGGGCCATATACAATAATCACAACATTTTGGCGGGCCAAAGAGATTTATCTATTATCCGGAAAAAAAATATAATTAATTAAATTTTATTACTTCGACGACGTGCTTGGTTGGTGTGATGTATGAAATTTAGAATGTTCATTAATTAAGGAGTCGAAATTGGGCTCCAAATTACTTGATGTGCTTCGTAGAACACACTGAAGATGTTCATCAGTCATCCTGTTCCTTAGTTTGAATTTTCTTAGCTTCATTGTAGAAAATATTTGCTCACAAATATACGAAGAGCCAAACATCGTTATGGTAGAGCAAATCTTGTTGCTCTGATTCCATGGATTCCAGAAAGTCCCGAAATTGCCTGTGTGCCAATCCAAGACCTCTAATTGGCTATAGACTCTATAGCCAATATCGTTGGCTCATACCTATCTCAAAGGTTACATAAAACGATTAATAAGTATACCTATTTGTAGGGAATTTAATAATCTTTAATTTTGGAAAGTAAAAACGTCGCGTTTTTTCTCACACGTGCGTCAAAAAACATGTGCCAAAAAAACCTTAGAAAGAAATGTTGAACTCCCTCCACCCCCCGGCGCCAGTAGTCGATGGACCTTCATTAGTAATTTTTCAGGAAACCTCAAAAACTCAGAACTACATAATTATATGGAGCAAAACCATAGATTTTTTGGTCTAATTTGATTGGAATAGGTAGGTATATCGGACCAAAACGAACTCATCGATGACACATGGTCAAATAAGCTGCTGCATATCGTAAAGCAGACCTTAAATCCAAATCTTAAAAAAAGTGATAAAATAAAAGAAATGTATAGGTACACTTGATCTAAAAACCAATACTTCTGAACCGGTTACGTGCAAGGAAAAAGTTAGGGGGAGGTCAATGTGTTCTATAATCATCGTTAGCTCCCTTCACGTTTCGATTCTCTTGAGCAAAATTTCGCTAATAGTGTGCCTGCATAAGAATAAAGTGTGTGCAAACATTTTAACTGAATATCTCAAGAAACAACGAAGTTATGAATAAAAAACTTTAATTTAAACTTATAAACCGTATATTTTGAAAAAAGGACACGTATGTGAAAAATGACGTGAGGAAAGTCCCATTATCTTTGACCAAACAATCTGTAGTTAAGAGCTTGACCTACTTTTTCCCAAAACTGCAGAGAAACACAAAGGAGCTGTCTAAAAGCTGCAACTTTTATTTATTTGAGCTACCCTGTAGCTCTTCGAATAAATATATCCATATTAGAAGAGAGATTTTGAACAGCCTTTATATACATGTATATATATCGAGCAAAATTGCAGCGTAAATTAACTTCCAGTTTATTATAGCGTTATCGTATATCAGAAGAAACAAAAGGGAGAAATTCGGCCAAGAGCTACACTTACATTTAACCCCAGACAAAATAAAAGATAAGCAGTTGCGTGTTCTGAGATACTATAAATTTTGAATAATCAATGTTTGGTTAGAATATTTTATTTCAACACTCTGTATCTCAATATTCATCACAGATAAAGTTAAGGCAACAAATAAACCATTTCATTTAATCAATGATATGGAAAGATAAATTAGTTCAAGCGACCCGAGAAGTCGTTGTCAGTTTTGATTTTTTAACGTCCTTGAATTGAATACTATCATTCCTGATTCAATCTATAAAAGTGAAAACTATGTGTATCTACGATTTATACGTTTTTAATTAAAAAAAAACCGCAATAATGATTAAAGGTTTTTGAAGAAGTTGAAAGCTTAAAACATCACCCAAATACTCCTAAAATCTTGAATGAATAATTCTAATAACTACTACTTTAAATACAAGAACAGAATACCAATAATATAAAAAAACCCATAAAAGACAACACAAAAAAGTATAATGAGTTGAGTATAGGTACTTAGTAAAGTACCTTATAACTCCAGTTCAAATGCCTACTCGTTTCAATCATACCTACTGAGTTTCTAGAGTAGCTATGCGGAGTTTCGTGTGCTAGATTTAATTGAAGGGCAACATTTTACGATTTGCGCTTAGTTTCGTGCACCGATAATTTCTTTACACGACTTTGGACGAAGTTTCCAACAGCTGGAAAAAATTATATTGGGATCGTATGTAAATTTTTATGCGCAATTAGCTTCGGCATAATAGTTAACTATGCATTTCGCTCATTTGCAGGAGTAGGTAAGTGATTTGCGGAATTAATCAAATCTCCTGCTATCACGGTCATCGTCCGTTATTTACAATAAATAATTGTTACTAATTTATTTAGTCACAGTCTTAAATTCAAAACAAAATTGTAGATATTAGGGGCGTATAAGTGACGTAGATATTAGGGGCAAAAACCCCAAGCAACCCTAAAATCTCGGTATATATTCTCGGCCAACGGCATATGAAAAAATTAGTTATAGCATTCAAGATGTAGCAAAAATCATTGATATAAGATCTGTATAAAAGCTAAGCTCTTATATCTTATACAGGGTGTATCTAAATAACACCGAAAAAATTTAAGAGCTGATTCTTTGGTCAAAAATAAACAAAAAATTTCGTATAAACGTGTGTCTAGAAATGCACCCTTTTTGAGATACAGGGTGTCAAAAAAAGATTATTTTACCAGTTTTTTGAAGATATTTGGGGAACCGTTTGAGATATGAAACTCACCTTTTGTAAATGTCATATCATTGATATTTATAGCTACTTTTTAAATACTGAGTTTTTTCATGTGTCATTATAGCGGAGATCTCAGAAATGAGCGAAGTTTTTTTGCCGTTAATTTTTCGACACTTGTCTTGAAACATTCAAAGCGAGTTTTTCATCGTAAATGCCCGTTTTTCTCGAAAATGGCTCACGTTAGCAGTTATAACCAAGAGTATCTTTTTGTGTAGAAAACATTGACGGTTAAAAGTGTGCTTTTAAAATATCAATTTGCCCAGTGTCGTAGATATTAGGGGCAAAAAAATCCCCCCAACCCTAAAAATCTCCGGCACTGGTATACTTAAAAAAGGTAGTTAGCATTAAAATAGTTGCTAATATCAATGATAAGATCTGTACAAAAGCTGAATTCTGTGTCTTATACGGTTCCCGAGACATCTTCAAAAAACTCGAAAAAAAGGGGTGCATATCCAGACACACGTTAATAGGAAATTTTTTGTTTATTTTTTATCAAAGAATCATCCCCTAAATTTTTTCGGTGTTATTTAGATACACCCTGTATATCTACGATTCCTGAGATATCTTAAAAAAACTAGAAAAATAATAGTTTTGACACCCTGTATCTCGAAAACGGTGCATTTGCGAACACAGATTAATGAGAAATTTTTTCTTTATTTTTGACCAAAGAATCTGCCTTTAAATTTTTTTGCGATATTAAAGATACACCCTGTATAGAAGTGATGCGCATTAAGAGATAATTATTAATTGAATAAAGAGAATTAATCATTGATACGGAAATTAGCAAAACGACAACAATTTGCAGCTTCTGTCAAGGCAATTAATTAAAAATGGACAGGTTAGACAATCATTTATCTATTGCTTTCTCTTTTGCGTTCACATGTGCTATAATCTTTTATCCGTGTCCACTCAATAAAATACTATACCTAGTATCATTCAGCCAACACGGTATAAGAATATTTTATTATTGACCCCCTTGCTTATAATTTTTGTAATAAAACCACGAGTATAAGTTTTCACTTCTTCGCCATCCAGTGACGTTATTTTTCACGAGATAAGCATCTTCGCTCAGAATCCAGCGTAGCGGAAGAAAGTGATAATTAAAATTTTATGTTAAAGGTATTCTTTTCATAATGAAGGTTCTCAAGTCACCCGGTCGTCGTCTTCAAGTTCTCGAGAACGTCCTAGTCAGCGATAACATTTTTGTTGTTGAATGTTCCGGCGTTCAAAGGTGGCTGGCTACTTATTGATTCGTAGTTCGCAATTTACGCTTCCAACAGCTTCATCGTGAAATGTCCTCCGATTTCTGATTTATTCACGTCGTTCCCCATCATTTCTGACAGGGGTTGGATTTAAATCTAGATAGAGCTCTGTCACAGCGCTCTGCGAGTGACTTTGAAACGAAGGAAAGAAGTAAATGAAAAATTCATCACTATTTCGTTAAAACAAAATTTGTAGTATTGCTGCGGTCGGGCTAATTAGATTAGGCTCTGGGCCAATTAAAATGATTCTTGGCCAATTAAAATTCGATCGTTGTTGAAATAATTGCCGACTTACCTTCGTTGGGCCGAAGTATTAATTGATGCACTAAAATCTCATTCAGATTTCATGCGACTGTAGTAGCATCAGCAGCATAAAGCGGTACGGTTTAATTACCCCTAAGATATAAGGTACTGGGATGCCAGATGACCTTTTAATTTTGAATAATTGATCTAAAGTAACCTGAACTATAAAGGCATCAAAATTCACTCAGGTTATGAGATGTTAATAATTTCTAACTACTGTAGTATCTACCTACTGAATAATAAAGTTGATCTTTTAATGAAAAGTATATTTATGAATTCTGTTTACAAAATAACTTATTGAAATTCTATGGTTATGAAATTACTAATTAATTGATCATGAAGTTAATTGCAAAATATCTCATTTAACAGTTTAACTGATAGAGAAAATAGATCTATTTTGTCCTTCACATAATAAATGACAAACTCTTTCAAGTATTACTTGAATAATAATGGTAATGATTGTATATCAGGTATTTCATAGTTATTATTAATATAAGTTTTAATTAATAAAACATCAATCTTACGACGAGATAAGGCAATAGAACGACACAAAAATCCTAACAGATTTCTCTGATATCACTCTGAGCAATAAAAGGTTATGTCACACTTTGCTTACTGATACGACATTTTGCCATCCTTGGAATGTCGTGCCGAGACTGGAGAGCGGGGTCCTGGACGAAATCTCAGGATAAGAGACCGTGGTCTCCCTCTGGGGTGGCAGAAAGACTGGTGGACGGTGTCGTGTCCCGTGGGAACACGTGCCTAACTCTGGTAGCGTGGTCGTCCTTCGAGGTTAGATGAAACTCGAAAATATGAGGCTCCGAATGATGAGATCCAGTATTCAGGGGCAGGTAGCAGCAAAACCTTCAGATAATGTAGGAGATTCCTTCCATAAAAGCAGATATTCGGACGTAGAAAGTATGAAAACCAATATGGCGTCTGTGAAGACAGGTGGGGTTCAACTCCGTAGATAGGTTTTCCGACGAAATAAGATAGTGCCCCGATTGATAGGGTAGGTAGAAAAGAACTATAACAATATATAAACTCTATTAGAGAAAGTTTCAGATAGTTTGAACAATTTACTTACCCGATATAATAATCGGTCCTTAGATAAAGAGAAAAGGTAGGGGTGCGACTGGTCGCTTCAAGCACCAAGAATGGAAGATGGCCGAGCCTGTTCCAGACTCGCGAAAAGGACCAATCCTTTTGCGCAACTCAAAAGGGTGTTAGTTCATCTTCCGAAACTACATCACAGCGACATCTGTGTTTCTAGTTAATCGAAAAGGAAGATTGTAGGAGAAAGAAGTTACAGATTGTACTACAAGGTAGGGATCTTGAACTTGCCTAGTTTAGTTAGTTTTACCACTCGGCAACAGGTGGCGATGTTAGTTCAAAATTCATATTTTCGGAACCTTAATAGCAAGGATTTAGACAATGATATCTTATTTAATAATATTAAATGGAGCTAATTAAAGAATAAAACCTTTAACGACGTTACACACCTCTCTTTACCGGGGTAAGGAAAGGATTAAAGATAAACCAACTGGAAAAAGCACAGGCGTATTTCAAGTTGTTACTATACCCGAAGAAGGGTATGTTTGCGGGACAACTAGGTGACGATAAGTTTAGAGAATATGATTCAGAAATCACGTTCATAAATAACATGAACCTTTCGAGGAAATAAGATAACAACTCTGAACGAACAAATTGTCAACGACATCGTTGATCTGTTTCATTGAATGAATAAAATTTCTCTTGTATATGCTTACTAAGGTAACATGCAACTTTCAAAAGGGAATAGCGTTAGGTTTACTAAAATTACATGCAACTTAAATATTAAGCACTAGGTAATAATTATTCATAAGGTATAAAAATAAAATATTCATGCTTCATTGCAAAGGCAATAAAATAAAAGATATGCTAGTAACGGTAGTAATAAGATAATTAAGATAACTTTCTTAAATGGTAATTGTTCTCGCCGAACAATGTCGATAAACAAAGGAATAATTTCTAGATAACTAGATATGAAGATACGATAAGATATGGTTAGATAATATAAGATAAGATAGATACGATAAGATAAGATAATATTAGATCTCCTGAGGTGGGCACGGTTTCCTCCTTTTGTCGTTAGGTAATGTTTCCTTGACCAATGACAACCCTGCATTCTGATTTGGAGCATGCACCGCCACTGAAACAGTGGGGGCGCGGAAAAATCTAGAATGAGACTGTCACGGTTAAGTAGCAGGTTTAACAAAAGAAAAGTGTAACACGATCCTCAAGGGGTTGATGCTGTCCAATCTTGGGCATCAAAACATCTATATACAGGGAAAGATAAATTTTTGGAGTCCACAAGGGTAATCCATGAGTAAGATTTTTCATCTTTGAACCAGTCAAATTTGACTATGTCGTCGTCTATGCGACTCCATAATAAATAATTGAGAGAAAGGAAGTTTGCAGATAATCACTGCGTAGCTTATCAAATAGCGTAATTGTAACAATCATATCGATAAATCGTCCAATAATCGCATAGATAAACATTTGATAATCGCACAGAGAAAACATCAATAATCGCCTGGATTATTAGATAAACATTAAGGTAACGGTAAGATAATTTATCTCACTCGGTAAGATAAGAAAAATGTAACAACCATTTTCATCGCTAAGGTAGGGGACATTCGATATCCGTGTTCAAATTCTTTTATGTTAACACCGAATATCTCAAGTCATCTTTGCAAATTCAACACTAGAATTCACATAGATTTTTATTTTCCATTTTGGAAAATATTCGCAGAGAAGATAAGTATTAGCTACCATTCTATTATGGTACTAACAGGTACAGACAAGGTAAGATAGGATAATTCCTTTTCTTTGAAAAGAAATTAAAGATAAGAAAGGCACGAAGCTTTGACTAAAGCTTACGCCTGTCATTGTTATCAAGAAGAAAATTTGCTAATTCAATTTTCGTTTTCTTGAAAGATAGGTAAGACAAGGTAGAGATATTCTGTTGTCTTCCGTTGAGACAACAGAGGGATTTTTCACTTTAGCCATGCAGGGCGGAAAATCTTAAAGCACCCAATCTTGGAAAGATGGTAGATAAGATAAAAGAGATCTGCTGTCGTCTGATTTGACAAGCAGAGCAGTTTTCACTTTAGCACATAGCAGGGCGGAAACTGTCGGGAAAGCACCCGTCTAAAACTAGACGGTAGATAAGATAAAGGTAAAAGATAAGATAAGGTAGATACAACGGCAAGATAGCATTTTCTTTAGTTCATTGAACATAAGAAAATTTAAAAGATAACATTAGACCTGTAAACGTGGTCAGACAAGATAGGCGAATAGTTACTTTTCAAGGTAATGATTTCAGATAACCAGAAAGATATGGCTTCCCAAAATTTGAGCGATAAAATAAAATGAGAGCCTGAGGATAGCAGATACCGATCCCAAAATTAGCAACATTCACACTTAGCGCTACTTTCACACTACTAGTTTCGAGATCCTTGAGAAACGCTTTGAAAGATACGGTATTCATTCTGCATACATTCTTCATTCATTCTAAGATACAACTAGAAACGGAGCTTTCTCAATTCTCATATTGCTAGACCTCATTTTCTAAACGGATTTTTGTCAATTACAAAAAGAGAGATAAAGATAGGTAGGGGAAACAAAGTTAAAGAGAAGATATTACAAGGAACTATTCGTCACTTTTCGGCGGGTCTTCGCCTCGATAAGCCTTCAAATCTTTAGAATGCCAGCGACCTAGGGGATTGCCTTCTTGGTCTTGTAATTCGTACACTAATTTAGACACTACTTTAGATATCCGGCATAGTACGAATTTTGGGGCCAATTTAGCAGCAAAATTCTTTGCGGCATTCGAAAGTGGGTAGGTATGTTTCCAGACGAGGTCACCCTCGGTGAAAACATCGGGGCGCTTGCGTAAGTCGTAATGTTTCTTACTTACTTCGTAAGCTTTCTTGAGTCTATCACGTATATCGCTGAAGATAGGAGGTAATTTAGATATGTCTTGTTCTCGATGAACATAAGACAGATCATCAGGTAATTCTAGATAATTATCTGAGACTGGACCGTAAAAGGTTCCGTCTACAGGGACATTTCTAGCG
The DNA here is from genome assembly GCA_910589415.1 of Malachius bipustulatus. Taxonomy (NCBI): domain Eukaryota; kingdom Metazoa; phylum Arthropoda; class Insecta; order Coleoptera; family Melyridae; genus Malachius; species Malachius bipustulatus. The sequence continues at coordinate 84,808,517 of OU342630.1, read as the reverse complement.
AAAAGTAGGAAAGCTGGAGCGTGTTTAGTAACTTCGCTCACCGATAAGTTAATTGCTTGTGCAATTTTATAAACATTTTTATCCCAATCTTTATGATTATCACGGATGTAAGATGAGATGGCTGTAAGGATGGTACGATTCGTTCTCTCGGTCGGATTCACCTGAGATAAATGCCTGGCGCTATACCACAAGTTAACTTCGTAGTTTTTCAGCAAATTAGTAAATAGACTGCTTTTAAAGATTTGAGCGTTGTCACAAAGCAGAATTTGAGGCACACCGAAAATTAAGAACACTTGGTTCTCAAGAAATTTGGTAACGGCAGCTGCTGTAGCATTAGGCATTGGTTTAACCAAAACGAATTTCGAAAACCAATCAGTGACGACTAAAAGTTGGGTGTTTCTAGCCTTGGATCGAGGGAAAGGTCCCATGAAGTCAATAGAGAGAAATTGGAAGGGAAAATTGATTTTCTTATAATTACCCATGAGTCCTACGCGAGCAGTGTTTGGGGCTTTGTGTGCTCCACAAACCTGGCAGTTTCTCACGTACTTTTTGACTGAGACAACCATTTTGGGCCAATAATAAACTTCAGAAATTCTCGCCAAAGTTTTGCTTACTCCAAAATGTGCAGAAGTTGGAGGGTCATGGAATTGAGCAATTATTTCCTCCCGGTTAGGAGTAGGGACAACAATTTTCCAATCAGATAGGTTAGACACGACTTCCACTCGAGGCTTAACATGTTTATAAAGAATATTGTCTTTGATGGTAAAGTCAGGGTATTTCTCAGGAAACTCGGTAACTTTGGAGACCATGTCTTTATACCAATCATCAGGTACAAAGTTTTGAAGAGAGATAGAAGAAATAGAACGGGAAAGATAGTCTGCAGGGACATTGCAAGTGCCTTTTCGATGTTTAATGTCGAAATCAAACTGGCTGAGGCGTAAACACCATCTAGCTACGCGACCCATAGGATCTTTTAACGTGCGAAGCCAGAGAAGAGAGGCATGATCGGTGTAAACTGTAAAATTTGCACCTTCGACATAAGGGCGAAAATATTCTATACCAAAGAGGACACCTAAACATTCTCTTTCGGTAACGGTGTATTTCTTCTCGGCTTTCGAGAGCATTCGACTAGCAAAAGCAATGGGGTGTTCAAAATCTCCCTCAAGTTGAAAAAGCACCGCACCTAACCCGAAATCACTTGCATCCGTCTGTATGCAAAAGGGCTTCGAGAAATCTGGGCTAGCTAGAACGGGAGCTGTAGTTAGTCGTTCTTTGAGAAGTTTGAAAGCTTGATCAGCTTCTGAGTTCCAAGTTATCGACTGTCCCTTTTTTCGGTTATGCAGCAGAGCTGAGATAGGAGCACTGATTGTAGAAAAATCCTTTATGAAACGCCTATAATATTGTAAGATACCTAGGACGTGTCTTACTCCAGTGGTGTTATGAGGAACAGGGGACTCAATAATCGATTTAACTTTCTCTTCACTAACTCGCAATCCGTTTCTATCGATAATAAAACCCAAAAAGGAGAGAGAATCTCGACAGAAGTGACATTTGTCGAAGTTGACAGTAAGATTAGCGTCTTTTAAACGCTCGTATACTTCCCTTAAAATTTCTAGATGTTTCTCGAAACTATTCGTGGCGATGATTATATCGTCAAGATAAACAAAAACAAATGGCTCCAAAGCTGGACCTAAAATTGTGTCCATAAGTCGTTGCTGGGTTTGAGCACTGTTTCTCAGTCCGAAAGGCATTCGTCGGAATTGGAATAAACCTCTCCCGGGGACTACAAAAGCGGTCTTTGGGCGGGATTCTTCGTCCAAAGGAACTTGAAAGAAAGCCTGCTTTAAATCGATGGAGGTAAGATAATTAGCGTCTTTGAGCTTGCTCAAGATAGTATCAATTCTAGGCAGGGGATATGAGTCATGTGTGGTGATCTCGTTTAGTTTCCGACCATCGAAACACATACGGTATGTTTTGTCTTTCTTGCGGACCAAAAGAACAGGGGACACCCAAGGAGAATTACTTTTTTCGACAATTTCCAACTTAAGTAATTTATCTACCTCTTCATTTAGATATTGTTGAAGGGTTGGAGATAATGGATATTGTCTCTGTCTAAAAGGCTTAGCGTCTTTTGTTTCTATGGAATGGCATAGCACATTGGTTTCAGGGAGTATATCAACACGGGCCAAACTTTTGAATTTGTCTATCGTCGATTCAAGTCTAGACAGGTCAGTAGGAGGTAAACAAGAGATATCCTGAATCTTATTGATAGCGCAAACCTTAAGTTCATTAGGTAAGACAGAAGAAAATGAAGACGAAGGATCACCGGGATGAACTTCGAAAGATTCATTTACGAAATTAATCATCATGTTGAAAATACGAGCTACGTCTATTCCCAAGATAATTTGTGGTGAAATGGAAGATACTACATGGAATTGGACTTTCTTTGTGACGTCATCTATGGTCAGGTCAAGTTCAATTATGTCGATAACAGATAGAGGGGAACCATCGGCATTTTTTAGAGAACACAATAAATCTGAATTTTTGGAAGGGATGGGTAGTTCGCCCAAAACTTCCTGCATGGTTTCCAAATCACAAACAGAGATATTGGCGCCGGTGTCAAAGAGGGCTGTATAAGGTACGTCACACATTTTGACAGCTATAAATGGTCTATTGTCAACAGGGTTAGATAATAAGATTGGAGCTATAACAGGTATTAAAGAGTCAGCACTTGGTTTAGGTATGTCCTTTTTAGGAGGTATTCGAAAAGATTCGAAAAAGTTTGCAACTTTTTGCAACCATGATTTCCACTGTTCCTTTTGGATAGTGAAATCAACAAGATAACTGGAAGATACTAGTGCTGGTCTTTTGGAGAGGGAGGAGACTGATCGTCCTTTGACTTCAAGCTCTTTTCTACAAGGGCTTGCTTTGGGCGGCTTGTCTCTTGTTGTCGCACTGCACCCTGTTGTGCAACTTCGTCGTTTTTTGAACGAGAAGTGACTTTGAGAGAGTTCAGGAAATCTGCCGAACATGAGGGGCATTTAGACTTATAGACATTTTTATGACCACAGCCATAACAAAAAACTTTTCTAGGGAGATTACACCTTACATAGGTATGACCTTTGTTGGAACAATTCCAACAGGTGACTGCAGAAAGGTTAGTAACAGGGATCTTGGTGTTACTAGGTGTAGGTGCACCTTTAGTTGGTGTGCCTCTGGCTTTACGAGAAGAGAAAGAAGCTGGTTCTCCAGAACATGCTAGGTCTGAATTTAAGAGACTTTGAACCTTCTTAGAGGGAGGGGGGCGATATTGTTGGATAATAGTCCTATTATCTTCTAACTTCTTTCCAATGGAAATTATGTCCTGAATGTTGTTTACCTCAACAAGGGCAAGATGGTTTTGGAAGTAGGGATGAAGATTTTTCTTGATTATTTTAAATTGCTCCACTTCTGATGGAGGAGTAGACAATCTCTTAAATAAGCCTTGCATCGAGGCAACATAGATAGCAACTAACTCAAATTCACCATGAGTTCTTTGTTTGATTTCCTCTAATAGGTCATCATCGTAAGAGAGGGGGAGAAAAGTAATTTTCAATTTATTCTTGAGATCTTCCCAAGAAATAATTGAGCTTGCAACACTGCGAAACCAAATCAGGGCCTTGTCTTCAAAAAGATCCATCGCCGAATCAAAAAGATCGCGGTCTGAGACATTTCTCGACCTTTGAAGTTCTTTGACCTTTTCTAGAAATTGGATCAAATTATCCTTAGAAGAACCAGAAAATTTAATATTCCATTTATAAACTGGAACACTAGGTCTAGAATGAGTGGAGACAGTAGAGCTTGATGCACTCTGGGAACTGGATGAGTTATCAGTTTGGTCTAGGGACTGGTCGTTTTTCAGAAGCCATTGACCTTCTAATTCTAAAGCCTCAGAAAATAAATCATCAGCTAAAGCTTTTGCTTCAGGATCTTGATCAAGTTTGAATCTATTGATTCTAGAGATCACATGATTCAGACGACATTGAATTCTTTGACAGATAGGGTCATTAAGAGACAAGGGAGCGTCCTGTATTTTGATTTTCAAATCTGCAAGAGTCTTTTTCACCTCTGCAGAATCTTTGTCAAAGGGGTAGACAGATTCGGAAATAGAAAGAGAATTTTCTTCCCTATTTAACAGGGCACGAAATTGAATTCGTCTTTTCTCCTGAGTATTAAATGGGACTTGTTTTCTAATCGCTATTTCGTAAGCGAGTTCTTCACTTAATAAAGCTAGAACGGGATTCATGATTGAAATCTACTAGAGTCGGTAAGGTAGGGATCGTAAAAGCTATGTGACGCTATGGTGTATCTTTACACGTAAAGAATTCGTTTTCTACGTTTGACGTAAAGAATGCTAGGGATACGTCGCAACACTGCTCGTAGCTTTTGCGCTTGTCAGTACTATTACCAACAGCTGACTGGAGAGTCAAAGATTAATGGAAACCTAACCTAACTTAATGAGAAAATGGTAAGGTAATTTTCAGGGAAAGATTTTTGGATACAGTTTTTAAAGACAGCTTAACTACAGAGCTCTCATATCGAGTATCCTCTCCGTACGGAATTAAGCTTCTCTAAAACTTGCTCGAGACATCGCGACGGTATAATCGACCACTCCGTAAAGCTCCCTGACGGGTTACCCTTTAGCGGCAGTGTAGCGGTAAGAAAAAGTAGGTATTTTCGCGGCACGGCACTTTGCACAAAGATAATTAGGTAGGTACACATATATTAGGGAACAATAATGCTTAAAACTAAGTCATGCAAAAGCTTTCAATAAAAAATTCATGCAGTAAGCAACAAGAGAAATTTATATAAATATCAAGTGATATCGCAGACAAATCGTAAAGTTCAAATAATTATGAGATTTATTTCATGAAAATCCTAGATACATAAAAGCCAAAAAAGATAAAGATAAATTTGGTTTCTAATCCAAAGAAGTAATCGTTCCACACCGGGGAGTGCCAATTGCTGCGGTCGGGCTAATTAGATTAGGCTCTGGGCCAATTAAAATGATTCTTGGCCAATTAAAATTCGATCGTTGTTGAAATAATTGCCGACTTACCTTCGTTGGGCCGAAGTATTAATTGATGCACTAAAATCTCATTCAGATTTCATGCGACTGTAGTAGCATCAGCAGCATAAAGCGGTACGGTTTAATTACCCCTAAGATATAAGGTACTGGGATGCCAGATGACCTTTTAATTTTGAATAATTGATCTAAAGTAACCTGAACTATAAAGGCATCAAAATTCACTCAGGTTATGAGATGTTAATAATTTCTAACTACTGTAGTATCTACCTACTGAATAATAAAGTTGATCTTTTAATGAAAAGTATATTTATGAATTCTGTTTACAAAATAACTTATTGAAATTCTATGGTTATGAAATTACTAATTAATTGATCATGAAGTTAATTGCAAAATATCTCATTTAACAGTTTAACTGATAGAGAAAATAGATCTATTTTGTCCTTCACATAATAAATGACAAACTCTTTCAAGTATTACTTGAATAATAATGGTAATGATTGTATATCAGGTATTTCATAGTTATTATTAATATAAGTTTTAATTAATAAAACATCAATCTTACGACGAGATAAGGCAATAGAACGACACAAAACTCCTAACAGATTTCTCTGATATCACTCTGAGCAATAAAAGGTTATGTCACACTTTGCTTACTGATACGACATTTTGCCATCCTTGGAATGTCGTGCCGAGACTGGAGAGCGGGGTCCTGGACGAAATCTCAGGATAAGAGACCGTGGTCTCCCTCTGGGGTGGCAGAAAGACTGGTGGACGGTGTCGTGTCCCGTGGGAACACGTGCCTAACTCTGGTAGCGTGGTCGTCCTTCGAGGTTAGATGAAACTCGAAAATATGAGGCTCCGAATGATGAGATCCAGTATTCAGGGGCAGGTAGCAGCAAAACCTTCAGATAATGTAGGAGATTCCTTCCATAAAAGCAGATATTCGGACGTAGAAAGTATGAAAACCAATATGGCGTCTGTGAAGACAGGTGGGGTTCAACTCCGTAGATAGGTTTTCCGACGAAATAAGATAGTGCCCCGATTGATAGGGTAGGTAGAAAAGAACTATAACAATATATAAACTCTATTAGAGAAAGTTTCAGATAGTTTGAACAATTTACTTACCCGATATAATAATCGGTCCTTAGATAAAGAGAAAAGGTAGGGGTGCGACTGGTCGCTTCAAGCACCAAGAATGGAAGATGGCCGAGCCTGTTCCAGACTCGCGAAAAGGACCAATCCTTTTGCGCAACTCAAAAGGGTGTTAGTTCATCTTCCGAAACTACATCACAGCGACATCTGTGTTTCTAGTTAATCGAAAAGGAAGATTGTAGGAGAAAGAAGTTACAGATTGTACTACAAGGTAGGGATCTTGAACTTGCCTAGTTTAGTTAGTTTTACCACTCGGCAACAGGTGGCGATGTTAGTTCAAAATTCATATTTTCGGAACCTTAATAGCAAGGATTTAGACAATGATATCTTATTTAATAATATTAAATGGAGCTAATTAAAGAATAAAACCTTTAACGACGTTACAGTATATTATACAGGATGTCCCGTACCCGTAAGTAATGGTCCGTGGTGAAATGGGAGATTCTTGGTTTAAAAATATCACGATCTGACACTACTTGCTCTAACAAAATCTTGATAATAAAAAAGATACAGGGTGGCAAAGTTGAGACTTAAAAATTTGCTTTTTAAAATATCTTGGAAAATTGTAAAGGTACGAACGTGAAAATCTGGGGATAGATGTTTTACGGTATAAGAAATCATAATTTGATATCCGTGTCGATGTATTTTATAGAGGGCGCCACTTAGGTTATGTTGACGACGTTAATGAACACATAGCTTTTTTATCCTTCAGGATATCGCGCATTTTATTGTGAAATATTAAAACTACATCATTGTTGAGAAAAAAAGGTATACCGATTGTCAGTCTCAAAAGTTAGTGGTTTTGAGATATAACCGGAAACCCCAAAAATGGGACGTTACTCATTTCCCCTCCCACGGCTAACCACCTAGACGTCAGGACTTTTAGTATGTTAACACCCTAAGCACCCTGAACAAGTTTCTAAAGAAATCGCTTAGGTATCTGATCACGTATGCTACACCTCCTTCTTTGACTGGACTAATTGGTATTTTTTCGAAATAACATAAATTTAATATTTCCATTCTACGACTCGCAGTAAGGAATTTTTCGGAACTGGAGCTGAATTTTTAGTGAAGCTGTGGAATTAAACATTTGAATGTAGACTTTTTTGTGGTAGCGTTCTTTGGTGTTTAATTTTTTAAAAATTAAACTTTTATTAAAAATTTTATTCTTTGTATTTATTTGTTTTTTTTCTGTATTATTTTTTACTTTTGTAGCCATTAACTTTAAAGCGAAATATCTCGGAAAGGACAAATCTTATCAATAATAAATAGTTGAATCTTTTTATTTTATTATCGTTGTATTATTCGTATAGAATCAGAATTTATTATCCAATTTTAACAATTCTAGCCCTTGAAAACTTAAGGTATAACTGGCGCCCCCTCCCTCAAAACTACCACTGAAAAAATGAATTTATCAATCTTACTGTAGTGTAGTAAGGCTTGATTAAATAAGCAAATAAAAAAAAATAAAAAAGTAATTATCTATTTCGTTTTATAAATAAGTATAGGTACCTATATGTAATTTGTTATCTTTATAAACCCAGTTGAATACTTTTGTACATATAAATACGGGACATTCTGTATCATAGGATCTACACCTACAGGAAGAATATACATAGGTATATGTATTATGTGAAAAGAGTAATAGAATAAATGGCTGAGTATAATTGGGAGTATTATGCCAACTCGACTTTTAGTGTACAAAATTAAATTAAATAACGACACATTCATGCATTGAGGTCGCAAGTATTTTTGATTAGCATAAATTTTATGTTATTTCTTGAGGTTAGATATATGTGCATACTTAGTGAAGCCATATGCATAGTCGTGCGATACGAATTAAAAGTTATCAGCTATCATTAAACTTGATTGCAGGGATGGAGCGTTAAACTTAATCAATTAAGCAACCGAAATAACAACTAAACTTTTATTGCAATTACGAAAACAGATTCTGACGATTTACTGGATATAAGATGATTATAATAAATCTCATTAACTGCCTATTAGATTTTTATCGTAGCTAATAATAATGTTATTGTGACGTGCATATTGAAAAAATGAATGGGACCTATTTTTATTATTAGTATTATCTCATAATTTATACTATTAACTACCTACTATTAACTACCGTTTTAACTATTACTAAGTACCTATAAAATAAAATTTAAGAAACCATAATTATTATTAATAACAATGAATATTATAATTTAGTGATGTATAAAGATACGAAACTATACCGAGTAATAACTGCAAATTAAGTTTTGATTCTTGGCATTATTTCTAAAGGACGGGGTAATTTTTTGGAGAGGTATACCAGAGCGGATTTCCAAATTTAGAAACAAGTCAGTGGCGAACATTTTTCTTGGCCAAAAATATTGGCGAGGGTGCCTCCTGGACGCCTATGGAATTTATAATTTTAAAACAATGCAATAAAAGGTCACTGAGTATATAATTATTTCCTTTATAATCACACAAATATCCTGTCGACGGGTTTCGGGCATAAACACATCCTCAGGACAATTGTCAGTTTACAAGATTCGCAGTCCAAAGGTAAAAAAGTATGCATTCACATTATGTTTAAACTAGAATGAAACCTTGGCTAGTTGAAACGCATCACCGTTTTAACTTGTTTTATAATTTTACTTGTGATAATAATATTTTATATTCAATAACGCCACCCTTTCACTCTGATTGTTTGTGTTGTTTTTTGAGTTTCTGAACTTTTGGAGTAGTCGATGATTTATCTTTGAGCCACGCGTCCGGTCTCCTCTCCTTTTACATTCTCGCCAAGGTTTCATTCTAATTTCAACATAATGTGAATGCAAACTTTTTTTCCTTTGGACTGCGAATCTTGTAAACTGACAATTGTCCTGAGGATGGGTTAACACCCGAAACCGGGTATCAGACATTTCTGTAATTCTGAAGGAAAATATTATAACGAAGGAACGAGGAACATTTATTAGAAATATTTTAGATTCATATTTGTCACCTTCGCGACATTTTTCATGACATAACAGGAATGACATATTGCCAGACCAGGGTGACTAACATTCTACTAAATACCAGAATGGTTCCGCGTTCTGCGCATGTTCGAGATCGCGTGGAGTCATGCGCGAAACTACCAGAGATTTCTAGATTCCACGGCCTTCGGATATTTAAGCAGCTGTCAGCACACTAGCAGTTTAGTTGTAGTTTAGAAGTTGCAATTGGAAGTGGAAGACTGAAGGAAGATATAGAACAGAGTGAAGTGATTGTGACAAGTGAAGTGAAAGAGCCTAGTCGTTGTATTCGTATTAGTGGAGATTATTGTTATGGGCTATAATAGTTGTGCTAAAGAACAAAGAATTTTGTAAGACTTTTAATTTGGTATTAATAAAGTGTAAGGCAGTAACATCTCGTAATATACTCATTGAACTTTTATTGTATTGTTTCATTGTACGTTGAGTATACCATGGCCAATTTTGCTGTTAATAGGTAGTGTAACGATCTCAGCAGCCTATGATTTCTCCATAGGAATAAAGTAATCCGGTATCACTACGTTTAAAAACGTTTAAAAAATGTAAGGTGTTGGATGAGATAAGAGACACGCATAGTAAAAGACTGGAAGCTTACCGTCAGTTTGAGATGTCGTGTCGGAAATTTATGTTGGACTGCAAGATTCAGATTATATTCGCCAGGATTTTACACAAGTATACTTCATTTACCTTTAAAAAAACTCAAGCTAATTTCATAAAACATAAACACATGCATTAAGTGAAAAAATTGAAAATTGTTTAGGAATATCGTATTTTTGTGTCCTATTTAGGATCAAGAATGCCGCATTGAACTACTGGAGAATGTTCAAATTACTGTCACGATGACTATGGTTATAGTTTAAATTAGATTAGAAAATTATTGGGATTTGGGTTCTAATTGAAATTTCCACTACAGGTTCTCTTGCAGAACAAATTTTAAATCTTTCGCAACGTATATGTGAGGTGAGAAATGAAGGCTTGGACGTTATGGAGTAATTTACCCCATTACTGTTTTAGAACTTTTTAGAATCGGTTAACTAATCCTGTAACGTCAAGATTACAGTGGTCGCCATTACCACGCATTTCTAAACATAGCCAGGTAATCTCGGCTCATAAAAGAAGCATGTTTCAAAATTCATATCCATCTATAATTATTATAAAACTTTCGAGACACTTGCTGGATACAATGTGGGCGAAGCATCTAGACAAGTTAATTTACATTTTGCTGAAAAAGGGCAACTGTCAACTGCACCAACTGACAAAAAGTTCAAAAACAACTTTATAGTTGGTACTTTACCCGTATTATAGGTTTTGAACTACTCAACCTTGCTCGTGTTTTCCATTCTCCAGGAGACATTCCAAGATAAGTATAGGTATCAAATGTTTCAATACCTCTCTATTTCGCCCTTAAATTAATAATTTTTGCGTATTTCCTAATCCTTTGTTTGTAGATAAACTCACCATCTGACAAAGAAATGAATTTGTTTATCCTACTTTTTCACAACCTTTTCACACTCGTGAGAAATATGCTACTTTGTGCTCTTATTTCACAATATGCTATAAAACCACACATGCAACTCGTATCGAGATACACATGTGTTTACTGTTCAGGTAACAAATCTATCTATCTACGAGTAACGTAGCACTGTCATATCGTGTCCCAGTTAGGGTAGGCTTACGCTATCTTGATCGCTTATCTGTTTAATCTTGCATGTCATGGGTGTAATGACCCCTTAATTGTAAAAAAAACACCCAGTGCACGATGTTTGGTGATCAGCAGAGAAGAAGTGGAGAGGAAGGTGGAAGCCCAAAGGTGGTCGTAACAGAAGAGGCTTGAAAATTGATCGAAAGAGAACAGGGGAACTTGAATTAAATAGAGATGGTGCAGAGCAAAAATGGTTATGCACGAAAAAAGCATGCATGACAAAGTCAGATATTTAGGTTTTACACTCACCAAAGACGATGAACTAGACACGATCTCTATCTCCATTGAATCTTCATGATAGTACACAGAATACATACAAGATGGCTGGCTGAATTAGAAAAAAACATCTGAGAAGAAAAACAGAATGATCTACAAAACTGTGGTTGAAAAGTGAAAAATTATGAATGACGTGAAAAATTAGCCAACAAAGAGAGTATAAGAGAAGAGGAAAAACGTTGCAAAAATGGGATTGTCAAGGTGAATCTGTGGGATAACGAGAAAAGATTGAATAAAAAAAGATGGACTACCAAAAGGTGTATCTACCTCAGCACGAAAATTATGTGCAGTAACTGACATTGCCAAAAAATTAACTTCCACAAAGCAGCAGGTAGAAACTTGAAGTTTCCAGGAAAATTTAATGCTTGACGGTTGGTACTGCACACAATTTCCATACTGAGGTGTAAAAAATACATAAAAGATACAAGAAAAATTATTACCGTGGAATTATGGCCTCATAATCACACTGCTGTGAATTGAAGTTACTTTCAGGATAACAAATTCGCAAAGATCAATACAAAAAATTGTTTTGACTCCTGCCATTGGTATAAGTAAAACGGAGCTCTCGACGGAGCTAGAAAGTTTTGGAGCTGATACGCTAAATTTCAAATTGATGCTTTCATCCCCTTCACAGAACAAAGATGGATAAAGGAGTGATCCTATGAAGGGTTACGTTTTTTCCTTTAATGTCCAGAATCTTAAAAGAGGAAATGGGTTGTTTCGCAGAACATAACCACGATAAAGAACATTAAATAATAATGATCCTCATAATAAACATTCCTCGGAGTCCTGCGAAGTGCCTGCTTGTTTGTTTTCCACATACGAGTTGATTATAAAGCATAATGCGCATCCCAGAGCATCATTCTGCTTGGCAGGGGTATGGAACATCGATTAGAGTATGACGTTATAATATATCAAATTTAACCGGAGTGTTAAGAATAGTTGACATACCACTCATACTCGCGCGAGATTCCGCTATCAGACGATGAAAATGAAGATAAATGAGTGCCTATATGTTATGTAACTTATTACATTAAGAATCTGTCGAATAAATGGAATAAATACACTCTGAACCTGTTTACTAGGGATAACAATTCTAATGGTAACTAATGACTTCTGATTTACTTTTGTTTATTCGTTGCAATCTCTTATATACTGAAAGGATAAATATTACGTAACTGTATTTTTATTGCTTTGTGCTGAATAAAATGGCAAAACAAATATTTCCTCTATTGAAAAAAATCACTCATAGACAATAATTATTACAGGCCACAAATTCAAAATTGTTACGTCGTGTTTTACATAGTGATCATAGCCATACCGGAGACCCACAAAGACGCATTAGTTTCTGGCTGTTAAATATGTAGTCATTATATGGCAAGGATTTTACAGGAGATATTATGGGCCGACTGGGTAACTTTAACCGGAGCTGGAATAGGTTTTTACCACAACCAGCATGCGTGGACGCAAGAAAATCCACACGCAGTTCGCTCAGCAATCTAATAACAAGAATTTTGTGTGAATGTTTGGTTGGGCATCATAGACGCGGCTACGTTTGTAGTCCAGTCCGTATGTCTTACCAAGAAGACTAAATAAGAATCACTTCACAATTTTCTGAAAAATCATCTATTTGAAATATTGTTGGAATACGTAGCAGATGGTGCACCAGCTCACTCCACACCGTGTTCCACACACTTGGTTCGCGAATGTATGGATGCGGATTATCCTGAGCAATAGAAATAGGACGCTTTGATAACATTAGCGCACAGATAGGGGAAGGTACATACAATAGCTTGGCCACCAAGATCTCCAGATTTTACACCTTTAGACTTGCATGTGTGGGGTTATTTAAAAGAAAAGGGGTATGTTATATCCATTACAACGAGGGATCATCTTCTTGACAGAATCCAACAAACTTCCTTGTAAGTGAGGGAAAATCGGCTTCATGGCGCGGTTAAATCGTTAATCCGAAGATGTCGCACATGTAAAGACGTTGATGAAACACATTTTGAGCAGCTGCTTTAATTTAAATCATTGTTTCCTCTTCTGTACTAACTGTGATCTAAATATTAAATAAATCAATTTATTGAATTCAAAATATGTAACACAATTTATTCCCAAATCTAAAGAACTGAAGATTTGGAACTTAATTCAAAATCATAGAATACTTAGTTCTTTATACTTATGTAGAAAAGAGTTCTTGCTATCAAAGAAACAAGGAATACCGGTTTTGGTCTAAGTCGAACAAACACAACTACTTAAATAATTAAAATTGTATTTTATTTATTTATTCCAGTTAGCCAATTTTGATATACCTACTTATTCCAAAATAACCTTTATTTTCTTAAAACTTCAAGAGACTTGTACCTATGTCAAAAATCAAAGCTCCGAGGACAAATCTTTTAAGACTTTTAAGTTTTATGGTTACATATTTCCAAATAACTTCTAGAATTCTTCTTAGGTCTAGGAGTATTTTTACAGGGAGTATTATCGCATCAAAGAATGCTATAAAATTATTAAGTTTTTAGTTGAAAAAAAACGGTGTGGTAAGCAGTAAACTTGAATGTACTTTCAAATTATTCTGAACTCGATTCCATAATTGAGGGGGAAAGAAAGGCTGGGTAAAAATCAAAAATTATATTTCTTAGAATTATGAATTTTATTCCATAAGAGAGGTAGGCACGTACACACTGCATATTATGGTTAATTATACTACTTCTACGTCTATAAAGTGATAATGAGGGTTATTTGCAAATATGATTAGGTCGATTCCCAGAAGTGGAGCAACTGAAGGTAGCTTTTGATGTTCGATTCAATAAGGCAGGGATTTCTAACTACCTCTCTGAGGATACAGGATGTTTCATTGGTAAACGGACAAACCACAACTGTGCATAGACGACACCGAGGTGGTTCTAAAAATCCATGGTTAATGGGTCTCACGCCTATATAACATATATACAGGTGTTTAATGGATATCGCCAATTACTTCCGAAGGCCATAACTAACGAACCACTCTGTATAATTTTTTTGAAATTTGGTTAAACAGTTTCCATTTCATTGCACAAACGTTTGACATAATAACCGGAAGAAAAATCCAGGACCGGACTTACAAAAAATTATTAAATGTTAGTGTACTCGTATATCAGAATTTTCGAATCGAAAGGATTTCCCTCTTGTTTTGTTGCGGTCCAGCCCACAGTGACCATCAGTAACGTACCAATCTTCGGGGCTTCTCGCTACACGTCAACGACTATCGTCATTTGAACGGTGACATCTCCGTGGCAACCCTTCTTTTTCGCCGCCGAGATCTACTGGCAAAATCGCCACCACTGTGAGTTTAATTTGTTATGTGTGCTGCATTTCATTTAATTGTTTTGCATGTACATTGGACGGAGCAGAATAGTATTTGGTTTACAAATTATTGTCAATTTAGTTTATTAAGTTATTGTGTGTCTTTAAAAAGAGTTTCAGGTAGGAAGGCCACCTACATGAACTCAAGTGTGTAAATTATTTAATTATTTTCAATATTTGATTTATCTCTGCATTTTCTGTTAGAGTTGTTTACTGGTGGACTCCCATTTTAACTAACGATATATGACCAAGTGTTTCCGCCGCCGAGTACCAATTAAATATCCTCATTAGAGAATACACTCATTAATTGTCACTAAATTTAAAAAAACCCACCCCGCGAGTATAACTTTGATGTAATAAACTGGTGGGGGGAGATTCAAACTATCAATTTTGATTCAGGATAGTCCCCGTTTCAGTACAACAAATAATAATATACCTACTGTTAATCATCATAAAATGCGTTTATAAAGAGAGAGCAGCAAAAAATAGACTGATGCTTGGCCATGACTTTTGAAAATGTCAAATAAAATTCCTAGCATTAAAACTACTCACTCCACTCCTTCGATTATGTGAACTCGAACCACTGGAATGAGTGTGTAAATAAATATAACACTAATCACTGTTTATTTCAATTACATTCTGTTGCTTATTCTAATCATTATTATCAAAAAATTAAATAAAAACTAGAGATTTATAAAGTTTAGTTTCAATAACCTGGAACTAACAGATGACAGACATAAGTATAAAACCATAACCCTTACTTACATTTCAGAAGTTCATGTGAACTAAGCACTGTCAGTCTAATAGTTTGCTGCTCCGTATTTACCAAGTGGAAATATATCGATCCCTAACCTATACAGATTTTTTTTTTCGTTACTTTTCATTTCTTAAGTTCATGAAACTCCGAATTAAATTCAATTTAAAAATATCGTACGATACTGAAAAAAACTGTTTAAGGAGACAAGCACAGAAATCAGGGAAACAACAGGGACAGTTGACACAATCTGCATTGACCTAGGTAAGGGCAAAGTTACAATTGGTGCCAAAACCAAGAACGATGGTAAGAGGCTGAATATGGCTGGTACCAAACCGCCATAAGTTTTAGAACATCATGGTCCACGCAACACATCTACTAGGTTCGGTTCTTTGTCTTAACCATTACCAGTACTCTTAGATTCGACCTGAGCGAAAAAAGCGAGAAAAGTTCTGGCCACTATTTGAAATTCCTCACGCCATCGTCAATTCGAATATATCAATCAATAGCTATGAAGAAAGCACTATGGATCCTGCAATGCTATAAAGGCAAAGCGAGGACATAAATCGGCTCCTAATACTATGACCTGTCAAACGATAAATCCGTAATACTAGCAGCATTATGGAGAATTACCTAGAAAAATAAAGGACCCACAGAACAATGGGTAGGAACTAATAGGTGATCAAGTTTCAAGCCTGTTCATCAACGAAGACAACGAGAGCATGACGCTTCGCCGAAAACCACGACCAAGTTTAGCAAGGAGTCTTCAAATCCACTATCGCTAGATCAAATTGCAACACCAAAGGCCTGCAACATAATCGTATTATAGTTACATCAAGACCCAAGCTGAGGAAACGACAGTCAAGAGATAGCTTAATTAAACCCTGGCCAAGAGCTCTCAGCTTTATTCTTCCGACGGGTCGACTGGGGAGCGAAGTTTTTCCGAGGATTGGGCATTGCATTTTGAGAAAAGTCACCAAGACCTTGAGGAAGGTATAGGATTTTGCTCATCACCCAACTTTTAATTCTGCAAATAAAATAATGATTGCTAGCAAAATGGGGGAGACATATCTTGACCGCTACTAAATACAGAAAAAAAAATTCGTTACTTTTTATGAAATTCCGAATGAAACGAAATAGTTCAAAAATCGCGTACGCCACTGAATAAAATAGTTTGAGGTGGCAAGCACAGGAATCAGGGAAACTACAGGTACATTTGACAAAATCTGCGTTGTCCCAGGTAAACGCCGTAACAAAGTATAACCATCATTCAGTCAAAAACGTTCGGAACGACTGAAAAAGAATTTTTTTATTGTATTAGAAACATTAGAAAAGCGCATGAAAAGATTCTGTTAGCTGTAAGTATATGATAGTTTCAGAGTATAGCAGCGAGATGACATTTAACCCTCTCCAAGAACTTAAGTTGGCTCTCAATACATTCAATACAAGTACTTTTTCCTATACTCACGAAAAATCCATAAATCTGAGATCGAGGCTCGAGTAGCTGGTTCGTAAGAAGTGTTAAAATATTTTCACAGTTAAGAGTTTATTGTTTATTGTTTATTGCAATTCATTCATTCACAACAATATAATTTTAACAAGTACTATTTATTTCCCAGCTAAACAAAGTTTGTGTTTGGGAAATGTCTTAATTTATTCTATACCTATTATTTTGTAGTGACAATTTCTGACTTTATTTTGATGTGAGGAAGAGAGTCGAGCCACTGACAGTTCATCACACATGTCTATAACTGTTGAAATGTGTTATTTAATCGAGTGTAATTGGCGAATATATATCCAAGTATACTTTTTTTGTACTTTATTTTATTTTTTATGATTTTAATTTCAGGCTGCAGTGAGTTGAACAATTTCGGTCCGTAATATATCATAAATCTTTGATATCCAGACCTACGGAGGAAGGGAGCTCTCGGGCAGTCGGCAAATCTTGTATCTATGTTATGCGTATTAGTTTGCGATTCAATGTTTTCTCTTTCATACATCCAAATCAAGCATCTATAACTGTATAACTGTCTAACACTTAATATATTCGTTTCTTCATATAATTGTTGGGTGGAGTGTAGGTGATTTTTATTGAATAGTATTTTTAATAATGTGTTTTGTATGACCTTCAATGTTTTAATATTTTCCTCGTACAGTCCCCCCCAGATTAGAATACCGTACCTCATTATAGACCCCGCCAAAGCCATGTACACCATGCGTCGATTTTTCACTGATAGTATGTCTCTCAGCTGATAAAATATATATATTAGTTTCCTAAGTTTCTTTACGATGAAGTCGATGTGTTCTTTCCACTTCAAGTTTTGATCTACATGTACTCCTAAATACTTGACTGTGTTCGTTCTTTGTATAGTAATACAGCCACATCCAGCTACTCGAGAGCAGGCATCATGGTGGACAGGAATATGATCTTTTTCTGGTTGATCTTGTTTTGTGAGAGAAAACGTAATAAATTTCGTTTTGCTTATATTTAAGCTTAACAAATTATTACTCAGCCAATTTTTAACTTTTATCATTTCATTCTGTACCTTATCATACAGGAGATTCCAGGTGTCACACTGGAATATTATTGCTGTGTCATCAGCATACGAAACGATCTGTCCATTTATATTTTTTGAATCTGTGAACCTGTTTATGTACAGTATGAACAACAACGGACCCAATATTGTTCCCTGCGGTATGCCCGTTTTTATATGCCTCTGTTCACTCTCTATTCCATTCAGTCTGACACACTGTTTCCTGTCCCTCAAATAATCTGTGAATATATCCAACGCTATCCCTCTGATCCCCAAACTCGATAACACCCCAAGCAATTTCTTATGATTAACCGTGTCAAAAGCCTTGGCGAGGTCCAAAAAGATCACTAGGCATTTTTTATTATTATTCATGCTGTCTATGATGTTTTCTATTAAATGAGTGATTGCATGTTCGGTATTTAAATTCTTCCTAAAGCCAAATTGCCTGGAAGATATGACCTTATTAGCTTCCAAAAAATTCATTAACCTATCTTTCAGACACTTCTCAAATATTTTAGCAAAAACATTTATTAGCGAAATTGGTCTATAGTTTGTCACTTTGCTTTTTTCTCCCGCTTTGTATATGGGGCATACCACAGACTCTTTCCATTTTGTGGGAATTTTCCCTGAGGTGATAGTTAGGTTTATTATGTGTCTCAACGGTACTATTATTTGTTTATGAATATGTTTTGTTAATTTGACTGTAATGCCATCAGCTCCCGGTGCAGAATCGTTTTTTAACTGATTTATATACATAATCAATTCATTTTCTGTGACTGGGTTAATAAAGAACGATGTCTCGTTCACCGTATTTATGATGTCGTCTCTCAAGTTCGTTTGATTATTTTTAATTTCATTTGCCATTTTTTCTCCAATGCTTACAAAAAATTGGTTAAATTCATTGGCTTTGTCTTCAGTGTTTGTTATTATGGTACCGTCTTTTCTAATTATGTTGGTGTTGTGTTTACTATTTTGTGTTATTGGTGTATTTGTACTCTCTTTTATTGTTTTCCAAATTTTTCTGTAGTTATTTTTTGCCTGTCCAATTATTTGTTCGTAGTACTTGTCTCTTGTGTTTTTTATGATCGAGTTTAATCTGTTTCTGTATTTTTTGTAATTATAAATGGCCTCAGGTGCACAATTATAATTTAGCTGTCTTTTTAACTTGTCCCTATTTCTTATTGATGTTAATATTCCGTTTGTCATCCATTGTTTAATTTTTTTATTTTTACTATTTATATTTTTTAGGTATGTGTTGTTCTCTACGTTTGTTTGAATTATTCTCAGGAACATATCATAAGCCTCCTCAGATTTGTCTGTTTCTAGCAAGCTAGACCAGTCTTCTTCTGATAGCGCCTCACGTATTTTTTCGTAATTTACAATTTTACAAGTTTTTTGATTATATTCAGTGTTCCTACATTTATTATTTTCAAATACAAAGGATAATACTATTGTATCATGGTCAGTTAATGATGTTTTAAATATAAAGCTGTTTATTTTAATTTGCTTTTTAGTGTTAATTTTCCCAACAAAAATATGATCTATTAAACTTTTGGTGTCCTTTGTGACTCTAGTGGGTTTATTCATATAAGAAAAGAGTCCGTGACCCGCCATCATACATATATAATTGTTCACCTGCGTTTCATTAGGTTTAAGAAGGTCTATATTAATATCCCCCATAAAAACTTCTATGCTTTGTTTTTCCAATTTAAGGTAATATTCATGAATATCTGTGATTAGCACTTCAGCATTTACAGGGTGTGGTCGATACAAGGCCGTCAGTCCCATCTTCTCCCCTTTATATACAAATTTTGCTCTTAAAAGATTTATTTCTGTAAGTTTAATTATGTCGATTGTGGCCTGGATATCGTTTCTCACATACACAATACAGCCGTCATTCTGATTATAGTATGATTCATTATTGTATGATGTAAAATTCGGAATGTAATAATTACTTACCCCTTTTATATTCCAGCATTCTGTTAAAATTATAATTTGGATGTTCTGCGTGTCAAAAAGTTCAAGGTATATTAGTAATTCATTAAAGTTTTTGTTTATACTTCTTATGTTCATGTGTAGAAAATTTAGATCACCTAATATTTTTTTTGTATCTTTGGCTCCTATATCATCAACTACTACGGTATCATGAATCTGACTCTCCTCCTCTTCATCATCACATCTCAACAAATTCTCCGCAATTTTGTTTTTCCCTTCTGTTCTTTGTAAACCTAAAAAAATATAAACCCAAAATTAACCCTTATCGTTCTATATCAACAAAAAGAAAACACTTGTCTCGGATTCCTCGGTTCACTCCCCTGATCTACCACTGAGATAATTCAGTTGATTATAATAGTCAATCAATTTCATATTATAAATACATTATTATAAATACGACACTTCTCGCTCGCTTCGATTGTCTGTACCTATACACCCATTTTATGTTTCATACTTTGTAATCTTCTCCATGTTCTCGATCGGTATCCTAATTTCGCCTAAAGAGTTCTTTTACATTCTTGTTGAACTACTTCAGAGTCTCTAATATAATATAGATCTTACAATTTCCCAATTCCCAGGTAAGTACTCAGAGTTTTGTATAATTCATACACATTAATCCATATTTCCACTTAGATTTTAGTAGTCGGCGGATGTCTAAGTCATAATAGATTTCCTTGCCTATTATGATACGAAACGAGATCTGGTAAAAATATTCAACCATAAATTCACCTCTCAAGAGGAAACCAGACCTATTTCTAGAATTTTCATATGAATATTTGTAATTGTTCAAAAAACAACATTTCTCGGTTTTTCCGGTCATCTCGGTGTGTGGGTTAAGTTTAAAAAATATTTTAGTTAAAATTGTATATTTTAAACCCTTTAGAAATATATGAATTAATTAACCGCAAGTAGGTATGAGGGAGAAAAATTTCAGGAAGAGCTGGCAACTCATGACAAAGAAACAACTCAGAGGAATCATTAATGAACGTGATGAGCAAATCAATATCTTGACACGAACCCCATAAAGTAGCATTTACTGGATCGACGCTGGCAATACTCGTTAGAGATGATTAGAAATGATCGTTAAAAATGATATCATTCATAAATGTTTCGAATCTGAACTTCGAGGTGCCTATCAATGGAATAGGATGACAATAACCGATAAATCACAGGTAGGTAGGTACTTTCAGATTGCTGATGCGACTAATATAGGACAAGAAGTGCTCAATTAGTGACCGAATAAATATCGAAGACTTAAAAAGAATATCAAAGAGAGCATTGAGTAACTAAGAGATCATTGGCAAAGCTTGTATAGGAAATAACCGACACCTATCCAACCCTTGTTATAAAAAGAGCACTCTTCTTATTTTCATTATCAAGCCTACTCTAATCTCTAGTGAACCGAAAATAGAGATAAACTATAGCGTCAAGGGAGAGAGATTAAGGCTCGAGTTTTTACTTTTGAACTTTCTTCTATTCACTGCTTCTATTAAGGTATAAAGCGGGTGCATTTACCACTCATTTGAGCTGATATTCTTAATAGTCAATAATTTTTAAAGGAAATTTTAATTTAAGACCACTTTTGATTTTTTTACATCCCAATCAATGAATAATTCATCCATGTATTATATTTATAAAACCAAATTAGATTCTAATAATGGTATCTACCGATTAAAACTGGGCGTGAAAAAGATAAATTGAATAAAATTTAACAATTTAGAGACAAGTGTTATATATCAAAGCAATCCCCTTCAATAATCTGGTTTAAGGAATTCAACAAATGAGTTTAAGAAGCACATTACATTTAGATCGCGTCAGTTATTTACAAGCGCCCACATCTACCCCGTCCCGAGTTCCGACATTCATGTCTGACTTGCAATAATTAGAAATAATGAATCACGTTACGTGACTGAAAATAGTAGATTGGTGATAAACTTATAGAGTTTGTGTGGTAGAGGATGGTTTGGAAATACCCATACGGATGAACACACAAATCACAAAATGTTGAAGTAATTTGCATGTCATTAGGCTATAGGACTGTTGTCGCACATGGGCGACAACAGTGTCATAGGTGGTAAATTCAAATGGTAAATAAACTCAAATCTCCATCTAGTGACACAATTTTATATTATCTTCACGTCTATGGTACCGGATAAAAATACCAACGTGCCATTATGTGACTTATGTCACTGTTGACGCTCAAGTGCGATATCCGTGCCTATGCGGATTAACAAGCAACTACATTAGGCTTCCTAGAAGAACGATGCATATTCAAAGAATTTCTCTAATAACTTCGCGTTTACATGTTTTAGAAATGTTGTATAGAAACTCGTGAACTTGTAGATAAATTACCGGTATATTGATTCTAGATGACATGCAATCTAGTGACTGTAGAGGCATTAAGGAAAGTGATCTACCTGTTACCAAATGGTATGGATCTAAACTAAACCAGTTGTTGCCTGAGACAGTATAGTAACTTTTAAGTGTTTATTGCCTTAACCAGAAGCATCAATAAACCTCTAGTAATGGTGTTTAAGCCAGCGGATAAGCATATCCGCAGCAGAGAAAATTGCATGTTGAATGATTTATAATCATGAAGTTCCATACACCTCCTGACGTGAAAAGTTTGAAATTTGGTTACCCGCAAAGGTAACGAAGAATTAGGGAGCGGTTTCTGTTTATAGGTATGTTTCACTAAAGGTATTAATCCCTAGACTTTTCACATTGTTGTACTCACGAAAACCCTATCTAAGAGTCGGATTTCTATCTGGTTTGGTTTAAGATTGACTAGATTACATTGATTGTCTGAGAAGGCTGCAGTAGCTAAGTTAACCTAGGGACTTCTATAAATTCAGCTGCACATTCATTAAAACATATTTTGAAGAAGGCTATAAGCTTCAGGCTAAGCGATTATACTCGTATTTGGTCAATAAAAAGGTTTAGAGTTTTGCAAAATGATTATTGTCCACTTACGTTGGAGAACAAAATAGACTTAACTAGTTAAGTTACAGTTTCGTTGAATATAAGATTAACTGTCTAGCTTAATTGTAAAATTTAATTGTTCATCCTTAAAAGGTTTTATCGAAGACGGCATTCGGGACTGTTTGGATAAAAAATTAAGAGTTCCCAATCATAATAAAAAAATGACTTTTTGTAGTGAGAAGTTCTGCAAGTAATTTCTTGGAAATGAGATGGCTTTTGTCTCGTAAACGATAGTAAACTGGAGAACTTAGCTATTATAGCACTGGGACATTAGATGTAATTTGTGGTGAGCAATGGCTAACTTGAACATGTAGAGTTCACCCAATTTATGTTGGGGATGGACTGGAGCAAGCTTGTTTATTGTATCAATCGCTATAATGGGTATCATGTTGATGTTATGAGTACCCGAGTAATGCCACCAATTTGCGATGACGGTGAGTTGTTTTGTGAAGGGTGTGTAGTAGCTTTGATTACCCATGAGAAAGATGCTATTTTAAAACGTAGCTTATATGATACAGGCGTTCCAGATGTAATGATGTAGCTGCGTATAAAACCAAGGAACAACTTCAGACAAACAATAATTGCTCTTGTTAGTTATAATTTACAGTGGAAGTTAGATGTAAATCTGATTATCGTGGATGAGTATGGGATACCGGCGCTTCCGATCCGAAGTCTAAAAGGTCCAACTTGGAAATCATAGCAACGGCCACTGTGGTGGTAGTTGCTGATAGCTGACATCATTGCAAGCGAGACCATAGCAGAATTAAATTTTCAAATTTAGTTATTACGTATTAGTACGCCTTGGTATTTCTGAGAAGTTGAACAGTACAATTCTTTTAAATTTTTTATTCATTAGCTTATTTAAATTTCCAATATAAGTTACTTATCAGCGAAAAAAAGCTTCAAAAGTGATAACTAATAGGTAGGTTTCTGAGTATTCCTGAGTGGATAGGTAATCCTTAAAATGAAAATAGATGATATATGGTGGTTTAACATGATCGAGAGAAAGCAGTAGTTTAGATCAATTTTGGAATTTTTGGAATCGCATTGGATGAAGTGAAACCATTTTCATGATTTTCTAAATATTTATGGTAAGCTGATGTAAATAGAAGTAAGCTAAAAAGTATTTTTATTTTTTAATGGGATATACAATTTCTATTCGAGGGTCATAAGACATATTAAAATGTAGAAGAAATCCGAGACCATTAAGTATAATAGTATTAATTAATTATTAAAATATCATATCAGGAAGTAGAAAGTATGGAAGTTATATTTCCTGTAATTTTGGACGTTAATGAGGTTGTTTACGTTTATTTTTATTGACACATACTCATCATAAGTCGATACGTAGGTAGGTACATATTTCTTTTCAGACCTACACAATTTCAATGGTTTCAAAAATCTGTTTTGGAGACATGAGACATTTGGGTCCCCTAACTTAAGAGAGAAACACTATAGGCTATTGATTATTACGAGTATTAGAAAAAGGAACTATCAAAAGAGTGGGTTTTTATTGCGTGAATTCTTCCAATGGTCATTAAAGATTAAAAAATCGTGGAGTGCTATCAAATTAGAGGGTGGAAATTGGAGATAGGGGTAAATAATGCACCTTTTTAATTATCTAGATCTCGAAAACGAAGCATAATTCAGGTATAATTATTATTACGGAATTTTTTGTAGATAATGCGATTTTATATCAAAATAATTTACTCATATACTTAAAAAAATTGTGTGTTAAAAATATTTAAAAAAGTAACTTGAAAAAGTGCAAACAAATTTTTTTTCTTTTTCATTCTTTTTTACTTATATAACTTTTTTTGAGTGGATGTATGTATAGACATTGCTTCACAGAAAAACAAGATGATCAAATTGGCTCCATAATGGTGGGTTAAAAATTATTTTTGGAGAAAAACTGACTGAGATGAAGCCGCTCAAATTTAGACTTTTTCCAATTTTTAAAGCGTTTTTCTTGATATCCGTTTAGTTCTCATTTTTTTTACAACGAAATTGATTTTTATTTAATACGAAAACTATTTTATGGTAATTTCGGTAATAAACAATAAATGGGTACTTGTAAGAATATGATATGATCGATTTTCGAAGGAACAATATTAATAAAAACAATTTTTTAAAATTTATTAAAATGTTTTTCATTTATTAAAAAAAATATATGTTAAGTATATTATTTCTTCAGTTTTCAAGGTTCCCTAGTACTCCTACTTTTCCAAGCGTCTCTCTGGAACATCTGTTTTATAAATTCGGCGAGCGCCTCTTCAGGAATTTACACAGTCGTCCAGAAATGCCAACCCTTTTCCACCTGAATGCACAATATATGCTATTTCTTACTTTCGAGACAATATTAAAAAGCAAAAGTTTCAAGAAGACACTATTAGGAAACTATACAATTCGACCTTGCAGACTCAAGAAAAATTAAAATTTATATTTAAGAAAAAGAAATGATATAAATTGTAAATCAAATTAATTTCAAATATATTTTTCCAATATACGTATTTTAGATAGATAAAAAAGTAATACCTAAGTATTTAAGTTCAGGTAATTACCTAATTGATTTTTTATTAACTAAATTTCTAATACCTATATTTTAGTGGGTATAATACAAATACTTATTTTAGATACGTAAAAAACAATTTTCAAAAATTATTAGACATGCCTTTAAAAATCGATCAGTAATGATACTGATCAATTTTTAAAGACATCGGTACAAATTAATTGTTTATTAACCAATTAACCTAAAATAATTTTTTTTATTGAATAAAAATCAAGTTTGTTGTAAAAAATAAGATCTAAAACGATCTCAAGAAAACGCTATAAAAAAATGTCAAAGTTTGAGCGGCTTCATGTAAGTCAGTTTTTATCCAAAAGTAATTTTTCATCCACCATTTTGAGGGCAATTTAATCTACTTGTTTTTCTGTGAAGCAATGCCTATACCTATGCATATACCCTATACCTATTCATTTGCCGTTTCTCAAGTTACTTTTTTAAATATTTTCAAACAAGAATTTTTTTATAGGTTTTTTAAATAAATTATTTTGTTGTAACATCGCATTACATACCTACAAAAAATTCCCTATTACGTGAATTTTGCTTCGTTTTCGAGGTAAAATTGAAAAGCTGAAAGGGGTACACTTTCACCCCTATCTCCAATATCCACCCTCTAATTTATTAGCACTCCGCGATTTTTTAATTTTTAATGACCCATTTGAAGGATTCATGCAATAAAAACCAACTCTTTTTATAGTTCCTGATATAGAAAACCTGATTCTGCTTCTGTAGTCACATTTTAAGTCTGTTTAGTCATTTGCTAGAAAATCTGGAGAGAGTTTGCGATATGTGAAGTCATATTATAGTTTGCAGATAACCTAGTTTATTTCAGATATATTTTTATTTATTTTTACGTTTATTTTTGCGCTAAAATATCGATAAGGTACTGTTATGAAAAATTAGGTTCAGCTGTAGGAAGGTGATAATATTAAGTTTGGATCTAATTTGAATTTATACAATCAAATTTATGACTTGTAACAAATAAAAATTGTTAGTAATTGGTAATTGAAAAACGTCAAAAGTGAATTTTTTAGATCGTTTAAAAAAAAAATGAGTGCAGAAAGAAAAATGAAGGGGAAGAATGTTTATATAGCAACGGAAAAATGGGTTAATTAGATAAGAAATTTTGAAGAGGACTGTCAGAAAAAAAGTAAGAAAAGTGAAAAATAATAATTTGGAAGAACTAAAGAGAATAACAAGATATAGCAACAAGAAATTAATTAGTTAGATGAGAATTGGAAGAGTAACTGTCATAAAAAATAAAAAAGGTAAAAATAATAATTTGGAAGAACTAATGAGAATAATAAGATATAGGTAGCACGAAATTATTAATGAATGAAATTGGAATTTGGAGGGTAATTGTCAGTAAACAGAAATAAAAAGGTGAAAATTAAAATTTGTAAGAGGAAAGAGAAGCAACAAGAGTCGGAGAGCAACTACAGACAGAGTCGGAGGATCAGAAAAAGAAGAGAAGTAAGGAGAGACGAAAAGATAGAGAGAGAGAGAGAGAATAAGAAGACCGGGATTGTTGTTTGAGAGAGTGAAGAGAAGCAGCTAAAGACGGAGAGAGAGATAGAGAGAGAATCAGAAGAGGAGGCAAAAGAATTTCGAGACAGAAGCAGTAAACGTTGAGAAAGGAAAGTCAGAGGACCAAAGAAAGAAAAATGATACTGTGAGAGTTTAGTTTATTATATTTTATTAGTTTTAATTGATATAATAGCATAGTTTAAAATATTTGGGGATCAGAGAGCTCGAAGGTAGGTTTTGTTGTAATTTTGTGAAAATAAACATTTGTCAAGTCATAAAGTAGACGATTTCTTCTAAAATATTTAAAATTTGGATTCAGGTTAAAAAGAGTAAGATTTTTCTATCTGAACCCACCTGGGAAGAGAGTGCCCTCATAAATTAGTTCAACAAAATCTGTTTATAGTATAAAATTTTTTAATAAAAGTAAAAATAATAAAATAAGAGAAAGGGGAAAAAGGAATACCATAACAGTACCTAATAGAATAATATGATGTTAATAAGTAAAAGACACGATTAATGGATCACTTATTATCCCGTTTCATGACAAATAAGCTGGAATAGGTCAGAATAATGCACAGAATATAAGTAAATAGAGTGACACGAATTAAGTGTATAATGAACCTACAATCATCTTTCAAGTTTTATACTGTTTTCTACAATCTAATTGAAACTTATTACTAAGTAATGCAGAATGTTTGGCACAGTATAATGACCATCTGTTTGTTAAGAGACAAGCGTAAGCTTTCACAACTTGGAAATACATAGCGTTCTCTCTGAAAAATAATCGTCTCCAGGCAGCGCAGGAATTTCCTGTGTTTATTTTTCAAATTTCATTCTGTATAAATACTATTTCATATAACAGTGTGCAATGCAAGTGAGGATTTAAAGATTTAAAATAGGTATGTTTTTATTTATTATTGATGATGTGAAAATTGACATAAAGTATAGGCCATCAATTAAATTTTCTTGTATTTGTTAGAAAGTAT
This sequence comes from Malachius bipustulatus, assembly GCA_910589415.1. NCBI lineage: Eukaryota > Metazoa > Arthropoda > Insecta > Coleoptera > Melyridae > Malachius > Malachius bipustulatus. The sequence goes on along the minus strand of OU342630.1, from coordinate 84,780,610 downwards.
TTTTGGAAGGAAATATTATCGTTGCTATAAAAAAGTGACAACCAAAACATTAAAAGGTGTCAAAAGATCAAAGCTGTGAAACAAAAATGCATTTTTCGTTACATTTTAAATGTAATGAAATAAACCATTCACAAAACTTTTTTTTACCTAAATTTATTGCAAAAAGTTCACATGAAATATGAACTTTTAATAGTCAACATAGTTTGCTTCAAACGTCATAAAAATTAGCCTTTACTCCTTTATGGATAACATAAAAATGTCGGCAGATAAAGAGTTTGCTTTATCTGCCTAGACAGAAAAAGTGTCAGAAAAAAATTGACCACCCATTCAGTGATGTGTTGATATTTATCTGTTCGTAATATTATGATAGGCTGCATAGCATGAAGTTTGGAGTTCTGATGACTTAGCAAGATACATATATCTTTTCTTATGTATTTTTCACGTATCATTGAAACGTATCATCTATGAGTATTCGTGTACAAAACAATTAGATTTTAAATAGATTTTAGGTCGGTGGAGACGGTGGGGTTGATATCAACTATTGTAGAACCATATAACTATTGTTTATAAATTAATTATTAATTTTGATAGGCATATTTTAAGAAGATTTTTTTAGTCAGGTTTGTTTTAAACATTTTTTTGAATCCGCAGTCCTCTTTAACAAATTAAATAAAGCAGTGAGATCATAAATTTTTAAGGAGCTTCAATATATCTGCCCCTGAAGTTTTGAAAGCAATTTACGCCAAAAACCATAGTGACAATACAAAATTTAGGTGATAGCTATAATATACCCTCACTCATATGTGGGGTGGGGTTAAATGATTATAAATAAACTTAATGAAAATTAGACAAAGTAGTTCAAGAAACCTACTTGTACGAATGAATGGAGTATCGGAATCTGATCTCAGTGCACGAGAATGTTTGATGAAATTAGACTTAGACTGATGAATTTATTCACGCATATGGATAGCTTCATATAGAATTTATAGAAGTCTTTAAAACATTATTTTTAACTTTATGTAACCACAGGAAGCGCCAATTCAGCGAAATATTAACACTGAGTGTGTATTTCTGATGAACAATCGTGAATAATATCTATAAGTTTGCCGAGCTGTGAAAAATTATCGAATTAGTCGTAGGTATAAAAGTTTATATTTCGAAAATAGAATTGCACACATAATAATTATAGAAATGAGATCAAAGTATTTAGATTGTATACTAGAATTATAATCTGACAAAAATGGCACGTGAAACGACCAAACCAAGCACGAGTAAAAAAAAACTTCACCGAGTTGCCTCTTTAAGCTGCCTAAACGCTAGACCAACACCTAACTTGTACAACATTTAAAATTTACTATAAGTAGAGTTTGTATAAAAATGAAAATGAAGCTCTGGACAGCAGAAGACATGCCGAAAATACAAGGACAGCCAAAAATTAGTGCGAAAGAATATGATACTCATCCAGTGATGGGGCTGCCCAAACTATCAGGGGACCAGGTTAACAGAATGGGTGACATGAAGCTAAGGGAATAACACAATGAGCTCATGAGACTGAAGAGCTTCCGGTGATCTTGAATTAGAAGGCACTCATAGGAAAAAAAACGCTTAAAAAAAGGAAGAATTACAAAAAGTCTTCTAGAGGCTGCTTTAAGCTTGTCTTCTTTATACTTATATATTGTTATAAAAAGCTCATTAAGCTTATTTACGTAGTGATAGTTTTATTTTCTTTTATGAAAAATAGTCTTTAGTTTTAGAGAAGTTCTATTGGAACAGAATATTTAGATTTGTTTGGGACAGTAGATTAGAAAATAATGTAATAATAAGATGAAATGTCATAGAATAGTTTTTGTAAAATGTAAAATAATAAATTAGAATAGGTAATTTTAGAATAAGTAAGATAGAGTGTATGGGAGAAATGTCAAGCATAAAATTATTAAAAGTCACAATTTGGAAGAAACGAACACCAACTCTAGTAGCATGGAAATTGGCTGTTAGAAGGGGGAAAACATAACATGTCCAAAGAGGATTTTGAGTGTTGTACTCAAGAAGAGAAATAAATTTCATAGATGTTGATTGGAAGGAAAGTACAAATATTATTGGCTGTCATAGTGAGAAATAATATGTTGTCAAGCAGATAACAATCGAATTTCCATAGTTTCAAGAAAAATTATAAATACGAAAACAACGATTATCTGAGCAGATTCCTAAAACACAAGTTAAGCAGTGTAGACCACTAAATCATAACCAAACATCGTGAACATCTAGAAAAATTTCGAACATCAAGAATTTGGTAAAGAACAGAGGCCGTAGCTGACTACTAGCAGAAACATATAGGTTAGAAGGAGAGATTTGGTTAGCTGGTAGCTGACAACTACATTTGATTTGGATACAGCCGTGCAGAGATTTGGCTAGCAAGTAGCTGACAATTGCAGTTTGATTTGGGTACAGCCGTGCAGCGATTTGGATTCTGCGATTTTGACATTGAAGATAGAAAAACGTAGCAGCAAATTGGATATATCCGTGCAGAGATCTACATTTAAATTGCTGACACACAAACAGCAAGGCTACTAGAGTTGACTTCAAGCTTTGTTCAACAGCTGATTCCGTGGGTTATTCCTTTCGTTAACCTACGAGGGACTTCTGTCAAAAATTAATGACAGAAAGTCGGTGACGAAGAAGATTCATTAAGGGAACAAACTGTGAGTAATTTTAAGTTATTTTTAAGTTAGTTGTAGTAAGTGTTATTGTTGGGAAAATTTCTTATTGTAATAAAACCCAAACAAGTTTAAATTTGAGTTTCAATAGGAGTTTATAGGTTATGAAAATTAAAAAAAAAATTATAAAAAAAATACTTGAACTCACTCTGAGTCATAGAGGTCTCATACAGACTAAACTTTTATTAGTTTTTACAAAAGAAAGGCTCCCTAAATAAATTGTTTATGGTCAGAGGGAATAAAAGAGAAAAATAAATTTTCAAAAAAGAATAGAGAAAGCACAGGCCCTACGAACCATAACAATTTTAAGAGTAGACTGCGCTAGAAAGGTATCTCCAATATAGATACAGAATTAACTATAAGAATTGTAATAGTTATAATAATATTAATATCAAGAAAAGTAAAATCAATATTTGCGAAATGGAATTGATTAGCTTAGCTATGCAAACAATTCACTGCTGGAACCTCGACTTGACTTTTAAAGGACAAAACGTCTGAACTAATGCAATATCGACACTTCAATCGACACCCTGGAAAAATTTGTAGTTTATAAGTCGATAGAACGTATCTGGTAGGTAGTCAAGTAAACTTAATGGGTGATTACCTAAGAAAGCTCAAAATTCAACCTTATGGAACATGAGTTGATCGGTATTTCGGCCATTGCCTAGGCTATAAAGCATCTGAAACTGTGGCCCAGGTATTGAATCTCCATGGTGTATAGAAGATAGAAAACAAGAGATGAGTCGACGAGAAAGTGCTTTTATCACTCCAGAATTTCTCGAAAATGGCGCTCATTTGATACAACTGTCTACGAAGTCGTTGTCACTAACAGAGGGAACTCTTTCACTTTTTGCAAAATTGCTTTATGTCTTTTTTTATTCTGAAAGCTAGATTTATTATTTTCTGTTCACATTAATTAACCTTTGATGAAATATCATAAAACATATAAATAAAAAGGTGGCTGCCATATAGCAATCAAATTATAATAAAAAAATATTCACGGAACCATAATAGGTATTTATTTATTTATTTATTTATTTATTTATTTATTTCGAATATGTTCACACAGACAAAAGTCCAATTACAGAACACTAGATAGTAAAAATACAGTAGTGCAGAATTAAACACAGTTAGTTACACAGTGAGTAGCAAAAATACCCAGTAGGTAAAGAATAAAAAATGTGAAGCACGCAGAGGAGCTGCAGGTCATGTGCCGAGGAACTGCAGCCGTATGTCGTTGACTGTACAGCAGAAGATGTCCAGATCGTGGGAGATCTGATTATAAGTGTCGCAGATTCGACTCAGTGGGGAGAAATGATGTAGATTAGTGCGGGAGATCTCAGTGTGAAGAATATTATGATGTCTCAGAGAAATCTGAGGGACATTGAGCGAAAACTGACTGAGAATATCAGGACTGTTCAAGGTGCCATTGAGAACATTCCATAAGAATCTGATGCACATATAGGAGCGCCTGTTCAGTAAGCTGTCAACATTGAATTGATTTAGCAGCTGATGCTGAGGGAAGCCTATTGGAGGATATACGCCGGTGACCTTGAAGTGGAGATACTTGAGAAAGCGCCGCTGGACACGCTCAAAATTTTCGATGTGCACCTGATGACCTGGAGACCATATAATGGAGGCATACTCTAGCTTAGACCTGACCAGGGAGTTGTACAAAATAACAAGGGTATTGACATTCTGAAACTCCCGAGTGTTGCGTATTAAGAAGCCCAAAGACCTAACTGCCGATGAGACAGTAGAGGTAAAATGATTAGTAAATGAAAGTTTAGAGTCGTAGAGTACACCAAGATCCCTGAACTCATCAATTCGGTCAAGCGTTTTGTCATTTATAGAATAATGAAATTGAAGGGGATTATTTTTCAGAGAGAGTGACATAGCATGACATTTGGATAGATTGAGTGGAAGAAGATTATCATCACACCAAGAGCGAAGATGATTCAGAGTGGTCTGAAGTAGGCAGCAATCATCAATTGAGCTGATCTCAGTGAATATTTTGAGATCATCAGCGTAAAGAAGACAGTAGACATTACTATCAAAATTATAGACAATATCGTTGATAAACATGTTAAAGAAAAGGGGGCCTAGTTTAGAACCTTGGAATACACCAGATGATACTGTATAGGGATTTGATTTAGAACCTTGCGAGAAAACATAAGATGTACGGTCAGAGAAGTAGTCCGTGAAGAAGCTAATCAAGGCGTCAGAGAAGCCGTAGCAATGGAGTTTTGAGAGTAAGAGACCGTGGTCAACCCTGTCAAACGCTTTAGAGAAGTCGGTGAAGACAACATCGACCTGGGATCGTCTGTCAAGGCATCGAGAGGAATATTGAACAAAGCTAAAGAGATTTGTGACTGTCGAACGTCCCTCAACAAAGCCATGTTGCCAGGGGGATATATAATTCTGAACATGCGGGTATATAATACGGTACAAAGCCTCCTCAAAAACCTTAGCAAAATTGTTCATTATGCAAATCTGTCGGTAGTTACTGATCTCATTCTTAGTCCCTTTCTTAAAAACCGGGCATACCTTGGAGATCTTCCAGCTGGAGGGGAATGCGTTAGAGGAGAGAGATAAATTAAAGATTGTAGTCAGTGGATTGGAAAGAATAGATGCACAATCTCTTAAGAGAAATGAAGGAATACTATCAGAACCAGCAGTGTTGGAGCCCTTACACGATTTAAGAGCGGACAACACCACGCTGACATCAATACCGGGAATACAAAGCGGCAGGGTGAAAGGGTATTGGTCAGATGGTGGTGTGCGGTGAGCGTCAGGGTATGAGGGTGAGAGGGTATGAAAAATAAATATTCAAATAGTTACAAAAAAAACAAAAACGGAACGTATTTTTTGTGAGACAAATACTTCATACAAATTGAGAGATCTAAGCGTTATATTGTGCCATAATCAAAGGTACTCGTATATTGTATATTAGAAATTCACTGAAACATGCCCCCGAATGCGAAGAATTTAGTAATGAAATACAACAGGGCGAAAGATCAAAGCGTCAAACTAATTACTATATGAATATAATATTATGTATTTGACATTGTATTTTTGACAAATTATTTCAATAATTTCAGCAGTTCATCGAGTGGTTTTACATGTTACAAGATATTTAATAATAATGATTATCGCTATTGTAATATAAATTAGTAGTTTGGTTTGACTGTCCTATTATAAATTATATTAGGAATTATTTGGGAATGCAGTCGTTTTAAGAAAAGAACACTCTTTTTTCTATGCCAAGCTTTCGAATTTTATTTTGATTCTTCATCAGGGCTATAGAAGTTGAGATTAAAATCTAAGTTCTTTTAAATTATTGTTAATCATAAAATTTGTAATTGTAATATGTATTTGGTAGGTATCTCTACCTAGAGGTGTCTCTTATTTCAGAGCTCAAGCTCACTATGGGTATCTCCTAAACGCTAAGAGATACAGGATCGGTTAAATTAGAATGACCGTTCCTGAAAAAACTGAAATCGTTTTTTCTTATTTTCATCATATATTTTTTATTATTGGAAATTAATAAATAATTTTTATAGGCTTACATAAAGTCGCCAAGAGTGATCCATATGGCAATTAGAAGATTTTCGAAGCAGACCATTAGATTCCATAAGAATTTTCAGACTCAACTTCTGTTTCTCTTTTCGCGACCATATTACTTTCTTATGTCCTTCAGTATAAAAAAGGATTTTTAAAACTAAAAATCAATAACATTCAGAAAAAAACAATAAAAAAAATTATTCTTTTTTTCGAAAAAAAAAACTAATTTTTTTCAGCGAATTACGCCAATTTGAAGTCGTATTACTTGCCTTATTATGGTTTTTCAATTTTTATTTATTTGGAAAGTATAGAAAATTTTATTTTTTTTTTCGAATAAAAATTTTTACATTTTGTTTCTGAATTTTATTAATTTTTGGTTTCCATGTTTTTTTTCATACCGAACGACATAAAAAAACAATACAGCGGCCATAAGGAAAACAAAAGTTGGCTATGAATACTCTTGGTAACTCTTGGTAATGAATACTTTTAACTAATTTTAGGGTTTCAAAACAACAAAAAATTTTTTTTAGTTATTTCCTCCGTTCTTAAACCAGAACACTTCAACACTTCCTTCCCCTTATACTTGACACTTTACCACTTTTTTTTTTATGTTTATTTTTGATTAAAAAAACAATATTATAGAGTAAATTGATTTTTTCATGTAAATCGCGTATATGCGAAGTTATTTGGATGTTCTCCATCGGACTAAGTATTATTTTTTTTATTTATAAAAGGAGGGAACAACGGTCTTAACTATGTAGGTAACACAAAGTCGCTCTACTTCAGTAATTATGGGTTCGAGAACTTGCTCATTACCTTGCCTCATACTAAGTATTATAAATACTGCTTTATTAGATGTTTTTTGAGCGTTTCTGGAGGATCTTTTTGCAGCCAAAAAAGTAGAAAAAAAGGAGACATTCGCAAATAATCGAGCAAATAATAATACTGGCTCCCAGAGGTTTACATTCCTATACAATAAAAAATAGAATTGATTCAGGTCTAATGTCCCTCAATCTAGAACCTTCTTAGAAAGCTGATTTAAACTGGGTTTGTTCTGTTGCGATTTTATGATAAAAATTAATATTCTGAAGAAATATTACTATCTATTTTTTTACAGTTTGCAAGAATATTGTCTCCTTTCATCATTTAAAGCTTCGATTGTCAACTGAGCAATCTGGTTTCAACAGCAAGGAACTCCTCTACATTTTGCTGATAACTTTAGATTATTCCTTCACGATTTACTTACAGGTATGTGGATAGGTCGACGAGGACCAATTAAATGACCTGCGTGATTCTCTGCTGATATAACACCCCTAGATTTTTTTAAGGTCATCTAAAGTCGCGTGTATATAATGGAGACCAAATAATTTATTAGATCTAAAGAATCAATTTCCTCTAGAAATAGGAAATATCAACCCTACAAAGACAGAGTGCAAATTACAAGTGTTTTCATCCTCCCATCTACGAAATTGGCATTTCCTATCTTGACAAGAGGATTGAAAGAGAAAGTCAAAAGTCAAAGTCAAGTTAGTTATGGAAAATTTTAGGACCTGGAGAAAAAAATCAAAATGTCAGTTTGATTAATGATTTTTTTGCACACCACTCTCTGGATTTATCTGCCATGTAAAGAACCGCATTACATTGGAGTAGCATTCCAAGGCCTGTGGTTTCTGAGGAATACAATCTGCAACGATTCAAATTCAACGTGAATCGTTACCTTTTGCCCATGAACCTCTCCCAGAGCGTCAAGTTTCATTATCAATTTTTTTTTGTAAATGCCTAAATTTTATTGTCGCCCAAGAAAGACCTTTCAAGTGTTGGGAATTTTTTAATTTCCTCGGCTGCGTCTCGATATTCAAAAACACCTTGCACAAACTCGTACGTCACAGATATTATGTTTTTGAGAAATAGGGAAATCACAATACATGCAAAATGGAAATTTCGTAAAATTTTATCTCTCCTAAATACTTGAGAACACTAAAAGTGTCATTTGCTAAAATTGAAAAGCTACTTCTGTTGTCACAGTTAGACTTGAAGCCTGTTGAGTCATTTTCGAGAAAATCGAGAAAAAGTTTTCGATTTGTGACGTCATTTTCGTTATAACTTCTTTTTTAAGGTGGTAACCTCCACTTTGGCAAGTAATATTATTTATTCAATACGACAGATTTTTAGTTTGTAATTTTCGTCATTTGACGATATTTTCAATTGTAAAAGTCGTAGTACTAATGAAAATGAGGTCACAAATTGAAAATTTCTTTCCGATTTTCTAGAAAATATGGCTTAACAGACTCAAAATCTAACTATGGCAATAGAAAGAGATTTACACTCTCAATAAATGACGTATTTAATGTTTCTCTGTAAAACATTTAAGAGAGCTAATATTTACCAAAGTTTCATTTTGCATGTGATTTCCCCTTATCTAAAATTCAAATTAACAGTCTGAATATTCTGAATCTTCTGGGAATATTGACTGGGAAAAACTTTGAACGATTTCGTTAGCTGGTGATGTATGTACATATCATGAAACAATTCTTTCATGTTAATTTTGAATTTTTTAATGATTTTTAATTTATAATAATTATTTTTTCAGTGGACTTCTGGTGTGGTATCACTGTGGAAAACCTCAATGACGTTTTAGCTCATAATCGAAGTGGGATCGAAAACAAATATTCATACCAGAAGAGGGTTCTTTTTAAATTTTTAACAAATTAAAATGTGTCGGTGTTTTGAAAAAAAAATCTAATACCGTTATGAATTTCCTGAAGGATCTTTATCGCTCCTTGGATTTTTTTTCTGTATTTCCTTTCATTCATCACTGTATTACAAGAAAGTTAAATATTTCAAATAAAGATCTACAATTTTCATGTAAAATTAACAAAAAAATCCTGTTATAAACCAGGTAATAGCTCACTAGATGTATAGTGTATCTTTGACGAGAATATACCAGCAGTAGCTACAAATTATTCTAAAATTGCTTTTTTAAACTAAAAAGCCACATCAGGATGTATTGTAAATTATATTTTGTAGGAATAAATAGCTGATACCTACCAGAAATTCGAGTATAATAATTAAAATAGAACTATGTAATTTATTAAAATTTGTAAAAATTTGACCTATATATTTAAGAAAACATGGTGAATAAGACAACTGCAGCTATAAAATAGTGTTAGCTCAAAAGCGTGGTCAAAAGATACCAAATAAATTTTCTGATTCAGGTATCGATAGAAATATTCCAAAGCTGCAGGTTAAGAAGGTGCCCACATCTTTTGCAATCTTTAACCTACCCAAATTATCACATAAAATGTATGATCAATCTCATGCCTCATCCTATGCATCAATTTTTAACTAGGTAATCAATTATTATAGGGTTGTGAGACACACACACATACAGACAGACAAATAGGTAGAATGCGGACATGCATGCGGCTGGATAATATTCCTCTTAATCCGATATGAATACTATTACCACTATTTTACCTACTCTGTAGAAGTAGTCGTTTGAAAGTGGATAAACCAAATACATCTCAGAAACGGTCACATTCAAAGTCAAGATTTATATACAATTTAGTTCTTATTTCATTAGAGGGGTGTCGTATAATCAATTATTGATAACATTATGTGTTAACACTTTTTTTTTTGGTTTGAAACTAATCAGTTATTTTGAAAAGCGCCGTTCAAAGTAGCAGCAAACTGTTACATCAGAAATTTCTGAAACATTTGCGAATTTAGACATCTTATCGCACCATGAAGGCGGAGCCAATGGTGAAAGATTATCAGAAGTTACTGCATGACATAAGTCATGGTCACTGACCAAAAGTATTTGGTTACGTCAAGTTTTAAAAACTAGAACGCAAGCGAGATAAATATTTTTAGATGCATACCAGTATCTCGAAATGAACGAGGGATGAATTACTGTGTGCAATTTTATTGAAAAATGAGGCGTGACAGCACATACGTGCTCTTAATTCAGATAACCAAACATTCTTGACGATTCTCTTACTCAAATACAATAATACCGTGTATAATCCCTTCATTAATAGATCATCCTGAGGATATGGAAAATATTAACGCTTTTGCTAAATACTATGAGTAGCCATCCCATTACCGGAATCCCCCCACCTGGAGCCACCATCGCAGCGTTCGGGATGCTGTCAACGTCAAGGTCGAGGTTGACGATCCGGAGATACGACAGCGGCTGCAAGTGGTCGCTTCCAGCAGGACAAAATATTATGAGGGTACCCCAAAGATTCCGGGGGGGATGGGGGCTTCTCGTGGTGTTTAGGGATGATGCGGTACGGCGGGAGGGGCCTACCTTTCGCCGTCGGGGGGCCGCGGGTCCTGCCTCGGCTTGAGGACAGGGGTCAGCCCCCATTTCTCCACAAGTTCGAAGCGGGAAATGTTGGCGGATCACGAGAGGGGAGCCGCTTCTCCCCCCTCGAGTCCCATGCCGGACTTCAGGGGACTCCACTCTCACTCCGTCGCGATCACACACAGACTGCGCCCGGCCGCCGCGTCGGCCGTCGCCGCCTTCGCTCGGCCCCAACCGGCGCCGTCACACTGCTGCCAACCGTCCCTGCTTATAGCACTGCTCGCGCTCATCACCGATTTCCCTGCTCCGCTTTTCCGGCCGGTGGCGGCGGATGATTGCCTCCCGCGAGTGTTTACTAAACCTTGCTCGATGTCGCCGTGACCCCGATTCACCCTCTGCCTGATGGGCTACGAGGGCGAATGCGACCGGACAACGTCCTCACGGTGGCCCTGGCCGAGGAAACAGCGCTAGCGTGGAGGAAGTCAGGCATCGGCGTGTTCATGTTCATGATATATTTAAGTATACGCAGTGGAGACGGAACGGAAACCGATGCGTCCCGACGTGTGCTCAAGCTCAAGCAGCGAGCCGCCTTCCATAACGACCCGATTCATACTGCATGCTCATTCAACCACTGTGAAGTTCATTCTGAAATTAGGCGTGAAATGATGTCAAAAATAGCCTTTTGTTTAGCTTGGCGTAATGGATTAGAGAGCGTCTGATAAATGGATTGAAAGCTAAAGGTCTATGTGGTGTGGCTTACCAATTAATAAACGAGAAATAATAGCAGGAGCTAGGTATTTGATGAAATGCTTTTGCAGAGTTGATACCAATAATAGTCAGTTGGATATAATTTTAAGTGAAAGTGTACCGGTAACCTATTTAAGTTGGTCCTGATACATTATTGTACCTTGAATTTTCGTGGCTTGTTTAATAATTCGACTTTATTATGAGTCACTGTTGATGAATATAAAGGGATGACAGGTAGAGGTAGCTATGCATCATCTCTTTTGTCCTGAATCAAAAGGCAAAAAAAACAAATTATGTGTGATTTAAAACTTTTAGATAACCAAATTCTCATACCTACTCTTTTTAAATTTTGAAAATTCTTATTCCTGCAAATAGCACCCATTTTAGCAGATGTGTATTATTGTCAACTACCGTGAAATCGGGATAGATGGCGCAGCGAGTGAGACGTATGCAAGCTTGCCTTGTGTATATAGGTATGTAACGCCGTTTCAGAAATGTTTACATGGCTAATGCGACACCAAACGAAAGTCAGTGGGTTCAATAAAAAAAAGGTAAAGTGAAAAATTTCTTATATGTATCTGATTTTAATCGAATTATACGTACAAAATAATTGAATCCCACACATATATAAAATGTGTCATTATCTGTAATAGTCAACAATTCTTTTCAAACCTGCGTTTTTCCTTTTGTCTGAAAATGGTCTTCTGTCAAGAAAAGGCGTTACGATTAATATCAAAAATTAAGAGCAGTCAGCTGTTTATAAACTTTTTTTTTAAGCGTATGTATGACCATTTTATTTTTACCAGTTACAAGTGCCACCCACTCCAAACTTCTTTTGTCGGGAAAGTTTACGCCGACTAGGTTTAAAGGAGACCTACTAATATAATCCAACTTCAATTAATCCCAGCTCGTCATCTGACATCTGACTAATAACTCTCCAGGAGCTGCAATAACTTCAAGATACGACACGTCGCCTTGAACCTATGCTCAGACAACATTAAGTTAGAAGCCATTCCCAACCCAAGTCCAGGGGTTCCAATGCACTAGCATCCAGCAGTACCCAGTTCCTCATTTCTTCATTACAATATTTTGCAGATCCAGCTCAAGGGTAAATCTCAACACAAAAGGTGCCCAGTACCAGCAGGGCTGTTTGCCGCGTAGCCTGTATTGTATGCAGGGGACTTGAAGATTTTTGCCTCATGAAAAATTAAACTCATGAGAGTTTTGATCGTATATACATCTCCAATATCAAGCCTTGACATATTTCAAACATGGTACTATCTGTATAATTTGTGTTTGAAGCCTACAAAAATGTAACTGAATATCTTACTCTACGGAATATTATCAGATTTTATAAGAAATTGTAGATCGAGTTTCTTGAGTCCCACTGTAGATAGACCCAAATTTAAAAAAAAAAAACACCTTACTCAGCATTTTCTACTTTAATGGTTAAATTCCGTATAGACAATGCTCGAATTATATGCAACTGTATCTAAAATCCATCTTGAAGCCCTTCGAAGGAGTGGTAGCTCACAGGAAGGACGGTTATTATCCTGCGAGAGAAATTTCCCAGGAACATTTGCTTACCCGTTTTTCTCTGTCGTCAGTTCGTGATCGTGTACGAGTAACAGTCTACATATCCACTGTCCCCAAATAAATGCTCGACTCATACTGGATGCACTTTTAACGTCTCGCTTCTAAGTACTAATTTATTTTTACGATCTCCTCTATATCGTGTGTGCAGTATCGTGAATTCTGTTTCTGGACAAGTGGCTCTTTTTAATACAGCTGCTGCTAAGATCAGGTGCAACGCTTGGCTGAATGTTGCATGTAACATGCTGTTATAAATTGTGTGGGTGAGCTTGCTTATATTACTCACACAATTATATTTCGCTCACCGGCTGCAATAGTGGCACAACTCAAAAATAGTAATATTGGAGATATTATTTATTTGACTAAAGATTTATAAATAAAATGAATTTATATCAAATAATAAAACTCGTACTATACCGACACAAATCAAAAGTGTCACTATTGTACGTACACAAGAAGACATCCTCCTACAAAGTCAGTGGCATACTGAAAATGTGCATTGGTCTGACTTATAAGCACAAATTGTTATAATGCTTTAGTGACAAATTCGCCATATCGGGAAATCTATGATACCTAATTTTGTGCCAGTCTTGTTGCAAGGAAGAGTATTAAATTTAACATTTGATGCAACAGTTAGTGCGATTTTAAGGATTTTTGAGTTGTGCCACTATTGCAGCCGGTGAGCGATTTGTATTAGTGTATTCTGCGTATTTACTAATAAGTACCTGTTGAATGCAAATATAATATTATTCGTATTGACCTTAGATGAGACAAAAGACTAAGGTCATTTTTTATAAATAATTTTTTACAGACTTTACGATCATTTTTTGGGCTTTTGCGTCAAGCTGAGCTTTGCGTTCAACATGCAAACTTGCATTAAATCATTAAACATACTGCTAATTTCTAAGAGATTCCTCATACAAAGCATTCATTGATACTTGGTATTTTGTCTGCGTTAATATCTCTGAGCCTCATACTCTATCTATAGCACAAAGTGTATAAGAACGCTATTCTAAGGAGCTTATCAAGCTCCAAGGCACGTATCTTGACAATGGCTTATAATCATGTTTGAATTCAGAAAATCTAACAACTACTTGACTGTGGAAGTCGACTTGCATTACTTTGGGTAAGTACTTAAGGACAAAAAAGAATGACTAATTCATTGATAAAAATAAAGCGTTTATTACTACGTGAACTGTTTATATTGTTGGTTCTAAACTGCCATTGTTATTTCTTTTAGACTGCCATACTTATTCAGGATAACAACTAATAGCTAGCTGTTCCATTTTTTTTCTGGCAGAGATCATAAGGCCAAATTATCTCTTCATCCTGAGTCAGTCTTGTAACAGAGTTCCGAGGGGGACGAAAATACCTACTAATCTCTACCTACACGATTTAGACTCCTTCATTTCATCTGATCTCTTTATGTCCCTTTTTGAATTTGCCTCCAATGCAATGTAACATAGGAGGGAAAGGTCTTCCAAAATTTCCTCATTAGAAGCAAGTTTTCTAGTATAGTAACCCACGAAACAGAAAGGGCACTATAAAGCTGTGAGCACAGAGCAACATATTATTATTGCCTTGATTATGTCATTAGACTGCTGGTATCGAATGAGTGATACTTGATGAGTTGGACAATAAATTTTGCTGTTTCCTGATGAAATATCTTACTTGAATATACCAATTACATGGTCTCTTCGCATTTTTCTAGCACTGCCTTCAAATGCGTAGAATCTTTGAACTGTGCCCGTGGTGACGTTAACAACTATGACCGTCTAAATTGGTCCAGTGAATCAGTTGCTTTTTAAATTTTTAGAGTCGTGGTATTGGAGTTTTATAGATTCTGTTGGGACCTCTGTTTAACTATGGTTTGTCAGGTTTGTCGAAATGATGTTCTGACAGAAATGATGTGGAATAGGGTTTCCTGGTAACACAATTTAACTAAAAGTTATAGAGCAAGAGCCCGCGACAGTAAGACCTTCGTTATTTTCTAAAAGCTGAAAGTTTCTGTGCGCATGTCCTCAACACAGGTAGGAACAATGCAGCGACTATTAAGTTTGGATCCGTGTCTTTGGCAGTTTGCAGCTGAAGAAGGTGTACTAAATCATCTTTGAAGTAAGTATAAAGTATAATAAGTATAAAAACATAAATGTCTAAAATTTAGAGTTATTCTGATCAGCCAGTTTGTAGATATTAAAAAAAATATTAAACTTTCTAAGAACTTCGCTACACCGACTTGTGTCTACAGGAAATGTTTAGCCTATTTTTGTATTTCCTGTATGCCATTTAAGTAAAAAAAACTTTGTACTTAAAAGATTTTGAGGAGCAATTTAGCATACCTTCTTCAGCTGTTACCTGCTGAAGGCACGATGATCCTAACTTAATAGTCGCTGCATTGTTCCTACCTGTGTTGGAAACATGCGCACACAAACTTTCAGTTTTTATAAAATAACGGAGGTCTGGCAGCCGCGGCTCTTATTAGTCTATTAGGGAAAAATTGCGAGAAAGATGATTTGATGTCACGTTTCTGTATATTCCCAAAACGCCGCGTTAAGCGAAGTTGACCTTTAGCACTCTAATCGATTGTATGGTAAGTAATACTACGCACAACTTGATATTATCGATGCAGCCTTACTTCATTGACGTTGATGTTCCCTCGATCAATGAAAAATTTTTTAATGAAGAATTACGAACACTGTTATATTTATACATTATGTGTACAATGTTTCAGTGATATTTTGTGTATTTTTAACACGTGTGACTTGCGGCTGTTCCGCGCCTTGGTCGATACTTTGGGCATAAATAAAACTGTGCAAGTCATTAAGTCTAGTGAATGCGCCGTCTCGTCAACTGTTTTGCGTGTCTCTCTATGTAAAAACATGTCGTCAATGAGTTCGGTATTTCCTGGCTTAATAGCTTTTATTTCCATCGCCTGTACGATAGCGCAGGTGAAAAGCGAACTTTCCGGAAAATTCATTATACCTGCATTATGGTTTTTCCAACTCTCGCAATAATTTTAGGCTGTTCTAAGCAACTACAACTTATTTTCTCTACAGCTATCTTTGCTTTTTTAGATACATTAATATACATTATCGCCAAATTTCTCCATTGAAGAATATTATACATACTTCCCTAATTTAGTTTTTTGTTTATATGTTGAGGAGCAACCAAGTAATGATTGCTCACCGCAGCTGATGGCGCTGGTGATGGACAATTTGAACTGTGAATTGACGAAATGTTTCTAGTCTCTCAATTTTCTTATTATGGGTCGTATGCTAGAAAATCTCATTTGGCGTTGTTAACGTAGCACCGATGTCAATCTGACGTTGTTGTTAAAATCAATTCGGTATGCTAGAACGAAATATTCATGATTTGACACTGTTGTTAGGTAACATCATCGTGTTAAAAATGTTACATGAACAATAGCGGCAACGTTGTATATTCGCTGATCACACTGATTACAGGCTAAGAACAATTCACGAGCTAGTACGAACCCGAACCGAAGTTCAATTTCGTAATTATCGTAATAATCGGCGATCCGAGATGGTCGAGGTCGATTTTGGTTTCGCGTTGTTAGATGTTCGCTAGTGTCTATTGAACGCTTGCGCATGGCCTATTTATACTGTTGTGTTGTAAAAAATAATAACAAACGTAAACGTTCCAAAGTAGTAAACATCAGACAAGAAAAACAATTTAATTAAATAACATTTCCACCAACCCAGTTTGGTCTGCTCATGGTTAAATGTTTATTTATTTATTTAATTTTATTCTGAATCTAAATGGAAAACACACATCAAGCAGGAAAAATAATAAATATTTCCCTATTTACTCCGCCCATGGTAAAGTATGTTCACACCATTACGTTATTTTTTTTCAATCCAAATGCGTCCCTGCTGTGTTTCTACAGTTAGGTACTAGGTACTTTCTGGAAGAAAGATTTTGGAAATTCAAGATCTGATGCCCACAATTGTCAGGTACCTATTCAATTTTTAATTAAGATCTTGTATAATAGAAGGGGTTATAAAATACTTCAAACTGAAATTATAGTAAGTATAAAAATATAGTTAGGTACCTATTTGGTTAATTTTCAATTTATGGAACAAGATTGTTGATATTTAGTTGTGATGACACTGTAAATAAACATAGAAAAAACACTTCACTCTGGAATAATACTGGATTTATTAAAAATCTTCCTAAAATTTGACAGCTTTTTTTTAATCGATCCATATCCTGTGATTATTGTAACATGGCCATTTAACATTGGCATTCAACTGTTCCTACTCGATTTTCCTTTCTAGCATACCAAAATGGGTGATTTCAGCTTTAACGCCGTTGTCAACATGAAATTTGACATGGCCATGTTAAAGCATTTAACATGGTCACGTGACCATGTCAAAGTGATTTTTAACAACAGTGCCGTTGTTAACAGCGCTGTCAAATGCGAAATTTAGTTTCTAGCATACCACCCTATGAGTTTATTTGTTATTATTATTATTATTATTACCTTTTGACAAGGGTCAAGGAAACATTCTATTTGACTGAATGGAAATTAAAAGTACCCCATAACCTAAGAATGTTTTACACAAGTAAATTCCGAAAAAGTAAAATACACAAAGATAGAGAAAAAGCAAAACTAAACATAATTATATTATTTCAATAAAAGGTAACCAACCACCGACACTTCTTGGAGTGTTTATAACTTCTGGAGGTAGTTGATTTCAAATTTCAAAAACTCGGTTAAGGAAAAAATCTTCCCAATTTGAGGTTTGAAACTATTCTTCCCAAGCTCAAACCGATGTCCCCAAAGTCTCTATTCAGTTACGGGGAACACAAAAGAGATACCAACACCGAACAGTCCGCGATTCGCTCTGAAAATTGAATTGTAAATTAGATTGTATTATGAATTAGATCTTCTCGAGTCCTCCTATCAGCAAAAGAAGGGGGATCCAATCGCGCCAAACGTTCGTGATAACTAAGCCGCGTGCAGCCAAACGAAAGTCGAGGTGCCAGTTGGTGAGTTGACTTCAGCAGAGCTTTATCTCTCATTTTTGGGACTCAATATCTAACCAGAATGTTCCAAAATGCTCCGAACATATCCTATAAAGAGTGTTCATGTTCTGGGGGAGCACCAATGATACGCTCTGCCCATCAGATAAAGCAACCTATTACATCTTCAACGGAAAATGGACAAAATATGTTGAGATCATGACAGATTGTTAGATACCAGGAGACCAAGGGGATAGCCAGGCCCAATATACAGCACGCATAATTTTTCAAGATTCAGAGACAGGAGTCAACTGCAACATCAATCATTCTTAGAGATGGCAGCTAAATCATTACCAATAGTTTTCATGTCCGAAAGAGGATTGCCTCTTCTAACTACGCCTAACTTCAGACATCTGCAAAAAGAGCACGCTCAACCTTAATAGTGCTTGGCAGGTCGGAAATTTACAAAATAAAGAGAATTGGCCCCAGCTCAGAGCTCTGGGGAACTCCGCTAACTGATGGAAGAAAAAGCAGATCCAACTCTTACACAAAAAGTTCTGGATGTTAGGAACTGTTCAAACCATTTTAGTGCTAAACCTCGTTCAAGAAATGGTCCATCTTGTGAACAAGTTTACGCACAGGACCCCAGTCGATGGCTTTTGAAAAGTCAAAATATAGAACATCAACCGGTTGTTTGTAATCGACAGCACGGGTCCAATCGTTCACACATGCCATCAGATTAGTAAAAATTGAGCGACTAGGCATAAAACCATGTTACGCTAGCTAGGCTACCACGGAGACAAGGCTAATTGGCCTTCAATTAGGTCGTCGTTTTTGAATAATGGGGCCACTGTTATAGCATATCGTCATGGTGTCGAAGTTCTGACGTCATCAAAAGCCCTCTTAAACACGGAGAATAGAGCAGCCGAAATAAAAGAGGAACACCTCATCTAAAGGATAAGAGTGGTTATTTCATCTTCTCCGAGATGAGTACGTAGGCAACCTGGACATTAGTGACTTAATTTAGTCCACTGAAACCGTAATTTTTGAAAGGAGTTAAGCATTCTTGGAGTGCTATTAACATCCGGACAGATACCACGAGGCTCAAGGGAAAACACAACAAGCTCATAAGACACCAATCAGTCTTGGGTTTTAATAAAACCTTTCGGCTGAAATCAGAGCCGAAACGTTGTCAACTTGAAATCTATTTTAATAAATAAATACAGGGTGTACCAGCTCGATTTAGACAACGGTAAGGGCCATGTAGGTCTCGTCAAGACGAAACGTTTTTTTATTTGAAGTTTTTGGATTTGGACCTTTGTTGCGGAAATATGGCCGACTTCCGGTTTTTAGTTTTTTGGCTCCAGTTTCGGCATTTTTAGGTTCTCGCCCAAACTGAAACTAGTTTTGGAAACTCCTTAGCTTCAGTTACAACTTTCATATTGAAGTCAAGGTTCTATCTCTGTTGGATTCAAAATCTTAATTTTAGATTTGATTCAATTTGAATTGATTCAAAGACTTAAAATTTAAAGTCTTGGGCATGTCGCCATTTTGAATCCAACAGAGATAGAACCTTGACTTCAATAGGAAAGTTGTAACTGAATCTAAGGAGTTTCCAAAACTAGTTTCAGTTTGGGCGAAAACCTAAAAATGCCGAAACTGGAGCCAAAAAACTAAAAACCGGAAGTCGGCCATATTTCCGCAACGAAGGCCCAAATCCAAAAACTTCAAATAAAAAACATTTCGTCTTGACGAGACCTACACAACCCTTACCGTTGTCTAAATCGAGCTGGTACACCCTGTATTTTTAAGAGGACCTAAAACCCAAGAATGACACACAGAGTTATTAACAAATGACACGTCAAATTATTATTGTGGGAGCAATATCAAATTAAATTATAAAGATTTGGTTTTTTGACTTATTGTTTTTTAATTTAAATATTTTGAATAATAAGAAAAACGCAATGATTAGAAACTTTTTGTTCGGAGCGAAAGATAATTGAGTGGGAACTGTTAATCTTGTCACAGCTGACGAGTCGCCACTGTATTAGATGTAAATATTTTTGTCTGAATATTATCAGAAAATTAATATCCAATGAAAATAGTACTACCGATTATTTTTTAATTCATGCAGTCTATTTGATAAAAATTAATTAGAACAAACCTAACAAAACTTCCTGTCATTGCACAACATTTAATGATGAATGCGATATTCGATCTTCTAGAGCTGGCAGTGAACAGTGAACTGAACGTGATCTTCCTCACTCCTTTATAACGTGACCACGGTGTAAGATAATAACGTGACCTTACGCTGGACTACCTACCTACTCCCTACTCGACAGTCCTCCCTTACTTTTCCGTTGTGCATTGGGAAAGGACAGAGAGCAGAACCACAAAGACTCGTTGGCGTTGGGTTTGAATTCACAGAATTGGCAGTTGGCACTACTGCAGGTAAGAAGACCTGCATGACGCAAGGGAAGGACCACGTTATCATTGATCAGCAACGAGAGTCTATATAAAGTAGGAGACAGGCATGATATAACATATCTGTATGATATTGTTCAGTGTTGTGATCGAAAAATTTTCATGGGGCTTTTAGGGACAGAAATACCCCTGTTCAACAAAAAATTATAGTTTCAAAGTATTGCTATTAAACAGTAGGTATCTACAATTTCCTTAAAAAAATTAAATCTAACGCGGGCAAGAGCTCGTCTGTACCATCTAGGTCAAGGTTACTCGTAAAGACAAAAATCCTAAAGAAAAAAACCACTAAAATCAGAAACACAAAATTTGGAAGATTTTGTGACGCAGGCAAGCAATAAGGAAGACTTTAAATTGCTTCGGTGAAGGAATCTGAAATCGAAAACCTAGGAAAACTAAACAGAATATTCGTTTATCTTATTTTAGAGACCTTGAGTACCTACAAAAATTGACTTTGTGGACTAAAAATTGTGCCTACCTAATTTATTAATTTTATGGGCCAGATACTATCGCCCTACATAATGACAACATAAGTATTATACTTGTAACATATAACCTGCAAAATTCTAATTATGTACCTTATAGTAATTGGGATTTTATAATGGCTCAATCCACTTTTTTAGTAAGCATTCAACCTATGAGGTTAAAAGTCTTGCTTGCCTCCAATTATTGATAATCTACAAGCTGAAGGCACGAATTTGTTTGCAATAATAGAAATCAAACACCAACTGAATTTTGAAGCTATTTGGTTTGTAAATGAAGTTAGAATGTTAAATGCTCCCTTAAATTTGCAATGAAAATTGAAAGGAGGAATGAGTCGAAAGATAAATATATGACGGGAAAGACAAGGGTAAAGTTAGCGTTTTTCACTATAGTGATACCAATTCACTCGATAATGCCAATTATTGCCGAATCCAACAAAATTGGAGACGCTATTGAAATATTGAGGGTTTCTGGCTTGCTCTTTGCCAGTGTACATAAAATTTTACATAAAAATTTAATTATTTTCCTCCTAGAGATTATTTCGGTATATTGTCAAATCTCTCAATAAATTGAAGAACTGACTTAAATTCTCAAAATCGTTGAATTAGCTTTGGAAAAGCAAGCGTTTCCAATGTTCTAATACAGGGTGAGCAAACGAAAACTGTATTTAAGCAGAATTTGAAATAAAAATTTATGTCTGAAACTGAATCTGTGAAACTGTAAACTATCACAATCTTTAATTTTACAGTTTTACAGATTCAATCTGACACGAAAATTGGTAAAATCCTACTTAATCATCTTCTTCTTCTTCTTCTTTAGGGTTTATGGCCTTTAGCTTTTACTAGCTATTTGGCCAGTACATTATTCTTTTTTGTTATGCTGAAGCCACCTGCTTAATCATCAATGAGGCATATTCGATAAAAAAATCCAACAAACTGTTAATTAGAGATCTTTAGATTAAATCGGAGGTCACATCTTCAATTCAATTCAATTACATAGCTCTGAAGAGAATTTTTCCTCCTCCTTCAACCTAAACCTGTTTTCCAATGAGGTTTGTAGAAAAAAAAATACCCAACTCAAGCTTCTACAGCATGATCAAATTATCTTTAGGTTTACTACAATTTTCCTTAGTAAATAAAGCAACAAAATAAAAATACCTTTAAATGGATTTCTAGATTAAAGCATGTATTAAAAAAAATACACTTATTAAACATGACCTAGACCTTCAACCTCCGATTTCACTTAAATTGAGGATCTCTATTAAATATGTGTTGGAAATTTTTAATTTTTTTTTGCGTTAATTTTTTTAATTTCGATTTTGCGTAATTGATGATAAAGATAGGCTTTGAAAAATTTACATGTCTCAGATTGAATCTGTAAAACCGTAAAATGAAGGATTCTAGTTTAGTTTTACAGATTCAGTTTCAAGTCTCAGATATAATTTTCATTTCACATCCTGCATAGTCATCATTAGGCAGATAGAAAAAAAATACAACTCAATGTTTCATTAGAGATTTTCAATTTGGATGAAATCGGAGGTTGAAGGTCTTAAAGGTGTTGAAGGTGTTAAATCAAGTTTATTTTAACATGGCTTAGTCTAGAAATCACTTGAAAAGTTTTTTTTGTTGCATTATTTCCCTAAGGAAAATTGTATTAAAGCTGGATATAATGTGAGCATCCTGTAGAAGCTAGGGTTACTTATTTTTTCAACAAACCCCATTGGAAAACCGGTTAAGGTTGAATAAGGAGGAAAAATTCTCATCAGGGTTAGGTAATTGAGTTGAATTGAAGATGTGAGACCTTATTGCGCGTGATAAAAGGATCGCGGTTTATTTAAATCTCTCGCTGAGTATGTCGACACACATTGCACTGATACATTGAGAAGGTATTGGCAAACTTAAGAAGTCAGAAGGATTGAGAATGAGAATATTGAAAAGCAGCGTCATCGGTATCAACGTGATTTGACAATTTATGGGGCCAACGTTGTCGTTCAAAAAAGTTTGGCAGGCATAATAGTGATGGCTCTGAAGTATTCTGATTCTACTGGAATTCTGGCATTCTGAGCTTACTGGGATTCTAGGTTGCAGCATACACAGAATAAGAATCTTGAAAGCATCAGTCGGGATAAAGTGAATTTTTTTAAAATAAGTTACAGCACCGTGTGGTGAGGATTAGTCGTTATCTTTATTAATTAATTTCAGCGTTCAAGCCCTTCATGAAAGTATCTACTTTGGCGGTTACGTTTTACTGTTTGGGGTGGGATGCGTGCTTTCAAAAAAAAAGTAAAACTTGTAGGAAACAACATTTATCGGCTGGAATTGTAAAATGTAGATCCAACTACATTGCAACTACAATAATATAAGAGTTTTATATCAAATTAGGTATGACTGGATCACGGGGTTTAGGTTGATATTGGTCAATTCCTAGCAGGATAACAGCGTGCGGTGTGGCAGCTCCAGAGTAGCGTTGCAGGATCGATCAATAGCATACCCCCGCACTGCTACAGCTGATCTCGGCCGACAACCGCAACAACCGGTCATTGTTGCCAAATATACATAGAAGGATCCTTAAGTCCTGACAAAAAGTTTCATGGTTTTTCTGAAGCAAAGCAAAATTGGAGACGATTTATACAAAAAAAATGGTGGAAATAACAATGGGTGAAATAAAAAATCCAAAAAGAAATCCGATTTTCTTCAAAAATACTTATTATCGAGGATTTTAGTTCTTCAGCTCTAAAGCTGTTCAAGAGCTTCCTAACCTAGTAACACCAGTTAATTCTTTTAGTAAAATCAAGAACATTCCTTCAATGGGCTTTATGAACATTAGAAATTTAAGGAAAAGCTTCTCATAAAACCGGAATGTTTGGATTGTCCTCAACAGACACCAGACAATGACACGTTTGAACGCTTTTTTTACAGTTTCATACGAATATTTGCTTTACATGTCCTTACCTTTTCTGGTTCTTATCTACCAACGTAAATTAGGATCGTAAGGTAAAACAGACTTGAATGCATTTTCATGCAACTATCCTCGTTGCTCTGTCCACCTATCAGAGAGTGTATTGTTAAGACATTGTCTTGTTTTTTGTTGAAGACATGCAAGTACTCCGACGAAGCAGATCAGTCATTATATCGAAATAATTTCCCTGAGACAAAAAAAAATTACGTTGTCGATTTTTCTCCTTCTTTCCATTAGGATGGAGGGGGCGATTGGTAGTCTAAATTCAAAACGGTCACCAGATCCAATGTGCACACCATTTCGTCACTTTAAATTTTATGCAAAGTAACAGACAGACAGACCGACAGACAGACATTTTTCGGGCACAAGAATACGTATACTTACGAAACTTCTGTGACTTTGCTAGGAAACACTCTAGAGCCGCCAGTTTTCATGTGGGAAAGTTGAAATTTGGCTCGATTGAAGAGGCGCACCGTGGCACGATGCCTATTGAAAATGAGCGGGATCCGTTCCCGGGAAGTGTCATTTTTTCGGGAATTTCGGGATTTTTCGGGAATAGCCTAGTAATAGCCACTAAAGTGTCTGAAAGTTTTACCGATCGGGACGAAACTTGGTAGGGACGAAGCTCGTCACCCCCAAATACGACCTATTGAAAATGGGCCGGATCAGAGAATTTTAAGACCCCCGTTCAGGGCCGTATTTTTTTTAAAACGTCCCGACTTAAGGATTTGTTCTCGGTAACGGTACATAGCGGGGAGATTCTGTTATTCTTGTACAAGATTCGTACCTTGTTAGATAGGTACTACACTAAGAAAGTTTTTAAAACAATTTGTACGCAAGTTGCCTTGACAATTTTGCGAAAATAACTTGTAAAAACTTTTAAATCTTATTAAAAAAAAATAGTTTGTGAAAGTTTTTCTTTGAAATTTTCACACGATCGAAATACCTAAGGATATTTTTTATTCCAGAAGGAAGCATAGTATTGGACAAGTATTCCAGCAAAAAAAAAATCAAAAAGTTAAGAGTAGATTTTTTGAAAATTACATTTCAAGACATTTGAAACCATTTTTTTAAGAAAAGTTGAAAATCGAAATATCTCAAAATCTATTGAGTTTTGTATAGTGCATGTTGGGGTTAATTTACTCCTTACCTCTTGTTTTATCAGATCACCAAAGGAATGTATCCAGTTACCAGTAACCCTGTATAGGTAGGTAATAATTTGTAAGGTGTTTCGTTAGTTAAAATAACAAAGTAGGTGTCACCTTCCAGTTTTTCGGAAGTGCGGCCATCTTAAAAATATTTTCATTGAATTTCTTACGGTCAGTTGGGTATGTATTAGAGCCACAATAGACCTTCGGTTGCATTGGAGGTGTGACAATGGCCCATTCATGATAAATCTAATCAAATCTAGGTATGTCTTAAAAATTTTAATTATTATGAGTTCCGAAGATATGACCCGTAGCCAATTTTAACGAGACCCAGTATTTGTCAAATGAATTCCCAGCTTTTTTCATCTTTAATTAAGAAAATTCTGATCTTAGAGAAAAAACTGTAATTTGCTAAGTTGTAGAAAATTGAATTTCCTACAATTCTAGATTACAAAATTTTTCAGAAAATTCAAAATGGCGGATTGATTCGCACCTCGGATCTGGTCACCGTTTTGGATAATTTAGATTACCCGTGATCCCCCTTAACGAATATAACAAAAAAAATCGGCAACGGAATCTCTCCTAGGTTTAAAGTACATATGTAATTGACTCGGATATCATGATGATCCTTATTTGGAGATATTCTAGCAAGATGAGGTACAATATCATGATGAAAAAAATGTAAGTATTTGTGTAAAGAATAATTTTGTTAAAAAAAAAATAAGGTACTACGATTATACCATGGTTACCATGTCCTATCATGGTTACCAAAACAAGAATTTTTTTAGGATGTTGACAGTGTGCTTCGTGTATCCAGGGCAGATTTTACTACAACCAATATCTAGTTCTGGCGGCTCGCAGTAATATGAAAACGGGTCAGTAAAAACGACGTAGTTTGTAAAAAAAATAATTTTCATATCTTAATATCGGCTGATCGGAATAACTCGAAATTTGTGACAGTTGTTATTGCACTAATTGAAGTACATGATTTGATACTTTAATGAAAAATATTTCAATCCAGTGGCGGAGATTTTGGTATGTCGTTCTTTTCTTTTTTAATAATTTCTACATCACTGACATGAATGCAAATATGATATTTTTGGTAGTTGTGTGGTAGTGTTGTCTAGACGAGAAAAGTCGTCTTTTGAAAACAGGACGCACTGTTTTCAAGATATTCCACAATGTACGAACCCGTACAAACTAAAATATCGTAAAAATAAAAAAATTGCAAAAATCATTCATTTTTGTGATTGTTATTGAAACGTGTTTCATTACAAAAAAACTTTCATGGTTTCCTACCAATGTGGAATATCTTGAAAACAATGAGTCGTACAACAAAAACGTTAGATTTCTCCTCTAAAGGAAACGGGGTAGCTATCTACCAAAAGTAGCAAATCTGCATTAAAGTCAGTGAAATTAGTTAATCAAAGAGGCTCACCAAGATCTCGGGATTGAAGAATTTTTCATCGAGAGTATCAGATCATGTATGTACCTACTTCAATTCGTACAATAACTGTCAAAATTTTCTAGTTATTCTGATCAGCCAATTTTAGATATTAAAAAAATATTAAATTTTTTGAAGAACACTTTGTATCTAGAAAACTAAAGCTTCAACTATTCATGACTATAGGACAATTTACGCCTATTTCTGCATTTCCTATACATGCCCTTTTATTCCTACTTTTCTACTACTACTACTTTTTCTTCCTACTATTTCTACTATTCCTACTAATTTTTTATTCCACCGTGATATCGGTTAAACCATCAAACAAATATAGAAATTTCGAAAATATTTTAATATGACACATGAATATGATTATACTAAATTGAATTGAGAATACTAAATTGTTGATAAAATGTGGATCTTAAAATAAAAAAAGCAAGTTGTACCAATAAACTTAAAAAAAATCATTATCTAGATATCTAAATTATTGAAACCGTCATAAGTTATATCAACGCTAGGCGACTTGCAAACTTCCTTTTGAACGATCTTTTTTTGAAGAAATACCGAATCCCTTAAGCAATGCAAGCAAAGAAAGTATAAGCAAGACTGACGGATTAATAACAAGTAAGCTTCTTTAAAAAATATTAGACAATCTTATCTGTTTATTTTTTGAAAGCAAAACAATTTTATTTTAAACTAAGAATATACCGCTTCAACTACTTCTTTTTACAAGAACATCTTGTCTAGTCTAACTAGAGCATACATACTCGTATAGTTTTAAGGACTACCTAGTTATCTAGGTAATTCTTTATAACATCAGCTTAAAACTTGAGTATTTTAAGCCTTTACTGGTTCGACTTGAAATACCGTAATAGCTGAACTTCTATAAACTTTCCTTCAGAGTTTACTTTACTATCACAGTACACGTAAGCCAAACTCTTAATTCTCCACTTTACATATTTTACTCTGTTGTACATAGATTTTCAAGAACCAGCGCACAAGAAGAGACACGAAATCAGTTTACAAAAATCTATTTTCGGCCTAAGATAGTTAATGAGAGCACGCTAGTTCACAAGTTAGATCAACTAGACAGTTCTGATTTACATAACAGGAAACATAAGTAGTTTGCTACAATAATATATCATGTAAAATTGCAGGGAAAAGAAGCGGTGGCAATATATTCCATACCCGAACGTCGGGCAAAACAACTCCACGCTGTGTCAAGGTCGGAGTTATACATAGTCTACATAGCTCTTCTTCAAATAGAAAAGTGCCACATAAAGAACACCTTCTATTTACGACTTCATCTATCAGTACTCTATATTTTAGTTTCATCATATTATCGTGTTATTTTAGAATAAATTTTCCAAGTACAAGAGTTAACTTTATTATTCACATGCAGGTCACTCGAGTTTTATGCATGTATGAAGCGATTTAGGTTCCGTGCCGGCGAAAGAGACTTTTTGGAAGATTAATTTCATGCCGAATTTACAGTCAAACAAATTTACAGCAGAGCTCCAGTTGGCCATAAAATTGCTTCAGACTTGAAAACCTTACAGATTAGAGTGACTTCAGTGCAATTCAAAATTTTTATTTCTCTAAAATTGAAACTCTAAGTTAAATGACTCATCAACGTTACGGACGATATACACTGGTATGGATTTTTAATACAATATCACAAAAATAGACTTCTCTTTCTGGTGTCACTTGTCGTCAGTATAGAGTTGTCGATTTTGATGCACTCAAGCAAGATTTATAGCTTGACGCCCTGTTTACGCAACGCTGTCATCCCCGTTTTGTTCACGTTAGGAATTTTGACGCCAGTGTCTAAATTTGCGCTATACTTACCTTGATCGAGATAAATTTGTTTTATCTATATAAAAATAAAAATAGTCCACGAAAAAGAAGGGTTATTTTTCTTCTTAGAGGTCACAGTTGTGACGTAAGAGTCGTAACACCCTTCGGTTCCGTGACGCAAAACATGAATCATGGACATCATCCGCGTTAGCAGGGCGTCAACAGCATATTTGAAAGGCAGCCGTCTTAAAATAATAGGTTCATGTTGTGTGATGTCGAAGACGTTAGCATTGGGTAAACAGAGCTTCAGTCTGTAAATCTGGTTTCATTCACTTTCAGAGAAAACGATTTCATAATAATGATTGTTCTCAAAATACTTATTAACTTCTATGTTTCGTCTTTCATTAGCGGACTTCCTTTTATTACAACCATTTTTATTATTATTATTATTATTATTACAACCTTTTATTACAAAAATAATATAAAAATATAAAAACGCTATAAAAATTAAGGATCTCTTTTTCTGTCCAAACGTGAAATTGAAAGCTATGATTACGGAACAATGATAATAGCTAGTGAAAGACTGTAATTCTTGGCTCTTTTCATTGTTTAATGGTATTCAAACCCAAATTATATATTCATGGTAGTAGAGAAAACTTGTGACGTTGAAGAATCTTGGCAAAATATAAAGTAATAACGCTTTCTGAAAATATAAAGTGTTTAGTAATTAAATTTTTGAAGGTGTGGAGGGTTAAAGAGGTTCAAACTTCAGTTAACGACTTCTAAAGCTCGGTGGTTCAATACTGAAAGGTCACGTGAAAGAAATACGTTCGAAAAGAACCCCAAAGCTTGGCTCACTTTCACTGAAACAAGTTCTTTTAATTCGATGTAAATCAGATAGGTACGAATTAAGAAAGGAGAGCTTCGAGAAAAACTGAAAGCCGAATCAAAGTTCGGTGAACTCTGTTTCTGTTTTGTATAGCGTTTCGATTAACTCTACTCACAGAGAGTGCTGGAAAATGGGAGGGTGTTCATAATTTGATACCTATATGAGTGTCGTCTTTTCGGATAACGATCATTACGTTTAAATTTGAATTAACATTATAAATCCTATTTATATTATTTATGAGTTTAAACACATCTGCGGTAGTTTATGTTCTGTTTTGTAAGTCTTTGCAATGCACAGTAGTTTATAACTTACCTAGTAGAGCTCTGCGCTGATATAAAATACCAGAAATAAAAACTTATGGCAACATAAAAATTATAAGAGCGCAGAAGTAGAGTTGATTGCCAAATAATAAAGATATGAAGTGTGTCAATTAGTAGATACTCTATAACGGGTTAAACTTTACTAGTTTATTAACCTTGAAAATAAGTCAATTCATTTATAGAATATATCAAAAATTGACGACCGAAACCAACCCACGCGTTTCCCTTCCAGTCCCCGAGGCCAGTGCAATAATAGAAGAAAGTAGGAATCAGAAATTTCACCACGATCTTTAACGTTCTGCTTTAATACCATTATTTCTGTCTTCACGTTTACAATAATTAAACTCTTGGCCTTATTTGAACAGGTAAAGTTGGACACCTTTTTACCCCATAAATCTTCCAGAAACGAGTGCGAGGTGGAGCTGACATAAAGGCACAAAGACAAACTTAGATAATAGGAGGCAAGAATTTCTCTCACAACCGTTCATCTTGAGAGGGGAAGTTTTTAAACTATGAATCAGTTATATTGCTGGTTGCGCTCGTTAACTGAAAATTATTACAGCAATCAATTTTGGACTTGTAACTATATAGTTATAAGATTAGAATATTCTTCAACGAGCGGAGAATGATAGCTAATATTCATGAGGACGAAGCTTTCGAACGTCCAAGTCAATAATATCCAGGCTTCGCGAGAAGAAGACGGTATTTTATCTACGACTTTATGAGAAAATCGACAAAATCTCTAGAGGACGACCTTCATTTGAATAAATTCATTTAATTTCATTTTATAAAAGAGATATTGGGTAAGTTGAGCTTTTCAGATGAGCCTAAGTATTTCGTTTGCTGATGCTTAATAATATGTGATTGTACTTATAAAATGTATAATATGTTCTATAATATGTGAAACCAATTGTTCTTATACATAATTATATATTTATTCTACCTGTTTCTTTGCAATCGGCATATCAAAAAATATTAATAGTTTATCTGAGTACGCTACTATTAAGTATAAATTTTCCAATTAATAAGCTGATATTTAGTGGCTACCACGGTGGCTACTAAGTTAATCGCGGCCTAGTAGTGAGGTGAATCTGGGTAAGCATGAAGTTTCCATGAAAATACGATTTTTGTAGCTGTGATTGGACAAGAGCCGGTATTATGAACTATAATTCAACACTTACGAATAATAAACTTCATAATTCATTAAAAAATCTCTAATAATTGGAATATTATTTAATATTCAATTAAAAAAAATTATTCAAAAAAAAAATTCACTTGTACCTAGGTAATTGGTATTATAAAACTAAATAAATAACATTATCTAGTTGCTTTTTTAATTTAACTATCATCATCAATTTGCAGGGATCCTAGACGTGTTTTACCTCATTAAAGACGAACCGTGAATATCTAACTTAACCCCTAGACTTACTCGAGAAGTACCACTTTCCGGTCTTGTTACGTAAAATTTTCTATTTGTCTTACCAAGGATTGTCACGTCAGAACAGTTTGCAATAACGCATTGTTTTAGCTTTCGCTTTGAAGTATGAGGCTGTTGCCTTCAAAGTGGGCCCATTAGCATTTTAAAAGAATACTGTTGACGCTTTAATTTCAAACCGAGGAAACCAAGGAGAGTGTGTCATCATCCTGGCATGCACAGCTTGCTTGACGAAAGTTGGAAAAGTCATTATTTTTTAATAAGCGCTGTAGGTCCTTATGCATGATGGTCCTTATGATTTCCTTGTAATTGTAACAGATTAAATAGTTTTACCACTCATGATTTGATTACCCAAGTTGATCATTTTGAAAAATTAAAAGAAAATTCACAATTGTTTTTAAAAATTAAAAAAAGTCAAAATTAAAGCTTCTTTACGAGAAATAATTTCCAACTTCGAAGAAAAGTAAAACTGAACAGGTCATAGAATTAAGTTTCCATACCAGATGCCATGATAGAAAGTAGGTATGTCAGAAATGTAACTCGCACGCGGGCTCACCTCTATAAAAGGATATAGCATAGAATTTAATTTTCATGAATGACAACATCAGTCCTCGTCCTCGATAAAGAAAAGTTGAGCGTGCATTGCAAGAGGGTAATATTATGAAAACGGATTGGACAGGAAACTAACCTGACATGAATCTAATCGGAAACATGTCACAGGGCGTGGCGTTATAAAGTCAAGTGATTCCTAAAAATATTCCAATAAACGAATTTAAAAAGGCATTATTACAAAAACAGGACACATTCCTGTTATTATAAACACTCCAAATAAGCAAGTTTTCTCGTGGTCTGGTAGCTTTTATAGAGTGTTGATAGGTATGAAAGAATTTAGGTTGAATTAGGGCCTTCTGAAGATTAGAAATAAGTTTTTCTCAAAGATGCTCGAGCAAACTACTCAAGATAGAGGTAAATGGTGCATTCCCTGTAACTTTCCAAGTACCTACAGTATCCAATGGTGCGAATAAAAGTTATATACAGGATGATAAAAAAATGAAATTTTGTAACACAGGCGCTTAACACAAAAAAATGCAAACTAAAGTGTGGAAAATATTTTTGTAACATAAAATAATACGTGAAAAGTTTAGGTAGGGTCATGAAAGCTGTTTTCCTCTCTCTTGATCCTTTTCCGCTTGAAAAAAGCTATTTTTACTAGTTTATTAGGTAGGTAGGTACTCATGTAATACAATATTAAATTCAAACTCAGCGCGGGCGGTAGTGCAGCGGTTTAGGTCACTGACTGAAGCCGTTGACGTTGCCACCATCTGAGGTTCGAATCCCAGCTCGGCACGGTTAGTTGTGTTCGTTTATAAAACTATTTATTTCATTAAAATGTTTCTTTGGCTATATGAGCTCGATCTCGAAGCCAAACTTCTAGAGTGGAGCGACTATATCTTACCTA
The DNA here is from genome assembly GCA_910589415.1 of Malachius bipustulatus. Taxonomy (NCBI): domain Eukaryota; kingdom Metazoa; phylum Arthropoda; class Insecta; order Coleoptera; family Melyridae; genus Malachius; species Malachius bipustulatus. The sequence continues at coordinate 84,748,283 of OU342630.1, read as the reverse complement.
CAAAGTTAAGACCGACGCTCCATCTTAAAAAAACTAAACATCTACTAAAAAAACCCCATCTTATTTTTTTATATTCAGGAAATAAAAAAATGCGATAATTTAAGAGCATTCCATTAAAAAAAAAAACATAACTTTGATAAGACACTTTCAATTATGGCATCTTGTCTTGCCCAAAATAATTTGAAAAAATAGGTTCTCGACTCTGACTAAAATTTCATTTTAATTCAGTTTTATTTTATTTTCATAATGGTGCACGGTTTAGGCTATACATATACGCACGATTTAGGCTATACAGACAGTCACGCGTGATGCTCCAATCTGTATTTTCGTTTCATTGAGAAAATTGTCGCTGAGAAAAGATGTAACCGATAGGTAATTAGGTATATTTGCATCTATATTAGATAAAATTTAATTTTCTCTCTGTTTGGCGAACTCCTCTTTTGTTGTGTTCTTGTTTGATAGAACAGACTGATGAGCAGAAACTACAGCGAAACGCCGATACCACTATCTTCACCAGAGAATTTGAAGTTGTATAGTTATTAAGAGAACTTTATATTATTGCTGCTTAATAAACGGTTTGCAGTCATTAACATCTATTATATTAATTCGTTTGATATAAAATTTGTTGCAAAATTTTCCAGTGTTACAAGATTTCAAAATAGCATTGCCATTTTTATGCAATTTAAATGTAACTCCATAGAATATACAGAGAGTTCTGAATAAATTACATCTTTTATGTTAAAAAGTTATAAATAAGAAATCAAGTCAAGAGTTTGTTCAAGAGCGACTGTGTCTTATCTACTTACATACAGTTAAGATCGATGTTCCCTCTTCTTACAAAAATGAGAAAAGTCCTGCAGTAAATTGAGATGACTTATTTGCTCGATCCATAAATCTTAGTCTGAATGAAGACTGATGATTAGCTATTTAGGGAAACGAATAACTTCATATCCTTGTCCATCGAAGTTCATCGATAACGTAAGTTTCTTTACGGTCATGATATCACAAACAAATTGAGCTATAGTTTCCACAATTAAATTCATGTTGCTGTTATAATTTTTCTTTTGTTTAGCGATACCATTTTTTCGGAAAAGGTACAAACAAGAAATTTTTCTGGTTTATTAATTATACAGGGAGTTTCGTATAAGAACCGACTCAGAACACGGGCGTGTATAGGGGAACCCAAAATACGGTGATTTATTTAGAGGCAATTTACCTCTAGGTATACTACGTGTGATTGGTCATAAATATACTCTATAAATATGTCAATAAAAGTCAAAAATTTGGATCGTCACAGCACAGAATAGGTACAATCAGAATATAAACTTCAATAAACATACCGAGTTCGCGCATCTACTCGGCGCATAGAGATCCGCCATGATTTGAGATGAGCTTTCATTAGTTTTGAATGCGGGCGCACAAAATAGAATTGTACCTATTCTGTGGCGGGCCTGCGTTTCTACTCTGAAGCAATGGCCGCTAGAGGTGTGGCTTGTCTCTAAAAGATCAAAGGCGCCGCCGGCGAGTTTATCTCTGATTTATTCTATTCTGTGGTCACAGTATAATTTCATAAATTGCTAGCTTGTCGACCGGTTTCGAACATCATTAGGACAATAATTGTCATAAAATTAAGCAACCATAAGCAACATCGATAAAGTGGTACATCAATTTCGAGAAAATGGAGACGGACATGGAGGTCAAATTTGGTCTATTTAGGGCTTCTCAGAATTGTCCTTTGGACCACTTCAGTTTTACTATTGGTAAAATATCAAAATTTAAACCCTTTTCTAAGTGAAAAGGGGGCGTTAATGTAATTGAAGATTAATGGCGTGCAAAATCACTGGGCGGTTTTCGCACCTCCGGTTTCCCAATAAATAATTCTTGTAGGTTTTGGTGAGAAAATTTTGAAGTTTGATGTCTCATATCGGGACGGTTTTCAAATTTTCGATATAGCACTTGCTATATATCACCTGTTATACTTTGTATGTATAGCACCATCAGAGTGATCTAAAAAAATCAACTGGTCGCTTTTGAAGTAAATAACTTTCTTCTTCGCCGCCAACCGATTTTGAAATTTAAGAATCGTTTTGAAGTAAAAAATTCAAAAAACAAAATCCAGGGACGAAAATTGACTCACGATATACAATAAAAACAAAAGATTTAATAAAATATTACTTAAATTTAAATTTCTCCTGAAACAGAGAGGTCTTGGGAGGAAAATCAACTTTTATCCGAACTAGCTGTCATTTGTGAACCATTTAAGAATTTTCTTGCTATAAGGACTGGATAAAAAATGTTGATAACATCAGCCAAAATACATCTGAATGTTTTCAGGGGTATAATTAGCATTCTTTCTTATCTCGGAGAATGGTTCGTAACCAACGTTACAAAAATTATAACAATCGCTACTTTACTGAAATGTGCTAGCGAGTGTTAGAGTTTTCGTAACGATGGTTACAAATTGTCTTCTACCATTGTCAGGGTAGAAAGCGCTAATTCCTCTTAAAAACGTGCAGATGTAATTTGGTTGCTGTTACCAACAGTTTTTTTCTCACGTCAGCAGGGGAGTTCTTAAAGGAGCTCACAAATAAAAGTTTGTTCGGAGACAATTTGATTTTCCTCACAAAACCTGTTTCCAGAATAGTTCCGAGTCAATTTTGTTTCCTGGATTTTCTTGCCTGATGCTTTAGCTTCAATAAGGGGCTTAAATTTTCAAATCGCTTAGCAAAGAAGAAACGTTAAGCATTTCAAGAGCGAACGGTTGATTTTTTCAGATCACACTGTAAATCCAGGTGTTAAATCGAAAATTAAAAAAATTAAAACATCAAGCTTCGAAATTTTCTAATCAAAACTTACAACAAAATTTTATTTGGAAAACGGGGGTACGAAAACCTACGAGTGATTTTGCGCGCCCTCACATATCACCCTGTGGAAAATTTTTTTACTTTTTTCTTGAGTTTACATCAAACATCAAATATGGTGAATTGACTTCGGCGATAAACATGCCTTGTGTCTCATTGATCATGAGGCATGTTGTCATACAAACTATTTGGTGGTTGCTGAAGATGCTTTAAAAATCACCAACATACGTTTTCATTAAAAATATCAACCAACATTATGAAATGTTACGTTTTGGCGAAGATTTTCTAAATTTTATTTTAATGAATACAACAAGTGAAATTGTGATTATCAAAAATCGCAAAGGTTTCCACTCAACATGTAAAATAATTACTTTCGTCCTCCGAATTCGGGTAACTATTGCTTGAGAAGATGTTTCGTGGAAACCTATGTGATTTTTGATAATCACGATTTCACTTGTATTATACAGTGTGTTGCGTTGGCCGACGCACAATAGGTATTTCAACTTTCAACGGTAAAAACTTTGGATTAAATTATTGGGTTCCCTATTTGTTTTAGAGAGAAATTGTAAATTAATAATTTGTTAAGATTGAAAAGCTGCTTCTGGTAAGCCTGTCTTGGAATAATAACTATGCGAAAATAGGTAGCTGTTGACCAAATTGTGACGTAGTACTATTGCAAATATTCAAGAACAATTTCAGTCTGTCGTACTTTATGTGATGAGTCTGTACTTACAACAGTGACAAATTACACCTCGCTCATGTCGCTAAAGTAAGTTCTACCTTTCATTCTTGATTGATGCGGTGTAGACGCAGAGAGCAATCTGATTGAGTTTTCAACTTACCTGTAAAGAAATACACTAATTAGTTAATTAGACAAAAAAATGTTAGAGATAAGTTACATGGTAGATTATAATGAATAAAATTAAATATCGTAAGCACTGTCATACACAGAATAAATTATACCTGGTCTTACATAACTTTCAAAGTTACAGTTAATTTAGCAACGAAAGAACTTACCAAATGACACGAGAACAATCTGCTTCGTATACAAATTTCCGACTTAAATGCTTTACAGAGTGTTTGGTAACATGGTAACTATGAACAGCCAAAATTAAACGTCATACATACAATCGCATTTCAAGCATAAAACAAATAATAACTTTTTTCAAGATCAGGCTTCATTTGGGAAATATTTTCAAAATTGTTGTTCAGTTACTGAATCAATTATAGTATATTATCATACTATAATAAGGGAGAGAAATGCGTTATTTTGGCAGAGGTGCAATTTGAAGTCCGGGGGCGAACCCCGAGGCCTACAATGCACGAGGACAAAATAGCATCTCTCCCGAATGGTATATACTGTTTTTTCCACGGTCTCATTAACTTAAAACCACATACTTTGTCATTATGAAGTAAGTAGCACCAGAATTATTGTATTCGGATTTGAGCATTTATTTAGTAGTCGTTGAGTTATTGTCATAACTACGAAATAAATAATAACTACGTTCTCCATAATGTAAACTCCCTTGGGAGCATTATACTCCCTTGGAAATAATCGAATACTCCCGACCGTGGAAAAACATATTTTTTGCGGCCTTAATTTTACATTTTTGGAGATATTTCCTAAACGAGTCTTGATCTTAAAAAAAGTTATCATATTTTCTCTTTTATGCTTAAAATACGATTTTATACATGACGTTCGATTTTGGCTGTCCAGTTACCCTGTTATATCTTCAAAATCTCCTTTATATTATCTCTTTTTTTCTATGGGGACTCTGTAAAATGGAGACCAAACAAAAGATTCGTACTCCAAGACAGATACTCAGGACAGAGTACATATTTTTTAGTGCATATACATGTTACCAAATTCATTAAGTTATCTCAACATAAAACCCAGTATGATAGCTCCAAAGCCCTACGCAAGTAGTACTCAATGTGGGTTGCAGAAATGTTAGCTATCTGAAGAATGTCACCCTAAGATCCAGTATAACACCGGATTTTTAACTCGATAGTAGCTTATTGTTAAAGCGAGATACCACACGTCAAGCTCATCAAGATCACTATGAAACTTAGCACAAAATAGTGTTCTCTAAAATCTACATGTAAATAGTACTAAGTAAGTACTACAGGTAAAAGATGGCCTCCCTGAGGTATTCCCGAGGTAACAGGAAACTCTCCTGATGAAACGTTTTTTATTTTTACCGCATGAATTCTCTGATAAAAAAATGACCCATCAACCATTTCAACATGCAGTGAACGAGTAATTCCCAAAGCAGACAATTTTTGATTTAAAATATAAATTAACCCTATTAATAAATTTTTTTCGCAAAATCTGTGTACTAAATAGCAACAACTTTCTGATGATTTTTCACTGCTTTTAAAATGATGTTAGAATATTCAAAATAATATTGAAGAAGATTTGATACCGTAGACTTGCCTTTAATAAAACCATGTTGCTTGAGTTCTAGCAACTGTTAAAATTACGCGCAAGTAAATCCGTACCGATCGAGTCGAATATCTTTGGGACAATAGAGGATTCAGTAATGGTTCTATAAGTTCTCCACATTTCATCTATCTCCGCCCGTGAATATCGGTATCACGTAGCTACGCTTCGGTTCATATTGAAAACGCCTTCATGCAAAGACAAATTGTATAACCTAGCTAGTACTCCCGGGAGTATTAATCGGAATTTTGTTGGACTGTCATCCGGACCACAGCATAAATCCTTCCTCAAGCTGAAAATATGTAAGCCAAGATATCCATTGGATTGGTCATCAATATATCAGTCAAACTATCAATATCGGTATAAGTAATTAGTGAGTGAGTACCTACCATATGTATAGTGAGTGAGTAACTTTAACAATAAATTTTATCGATGGAAGGATGTTGTATCACAAAGACCCTTTTTTTAGAAATTACCTACATCTTTCCCTAAAATTTTCTTGTTGAAAATATTTTTCTCTAATATTTTCTCCAATCTCAAAAAAATACTCCTAAAAAAAGGATACTCAATGTAAACGGGTAACTCACTCACTGGCAATTGTTTCGAAGCCAAGGCGATTCCAGTCGTGCGGTGAACAAGTCAACCTTACTTTTACGATCGAGGGGACTAGGAAAACCACTTGCGAGTATCACCGCTTACAAGGCTCTAGTAAAATATGACAGAAACCATAAACCGCTTGGTGGCATAATTGACCTCTGAGGTACACTACACCTGCTCCTGCGATCAATTTTTTGTAGCTTTGACTCTTTAAACAATTATTTCCCGAAAGGATAATAGGTATAGGTAATTATTGCAGTTTTGCAAAAGCTCCATGAATTTCTGGTTCAAGATCAACGATGTTGTCACAAGTGGATCTTGACTTGCGGAAGCCAACCTGTTTTTCATTTACCAAGTAGTTGATTGATGTATGCAGGCTTCCACGGCCGGCTTCTATAGACTTCGTAACTGATTCCGGGCTGTTGTGCCGTGGTCCATTGGGATTTGATCCGAACATTTTGTCTATGGCTGCGGTAGACATCATAACTGCGGTTTCGAAGAATTCGATATAGAAGTTGGCAACAACAGGACTCAGGGGGCTTCCCATAGTAACTACATCCAGTTGTTCGTAAGATGTCTCCATTCCACTGAAGATAGGTTGTGGTGAGTACATGGTGGAAGAGAGAGGTGATGTCTCTAGGAAAGATGCGCTGAACGTGTTGAAGGGTCTCGAGGATGGGCACCATGATGAAGAGGGAAACGACATGTACGACATCTCTTCCACTGTCTATTCACCATAACCTATTTTCAGTGGGATGGTAACTACACCCGATTACATCGTGAAGCAATTGAAATTCATATACCTACATCCGAATAATTTCAACAGGCAGGCGGAAAGAGTAGGCTTTGGTTTCCGGCGTTACGTCAAACCCAAATGAGTCATCGTCTGACTCATCGGAGGCCTATGACACCATCGGAGTGACCGGCCATTGCTGTCGTGGAGATAGCTATTGGGAGGGGGGATGGATATGACGTCTCCAGACTATCACCCTACAAAATAGGAGCGCCCTTCCCGCTATCCAGTCAGTTATCAGTGAATATGAAAAGTGGAAGCATCGCGATTAATAATAATCAAATCTCCATGTCCACTCAAATCAACAGTTTCCATGTCAAGTTATGCACTTTTAAATAATAATATTCTTTTTACATAGGTACTAGTCCCCAATAAATTCCAAGACTATGTATGTGCATGTGTATGTATCGTGAACAGGCCGAAAACGAAAACATTATTTTATGAATAATAAAAAAATATTATGTTCTAATATTTCCCTTTAATTTTAATATATCATTGGATCAAAAAATATGGCAGATAGCAGTCGACTGTGCCCTTGTTTAACTTAAATAAAAATTAGTTGCGATCTGGAAAACTCGAAACCATGCGAGCTGATAGTGCCATCTACAGATCCTGTCGGGTAGGTCAAGTGCGGCGTGTGGGTGCCGCTTAGTCACGCGGCTGGTTTGCATCAGCGTCGGGACGCCAGATGTCGACGCCGTGTCCTGCTTATCTCTACACGCGCACTCTCCCAACCCCAACACGATGGAGCATGAGCCTGAGCTCCCACATGGTCACGTGGCTTTGTGCCACGCCGTCTCTTGCGCCGTCGCTCAGTTGCCATGTTCAACTGAATGTACTCATTCATCGTTCATTCTCTATTTTCTTATATGCATCGACATTAGTGACATTGAACTATTTTCCCAGGTTTCGATCAGTGACGTTCGGTCATGTCGAGTAATTTACTTCCTTTACTTCCTGAGTATGTTATACGCTCGTTTTTAAAGCACAACGCTGATAAAGCTAAGATGTTGTTAATATTATAGTATACACTATACTTGATATGGTCTATCAGAGTGTTATCTTTAACACCGTGTTAACTTGATTTATAAAACCGGGGGATAATAATAATCTTTTAATTAAAAATTTTTATTGAAAAAAATGACTCTCCAACTTTTGTTTGCAACAATGAAATATAATGATTAAAAAAATTATTTTCATGTCCCAGCCCTGTTATCCATGCAGCAAAAAAATTAAATCAAAAGTAGTAATACTTACAAATAGTATAATATGTAATTTGAAATTTATAAACTCTTTTGTTAACGTATTGAATTTTCTTTGTGATCCAGCTACGCATTTGAGGATAATAAATAAGATTACAGAAAAAAAAAATTTACCTTTTATAGCTGAAAATCAAATGAAAATGTTGACAAAGATAATAATTATTCATGGACTCAAATTCTCAGAACTTGTAAATGAAACTCTGTCATTCTCGTCACAAATGAAGCCTGTTTTATTAAAATTTTTGTACCTGCCATTTGGGTGAATTTGGGTGCAGACTAACTAACGAGGAGAAGGCTTATGAGCACATTTGTATTGAAAGCTTTTAAGTTAGTTCACATTTCCCAGGTAACATTGGTAGAAAATTTGCATTGCAATAAACTACCTCCAAAAATGCAATATCATCAATTACCTATAGTCCAGTCGGTAAGGTAAGAAATGTACCCGAAATTCATGAAAAATCGTATCTCTTCAATAATTGTTAGTGCAGAAGCTGCAGAACATAAATCTACAAAAATCAGTTCCGGGGGTGCAGCGCGTCCCCCCAAAAAACACCGATTTTGGTGAAAAAAAATTTTTTTTTCGCTAATGAATCGTCGGATAAATCAAAAAAATACTTATTAGAAGAAGGAAGCCTGAATGATTTCCTATATAAAATGTTGTAGAAATCTTGTAATTTTTTCCTATACCTATAGGTATCTCATAGTTTTCGAGTTATTCAATATTTGAGAAATTAAATATTTTTTATTTTTGATGGGGTCGCGTTTTCGTGCATTTCAAATTGTTGGCGCGCAGCCTCTAGAGAAAATGAAATTACTCGAAAACCATACCAACTATGGAGAAAAATCAAAATGGGTATCGAAGAGGACATAAAATACAACATTTTTTTGCCATTCTTATTTACTATGTTGTATTCTACATAATGTCCCCTTCAATACCAATTGATTTTACTCCATAGGTTGTTTGGTTTTCAAGAATTTCATTTTTTCTAGAGGTTGCGCGATAACAATAATTTTAAACGTACGAAATCGCAGCCGCGTCAAAAATAAAAAATATTTAATTTCTCAAATATTGAATAACTCGAAAACTGACATATACGAAAAAATTACAGGACACCTTTCTTTCAGGAAGTCATCCAGGCTTCCTTCTTCTAATAAGTATTTTTTGATATATCCAACGATTACCGAATTATTAGCGAAAAAAATTACTTTTTTCACCAAATTGGCGTTTTTTTGGAACGCGTTGCACCCCCGGAACTCATTTTTGTTGATTTATGTTAACCTCTTCACTAACAAATATTTAAGGAAAATTTCAGATGATTTTTTTTTATGAACTTTGGGTACTTACCTACTGATTAATAATTCAAACTTACTCTGCGATTTCCTGTCATTTGAAGACTTGATGATTCAGTTATTGCTCTTTTACCTGAATTGGTTCTAACAAGTATCAATCGTGCATTTACGATTGATTTGTTAACGCGTAATCATTTTCGAATGACAAAAATAATATTGAATTAAAACTCAGAGCAAGATTGGCATTTATAGGCCAACTCAATGAAACAAGATGGTCAATAAAATTAAATTGAATAAAACTATAAAACAACAAAGAGATGAATACAAAAAAATAATATAATATGCAATATAAGAAGTTATTGAATAATTTCTGAATAATCGAAAGGAAAGTTTATTATTTGCCTATTTACATGAAACATGGTCGTTTATTGTAAAAATTCATAAAATATTTTGAAACACTTTAAACGCATTTAAATCTAAAATCGCTTTATTATCTGAATTTGCAATTATAGTTGGGTTGGGATCCAGTTGTGTCCATGTAATTAATGTCCTATGTAAACCCTTTCCTTTATAATCCCTTTCCAGGATTAAGTAAGTCATGAATTCATGAATATTATGTTTCGGATAATTTATTATAATATCCGAATATTATTATAATATAATTCTTACGTATTTATTTAAAATATTAATTCTATTATAACCATAAAGTCTCTTTTAAATTTATTGACTCCAATTTCTTATTCCTGAGACTTGAGAATAAACAGAATTCCTAATGCCTGGAATATTTAATTCACATTTCTTTGAATCTGACGAAATTTTCTAGTAATTGGGCATGCACATGCTTTTAGCTTTGAGTTTTATATGCTCTTAGGGACTTGTAGGGAAATTGACCTAAATTTTCCTGACGAAATTATTCTCATTTTCGAACTTATACCTACATAATGGTTCAAGGACTGTTTTGAACTGTATACCTACTATAATACCTTTTGCTACAAATACATAATATGTGAAACCTTGTAGAACATAGATAGAACATACGACAACATCTTAGATTAAACATACGTTATAGTATATGCCAGTATGTATCTTCATATTTATTCTGATCGATATTTCTGCTTACTATGTAAATTATTCAGCAAGCCATGCGTAATGTACTCCTAAGCTGTGATAGTAAAGACACAATGCCATCAGCAAACAACTGCCAGCTGTAATTTTATTTAATCAACATTGAATGTGTATTCCTTATTAAAGTAGTGAGATATTTGAGCCAATTACAGAAAAAAGCCTGAAGTTAATAAAGGTTAAAAGCTATTTAGGTTTCTGAAACAACTTTTTTTATAAAATTAAAAACGTGCCACAAAATGATTTTGCCACCTTTCCCACCACCTACAATAAAACAAACACAATTTTTCACACTAGTTCGAAAGATGTTCTTCCTATCCTGTTAAAATTACATGCAGCTCTTGAAATTCTTTTAAAAATAAAACATCAAAAAACCAAAAATTCTCGACTGCCTCATCTGAATATTTTATTAAGAATAATCACAAACCAAACTATAACGATATATTGATATCTTGGATACAAAGCTGGAGATACATGGGACATACTCAGATATCCAGGATCACTGAGATGATGGAGATCATATTATCTTAAACCTTTAGGGTTGCCTCAGTCATAGGAAAAAATCGGGAAGAGAAGAATATTCCCTGCTAGTTCCGGGTCCTCAAAAGGGAAAAGTGAGGAAAAGGAGAGGTAACCTTCGAACCAAGAGGACTAGTCTGCTTTACAGACGGCTCCAGTAAAAAAAAAAAAATGGTTACACTAGAGCGGTACAATGCTTGGTAGGACGGGAACTTCTGTCTTCCAAGCGCAGGTTTACGCGATTCTAGAGGCAGCCAGTATGGAAAAGATAATAGTAGCCAAGCAACAATTTATACGTGTTTACACGGATAGTCAGGCTGCCACAAAAGCGCTCAACAGACACAAGGTTAGCTTCTCGCTGAACCAGGAATGTGCCGAGGCGCAGCAAACTTGCCGACAAGAAATCGGTTTAGAATACCAGGCAACTACCTGGTAGATCACTATGCGAAGCTCGTTAATAGGCAAAACTTTTGCGGAAATGTAGCCGGAAAAAGCTTAGACGACTAGTCGGGGTGCACAACTTATGGTGGTGAGGGGGGACCCGATCTGTCTCAAATGTGGAACAGACGACGAGGATTCCTATCACTACATAGGCGTATGCGAGGTTTACAGTGGACTTAGGCTCAATCTTTTTGGCGAGAGTAAAATAAAAAGAGAAATATTGTAATGTTTTTACGTACCTTTAGCACCATTTATCTGAAAATTGGCCATACACTTCCCGTTTCTCTTAAACGCTGCACAAATCGATCAAAATCAACTGCAATTTCTGGGAATCTTTTAGAAATTCTTGATAGGAATCATGATTGGAATAAGTCCATTGGCCATTGATTTTCTGCCAATTCTTTGAAGTATATTTCCAGCATGAAACGTTAGTTGTTGATCGGTGAAAGCCACATTAATAAATTATTATTCAAAATAAGTAGGTAATATCTTTAATATTTCAATTTAAACTGATAGAAATTGAAGTTGTTTTAAAATTATTTTCTTAAAATGAGCTCAGACATGACTGCAATAGCCATCCCTCTCTATATTCCAAGGAACTAGTTGATGAAAAATTTGTGGATTACACGATACTATCTCCATGCTCTCGTGGTCATGTCGCTGTGAGGTATCACTTCTTAATATTCGTGTGTGGTTGATTTTTTATTGCATAGTTAAAGTGTACTTTGTGTATAAGAGAAAGAGAAACAAAGTTATATTAATATTACATAACTTCTGTTTCTTGATTATTGTTGTTTTGTGGAATTATGATGTTGGTTTGGAAATAATAAGTTTATTTTTAAGTCTTTCTATATTTCCATCTTCAATAATTTTTGCAATATGCATAATTATTATCATTGTATAAGTAGATTTTGAAAGAAATAAGAAATCCTAAGTAATTGCGGAGGTCTTGATGGTGGTAACCGATGTGAAAAATTTTAGAAGAATCTTTGGTTGGATAATTCACTAAGTTCAAATAATAAAAATCAAGTTGAGGTCAGTTGATCATTTAGACTTGAGGAATACGGTCAATAGAATTCATGAAACAGCATTTGAGGACCATTTTTGATATATTTCTGTTGATAAACATTTGTAATAATTTGTTGGAACAGTAATGTTTGGTTTAGGAACTGTGGTACTGTTTTATTAGAAGTAGTTATGTATAATCGGTTGTTTGGTACCACCAAAGAATATATTCTATACTTTCGTCAGACAGCATGAAAGAAGTCAACTTTCTGAACTATACAGTATACTTAACTAAAACAAAGTATAAAATATTTTATATTTAACAATTTAAAACCGTCAAAATGTTTTTTCCAAAAGGATTTCTTTCTCGACAAACCTTCATTACTCGAGTATCCCTCACTAACACAAGTTATGTATATTTTAATTACCTGGGGAAGCGAGCCTCATCTCCCAATCCATACAAGCCGGCGACGGCGGCCATGGATGCCGCTAGCTGTTGGGTTGTCCTGCTTCAACGCCGCCATCAACGTCGCGGTGCATGCTCCGATTTACGAGCTCTGAGAGGGACGCTCTCACGTCACACTACGTCGCACTACCCGCACATCATCGCGCCGCATTTTAAGCACCTTCACCTTCACCCTCGGTTTACACCAGGCAAGTTCACGTGTGTCGATTGCCGTCGAAGTTGTCAAGTTAACGGTCATGTAAGATGCTGTCCACATTGAATAACTCGTCTAGTCTCAAAGGGAAGTTACTTAAGATTTGATGAATGCCACGAAGTTGATATCCCCTTATCAAGAGATTACTGATCATTCGGATGTTACTTCTCACAACTTGATCAGATTTTCTGCTAGAGTGGTGAATTTTTAAACTCTACAGGGTGTCACATTTATACTTCAAAACAATTCGCGTGCGGAACCTGGCGCTAACAGTTCATTTGTATATACTTGGGCCGTGAAATCATTCTTTAAAACGTACCGAGAGGAAGATTGCCGCCGAGGCCGGTTGCGACCGAGACCGGTTGACAAACTCACATTATTTTAGCACGAGGTGTACCCGTACACGCGGATTGTTTTGAAACATAAATGGAACACCCAGCTTGTATATTGAGATGAGACTATGATCTTTAAACAGACAGTGTTTGTATATTCGGCGCAATTTCAGTTGATTTGTTTTCATGTTAAAGGCTCTCTTTTGCTTTGACGCTTAGTTTTACTGGCTTGTAAGTCAAATTGATATTCCAAATGGCAAAGCTTCAACAGATACGTCAATATGAAAACTGGGTGCAGTAACTGACAAAAATCAATTTCGAAGAAACGGAAAGCGGAACATTTTTCTGGAATTGTTTTGATTGCCCCTTCTACGAAATTGCTTTTTTTAGGAAAGTTAGGTACTGCACAAACTAAAAGAGACATGACGCATTTTCTCTTATTGAATTATATTTTGTTTAGTTCATTACCTGACTGAATCATTAAACTGAGTAATGCCCGTATTCACAAAGCGTTCTGACCCTGTAATATCTCGAAAATAATATTAAATGAATGAGATAGAGATATACAGTTTATTTGCATTAGAATGAGATGGAGATAACTGATTAAGTAATTATTTGGTAATTATCGTTTGTGAATACGGGCATAAGTCTTGAAAGCTGACAACCTTGCAGTTTTATTATCAATGACGTCATGGTCAGTTTGATTGAAACGAGTCGTAGCTACTGTTTAGGAAGAACTGATTTTGAGTTCTTAGATGTGCTTGGTGGAAGCTGTGGAGGATCCATAATAATTGTAAATGAGGATTCTCAGCATCCAACACTCCTGCCCTGCGACCAGAACTCTTAAGGTTCTATTCTTAGAGGTGGGCGTATCTTTCGATATTAAGTCAAAAAGCCCCTACTACATACCTACCGTGCGAATATTGAATCTTTATACATATACAAATTCTATGCATAGGCAAATTCTCTGTACGATTTTGCTATACAGGGTGTCCCGTATCGTTATGTTCAAAATTCTTGAGCATTATAGTAGGCTTAATTTTGAGCCCAAAAAACCCAAAAGTGACAGGTCTATCTTTATTCGTTACGAAGTTACAGGCCTAAGAAAATTATGACTAGTAAATAACAAGATTCAACTTTGTAAGCCACAAAAATTGCCACACATGAGTAAACGTCACCGAAATAAACATTAGTAGAGAGTAGAGGTTCCCCTGCTCATACGAAATGGCATTATGATTCAAATAGATGCGGCACCAGAATATTTCGGAATTGGTGTTTGTAACTAAATACACCAGAGAGAAATTATTATTTGATCGTATTCAGAAAGCTGGTCAAGAGATAGGTACGCGAAAAAAGACGAGAAAACTGTTACTTTTGCAAGAGGCCTCCGAGCACAAGCTTTTATTCAGCAAGGAATAGGACATTTTTAACACATGATAAACTAAAGATTTGGTCAATAAAATAAGTTTTATGTGGTTTTCGAAGTTAAATCTCGTATTTACTAGACATTATTTTCTTAGGCCTGTAACTTCGTAACGAATGCAGATAGACCTGCTACTTTTAGGTTTTTTAGGCTTAGAAATAAGCCTACTATATGATCACAAAATTTGAACATAACGATACGGGACACCCTGTATACCTGACGTTTATAGATGGACGTTTATAAAAAAATGCCATTGAAACGATTGATTGATCCTAGCAACTATGCTATGTAATTTCAATTCGCTTATGTATAAAAACTCAGTAGGTACCCGTACTGTAAAATTTTCTTAAGGCGAATAAATTCCTTTTCATTAATCATGATATTTTAGTTAAATCTTCGAATTTGGTGTTTTTGGAAATAGATGTGAATAGTGCAGTGAACATATCTGGGTAATTAACATATCTATTTTGTTCTGAGCTCCGGAAAAGGGAATAATTTCGAGTCATGTTCCAAAATCAATATACATATCTGGGACATCGAAAATTTCCCCCCTGTAGGTAGGTATATTAGAGTCTTTGTAAAGTCAATCGATGTAAAATATTAAAGGAAAAAACATAAAAGTGGCTGATAATCCGTAATGCTTTAATGCAAACCGAAAAGGTTTAAAAATATTTTATAGTAAATTTTATTTAATGATTTCATTGCGAAATGAACATGGCAGACGAAAACTTTCAGAACGCAGTCTAGGACAGTTCATATTTAAAAAAAACGCAACATTATTACTTTGATTGATACAGGACGAAGCGCGGGTGAGGTTCTTCTAACAAAACGGTCCATCAAGTTCTTTAGGTAGAAGAAATATTTTATCAATTTTTACTACCAATAATTATAGGTAGGTAGGTATTTATTCCCCTCAATAAAACACGAATTAAAGGACTCCAAAATAACATAATTGAATATTATTAAATAGCAAATTAGGTACCTGTAAATATACTAAAATAAGTACTAAAATTAAACTTATACATAAACAGCTGGATGCCGACTTGCGACAGTTCTGGCTGACAACAGGAATGGCAATGTCACATTCATGTTCGAAAGAGTGTGGCCGTGACGGGTGACATTTTTTTCTGCAGTTTTCCTTCGTGACTCCAGATAAATATCGGCATAGCTCCCAATAAAAAGACGGTGCAGACGCATTACCCTTCCACGACATCCTTCCCCTCCTAGTACCTACACACAGTTTCCCCGAGGAACTTTGTAGGAGTGGGGAAACCCACTTGCAATGCTTGAATACCGTAGAAGAAAAAAAAGTGAATTAATAAAGAGTAAGAACGTAACAATATTAACAATAATAACTATAATAATTATAAGTAGAAGCACCTTCCAGCGAGGCCCCGAAAGCCCAATTTCCTAATTTCTTACCTTATCTCCATAAAAAAAATATTAAGTAATACAAAAAAAGTACATCCCAGATTCCAAAGAACTTAATAGACTGCTTCTTCCGCCCAATCCGCTAATAGTTTTTAATATGTCAATATTCATCAAGTCAACGTGGACCAGCAAAGGTAACGTTCAATAATAATTTTGTTATCTGTTTGGTTTTATTTAAATGTAAAATCCCATCCTATTGAGGATACCCCGTAAAATAATTTAATTTTTTTCCGTTTCAATTGACTTAATAATTGAAAATACTTAATGTGTTTTAAGTATTTTTATTGCTCTAAGGGCCGGTTGCACAAACACAAATTAAAAATTTTGAGATAATTACTGATTTTAAATTGTAAATTTTGAAAATATGGCGAATATATTTAATGATTTTTAATTTTTTATCAATAATTAACTCTTCTTAAAGGGAGTAAAACTTATTATCAGCAATATTAGACCAATATTCTCATAATACAGGGCATTTTAAAATCAGTAATTATCTCAAAATGCTTAATTTACGTTTGTGCAACCGGCCCTAAGGGCCGGTTACTCTTCCACACACAAACACACACACAAATACAACAATAAATGTTAATTATAAAAAAAGTTAAACGTTGAAACTTTTGCTTAATAAGTTTAACTATCAAGCCAGAACCTAAAACCTAATAATCAAAATAATAATATAATTAAGCAACAAGCTTAGCTTCTGATGCGCGGTTCTGTCTTTTGGCGCAATTCAATTCTTGTAGGTACCTCTGTCTCTTGTTGGTTTTTGAAATTATGTAGTTTTAAGGTTTAACGCAAGGGTGTTATTGCTTATATTATTTCTGTCAAAATAGCATACTATTCATAGTTTACAGAGTGATGTATTGATTTTTGTTGACGTGAAATAAAGTATTATTATTATTATTATTATTATTATAATTATTGCAAATACTATTATAGGTACATTGGTATGAATTTTCTGCCAATCATGCCAATTTATTGATTTATGCATTTATTCAAATTTCAGTTTTTGAGTTTATACGTACATAAATTCTATCCTGGATTTTTTCAAATAAGTTTTTTACTTTAAGTATCAAGTTCATGGAAAAATTGTTTTTAAAATTGCGCAACCCTAGCAGTTGTTTCTATACCACCTAATGCTCAGATCCTTTTCAGTCCAAAGGTATTGATTGCCTATTATACCTCTTCATCTATAAAACATACTTCACTCAGGTTTAATGTAGCGAACAATCGATCTCATCGGATGTTCGTTAATATTCAAATGGGTTCAACTTTGGAATCGACACTCATTCATGATATGGAATCAGTTCCTACTTTTCAGAAGTACCTAGGTAAATTTCTGACGAGATTACTACTTTTGTTCTATTAGCCTGCTTGAGGGAGAATTCTTTGTAAGTAGGTACCTATGGCTTTGTTCAGTTCTTTAAGTTCAGATTGACAATGGCAGTTTGAGAAGTTCTAAGTCTCCTCTAGTGGCTCGTTGTAAGAAACATAATAGTTTTTGTACAAAATGTATGAGACATTAAAAAAAAAAGATGAAACATTGGATTTGACTGGTAAATGATTAAGCGGGATAGGATGTCACCGAAATGTGCTACCAACGCTCCAACGCAGATTCTCGAGTTCAAGATACAGCTTTTAAAAGTGGGCCTTAAACAAAGACAGTATTTTCCAGAATAAACCAAAAATTTATCACAATTTCACCATCTACTGCTGTTGTTAAGACCAACAAACTCCATAGTCTTACAAACATTGGCATATAGGATGTTCTTATTTTGGTGTCACACGTATCACTTTTTAAGAAAGTAGACTTTTTTATACTGAAGATGTATGTATTCGTGAAAATCTAATTTTTATTAAATAATTTTTTTTTCTGCGACGGGCTAAAAGTTTGACCTTTTTTCCCCGTTGACAGGTAGAAAAATGCCTCATTATAATATGAGCTGCATCTTATCGGGGAAAAAAATGAATTAGCAAGGAAAAAAATGAGTACTTTTTTCCCCGAAATGGCGGCTTAGGTATAGCTACTATTAACACTCAGATATCATTAAATTTATATCAAATATACGTAAAGGAAAGTTATACCTTATTATCCAAATGGCAATTATTAAGGGAATTTTCATAACAATCACTATCCATATTATTAAATTCACTCATCGAAAGCTAACAAGAATCTTTGCAAAACTGTCTTAAATTTTAATTAAATTATTACATTTATCGAATTAAATCGTTTCGTTACCAGGAAACGTCGCTTTACTACAAAAGTAGTTTGAAAATTCATATTCAACGTAGATCAACGTTCCACTGATATTTCTTCTCGCAGAAAAAAATTGTATATTACACACAAGAAAAAAGTACGATTTTAGCCCTCGATGTGTTTGTCCCCTCCGCTAAAAATCTATCACTTTTTTCTCTTGTATAATAAATAACTATTAAGTACGGCGTTATTCACATGTATTATTGGTCTTAGCAATAGTAGTAGTAGGCGATGAATAAATTTTCTTTGGCTGAGCCCTTTTTAAGAGCTATAAGTATATTGAACAAAGTGCCATTTTGGGTTGTAGATAATTTCGATTAAATCGGCATACTTACCTATATTTAACTCAGGAATCTGTGGTAGATCATTGATGGTTCCTTTCGGGGACACTTTTTATGCACTGAGCGCATTCATCACATAATAATACAGGGTGTCTGGTGAATTAGTGGTTTTCTCTTGAGCACAGCTACAGAGTTTCAAAGTTATAAGGGAAACTGTAGAAACTATCTATAAACAAAACTGTTTACTCTAAAATTGGACATTTGAGATAAACTAAATTATGATAAAGAATATTTAAAAGAGATATTTGAAGAACGTAGCAATGAATTATATATATATATATATATATATCAGAAAATACCCATTTACCAATATATGGTGTAGGGCACGTAGCAATGAAACGGTTTGAAAAGGTTGAGAATTTTTTTATTTTGGGGAACAAGTATTTTTTTATAATACCTAGGTACCTATAAGACAGTTGGATGACTGTTGGATTTTGTAGTCTCTGTTAACGTTGTCAACCATCAATTACATTATGATCATTAACTACTTGACTAATTATTATTTGGAAAAGAACTGAAGCCCAGAAAGTGCTATGTTGACAGTGCACAAAAATATGGTAATTATTTTTATCTTTCAATGATTTTGGTAGAGAAAATTTTTTTATTAAAATATTTTATTCATTTTAAATCTCTGTGCTGAAGATGAACGCACTTTTTCATCAGACAACCTTTTCAAAATACATCAAGATAAGATATTTGCACCCTTTTGGATTTCATGGCGAGTTTCGACTGAAGAGGTTAACCAGTCATATGCAAGCATTGCCTTCGCTGCTGATGATGTCTGCTGAGAATGAATTTAGACGAAACATGAAGTATCATTAGCTTTCACCTAATAATAATAATAATGGTAATAATAATAATAACATAATTAAACGGCATAATATTTTTAAACAATATTTATAAGCTACTCACCGATATTATATCAGAGAAACTGCATCAACACCTAGCAATAAATAAGCTGCTTCCAGTAGAAAAAAAAGGATGTGTCAAAGTCATGTACGCTTGCAAGTGTCAGCAAAGATCACCTGCTCACAAGTGAAATGTTACAAAAGGACTGTAAAGAAACTAAAGAAAACATGTCACTAGCCTGTTATAGAATACAGGAGACTATTTGATAAAGTCCCATACACTTGGATTATTCAAAAATATTGAAGCTCGGGACATCTACAAAACATCCTCTGCCCACCTTTTTTTTTCATCAGAAAAGCTATGAAAAACTGGAACACCAACTTGTATCTTACAATAGACCGCAGTAAAAGTAACAACGGAAACACCAGCAACAACAACACCATCATACAGATACACCATGTAACAGAGAAAGTGAACCGCTTACCGTACTTTGATTATCTTAAACTTGTAGCGACGCTGGAAGAATAATTAGCGGTTTAACTTGCAAGAGTAAAAAAAAAACATTAAAATGGAATTGGGACTCGACAAGTGCACGAAGTTTCATTTTGTGAAAAGAAAACTCCAAGCAAAACAGCACATCAAAACAATACATCTCAACAACGATTAAAACCCTAGACCAAACTGACATCTACAAATACGACCTTGGTATAGATAACATGACGGAGTCCAACACACACAAAAGAAAAAAATAAAGACAGAGGTCAACACCAAAAATAAAATTACTAAGCAGTAACGTCGTTGGCAGTGCCAGTGCCAGTAATACAGTACAGTGTTGACATAATTAGGTGGACCCAAGCTGAGATACGAAAACTGTTTCAAACGAGAAAGCTGCTAACATTTTAAGGCGCACTTCATTCACGAGCCGACATCGACCGGACATACCTAGAAAAGAAGCAGGCCGAGGACTGGTTAGCATTGAATCCACCTACAACATAGCCAAAGGACGATTCGTCAAGTACGCAATACTGAAACAAGATGAATAACACTTGTTAGCACACGAAGATCAAACCACAGATGATGATGGTGAAGACGACACAGAAACCCGAAACCCAAGCAGACCCCAAACAAAACATGTAATAGAGAAACTTAAACAACAAATAAAGGGTGAGCGAATCAAAAAATGGAAATCAAAACTACTACATTGGCATCTATCAAAGGAGGCAGACAAAGACACTATAAAAAAAACACACTTGAGCATGGCTGTCCTATGAAAACTTGGAGACAAAAATAGAAGTTCTAATAACAGCCTGTTTTAAAACCAAGCTACCACGACAAATTTCATGAAAGCGACGATAATGAAAAGCGGCAATGACCAAAAGTGCAGACTTTGTTGGTGTTTCAACGAAACTATCCATCACATCATATCAGGCTGCCCCATCAGAGAGCATAATATCTGGACCGACACAATACAATGGGAAAACATTTCCTCTAGAACGTCTGCAAAAACTACACCATAGGTACCAGCGCAATTCGAATCCAGTAGTTGACACATCTGAAGTCACCAACATGTGGGACACCCAGATGCATACAGACAGGACAATAGTCGCGAATAGACCAGACTTTGAAGAGAACGATAAGAAAAAAAACTATGCCTCTTAATTAATTTATCCATCTTATCAGATTACAAGATACCGCAAAAAGAAGACGAAAAACAGCTAAAATACAAGAACCTTTAGTTATAAGAAAAGTTATCCTCATCCTTATCGGAACAACATACCTCATCTCCAGGATCAGTGCAAAGACAATAGCAAAGGTTTTAGGAACAATAACACAGAATACCTGAACACTATCAATCGAAAGTAACACCCTAGGTGCACGGCGGGCACTGGGTGTTTAAGAAATGTGAAGAAACAAATCCTTAGCACACACGCGTGATTGCGCGTGATCAAGGCGCGTGGTCAAGTGAGACAGATAAATATTAATAATAATTATAATTAATGATATTTTAAAAGAATAATTGAAGTTTTCCTGAAAAATTATTTATTATCATTACCCTTAAATTGAATATTTTTCCGTAGTTTGTAAATATAAACGTTGACACTAGGTTAAATAACCTGAAGTTACGGAACAATAGCAACACCTGATAATTTTCCGTCGACTGATGTGTGTACGTATAGTATAGATTCGTATTTTAAATGAGCCTCAGATCAATAGCACCCGTAGGAGTAAAAACGTAACACACAAAATAATAGTATATTATTTTATACGGAGGGAAAGTGACACTTTTCATGGCGCGCTCGTGTTTATCAGCCGAACGAAGTGAGGCTGATAATAGAGAGCAAGCCATGAAAAGTCACTTTTCCTCCAAATAAAATATACTATTTTTTCTTCAAACGTGGGCAAATTTAAGCAAGAACATAATTTTTAATTGAAGGAAAGCGAATTTTCAAAAGGTTTGGACTGGTATAAGTAGGTGAGTATGGAGTATGGGCTGCTTCTATAGAAACGCGGCGCTGTCAAATTGACACTGTCATCAACGTCAGTGAACATCGAGAAATTATTATTGAAATTATTAAAGAAAAATAATAAAATAATAATTATGTAACTAAACTACTAATCATCGCAAAATCAAAATTAAAAACGTTATAAAAGTTTGTAAGTAAGTTATAAAATTAATGATATCCTCTTGCCTACCTCTTGCTAGACCCTGCTTGGTCAATTTTTTCATTTTCTGTTAATGATGATGCCAGTCAGTCAGAAGTTGAATGTTAAATGTAGGTCATTGTAGGTAGGTACCTATAACTGCGTGCACTAATACCTACCTAATAATAAAAATATAAGATGTTGGATTCCTTTATGTACCTAGGTATATGGTTATAATTATTATCCTTGTGTTCAATATTCAAATTTCAATACGGAATAATAATTATTTTTGTTTACCTCGCAATAACCCAACTTTTTTTCTGACGTTTGAACCGACTGAGCCGAGCACGAGCTCGACTCGACTGAAGTCGACTGTCGACCGTCCGGCTTCGGGTATAATTATGACGTTTCACAGAATTACTTCGTTTCGGTGTAGATTTTCCAAAGATTATGTTTGATTAATACCAAATTCCTTTTAACCTTATTAGATAATAATAAACTAGAGAGTTTTCATATCTTAGGTTGAATTTTATTGATGAATATACGGGCCTACATTAATAAAATTTCAATAGTTGATTCTTAATACAGGTAGCTATGTGTTTGTATGTTGACGTTGCTATGGCACCACTTTAGCTCCGGCGGAGGTAAAGTGTTGCTTGGCAACACTTTAGCTCCGGCGGAGGAAAAGTGAAACTTTGAGACCGGCTACTGAGTCGAGTAATGTCTGATTTACTGACGTTTGAAGAAAATAATTATTTTAATGCACGCTACGAGGAGAATGAAGATTTACGAACTCATAGCATTAGTGGGTTCATTCACTTGAAAATTATTAGACAATATTATGTGACTATAAAAACAGTAAATATTCGGTATACCTACATAAATTTAAGTATATTATTGTACCGTGTGACAATTTTGAAACATAACATAATCACATAATTGCAGTTTGCCGCGCACCAGTTTCATCTAAGTACAAGAACGGTAATGTTGTCTATCGAAAGGGCATTCTTTCCTGAACGCGCTACTATCAAAAACTTCCAAGTTTACTGTTTTTTTAATTGTTGAAAAAATAATTGAAAAAATTCAAAATAAAACATAGTAGCAGTAGCCATGACATGCCAAATTTGTATCTGCATGGTATTTAATAATTACCACGTCCCGAGTTGGCCCTGGAGATGAAAACTGATGTCTTAACTTGATTTTATTTCAATATGACATAATAGACTTATTATTAGACTATTCATTATTGTGATCCCACTGTCATGGTTACTAACCTGTAACTGTTACTTGTTTCGAGTTGTTTCAAAATAACTCTAATTTTACTGTCGGTTCTTAGTCACAAATCCTCGCTATTTTATCCCTAACTCTAAATTATTCAGCAGATATGCGTCAAATAGTCGTAAGCAGTGTTTCTCACCATAGGTATCTCAAAGTAACGGGGACATAGGAACTGTTACTGCTACCTAATTATGTTTTCCCAACTCTAGTCTAAGCGCATTGAAATTGATGTAATGTCAACAATATGACGTTATAGTGACATTTTAGAACTACTGATTTACTGAAGGTCGTTCATTTTTCAAAGGAAAGGTTAATTTATTAATAAAAATAAATTGCCTTTTAATAACTGAAGTTTGGTTATTTATTTATATAGTTCTTAGCGGCTTACGTAAGCCTACAAAAAATTATTTATTAATTTTCAAAAATAAGAAAGATATGGCAAAAATAAGAAAATTAGATTTTTCAGTTTTTCCAGGATATTTCAGCAACGACTGAAAATATCCTGAATTTTTTTCAGATTATTACTCGGCATAAAAATACGCAACTTTGCCCCAATTTGACCGACTTCGTATCTCTTAAGATAACCGAGATCCCCATGCTTAAGCTCGAAAAACGGACACCCTGTAGAGTGCCTTTAGCAGAGCGAGAAACTGTGTATTAAAATGTGTCCAGGAGAATCCTTAAATGAATCAATTGTTGAAATTATTTATTTGTTTTATAAAAATGTCGATAAAGTGAGTATTCCTATTTTATTAACGTTCTTGAATGTTTTGACAATTATTATTCTAACTTAACAAAATCAAGAGCTGTCAGTTGTAAAGAGTGGATTGAGTTAAGACAAACCTCTTTGTGTCAGGGCCTACTCCAAAACGGACTTGTTTTCGAACAGCCCTTGCTACTGTAAAATAAAATTACGAGGCAATAATCCTAATTGTCTATATATAATAAAATAAGAATTATTAACAATAAACAAGTAATAATAATAAATTGAACCAAAACAATTACAACAAAATCATTATTATTTAAAACATTTTCCATTTAACAGTAACAAAATTATTCAAATTTTGCATGTCATGGCAACTGATATATGAACATTAAACTGGTGAACGGCAAACTGCAATTATGTGATTTCCCATGTCATTCCACTTAGTCCCGCTTTGAAAGTTGTCACACGGTATATCAAAGCGCTGGATGATAATATATTTTTAAATAGATAACATCGCCAAAGATTGATATGAAAAGTAATGTGATTCAAGAGCGGGAGACCAAGCTAAATCTAACCTATAAATACCACCACGAGCAGTAAATGTGTTTTCTTCACATAAATAAAGTTGTTCTACTAATATATTATGTCAAAACTTACTTACTAATTTTTAGGGTAATTTCTAACAACATAGAACACAATTATTGTAAACACGAAATCTTATTATTAGCTTATTCCTTGTTCAACACTGTTGTAATCGCTGTTTGGCTTTAGTTGGCTAACTGACCTATGAAGACCTGTAGGCGGAAAATTTGAAATAAGGAAATTTTGTTTCAAGTAACCCCCTGGTTCCAAATATCCCCATTCTACGGTAATTAAATCCCTAAATTATTTTTATTTGAAAAACTATAAAATATTCGCTCCTAGTTGGTCGAGTCCCTACTGAAGAAAGAACAACAAAAGTTAGTTTATTGTCAGTACCTAGTAGTCAAGGAAGTGTGAGACAGAAGATAGGGTATAGCTTAAATTTAAATTGAGGTTATGATTGTGTTATTTGTGTTCCTGTCAGTTGACAAACGTCTCGCGATACTAGCTCATTTGAATCTAAAAACCTTAAAGAAGAGGAACCTAACATGGTAATGATCTAACCGGTCAGCCTCTGGTCAGGTCAGAACATCTATCTTTGAAAAAAAAAAGAAAACAATAAAAACTGTGCCGCAGCTTATTCCAGCTTCAAACGAACCATGTAAAGTGAGTAGTTCCAATGTAAGGAATTGCATCTCGACATACGTTACAAAAGTCATAGCCTTCTGCTGTCAGTCTTTTCTCGTTGCTCACTCTTTATCTTATAGTTTGAAGAAACGTACTGGGCAGTTTTTCTTATTATTATGCGGATTATGCCAATCTAGTTGGAAGATCTTCAAGCTTGGATTAAGATTGAAAGCAGCAATCTGCATATTTATTGTCCATGCATTATTATCAATATCCTGGGGCCACAGTCTTGAAAGTGGCGAGTCTCTATATCCAGGCTGTCTTCAATCTATTAGTCAACTGTCAACCCGTTAAACAAGCCCCCTTTTTATCGCTAAAGGGCATAAATAAACCAGTAGTATACTGAAACCTTTTGCATGGTTATCATCAAATTTTACAAAATTAGAGAAATTTCACTGCCAATAATTTGATAACATAATAAATGACGCATTGGAACTACTTGTCAACAAAACATCTCAGGATGCCTAATAGTTATGATTTTTACAATGCGTTAGATAGACATGTTTATTACAAACAGTTGTCCTAAGTAAATAATAAATTGCATTTAGACGTAAATGTTGAACTAGGGGAAATTTATGAATACGCCTACTTGCTATTTTTGGAGAGCGCAAAAAATTAATCATTTATCTTGGCGAAAATCTAACAATAGACTTCTTCGTTAACAGGCGTGTCTAAATATTGACTTTGGAAAAGAATAATTCGTTTTAAATTGAATGAATAAATTACCTGGTTTAAAGCTCGTGCGGTGCAATTAATTCGACTCGAATAACCTAAATAAGATGGAGTCGGATTTTTTAAGAATAAAAGTTGTTATTATCTATACGTATAAAGAGTCAATTATTGCGATATCTTATTATAAGTTTATTGGAAGACTTGTAACCCAGTTGGATAGAGTCCCTGGCCCGAAATCAGACGGAAATATTCTAGTATAGTAAAAGTTTCTGAAGGAAACTACAAAATTTTACCAAATGTGTCTAATTGAAGAAATGCAACTTTACCAAGTTGAAAAGACGAAACATATAGGCTTAGTAAGAAGCTTCCTCTCCCCAAATGAAACGAAATTTTCCGCACTGATGTAGAAAATTAGGTCTCAAATTTTTATCTCAATACCAGTGGGACTAGAAGAAAGTCAATCGAGTAGGATGTAAAGTTTTCAACTTATTTTTTTATTTATAGAATTTAAAACGATTTTTTTATCGATTTTTAAACATTGAACCTTTACGGTATCGTTCAAAGTTAGCCATAGATTCTAGTTCTATTGATGATTATAGGATTATACCTCCTCTGAGGTTGAAATACCGGACAGCAGTAATGAATAAAAACATTATTTTACAATGATAATTCCGACGAGCTGCTTTGAAAGTTTACAAGCAGTGTAATTGGGGTAAGCCTGGCAAGTGTGAATCTGAAGTAAGGTTAAATAATACGATAATTTACCGTTTATTATTATTATTGCAGCTTGCAGCCCCAGCTGCGTGATAATAGGAAAGCCACACGTGTTCAGTAATGTGCAAACCACGCGCGTTTAGTAATGTGCAAACCAGGCGTGTTTAGAGTAATGTTGGATGCAATCTGTGTAGCTGCACTTTTGAATTTGAGCTAAATAGATGATAGTTAATTTTGATTAAAACACTTTAATGCAAGGAAGATTCCTAAACAATTATTTTCTCCCAACGTATAATTTAGAAATTTTCGTTTTGTAATTTTTTTAGGAAGCGAAATTTGAGATGACACTTGTTTGTTTAGGTTGTCATGATGTTATGCCAGATATCTAGATTGTTTCATTATTAGGGCTGGCCACCGCCCATATCTTGGATTAATACTGGGCGTAGAAATATAGAAAAAATTATTTATAATTAATTAAAATGCCCAAGAGAAAATACATGAAATAATTTTCAAGTTCTCCATTTCGCCGCAAGAAGGCACAGTTGATAATACTTAAAATCTAAATTTCTGCAGTTATGCATCACTTTTTCTTAAAACTCTTTAGCATACCGCGTGATAAGAGTGGGGGTGTTCTTTCATAAAATGTAATCAATTGTATCGTTATAATTTCTACGCAACTTAGTCGATATCAGTAAACTTGAAAGCTTGTTTAGAAGATGCAAGTATAAAATAAATATAAATATTTTATGGCTGTGGTAAAGTCCAAGTGTCAGAAGTTTTCAAGTAGCCTCAAGGACCTCTGACGTAACCTAACGACTTTATCTCCCGTATCCATTAGTATACATGATACTTTCTAATAAAATTAGTAGAGGGCGTAATTAAAACTTAAATAATACGGTATAACTGCGACATTCTAATCGGATAGTAAATGAAATTTGCAAGCAAAAACGTGAAAACCGCGGTTGGATATTTTCGTTCGTTTCAGAATATTAACTTACAAAAAGAATAATTTATAACACCTTTATTGAACAATAAAAAATATTGAATGTTTTCATAGGTTCGTATAGGCTGTCTAGATTGATCATAAACGGCTGGATCCGTACTATGCTAGAAAACAGGACGAAAACAACCTCGATGAGGGGGGGATGAAGTCAGCTTCTGTTCGGTGAGGAGGTGCCCGCAGGGTGCAGTACTCTACCCCTTATTACGGACCCTCCTTGTAGACGACCTGCTGGCAATTCTCTCCTCACGGAGAGTTGATGTCCAAGCATATGCATGCGAATAACCTTGTCATTCTGATTATAGGAAACTCTGAAGCGACCTTATCTAATATCCATCAAGAAGGTTTACAAATTATCACTGGTGCGAGAGAGAACAGAAGATGTCTAATGATCCTCGCAAAACTGTTATAGTACCATTCACCATAAGAAGAAGGTTAGAAGGCCCACACCACCTACTCTTCTAGGGGAAATTATACCATTTGCGTAAGAAGCTAAATATTTGGGTATAAATAACCCTGATAGAAAGCTGTTGTGGAATTTACATCTGGTAAAGATTATCCACACAGCAAAGCTCTCCTTATGAGGTTGCATAAATATCTGTGGAAGGGCTTGGGGCATCGGTCCCAAGAAAATACACCGGCTATGTATTGGTCATTATGTCAATATGTATTCAATGTAAATATCTATTGATCATTAAATCAATAGGTCAATGATTGCATATGGCTGTATAGTTTTGCGGTCCAAAGGCTTACAAGCCTTGGCCAAAATGAAGTATTCAGGTCTACAAAGACGCAAGCATGCCTGGGGATTAGCGGAGCAACGAGAATCACACCGTGGGCTGCTATGGAAATCCTTCTGGACCTACCCCCTCTCCATATTGTATACTTAGAAAGAGAGACCAGATTGAAAAAATAAAGACTGTTACAGCTGGTATAAAACTCACCGATGGCTTGAGTCATAGAGCAGACGAGACTACTGGACGACATTCTAAGTCACAGTCTTCTGATTATCTTCTTCACAGTCTTCAGCCCTCAGATATGACGCCATCATACAATCAACTACTACTGCTTATAACGTCCTTTCTTCAAGCATAGACGAATGGAAGCGCGACACAAACGATCTCTTTAAAGCAGACCTTACATGGTACACCGACGGCTCCAAGGCGCCAACGGGAACTAGATCCGGAGCATAGGACACCGGATAGAGAAGAGAAACCTTCTCGAACCTGGGTCATCACGCAACAGTATTTCAAGCAGAAATTAGCAGAAATTAATATGCTAATATGTTTTACATAATTATGTTATTAAATATGTAAAATTACAAAAAAATTATAATTAGGTGCATGCATCTTTGTAAACACAAAAAAGTTTTCTGTCCTTTTTCAAAGAAAAATCAAATAGGGCTTCCATAATGAAAACATAATATCTTCGAAACTAGTAGGCATAAAAACAATCAAGTGACACCAATTATAAATGCAGAATGTAAACTTCAACCTTCAGATTGAAACTTCAAATAATAAAGGAGTTATTGAGAAAAAATTGAGTTTTTCAGTTTTTTTAGGACATTACAGAACGATCACAAGAAATCTTGTTTGCCTTCACGAATTCGAGATAGCCGCAACATTACCAAGTCACTTCAAAGCTCTAAATTATTCAGAAAAGCAAAACTGAAGTTTTAAGCAGTCGTTTTGATGGTGAAATTATTTCAGTTTTTAAATAAGAATATATCAAATATTTTCCAATATCATTTTACCAATTCCTGAGACACGACGAATCAAAGATATGTTTACTAAATAGACGATTTATAGTCGTCATAGGCCTTAGCAAACGTTCTCCCTTGTACGGACGCAGAACTTTTTATGAATTGGAGCGTTTCCAAAAAGATAAATGAGTTATGTCCTCCTCTCACGGTTTAGTTATTCGCTGAAATATCTGGCACAGTTTTGTAACAGACTATAGTAAAAGGGATTTGTACAAAACAGCTCGACTGCCGAAGTAGCAGTCTGAACGGCGCCGACCTTGGCATTCTCTCCAAGATACTTCCGCCAACACTGCTGCTAACTGTCCGGATTAGAGGAACCCCATGAAAAACTCACTGGAAAGCATGCAGTTATAAATAAAAGAGAACTTCGCTAGTCCTCAGCTAGTGGATCCTGCTCAACTAATGTTATTAAGACAAGCACTTATTCTGATTATATAAATTAGATAGTATTATAATTAAAGACGCGACGATACATCCAAACGCAAGAAGAATAATAGTCATCCATTGTTGTGCTTTATAATTTTAGCTCAGTTGGGCAAGGTTTGCATTTTGTTTCTCCTTAATGTTGTTATTCTGTGAACTAGCTTATATAGGGTGCCTGCATGGTGAATTTGTGCGTTCCTCTTGAGCACATTGTGCAAAATGGCGATAAAAGATAAAACAGGTATCTAACGTTTAAAGTATGCGTTCGAACAAATAATGTTTCACCTCCTTCTAGCCGGTTCATCCTATGGGGCATGTTTCTAATACAATACGTAGAGTTAATCATCTGCCGAAGCCCGTCTTCGATATTCACTAAAGTCCGATTTTGGATCTAGACACTTCATCATATGCCACAATCAAAAAAAAAAAAAAAAATCAAGAGGGATCAATTCAGGCGACTGACAGGCTAATGAATTGTGCTTTCTCGACCTATCCAATGATTTGGGTATAGTCCCTTTCCCCATATATTTTTACTTTTTATATTTTTTGCATGTTCACACAACCACTTGCCTAAGTTGCATAATCCACCGCGTTATAACAAGCTGCTGAAAAAAAAACAACCCAACACACCCATGGTACCACAGCTGACGTTTACGAAACTGCATGCAACATCATTCAAAGCGTATTTTAAAATATCAGTAAAATTTAAATGTCTGACCATCAAAATCGATATATGGCTCCCGAATTATCACTAAAGAAATTTTTCATAATGAGTAGCTGTAAAACCTCAACAATGACACCTTAAAATTAATTGTAATTAATCGCTGTGGCAAGGTTCTTTGTCTTCATGCTAAAAAGAAAGAATTTTGTTATTGATCGGTTCCAGGAATTTGTGTACAGTTCTTTTTATACAGCAAAAGTTTGTCCATCTTCCCCTGCTTTCCTCCGGCTGACGGTCTCCTAAGCCTTTGCAATGTGGTTTGCTGAAAACTTAGTCAACAGCTTTTAATGAAAGCTGTTTTGTCAATTTAATCAAGAAACTTTGGCTGAATCAGGGTAGTTTGAATCATAATTATTATTATCATTATTTATGTATAAATTGGATAGGTAATATTTTAGAATACATGGATACAATTAATTAATAAACTTAATATTAAAATTATTCGTGTATAAATAAAAAAATTAGTCCGGTTTTGAGATTAATATCAATTTATAAAATTAGAAAATACTACCTTTATTATTATAAAAATGTTACGAATTATAAAACACCGACTATAATTCCTAGTTTTTAGGCAAATGGAAGTGTTCAAATTCTTACGATTTTCGTCAATTTAGTGTTTCGAATAATTTTATTTTACTTTGATTGATCAGAATTTGTGCAAAAGACGGGCACGTCGGAAATAATAATAATACTGAAGTAAGTTACGGCTTATGAAGAATTAGAGATAATAATTGGTAATCTTATATTAACAGTTAGCAAGCTCGTGTCAGAATTAGGACAAGTTATCCTGCATTGGTAGAGACAGCAATGCATAACATGTTTCAGCGAAATTGGCCATTGAGGTTGCCAACTTATTTTAGCGAAGATATTATATGGCAGCCGGGAGTGTACTGTAATTAATTATTTGTTTCTCTGAACTATTTCAAACACATAAAATATTTTCCAGGTTTCGTTTTCCAGGTTTCTACGAAACCTGGATCTATTCGTTCTGAAAGTCGTCAAAAACAATTTTTCAAAATTTTCTACACATTCAGTTTGATTTTTTTTAATGACAACCTTCGTGGGATCAATTTTGTTATCCGAGAAATCGAGATTTATGCGACAAAAAATTACATTAATAATCGATAGACATACGTACACCCTGACAAAACGAAGTTAAAGTATTTATTACAGTCGACTTATAGCTACTCGATTTCGAGACGGACATCGAACTTTTTGGACGACGGGCCAGTTGGTTTTTACCGTAAAAGATTTGAAAAATATTATTTGAAGGGGTAAGAAGCAAAAGGGTTCAAGTGACAAAAAATTGAAAAATGAGATAAGTACGTTTTTGAGTACTGAAAAGTAGCAATTTGTTGGTATATATAATACATATATTATAAAATAAGTAATTGCCAAAAAATTATATTAATTGAAAATTGCTAAGTTTCTTATAATAAAGACCACACTTTAAGAAGAGACTTTTTGCCTATAGCCCTTAGCAATTTTAAATGAATATAATACATACAGTGTGACCCATTTGTTCTTGAAACACCCTGTAGAATCTTAATTTATGGTGCGATTTTAAAGAAATTTCTTTTAAATCATAGAGCTTGATAAACTATATTTTGGGAGCAAAAAGCGTCTCATTCCTACAAAATCCAGGGCCTACTAGATCAGTGTTTACTTGTAAAATCTCAAAAATTCATATTAGCGTTTTTTTTAGAAAAAAACTGGGCACGCCACGGGATTCACCGGCCCTCAAAACGGTACTGTTCTAAATTTTATTGAAAATGTCGAGAGTAAAAATGATCTTGTAGTTATTTTAGAAATTCATAATAATACTCTGAATTTTCATAAATTTATTTGAAAAAGGTCAAGAGCTATCATAAGTAAAAATTAAAATTAAAAAAAGTAAAAAAAAAATAAAAAAAAAATAAAAAAAAAATAAAAAAAATGAAAAAAATAAATAAATAAAAAATTATAATTAAAAAATTAAAGTACCTACATTATCACCAACTAGACGTACAATTTCTATTTTGTCTCTCTTGACCTTTTCGAATAAATTAATGAAAATTCGGAGTTCTATTATGAATTTCTAAAATAACTGCAAGATCCTTATTACTCTGACATTTCGAATAAAATTTAGTACAGTACCGTTTTGAGGGCTGGTGAATCCAGTAGCGTGCACAGTTTTTTTCTAAAAAAATCGCTAATATGAATTTTTGAGATTTTACAAGTAAACACTGATCTAGTAGGCCTTGGATTTTGTAGGAATAAGACGCTTTTTGCTCCCAAAATATAGTTTATTAAGCTCTATGATTTAAAAGAAATTTCTTTAAAATCGCACCATAAATTAAGATTCTACAGGGTGTTTCAAGAACAAATGGGTCACACTGTATATATATATATATATTATATAAATATTTACAATAACAAAGTGGAGCGTTATTCGAGCCAAGTACATGTACTTGGCTCGAATAACGCTCCACTTTGTTATTGTAATTATTATACCTTGGGTTATGGTGCACGCGTCTGCCAGCAATGAGCTAGCACGCCCTTATTGACTTGTCAAACCCCAAAAGGTTATAAAACACCACCGGGGGTCTTGTCTATTAGAGCAACAGCTTCTCTAATTGTTGGTAGTTTCCGTCACTTACACAGATGTCACTACTTGATACAGATAACGGAGTTCATTGTGAATTTTCTGTATATAGTATCAACTGATCTTTAGCTAGAAGTAGACAATTGCGATTGTTGATATGGCATGCCGAAGAGCTCAAATAAGAGCGAAATGGCCATCCATGTCTTCAACATTGCTTTTGTCTGCTTTTGGCTTTAAGATCAGTATTATCTATTATATAAATATATATAATATAATACTAAATGCAATTAGCACGCAAAACACGCTTTAGAAAATACTCAAAGAAAGTTTAGGACTCATTTACTCCATTTCTATAGTATTGCACTTGAACCCGTTTGCTTCTTACCCCTTCATTTCTTATACTTCCATCAGATTAAAACCAAAGGCTTCAAAAATATGAGACATTAAATAAAACTTGTGAGACAAAAAAATGGTTTACACCTAGGTATACAGTGCATTTATTTTAAGTGTTGCCATAGGGAATAGCATGTAAAAAAATACACCCTATGTTAACTTATGTTGTCTTGTACTTTGGAAGTCGTTTTTAATTTTCAATAATAGTACATGTCATCTACTTTACAATACGACCTTTCAGAAAAGTCGGTCGTTGTTCAATTTTATGATACAGGCTGTCCCATTGAGGTGAAAAAACTGCAAGAAACGGTAAGAGATACGAAGTCGGTTGAATTACAAAAAAGTTGCGCTGTTTTGAGACGAGTACTTGGCAAATTTTTTTTCTCAATATTCCCAGAATTTCCCGAAATATCCTGAAAAAACTTGAAACATGCAGTTTTATTATTTTAGCCATATCTTCTTTATTATTTAAAAAAAATTATTATTTTTTTGTAGGTTTACATAAGCCGTAATGAGCTACTTATTTGACGTTTCAAAAATTTCCAAAGCCGACTAGATCTTGGGATTTCCAAAGTTAACTTTGGTTTTTCTTATTACCGCCATATTGTTTTTCATGCTATTCGCTATAGAAAAAATCAAGGAAACAAAAAATCCATTACATTGAATTAAACATAAATTAGAAAAAAAATTTCTTCTTTTTCAAAAATATCGAAAAAAAAATTTTTACCGAATGTCAAAAAGTGCATTTTTTAAGTGTTGCCATAGGTAATAATATGTAAAAAATTACACCCTATATTAACTTATGTTGTACCCATTATACTTTAGAAGTCGTTTTAAATTTTCAACAATAGTACATGCATGTTGTAACGTCGTTAAAGGTTTTATTCTTTAATTAGCTCCATTTAATATTATTAGGTAAGATATCATTGTCTAAATCCCTACTATAAAGGTGTCCGCCTAGCCACTTTATTTGATTGAAACATGAATTTCGATCCAACATCGCCACCTGTTGCCGAGTGGTAAAACTAACTAAACTAGGCAAGTTCAAGATCCCTACCTTGTAGTACAATCTGTAACTTCCTTCTCTTACAATCTTCCTTTTCGATTAACTAGAAACACAGATGTCGCTGTGAGGTAGTTTCGGAAGATGAACTAACACCCTTTTGAGTTGCGCAAAAGGATTGGTCCTTTTCGCGAGTCTGGAACAGGCTCGGCGATCTTTCAATCTTGGTGCTTGAAGCGACAAGTCGCACCCCTACCTTTTCTCTTTATCTAAGGACCGATTAATAAATCGGGTAAGTAAATTGTTCAAACTATCTGAAACTTTCTCTAATAGAGTTTATATATTGTTATAGTTCTTTCTACCTACCCTATCAATCGGGGTACTATCTTATCTCGTCAGAAAACCTATCTACGGAGTAGAACCCCACCTGTCTTCCCGGACGCCATATTGGTTTCCATTTCTGGTACATCTGAATATCCGCTTTTATGGAAGGAATCTCTTACACTATCTGAAAGTTTTGCTGCTACCTGCCCCTAAATACTGGATCTCATCATTCGGAGCCCCATATTTTCGAGTTTCATCTAACCTCGAAGGACGACCACGCTACCAGTGTTAGGCACGTGTTCCCACGGGACGCGACACCGTCCACCAGTCTTTCTGCCACCCCAGAGGGAGACCACGGTCTCCTATCCTGAGATTTCGTCCAGGGCCCCGCTCTCCAGTCTCGGCACGACATTCCAAGGATGGCCAAATGTCGTATCAGTAAGCAAAGTGTGACATAACCTTTTATTGCTCAGAGTGATATCAGAGAAATCTATTAGGATTTTTGTGTATTTTTATTGCCTTATCTCGTCAAGAAATTGATGATGATGTTTTATTAGTTAATACTTATAATCACCATTATTATTCAAGTAATACTTGAAATGAATTTGTCACTTTTTATGTGAAGGAAAGATAGATATCTATTTTCTCTACCAGTTAAACTGTTAAATGAGATATATTTTGCAATTAACTTCATGATCAATTAATTAGTAATTTCATAACCATAGAATTTCAATAAGTTATTTTGTAAACAGAATTCATAAATATACTTTTCATTAAAAGATCAACTCTATTATTCAGTAGGTAGATACTACAGTAGTTAGAAATAGTAAACATCTCATAACCTGAGTGAATTTTGATGCCTTTATAGTTCAGGTTACTTTAGATCAATTATTCAAAAACCATAAGGCACTGGCATCCCACTATCTTTTATCTTAGAGGAAATTAAACCGTACCGCTTTATGCTGCTGATGCTACTACAGTCGCATGAAATCTGAATGAGATTTTGGTGCATCAATTAATACTTCGGCCCAACGAAGGTAAGTCGGCTTTGTTTTTCGACAACGATCGAATTTTAATTGGCCAAGAATCATTTTAATTGGCCCAGAGCCTATCTAATAAGCCCGACCGCAGCAATTGGCACTCCCCGGTGTGGAACGATTACTTCTTTGGATTAGAAACCAAATTTATCTTTATCTTATTTGGCTTTTATGTATCTAGGATTTTCATAAAATAAATCTCATAACTATTTGAACTTTACGATTTGTCTGCGATATCACTTGATATTTATATAAATTTCTCTTGTTGCTTACTGCATGTATTATTTATTGAAAGCTTTTGCATGATTTAGTTTTAAGCATTATTGTTCCCTAATATATGTGTACCTACCTAATTATCTTTGTGCAAAGTGCCGTGTCGCGAAAATACCTACTTTTTCTTACCGCTACACTGCCGCTAAAGGGTAACCCGTCAGGGAGCTTTACGGAGTGGTTGATTATACCGTCGCGATGTCTCGAGCAAGTTTTAGAGAAGCTTAATTCCGTACGGAGAGGATACTCGATACGAGAGCTCTGTAGTTAAGCTGTCTTTGAAAACTGTATCCAAAAATCTTTCCCTGAAAATTACCTTACCATTTTCTCATTAAGTTAGGTTAGGTTTCCATTAATCTTTGACTCTCCAGTCAGCTGTTGATAATAGTGCCGACGAGCGCTAAAGCTACGAGCAGTGTTGCGACGTATCCCTTGCATTCTTTACGTCAAATGTAGAAAACGAATTCTTTACGTGTAAAGATACATCATAGCGTCACATAGCTTTTTCGATCCCTACCTTACCGACTTTAGTAGATTTCAATCATGAATCCCGTTCAAGCTTTATTAAGTGAAGAACTCGCTTATGAAATAGCGATTAGAAAACAAGTCCCATTTAGTACACAGGAGAAAAGACGAATTCAATTTCGTGCCCTGTTAAATAGGGAAGAAAATTCTCTTTCTATTTCCGAATCTGTCTACCCCTTTGACAATGCAGAGGTGAAAAAGACTCTTGCAGATTTGAAAATCAAAATACAGGACGCTCCCTTGTCTCTTAATGACCCTATCTGTCAAAGAATTCAATGTCGTCTGAATCATGTGATCTCTAGAATCAATAGATTCAAACTTGATCAAGATCCTGAAGCAAAAGCTTTAGCTGATGATTTATTTTCTGAGGCTTTAGAATTAGAAGGTCAATGGCTTCTGAAAAACGACCAGTCCCTAGACCAAACTGATAACTCATCCAATTCCCAGAGTGCTTCAAGCTCTATTGTATCCACTCATTCTAGACCTAGTGTTCCAGTTTATAAATGGAATATTAAATTTTCTGGTTCTTCTAAGGATAATTTGATCCAATTTCTAGAAAAGGTCAAAGAACTTCAAAGGTCGAGAAATGTCTCAGACCGCGATCTTTTTGATTCTGCAATGGATCTTTTTGAAGACAAGGCCCTGATTTGGTTTCGCAGTGTTGCAAGCTCAATTATTTCTTGGGAAGATCTCAAGAATAAATTGAAAATTACTTTTCTCCCCCTCTCTTACGACGATGACCTATTAGAGGAAATCAAACAAAGAACTCATGGTGAATTTGAGTTAGTTGCTATCTATGTTGCCTCGATGCAAGGCTTATTTAAGAGATTGTCTACTCCTCCATCAGAAGTGGAACAATTTAAAATAATCAAGAAAAATCTTCATCCCTATTTCCAAAATCATCTTGCCCTTGTTGAGGTAAACAACATTCAGGACATAATTTCCATTGGAAAGAAGTTAGAAGATAATAGGACTATTATCCAACAATATCGTCCCCCTCCCTCTAAGAAGGTTCAAAGTCTCTTAAATTCAGACCTAGCATGTTCTGGAGAACCAGCTTCTTTCTCTTCTCGTAAAGCCAGAGGCACACCAACTAAAGGTGCACCTACACCTAGTAACACCAAGATCCCTGTTACTAACCTTTCTGCAGTCACCTGTTGGAATTGTTCCAACAAAGGTCATACCTATGTAAGGTGTAATCTCCCTAGAAAAGTTTTTTGTTATGGCTGTGGTCATAAAAATGTCTACAAGTCTAAATGCCCCTCATGTTCGGCAGATTTCCTGAACTCTCTCAAAGTCACTTCTCGTTCAAAAAACGACGAAGTTGCACAACAGGGTGCAGTGCGACAACAAGAGACAAGCCGCCCAAAGCGAGCCCTTGTAGAAAAGAGCTCGAAGTCAAAGGACGATCAGTCTCCTCCCTTTCCAAAAGACCAGCACTAATATCTTCCAGTTATCTTGTTGATTTCACTATCCAAAAGGAACAGTGGAAATCATGGTTGCAAAAAGTTGCAAACTTTTTCGAATCTTTTCGAATACCTCCTAAAAAGGACATACCTAAACCAAGTGCTGACTCTTTAATACCTGTTATAGCTCCAATCTTATTATCTAACCCTGTTGACAATAGACCATTTATAGCTGTCAAAATGTGTGACGTACCTTATACAGCCCTCTTTGACACCGGCGCCAATATCTCTGTTTGTGATTTGGAAACCATGCAGGAAGTTCTGGGTGAACTACCCATCCCTTCCAAAAATTCGGATTTGTTGTGTTCCCTGAAAAATGCTGACGGCTCCCCTCTATCTGTTATCGACATAATTGAACTTGACCTGACCATAGATGACGTCACAAAGAAAGTTCAATTCCATGTGGTATCTTCCATTTCACCACAAATTATCTTGGGAATAGACGTAGCTCGTATTTTCAACATGATGATTAATTTCGTAAATGAATCTTTCGAAGTTCATCCCGGTGATCCTTCGTCTTCATTATCTCCTATCTTACCTAATGAACTTACGGTTTGCGCTATCAATAAGATTCAGGATATCTCTTGTTTACCTCCTACCGACCTGTCTAGACTTGAATCGACGATAGACAAATTCAAAAGTTTGGCCCGTGTTGATATACTCCCTGAAACCAATGTGCTATGCCATTCCATAGAAACAAAAGACGCTAAGCCTTTTAGACAGAGACAATATCCCTTATCTCCAACCCTTCAACAATATCTGAATGAAGAGGTAGATAAATTACTTAAGTTAGAAATTGTCGAAAAAAGTAATTCTCCTTGGGTGTCCCCCGTTCTTTTGGTCCGCAAGAAAGACAAAACATACCGTATGTGTTTCGATGGTCGGAAACTAAACGAGATCACCACACATGACTCATATCCCCTGCCTAGAATCGATACTATCTTGAGCAAGCTCAAAGACGCTAATTATCTTACCTCCATCGATTTAAAGCAGGCTTTCTTTCAAGTTCCTTTGGACGAAGAATCCCGCCCAAAGACCGCTTTTGTAGTTCCCGGGAGAGGTTTATTCCAATTCCGACGAATGCCTTTCGGACTGAGAAACAGTGCTCAAACCCAGCAACGACTTATGGACACAATTTTAGGTCCAGCTTTGGAGCCATTTGTTTTCGTTTATCTTGACGATATAATTATCGCCACGAATAGTTTCGAGAAACACCTAGAAATTTTAAGGGAAGTATACGAGCGTTTAAAAGACGCTAATCTTACCGTCAACTTCGACAAATGTCACTTCTGTCGAGATTCTCTCTCCTTTTTGGGTTTTATTATCGATAGAAACGGATTGCGAGTTAGTGAAGAGAAAGTTAAATCGATTATTGAGTCCCCTGTTCCTCATAACACCACTGGAGTAAGACACGTCCTAGGTATCTTACAATATTATAGGCGTTTCATAAAGGATTTTTCTACAATCAGTGCTCCTATCTCAGCTCTGCTGCATAACCGAAAAAAGGGACAGTCAATAACTTGGAACTCAGAAGCTGATCAAGCTTTTAAACTTCTCAAAGAACGACTAACTACAGCTCCCGTTCTAGCTAGCCCAGATTTCTCGAAGCCTTTTTGCATACAGACGGATGCAAGTGATTTCGGGTTAGGTGCGGTGCTTTTTCAACTTGAGGGAGATTTTGAACACCCCATTGCTTTTGCTAGTCGAATGCTCTCGAAAGCCGAGAAGAAATATACCGTTACCGAAAGAGAATGTTTAGGTGTCCTCTTTGGTATAGAATATTTTCGCCCTTATGTCGAAGGTGCAAATTTTACAGTTTACACCGATCATGCCTCTCTTCTCTGGCTTCGCACGTTAAAAGATCCTATGGGTCGTGTAGCTAGATGGTGTTTACGCCTCAGCCAGTTTGATTTCGACATTAAACATCGAAAAGGCACTTGCAATGTCCCTGCAGACTATCTTTCCCGTTCTATTTCTTCTATCTCTCTCCAAAACTTTGTACCTGATGATTGGTATAAAGACATGGTCTCCAAAGTTACCGAGTTTCCTGAGAAATACCCTGACTTTACCATCAAAGACAATATTCTTTATAAACATGTTAAGCCTCGAGTGGAAGTCGTGTCTAACCTATCTGATTGGAAAATTGTTGTCCCTACTCCTAATCGGGAGGAAATAATTGCTCAATTTCATGACCCTCCAACTTCTGCGCATTTTGGAGTAAGTAAAACTTTGGCAAGAATTTCTGAAGTTTATTATTGGCCCAAAATGATTATCTCAGTCAAAAAGTACGTGAGAAACTGCCAGGTTTGTGGTGCACACAAAGCCCCAAACACTGCTCGTGTAGGACTTATGGGTAATTATAAGAAAATCAATTTTCCCTTCCAATTTCTCTCTATTGACTTCATGGGACCTTTCCCTCGATCCAAGGCTAGAAACACCCAACTTTTAGTCGTCACTGATTGGTTTTCGAAATTCGTTTTGGTTAAACCAATGCCTAATGCTACAGCAGCTGCCATTACAAAATTTCTTGAGAACCAAGTGTTCTTAATTTTCGGTGTGCCTCAAATTCTGCTTTGTGACAACGCTCAAATCTTTAAAAGCAGTCTATTTACTAATTTGCTGAAAAACTACGAAGTTAATTTGTGGTATAGCGCCAGGCATTTATCTCAGGTGAATCCGACCGAGAGAACGAATCGTACCATCCTTACAGCCATCTCATCTTACATCCGTGACAATCATAAAGATTGGGATAGAAATGTTTATAAAGTTGCACAAGCAATTAACTTATCGGTGAGCGAAGTTACTAAACACGCTCCAGCTTTCCTACTTTTCGCTAGAAATGTCCCTGTAGACGGAACCTTTTACGGTCCAGTCTCAGATAATTATCTAGAATTACCTGATGATCTGTCTTATGTTCATCGAGAACAAGACATATCTAAATTACCTCCTATCTTCAGCGATATACGTGATAGACTTAAGAAAGCTTACGAAGTAAGTAAGAAACATTACGACTTACGCAAGCGCCCCGATGTTTTCACCGAGGGTGACCTCGTCTGGAAACATACCTACCCACTTTCGAATGCCGCAAAGAATTTTGCTGCTAAATTGGCCCCAAAATTCGTACTATGCCGGATATCTAAAGTAGTGTCTAAATTAGTGTACGAATTACAGGACCAAGAAGGCAATCCCCTAGGTCGCTGGCATTCTAAAGATTTGAAGGCTTATCGAGGCGAAGACCCGCCGAAAAGCGACGAATAGTTCCTTATAATATCTTCTCTTTAACTTTATTTCCATACCTATCTTTATCTCTCTTTTTGTATTTGACAAAAATCCCTTTAGAAAATGAGGCCTAGCAATACGAAAATTGAGAAAGCTCCGTTTCTAGTTGTATCTTAGAATGAATGAAGAATGTATGCAGAATGAAAACCGTATCTTTCAAAGCATTTCTCAAAGATCTCGAAACTGGTTGTGTGAATGTGACGTCAAAGTGTAAATGTTGCTAATTTTGGGATCGGTATCTGCTATCCTCAGGCTCACACTCTATTTTATCGCTCATATTTTGAGAACCCATATCTTTCTGGTTATCTGAAATCATTACCCTGAAAAGTAACTATTCGCCTATCTTGTCTGACTATGTTTACAGGTCTATTGTTATCTCTTAAATTTTCTTACGTTCAGTGAACTAAAGAAAACGCTATCTTGCCGTTGTATCTACCTTATCTTATCTTTTACCTTTATCTTATCTTACCATCTCTTTCAAAAACGGGTGCTTTCCGACAGTTTCCGCCCTGCTATAGGCTAAAGTGAAAACTGCCCTGTTTGTCCAAACAAGAGACAACAGGTTATCTTTATCTTACCCACCATCTCTCCAAGTACGGGTGCTTTCCCGACAGTTTCCGCCCTGCTATGTGCTAAAGTGAAAACTGCTCTGCTTGTCAAATCAGACGACAGCAGATCTCTTTTATCTTATCTACCATCTTTCCAAGATTGGGTGCTTTAAGATTTTCCGCCCTGCATGGCTAAAGTGAAAAATCCCTCTGTTGTCTCAACGGAAGACAACAGAATATCTCTACCTTATCTTACCTATCTTTCAAGAAAACGAAAATTGAATTAGCAATTTTCTTCTTGATAAAAGACAGGCGAAAGCTTTAGTCCAAGCTTCGTGCCTTTCTTATCTTTAATTTCTTTTCAAAGAAAAGGAATTACCCTATCTTACCTTATCTATACCTATTAGCACCATAATAGAATGGTAGCCAATACTTATCTTCTCTGCGAATATTTTCCAAAATGGAAAATAAAAATCTATGTGAATTCTAGTGCTGAATTTGCAAAGATGACTTTAGATATTCGGTGTTAACACAAATGAATTTGAACACGGATATCGAATGTCCCCTACCTTAGCGATGAAAATGGTTGTTCCATTTTTCTTATCTTACCGAGTGAGATAAATTATCTTACCGTTACCTCAATGTTTATCTAATAATCCAGGCGATTATTGATGTTTTCTCTGTGCGATTATCGAATGTTTATCTATGCGATTATTGGATGATTTATCGATATGATTATTGCAATTACGCTATTTGATAAGCTACGCAGTGATTATCTGCAAACTGCCTTTCTCTTAGCCATTTATTATGGAGTCGCATAGACGACGACATAGTCAAGTTTTGACTGGTTCAAAGATGAAAAATCTTGCTCATGGAATACCCTTGTGGACTCCAAAAATTATCTTTCCCTGTACATAGATGTTTTGATGCCCAAGTTTGGACAGCATCGACCCCCTTGAGGATCGTGTTTCACTTTTCCTTTGTTAGACTTGCTACTTGACCTCGACAGTCTCATTCCAGATTTTTCCGCGCCCCACTGTTTCAGTGGCGGTGCATGCTCCAAAGCAGAGCGCGGGTTGTCGTTGGTCGGGGAAGCGGTGTTCAACAGTAAGGGAGATATTTCGTGCCCACCTCAGGAGATTTTTCCTTCTTAGGAATTCAAATTTTATTTATTTCAGAATATTCATTACTGTGATATCTGACAGTATTATTGATTTTGTTATCTTAGTATGTATCTTATCTTATATTATCTATCTTATCTTATATTATCTAACCATATCTTATCGTATCTTCATATCTAGTTATCTAGAACTTATTCCTTTGTTTATCGACATTGTTCGGCAAGAACAATTACCGTTTAAGAAAGTTGTCTTAATTATCTTATTACTACCGTTACTAGCATATCTTTTATTTTTGTTACCTTTGCAATGAAGCATGAATATTTTATTTTTGTACCTTATGAATAATTATTACCTAGTGCTTAATATTTAAGTTGCATGTAATTTTAGTAAACCTAACGCTATTCCCTTTGAAAGTTGCATGTTACCTTAGTAAGCATATATAAGAGAAATTTTATTCATTCAATGAAACAGATCAATGATGTCGTTGACAGTTTGTTCGTTCAGAATTGTTATCTTATTTCTTCGAAAGGTTCAGGTTATTTATGAACGTGATTTCTGAATCATATTCTCTAAGCTTATCGTCACCTAGTTGTCCCGCAAACATACCCTTCTTCGGGTATAGTAACAACTTGAAATACGCCTGTGCTTTTTCCAGTTGGTTTATCTTTAATCCTTTCCTTACCCCGGTAAAGAGAGGTGTGTAACGTCGTTAAAGGTTTTATTCTTTAATTAG
This sequence comes from Malachius bipustulatus, assembly GCA_910589415.1. NCBI lineage: Eukaryota > Metazoa > Arthropoda > Insecta > Coleoptera > Melyridae > Malachius > Malachius bipustulatus. The sequence goes on along the minus strand of OU342630.1, from coordinate 84,704,187 downwards.
CTCCATTTAATATTATTAGGTAAGATATCATTGTCTAAATCCCTACTATAAAGGTGTCCGCCTAGCCACTTTATTTGATTGAAACATGAATTTCGATCCAACATCGCCACCTGTTGCCGAGTGGTAAAACTAACTAAACTAGGCAAGTTCAAGATCCCTACCTTGTAGTACAATCTGTAACTTCCTTCTCTTACAATCTTCCTTTTCGATTAACTAGAAACACAGATGTCGCTGTGAGGTAGTTTCGGAAGATGAACTAACACCCTTTTGAGTTGCGCAAAAGGATTGGTCCTTTTCGCGAGTCTGGAACAGGCTCGGCGATCTTTCAATCTTGGTGCTTGAAGCGACAAGTCGCACCCCTACCTTTTCTCTTTATCTAAGGACCGATTAATAAATCGGGTAAGTAAATTGTTCAAACTATCTGAAACTTTCTCTAATAGAGTTTATATATTGTTATAGTTCTTTCTACCTACCCTATCAATCGGGGTACTATCTTATCTCGTCAGAAAACCTATCTACGGAGTAGAACCCCACCTGTCTTCCCGGACGCCATATTGGTTTCCATTTCTGGTACATCTGAATATCCGCTTTTATGGAAGGAATCTCTTACACTATCTGAAAGTTTTGCTGCTACCTGCCCCTAAATACTGGATCTCATCATTCGGAGCCCCATATTTTCGAGTTTCATCTAACCTCGAAGGACGACCACGCTACCAGTGTTAGGCACGTGTTCCCACGGGACGCGACACCGTCCACCAGTCTTTCTGCCACCCCAGAGGGAGACCACGGTCTCCTATCCTGAGATTTCGTCCAGGGCCCCGCTCTCCAGTCTCGGCACGACATTCCAAGGATGGCCAAATGTCGTATCAGTAAGCAAAGTGTGACATAACCTTTTATTGCTCAGAGTGATATCAGAGAAATCTATTAGGATTTTTGTGTATTTTTATTGCCTTATCTCGTCAAGAAATTGATGATGATGTTTTATTAGTTAATACTTATAATCACCATTATTATTCAAGTAATACTTGAAATGAATTTGTCACTTTTTATGTGAAGGAAAGATAGATATCTATTTTCTCTACCAGTTAAACTGTTAAATGAGATATATTTTGCAATTAACTTCATGATCAATTAATTAGTAATTTCATAACCATAGAATTTCAATAAGTTATTTTGTAAACAGAATTCATAAATATACTTTTCATTAAAAGATCAACTCTATTATTCAGTAGGTAGATACTACAGTAGTTAGAAATAGTAAACATCTCATAACCTGAGTGAATTTTGATGCCTTTATAGTTCAGGTTACTTTAGATCAATTATTCAAAAACCATAAGGCACTGGCATCCCACTATCTTTTATCTTAGAGGAAATTAAACCGTACCGCTTTATGCTGCTGATGCTACTACAGTCGCATGAAATCTGAATGAGATTTTGGTGCATCAATTAATACTTCGGCCCAACGAAGGTAAGTCGGCTTTGTTTTTCGACAACGATCGAATTTTAATTGGCCAAGAATCATTTTAATTGGCCCAGAGCCTATCTAATAAGCCCGACCGCAGCAATGTCATGTAGTACTTACTTTACGATACAACATGTCAAAAACCGGTCCTTTATAAATTTTAATATTTAGTCCTCTTATCTTAATATTTAATAAAGGAGTCAGAATAAACAAGGTGAGTTAAAATTATTAATTTATTAGAGAACATGTGAACATGTTTTATTCATAAATAAAAAAACAATAAAACCCAAATAACTAAGCAAACTAACAAAAATAATCTGAAATTATCAAATAAATCGCTCAAAAAGTTTTCGTTTTATTGTTTCAATTAATTTCTGTTAGTTTGCTTAGTTATTTCGGTTTTATTGTTTTTTTTATTAATTTTTGAATAAAAAATGTTCACATGTTCTCTAAAAAATTAATAATTTTAACTCACCTTGTTTATTCTGACTCCTTTATTAAAGTTCAATAATTCAAATGAGGACTAAATATTAAAATTTAAAAAGGACCGGTTTTTGACATGTTGTATCGTAAAGTACCTACATGACATTCATGTAGGTATACTATTATTGAAAATTTAAAACGAATTCTAAATTACAATGGGTACGACGTAAGTTAATATAGGGTGTAATTTTTTACATATTATTACCTATGGCAACACTTAAAAAATGCACTTTTTGACATTCGGTAAAAAAAAATTTTTCGATAAATTTGAAAAAGAAGAAAATGTTTTTTTTTATTTATTTGCAATGTAATGGATTTTTTGTTTCCTTGATTTTTTCTATAGCGAATGGCATGAAAAACAATATGGCGGTAATAAGAAAAACCAAAGTTGACTTTGGAAATCCCAAGATCTAGTCGGCTTTGGAAATTTTTGAAACGTCAAATAAGTAGCTCATTACAGCTTATGTAAACCTACAAAAAAATAATAATTTTTTTTTAAATAATAAAGAAGATATGGCTAAAATAATAAATCTGCAGGTTTCAAGTTTTTCAGGATATTTCAGGAAATTCTGGGAATATTGAGAAAAAAAAAATTGCCAAATACTCGTCACAAAACAGCGCAACTTTTTTGTAATTTAACCGACTTCGTATCTCTTACCGTTTCTTGCAGTTTTTTCACCTCAATGGGACAGCCTGTATCATAAAATTGAACAACGACCGACTTTTCTGAAAGGTCGTATTGTAAAGTAGATGACATGTACTATTATTGAAAATTAAAAACGACTTCCAAAGTACAAGACAACATAAGTTAACATAGGGTGTATTTTTTTACATGCTATTCCCTATGGCAACACTTAAAATAAATGCACTGTATACATATGCATATACATATGCATGATAGCAATTAAAGGGAGATTTTTTAGATTCATACCTGACTTAAAACCAGGTTGAAAATTTTTCAAGTAGGTATGTAGATACCTATATGCTTTTATCAAACGTATGTCGTAATTTTCTTTTTATAATCTCCTCATTGTGTGAACATAAAGCGACCTGTTTATATTAATAATTTAAACGGCAAGGAAAAATATGACGTCATCATGTATTATTGCTCTTGTCGTTCAGTTGGAAGCGCATTGTTCACCTTTAGGAGGCGTCCGTCTAGTCAAAGACACTCGCCGGTATTCGTGACATTTTTGTAAAAATGTTTTCAGTTAAAAAAAAGGAACGAAACGGTGGCGTTTATATTTTTTAATAACTGCATTAAAATGCTGGAATTAATTTTCCTTAAATTATTTTTAACATCGTTTTCTTGCTAAGTGATGTAAGGTACGTCAAAACTTATGATAATTATTTCCTGAAAATGTCTAGGAAGGAATATGTAACAAGCTCATAAAACGTCTCTCATGCCCGAGTTCTTGGGGCAAAAGGAAAAGAAACAAGATAGCAGCATGCGAATTCAGGGTAAAATGAGGGGAATTATGTGAATGCCATATTATGTATACAGGGTGTCCCAGCTCATTCGAAGCGGTCTCTGTGGGCCAAACGATGGACTTTTTCAAAAAACTTTTTGAAAATTCAAGTACAGAATCACAATGGCCATAATTTAAAATTACTTTGGAGTATACAGAGTGTCCCATATGACAGTGACATATCAAAGTTATGTTTTTTTAAATGGAATGCTCCCATGTTATTGCAGTTTTAGATTATCTGAGAAGAGGAAATAAGATTGGCTTTTACAGTTGGTGTTTAAATTCAGTAGTTTTTGAGTTATAAACAAGTGAAAATCGTCATTTTTCAAGTTCAAGGCCCTGTACATTGAAAACGGTTCAAGATAGAGGAAAAACGGCTTACATGTCCCTATTTTAACTTTTCATGTACTATCCCATGATGTAGATAAAATGTTTATACAGGGTGATAAAAAATTTGAAAAATTCTGAGATTTCTCCACGCGTCGCCAAATAAAAAAATTAAAGAAAGTACAAATGTTTCTATACCATAGAATAGTACATGAAAAAGTAAAATAGGGACATGTAAGCCGTTTTTCTCTATCTTGAACCGTTTTCGTTGTACAGGGCCTTGAACTTGAAAAATGACGATTTTCACTTGTTTATAACTCAAAAACTTCTGAATTTAAACACCAACTGTAAAAGCCATTCTTATTATTTCCTCTTCTCAGACAATCTAAAAATGCAATAACATAGGAGCATTCCATTTAAAAAAACATAACTTTGATATGCCACTCTCATATGGGACACTCTGTATACTCCAAAATAATTTTAAATTATGGCCATTGTGATCCCGTACTTGAATTTGCAAAAAATTTTTGGAAAAAATCCATCGTTTGGCCTACAGAGACCGCTTCGAATAAGCTGGGACACCCTGTATACGAAGTGTGAGACTGGCTCTTATCGCTTACCTCTTTTGTAAAGCATTATAGGAAAAATGAAATAAACATAGTATTAAGAACTCATATTGTTACATAAACAAGACAACTATAGTTTTTCAAGTGCCTGAATTTTGCTTGTAAAATTTTTATTGCATTGCTAACGCTATTTCCCACATCAACCATTCACAAGATGCAACTTTTCGACAGACGTATTTTCTCAGCAGAAAATATAAAGTCCGTTTACTGAGTATCAGAAATTTCTACCACAAAAGTAGAGACATGTTTGGGAACAATGAATAATTTGTGACCTTCACAACTAAGTACCGAGTACTTCTTCTAGCTGTGAGACGACTTATCTTACATAAATGTTTTTTTATTACTGATAGATCACAAACACGAGAAAATGGTAGGTACAAGAAACCTAATCACTGAAGAGTTTTAAAATGTATACTAAAAAAGCAGATAGCTGAACTGTAAGATCTCGTGAAAAAAACGAGCAGTTTTTGACACGTTGCATTGCAAGAAAGTTGTATTGGTCAAAAGTTTAATAGAAATTATCGTTAGCCATTATCAGCTTAATAAATACACACTCAGGTGGATGTTAATTGAAATATATCGAATAAAAAGCATTAGAGTTATCAGGAGCAATTCAAAAATCAGTAAATCAAGATTACTGAAATTTTAATGAATTATCAGAGCAGCATAAAAAACGTATCGTAACAAATTTTCACAGTGAAAATATTCACGAAATTTCATAGTTGGGTATGTACAGAGAATTTACCCAGCTTTTCATAACGAGAGGAAAGTCAAGAATTGAAGTAGAGAGGAATTTGCCATTGGCTTATCCAGTTTCAACGTAGAATGAGAAAACAAATTAAATTGGTTTAAGTTTGAGTAACGCAGAAGAATTTTTAATTAAAAATATGTATGCTGTTTCTTGTAATTGCGGGATTGCCTGTAGAAGCATATTTCACAATTTCTAATTAATAATACATTTGTACCATGCAGAAAATAGAGGACCTCAGATTTTTATAAGCTGACAGGAAACGCATGTCGGGATAATGCAAAAACATCTGTACCTACATTATAATATTATGTTTCTCTCTGTGTGTACTAACCGTGTTGATGATACCGAGGGTGTCTTATTTTTGTATATACGGGGCTGCTTGCTGGATGTATCCCTAACCCTTTAATTAGGTTAATTTATATTATATCCTAGTGTCTACTGAGGTATGAGCGCTTGGGATTATTTCGGATTTGTGTTTTTGAAAGTTCGTTTTGTTGTAGTTTTATTATGAGTTCTGAAGACTTCGAGGTTTGAATTATTGTATGAGGTAAAACTACTAGATTCCTTAGAGTTGTGGGTATTAGTATTTCTATTTCGAGATACGCTTTTGTATTTTGTTGCGCTGCTGTTTCTGTTTCAACATTTTGAATTTTTATATCTGCGACTTTATTGTCTGTGAGAATGACTGTTTATTAGTGGCGTCTATAAGTCGGAAAACAACCGAATTTTTTCAAACGCAACGAAACCACTTTCCCGCTCCGTTTTCGAGGGTGCTGAATACGATTGCAATTTTTTTTTCGGGTTGCGTTCACCCTCTATTGGCGAAAAACCACCCACTTTTTTAAAAATCTCCGTTCTAATACCCCTGGGTCGGAAAAACGCGTACAACTCGCTTCTGGGGATGCCTTGTATCTAATGACAACTGCCCGTCACCCATGGCCAAGAACCACCCTTCAAGGCGATTGAAAATGTGTTTTTTTTATTAATCGGGCAACCTGCCGCATACCCCCGTTTCCAAAGGCGCTGAACACGATGGTCATTACCTTAGACCTCTACCACCCCAGTAAATTGACAAAATCACCCTCCAAGGGGATTGAATTTTTTTTTATAGGGAATGTTGGAAATGTTATTTTGTATAATAGGTAATTACCATGCTTTCTATTGGGAAAAATATGGAGACAACGTTTCTGTTACTCTCATGTCGGGAAATAATAATTTGAATATACAAGATATCATATTATATCATTGGTTTTTTAATAGGGTTACAGTTTTGAATTATGTTTTTGACTAGGGTATTTTGATGACGATAAATCAAGGTAAACGTTTAATAAAACATTGTTATTCTTTAATATGTATAACAAAATGTAGAAAATACAAATGCACATGCAAATACAAATAGAAAATATTGAACAAATTTATGTACTTAGAAATAATAATATTATAATGATAATCTTTTAGTAAAGCTAGGGAAAAAACTGGTGTAGACTTGGTCTTTTACAAGTGGAATTACATTGCTGATACTCTTCAAAATGAACATCACATTCATACGTATAGAGTAATAACAGAAACGTTGTCTCCATATTTTTCCCAATATAAATAGGTAAAGCACGGTAAATTATGCTACAAAATAATATTTCCAACATTCCCGATTAAAAAAAAATTTCAACCCCCTTGGAGGGTGTTTTCGTTAATTTAGGGGGTGGTACAGATCCAAGGAAGTGACCATCGTGTTCAGCACCATTACAAACGGGGGTATATGCTACAGGTTGCCCAATTAATACAAAAAAACACCAATTTTCAACCCCCTTGAAGGATGTTTTTCTCTATTTGGGGGGATAAAAATGAGTAGTAAAGTGGTAGAGGTGTAAAATGGTTACCATCATCGTCTTTGGCATCCTCGAAAACGGGGGAATACAGGAATATTCAGGATAAAAAAAAAACATTTTCAACCCCCTTGGAGGGTGGTTCTTGGCCAAGGAGGTGGGCGTAGGGTGACAGGCAGTTGTCATTGGATACAAGTAAGAGTAGCACGACTATTTTTCCGACCCGGGGGCATTAGAAGGGAGATTTAAGAAAACGGGGGTAGCTTTTGGCCAATAGGGGGTGAACGCAAAAAAATAATTTGTCTTACGCCATCGTGGTCAGCACCCTCGAAAACAGGGGGGGAAAGTGGTTTCGTTGCGTCTGAAAAATTCGAAAATTTCGGTTTTTTTTCCGACTCATATACGCCACTTTATCGGGTAAAATAATTTTAGAGCATATTTTGAATCATAATATCGTCATGCGACTCAAGTGTCTGTTCTCGAGCCATTCTTGAACGTGACAGCGCTCGTCTGAGCTTCCTTTGCGTGGTCGCTCTGGGGTCCACCAGGATCCACAGTTCTCGCCAAGGAATGGTTGATCCTGTTGTCGGTTAGCTAAGGTTCATTTTCATTTGCTCGCTACGCCAGTGAGATAGTTGATACCATGCCCATGCCTGGCGGTACGGCGTAAGATAATTTAATCTTGCGGTTGTTAAGTATTATTGTTGTTATTATTATCATTATCAACGGTGACGGTATTAGAAACTGTGTCAATTATTAGCTTTACACTGTATAAGAGTTTTATCAGATCAGGTATCAATATTAAACTAAAAAAGTATATATTAAATAAAAAATATATTAATTTACAAATTTGTTAATAAACCCCCAGAAATTTAAGTACTTAATTTAATAATTCCCCTATCATCCATCCATAGCTATTTGACGAGTACTTTAAAAAAATAAATAAATAAATAAAGTGTTCAAAAATTGTAGCCTTTATTGGAATTATTTTAAGTAAGGACTGCTTTAATGAAATTTAATTTCTGTCACGTGATTGGATGATGACATAGGTACCTATATTTACACCTTTGAAGGGTAGGTAATAATTATAATAAAATTATTCATGGCCGAAATGTGAAATTCAAGCTATAATAAAGTTTAGGATGACGGGTAATGTATAAATTGCATTGATTGTTTTGGAATTCCCACCAGGTACTGATCGGCGGGTAAGGTTTAAAATGTAAAATTCCATCAAGTTGCGAGTCATTGGAGGTGACCAGTTTTGAAATAAAAGCAATGAACGCTTTATGCTTAATAGCTTAATCGCCCAGAACTGGGAATACCTACATGGGATATTATTTTTAAAACATAATAGAGCTATGATGCGAACATAATCAATACAAAGTCACATGAAGTAAATGCGTTAAAATATATTATTAGAGCAACCCTACACATTTTTATGTGCTAGTTATCAATGTTAATGATTGCAAATGTTGTTTAGAAATAAAGAATGATAATTTTTGTTAAAAATTTAGTCACACACAGTAATTATTAATTATTATTGCCTAGATTAATACGATAAGTACCTACCTACATTATTATTTTTATTTACTTGTCAAATAGTTTGAATGATTTAAAGACAAACTCTAAACCCAGATAATTTAGCACAAATCTATCAAACCATATGCAAACTTTAGGCAAATCATAATATTGTGAAGCTTGATTATGAAAAATATATCATAATTTAAATTTATATTAAGAAAAAAAGGCTTATTTAATACGAATAAATTTTACCTTCCATGGAATAATAATAATTATATTATTAACTTATAATCAATCAAATTGTCGGCTTTTACTCGTTATCAAAACACTACTACTGAGAACTCCGTCAACGACAACAAATGATTCGATCAATTCCTAGAGCAACATATTATTTATTCATTACTATCGTGTGTAAAATACCAGATGAGACATTTTTTTAGCAAGCATACAAATGAGGAAAGCACACTGCAATTCGACCAACAAAGACCGCGACACGTTGAAAGTTTCGCGACTTTGCCAAAGTTCCGCGGCGGTGAAAGAAAAAGAACAACGCTACCGGATGACATCGAGGGAGGCCGCGATACACTGCGGTGTCAGTGTTTGGCGATCGGGGGTTGCGAGCATCCACGAACTCGATCGGAAGCTTACGATTGTCCACATGGTCACACATGGCTGGAATCTCCATTGTTTTCCGAAAATATATTTTTGTGAATCTTTCTGAATTAGTACCAGACTTCTTCCAGGCGGAGTTTTGCGGAAATAATCACAGACCGGAATAAATTTATTAGTTGTCCTACTGTTTATATTGAGGGAAACTTCAGCATGGGCTCGCTTTAACCTGTGTTGGGTATATCGATTACATAAATATTAATTTACAGAGAGAAAGAGGGTCAGTACACCGTTACTGACTGATTAGTACAATCATAAGAAGCGGGCGCCACACACGGCGTAAAACTCTAAAAGGCTTATTTGACTGTTATTGACTGGGGTATTATTTATAGACGAATCTCACGGTGGCTGTCATATAAAACATCATACCTTTCATACCTCAACACGCGGCCGCAATATTTATAAATAACTTTAATAATGGTTACTGCGTCCTTTCATTATAATAATAATTGTAAATCCTGATAGTGTGTCCTTCTCGATAATAGATGTCAGCATATTTTAAAACAATAACAGCTGTATTCCTTTGGTCACAATATTGCAATTAAAACAGGTATGTATACTTCTGATTCCGATTCAAAGTAACAGTACTTTTGAAATGTGATCCACACTCTGGATACTTTTCTGTGTGGTCATGATTCGTAATCCCCTTACTCCACTAAATTATGAAGATCTGATTCCTTTGATTCAACTTCAATCATGGAACAAAACCTTTGAATGTGATATTTATTATGTTATTTTCGCTTTTGCCCGCTCTGTTCGTTGTTATAGTTTTTACTCGATCACATGAATGATGATTAGAGAATAGTGAATCAAATGATTCGAAAATTTATATCAAAGAAATACCGCTAATGCGTGTTTGTAAAAGGTGCATTAGAATCTTCACGAAAACTTATTAAACTTTTACAAAATTTACAAATTTTCCTGTAATCATTAGTCGACTCTTTAGGTATATTACAATAATCAAAATTATTATTGCTGAACAATTTTACGTAGAAAACGTGACATCCGAAAGTAGGTAAATAATTTCTCAATCTATACATCAAGACTTTCAGGCGAACACAGGAACACATGCTCCACTGAGAGAAAAAAAAAATGATTTGGTCAAAATGATTTATAACTGACGATAATGATGTAGAAAATGTTACATGCATTTCCAATAGTTCCAATATTGCCAAGGCAAATATATTATATTTTTCACATGGAGTTGACCAGAAACAGGTAATAAGTCAGAGGTCAATGGTCCTCGTTAGGATCTCTCTTTGACTGAAAATTCAAGAAAATAAAATACGCGAAGTGAAAAATAAAACACTTTGACTTATCAGATTCAGGTCATCATATGAAAAATATACGGGATGTGACAAAAGTTTGACAACGCTCTAATAAGTCTTTTTATTTTGAGTTTTAAAAAACAAACCAAAACAGTTTAACTTTTGAATTACATATATTTTCCGTTGACCTAAGACCTAACATTCTTCATACAGGGCGTTACATGGTTAAGACGACATCGTTTTTTTTTAATATGACACCCTGAATATTATTACATTTGCGTCTTGCATCTGAAAATTTAATTAACAATAGTTTTTTTACAGTTGCAGTTTAAACTGAGTTAGGCTATAAGTTATAAACGTGAAAATCTCAATTTTCAAAGTTCAGTGCAGTGTATAAACAATTTTTTTCCATCATAGGACAGTACATTAAAAGTTAAAATATGAATATACAGGGTGTCCCATAATATGTGGGCAATCTCCCGGATTTGGATAAATTTCGTAAAAATAAATGAAAAAATAGCTATAAAATTAATTCCTCAGAGACACCCCTACAAAGATATTAGCTGTTAAAGTTGAGTGTTGAAAATCAATTTTTTGCAATAACTTTTTTATTTCTTGACCGATTTTGATAATTTTTGGTTTTATTTTGTATTATTTTGGACTGTTTAGAATAGTGTTTCATAATCTTTGATAGCACATACATAGACCTCGGGATGGCATAACCCCCTCATTCACTTGAAAGAAAACAATAAAAATAATAATTTTACAGTTTTTTAAGGTTAATTTTCTTTTTATTTGACTTTTTTTACATAAAAAATGAAATATTATTTATTTCGATAGAGCGAACCGTTATCGAGATAAACGTCCTTCTAATAGGTGATGCGTCGCAGAAACTTTCTAAATTTCAAGTAAATTTTAACAAGATGGCTGACCTATGACAGTAAATTGAGCAGGAAACAAAAACTACTTAACTACTTAATTAAATACACGTCAGTGTCAATAGATTTCATGCAGATTCAATTCTAGCTGATTTTCTGCGTATTCAGCGTTTTTGCAACTCATTTTAAAATCAGTTAGAATTGAATCTGCATGAAATGAAATCTTTGACACTATTTGGCGTGTATTTAATTAAGTTTTTGTTTTCTTTCCTGCTCAATTTACTGTCAAAGGTCAGCCATCTTGTTAAAATTTACTTGAAATTTATAAAGTTCCTGCGACGCATCACCTATTAGAAGGACGTTTATCTCGATAACGGCTCGCTCTATCGAAATAAATAAGCATACATTTTTTATGTAAAAAATATCAAATAAAAATAAAATTAACCTTAAAAAATTGTAAAATTATTATTTTAATTGTTTTCTTTCAAGTGAATGAGGGGGTTATGCCATCCCGAGGTCTATGTATGTGCTACCAAAGATTATGAAACACTATTATAAACAGTCCAAAATAATACAAAATAAAACCAAAAATTATCAAAATCGGTCAAGAAATAAAAAAGTTATTGCAAAAAATTGATTTTCAACCCTCAACTTTAACAGCTTATATCTTTGTAGGGGTGTCTCTGAGGAATTAATTTTATAGCTATTTTTTCATTTATTTTTACGAAATTTATCCAAATCCGGGAGATTGCCCACATATTATGGGACAGCCTGTATAAACTGCTTTCCGGTACCGATCTTCAACAGTTTTCAAAATAAGCTGCTTTGAAAATGGAAATATCGGATTTCCTCTACTTGCTTATATGTACAACTCATAAAATACTCAATTTAAACTCTGCACTCTTTAATATACTCTTTAAAACTGCAAAAACCATCATTATTGAATTATTGAATAATATACAAGGTGTCTCCTTAAAAACATAGACGACGTCTTCTATTACTGAGCCGAACAATACCATGTATAAAAATTTTCTATTCATCTACATAATAAAATAAATCAAATTTAAAGATTTGCTTGTTTTGTTTTTTTTTTCAAAACTAAAAATTTGATGATTTATAGGATTGTTGTCGGACTTTTGCCACACTACGTATTCTATTGTATACAGGTGTCTCTTATTTCGGATCTCACTATGGCTATCTCGTAAACTGTATGAGATACAGGATCGGTTAAATTAGAGAAAAGATGCCCTCTTTTGTGGCCATTTTGAATCCGTCAAGTCAAGATATACAAGATATATGTGACTGTTCCTGAAAGATCCTGAAAAAAAACTAAACAATCGAGATTTCTTATTTATGCCATATCTTTCTTATTATTGGAAATTAATAAATAATTTTTTTATAGGCTTACATAAGCCATTAAGAGCTATCCATCTGACATTTCAAAAATTTTCAAAGCCAACTAGATCCCGCAGTTTTCATAGTCAACTTTTGTTTTTCTTGTGGCCACCATATTTTTTTGTGTCTTTTGTTGTAAAACAAATCAAGGAAACCAAAAATTAACAACATGAGGAAAAAGAATTAAAAATGTTACTCTTCTTTAAAAAAATACTACTGCTGTGATTTTTTGCTGTGATTGTAATTTTTGTAAATTAATTCTCATTATTCACTAATAAGGATTTAATGATATGGAAATAATGAAAAGCAAATTTACATCACCGAAGCTTCCATGCCAAACTTCATTTTTATTCGTAATGAAACAATTTCTATTGCAAATAATAGTACTAATAATGATAACATTCTATTAAATTTGTGAATTATACTAACATTAATGTTCACTTTGAAAATAAAATAAAAACAATATTGCGTTTTTCTCCACTTAATGTTAAAAGTCTAAGATAAAGTAGAATATAATACCTTCAATAATGGCTATTATTACCTCGGGATGATACTCCCCCGTCGTTTGCGCGGCTTGGATCGTAAATATTCCTCGGGAATGATAGCTATCATTATTATTGACTCCTGGTATAATATACTATTTCAAAATCATTTTGCCACATTTCAGTCATATTATCTACCGAGGAGAGAGAGGTAGTTCGACGGATTAGAGAGCAGACTATTAAGCCGTTCAGATTGCCACCGACTGGGTTCGAATCCCAGTCTCACCATGGATGTTTGTGTTCGTCTATTCACTTATTTATATAGTAAACCTTATTTGTGTCTAGATAGAATGAGCTAGTTCTCAAAGCTCAAAATTACTTACTATTTTTTTTCAAAAATATTCTAAATATGACATATCTGTACTTTTTCAAATTACTTTAACAATTCTGCCTTTGCAGTCACAATTTTATCTAACTAGGCTACCACCGTCAGGTAGCTTTAAGTTGTGCTAAGAAAATTATACAGGGTGGGCCACGGTATACGAAACGAAAGATTATGGCCGTGTCTCTGGATTTTAGGATCTTTTTATTTTTGGAGTGGATAGAGACCCGGCAGAGGTACGTTTTAAAATTATATTCATAATGTACAGGGTGTCCCAAAAGCATAAAACATATCAAAGTTATATTTTTTTTTAAATGGAATGCCTCTATGTTATTGTGTGTGTGTATGTCGAATGTTTTGGCTACGGAAACTACGTCCATCCGCCTATTTCCCAATAATTTATGATACTTTTAATTTGAGACAGTATTCTACACCACTTTACTTGTATACTAATTTCTTTCTATGGTTTACTTTCTACTTAGGTATATGCTTAAATGTCCAGATTGCTGTTTTTTATATGTCTGACCAGTCTTTTTAATTCATCTGCGTTGGGGGTTCTTAGAATTTGTGTGAGGTTGAAAGGTAGGGTCATAGTGTTATTGTCATTGTAATATATGTCTTTCGTGTATCTATCTGTTTCGTTAGAGTTCAGACTGCAGTTAAGAATCATATGTTCCGCGTCCCCCATTTCTCCACAACGGCCTCTATGTTATTGCATTTTTAGATTGTCTGAGAAGAGAAAATATGATTGGCTTTTACAGTTGGTGCTTAAATTCAGAAGTTTTTGAGTTATAAACAAGTGAAAATCGTCATTTTTCAAGTTCATGGCCCTGTACAACGAAAACGGCTGAAGATAGAGAAAAACGGCTTACATGTCCCTATTTTAACTTTTCATGTACTATCCTACGATGTAGATGAAATGTTTATACAGGGTGATAAAAAATTTGAAAAATTCTGAGATTTCTCCACGCGTCGCCAAATAAAAAAATCAAAGAAAGCACAAATGTTTCTATACCATAGGATAGTACATAAAAAGTTAAAATAGGGACATGTAAGCCGTTTTTCTCTATCTTCAGCCGTTTTCGTTGTACAGGGCCTTGAACTTTGAAAATGACGATTTTCACTTGTTTATAACTCAAAAACTTCTGAATTTAAACACCAACTGTAAAAGCCAATCTTATTTTCTTTTTTCAGACAATCTAAAAATGCAATAACATAGGAGCATTCCATTTAAAAAAACATAACTTTAATATGTTTTATGCTTTTGGGACATTATGAATATAATTTTAAAACGTACCTCTGCCGGGTCTCTATCTACTCCAAAAATAAAAAGATCCTAAAATCCAGAGACACGGCCATAATCTTCCGTTTCGTATACCGTGGCCCACCCTGTATAACTAATTACTAAGTACCGCAGTCATCGTAAAAGTTGATGTCACTGTTATCTTTTGATGCTTAAACAACTTTTTTTGAAAATAGCATCCGCTATTGTGTAAAGATGAAGTTTTATGAAGATGACGGATGAAATTGGACGACTTCGAAATTTTGCAAATAGCCGTTGTGATAAAAATCGACTTTTGCTTGAAGCAAAAATGGATAAAGCTTATAATGCACATGACTCAAGCAAATTGATTACGAAATTATAAGTAAAAATTGTATGATGCGAAGAATTGTATGTCCTCCAGAGATGCGAAATTGTAAGCTATAGGCTAAATAAGTAACTATAGTGGCGCTAACACGTAGGCAAACTTGACAATTCGATGCGGCAAGTACCGCGTGCCCGCTATTCATTTTAATGTATTTCTCATTGCAAACATGAGATAGTTCGGGGATAAAAAAAAATCGGGAAAGTTTTGTTGTATCGTGGGATGTAAATCGCATGAGTCACGAAATCCCGAATTAAGTTTTTACGGCTTTTCGTCTAAATTTTGGGAAACAGAACGACGGAAAAAGTGGATTGTTGTGGTACGTCGAATCACGAGTATATGCTTAATAATGTACCCAGTTATTACTCCTGAATTTTTCTTTAGATAGCAAATTAAAGTTAAAAAATTAATCTCAGACATTTAACTAATACTAATAATAAACAATACTACTGCTATAATTTTTTCGAGTATGTATTTCAGGCAAAAGGTTCCAAATCATGGTCAATAAAACAGTTTCTGAGAGGCGGAATGTTTACAGTATGTTTACAGTTTACAGTAGACAATAATATAGGTATTTTCATTTTTACGACTGCTGTGTGCACAAGGAGTCTCACTAAAAGAACGGTTTCTTGAAGAAAAGTTCCATGAAAAGGTATTCTCCAACATCGCTCATATGAAAACTTATCATGAGATTTCGCCCATTTATCAACGATTTAGAATGAAAGCAGTAGACGGGACTGGCTGCTTGGAAATTATTTTTAGTATTGTAGTCATAATAAATTCAAAAATCTGGAAATACATTGTCCGATAATAATTTTAAAAAGGTTTTATTTTATCGAAACGAGCTGTCGAGGATTAGGAAGCCGCACTGAATTGCGGAAAAAATCCACGAGGAGGCGCGAGCTCCGCGAACAGCCGATACTTACTTAGCGTATAGGTGTTCTGTGCAAACATTAAGCAAGGCATTTCTCTTTTTTTATATTAATGATGAAGTTGCCCATGACCGATAAAGCATGGCGGTATTAGCGCTAGACGACCAAACTGATGGTAATAATAGGAAGATGCACAATTTACATGAAGAATGTGTAGTTACAGTCATTTTCTTTTGGTTTTCGTCTTTTGTCAATTGCTTTTCCTAATTTGTCAAATGCTTTTCCCATTTATCTAACGTCAGTGACGTCAGTGTGATTTTTCAATTCAAATTTCTCTTTTGTCAAATAAGATTCCTTTTAAGACTGTAATATTTCTCAAGGCTTGATCAATGACAACGACATTTTTTGCGGAAAATTGCGGAAGAAAATTCAATCAAAACAGAAGATACAGAAAGTGCGGATGTTTTCTTGATGTTTTTGATTCACTTTCCTTTAAAGAATTATAGAGATGGTGGAAAGGAAACATCAAAATTTCGGGTCAAATCAGCTATTTCACAGATGCCTAAAACGCTTAAAAAATATAGAGAAATCTGGAATTCATATTTAAGTACTTTTGGAAACAATACTTCATCAAGACAAATATCTTGAGTTGCAGTACAACGTTCCAATTTGGATTTTCAAAATTTACCGGTGCTCAAAATTGCTCGGTTGCAACCAATCGGCGAGCTAGAATATCCTCTCTTGACCGAGACGTAACGTGGTGTTGATGCATTGTGCCTAAATGCCTCTGGTTATAAGAAGTTGCATGTAATTCGCGGTTTTCTTCAACTATAGTGTACTTATAGGTATGTCTATTATAAAGAGTAGACTTATCTCATTTAACAATTAATCAAACGTATCTAACCACGGACTAATTATCTTTCAACCGATTACCTGCATAGGTACGATAATAGAGCTTGAAAGACAAAATAGATCAAAGTCATGCATGTTGTTACACGCTATTACGCCTATTCTTATCTTTCATAATCGAGTCGAACAGTATATTTAAACATACACTGTAAACAATGTAAACAATGCAAAGATGAATTCGCGGAAACTCAGACATTTTTAGAGTTTGTGTGACAATGTACCTACTGGTGCTTACCTATACCTACCTAAAATACTTTCTTTGGGGTTCTTCGGAGGTAATATCGAAGTATTCAATCCCTGAACTAATAAACTCTCTGACGTATCAAATACGTCAGAGATATCATACATAAATTATCATACATAAATATAACAAACATACCATGATACAACAAAACAAAATAGATGTGATTCTTATTGAATGATCTAAGTATGAGCGTAATAATTAATGAAGAGATTAGTTTCTGAAAATGTTAACCAGCAAACATGAGGTTGGATTTATATGCTATTAACAAGCTTATTCCTGAAAATTATATATTATGTTATCTTAGTTAGGACCTAATACTAATTAAGCAAATGTCTAAAATTCAGTAAACAAGAACAATGTTCAAATTCCATGAAAAATGTTATTTATGGATATATCACTTACAGGATATAGCAGAACTGTTACCTTATATATTCTTGATTGCTTCACACGTAGCGAATTAGGATGGTAATTAGGCAGTCAACTTACCTGTAAAGAATAAATTTATTAATTAACTTTACCAAAAAATTTTAGATAGGTGAACGGAAAATAACAAAATTGGCAAACTGGGAAATTTCAGGAGTAGGTACATAATATGTTGACTTTGGGGCAACAATTATAGCAGGCGATAGATGACGGCAGTAATAATAACAATACAGCTAGGGGCTGTTAAATCCCATCGCTTGGAATTATGACAAAATTGATATTTTCCACGGTGTTGAAATGGATCGTACCTAGGTAGGATGATAAGGAAATTATTTCCATCTCCCTCGTTAAATCAGCCCAAATCGAAATAGCAAACAGTGCAAGAATAGATACGTAAATACCTAAAGGTAAAATTGTTAGAAAATTAAAACGCAGCCACCCGCCGTTACATCAAGTAAACGATCCCCGTCAGCTCATTAAATATTCAGAAAAATAGAAATCGCTCTAGCACTAGCTGGTCACATTCAAACACGGAACAGCGAGAGAGCGGCCACCGCAAGGGAAATAAACATAGCCAGATGTCTTTATAAAAGCGCCTCGCGCCCATTAAAAGGATGACCTGACCTACATAAAAGACCGGGTGAAATCAGAAACAATAAATAACCCCTTGCAAAGACAATAGTAAGTCACTAGGTATTCCACCTACGAAAGTGAAAACTACACCAATTGATAAAGCGAAAAAATAAATGAAGGTAGCCGGAAATACATCGCGATCCCGAAATAGCAAGCAGGTGGAAATGCGAGATGAAAGTTAAGTCGGTGTAATTATAATAGCTAGGCACAATGGAAAGGTACAGAAAGCGTCGGCCGATTTTAAGGAAAATTTAGGTAGTTCAGGTTTAGGACAATTCAGTAAGATAGCCGCGAGGTCAACTCGCCAAGTCTTAAGATAAGGGAAATATGATAAGGAATAAAACACATAAAATCACGGTATAAGGCAGTGCCAAGAAGTTGCATTGTTACTTCAGGTGCAATAAGAGGTATAACAGTGACAAATGCCTAAGGGCAAGGTAATATAATTATGTGACGTAAAAGTCGCCTTACGGGGCAGCATCGACAGGTGCAATAAAAGGTATAACAGTGACAAATGCCTACGGGCAAGGTAACATATGTGGCATAAAGGTCGCCTGACGAGGCAGCATCGACGGGTGCAATAAAAGGTAGAACAAGACAAACAATAACAACAAGGTATACAAAGTGATAACTAAATACAGTATCACCCAGGTTATGAATGAAATAAACGGAGGTGAAATAATTCACACTCCTAGGTAAATCAACTGTGAAAATAAAATAATTAAATAAAAGAGAATCGGAAGGAACGATTTTATAAAAGATACGAAAACAAAATTCAGGAGAAGTGGCAACCCTGTACTCAAATGAACCTCGCAAGGCAAGACTATCTTAAGCGGTCCGAATCCCCGTATCCAAACACGAAAGGTAGCTCGGTAACCGAACGTGCCGCCGCGGTCCATCTAGGCGCGAGATTCAACACAGTCCGACACAACGGGCGACTCCGCTAGCCATACAGGGCGATCCTCCCGGCTGTGCCATAGGTACGAGGTCTACACATAAATAATTGCAATCGGTGAAATAATACACGATAAATTCGTACGAGAAATTGAATAGGCAAACAAGACAGACACTCCCGCCATATCCCGGATCGTCTGTAACCAATGGTTGTATTCTTTAATTAATTCAAGCAGTTGCTTGAAATGAAATCAAAGAAACTAGATTAAGGAAATTAGGCAAAGAAAATCGTCGACTAGGTAAACAGACAGACATTCCCGCAATATACCGGGTAGTCTGTAACTGAAACAAAAGCGAAACGAAATAATGAGAAAGCACAGGTGTGCAAAAGAGTGGAATCCGAAATGGATTGGAGTTTGAAAAATGCATGAAAGAGATTCATCATTCGCTTTCCATTGTTTTGTACTCTCTATGCAAAATCACAGCACCTCTCGCCCTTCACCATTTTACGCCCTTGCAAACGAATTCTCTCGCTCATCACTCGCTTTTAGACATCCGATAGGAAGTCCACAGTTAACAACAAGTCTCAGTTAATTTCCCCGCTTTTCCAAAAGAAATCCCAATCAACCGAGATCCAATGAGTCATAGTAGGTTCTTTTGCGGATCCGTTTCGGCCATAGTAATCCTGGCATACCTCAATCAAAGAGCAGGGGTGACTACGGTAATTACAGTAAACACAACGAGGAAAACACAGCGGTCCTATTAGGGGAAACCCAGAGGTAAATAGACGATCACAGTGGCTTTTCGCGAAAGACGAACGGACCAGGGTTCGTATCGTTACAGTGTAAAATATTGTGATCTTTTCTAATTAAATTAATGAAGTCTTGTTTCGTGGCACATCTAGGAAAAGAATTATTTTACTAAATAATCTAATCATAGTCTAATGAACATGTCCGTAATCAGCTTCATTAATAGTAGGGAAGCGAAAGCTAATTAGGAAAAAATTGAGAGTTTATCATCAATTTAGATTCAGAGTACCTATTATACAGGGTTACTGGTAACTGGATACATTCCTTTGGTGATCTGATAAAACAAGAGGTAAGAAGTAAATTAACCCCAACATGCACTATACAAAACTCAATAGATTTTGAGATATTTCGATTTTCAACTTTTCTTAAAAAAATGGTTTCAAATGTCTTGAAATGTAATTTTCAAAAAATCTACTTTAACTTTTTGATTTTTTTTTTTGCTGGATTACTTGTCCAATACTATGCTTCCTTCTGGATTAAAAAATATCCTGAGGTATTTCGATCGTGTGAAAATTTCAAAGAAAAACTTTCACAAACTATTTTTTTTAAATAAGATTTAAAAGTTTTTACAAGTTATTTTCGCAAAATTGTCAAGGCAACTTGCGTACAAATTGTTTTAAAAACTTCCCTAGTGTAGTAGCTATCTAACAAGGTACGAATCTTGTACAAGAATAAAAGAATCTCCCCGCTATGTACCGTTACCGAGGAACAAATCCTTAAGTCGGGACGTTTTAAAAAAAATACGGCCCTGAACGGGGGTCTTAAAATTCTCGGATCCGGCCCATCTTCAACAGGTCGTATTTGGGGGTCCCGAGCTTCGTCCCTACCAAGTTTCGTCCCGATCGGTAAAACTTTCAGACACTAAGAGTGTTTCCTAGGCTATTCCCGAAAAATCCTGAAATTCCCGAAAAAATGACACTTCCCGGGAACGGATCCCGCTCATTTTCAATGGGCATCGTGCCACGGTGCGCCTCTTCAATCGAGCCAAATTTCAACTTTCCCACATGAAAACTGGCGGCTCTAGAGTGTTTCCTAGCAAAGTCACAGAAGTTTCGTAAGTATACGTATTCTTGTGCCCGAAAAATGTCTGTCTGTCGGTCTGTGTCTGTCTGTTACTTTGCTAGGAAACACTCTAGAGCCGCCAGTTTTCATGTGGGAAAGTTGAAATTTGGCTCGATTGAAGAGGCGCACCGTGGCACGATGCCCATTGAAAATGAGCGGGATCCGTTCCCGGGAAGTGTCATTTTTTCGGGAATTTCGGGATTTTACGGGAATAGCCTAGTAATAGCCACTCTAAGTGTCTGAAAGTTTTACCGATCGGGACGAAACTTGGTAGGGACGAAGCTCGTGACCCCCAAATACGACCTATTGAAAATGGACCGGATCCGAGAATTTTAAGACCCCCGTTCAGGGCCGTATTTTTTTTAAAACGTCCCGACTTAAGGATTTGTTCCTCGGTAACGGTACATAGCGGGGAGATTCTGTTATTCTTGTACAAGATTCGTACCTTGTTAGATAGCTACTACACTAGGGAAGTTTTTAAAACAATTTGTACGCAAGGTGCCTTGACAATTTTGCGAAAATAACTTGTAAAAACTTTTAAATCTTTTAAAAAAAAATAGTTTGTGAAAGTTTTTCTTTGAAATTTTCACACGATCGAAATACCTCAGGATATTTTTTATTCCAGAAGGAAGCATAGTATTGAACAAGTATTCCAGCAAAAAAAGAAATCAAAAAGTTAAAGTAGATTTTTTGAAAATTACATTTCAAGACATTTGAAACCATTTTTTCAAGAAAAGTTGAAAATTGAAATATCTCAAAATCTATTGAGTTTTGTATAGTGCATGTTGGGGTTAATTTACTCCTTACCTCTTGTTTTATCAGATCACCAAAGGAATGTATCCAGTTACCAGTAACCCTGTATGCATCATTTCGTATAATTTAGTATATCATTTAATAAGTCTGCGAAATTTTGTATTGAAAATTTATTATAAGACAGTATTGAGGTAGTTATAGAAAATTTTTATGATTTCTGTACAAATCTGATCCCTAATTGGCGGATAAAGTATGCAGAGTATTACAGAGCATGTTCAGAAAGACTGTAAATATAAAACAGAAATTATTTCTACGGCTCAGTTACCGATCTAAAGTTGACTTTTTTCATTTTAAATCAACATGGTATCTACTCGAATTTTAACAACTTTCACTGTAAAACCACATGATGTCTCATCATAATTATTACGATGGTGTTTTTTTATTATTGATACCATAATTAAAGGTATTCTAAACGTATTCCTCGGATATAACGATATTTTGAAAAACGTTTTCTCTAATCTAACAAATTTAAGAAAACGTTTTTCAAAATATCTCTCATTCACTCAATGAAAATATTAATATTTTACAAGTGAGTCAACCAAATAAGGGTCTTCAAAAGTCTAATTTTTGCTCTAAATTGCTCTAAATCTTGCTCCAAAATGAATCGAGAAAATAATATTACAGCCCGTTTATTTTAGGCTTTTCTCAAAACTTAATTGCCGGCAGAAATTTTTTTATACAGCTTTGTTCTCCCACCTCAGATATGCTTAAAGTGAAAAATTATTATAAATTACCCCCAGGCGTTGGCCGCCATCTTGAAATTAGGAGGTGAATTTTTTTTACTCAATTTTAATTATCTCAGTCGTTTTTTAGTTTTGGGCAAAAATATTAATTTAATAACTTGTGTTCTACTTTTAAATGGGAAAGTTGTTCCTTCTACAATTTGTGACAAATTTGGTCGATAACACTTTTTCGTTCAATTAACTGTTTTCGTTCGGGAACGCGACAAAGTTCGGTAAATCGTGGAATTCACTAGATTTTGATCTACAATTTTGGGGGCGAGAAAAGCATCGGATGAAAAAATGTTTTAGGCAATAATTTGATAATATTTCACAGGAAATCATAATCCGTGATAAAAAATTGCAGTTCATATTCACAATTTCAAAGTCACCCCACCCCTCGCGATGTCCCCTTTGTGCTTACACGATGTCCCCCGAGATGTCCCCCTTTAAACAAAATATTATTTGGCTTTTAGAGAAGTAATCAACTGAAGGGGGGCGGATTAAAATCGATCAACCTGTAGAAAAAATAGTAAATATTTTGATTTACATTTATTATAATCTCAGTGAATTTTGATTAGAGAAATATTATGAAAGTTAACTTGTGAAGAGAAAGAACTTACAAAAAAATCGACAAGCATCGAATAGTGATTTTTTTTTAGTTTAAAGTTTTGGCGATTTATTAAATAATTAATTTAGTTATTATTTAAATTAATTATTTAATTAATTATTTGTTAAATTAATTATTTAATAAGTTCAATAATTAATCACCTGCCTACCTAGTAGTTACTTAAATATCACAAATATGAAAAAATTCATAGATTAAAATTTGCAGGGAATTTTTTCTCCGTAAAGTCAGTTTTTACATTTTTTTAGATTAAAAGTCACGTTACGTCATAAAATGCGAGAAACAAATTCATCCCCTAAACCCCCCAAAAAAAATCCTGTAAAACAACAGGAAAATCTTGCTTAGTTTTTGAAAAATACCAATTTTATGATATTTACAATAATTTAGAAAGATGATATTTTTTCGGTAAATGAAAATCTGATTACAAAAATGTTTTCAAGCAAGCAGAGACTTCTCCTCGAAGTTTTTTTTTTATAAATGAAAAATAAAGTTTTTTCTATATGATGCCAACTTTCTAGCGGACGCTGTATTATGAGTTTCGTGAAACTATACAAAATCTACTCAATACCATCTGATTTCTGTTAATGGCTTTACATCAAGAACTCTATATTTGTTCCTGAAATTAATGATTCAGCAGAATTAAGACAAAGAATAATGGAGAAGAAGTTCATCGAGCTAAACAACACGTACAAACTTTTATAAAAGTGTGCCCTTGTGGAGTGTGTAATCACATTTCAAAATGTGTTCTGGAAGGTGGTGGTTAAAACTGACACTTTTTCATTTAAAAATTTGATAAGCATTTATTAAAGTTTATTTTTGAAATGTGAAATGTCTAAAGTAAAAATAGTCACAGCTTACCTAACAGTTTATATTTATTTCTTAAATCTCTGCTCCACTATCCACATTATTGGAATTATGCCGATCTGAGGTTTTGAAACAGATTTTATTTAAGTATATGAACATAAACAGCAATCAGGGTAAACAGGTATCAGGGCCAAGAGGTTAATAGAGGTTAGGTCGCAAGACATTAACGACCGGGGTACTTCTCTGCCTGCTCCTGCTTAAAAGCAGATTATGAAACTCCGTCAATAACTGCAAAGCTTTGTTTGTCTGTAACGTTCTGTTGCAAACAGCCACGTAGTTGGTTTGATTAGCAGTAATCGCAGTAATACACTTTGATTGTGGTAAAGCACTTTTATTTTCGGGATCTTTCCAGACAAACAATGTATATATGAATTAGGGAATTAGGAGCCACTAAAGACAAAGATTCATGAAATAAAAAATTATACCCACCCTTCAAACAGTTTCTAAAAAATTCTCAAAACCTTTTTTTGTTTAATGAAGGTTAATGTGGTGAAATAAATGGTCCAAAAATCCATAAAACTGGTGTATAATTAGATTGAGCGACAGGTTTCGAGGTTCAAAAATCATTAGGCCCACCTGTATTAGCAACGTAAGAACACAACGTCAGTAAGCATTTTTTTTTTTTGTTTATTTTATTAATCTTCATGAATTGATTACTGATTATAGTCGGAGACCCAGCTAAACTCGACCTTGCGTCATCGCAAATTCTAATGAATAAATCAGGAGTAATAGTTTGCATTTGGGTCAGTAAGGAACGCCCATGCTGACCAG
Organism: Malachius bipustulatus; assembly: GCA_910589415.1. NCBI lineage: Eukaryota > Metazoa > Arthropoda > Insecta > Coleoptera > Melyridae > Malachius > Malachius bipustulatus. The sequence goes on along the minus strand of OU342630.1, from coordinate 84,679,364 downwards.
GCAAATCCTGTGCCCTTTACCTTAATTAATTATTGAAAAATTTATTTTACTCCAAAAGGGCCCCGCAGTTTTTAAAGGAGCATTGTGTTGAAGAATATTTCAGCACACGACGAAAATGTTACTGAGATTTTTAGAAAAAAAAAAACTACTACGCTTATGTCAACAATTTTAATGTGCATCCTGGGCTCCGTAACCAAAACAATTCACGACATTAGAATCTCCAGTTACCTATCTAGAATAATACATATGAATATACATACGTATAAATAAATAAATTATTACTCATAAATAATAATGTCATATTAGAATTTTGCCTTTTAAAAAATCTCAATATTTTTTCCAATAATTAATTAAGGTACAGGGCACAGGATTCACCTGGTCAGCATGGGCGTGCCTTACTGACCTACATGAAAACTATTATTCCTGAGTTTTTCCATTAGAATCCGCGATGACGCAAAGTCGAGTGTCTGTAGCTTACATTAGACTATTAGAAAATAATCAAGACTGAGACTTAGCATCCTTAATTTATGTGTGGATATGGGGAGAACGAAAACTGGTCAGGGGAGGTGCCGCACCCGATTTATTGGAACAGATTCAGCATTTGGCATATTACCGAATATTGGCAAAACAACAATACGCAACTTGGCTGAGCGGGCAATCCTCCAGCACTGGCAAAACTTACCAATATTGAACCATTCAATGACCTATTAATGGCCGTCGAAAAAAAGAACCAAAGAACTAATCGAGCTTAACAGGAAAGAGCTGATATTAATTACTAATTAGTTAGTACCCTAACTTGCCTGGGTACTGCAAGTTGAATAATCATCCGCAGAGGATGGGCTTAGCGATCAGCTATGCCGCCTCAATGCCGCCTGTGCTTGGAGGATAACGAAACAACAAAACACATCCTAAGCGTGTGTTCCGCTTTGGAAAGTACTAGACCACAAACCTTTGGGAGAATTTTACTCACACCGAAGGACATGAATACATTACCAAGAGTCAAGATGGTCAGCTTCCTCAAAGAGGCTAACCTGATGGGGTTAATGCATGTACAGCACGACTAGATGTGAGCCAAAATAGACCTTTGGTCGCAGTGCAGGAGTCACAATCACCCTCTCACGATGAATCTAAATCTAAATCTAATCTATGTGTGGATGTGTAGGTATATTAACGATACGGAGATCACAAGACCAAGAATTCATCATCCATATGTCTATATAAGTTAGTATTGATTATTCAAACAGATAGGGGTCATTTTAACATGAAGTCGAGCTCCAAATGTACAGTTAGGAAATTGGAAATACACTTAAACTGTGAAAACGTCACACAGAATATTTTAAGAATAATTGATATTATTGGAAAAGCGTCAGAGGTCTGCTGATTTTACAGGCGAATTTGAACTCTAACTGGTGGTAATTTTTCACCTTAGTAGACTAGTATCTTTTGTCTCATTTTCTTCTCAGTTTTTCAGGATATTTCAGCACCGACTGAAAATATCCTGAATTTTTTGCAGATTCTTATTAAGGATAAATTAGCGCAACTTTGCCCAAATTTCCGAGTCCCAGCATCTCTTCTAGTTTTCGTGTTCCCAATAATGTAGCTCGAATTTCACTCACTCTGTATGTGTCAGAAAGCGTGTATGATGCAATTTGGGATGATACCTACTTCTTTTAAAGACTTCAAGAGATGAAAACTGCGGCTTATGATGAATACGCTTACGACGTATGCGTAAAGGTAAAAACATATAGTTAAGCGACGATATAAGCGACAAGACAGGAGACATGCACATAGTGAGGAGACAGAAGTTGCGATTTACTGCTTTGACTTTCCAAACTCAATTCAGTATGAACAATGTTTTCCGACAGTGAAGATGTCGGTTTGAAGATGTCGGACAATTGAAGATTTTATTCAATAATGCCGCGCTTCGCGGGCTTATTATTATTGCAATCGGAAGTTTGGACAAAACTTATTCTGTACATCCTATTAATAAAGTATGCAAACGGTTTGGACAGTACCATACATTATTTTCTGCGCTCAAGCAGCACCCAGACCGATTTTTTGAATATTTGAGAATAGAAATTGCCAAAACTTAAAAAGAATGCAGCTAGAACCGTCCAGTATCAACGCGATAATAAATCCAATTTTTATCTCGACGCGCATCGCCTCGCTTGTCTCGTCGCTTAGTACTGCGTCAACCTCTTCACTATGTTTGGCTTCATTACCATACACGATGAAATAAAAGCAGGGTCGCTTACCTCGTCGCTGTGCCTCTAGCCTCGTCGTTCTACTATGTTTTTACCCTAAGCGTCGTAAGGTCACGTACTCTACGTGCTTGTAGGTCATTCAGTATAATCCCAAAGTCTGCACAATGATGATAAGCAGACTTTGAGAGTGACAAGGCCAAGTCAATAAAAGCAGCACTTAGCTACGTTATTAAATATTGTAGTCGGAGAGCTAGTGTCTAAAAAGTGTAGAAGTTTTGGAAAGGCTGAAACTTTCAGATCAGGTATTTTAGGTATTTTGGTCATAAAAAGCCTTTGTAGAGTCAGCCCTGGCGTGCCAGGTCGAGACATCTGGCAGACCCTAAAATTGATTTGGAAAGGCTGAAAATTTATCAATAGATAGTCAATGCAATGCGTAACCCTAATCAAACAGTCAGACATTTGAATAATCGAACGCGCTGCGTCAGCACAGATGCGCAAATGTCGAAAAACCAAAGTTTTTGCTATTGTTTTGGAAAAGACGTGGATTTATGACTTTTAACATGATTAATTACAGTCTTTATATGAATGAGGTATATTTCTCATTTAAATTATTGATGAATGTAATCCTTTGTTGCAAATAATTGGCAAACGTGCATGCATATAGAAGAAATATTAACTGAAAAAAAGTCATGCAGCAAATAAACAAAAACAGACTCACCCTCCTGCCACCAATATCATCTGCATGTCTCATGGGTAAGCTGTTTGATTCCACGGTACCAGTGAAGAATAATCAATCTCATGAAAAATATAAAGCACTGACAAAATTTAATATAGAACTTATTGATTTTTTCACTTCTGCAGAATTCATTTTGCGATTCTTTTTTAAAGTTGAGTTTATGTATTTAACTTTTTTATTTAAAATGTTTGTGCTACTTTATTTGGATTCATTTTTATATATTATTATACGGCGGAAAAAGTCTTGCCACAAAAAGGAATGGGCGAGTAATGGACGGAGATCTTTTAAATGTGCGTTGTTAGTTTTGGAGTTTCGATGAGAGGCTAGAGGTAAACACACAAGGTATCCTTAGTTTACCGATTGATACGTTTGACAATGTTTAACAGTAGAATGTATTTTGTGCTGGCAGTATCATCTCTTCACTACGTTTATCGTTCTTCTATAATGCATATCAACCTTATTCATATTTTTCCAGTTAGTTTTATTTTAATATTTTTTTTAAGGACGGCATGAATTATCCATATAGTATTGACGTCAAATCTTCTAGATTAATGCAGAATTGAAAAGGTCCTCATATTTGAATCTATATCGTTCCAAGTTCAGGCGCTGGTGTTTTTTAAATCGTTTTATCGCATCAAAGATTTCTATTTTACTTTTATTAAACAGAAACGGTAGAGACACTCATGTATCTAGAGGAAATAAACATACAGGGTTGTCCTAAATAAGTGCGACAATGGAGTCCAGGGTTTCACTAAGGGTTGAAATTTATTACCCTATAAGTTTATTATTATTGCCTATTATTGGCGGCACGTTTCACCTGCCAAATATCATTCTGTGTCCAAAAACTAGCTAATTTTATATCTGCATTTGCGGTACCAGTAATTAAAATTTTGAATTGCTTTTTGAAGATTCACGTGTTAAGTCAATTTTTTACTTATAAAAAAACACTGTAAGTTAGGTATAAGTAAATAAGTATTGCGTCGTGACGCCGAACCGTCTGACGCAATTTTATTATTTTTTCATTAGATAATATGTAGCCATATTATACCAGATACATAATTTCTGAGAATTTCAAATTGACATCTTTGTAATTAGTCGTCATTTATGGGGTGGAGACTAGTGTTGGGACACCCTGTACATGATTAATCACTGATATTAGCTACCTTTTTAATACCAATTTTTTCGTGTGCCATTGGCGGTGATTTTAGGATTGAGCGAAGTTTTTTCTCCCTTTTTCCGACACATATTATGGTTTGAAACATTAGAAGCGAATTTATCATCATAAATACCTGTTTTTCTCGAAAACGGTTCACGTTAGCAATTATGGCCACTAGTACCTTTTTTGTGTAGAAAATATTGGTGGTTTAAAATGTGCTTTTAAGACATCAATTTGCCCAGTGTTGTAGATATTAGGAAAAAAAACCTCACGAAACCCTAAGATCTTCGCCACTGGCATATGGAAAATATTTAGTTAGCATTGAAAAAGTAGCTAATATCATGATAAGATTTGTACGGAAGTTCAGCTCTGAATTTAAATAGTTCCCGAGATAAGGAGGTACCTATCATTTAAAAAATGGAAAAAAAAAGTATTGCTTTGACATCCTGTATATCTCAAAAACAGTAACTGGTACATTTATGCGGTCCTGCGTTAACAGGAACTTTTATCCTTAGAATGAGCCAAGGAATTCTACTTCTAAAGTTTTTCACACTTATTTAGGATAATCCTGTATAAATACCCAAGTATTAATAAATTAATTACTCCAATAAAAAAAATCATCAATACTGACTAACGGAGTAATATTTCGGTAAATCTAAACCGTCATTACAATTCCATCTCAAACACTCAAATCCGACTAAAAACAGTGTGGATATGCAAGCAAACTTAGCCATACTATTATTATTAATTTTTTATCGAATTGGGTCATACCGAACTGCATGCGAAAGTAAGGAAGGGTCAGTCTTTAGGTAAATATAGACGACAACTGCAATCAGTTATGCAATCAAAGCTGAAAAACGGTATTTTGTGTAGAGTTGGTTGGTCAATGAAGACTATAGATTGAAAAATTCCTTTCAAGACCTTCGACGTCTTGTGAATATGCCATTAAATTGACTTTAAAGAAACGATTTTTTTTTGCATTTTTCGACATTAATAGCTTAATTTATGTAAAAAACAACATTCTTACAAATTTTTCGGTATTTTAAATAGTTAAATACCTGCAGGTAATTACTTGACAAAAATAAGGATGAAATATTGTTATTCTTAATTTTACTGCAACGTGTGTTCTCGTCATACAGATACAGGGTGTTTAATTTTTTATCAGTTTCATTTTAGGAGGTGATAGAGAATCGCGAAATAAGTGAACTTTTCTCACAAATTATTTTTCAGGAAGGCATAATAACTGAGTATTCGAATAATTTGTGTTTGTTTTCCACAGAAGTTCCTAAGGTAATAAAATTTCAACAATAAAAATTATTACAGTTTGCAGACAAAGAAAAATGTTTAACCTGAAATAGCTTGGAAACGATTCTAATAACAGAATTTTGCAAGAGTTTTCTAAAAAATTGATCATCTGCGAAAAATATTCAGAGGCATAGAATATGGGGCGGAAAAATGGGGGCAACCACCCAATATCTACGCCTCTGGACAATTTTGGAAAAAAGTTATTACCAATAATTAATAGGTCTTAATCTATCTCGGAAGCATGTGTACCAAATATGAACATCGCTCAAGCGGCCTCAAAGTTATTCCCAGAATTAGAGATTCATACTGAAAATTTCTATCTACAATATCACCTCTTTCTGAAAAATATTTTGTGACGAAAGTGAAATGAAACACCCTGTATGTTACGGACACAGACGATAATCTGGACAATGACGTTATTGGCCGGACAATGACGATAATGCCCAGCCAAGTAGGACATTATCCATAATGACAGGTCAATAACGTCATTGTCAATGTAATTTGGTCAATGCTGATATTGCATAATAAGAGCGGACTATTATCATCGTTTTCTGGGCTACGTCGTGATTGCCCGTAAGACAGCGGCCAATGATGATGAAATTGAAAGTTGGTCATGTTGAGAGATTTAAAGCCACATTGCGTTTGTTATGTTATTTGTGAGTTTTGAATTAGTTATAATTATTTATTATAATTATACAGGGTGCACCATGTATCCTTCTCTATATTGCTATCTCCTGAACGCTAAGAGATACAGGGTCGGTTAAATTAGAGAAAAGATGCGTAGTTTTGTGGCCATCTCGAATTCGTCATAACATGCAAGATATCTGTGACCGTTCCTGAAATATACTGAAAAAACTGAAAAATCGAGATTTCATATTTTCCTCATATCTTTTTTATTATTGGAAATTAATAAATAATTTTTTGTAGGCTTACATAAGCCGTTAAGAGCTATCCATCTGACATTTCAAAAAATTTCAAGGGCTACTAGATCCAAGAGTTTTCACAGTCAACTTTCATTTTTCTTATAGCCGCCATATTATTTTTTTATGTCGTTCGATATGAAAAAAATGATGGAAACCAAAAATTAATAAACTTCAAAAAAAAATTTTTTAAATTTTTATTCTTAATATTTCAAAGAAAAACCTAATAAAAAATCGTCGAAAAACGTCAACATTTGTAAAATACGCCGAAATAGTGCTTGCCTTATGGTTTTTTTAATTTATCTATGAAATTCGGTCTAAAAATGTGTCTTTTTTGTAAAGAAAAAAGAAGAATAATTTTTTTTTTGAAGTTTAACAATTTTTAGTTTTTATGATTTTTTTTATACCGAACAACATAAAAAAACACTATGGTGGCCATAAGAAAAACGAAAGCTGACTATGAAAATTCTGGGATCTAGTCGGCTTTGAAAATTTTTGAAATGTGGTAGCTCTTGCCGACTTATGTAAGCCCACAAAAAATTATTCCTTAATCTCCGATAATAAAAAAGATATGGCAAAAATAAGAAATCTCGATTTTTCAGTTTTTTCAGGATATTTCAGGAACGGTCACTGATATCTTGTATGTCTCGACGGAATCGAGATGGCCACAAAATTGCGCTCCTTTGGATTTGTTTAACCGACCCTGTATCTGTTAGCGTTAGGAGAGGCAATATATAGAGAAGGATACATGGTGCACCGCCCTGTATAGTTATAGTATAATAAACCTATAATTATTCTATTAGTCAGATTTGATTCTGAAAAAAATAAAGAAATTTCCCTTAGGAAAAATCCTGCAAGGGGGGGGGGGGGTTGTAAAAACAACATAATGCATAATGTCGCGCAAACCAGTGAATTTGGAAATCGAAGTACCGGATCACTCTCTTGCCAGAACAAAAATGACAATTTCAAGTTCTTTTAGATATTTATTACTTATTGAAGGTAAAAAGTAATCTTTTCGGGAAATCGTATTTTTTCTTATTATATACGGTGCCATCCGAAAAGTAGGCATTATATGGGATTTTTTTTTAGAAAGCTCGAGAGCTTATAAAAAATTAATTGCGCAGCAAGTTTGTACAAGCTCTAAAATTTATTTGACACTGACTTGTTTTAAATTATCATGCGTAGCATACATTATAGGACAAAAAATGTAAAAAATTTATACGAGTAATGTACCCTTCTGTAGCTTGGATCGAAAACGGATCAAGATATAGGAAAATGGCCTCCATGTCCTTATCTTAACTTTTCATGTAGAATCTTATTATGCGGATAAAATTTATATAGGTACACAGTTATGAAAAATAGGCGATTTTCAAAAAAAAAAAAAAATTTAAAAAAATATTAAAATATTTCTGTACCACCACAGCATAGTATATGGAAAGTTAATCTAGGGACATGTAAACCATTTTCCAATATCTTATTGGTCCATTTTATAATGTAAGCTGCTTTGAAAATGGAAGATTGGGATTTTCGTCAACTCGTCAAAATTGACGAGTATTGATCATATACGAAAAAAATTTTACAGCCAATATTATAAAGGCTCATTAGGCTAACGGGCAGATTTCTGTGCTTGTTTTTGAAGCTAATATCGACGTCAAATTACTTCTATTAACATTTTGGTAATTACTTTCATGTCAAGAATAGATCAATTTTAATAATTTTCACTTAGACTCGATACCTTCTTCAGAAATGGCCACAGAAATCTGCCCGTTAACTTAATGAGCCTTTATAATACCCGCTGTTAGACTTCTACTCTAGAGACTTGTTCATATAAGAATACCCTAAGGTTCTAACGCTTCACCCTGTATATAGCTTTAAACATGCTGGTCACCTGATTTCGAGGAATATTTCCTTTTTTCTTGCTCTCAATCGTCATGGCTGCGAGATGATGTAGACAACAGTTTTTGGGGTTGCCTAAATTCATCTCAACTTAAATAAAAGATTACAGTTTTTGTTGATCCATTTAAGGACAGAATATGCTGATCCCAGGGTCCATGACAATGCTGGTGAACGATCAAAATATCTTTACCTAAATGGAGATGCAACTACAAGAATTGACGGCTCAAATGTGTTCAGATATAAACAAAAATTTTGACAACTAATTTGCAAAAAGTAAATTCAACCTAGTAGCTCTACCACCTACTTAAAAAACTACCGCGAAAGTAAAAAAAAAAACGCACAGTTATCTGACTTCACAGAAAGTTGCACAATGTGGGTAACAATCATTATTAATCCAATCGATGAGTTATTGTCATAAAAAATCAATCAATTTTGGGCATTATAACTTTTGTAGAAATTTTTGAATTGTGGTTTAAAAAAGAAGTAATTTAAAAAAATGACTATTGCGAATATGGAAAAATATCATATAGGCAAACTTGTAGAGAGTATGTATTCTTTTATTGTTAGTTCTTTAACTTTTTTTGAGAAAAAGTTAATAATCAATGTCGTAAAATGCAAACAACAAATACCCCTTTTAAATCAAAGATAGTGGAGCATTCACAAGGGGTAGAAGAAGTCGAATTTTAGAATTTCACCTCTCAATCGAACACCCTACGAAATTTACAGATTTAGACCTATCACACAAAAAACCGTGTTTTCTGCTTGAATTGCATAACCAAATTCTACATATCTTTAGTCGACTAGTAATAACGATTTAAAAAACAATTGACACTCAGAAGTGTGGGTTGCGTTATGCAATAAAAAACATTTCAGACTTTAAATTTAACGAGAAGTAATAAAAATAAAATACATATTTCAACGACTAGATAAAATTTCCGTTTTACACCCGTGTAAATTTTTCCTCATAAAATTTTTTTACCGGAACTTCTTGATAGGCTAAAGAGCATTTAAATGTTATTCCTGTATTGCTAAGTATTTCTTATTATTTTCTTTTCTAAATTAAAATCCAAATTATTGTTTTTCTTTAGAATTTTTCCTATTTAAAAAAAAACAATGCAAAAATAAACATAGTTTCTTTCTACCGGAGCTATTATTTCTGGCGATATTTCATCTTTGATGTCATAAGTGTTGTTTTCATAACAAATATTTTCTTAAATGCTTGTACAAACCGCTGAATAAAAACTAACGTTTCCTATAAAAATATGATTTCTTTTAATATACGGCCGCTTGAATATATAGAAACTGCGTAAATAATTTCAAATTAAATAATTGCGCGTTGTACTTTAGGGAAATGGAGAGTGCCTCGCGAGGAACCCTCCAAATTTGGATAGTATTATTCAGATGATAAAAAAACCTTCTTGCGCATCAATCGCATATAAATACTATATTTTTATGCGATTCACTTATGAATATTTTCACCGCCTTTTAAATTGGCTTTCTGTAATTTTCCATAGTCAGGTTTTATTAGCGTAGTTGTTCACTGTGAAAATTTCAATTTAGTTTGGTTGAAAACGTGCCATAAAATGGATGTTAAAATTTAACAAAATAAAAAAAATTATCAATCTTGTCCCTTTTTCATGCTCGCCACTGGCCAACTTTATTTAAAAAATACTATTTTTACACTGGCTTTAATAAATTCGAAAAAGTTACAGACGAGTTTTGTAAACTGAAAATTTGAAATTGTAGAGAAATAAAGATCATGTGAAAGAATTCGAATATCTCCGCCATTTTTCTTACTTGCTTCTTGAAGTTTTTTATGCTTAAAGGCTATTAATATATCTAGTTATCGACTGTAAAAATTTCAAGCATAAAAGAAACACGTGTGTGGTTGTTCTGGTACTCTGGTTGGCTCTGTTGTTGTTTGTGTGGAGGCTCTCTTGATTGGAATTTCGGGCACTGCCAGCATGACAACTGTTAGGGCGATGGAGGAATAATCCGACCCCATTTAACAGGCTAGTAATTGCACTTTATGTGCTTTATACTCATACGATCTACATTCACTCTTTTATGCATTAATCGTTGGGTATACTTGCCGTTTCTCTCTCCTCTCCTCTCTTCGTAAAAATTTCAGATCAATTCCTTATAAGCTTATAAGGATATATGCTTTATAACCGTTTATAAGCTCCCAAAATAAGCTTATTTAACCATTTTTACCCTTTTCAAGAAAAATTCAAATGTAGTCTTTTTAACAGTTTTGTATTTTTATTATTTTTATTTAACAGTCTGTAGAATAAATATCATAAATTGAAGAGCTTGCAGATAAAGCCAAACCATTAGGAAAATTATTTTTTTTTTTTACGAAAATGTTTTTTAACTGAGATACTGGGTGTTTAAATATCATTTACAAAACAGATATTTTAAACGTAACTAAAATTAACTAAAACATTTTAGAAAGAAAATTTATTCGAGTTTTCTTAATATTTTATATTTATCTGGTAAGCCCTTCAATTTATGGTACTGATCTTAGACTATTATTGAATAAAAATAATAAAAATAAATAAATGTTAAACCGCACATTTGAATTATTATAGTAAGCGTATTGATCTCTTTTCTTTTATTACCAAACTATTGCTTTCAATTGCCAACAATTGCTTTCTGAAACGTAACTTGAAAGGCATCCAGAGATTGTTACTTCACGTGCTGCCCATTTTCCGCCTCGTTAAGGATAATAAATTATTTCATTGACAATAGTTAACAGAAAGAGTCTTGGGAAATGTTGTAGTGATTGGTGTTAAAATATTCATAATGTTCACCGTGACGTAGCAAGTAGTCATCTGGTATAAATACGTAAAAATAATTTCATCTGCGAGCTGTATAAATATCTATAGTTTTTTTTTTTAGAGCGTCTTAAAGAATTTATAATAAAATGGGAATCAGTTTTAATAGGTTTTAGGGATTTGCATTTAGCATGGTATGCATGAGAAAACTTGCGGAGCGATATTTTGATCAAGAAATAGTAGAGTAGCTGGGAAACTTTTGTTTAGTTGAGAAAGGCATCTACTTAATATTTCATATAAAGAGGGTATGACATCTGGGTTTCGTTCGTAGGTGGCTTTAAAGCGGTTTATAAAAGTGGTGTCATATTTCAAGCTAGAGGAAAGTTGAGGTCACCTTGCATGAGTAAGAAAATTCACTCCATCTCGAAGTGTCATTTCATCTAGTAGCAGAGCAGCAAAGACTCTACAGTGCGTATTTCTTATTTTATAGACTTTTAAAGGTTTATTGTGCAGTCTACTGATGCATATTTGATCGTTAAGAACATTATGCTTTGAGAAAGGTTATGCTTCGAGGTTTAGTCATTCACTTGAAAGGAAACAAAAATTTTAGTGTTTTGAAAGAAGATATTTGAATAGGTGATGCACCAAAGGAAATTTCTAAATTGTAAGTAAATTTGAACGAGGAATGATTTGCTACAATAAATTAAGCAGTAAACAAAAAATCAACTCAAAAAGAATTTTTTTATAATAAATGCTCAACATTATCCTCTTTTTCTGTAATGCTTGAGAGCACGTCGAAGATATGATTGTTGGCTGAGCAAGTAGCAGCATTTCTTCATTTTCCTGATAACATTTTTGAGTCATAAATAATCCTCGCTCGTAAATCTTCAATTATTGTTTTCACAGTTGTAGCGTAAATATAATTCTTATATAGTTATTCCAAAAAAATAAATCTACAGGATTTAACTTTGGCGATTGTGGAGGACACGGACTAGGTCCAACACGGCCGATTCACTGGTTTGGGAAAACGGTTTTTAAATATTCTCTAAATTGAAAACTAAAATTTGAAGAAGAACCGTCAAACCACATGGTCAATCACGTTTTATAAGCATGTCTTCTAAAACGAAAGGTAACTGTTCCAGAAGAAACTTATGGTGAAGTTGTCCATTAAATCCGACCGAGTAAATAAATATGACCCAGTAATTTCTGATCAAATATTTACATTAAATTTTTATTACGGAAATAATTGTAAACATTCTACTAAAAGTTGTTTTTTTTTTAAGATAACATTTATAGTCAAATTGGGAAAAATTTTTTGAGTTTAACTTCACTTCCAGGAATTTTCATGGAAAAATTGAACGTTATATCAACGCTATTTATTTAATAATTTCATGGTGAAAGAATTTACGGTCGAGCCCAGTTTGTAACAGAGCAACGACGCTGTGAGCGAATATGATAATGATGGCAATTTGCTTAAATTGCTCTATGTTCCACGATTCTCATGTTTTTTCTTAATATTTTATAATTTACTTAAATCAAATTTTGATGCTTTTGGGAAATTGTTGGATTAATAACGCTTGATTAATATTTTTAATCCATGACAATGTTTAATATGTCGTGTGATCCACAAAATTTTTCATCAACTAGTGCCTTGAAAGAGAGAGATGGCTATTGCAGTCATGTCTGAGCTCATTGCACCTGAGTTTAGTTTGCACCTACCAATAGTTTGCATTTTATCTGACAGACTGGCAGACATGCTTCATTTTTTCCAAGGCTTGAAAAATGTTGAATGGATTGTTGATGAAAAATTTTGTGGATCACCCATTATTAGTTTAACCAAAACTGTCAAATGGCTCTTTATTGCACAGTCCTGAACTGAAGTATTTGCGCGAGTGGAGGTGGAGAGTAAGTAGGTCAGGTCACTTTTATTTATCTGCATTTACGTGCCCCAACTTCAATCTGACTCAGTATAATTATACTCGGTGTCTGTGTTCGTTTGGGTGTTTATATGAGAGTGACTGCATGTATTATTCTTGGAGACTTCAATTCGTCACGCAGTGTGCTGATCGACAGGGTTCGGACAGAGCGTTTGGTGTGTTTAGAAGAGTTTCTTCAAATGATTCAATTGAAGGAATGTAACCAGACAAGGAACACGAATGGCCGAATTTTAGATCTTGCCTTTCTCAAGTCTGCTCCTAGGGCTCGGGCACCTGTTGAGGCCCTAGTGAGAGAGGACAGTGACCCGACAATTGTTACTGAGATACCAGAGATACCACTCCCCACTGATCTTTACAGGAGACCAAATAAGAAAGTACAACTCACTCCTGATACCTGGAACTTTAAAAAAGTAATTTGGTCTTACTGTATGAATTGCTCCGACGTGAAGATTGCCAGTTTCTGATCACAATAATTGTGATATCGGAAAACTGCTTACTATCTTAACTTTTCATGTGGTATCCTGCTGTGTGAATGAATTTAATGGGTGATGACACAGGGTGATGAAAAATCTGCAAGTTTTCATCACAAGTAAAAAATTCTCAACAATAGGATGCAAAATGAAAAGTTAAGATGGGGACATGTAAGTTGTTTTCCGATATGTTGAGCCATTTTCAATATAAGCTGATTTGAAAATGAAATATTGACGATTTTCATTAGTTTATATTTTTATATGTTTATAACTCATAAATCACTTGTTACAAATTTAAACTATAAACACCATTGTTATTACATTTTCTCAGACAAACTCAGAGAACACGTTACATCCTGAAGTGCAGTCAGATCTACGATAGGTGCAAAATGTATGTCAAAAGTAGTCTTAAATACTCCATATAAATTTCAGAACTTATTATGATGGAATTGGGAAGAAGTTATAGGCTGAGGCGGTTCTCAAAAAACAAACTAGGGAGAAGAATTGGCCATGGAGGAGGTACAAGATAAATTAAGATGACCCTTTTGTTACTATCCACCTTCAGGAATCTGTATGTATCTGGAGATATTGAGACGAACATATCCTCTGATCCAATCAAATCCTTGAAGTATTTATAGTACCTAAGAAATCAGTATCCCACATTCCTTATAGTTTTGATACCGATGGTGAGGTATTATAGTCTCGGATAGTCACGTTATCGTTGATGCATTTGCTTCAAGTACTTTGTCTCAGTTTATTGCCTCAACCTCCGAGGTCGATAGTTCAGCTTTGTTTGCTCCCCTTGATACTCTGTGTGCTGACTGTTCCACAGAGGAGGTGATTCTAACTCATTGAGGATGCTCAAAGTCAAGCTCACTGCGGGCCTTGATTTGATTCCCTCTTTCCCCTTAAGGGATTGCTGTTCGGTCTTTGAAAAGCCACTAACATTGGTTTTTAATCTATGTTACAAAACCAGAACCATCCCGAAATCATGGAAACTATCTAAGCTGTATAATAGGAATATGTTATTTTTTAAAGAAATATCTCATAGAGTGTGTCAACATAGTTTTGTGAAGGTTCGCTCAACTGTAATAAAAATAAATTAACAGCGATTTCTTCCATAATTGTGAATGAAAAAGTTATAAATAATAAAGTCAAGTGAAAAACATCGTACAATATCATAATATGAAACTATTCTCCAAACAATGGCGCAGTTGGTTTCCTTCTAACACTTAAAAAAAATGCTCAGTCTAAATCTCTGTAGCGTGGCCTACCACGACATTGGCTTATTTGAAGTTAAAAAAGGTTCATAAATTTTCAATTGAGGAATATCATAAGTTTCAGGACGTATCTCTCTTTGAAATAAGTGGTATAAAATGCGCCGGACCTTTTTTTATCTGGAGGTCTTAATAGACCACAAAACACCCAAGCCTACTAGATGATTTTACTATTTTATGTGGCAATAACCAATAACTGGTGGTCTAATCTATCTTTGAGATACCAATAGGATTTTTTCTGTTTGTATCCATAAATCCAACTTGTTTTACTCACTGTTTATCAAAACTGTGTAACATATGTTTACTATCGGATTATAAACCGAAACAATAATTATGCAATCACTTTAATGAGTCTCTATAGATGAATGGTTAATGAAGTTAACTATTAATCAGCTGGTCTGTCTATCCGTTGATTTAATAAATCCTTCCAACAAACTGAAGTAACGAAAAGATTCTACATATTTTAAAATAATTATTGCAAATCTATTTATTTTTGTTTAGGCTCAAATAAATGAGGGAGCAATAAAGAAAGACGTTAGTGTTGAATTGTTTTGAAGCACGGTCTGGCTTATGTTGGAAAAGTTTGCTTATAGAGGAACAGTATTGGAATCTTATGAATTTAATATCGTTATTGTGAAGTTTATAATAATTGGTTTAAGTTATGTTATTAAAGTGAACAAAATATGGCTATTTGATAATAAACAAGGTCTTTCAAAATTTATTGATCGTAATTTGTAAGTGCCTCCTTCCTTGAGGTGTTCTACTTTTCTCTTGTAATATTTACGAAATTCGGCACGATACATAGTAAGTGCGGATTTTGAGTAAGTAGGTACCAACCAAATCAGAATTTTTTTTAATATTAAATTATTAAAAATAAAATAGTTTCGATGCAGGTATACCTTTTTTAAATATAATCAGTGGTATGTGATTATACTTGAAACACAATTTATTTAACAATTCCCTCTAAACACTGAGAACTGACAGATATTTCAGACACTTCTATTTCATCGTCATTAGCGATGAACGAAATATTTTACAAAATGATTTTTTGGAATTTTTTGGCATAATTCATCAGTAGTTGCTGATATGACCATTTTTTTCAGACAATAGTACAGGGTGGGGTGTTTTTTTTTAATAAAAAGATAGTGATTACTTTCGGTATAATCAGTAGGTACCTACCTAGTGGCATAATTGGTGGATGTATGGAAAAACAGGTAATATAATAAGTCATAATTACCTATATTTCAAAATTCTAGTTGAAATGTATCTCTTTTCACAAAAAAAAATTCAGTTTTAAATGAGTTATTCCATTTTACACATTAACAAGTGAGTATTTTCCACTGATAAATGAATTAAATCCCTTTTTCCATACATAAAAGAGTCAATTTTTATATTCCTTGTGCAATTAACCAACTTCACGCTTTTTTGACTTATACCACCTGTTTTCCAATATATCCGCCAATTTCGAAAATATTTTTCTGTTAAATCTTGTCAATAAGTTCATATTTTGAAAAACGCATTTGTGTCTTTAGGAACGTATATCTGAGTACGTAGAAGTGACATAAATGACAATAATTGAAGGCCTGTTTTCATGAATGTTCATGAAGCCTGTCACTTTGACGATCATACCAATCTCTAAAGTTTACAAATTTATATTTCTTGACAATTTAAAATTCATAAATTGTTGTTTCTTGGAGATGTAGGTGACAAAAAATCTTGTTTGATCCACAATGCAAAAGCAGTGTTTATAAGAACTACGAAAATTGTCAGACGAGGCGAAGGTCAAGTTTGACAATCGTCAAAGTGCTTAAAAACACTCCTTGTGCAATCTGTATCATTTAACGAATCAAAGTCGTCAAAAAATATAAATTTATGAAATCTACGAACTCTAGAGGCTTGTATTTTATATTGTCAAAGTGCCAGTATCATAAATCTTCATGAAAACCTTGCTTTTAGTTGTCATTTATGTCACTTTTACGCACTCATAATAGTGCATAAAAGACATCTAAGGGCGTCTCTTTTAGACACAAGTGTCTAAGAAACGCATTTGTGCGTAATCGAAATTAAAATGACAATGGAAATGGCAACTTTACGAATCTGTTTAACAAAAATTGTTATTAGGTATTTATAGGAAGAAGATTGATTACATCGATTTAAGCTTGTTTTTTAATTTCATCTGGAAGTTGATAAGCTTCTAATGTGCTACTTCCTTTGTTATACAGGGTGATTCAAAATTGAGTGCAAATATTTTGAGGGCTTATTTACCAGCCAAAAATAAGAAGTTTTTTTCATATAATCGTATGTCCTAACTTGCTTCGTTTTCTAGATACAGGGGGTAAAATTAAAAAAAAAAAATCTGTTTTTATCAATTTCTCAAAAACCTCTCAGCCTATTTAAATACAATTTTAAAGGCTTATTTGTTATCATAAGGGCTTTCATTTGATGGGAATAAGATTTTAATTCCAGTGGCGTCTCAGGGGGCTACCTGAATTAAATTAAATGAATCTCAATAATCGATGTGAATTTATTACCTACTTGTGTTTTAATAGGACCTGGCACAGATTTTGATTTTTTTCTTGGAAACAAAGCTAGATACGAGTAAAGCTCAGGAGGCAAGAAAGTTACAATATTGACTGCTTAATCTAAAAAAAAAATATAAATTGTCAAAAGAGCAGTGGCGTATCATAATTTTACCTATAAGTATCAAGTAGGTAGCCCTCTGAGACGCCACTGGAATTAATAAATTTATGTTATTCCCATCAAAGAAAGTTCCTTATAACGACAAATAACCCTACCAAATTTTATTTAAATCGGCTGAAAGGTTTTTGACTAATTAATAAAAAATCGATTTTTTCTTCAAAATTTTACACCCTGTATCTAGAAAACGAAGCAAGTTAGGACATACGATTATATGAAAAAAACTTTTTTTGGCTGGTAAATAAGCCCTTAAAATATTTGCACTCAATTTTGAATCACTCTGTATAGATATAGAGTATTCTCTATTTTCGGTATTTTTCTTGTTTTCATAATCTTGCATAGAGCTTTAATTATTTCTCTTCAAAAATTAACCTACATCCTGTACTTATTATAACAAGTGACGACTTCACCAAACAAAAGAAGCATAATTTCTTGATTTTCATCCTCACTCACGTTCAGGATGTTTCTCATTCTATCACAATAGCAAGATTTTCTACAAGAGTTGGTATTACCTAATCTCTCTAGATTACTACTCAGCTTCCTGGAGATATAGGGGTTATTCAGTTCAGTATGCCCCCCATGACTAGGTTTATTAAACTTTTCAAACGAAGTTCCTATATATGCTGCAAGTGAGAAAGGGTGCAACCGCCTCTCAGTGCTCCGCTTTAAGGCGGAAGTACTTTGTATTGTATTCTAGGAACGTCCCATTTAGCAAATACTCTATTCGGGAGCGTTTATATGACGAACACACTATGCAATAGAACCCTTTTACGACATGCGTTAGTTTCCTAGAATTACTTGATATGTATAATATTATTTTTCAAACAAATACGATTTTTTTAAAAGGTTATTCTTTCATCAAAAATTATTTCATAGATTCCATCTGCAGTCATGGCTTTTCTTTTAATTTTCTTTCTAGCTATATGTATGGATCTATAATGCGTACTGGAGGTTTATAACATCACAGTTGAGACCAGTATCATCCAGAGATCTGCAGAGAAGTTCCAAATAAGAGGTTTAGTTCCTGCTACTTTCAACTTTCGTGTACGTATCTGGGTACTGAAAAGCAAAGATCTCCTCCCCTATGCATTGGAATGGTTATTTTGTGTGCACTCGTTTTGAATAAAAAGCAAGCTTCAAAATTTTTTTGTTCGGTAAATAAATGCAATCTATCTATCAAAAGATTTATTGAATTAATAAAGAATCCCTTATCATCGGAACGGTTACCGTCTATAAAAAAATAAAAATATTCTCGTAATGGCCCAAGAGAAAGGGCGAGAAACACAAAGTAGTTTTCCTTGTAAGGAACAAAGATAAAAAAACCTTCTTGCGCATCAATCGCAGAAATAGTGTATTTTTATGCGATTCAATTATGAATATTTTCACCGCTTTTTAAATTATTGGCTTTTTGAAATTTTCCATAGTCATGTCATGTTAGCGTAGTGCTTTAATGTGAAAAATTTTCTGTGATAATTTCATTTCATTTCGTTTCAACACGTGCCTTAGAATGGATTTTTAAATTTAAAAATCAAAAAAATTGGCAAAATTTTACAATTTTGTCCCTTTTCCTATGCCCGCCACTGGCTAACTTTACTTGAAAAATACTATTTTTTACACTACCTTTAATAAATTCGGAAAAAACTGAAAGGAGAGTTTTTAAAACCGAAAGTTTGAAATTTTAGAGGAATAAACATCATTTAAAAATATTCGAATATATCTCCGCCATTTTTATATTTGCTTCTTGAAATTTTTGAAGGTTAAATATGCTATTAGTATAGTTGTCTACTATCAAAATTTCCGTTCTATTCCTTCAAAAATAAGCTCATGAATGTTTATAGAAATGTAGACATTTTTACCCTTTTCCTACCCACGCCTCTGGCTTATTAATAGAAATGATGCAAATTGTACTGCATTAGCTCAAATTTCAAATAAGTTTATTCCAATCTTGTTAATTTTGTTTAAAAGTTTTTGATCTTGCCTATTTAGGGGTTCAAAATCTAGCCATTTTCCAAAAATTGAAAAGGCCGCCATTTTGGAATGTCTTTACCTATTTTACTCAAATACAGTACCAGACGACTACTTGAGGGTATCTTACTACCAAAAAAATTTCAGCGCTCTAGATTGAAAACTTCGACCAGAAACCGTGCCTCACGGACGGTTTTTTTTCTGAAATTCGGAGGGACATCCTGTAGAAGTAACACAACTCTAGGAAAATGTTTTTTACGAAAATCAAACGTCAGCCCTAAGGTTGATAAGAGTAAAAAATTTCGTTCATTAATCTTGAAAGATGAAGCTACAGGAGCGTTTTTAAAAATTTAGAGAAATTAATTTATAAAAAACATCATGTAAAAAAAAATCGAATATCTCCGCCATTTTTCTTATTTACTTTTTGAAATTCTCAAGGGTTTAAGTCTATTAGTATAGTTGTCTACTGTAAAAATTTCAGTTTAATTACTTCAAAAATGTGCTCATAAATTGTTGGAGAAATTTAGCCATTTTTACCCTTTTCCTACCCACGCCACTGGCTTATTAATAGAAAAAATGCAAATTTTATTGCATGAAATTAAATTTCAAGTCATTTACTTCCAATATTGTGAATTTGATATAAAACTCTTTTTTTATCTAGCTTATACAGGGGTTCAAAAAATAGTCCTTTTTCCAAAAATTAAAATGGCCGCCATTTTGAAACGGCTCGATCGATTTTGCTCAAGTGCAATACCAGACCACTCCTTGTGGATATCTTACTTCCACAAAAATTTCAGTCTCCTAGATTGAAAACTGCGACCTGAAATGAGGTGACAAAAACCGGATACCTGGAATTTTGAAGGGACACCCTGTAGAAGTGATGGGACTTTTGGAAAGTTTTTCAACGAAAATCCAACGTCATTCCCAAGCTTTACAAGGACCCAAAATTTCGTTCACTAATCTTAAAAGATAAAGCCACAGGAGCGTTTTTAAAATCGAAATTTCGCGATTTTGGAGAAATATATAAATATATAAATATATAAATATATATATATATATATAAATATATATATATATATATCGTGGGCAGGTGAATTTTGGAAAACTACTTTTTCGTGATCTGGGGGTCACGATCGGTGGACATTTGATGAGTTTGGGTGATTTTTGGAAAGTGATGTCGTCCTCAATAGTGTATTTTTTTGTTAAAAAATACACTAAAACACATTTACATAATAAAAAATATTTCAATGAACAGTCGGGAATAGAGTGATAAATTATTCTAGATGTCTCTGGGCGAATCTCTGGTGAGGACATGAAAATTTCAGTCGCTAGAGTGTTTTTTTATCTCTCTCACTATTAGAATCTCGAGAAAACTATCAGAGATACAAGGTTGGTTAAATTACAGAAAAGATGCACTTTTTTTTCTGATTATAAAACTGAAACAAAATTCTGAATAACTTCAGTCGTTGGTGAAGAAACTGCTCATAGATATTTCTTTTTATCCATATTTTTTTATTGTATAAGAAAAAAAATTTTTTTTCAAGGTTGCATAAACAAAATTGAAAAACATCTATCCATCTGAAGTTTAAACTTTTTTAAAGCGCTCTAAATCTCAGAGTTTTGACAGTCAACTTTTGTTTTTCCTATGGCTGCCATATTGTTTTAATGTCGTTCGGTCTAAAAAGTCAAGAAAACCAAAAATAAAATAAAAACTAAAACTAATAAAATACAAAATTTCATAACAGGTACATTAAGGTATTTTCCTTTCTTAGACGTTTTGGAAAATTGAAAAATATGTAGACCATTATTATTATCGTTTGCCATTTTGGTATTAGTATGAAAACATCTCATTACCCGAAACAACAATCATTTGAAAAAAATTTCATCACACCTTCAAATTTCTTAATAAGGTATATGAGACACCTTGAACCCATAGCACCACCTGTATCCGATAACTGACATTTTTTATTATGGTAATTTCTAAATCGACTTGCAATAAAAAAGTAGAGTACAGTTTTAATAGCCCAAAGTTAAGATAAAAGCAGACAGGAAAAATATTCATTTTTAAGGACTCTTAGTCTTAATGCCCTGAAAAGCATTATAGGGATCCTTGAATTGTCGAGATCTTATACATTATGCATTTATAACGACGAAATGAAAGTGAGCATCAAAATTCAGTTACTTTATGGTTTTTATTCAGACAACTTTTATGAATACATACAGGGGTAATACATAAATATTAATAACACAATAATGATAGCATAATTTTCCAAAAATTTTTGAAGTTTCTCAAATTTGGAGTTCTCAAGTGATGCATCAGAAGCACCTTTTTGGAGGAATAATTACGAATTTTTTAACCTATATTTATTGTATAGATGATTTTTACATGCATGGGGATTCCTTAGTTCGGAAAATAAAAAGACACCGTGTAGATATACATATTAGGAATACAGCGTGTCTGGTAACTTCCTCCTAATTTCTCGGGAGCTGACAGGGGAGGCCAAAAAAAGCTTATGGTCTGTCATAGAAACCAAAATTCCTAAAGTGTCCTAAACGGAGATATAGAGCCCTAAAATGGTAATAAACAAGGTATGCAAAAAACAAGAAATCTCGATTTGGATCAAAAACTGATAAAAACTGAAAGAACTGAAACATCGAGAATATTTTTGTTATTTTTTGCATACTTTTTTTATTATTGAAAATAAGTAATTTTTGTCGGTTTACATAAGTCATCAAAAGCTTAGCTAGATCCCAGAGCTTTCATATAGCCAACTCTGTTTTTCTTATGGCCGCCATATTGTCTTTCTATATCGTTCAGTACAAAAAAAAAACATGGAACCAAAAATTTATTGGTTGAAACATTCGGAAACATAAAAAAAAAATTTCATTCTTCTTTTTTCTAAAAAAAGACAGCAACCACTGAAGTTATCCTGAATTGTTTTTTGCAGATTCTTATTGAGCATAAAATTGTGTAACATTTCTCAAATTTAACCGACTATCTCCCAAGGTTTAGGAGATCTCAATTTTGAGCCAGTTGAAAGTGACCAACCTGTATAGGTTTAGCTGGAGCCTGTTATGAAGATTGACGACCCCTTGCTTGCTTGTTTTCAGCATTGTTGGGTACTTATACATGATTTGACAGGGCTTCTATAATAATTATGTCATCACTTTCGATGTGAATTAGGTAGATATACTATACCTAGTGATTAGTAAAATTAAACTTACATTGTAAACATTGTCACTTAGAAGTAAATTCATAGGTATTTGTTTTGCATAATTTGATGGTCTTGATAATAAATTAAGAAGGAGGAATGAATTAAGCATTACTTAATACTTATTTAGTTTTTTAAGTTAGGTCTCTTACTTATTTCAAGACCCCAACTCGTTTTCGGAATAGCATTTCATAAAATTAATAAAATTAGCTGAACTATCATGAATAAGATATAAAATATAAATAAAACATAAAGTTATAAAATTAGTAGTTAAAATAAAATTAATTGAAGCTGAATGTATCAAGAATTGTATATATATGTACATATACATTGTACATATACGAGTAGCTAAACCTATCTGACTTTTGGTTTCAATAATTGCCACGCTGGTAATTATAAATCTCGTTAGGTACAGTTCCGTTGAGACACCTATAATAGGTAGTAAAAGTTTTATTTCGTTTCAAAAGCCCATAAATCTTTTTCATGTTGAACAAGCATTAGCGTGACATCCTTTCGCATCTTTTCGATGAATGTGAAGTCTGATGTGAGAGCTTCATTCAGCAGAGAAGTATTTCAACGATAAATGTACCCGTTATGTTGGAAGGTATACTTACCTATAAAACTATGTATTTTCTCTAGCACTGAAATATGCAAACATTATTCATTATTCCCGTGTTGTAAAAGTTTTGAGTTCATGGCGTGCGAGATCTTTAAAAGGGCTTACTGTTTATAGCAAATATTCAAGTTGAATTTTGAATAAATAGCTCATAATTTGATGCGCAAAATTTTCTTGTCCACGATTATTTAATAATACATACCATCAACATCCATGAGTTTCCTGATGTATATCAACTATCATTAATCACTAGAGATTAATGTCCCATTATCATTAGAGATTAATGGCATATTAATCACTAGCAATAATGAAATCTTCATGAGTTCTTTTCCGTAGTTACCATAGAGGTAACTATAGGTTTCTTTATTTGCATAACAATGACTTTAACATTGCATGAAAATGTTCAACGAAAATAAATTTACTTGTCCCTAATATAATAGGTAGGTAGTTTTTAGTTTATTACTCAAAAGTTGCTCAAAAAAAACTGCTACCGTAAAAACAGTTCTTATTGAATTTTCTCAAGAAATGTGAAAATGTAATATACAGGCTGTACCATTCAAAAAAAAAGAGTTTTTGTAGGTACTTAATTAATTTTAGAAACCCCTTTTTAGAAAACTTTTGTCTTTTGTGCTTGAGAATTTTTCGCTAGCTATCTGCTTCGAGAAATAATCGACCGCATGCGTTCACGTTCAGTAATTCTGAGCACGTAGGCCTCTATCAAGCAAAGTAACTGCATTATTAACGCTGCAGATGTTATTATGAGCGATTTAGGAGATAATGATCATTGTGTTACCCAAGAATATTCCATGGTAATTCTCCTGGAAAGGCGTAGCGTGAAATGAGGCAGCAGGCTAGGGGAGTGGGAGAATAGATGAACGGATGAACTGCAGTCGTTGCTCCCGACACACTGTCTTACGAATTCCGTCTTAAGGTAAGGCAATTAAAGCTCATCGTTTTTCTTTTAGGGAATTTTTTTGCTAAAATGGAAATCCAGTAAAATTAGATAAGTGGAAGTCATCTGATTAAACACAAACATCAGAAGGACACTGTTCTAAAAACAGATTCCAAGGGCGGTTTTTACAACGTTGCTATTTTTTTATTTGCTACTTTTTGATTTATTTCGGTTTTGACTTTTCAAATAGTTTTTGCGAAAACAGGGTGTTCCTAAATACCAGTTACATACGAAAGAGGTTCCTTATTCTTTAGCTTATATGGCTAAAAGTTCTAGTAGGCGTTGAAATCTCAAGATTTGTTCTTTTTTCTTTCTAGTTCCTGCAGTTATAAAACAGTTAGTCAAGCATGGTCAACTCAGGGCACTCAGGACTAGAGGGTAACGAGAAGGCGGATATAGAAGAGCCTCAAGAGAAGCACCATAAAAGAGTAGATGCTCTCAGAAACTCTGACCAAATGGAACAGATCCATAGGGCAGAGGCATGTGAAGAAGTTCATCAAAGAACCCTCGTACGCAGTTACGACAAACCTTACTAGGCCTCAGCCGTACCAAACTTAGGATAACGGTAGGCATGGCTCACAGGACACTGTTGACTCCGCAAACACTTAACCAGGGTCGCAGGGGCAGACGACGGCGAATTCCGCTTCGAAGACGAAGAAACGGCGGGGGGATAATTATCCTAAATTTTGTTCCAGATTCTTAATAAACATAAAATTGTTAGACGTTTCTCTTATTTAACCAAATCTGCGCCTCTCATAGTTTCTAAGATTCTGTACTTCACTTTAACCTAGACATATTGTATACACCAAGTCAGTAGCTTATCAAGGGACCTCGCAAAATGCATATGGAAATTTGCTGCAGGTGAAATTCGTTGTAAGCTTTGGGGATCGGTAGTATTTGATGTATAGGCTAATCAGTTAAGGGTACGAAGCGGCCATATCTCGGGAACTATTGGTCCTGGAGCCTCAAATAAAAAATTTCCCAAACATAAGTGACCACAAAAAATTCAATAAAAATATGTGCGGTCATCTTGAAAATGATGACCACACTTCCGGAAATCCCGGAAGTTAACACATAATTCATTATTTTAACGGGAACACCCCGTATGTTATTATATTTTCAAATTGTGTGAGGAAAATGAATACAGGTGGTTTGGAAGTTGATGTTTGAATTGAGTAGTTTATGAGTTATGAACAAGTGAAAATCACCTTTTTTCATTCTCAAAACAGTGTTACAACAATAACGGCTGAAGATATCGGAAAACGGCTTATATGTCCCTATTTTATCTTCTCGTGGTCACTTTTGTCTGGAAAATTTATAATTTAAGGCTCTAGGACCAATAGTTCCCGATATATGCCCGCTCCGTACTGTTAACTGCATGATCACGTTGTAGATCAGAATTCTCCGTAGTCATAAGCCCACAAAAACTCGTGTTCTTGAGATATTTACCTCTGATGGGTTCTTTTCTCACATGATAGCCTTTGCATTTTTTGCCAATTTTGTTAACAATTCCTCAATTGTTTTTGTGAAAAATGTGAGATGGTTCATTAATTTGTTTGAACATAGATTGAACAGCTGCTTCTATTTCAATACCTAGTTACATTTGAATTCTGCTGAGCCATTTTCGACCCGAGAAAGCTAGGCAATTTTTTAATATCTTTGACTTTAAAATTGAATTGTTAGAACTGATAAATCATTTATAATTTGTTTTTTTTTGTTTGTATAATTTTTAATTCTTAAAGTCAATAGAATACCTATAATTACGAAATGACAACCACAAAATGAACACTTCTTTCCGATCAACAAACATAAACTACAACTACAGAAGCAGCTTTACATTCTTTTAAAACAGTTAGCGGGGCCATTATTCAAAAAGAAATGCCTGAATACGAAGAACAGTCATGAGAGAAAAAATCCATCTTCAGAGGTGAATATCTCGAGAATCTCGACAACATAATCCAGTTTTTGTGGGCTTATGCTCTTGGAAAATTCTGATCTACAGATCAAATTCTATACCGATTCCCAAATTTAGGGAGCCAATTCCCATATAGGGAATCTGCGGGGTTCTTTGTCTACAAATTAATGCAGTCTTCAGTTGTTAATATGACTGTTACTTCAGACCTTCAGCACATAAAGACATGCAAATTGAAAATTTTGCAAGTAATTTAATTTATAAATACAAAGTATTATTTTATCTGAACACATTGAAATATAATATATTTCATAGTACGCATTGAATGATCTAAAGTCCTTGACGAAAGTTATTCGTCTGGAAGGGGGGAATCCAATGATAGCAAACACGACTTCACTCATCCACCCTCTGTTGGCGGGAGAGGTAACTTTGAATTCTTGGATGAGAACCCACTTTTTCTATTACGGATTGGGATTGAACGATTGAATTAGGAAATTGGTCCCCTCTTCCCCCTCCATTTAGGTAGAGCGGGAGTATATAAGTTTGATTATTATCAATTAAATAAGACAGAAATTCAACAATTACTAAGAAGGTTCAAGAAAAATCATCAAATTTTAAATTTTAGTTAGGAAGCCTTATTTTTTCTTGCAGATTTTGATTCTACTACTACTAAAAATACGTAAAAGTTTTTTCCTCATTCATAGATCTTTTTTGTTCAATTTAAGTAAATCAGTAATAATACAAAAGCAAAAAAAATAAGTTACATATTTTTCATGGTCAACAAACTCTGAATTTGCAATGAAAATTACTTCTCAACTAACATTTAAGTTCCCGTTGACCCCCACATACAGGGAAAGGGAGAACAATTTTCGAGGTATTTTCAACCGGAAAATCCGAACATATGCAATAAAAAAGGTGTATACAGGGTGATTGATTGAAACGCCACATTAGAAAAAGTTCGACTTCCAAAAGATCTAGGGATCTGAAATTTGGAACTTAGGCAACATACCTAATAAGGAGTCAAAATGAAATATTACCAAGATGGCGGCACATTTAAAAATGGCGAAAACAATGTCCATCTTTGTTTTTTTAAATGGGACACCCCATACCGGGTGTCCCATTAGTGCGGGATTCTTCTCTGGCAGCTTCACTTTTGAAGTTATAAAAAAAGATGAGGGAGAAAAATTGTATGGTTTGAAGAGACCTTCAACCTAAAATAATTTTCAGCTACACAGGATGGCCCAATATTGCTGTACGCCTTACAACTTTGTTATTTTAAATAGGACACCCTATATATTATTACATTTTCAGATTATCTGAAAAAAATCAGTAAGAATGGTTTTCACAGTTTCAGTATAATGTGAATAGTTTTTGAGTTATAAACAAGTGAAAATTGCCATTTTCCATTTTCAAAGCAGCTTACAATGAAAACGGCTCAAGACAGCAGAAAAAGGTTTACATGTCTCTATCTTAACTTTTTACAAGGTATCCTATGATGTGGATGAAATTGTTATACAGGGTGATGAAAAATCTGAAAATTTTCATCACCCTGTATTAAAATTTAAACCACATCGTACGCAATTATGTGAAAAGTTAAGATAGGGACATGTAAACCGTTTTTAGATATCTTGAGCCGTTTTCATTGTAAGCTGCTTTGAAAATGGAAAATGGCAATTTTCACTTGTTTATAACTCAAAAACTATTCACATTATACTGAAACTGTGAAAACCATTCTTACTGATTTTTTTCAGATAATCTGAAAATGTAATAATATATAGGGTGTCCTATTTAAAATAACAAAGTTTTAAGGCGTACAGCGATATTGGGCCATCCTGTGTAGCTGAAAATTATTTTAGGTTGAAGGTCTCTTCAAACCATACAATTTTTCTCCCTCATCTTTTTTTATAGCTTCAAAAGTGAAGCTGCCAGAGAAGAATCCCGCACTAATGGGACACCCGGTATATTATTGCATTTTCAGATTGTCTGAGAAAATGTAATAACAATATTGTTTATAGTTGCATTTTAAATTGAGTAGGCTATGAGTTATAAACAAGTGAAAATCGCAATTTTCCAAATTTAATCCCATTTACCACGAAAACGGCCCATAATATCAAAAAACGGCTTACATGTTCCTATCTTAACTTTTTATAAGGCATCCAATTATGCAGTTCAAATGTTTATACAAGGTGGTGAAAATTATTAGATTTTTCATCACCCTGTATAAAAATTTAAACTATACAGTAGGATACCAGATAAAAATTAAGGATAGGGACATGTAAGCCGTTTTTTGATATTATGGGCCGTTTTCGTGGTAAATGGGTTTAAATTTGGAAAATTGCGATTTTCACTTGTTTGTAACTCATAGCCGACTCAATTTAAACTGCAACTATAAGCACCATTGTTATTACATTTTCTCAGACAATCTGAAAATGCAATAATATATGGGGTGTCCCATTTAAAAAAACAAAGATGGCCATTGTTTTCGCCATTTTTAAATGTGCCGCCATCTTGGTAATATTTCATTTTGACTCCTTATTAGGTATGTTGCCTAAGTTCCAAATTTCAGATCCCTAGATCTTTTGGAAGTCGAACTTTTTCTAATGTGGCGTTTCAATCAATCACCCGCTGTATAGTTGCGCCATCCTACCACCAGAGGGTGTGGGGTGTTGAGATCGAGTTTGGTGTTGGATTTCCTCCTTGAAGAGGAACAACTTCTTTCAACGTCTTTTTTGATCCGATACGTGTTTTTTATATATTTTTCAATGTCTTCATATAAAATGAGCACCTTGTAGAATAAATAATTAATTGTAGTGGATCGATAATGAAACCCTTGGGTACTTCCGAAAAAGCATACTACGATCCATGTTTTCTGACTTCTACAAATTAAACCCTTTGAGATAGATAGGAGCATAATACACTAATTGTTGCACAAAAATGTTTCGCTACCTACAGTGAATTTAGTAACTTTTTCGCTAAGATTTGATAATTAAATAAAAAAAGCTTTTGAAAAGTCTTTGTCAAAAGCCAATGTGAAATTGGCTACAATCAAAAACTTTTTTCAAAAATTTCTAATAAATAATAACAATCTCTAATTAATTAGAGTTCATAAATTATTTATATTTCTTGACGACTTAGAAATCATAAAAAAAATGTTATTTCTGGCGATTTGCCAAAAATCTTGTGTGACACACGTTGCACCAGGAGTGCTTTTCACGATTGTCAACTCGGCCTTCGGCCTCGTTTGAAAATTTTCGTCGCGTGCTTAAAACCCTCCTATTTTTCAATTTTTATCACATACAGAATTCCACTGGTACACAGCTTTTCTTACTCACACGACAGTCTAAAAAATGTCCTTCCTATAATTTCTGACTGAAACCTAATGCCTTAACTGTTTATCTTGTATGCTACAGACTCGAGAAGTGAATGTGTTGTTAACCTAAGTAAGCTATACGTTTGGTATGAGCTAATATGCCGGGCTCTGTCTTAGGCATGGAACAAAAACGTCTAGAGAGTAGCTCAGAGTGTATAGAGCAGCATCTAAGTATCTACGTATACTTATTAGATTGAACCATTATTGGATTCCAAGAAATGTGAGAAATGTAATTATATAAAGACGGACTATAATAAAAGTCGAAAATACTGGGAACAAAATATTATTATGCTCTGTGCTTGTATGCCTAAATTGTGTCCTGAATAAGCAATACCAAGCTATCTTATATTGTTCAATGTTCATTATCGCCAACTATCACGTCATCAATTATTATCTCGAGGATGCATAACGCGTATACATTACATATTAGACGTCAATTGGTAGGAAGCCGAGAATCTCTTAAAATGTTGTAACTTTTAAACCGTAAAGAAGGGTCTAAATTTGAACAATTTGAAGTTGATCAATGTATTTGAACAATCCAATTACTATAGGATAGGATGGATCAGATGTTTATGATGCTTTTGAATACTGCATCATTTTACAGAACCTTTAAGGCTGATGACAACTTACATTCATCAAAAATTATTGTTTATTTTGATCCACTATAGAAGTTAGGAGGTGGGTGGGGGGGGGGGGGGGGGTTCGTAGCGTTTTGTCTCTCTTCCTAGAGAATCTAACTTTCTACGGAAAGGGCCTAGATATTCTCTAAGCACATGGCAAGGCTACACGTGATCTAAGTCAGGCGGAGATCTTCTTAGTAGAATTTCTCCTTAGAACTAATGCGAATGGAAACAAATGACCGCTCTGCTGCACGGCTCAGCAGACAAGTATCAGTGTAATATAAGTTCTTCAAGCTCGAAAAAAAAAACTTCAAAAATGTTTGAGTGCACAGCAGCGCAGCGCTCATTTGAAGTGAACCTCGGATCGTAGAATTCGTAGACATCTGTGAGACAATTCTTTTTTTTTTATTTTTTATAAATTAGCTAAAACTTGCATTTTCTTTTTGTAGAAGGCTAATAATCAACCAAATACACATTAAGTAATAAGTATAATAAAGATATTACTTAATGTGTATTTGGCTGATTATTAGCCTTCTACAAAAAGAAATGCAAGTTTTAGCTAATTTAAAAAAATAAAAAAAAAGAATAATCTTGAGAAAAATTATTCTTTCATTACCTTATCACCTTATCTTTTTTAATCACCTTATCTAGTCTTTTGTTTATGTTCATAAGTTTAAAAAGCCTCTATATCACTGAAATTTTTTTCTTCAACCCTGTATGTGAAAATCGATTGCAGTAAATTGGATTTAAGATTTCCTAGAGTTCTCTCGATATATCTAGGAGTTTGCATCAAGGATAATGTTTGCAGAGTGTTCCAAAGTGATAGTGATTTTTATTCAGACAGCTTGACAGTTATTAATAGACACAGAGCTAGAGTTGTAAATCCTTCACAACGACCAGCTTTTGTAAACGAGGTCTTTATTCAATATGGTTTGAGATATAATAAACACTGTTTCATGAAAATTAATTTACTCTTTAACGTAAGAATTATTTGGTTGTTAGTCCTCACTCAGTTTTTAGGATTGGAACGACTGTTTCAAAGTCGCGCTAAATGTATGTAGGATTGTTCAGACGATGAAATTAAATGTTGTTAGTGTTGTAGATTTGATCGAACATTTGTAGTCATATTAGGTACCTATAATATGTGTAATGTTTTTTAAAGTTTAATTAATTATATTTTCATCATCCGTCTCCACATGCAACGCCGTCATTATATTCTCTTGACATTTATGGCCATTAAGATGGGTATTTAATTCTAATGCAGTGTGTTTAGATTCAAAATCATAAAACAATTAATTTAGAAGCAGTTCGTTGTTTGTTATGACCGTTATGTAAATTTGGAAGAAGAATATATGAAAGTACCTTTACCTACTCATTAGGTGTGTTATAAGAAGTTCGTTTTACTGACCTACCTCATAGCCTTAATAAACTGCTCAACAAATGAAACGTTACATGACCAAATTTGCCCTAACTTTGGCACTGATAAAATTTGGATTGTTTCGAGCAATTCAATTTTTGTTTCGAGGGATCACTAGTTCAATCCCTTGTTTATCAGTCCGTATGTTTGCAAGAACTTGGTACTTCACACAAAGTTTATATAGGGTGGTAAATAAAACAGTTCCAAATCTCAGAAAGTACGGCCTGCTTCCATTTGATCAAAGATTTTTCTTTTAAAATTTCAACACAAAGATCATGAAGATGGACCTCATATCTCGAAACGGTTTTCGAATTTTCCGATTATTTCTTTTATTTACAGGGTGATCTCAAAATAACTACTTTTTTGTGTGGCAATGATAACTTTGTTATTCGTGATCCGATTTTCAAAATGTAGGGCTCATTTTAAAGCTTAAGCTTCAAACAAGAACACGCAAGATTGATAATCGACTAAGGACAAAAATTGAAAACACAGGGTTGTATTAAAACTAACCCAAATCTGAATGACTTCAGAAATCTGGTATTAAGGAAAATTTGAAATAAAGTTAATTTGCTTTCAAACAAACCATTCATTGTGAATACTTCAAGATGTTCTTCGCTTGCATGAGTTAAGAATTGTTGACATAAGAACAAAATTACAACTTCGTGTTTTCGAAGTAATAAAATAAAAGAAATAATCGGAAAATTCGAAAACCGTTTCGAGATATGAGGTCCATCTTCATGATCTTTGTGTTGAAATTAAAAAAGAAAAATCTTTGATCAAATGGGAGCAAGCTGAACTTTCTGAGATTTTGAACTGTTTTATTTACCACCCTATATAAACTTTGTGTGAAGTACCAAGTTCTTGCAAACATACGGACTGATAAACAAGGGATTGAACTAGTGAACCCTCGAAACAAAAATTGAATTGCTCGAAACAAATCAAATTTTATCAGTGCCAAAATTAGGGCAAAGTTCATTTGTTGAGCAGTTTAGATTGGGAGTGTAAAACGTTAAATAGGTACCTAATAATATCACTTTTGCTTAATATACCTACCATTTAAAGTGTTATAACATGAGGAAAAATTCTAGAAAGTAAAAATAGGGTCAAATGATATTTTATGAACCATTGAAAGTGATTGTGCATGACGATAGCACATCAGCAATATTAGTTATGGATCAGCAGGTGTTTTACTGATGTTTTTTAAGACGGTGCATAGTTTCAGAGCTATTTAGTAATTTTATGTGAGGTTATTACATAAAGCTTCATTTTTCATGATTATATTTACCTAGAAGTAATAATAATGCAGCTGATAATAATATTTCAGTTTTTCTCGAGACGGAGGTGTTCAAATAAAGCCAGTTCGACAAGTAAAAATGATCATTAAATATTACCTAAAGCTTTTCATCAAAATACCATTTCCGTAAATTAATAGTTTTCCCTAAGCACTATAATAATAATAATTCTCATTTAAAAAACAACATGCATGCCATAAACTTGGATATGAGATGGGCGGGCCTTCCTGAACTCTAAACCGGAACGAATATCGCGACTTTATTTGCAAACAATAGCTACAAACACTACGAGAAAATTGGGATTGGGAGTCCCGACACGCACACCTGGACGCAGTTGTTTTGCCACGTGAAACGGCGCAAATATCCGCGCGCGAAGTCGGGAAAGACTGGCGACGGTCCATGCATTTGCAGAACAAATGCGCGCGCTCCCGCTCTCCTGCTTGGCGAAATCGGTAATTCCATTCGCTGGAATCAAGCCCGGGTCAACATCGTTTGCAGTGATATATGCATTTATGATTTATATCCCCATTCAGCCTTCCTCGTCGCTTCCATTGACAGGAAATGACAGCCTACAACCTATATTGAGACTAGAGGGATAGGGATTCTCGGCGACCACAATATTGCCATTCCAGATTAGTAGGAAGGGACGTAAATTTTCTTAGATCAGGACAGAGAATAGAGCCCTAACAACGGCAGCTGGGCTATAACATGTAACTTCATAAAGACAGGTCGTGAACCTTATGATCAATTGCATTTCATTCCCATTTGCGCAAAAAATTCCTCATTTATTAACTTGAAGTCTTCGAGCCACATCAAAATCAAGAAGATAATGTTTCAAATTTGACTTTTTAGTTCAGCGTATAGTGTTTTTGAGGAAGTTTTCAACGTATCGTCTTCAACATACATTACAAAACGTATGGTTATGCCTCCTCGGAGCAGCAATACCTAGTAGCTGTATGCTCTATCTGTAGGATCTTTCAGATCACTGTACCTTTTATTCATGTCAGAGGATTGAAGTATCTAGTCCAAAGGATCTTAAAATCTTGCACAAATTTTCTTCTAACAATGAGAATGGAAACGGAGATTGATTTCAAGACCTCTCATGATTTGCCTTATTGATTTCCCTTGTTGGTGATTTTCTCTCAATAAATTAGCGGCCATACGTTATAATTTATCCAAAAATGGATAAATTTTTTTCACTTTACCCAATTTGGACCAACTTGAGTGAGTACTTTTGAACAAGTACGTTCAAATTCAATATACCTACCAAGCCGTCATATAAGTGATAAAAAAACACAAAAAATGACTCGATTATGGAGCCGCAAAGTATCGTCAAGACAGGACTCATTATATGACTATATACAACATTTTCAAGAAGAAGGATCTTAACTTTACCCTCAGCCTAAAACAATGAAAGAATATCCACTCCAAGACCACTTTTGTATGCTTTCATTAAATGTAAAAATGCATCCGTAGAGGATTCAAGCCCTTATGTCAGATACTGAAGTCGCTTTGCTGTAAAGGGCAGGGCGCGAGAACATTAGGGCATTTTTATATCAAGAAGTGTTGAGATTAAAAATTTGAAAATTTGTACATGTATGATTTCAATTTTAACGAGCTGAACTAAAATATTTACAACGCCACGCCACTTCCATTTCGCAATTGTCCATTTTCAAAGCCGCTTATTAGATTGAAAATTAGATTAGCTTTTTACTAGTGTGTGGATGAAATTTTCATACAAAGTGATAAAAAATCGTCAATCTTCCGAAGCAAATTGAGAAAAAACGTTAAAATATTTGTGTACCTACCCCAGAATAACATGAAAAGTTAAGCTAGGGACATTAGTAGTATGGTGGTGCACCTCAAGCGACTAGGCCACCAAAGGGCCCTTTTCACCATACCTGAACCATGGTGGAACTCCCACTCGAACCCCCCCGATCTTTTGATAAAGGCCAGAAGGTCGTTGTATGAGAGAAGTTTCATATCTTCCTCTTGTAGCTCCTCAGACCCAAAAATGTTGAGCCTGAGGCTGCTATGTACTTCGCATACGCCTATATAATGGTAGGAGTCCTCGTCATCCATTCCGCATTTGGGGCAGACCGGGTCCCGAGTGATCCCTATAACTTGTAGATGTCTGTTCAGACTGCTGCGTGACCGGTGAGCACCCCGACTATACCTCAGTCGGCCAAAAGATATAGTAATAAAAGTGCGCGGTAAGTTTACAATCCAGGTAGGCAGACCTTATACACAAGAATTATATACACAAGCCTTAGAATGCCCTTCTCATTGGTTTACCGGAACCAGGTCAGGTAACCAATAAATAAGACTATCTGCCTACAGATATGTGACCACTTAAAAGTTTGTGCGCAGTTTTATTACTATATCTGTTGGTCGACTGAGGTATAGTAGCCTGAGTTCTTTCCGGTTAATTTTGGACAAACATGTTGGTCCATCTGTTTCCGATCGGACCAGTCAGAAACAGCCTGGCCTGTCTGCAGCCTGATGCTATTTCCTAGTGATCCTCTAGACCTTGCGAGTCCATTCTTTTATAGCTTCTTTGAGAAGATTTTTGGTCAGACCCAATACAGGCTTTGGTACACAAAAGGTTTCCCTAGTCCCGAGCTGACAGCTCCTTGCTGGTACACCTGAAAGTGCGGGAACCCATACGATATGTACCGATTTTCTGTCCGTCAGTCTGTTCAGCGCCACGGCGCACTTCTGGTTCCGTGTGTGCCCAGCGCTTTCGTGGCGGCTACGGACATGTAATAAGCCTTTTTCCGATACCTTACCTATTTTCAATCTAAACTACTTTGTAAATGGAAAATTGCGATTTTCATTTGTTTATAACTCATCGCTCCTTACAAATTTGAGCTATAAACACATACCTATTTTTAATGCATTTTTTCAGGCAATCTGAAAGTGCAATAATATACCTACAAGGTGTCCCATTTAAAATAAGAAAGCTGATGGCAACTTCCGGTATAACCGGAAGTGGTATGGTTATACCGGAATTTTAGTGAATTTTAGTTCAGCTCGTCAAAATTGAAGTCATGCATGTACAAATTTTTAGACTTCTACTCCCAACACTTCTCCATATAAAAATGCTCTAAGTTTCTCGCACCTCATCCTGTATATCTATATTTTTTTCTGTATATACGTAATTGTTTTTAAGTCATTGTTAGTAACAAAGTTGTATAAATTATGTATATTTATATCTACGCACTTTTCGTAAACGCGTAATTACGCGTTGAATACGTGTATCTGATTGACTTCCCAAAGCCATTATTTGAAAATTCATTCGCCCCGCTCTTGTTGAGAAACCCCCCTTGATAGGGGAGGTACATATTTTTTAACTTTTTTTCTTGCAATCTTCAAAGATCTTTAAGGTAAAATTATTTAAACTCAATTGTTTCTTCAAAATTACCATCCAAATGCAAATCACGCTACGTAATTAAAGTATTTTTTCAAATATAATTAAATTTGCGCAAATATTGAAGACACTGTTTTTATTTAAAATCAAAAAAGTTTCCCAAAATACATTTTGAAATGTTGCTACTACAGCCTTAAAAAATAAGTAACTTGCGAAATACTTCCTAGCGGTGGCTTTTTCTACCCCTTAGACAATAGAGGAACATTTACGAATCGTCATCCGAATGTATTCTCAAGAGCAAATTAGGCCTCTTTAAATTCATTTCTGTAGCTTGTTCCGTATTTCAGAAAAAATATACAAACTACGTTTTAGTGTATTTTTTATTTAACAATTGGAGGGGTCTTATCTCAACAGGTGAATAGTGAATGATTTATTTTCATTTGAGATGAGTAGAGACCCTATTTTTTTTTACTTATTCATTTAAATTAAACCCTGTATAGATAATTTAATTTGACTGCATACTGCATCAACATCATAAAAAGATATGAGCAGGATATAACTTTACGGACATAGCTCTAAAACAGAAAATTTAGCAACGACTGAAGATCTCAAAAATTTTGTTTCAAATTCTTATTAAGCATAAAATAGTAAAATTTTTATCTAATTTAAGCGACTCGAATAACCTATCTCCTATGATGGTTTAGGAGATCCCAATGGTGAGTCACTTGGAAGGGACCAACTTGTATATAATGTTTTCCCCGCTCGAATAGGTTTCTGATGTTAAATAATATAAAAAGGCATTTTTTTTTAAACCAGGATCATCAAAATCGAAGCTGTTTCTGAGGACTGCCAACTATTGCCTGTTTTACGTATTCAGTGACGCATTATAGATCATTGACATTATTATGTAAACTAAATTTCACGAATGTCTTTACACTGAAATAACACTCTTGTTATTCGGACTAGAGAAAAATCGTAAAAAAAAGGTTTTAGACTATTTTATAAACAATAAAACGGCGTTATATATTTTTTTATTTGTCGTGTCGTTTTCGAGTTATGACTTAAATTTGGTTTTAATATGAATCGAGATATGG
The DNA here is from genome assembly GCA_910589415.1 of Malachius bipustulatus. Lineage (NCBI taxonomy): Eukaryota > Metazoa > Arthropoda > Insecta > Coleoptera > Melyridae > Malachius > Malachius bipustulatus. The sequence continues at coordinate 84,642,169 of OU342630.1, read as the reverse complement.
TTTTTAAGAAGTTCTAAGAAGTTAACAATAATAATAACGTTTATTTTGATATTGAGTAAATTTTACTGACACTTGAAAAACACAACTTCATGTCATACCTAACTTAAAATGAACGACAAATGTCACAACGACAAATGAAAAAAATTATAAGGTCGTCTTATTGGCTATAAATTCGTTTAAAATCTTTTCCTTAACGATTTTTCTCTATAGTCCCAATGTTGGGAGTGCTATCTCAGTTTAAAAATTTGAGAAATTTAGTTTATGTCAAATATCTAGGAACCCATGAAAAAACTTAAAAAAAGGTTGCTTAGTATTTAGCTCATGAAACTGCAGAATGTGCTTTCCCTATTTAGCCGTTTCATTAACTGCAGTAGTTTATGCATGAGATCCAAGTTTGAAAAAAAAACACCCTCTATAAGCCCCTGCAAAGTGATTGAAATATAAAAAACAGCAAAGAAGAAAAATAACAAAATAAACTAGAAACTATCGACTGACATTTTTGTAATCAGCTTTCAATCAGCGCTGATACTTACAGATTAAAATAAAGACTCCAGGGTTTCCATAAATTACAGTTGGCCAACTGTGAAGGGCTTAATTATAGGTTAAAAGTTTTCAGTTAGCTTTAATCAATTAGTTGGAACCTCCGATCCTCCGATCCTCCGAACCTCCTGCTCTTTAATCTGGAATAATCTTTCTGCTCCCCATTAAAAAACGAATGAGTCGACATTTTTTGCACAAAATCAAAATGAATTCCCTGTTTGTGAGACGCCGTTTCAGTTATTTCTAGCCCCCAGTTATGAGGGATATCGAAGGTACATATCAGAAATTCTCGTTAGGTTACCTGAAATCTAATTTTTTCTTTGTCAATTTTTAGTTTTTTTCACTTTTCTCATTATTTCAGGTGACTGAAGATAATATGTAACTCATTTTTCGGATCAATTAAACTTCAAATATTCTTATTAATAATTAATTTTTTGTCGAATCGCATCAAGGTTCATACTTTAAGTGCCATTTCAAGTACGTGCTTTTTTTAAGTATTGCTTAAAAATAACGCACTCGCTGTTGCTTAAAATTGAAAAAAATGCCAACTAGAAGTATGTTTTCATGAATCCATTTGACAATATAAATACCAATACTATTATAAGGCCTTGACAAATTAGGCCTTGCTTGACAATTTTTGCTCATTTAAAAATCTGAAAAAAAAGTTAACATAGATCCGCAAACCCACCATTTTCGAGCTACAGGGTGTCAAGAAAATATATTTTTTTCAGTTTTTTGACAATTTCTTAGGAACCCTTTCAGATATAAAACTGAATTTTTATACATAAATCATTAATATTAATTACTTTTTGAGCTCTGAATAAATTTATTTCAAACGACAGTGGCGGAGTAGCTAATTTATTGTATAGTCTCAAATCAATTTTATTTTTTCAGATCTAATTAATGATTAAAAAAAAGCTCATAACGAGTCTCTTAATCTACCCCTAAAATTTATAATCTGCTTTGAACGGTGCTTTATATGGTTTTTACGGTGGTTATTATGATTTGCTAACAGTTTTAGAGATAATTGCTCTATAATAAGAAATATTAAGATTTTCTCCTCAGGTATTCGGCACTATTCAAATTGCTTTACCTACTTCAATATAAACGCACCTTATTTTCTTGTTGACGCTTAGGATATTCAAAATGGCCAGCCTTGTGCAGTAGCTTAAGAATTATGCACACACAACGCATGCCTTACCTCAAATTTCTTTGAACTTCAACAGAAGTAGATTTTAATTCTCGCAGCAAAGTGAAATTACGGAATTTCACTTAGCGCAACCTTTATATTAAAGCAAAGTATCTATTTATGAGCATGACAGCGCATTTTGATAAAATAAATAATTCAATGTTATCTATTAACTTTTCCCTAGTGATATTAATCCTCCGCACTGTAGTAGGTACTCTAGTATTCATAGCCAATTTACGTTTACTTTATTTTTTGTGTTTGAACTAAATTCCAACCCTTATCTGTTTCATTTGGTGGTAGATGCGATAGTGACAGACGTGAAAAGTACCTACCTAAATATAACGTTCCTGACATATCCTGAAAAACTGAAAAGTTCAGATTTATATTTTTTTGTATGTTTTTTATTATTCGAAATTAATAAACAATTTGAAGATTTACTTGAGTCAAGAGCTATCATCAATCTGACATTTCACAAATTTTCAAAGCCGACTAGATCTTAGAGTTTTCCTATTTAACTTTCGTTTTTCTTATGGACGTCATTTAATTTTTTTTATGTCGTTCGATAAGAAAAAAATAATGGAAACCAAAAATTAATAAACTTAAGAAAAAAGAAATCTAAAATTTTTTCTTCTTTTTTGAAAGAAAAACAGAAAATTTTTCGCTGAAATAGGTAATAGGTCATACTTGCCTTGGAGGTTTTTAATTTCTCTATGATATTCGGTCTAAAAAGTTGTCTTTTTTAGAAAAAAAAGAAAAAAATTTTGATTTTTTTTTGAAGTTTATTAGTTTTTGGTTTCATTATTTTTTTCATACCGAACGAAATAAAAAAACAATATGGTGGCCCTAAGAAAAAAGAAAGTTGGCTATGAAAACTCTAAAATCTAGTCGGCTTTGAAAATTTTTAAAATGTCAGATGCGTAGCTCTTGCCAACTTATGTAAGCCTAAAAAAAATTATTTATTAATTTCTAATAACAAAAAAGATATGCCAAAAATAAGATTTTTGGATTTTTCAGTTTTTTCAGGATATTTCAGAAACGGTAGGTAACAGATATCTTGCATGTTTTGACGGATTCGAGACGGGCACAAAATTGCGCATCTTTTCTCTAATTTAATCTAACTCGTATCTTCAATGGTTTTTTAAGTCTTAAACTTTTAGATATTCCTGTAGTGGCCCTTTGAATAGTTCTAACCCTGTATAGCTCTTGACTTATGTAAACCTACAAAAATCTATTTATTTTGTTACAATAATAAAAATGATATGATGAAAGTAAGAAATCGCGATTTTTCATTTTTTCAGGATACTTCAGGAAGGGCCACAATCTTGTATGCCTTGACGGATTCGAGATGGTCAAAGTAGCGCATCTTTTCTGTAATTTAACTGACACTGTAATTAACGTTTACGAGATACCCATGACGATGACAAGCTCTGAAACAAGGGGCACCTTGTATTGCCGTCTACAAAGGTATTTTAGTCACAACACAATCATGTCTATGCTTGTGAATAAAAATTAAGAGACGATGCTTTTTATTTTCAAGTTTTTGAATAATTTATTCCGTTATACAGTAATTATTATTTATAATGTATTCCTATACAAAAGAATATTAATTTAGTTAACTTACCACTCAGAAGTTTTGATTTTATTATTTAGCTAACGAGATTTATATGAATGGACTCACCTGAAACAAGAGAATAAATAAGAACAGTCAAATAATAAAAGAAAAGGTGAATTAAAATTTAAAAAATGCCTTATGCCTCAACAACAACTAAGCTTCAACAAAAATATAGCAGTGATAGAAACATTTGACAAGAAAAAAGTATATTACTTGAGAACATAATAGATATTTCGTGGTTTAGAGTGATTTTGATCAAGCAATTTCCGATTATAATTTTTTTTTTTTTAGTTTTTTTTTAAAGATTGAAATACATGGTGGCAAAATAAAATCAACATAATTTTCTAAACTTTATGTTCTCGGTCCTTTTTCATACATGTTAATGAATATTGAAATTACTGATATAACGTAGAGAAGAGAAAAACTTTATTCAATAAAGTGGAAATCGTAACAAATTTATTAATAAATTGAAATTTATTTAAATCTAGTTATTTGTTTTATTATCTTTATACATATTATATTATATTTTATAGTTACCGTACTGTTGATATTTTTCTACTATATCAACTATTTTAATATTCATTTACATGTCTGTAGATGATGATTTTAATACACAGGTAACATCGATAATACATCAATATAGGTACAATCGAATTTTTAAACATTAGTGTTTGATTTAGGTATACCTATCTATCATCAAAATAATTTTAGTAAATATAAATAATAATGTTTCATAACCTAAAAATGCATTATATTGTACACTCTATATGTAGAATGTCTACTAAAACAATTGATTGACATTTTTTCAACCACAACAAGCAGATCCAATTCATTAAATATATACTTCTTTAATTAAACAAAAATTGAGTAAATGCCTACATTTACGAATTAAACTCTTTTGTTTGTGTTTTCTCATGTAGGTATAATCTGATACTAGTATATTACATTACTGGTGTGTAAAGTGGCCCATTTCACACGAGTGGAAGATTGGTTTCGTACGAGGTACCAGCCGAAGTATGACAATCACACGTAGTAATGTACACTATTTTTCCTACGACCACAGATTAACGCACATTTTAATTTTTTTCTTTTTAATACTTTTATTTGAAACTTACAAAGAAAAGTAATGATTGAATAAGAAAAAATTAGAATAACAACAACTGAAAGAGAATTGTAGGAATTGCAAGTGGGCCATATTATTATTATTATTAGATAACTAACATTTTAATTGTATAATGGAGTTTGCAACAAATAGAGAGATTTCTTTTTTGTATTTATTTGTACATTTTGTATAACGAGGATATAACAATAAGATGAGCACCAATATGAATGTGTGCTTTAATTGAAATTAATACTTCAAAAACGTCAGATAAACTTTTGGATTTTACTGTTTTGGGTCTACAACGTTAAACTTATTATACAGGGTTACTGGTAACTGGATACATTCCTTTGGTGATCTAATAAAACAAGAGGTAAGGAGTAAATTAACCCCAACATGCACTATACAAAACTCAATAGATTTTGAGATATTTCGATTTTCAACTTTTCTTGAAAAAATGGTTTCAAATGTCTTGAAATGTAATTTTCAAAAAATCTACTTTAACTTTTTGATTTTTTTTTGCTGGAATACTTGTCCAATACTATGCTTCCTTCTGGAATAAAAAATATATCCTGAGGTATTTCGATCGTGTGAAAATTTCAAAGGAAAACTTTCACAAACAATTTTTTATTATAAGATTTAAAAGTTTTTACAAGTTATTTTCGCAAAATTGCGACGATTAGGAAGCTTATGACGATTATGAGCTTCTGCAGCATTACCATCGCAATATCCGTAGACAAATAAAATGTCAGCATATTCTGCATTGCTGTAAGCGGCCATGTCGTTTCGATAACAATAACAAATACGAAACTCTTCAACAACTAATTTAAAGAAATACAGTACAATTATAAAATAATCTTTAAAAGCGAACCAAACACTTAAGTCACTAACTGTCAGATTCAGACAGTCCAGTCACAGAATAATCAATTGTTGACTTTTCTGCGGTCCAGTTATAAGGTCTATTATTAATGGGTAGAAGTTAAATTAATTTTGTTGAATGCTTCATTTCTACTGTTTTTTTTGACTAGATTAAAAATTTGTTAAGAGCTATACGTACCTTGTTAGCTACTACACTATGGAAGTTTTTAAAACAATATGTACGCAAGTTGCCTTGACAATTTTGCGAAAATAACTTGTAAAAACTTTTAAATCTTATTTTAAAAAAATAGTAGTTTTTCTTTGAAATTTTCACACGATCGAAATACCTCAGGATATTTTTTATTCCAGAAGGAAGCATAGTATTGGACAAGTATTCCAGTAAAAAAAAATCAAAAAGTTAAAGTATATTTTTTGAAAACTACATTTCAAGACATTTGAAACCATTTTTTCAAGAAAAGTTGAAAATCGAAATATCTCAAAATCTATTGAGTTTTGTATAGTGCATGTTGGGGTTAATTTACTCCTTACCTCTTGTTTTATCAGATCACCAAAGGAATGTATCCAGTTACCAGTACAGTAACCCTGTATAAAATCCCGTAAAAATATGAAGAAAAATAGGAACATTTAAAATTCCATTAAAACTGCCTAACCTCATACCTAATGACATTTATACTTAATATACATATCACTATCGTGTGATATTTTTCTTTTCAACTCTAGGGTGATATTTGTCATTTTCGAAGTAGGTACCATGCAAAGTAGTTTGCTATTGTTATTTTCGCAGGTTATCGTCGGAAAATAAATATTAAATGTTCTGGAATAACTTTAATCTTGTAAACTCATTTTTATTAGGTATGCCTTTAAAACTTCAGAGAAACTTTTGTCTTTCAAAAAATATCACCAGACGAGCTTTTACAATTTCTTTATCAAGTAATATTTCTTACGTTGCTTTCAGTAGTAGTAAACATACATGATGGACTAGCTATGACAGAACATTATTTGGTACCTACTTTAAAAGCGTATAGTGAACCTGCATCTAAGTAAAATAAGTCGCAGAACCCAATGGAGACCTTCAACAAAATGCCGCAAGTTTTGCCATTAGGTACCCACTTCAAGAGATACAAGCTATTACTATTAACAGTTTGATGAGAATAACTCAGGGTGTATTCTTGTGATTAAGTAGACGAGGCAACAATCAATCAAGTGATGATAATCAATACTTTCACTAATCAAATAGATAACGTTTGTAATTTGTTAATTGTTATAGTAATGAATCAATTATTGATTTACCGACATTATTATGAGTCTGTTTGAAATAAGATAGTTCTGTCACACTAACCTTGATTTAAATTGCACTAAAAAAAAAACTACATCTTACTACTGTTCATTTCTATTATTGATGTGAAAAGGGCACTAAATGAAAGATGAAAGTTTGAAAAATTTACATTAATCGTATGACTAATTATTCCAGAAATAATTTTGAATTAGTTCTGCAACCAGTGAAACTAACTTTGGACATCACGTATTCCGACACTCACCTGGATATAACTAGAAAACGGTTGACAAAGCAGCTATCAGCTATCTGCAGTTATTTTGTTTTTCATGCATTGCCAAATGGTCAGCTTTGAAAGTGGTCACGCTGTATATTGATTGTACCAGCTTCAGCAATGTAAATATGGATAAGGCTTGGAAATGTTCAACTTTTTACTTAATTAAAGCGAAGCGTGGTAGAAAGAGTATCCCACACAACTCATACAGCTAATGGTGATTTAAATAAAGTCCATAAAAAAATGTAAATCAAACAGAAATTTCGACCCTAATGTAATAAATTATGGAGAGGTTCCTAAAAATTTTACGATATATTAATCGTTGTTATATGAAATCGAGTGGGTATACCTATGTAGTCAAAAATTCAGAATATTTTTTTGGAAAGTTAAAATTATCATTTATGTGTTACATCCGACTTTCGCATAATTTCTCAAATATCAGGATAGAAGTATATGGATAGGATAGACAAAGCAGCAACAACTTAGTGGCGTGAACACCAAGCAACTGCTCTATCACCGCCCGCTTCAAATAACGAAGACCTTTCTTGCTTAACTACATACAGCTTGAAAAATCTTAGAGCTTACACCGTTGTCCCTGTAAAACCACTTCCGATAAGTTCGTTTTAAAATTTTATATGTTCAAGAAGTACTTACGATTTTTGTATAAAAAAAATTAAAAATAGTTCAATAATTGCAAAAAGTGGCAGCCTCTTCGACAGAGTTATTTTAAGCAGTTTACTGAAAAATTTGCCAAGATAACGAAATGCACTGCCATTGAGAAATAAACTACAGTACTAGAATCAAAATTTCAGAGACAAAGGGGCAAACTATTATTTCTATCAGATTCTAGCACCCTTTCTTAGGTATTATTTTTGTTTATTTTATGTATGTGTTTTGCCCTACATAAGCAACTAAATTCCAGTTGTTAACGAAAATATGTATTTGGTTATTAGAATAATACTTATTAGAAATACTCAAAAAGAGTACAATTCGAGTTGTACTTTTTTCTTTTTTCTTTTCAATGCAAGCTTCAGTTTCTTAGGAATTTTTGTTCATTTTCTATAAGTGTGTCTCTCTATACACCTAGCTAACTAAACTCCAGATGTTATTAAATCCACAAATTATTAAAAATGATTGAGAAATCTAGAGTCTCCTTAAGATCCAAGTCTTATTAGTGGCAATTAGGATTTTGTCCGTAAGTTTTCTGGATAAAAGTTCTTTGTGCGGAATAATGTTCCAAGTTTTTAAGAAATACTCTTTGCCAATGTCATTCTCCGAGGCTCACGACAAGCAAACGAAGAAATGACGAAGGAATAAGAGAGTGTCCCGCCATCACCATACTGGCACCAATTTTCTGCTTGAATTGATTTTCTCAACTGTAAACTAGACTTGATTTCTATGACCCCGAGCTGGAACCTCTTGTAAGTCTTTGTTGAGAATTGAAACTTACTATCTGCGAAAATGTGGTTTCTTCGTGTGAAAAGATGATCTCGAACTGGGAATCCTTCGACCTCAAGTAGCAGCGAGAATTATTAATTGTTTTATGAGCCAACAACCTCATGTTGGCCATGATGGCAGGTTCGGATTGGGGAAGGATGATAATCAGAAAAGAGTCAGGTGGTAGTCAAGTCCAATTGAAACGATTAAATATTTCCCGGAAGGTTGCTCTCATCAAGATAATACCATACTTCCCGGGGGAAAGGGAGGGGGGCATATAATGGTGAACAGGCATACTCTTTTAGAGATTAATATTAAAGCGTGCATGTGGATTGAATTAGCTGTCCGATTTGTGGAGAAATTGCGTCGCGATTCAGCGCTGATCGTGAAGGTGAAATCGACGAAATGTGTCGAATAATAGATGGAAATTGGCCCTGTAATTTGGGATAGTTTGCTACGTAGGTGGGGATGCATATTTGATTGAATAATGCTTTAAATAACTTGAATACTCGAATTTATCTTCTGATGATTGCAAAAAATAACAGTTGTGATTAGTGATTGCAGAAGGTAAAATAATAATTCCTCCTTAGCTATTACGATAAAGTTGAAAATTAAATATGTTCTGTCTGATTTGTAAATCTAGTTTGAATGAGAACTTCTAATAACTTATGTTTTCTGTGTTACAAGGTTTCAATAATTATGTCAGCGCAGTTATTTAATATGTAGACATATTTATTGTGTTCTGTGCAGTGGTTGTCTTCAACTGAGATTAGGTACTTGCTGAAGACCTAGATGGTAAAGTTTTTCTGTAGGGACTATCAGCAGGGATTATCTGCTTAAAGTAAAATTTTCTATTTGGCAGTTTAAACCACGTCCTTTGAAGCTTACATTAAAGGTAAAGTGTGATTATAAGAAGACTGCATGAGTTACTGATGAATGATAACATTTTCAAATAAATTTATATAAATTTAAACATACTTTTTACCTTCAACTTTATGTCAACTTAGTTATTGCATAGGAATTCGCAAAAAAATTTGTAAAGAGAAAGATTACCTACTATAATTTTTCCAGTTGTAATTGAAAAACGGTTTAATGAATTTAAGAATAGTTCCAATATAGCTCGAAAATGACACGACAAATAAATAAAATTGTAACGCCGTTTTATTGTTTATAAAATCGTCTATAATGTTTTCACTTATGACTTTTCTTCAATCCCAATAATAATACTGCTATCCCAGTATAAAGAAATTCCAGGAATTTTCTTTATGTTAAATATCTAAGAACCCATGGAGATTTCCAAAAAAACAAAAGCTGTTTCGAATCAAGCTCATAAAACTGCACTACTTTCCCCATTTAACCGTTCCTCCAACTGCACTAGTTTACGACATCCCTGTATTAAATATTGAAAAAAACTCACCCTGTATAAATTTTTATAGCTGAATATGTTAGCCAATATTTTTTTTTGTAGATTTTATGTACTTAAGTAGGTATGTACTTTCATTCGCATTTGACCTATTCTCAATTAACCGTTTCTCAGTAAAATTACAACTGGAAAATGTGTAGTAAAATATTATAAAAATGAAGTAGGTGGAGAACAACCCCTACTACTATAATATCTACATTTTGCCGTAAACTATATCAGAGGCGTCCATTTCTGGAATATGTTCTGAGAGCACATCTACTAATTTTATTGTTAAGTGTAATTTTCAGATGCTAGGGCACTGAGAAGAAAAGTTCATGCGTTCTAAGTGGGATGGAAGCACCTTTAAAAAGCTCCATGTGAGGGTTAATCACTTACAATGGTGTCATACGTGGGAGAAGCCGTTTACAATGGAGGTATCCATGTGATATAAGCCTCGACAACATAGCGGAATTTACAGCTTATGTTGAGAGGTGTGAATTCTGTAGCACAGAAGGAACTCCGATTGAGACGAGGTGACCTCTAAAAAGTGCTTTCTGCTCTCGACACTGCTCTGAATATTCCGGAATGGTTACTCAAACGCAAAAATAATATAAATAATATAAGCAGCGTGATGTAGTCCAGTAAAATAAGGATTTGATTATGCAATCAAAGCGTGAAAAAGCTTTAGTTAGAGCTTTAGTTATGCCCCCGGACTCTTCTGATCAACTTTTTTTAATAAACCGATCTCCAATGTTACAACAAATTTAAACGGAAGCCAATTTCCATGAGAATTCTGCGGGGTCTTTTCGTCTTTCTCAATTTTATTGCATAATTGATTGACTTTTTCGACTTATTTTACTGGACGAGGATGTAGCACTATCTTACAATGCTCAAAGTAACATGGATTCATATAACATAAGAGTATCTAAAACAAGTTTTGTATGAGTATAAAGCTCAATGTCTTCAATATAAGTAGACTGATGGGCGATGAGTCACGTTGAAGACTGAAGAGGCCTATTGAGAGATAGAGGTTGAATAAAAATAAGGCTCACGGCAGTCCTAATTGAAGAAAGTTGGTACATAACAAAAAATATTAATTACAAAAAACACTCAATTCAAGATTGATAATTAATAAAATGTCAATGTAACTGTTCACTGACGTTGGTAGGGAGGTACCTATTTTGAGACTATTTTTCATAGGTCTATATATAGTTTCATATAATAAAATTAATGTCACTTTAAAATTCACCTTGGTTAGGTAGGTACTATTGTTTCAATAAAAATTCAAGGAGACTTTAAATTAAAATGATTTGAAGGTCCATTTCATAATCAATTTTAAAATTACTTTAGCTTAAAGTCGCTTTAAACTATTGCTAAAAACAATTATTGTAATTAAGGAGAAATTAGACTTTAAATATTTTGACAGTTGTTCAATTTTATTTTCCAACTAGTCATTAGTCTTATAGTTACGAAAATTAAAATCTAAATGAACTTTTTTGGAAAATTATTCTACCGTACCACAAATTTTCCGTTAAACTAAAAACACCTTCTCTGAGGTTTATGGATTATGAATTATTTATATAATAGCTACTAATTAATGTGATTTTGATTTTGGATGTGTGGGCATCGAACAAACGCAAGTTTACAAAACATCTGGAAACGTTATTACAGACGAGACGTATTAACGGTTGAAGACCTTCCAAAAACTCTAGAATAGAACAAGCAAGCCGAAAATAAACTTTTCATAATGGATGGGTCATTTGAAACATATAAAACTAATTCTTTATTGACGTCATTCTACCGTAAAAAAGGCTCAAATTTTTACGAGTGTGTTGGGATATTGACCTAAAAACACAGTCTGGCTATTTACAAAACGAATCAAAATTTTAAGTAATACTAAATACCTAACATTTCAATTAAAGATCTTGCGCTGTCAAAAGAGGATGGGTCGTCTTTATATTTATTGAGTCACATTTTACAATAATTTGCAACTAGGTATGTAGTGGTTGAATCTAAGTGGGTGTCAATAATCGATTATAATTATCAAAACTATGGTTAAAAACTATTAAGGATTCACAAATAAACAGTAAACACCCTATACAATCAGTAAACGTTTGCAGTAGTAGTGTAATAGATCCCATAAAATTAATCTCAAAGCTTATCGAAATAAAACCCCCATCGATTTGACTTTAGCAGACAACAATAAATGAATAGCTTTGGCACGATAACTACTTGCTTCGATTTTCTGCGAAAAGATGCTGACCTAAGCAACAGCGACGTGAAATTTCGTTAAGATGTTCTGGGTTGAGTACGTAGTTATCGACATAAAATAAAAGCCTCTTAAACATAGTCTTGTGGCGTCTAAATAATTCACTCGCTTAAGCATTTATGTCCACCTGGAAAACTAAAACAGTTGAAGTTGAAAGCTTTTTATATAATATTCAGGCGATTGTTGTTCTTTCACTCTGTGTTCTAACATATGGTTGGGATCTTTTATTTGTAGCGAAATAGAATTAAAACAGTTTAGGCAAGAAAGTGATAAAAATGGTGGATGATATTATAACAGAAAAATTACGTATAGATTTTCATAGAATTTATGTTTTCAACCCACTTCGTAGAATCTCTGCACTGATGGATGATAAATAAAACACTAATGTTTTAAAAAATTCTACTGTATACTGATGGATAATATCGGGTGATCCACAAAATTTTCCATCAACTAGTGTCTTGGAAAAAATGAAGCATGTCCGTCAGTCTGTCAGATAAAATGCAAACTATTGCGTAGGTGTGCTCAGATGCAATTAGCTCAGACATGACTGCAATAGCTATCTCTCTCTTTCAAGGCACTAGTTGATGAAAAATTTTGTGGATCACACGATATTAACATTACACGTGTTTCGCTATACTTTTAAAGTAGCATCTTCAGATAGCATCTTTCAAGTAGCATCTTTCATAAGAACCGATGAATGACTACTACATACTAAGCGAGTATTGACAATTCAATTTTACGTTTTACGGTTCCAATTCTTGAGCTCCCTCTTTGAAATCAAAGCAGAAAGATTTATCTCGAACCACTCCCATTAATTAACAAGGCAGCCACGAGCCACGATCAAATCAGCAGTTTTTTTTTACATCCAATGGCTAATGACTTTGAGGGCAATGATCTGAATTAATTAATTATTTATAAATAATTAACATTAAGAATAATTACATTTACTTCTTAATCACGCTGTATTATTGCTTACTTATAATAATAATTGTCACAAAGAGACTTGATTTTATCATTTACTCTAGCAGCTTAAAATATTCGTTGCAACAAGGTGAAAACAGTTTTCAATGCGGCACAGATCTCGTACTGGTCATGCTTTTCAATACAAACTTCATCGAAAGATTTATTAGAAGCTCGTAAGCGACCCCCAGAAAGGAGTCTAGAAAATTCAATCTATTTTCTATATTCGGAATTGTATTTTATATCTACACAACAAAGTCTTCGATAGGTTGTGGAGCGTTAGGAATACTGCGATGCTCTCGAGAGGTTATAGAACCAGACGCAGCATCGATTCCCTTGATAAGAGATCACAAGGAAAAGGGTAAAGAAATCGCTAATGGCCTGGCTCAGAGGAAATATTCCTTGACTTTCATCCCCTGTTCTTATTAACCCCATCAATTAAAACTCAAGTCCCTAGCTCGTGTCCCTAGTCAGATCGTGACCTTTGAAACAGATGAATGGATGGAGGCATGCGAAAGGGGAGTTGTCACGTCAGATCTAACGCTGGCACTTTCTTTAATCATTTTATAAATTAGTCTCACCATTTTCTTTCAACCTATTTTACAGCGCACAACATGTTGTGGGGGTGCCTTTGAAAGTAATTATGGAAGAAGATCAGTATCACATGCTTCACATTAAACCATCCAGTGTTTTAAATGAGTGAAACTGTAATCGGACTAGATGTACCAAAAAAATAAGGTTAGAGGCAATTTAGAAAAACGGAGCCATTCTGTTTTTTCATAGATCTAGTCTGACCCCCCCCCCCCTCAAAATTATTTAACATCATTCTACAGAACAGATATGTAGAAACTTCATCATGACTTGTAACTCCCGAAATTTTTTATATAGAGACTCATACCTACTAAAGGAATCACTCAATCAAAGCGAAAAAAACGGTATTTTGTTTTTAGCCGCCATATTGGTTTTAGGGATGAATTTGCATTTTCAGACTTCATTTGCCTTTTTCTCAAAAGAAGTGTATGACCTTGATTGATGCAAAAGAACATTCTCTACAAAAGACACTGCATGGATCGTATGGAAATCAGCTCTCGTGTAAAATTTCTGATAATAAAATATGCTATTTAATTGCTTCATCAAAAGTCTTCATGGGCGTGACCATGTATGGAAGTGAATATGATAATGGAAAGTAATTGACTGAGCCATGTGTTGAAAAGCAAAGACGAAAAATAACGTTCTTGGCTCGATCGAGCTCAATAGCAGATAACAAAACAGAACCATCCAGAAAACTATTCGCAGCCACAGGTAGCTGTTTTGGGCTCCTTTATCACCTTACCAGTGTGACACAACGAAGAGATAACTCTTGAGGATGAATTGCTGACTGCACAGAGAGACGGGCTTTTGTCAAAAGCATCACCCGGATCCAAGTGACTCAGAGAATGTCGCGACATCTAACGATGGTTGGCGGAACTACCGGCAGGACTGCAGCTCGCGCCATTCAGAGATGGTCACCTCGTGCAGTTCTATATAATATGTTTTGAGATTTCGCATCCCGTCTGGCAGTTCTAGCATACCATACCATATTTGTCTAATAAGAATATAATGATGAAATATGTTGTAAAACATGAATGTGAATTCGTTAAACTCCATAATTACGAGTAATTATAATAACGACGATTGTACCAGGAATTCAGTTAGGTGCATCAAAAACTTAGCTCAGCAAATAATTATCCAGTCTCGTGTTCAATCTGACATGAACTGACTTTCATCTGGATCTAGAAAGGAATTCGTTCAAATTGGTACCTATAGGAAATTGAACCATTTTTTTGATACATTTCTTGTGATAAATCACGTTTCTAGTGAGAGCTACTTATTAGACCATTTATAGCTTAGACGAAAACGTGATAATGTATTCAAGAAGCCGCTTTTCCGATCACGAAACTGTTTTAACCAGGAAGGTATCGATAATGGGTGTTCCATAAATACCTAATTGATCTAAATTTGTCTATCGAATAAGTTCAATCTCGTGTAACCTATCTAGGTTTAGAAGAGAATTCCACGATTTCAACTGAATCTGTCTTTATCACTTCCTTTTGACAGGTTGGTTTATACCTACAAAGAACATGATATGCAAAATGCTAATTCAAATTATTAAAAGTTCTGAAGATGATATAAGTAGAGCAAAACGTTCCTGGAAAGTAGTGAAAGTAGTTAGGTTGAATATTATTTTTTCAAAAACAAAAACAGTTATAAACCAAATTGCTGTCAAGCCTATAACAATTAATCAAAACGCCAGGGAAATTGCGGGGACGTAGATATATCTATTAATCTCTTAAAGAAGAGATATTCTGCTGTCAGAAACAGAGGGATTATATTGTTAGCTTGAGTAGCATAACGGGATATCGACCAAATGGAAAGTAAAAGTCTCATCAATTGAAATTCAGAAAGGATTATTTTAAATGTAACTTAACCCAACATTGTGGATCGAAGCCACCTTAAAATGGGATGCTTGGCTAGACGAGAAAACAACCGATGGTGTAAACTTTCGATGGAAAGGAGACAAAAAAAAAGACTAATAAACATTATGCAGACCCAGGGCGATAGGCCAAGACAATGTAAACAAAGCCGATGAGATTCAACGAATGGGAGCAACATGGAGTAGAACCAACAGTGCCGTCAGCAAGGGAGTAATACCTAAATTGAAATGAGATAAACATAAATTCTCTATTTATTTTGAAGTGATTATCCTGGTGTTAAAAATACTGAAGTTTGAATATCTAACTGGGTTATATTCAACTAACTGATCCTAGTAGTTTATAAACTAGGGCTCGCTATATTTAATCACATATAAACCACTCTGGGAATGTGATGAGATCCAACTTAAGAACATGGTAGCAGAATATATTAATATAATGATTCTTCCACACCTCGGAAGGGAGCCAAGGATATGAGGTCAGGAAAGATGGGATTAGACAGACAGGCGGCGAGCTTGCATTTACGTATTACGTGTATGTACTTCAGTAAAATCATCGTATCGATTAGAACACTGAAACTCTCTGAAAGTCTGGTGTCGCCATCTCATTGTACTTCCTCGAAAGTCAAAATGGTAGGTTTTCCAATAATATTTTTCTATAATTCTTATTCAGTTTTCCCACTTTACTGTTATTTGCTTGATGAAACGATTTGATCATATTTTATAATTATTACCTAGTACAATCTGGTAATAAATACAGATGATCATAAATAATGGAACGTTTCAATGGTTTAGTATAGTTTCGAGCTTAATTTGAAAGCTAATCGATCATTTTATTATTCATTAAATCCGTTCATGTCTTTTCAATTGATATAACAATATCCAGCGTGCCTACTGTGTTTTCTCCATTAAAGTTTAATACTAGGAAGTTTATATATCGCGTTGGTTATTCTTTAGTTCCAGGTTGCTTATTGCTATGTTGTCTCTTTTTCATCAAAGTTTAGTATATCTACATAAACTCTCAAGTAATTTAGATAATAAATTTAAGTGCTGGTTCAAATCCAATGGCCAAAATCCTTTTGATCAGTCACTAAGACAGTTCAGTTAGCCCGAATTTCACCAAATCCACCATTCGCCCACTCACACGGATCGACGGTACTACTACATCGACGGTTACTGGGAACGCCAACCTGTTGGCGCAATTATTTTATGCGTACCTCAGGGATCCATTTTATCTCCGACTCTCTTTCTTATTCACAATAACGATCTGCTCGAAACAACTCAATATATAGTATTGCCGATGACAGTACACTTATATAAATCTTCTTATACCTCAGATGCGCGAACTTCGGGTATCGACGCACATTTTCGCAGAGAGCAGGAAATCTCAATATTTAATAAAGATCTACAAGAGATTCTTGCTTTGGGCGATAGAAATCAGGTGCAGTTTAATGGTGGGAAAACACAGTCGGCCTTCTTCTCCAAAAAAGTGAACGTTGTCGAGCCCAGATATGGTAATGAAACATTCTCTTCTTCCATCGTCATCTCTTCTTCGTTTGCTTGGCATGAGTCTGGGAGCGAACATGTCTTGGCATGATCATGTGGGGCGTTAGCCGAATAGTGCTTCTCAAAAACCTGGAACACTGTTCCGCCCAAGGAAATTTTTTACGCCTAACAGCTTCTCCTTTTTAATAAGACTCAAATCCGACCATCCTTGGAACACATACTGTTCACATATTATTTGCAGCTCAGCTCCTGAACTAAAGCTGAGATTACTTGACTCCGCATTCAGAAAAGAGCCATCCACTTGATCGGGGATCAGACTTTGACTAAAAATTTAGATAGTCTTGAACATCAACGAAAAGCAGCTGACCAGAGTCTGTTTTATCTATATTTTTATGCAATTGTTCAAAAGATATGGCCCGTTTAATCTTACCTAGAACGAGGCTGGGCAGAAATACACGTCAAGCCGCAGTAGCTCATCCCTATCATTATTTATTATTTCAGACTTCTTTCCTGTGCTGAACCTCATCCCTTTGGAATAGCATTCCAAGCAAAATGTTTTCTGAGGAATACAACCCGCAACGATTCCAAGTGAACGTGCGAATCGATATCTCCGCTCATGCACCGCTTCCAGGGCGCCTTAGGGACTTCCCTGCAGTGCATATATTATGTAGTTTTTGTTGTAGCTATGTAAATTTGGCAGATAATAAAATAATATAATATTTTTATAAGAAGAAATCCAGATATAGAGTCGGTTGAATTAAAGAAAAATTGCACAATTTTGTACATATTAAATAGTTTAGATAACTTCAATCGTTGCTGAAATTACCTTAAAAATCGATAGTTCCTATTTTTGGAATATATTTTTATTGTACCTAATAAATACGTTGGCTTCTGTAGGTTTACTTCAGTCTATCTGGCATTCGAAAAAAATTCAAAGTCGACAAGGACAAGATCCTACAGAGTTTCCTTGGTACCTATAACCTTTCGTTTTTCTTATGGCCACCATAGGTAGCCTATGGTGGCCATAAATCTGGTTTCCTAAATCAAGGAAACCAGAATTCTATCACCTATTTTTCAAAAGTTTATTATTCTTTTTTGATAAGAAAGATTATCCTTTATCGAATGACGTCGATATGAAGTCATAGTATTGCTTGCCTTATGGTGTTTCAAGTTTTTGTATGAAATTCGGTAAACATGTTCTGTTTTTCTTTTAAGAATATAATTTTACAACTTTTAGATTTTAATGGGTCAGATTTTTAACTTTCTTGTTTTTTTACATAAAAAATAATAACGAAATAATAAGAAAGATATGGCTTAAATAAGAAAACTCGGTTTTTCAGTTCATTCAGGATATTTCAGGAACGGTCACAGATACCTTCAGATGTATGTGTTTACAGATTCGAGATGGCCACAAAATAGGCCATATTCTCTCTAATTTCACGGATCCTGTATCCCTGCTACGCCTGAAGGTTCCAGTGGTGAGAGAGATACAAAAAAAACTCCATATACCTACACTACATATTACCGACCTCCAACCCTAAATACAAGTTTGAGGTTATCACTGATCTCCATTCCAATATTTATTCAATACAGTGTCAGGCCCTAACCTCAGGCTTATATACTTATACGCATTTAAAATTCTACCTTGTTCTAACCAAGTAAAACAAAAAACGACCAAATGCTCTACTCCTCGACATGAAATGGCGAGTTCCGCGACTATTATGTCTTATAGATTACACATATAAAAATAGAAAGTACCTCTCCTCATTTACTTAAGCGCCTACTTAAATAAAAACAAATTATACCTTCCCGTTATTGTTATTTGCCGTGATTTGATAATCCATTGGCGCGCGAGTAAAACTTGGCTTCTATGGTTTTTTTTTTTTCTTTATTACTCGCCAGCATTTTCTCATACCAGAACATAAATCGTCGGTTCTAGGCTCATGTTTATTACTGATCTAATGCCAAAGACAGAGAAAAACACTGCTGAAGACACGGATATTCATTTCGCTCTTATTGGAGCTCATCGGAAATTCCCCATCCTTAGCAAAAAAACTACTTAGTCCGGGTAGGCTACTTATCCCGAGCATTTACATGAAACCTCGGGATCTGTAATCAATATAGCAAAATCTGTGTCGGTGACTGTAACTACAAACACTATACAGGGTTATTTACGGTATACGGGACGGACGATTATGCCTTTGGACGATTAGACCTTTGGTCGCAGTGGAGATGTAAGAGTCCACTCACGAAAAAATCTAATCTAGTCCGTGTAAATACTCGAGTTAAGCAGAAGTCGACTGTTTTCGCAAAGGATGAGGAATTGCATTTTTGCTGATGGGGCATGCCGATGAGCTTCAATAAGAGCGAAATGGCCATCCGTGTCTTCAGCAGTGTTTTTTCTGTCTTAAATCAGTAATTAACACATGAGTCTAGAACCCACGAAGTTTTTTCTTTTTTATTCATACAGGGTGATCAGTAACTCGCGCGGTAAACGTCACTTCTTAAGAGTGGTAAATTTTCTTATTGCAGTGTTGTAAGTGCTCTTCTTAAAAAGATATGATTATTTTTGTAAAAAAAAGGTGGCAGTACTCCACTGAACATGCCAAACTTCAAATTTCGTTCAGATTTTCCTCTGTAAAAAGGTTTTGTGGAAAAAAATTGATGAATTATATGATATCCGTTCTAGACATTACAGTAACCTGAATTTTTCATTAATTTTTATCACGGTTATTGAAAAAATTACCTTTAAACTCGGATGAGGGAAACTCTGTAACTTGAAAACCAACCGTTGGATTCAATTTTTTTTGCAGAATATCCTTAATTTTAATGGGCCCTGTATTCGGAGTGCGCGAGTTACTGATCATCCTGTACAATTATCTGCTTTTTCATATTTTATTTCGTCAGAATTTCACTTTTAATAATTATTATCAAAACATTGCTATACCATAACAATAATAATAATTATCCAATAACCATAATGGAAAGTTGATAAATGAAAAGATTAGGTATAAACATTATTTAGGGAAAAGATGAAAAAATCAACATTTATTATTAAAGGAACAACCGACTCTGCTAGACAGAAGTAGGTAATGAAAAGTATAGAGTATAGATACCTTGATATAAGAGTATTATAAAAAAATCTTTCAAAATCCAGGTACTGTACTGAAAAGCGGTGAGTGCCTACATATTAATCGATCATCGTAAACACGTGTGAAACAGGCGTCATCCACTTGATCATTCAATAAACGTCATAAAAATAATTGAGAATCTACCGCAAGACTTCGAGATTAATGTGCAAAGAAACTCACGCAAGATGAAATGTTACATAAAGGTGAGTTTGATCTTCTATAATAGTGAGGTTGCTTGAATGCTACGTTTCCTGTGATCTTCTCTGATAATGGATGTGAAAGCGCACTGCCTGGGGAAGCTTCTGGAAAGTGCCTGGAGACATTCCAGATGAGATAATATCATATGAGATCGCTAATAGTATCACGGGCTGTTTGGCTGCATGATACACGATGTAATTATGTAGTTTAAAGGACTAAGAGGGTTTGCAGTGTGTGAAGGAATTAATTGTCGATGTGAAGTAATCAATTGTCGAAGGTAGAGAATAAAAGCGAACTCGGCCAACGAAGAGCATCATCTCAAGCTTTAAAAAAATAACGACAATAATGGGGTGTACTGACCATCAGTGAAACTTTTAAAATGTCCGTTTGGGAATTTTAATCCTTATATCGTTATTATAAGGGACTGAATATGAATACTCCCCGCACTTTCTCAATTTTTATAATAAATATGTGAAAAAAAAGATCATACTTATTTTTTGTTAAATAGTTTCATAAAGTTGCTATTTTGATTGTCATTTTAGTTTATTTTTTATTTTATTTATATTTTTTATTTAGTTTATTTATTAATTTATACAAGCACTTGCGCTTAAAAGTGATTTAAATGACAATAATTATTAAAGGCTTGTTTTCATGAATCTTCATGAAGTCTAAGCTGTCACTTTGACAATATAAAATAGGCACCAATCTCTGAAGTTCATAATAGACTAATTAATTTCTTAATGACTTTGCTGTCTTGATTAAATTGTTGTTTCTTGGCGATTTAACAAAAAATTCTGTGACATACGCTGCAAAAGGACTGTTAGACATTTTTCATCCCTACTTAAAACACACTCCCATTTTGCAACTTGTATCACAAGCAGCTATTTTTAATTTAAATTTATTATTAAGCTTCTAGTTATCAATGATTTTAAATATACCTACAGGAGGACTTCCATCAGAAAAATATTTCAAGTTTTCAGGAATTGAAGTTTTCCTCGCTTGCAACTGTACTAATTGGCATGCTATCTATAATCACCTACTGTACCTAAAATAGAACTTGTGTCGTCATTATGGGAATACTAACTGAAAACAATTTTCGCCGAGACTAATGAGATCATGAACATACTCGGAACTTCCAACAAACAGTTTAATAAATTCAAGTGAGGGTTGGAGCAGTATCAGGAGAACGCGGGACCAGAATGGTATGCTGCAATGCGGAAAATCCGTAAATGATTTCGCCGTTAGCTACACTGTAGCTCGCCTCCCTGTCTGCTCACTGCTCGGTACACAACACGCGTATTGCATCCAAAGGGAAGATTGGAGGAATTCAATATGTAGTTTCTCGTTCCAAATCCTGTTACAAAGTTCACGTCAAATATTGTCAAACGATTTTCCCAGTTATGTTAAAAATCAATATGTATAAATTTTTACTTTTTATGTAGCATTTTTCCACTTTACAGACTTTCTGTATGCCACTTTTATATAATTGAAGAAGTCGAGACAGAAATCTCAATGAGAATATAAATCTGCTGTCTCAAATCTATCAATCGGGCCTAAAACCTTGCTTTTACGTTAGCTTGCTCGGGGAGGGATAAGCTCTTCAGCTTTACTATCTGAGGCTATCTCTGATCTTTCGTACAATACCCCTTACTTGTAGCTGCTTTCCCGGATTTCCAGCTTTCTTGCAAAGATAAGTATGTCTATGTGATACTTTTATTTCACGTCGTATAACTGAGTCTTGCACGTTCAAAAAGCGTTGAGAACATTGAAAGCATTAAAGAATCATACTCAGAAGTTTTAGATTTATTATGTACTTTATCCTCACAATTATTTAGTCTGCAATAAAACTGTTTCTCGTATCTCACTTTAAAGTTTGTACTTATACTTACATCATAGGTCAGTACTGCTTTCTATTTATTTCAGTACCGACTTATATTTTTTGATAAAATTACATGAAATAATTTATCTCGTTGTGAGAGCAAACTCCAGGAAAAGTACGGCGAACTATCTAGAAAAATCAGATTACGGAACATATGGGTATGTAAACAAACATTCCAACAGCCCTCATCTGAACCTGAGTAAAGTCTGGGTTGAACAAAGTAGTATGCGACGAGACGAGACGAGTCGAGACGTCTCGCAATACCTCGAGATGAGACCAGTAGGCAGTCTCCGTCTCGGGAAGTACTGTGTCGTGTCGTCTCGTCGCATATAGCCTCGTATGGTCTCGTCTAATCTCAGCCAAGCATATGAAATATTATTAATGGAAAATAGAACGAAATTTCAAAATTTCTAGGAGAATCTAGTTGAATGTCAACGCGGTTTTTTGGAAACATGGACAAGCTGGAGTATCTCACGTGTCATCATGTTGTGGAGCTGAATGAACTAATTTGTAAATTACATTAAATTTCTCATTATTACATGAAATCTGTGATGTTTACTGCATGTCGAACTCTTCATGTAAAAACTCAACGATACAATTTTTGTACTTTAAAGTAAGGGTGCTCATTTATTTTTTGTCTACATGAGAGTCTACATAGAGTCTACAATCCATTAATAAATATTACTGAAATTATCTTTCCACAATTTTCGACGTATTCTTGTTTTGCAACTTTATTTCCCAGGGAAGAAACGTTTTGATTTACTTAAATATAGATACGTCATTCACAATCTTGTTTTGTCAACTGTTTTATTAATACGATTCCTTATGTTACTGATTCTTCCATAAAATAATGATGTTGATAGTTAGCTTGAGTGGTGGCAATTTTTCCATCGATGGGTTTGTGTTGTGTAGGGCTATATAGTTGAAACACGTATATACGTTCGGAAATAAAGGATTTACCTACATTTCCACAATGATTTCATGAAAAGCATACATGAATTGAAATCCACCACACAACAATTAACAACTATATCCATGTACAATCTCTCACATATCTTTTACCTTGTCTGGTACATGAGGATATAAAATGCTGCCAAGCAGTTCACAGTATTTCCTGTAAAATTTATTCACTCATTCATAAAATAATCTACGTCTTGTAGACACATTTCGTAACGCTGAAACAAACTGTCATGCAAATAAAACCTATTTGTATTCCAAATGTCGCATATTTATACACGCTCGTCAGAAAATTCCGTTTGAAATAGTTTCGCATGCTTGTTTTCCCGGCCTGAGTTTCTGATGTCCTCTGTCGGCAGATCCTCGTAACTACCAGGACTCTAACGATTGAAACATGAACTAGATTGAAATCAAGGCGTCCCGACGCTAGGGCGCGCTATATACCTTGCACTTGATACACTTCCGCTTTGCCATGTCCTCATTCTGCCGGAAGGAGGCTGTTAAATTGAACAAATAAAACATGCCCGGTGGCGGAAAACATGGGCAATCTGCTAGGCAACATTATAATAAGAATATTTTATCAGTTTCACAGTAGAAAGTTGGTATCTACCTTCTATGAAATTATAAATTTTGAATCTATCGCTTGTCCCCGCTTCTCATGAGAGGTTTTTATGGGTAGGAGGGTTTTTTTCTGATGTGTCTCAACGATTTTTCTCAAACATGTCTCGTTGCTAAAATAATACGACTGGCAAGTTTTCAGATGACTGTGCACTGTATAATACTAAGAAGATGAGTTCTGCTAAGGCTTCAACTATGTTGTATTTTATCCAATTAGGTAGTTGTGTTCAAAAGTTTAATAAAAGTGACCAAGCACAAAATGGGTTTAATGTTTTTGGCCAACATTTAGAACGTTTTTAGATTTAGAGCTTTTAGAACAAACCTAAACTTCTAATATAGAAAATTGATAATTTATTATTTCTATGAAGTTTAGAATTTATTGTCTGTATTTAGGTAACTAAAAGCATTTCACAGCCAAAACACAAACACACAAGGTATAGTGAGATAATCGGAGCAAAAAGCATTTTGGTGGATGATTTAATTCATGGCGTGCATTAACGCTTGAAGCATTACTGTTAGTGCATTATAATTGAATTATTTGGGTAGAAATTATTACATTTCATGTACAAAGCTCGATGTTTTCAGGATTTGACAGAATTTTATCTCACAGCTGATTCACTTGGGATTACGAAAAATTGTCATTTGGTGTGTAAATCGACTCTTTTTAAAAATTAGAACTTGAAACACCACAATTTTTCGAAAATATTGAAATCACCGATTGCCAGATTTAGAAGTAATGTAGTTCTACCACTGTTTATTCGTAGTTTATTCACTCATAGCTTTTCAGAGCTTTACAAAGAAAAGTGGATTAAAAAAGATTTATTTGTAATGGATTACAATAACTATTGCTCTAACCATTTGACATCTATACTAACTACATAAATATTTTTGGGTAGAACAATATAGTGAAACAACTATGCAAATAATAGGTAGGTACTTTGCATAGTAGGTAGGTATCTTTTAGTTCCTTTAGAGTGGTGCAAAAATTCTTCAGATAATATTCAATATTATTTAAAAAATAATCATATAAAATAGGAATTCATATGAAAAAGGCAAACCAACATGAAAATTAATTCTTTATCACATTATTGTGCTGTGACGTCATCACAAACAGGCACTTCTTCTAACCTGAAATATTCCAATATCTCGAAAAGTAAGCACTCTGCGGAAAAATGTTCTTCACAAAACTAATTTTATTCGATGGGGGCATGGGGCACATGGTTTGAACACAAAAAGCGCCCTGTGCCCTTCACCGCTTGTGAGAGAGTGGAGTAATTTTGAAATTTTCAACGACAGCCCTTATTTTTTATTGCATTTTCGTATTCGTCGATAAAAATTCGTTAGATTTATTTGATACACTTTTTGAGATTAATCATAGATGGCGCTGTAACCTAGAAATTTTTTTTATATTAATTTCTCCCAATATCTCGATAGATAAAGCATTCTGCGGAAAAACGTTTTTCGTAAAAGTTGTTTTGTTCGGTGGGGGACATGGTTTGAACACAAAAATTTCCCGCATCCCTCATTTC
This sequence comes from Malachius bipustulatus, assembly GCA_910589415.1. Taxonomy (NCBI): domain Eukaryota; kingdom Metazoa; phylum Arthropoda; class Insecta; order Coleoptera; family Melyridae; genus Malachius; species Malachius bipustulatus. The sequence goes on along the minus strand of OU342630.1, from coordinate 84,616,947 downwards.
ACGCGAGGAAGTGGGGAAACTTAAAAATTTTAAATTAAGACCCCAATTTTTTATTGCGAATTCGTATTCAATTACAAAAATTCTTTGCGCACTTTTTTTCTCGATTATAGTGCCATCTATGATTAATCGCAAAAATGTGTACGTAAATCTAAAGCATTTTTTTGCTGATTTAAAATATGCAATAAAAAATAGCGGTTGTTTTCGGACATTTCAAACTAACCCCCACTCCCTCGCAAGGGGTGAAAGGTGCATGGTGGTTATTGTGTTGAAACCATGTCCCCCACCGAACAAAACCACTTTTGTGAAAAACACTTTTCGAAATATTTCAATATTTCAGGTTATAAGAATCACCCTGTATATTTTTTCAATAGCAACCTTCCTTTTTTTGACAGAAATCGATTCTCTGCTTAATTTTTTTTTTCATTAATAGACATTTGTCTTTTAGCCATAAATTAATTTCGATTTCCGGCGTTTTGGTAATTAGCCCTATATTCTTCGTTACACGCTGCAACTTCAGACAGCTGTATGCATAGCGAAATGTGGGATCATACGAGGGGTAAAGGGAGAAGTATTGGGTTCTAGCATCTAGAAGAAGCAGGCGTTTTCCATTCTGATTCCCACAGTTCTCTTTTAGCTAATCTTATAGAGGACAGCAAATCTTTACACAGGGGGATGTTTTGCGTTTCTTGCAGACTGACGCGAGAGTGACGCCTTCTTGTCATAGTGCTCGACTCTTTCATTACCCGTTATCCCCGAATGACTCTTGGCCCACATTCATGACTACACACAAGACTACAAGACGATTGGCTGAGGCCAGCTCTGGTAACTTAACAAAAATTCCGCATACAACTGAATTATCAAAACATCTCCTAGCATCTACAGGGTGAGTCAGTTTTTTTTTGTAGTGGGACTTCACCAGCTTATAGAACACATTTTTAAGCAATAAAAGTACCCATAAATATATGACCGAAACTTAGAAAAAAAAATACAAGGTCTTGAAATAAATGGGCATTTCTTAATATTTTATTCCTATACAAAGAAGTTATTTATTACAATTTAGAGCACTAAAACGAAGAAAATCATGGGTGAAAAAATTCATCAGTGGCGTAGATGCAGTGTATATGATCCATTTTTTCATCAACAACTTCTACGCCCATGAACTTAGAAGACTTTATGTATCAACGTTGGATATCCTAGAGATTTCTTATCCAAAAAGGTATATACTTATAAATATTCGAAATTGTCCATAGTTTTTAAGCAAATTGAGTCTAAACTTCATTATACCGCAAAAATAAGCTCATTTTTTCGATACTGATTGTTATTTTTGGATACAAAATAATAATTAAAAAATCCATGCATGATTTTATAAAGTAAAATAGGTGGTTTTAAGGTAGCTTAGTGATTTACTTAATTGATATAAGCTCACTTGATTTACTCAAAATTTATGGGAATTTCGAATATTTATACGTATACATTTTTTGTAAGAAATCTTTAGGGAATCCAAAGCTGATAAGTAAGGTATTGTAAGTTCATGGGCGCAGAAGTTGTTGAACAAAAATGGGTCATTTACCCTGTATCTACACCACTGAAGAACTTTTCCAGTCGTGTTTTCTTCATTTTGTATGCTTAAAATTATATAAATAACCACTTTGTATAAAATTAAAATTTTGAGAAATGCCCAAGCTATGCTGCGAAAACAGAAAACTAAACTTTTTTCAACACCCTGTATCAATTTTCCTCAGCTTTTCCGGACATATCTTTACGGGAACGTTTATTCCTTAAAACAGGTCTTCTATAAACTGGGGTGAAGTCTTGCTACAAAAAAATGACTCATTCTATGTGCAAAGCTTTGTTCGATGGCGAAAGCTTCAGCAGCGTAGATGGAGCAAAAGTCCTAAACTCTACTAGACTGTGACGTGTGAGACAGTTTCGGTACGTAGAATGCGGCTCCTACTCCGCTGGCACTTTTAGATCCGTCTGTGTATTATCAACATTTAGATTCTGTAAAGTTGAGTTTAAAATATTCGAGTTGTATCGAGAAGTATCAAGGTACTGAGGAAATTACGAAATCGTTACTTACGATTCTGAAATTATATGGGCATAAAGGGAATGAGTTTTCCGTCTTGATAAATTTTTTGAATTTTGCGGTTTCCGCAAAAGCTGCTGCCAGCAGTAGACAATTTTTCCTATACCAATATTTATTGTTTAAATTTCTACACAAAGGTGTTTCAGGTCTTGGGTTATTAACGGACTGTACGTTCTGAGCTTGAGTAGAAATTTTTCGGACAGGAATTTTCTACGTGTGTTTAGGGGGGTTCATTTGGCTCCGCCATGATTGCCTTACTATATTGTATAGGTGAAGACCTAAAAGCTCCTAAGCGGGGTATAACATAAGTACTGCGAAAGATTTCAGGGGGTGATTCCTGAGATCATTTTAAGATAAAAAGTTCATATGAACATGGGTCCGAAAATGCTTACCCGCTGAGTTATTGCCCCTTAAAGTTGGGACCCTGACGAAGGTTTTCATTTATTATCTCCGAAACCGTCCAACATGAGATGACGAAATTTACCACATCCACAAATGTTTTTATGCCTAATAAGATAGACTGTAGATCACTTTGAAATTTTCACCAAGGGTGGGTTAAATCTGAGGGGTGTGGGTAAAAATTACCCAAACTTTTTTGTATCGATAGTTTTTTCAATGTTGATGTGAAACTATGGAATATTAAAGCTTTCTGCGTAAAAAAGTCACTCCTGTTCAACTTAATAAACCGCCTACAAGATACAGGGTGTTTTGTTAAAGGGTGTTACAAGTTTTTCAATGAAAATAATATCAAGTTGATAAAAATAATCAATGTGATTAGAATAAAAATAAAAAAATTAGGTTGGTCTTAAGATATTGTTATTTTTGTCATCTCAAAATGAATTCCCTCACTTAACAAATTTATCGAACTAGGTACGATTATGTAAAAAATATTCTTGCCAAGAGATCTCAGATGGAAAACACATCATAAAGAAATATATGAGTGCTGCTTAAAAGTCTAAAGTTTTCATATAATATTTTTCTTTGAGATTAGGTACTTAGAATATATAGATACTTCTAAAAATGGCTTGTTTAACGGAAAGAGAGAGAATTGAAGTTTTGATGATGAAGGCTTTCGAAGATCTCACGCTGAAGCTTCATCTGATTTATTTACTCAAGAACATTCTGATGTGCCCCCAATTTCCAGGTCTAGAGTAAGCAGGATAGTTTAGAAATTTACTGAAACTTGAAGCGTGAACGATTTACCTCGGCAAGGTCGGCCTCAAATACCTGAAGGTCCATAATGAACGTCAGGAAGTCCATTTACTTCCTGACGTTCAAGATAATTCACAAGCTTTTACAAGGCAGATGACCCTGTCATAGTAATGAAATGACGTTCAACTGTCGTTACGACTAAATACCGAAAAAATAAAAATTCATAATATCGACAAGCATCGCTTTGATCCATTAATTATTATTAAACGGGGACGATCCCGACCGTCACAGCGAAATCCTAACTGGGTCCAGGAGTCTCACACGCAGAGACAAGAAAAACGTTTGGGTTGAAATAAATGGAGACAGGCTTCTAGGGCTAGGGCCCTTCTTTTTTAATGAAAATTTGACTGGGGGGAGTTTTTCATATTTTTTACAGAAAGAAATTAACCATCTTAAGAACTTGCTTTTCGTAAGGGCGACAATTATATTTACCCCACGATAGAATCGGGTTTCAACAAGTTGAAGCTCCTCCTCATTTTGGTGTTAATGTCAGGCTGTCTCAATAACGTATTTCCTTCCAGGTGGATAGGACGACCAGGACCGATAAAATAGATTGCGCGCTAGGGTGGTCTATGCTTATGTGGCGAAAAAAATTTCAAGTAGACGTTGGGTCACCCCTTTATTTTGTTACAACTATCATTCTTACCTTGGTTCAAAATTTCAGTTCCCTATCTTATGTACATACAAATCAGCGAGATTTTAAACCCCGATTTGACACCCCTAGAATTTTTCTTTGAATTAAGACACTTAAAATCAAGAGTTTACATCAGTACGTTTAGCAATTTAGAAGATCTCCAGCATTAAATTCGCATATAAATAGAAAATATTACTCCAGATATCAATCATCGTGTATAAGCGTTTACACTCGCGCTGAACAATGTCAGGACGTTTTTGGCCGGCAATTTGAGCAATTTCGATGAGCCGAATGGTAAAAAACTCAATTCAGTCATTATTTAAACTAAGACTTTATTTGGCAACAAAGTGTCATTTTTTTGGTTTCTTAATGTATCTTATCAGCGGTTAATAATAAACCACTAGTGTGTGGTATTATTGTGTTTATAAAGAAGATGAGACTCAAGATATTTCTGCAGACGGTTGTTAAAAAAAAAAGATGACGTCACAGGTCAAAAATGTGGTCTGATTATAATGAATAAATGATCAATTATTATCTTGACACACACCTTTTCCTAGCCAAATAAATTTGACCTATTTCTAAATTATTTTAAAAATGAATGTTACATTAAAAAGCTTTTTATATTGTGCAAAATTTTTGCACCACCCTGTATGTTCTTGTGTAATCTCGTGATATATTTTGATATAATTTCTTGGGAGCGTTTTTCATGCGAAATTAGTTTTTTTCACACAAATATACAGTACGCCTTACATTTAATTTAAAGCCCATGGAAACATGTAAACATGCTTTCAGAAAAAATAAGGTTTGGGTTTGACATCAAGTTGTGTAAATAAGTATATTAATTTGTTTGTTTTGTATAATAGGTTAAGGAAAAGAGCCTGTTCACTAGGATTAGGGATGGTCATTCGTCATACTTTTAGGATTTGGAAATAAAATATGCATGCCCATACACCACATAACACTTTTTGAGAGATCACCGTGGTATATTAGTGTGCTAAATAACAGTCTCCCAATAAATATTTCAGCCAACTGAGAGTAATACTAATTCGTTTAGGTAAAACTAATACGTCATTGATAAAATATTTGTTACTTCTGGGATAAATTTCAATGATAATTTATTTTTGTGCGTGTATCAAATACATGCTTGTGGGGACAATTTGTCTGTCACAGTATGATGGGAAGAAAGAATGTACATTTTAAGTGATTTTATGTCATAAATTACTAGTTTTTATTGAAGGAAGCATTAAATAAGCCATACCAGTGTGAAAAGCAATCACAAAAATGTAATGATAGGTATACTAGTCGGTTGGAAACGGTTTTGTAAATCGTTAACACTGTCTTGAAAGTGCTTGTCAACCAACTTGTTTGTTGTTAACGAACTTGCTAAATATAAAACTGAATAGTTCAAATAAAAATATTTTTAAATTTACTTTTATTGCATCAATTATTATTTACAATCATCTTAGATCCCAACGGTCATTTCATCAAACTAACACTTATTACTAATAAGAGATCTTGCATACATAACATAAACCTTCCACCTATATGCTATATTCATCATAATATCCGGGTTCCTCTCCCTGTCCCCTCAGCAATTACCTGGCCAGGGCGAACTCGCCGAAATAATCCGTCATAGCAAACATGGCTGCCTGTTGGAGAGGACATAGCGAACTGCAAGGTCACGACACCCCTTTCACTGCACCCCCTAGTCCCTTAACCTCATCCGCTCTCTGTGCGGCGGGCAGACGTCGTCCGCGACCAGTCTGCCCTCGAAATCCACCCCATCAACCCTCAACTGTATCATTATAATTTATGTTACACTATTATCATATTAGAGGCACATTGAACACTGCAACTAAGCAAACTGCTGATTGGACCAGCATAAATCGCTTGCTTTATTTTATACATTATAAAAAGGAGTTGTAATTTTTAACAATTATTATTATTATCCTATACGATGGGGTATGAGTATCGGGGGTGCGTATCATGTGAAGGGGGTGTGGACTGGTTGATAAGATCCTGATGAGGGGTTGTTGGACGGTTAATGCGCGCTCTAAAACGCGACTGGGAATCTCGTTGATTCAGAGCCCCTGGGTCAGGACTCGGGAGTGATGACGACATCGCATGCGCGCGGGCGCGATGGATACGGGAGTGGATGTTTAGCCGGTTCCCTTGAACCGGTGTGACGGTGACGGTTAGGGATTGTTGCATCTTGTCATCTTGAGAGTCATACACATACGTTTGTGAAATATGGCAGAAGGCAAATACATGTAAAATTCATAATCTGTATAAATATAAACTACTAGGTTCTAGGTATTAGACAAAAAGACAAAAGCAGACCCCCAATTGACTCTGATAGAACAAAAGAAGAAAAACAGCACTGTGGAAACAGCTTGAGGACTGCAGAATGTTAAGCCTATTTCTATAATTTCTGTCTTTTAATTAGTTTGCTTGATATACATATTTAATTTGTAACTTAAACTAATATACCAGCTTTGTATATGAATCCACGGATTTAATATTCTCTCCGAGATGTTGGTTCTTGCATTAACGAACGGTTGGAAAAATTTAATTTAATCTTCTTACTTCGGAGATAACCAGTAAAAAATTAAGAAAAATAGTGGCAATTCTTTAAAGAAAACTTTTGTAGAGATGAGTGACTTTTTTCATTTTTTCTGAAACAGTTTCTTTAGTTTAGTTCTACTATAAGCAAGGTTCGTTGAGATGATTTCGTCATCAGAGGGCCGCTCTTGTTGCAGTACTTATTTAATGTCACATTGATATCACAATGATACAAGCAAGTTTACAGTAATCATTTATGTTTATAACTGGTACTATATTACCTATTATACAGGATGTCTCTTTAATATTGCGAAAAAATTTAAAGACAGACTCCTTGGTCAATAGTAAACAAAAAATTTCTATTAGCGCGTTTCCAGAAAATCACCGTTTTTGACATATAGGGAATCAAAAAAAGATTACTTTTACAGTTTTCATTACAAAGATATTAGGAGAACCGTCTCAGATACAGAGTGCAGAGTGCTTTTGTACATGTCATCAATGTCATCATATATCATTGAAACAAATTACTTTCTTAATACCAATTCCGTATTTTTCATGTATCATTTGGGGAGATCTTAGGGTTTAACGAAGTTCTTTGCCCTTCATTTTCCGACACATGTTTTGAAGACATCCAAAGCAAGTTTTTCATCCTAAATGACCGTTTTTCTCAAAAACGGTTCACGTTAGCAAGTACCTTTTTTGTGCAGAAAAAATTCACGGTTAAACTTGCACTATTAAAATATCAGTTTGCCCAGTGTTGTAGATATTAAGGACAAAAAAACACGCAATGCCAAAATCTATGGCACTAGCATATGATACAACTTAGTTAGCATTAAAAAAGTAGCTAATATGAATCATAAGGCCTGTACAAAAGCTGCATGAGTTCTGTATCTTATACTGTTCTCCATATCTTCAGAAAATTGGGAAAAATCTTTGTCTGTTAACACCCTGTTATCTCAAAAACGGTGCATTTGCCGACACACGTTATTAGGAATTTTTGAACAAAGAATTTGCTATTAATTTTTTCGCAATAATAAAGAAACACTCTATTGTAGTGCGTAGAAATTATTAGTAGATTTTGTATCCATATTACATTAAGAGACTGATCACTACCTGTTTGATGACAAGGCACCCTGTCATCGAGGGATAATTAAAAACAGGGCTCCAGACGAACTAGCCATGAAACTTATGGCAACAGCATTCCCTGAGCTCGAAACAGTATGCGGAACTGAATGTAGTGTGGCGCAGCGGTTAAGTGAGCAAAGAATCAACACAAAACATACTGATACCATGAACGAGCGTAACCATGCCAAAATGTTGGGAGAAACATCACCAAATCGTGTCAAGGAAATTCGGAACTTAAACAGAACACATAGGACAGTGGTGGTATTGGTCATAGAACAATTCCATTTGAGACAATATCTGCAGAAGATAGGGGTGGATAGGGGTCAAACATCACTATGCAGACTTTGCAATGAGGAAGGCGAGACAGCTTGTACAATAACCTGATATGGCTGTAGAAACATGGGTGTCTAAAACGTCTTCTGTTTGTTGTAACAAACAACCAAACCACGATGTCTCATCAATCAGCATCATATGTTAAGAGAATCTTTTCATAAATAAGGTATTTTCCAAGTAATTTCTAAGAATTTGCAGCGGAAAAACATTCACATTCTGTGAGTTCGTTACGTATAGATATTTTGCTTTGTTTACAGAAGACAAGCAAAAAGAAGTCTCTTTTCAATATTTTGTTAAAATATCTCGGGAACATCAGCTTCCGTATATCTCAGAATTATTTATACATTCTGAAAATTCTAAAACTTAGTATAGTGTAGAACTATTTTCGACCTCTCGATATTCTTCACAATTATTATTGATACAGAGAAGCAAGTCATCCGAAATTCTTATATCTACTGGTTGCTTTAAATAAAATTCAAATATTCATGTCCAAATATTTGTACGCAGGTATATAACTTTTCAATTTTCAAGTTTGCTTGGAAAAATATGGAACAAGTGATGCTCCGACTAGTATTCATCAATCTTGCCGAAGATTTTCAGCTCATCATTTTAATAATTCAAATTATTTAAATATTCTAATGATTAAAAAAAAAATGTAGGTAGGTACCTTAGAATATGAACATCTACAGATATGACCGTATAACCGTAAGTACCTATATCAAAACAGCATTATGAAATATTATTATATGAATTTAAAGTGAGCCTAGACTCTGTCTGAACGTTCCACAAATAAAACCTTTAAGAAATAGATTAAGCCTTTGCGAGAGGGACCTAAGATTTCCGTTCGATCTGAAATCTCTATTTGAAAGCAATTTAGAGAGTTTAGCATGCAGACGGGCTTTGAAATACAGGAGTCAACGGACGGAAAATTGAGCTTTTTCAACAGACTGGGCATGCCTATACAGTATTAAGTAAACCTTCGGGTAGATTTAACATCCAAATATCATCAAAATGAAATTTTTAATAGTGGTTTGTTGAATAAAATTTAGAAATAACACTATTGTTCAATTAGTTGTTTTTGTATTATTGTTTAATTACTATTAAATAAATTATTAAATAGCAGTGTTCTATATACAACGATCAATCAATTCTACAAAGTAAAACAATATAAGAGTTGACAAGGTCACTTTTTTGAAGATTGATTTTTTAAATTTGAGGCCTAGGAAAATCTTAAATGCAAAAATGGAAATTTGGTAAATTTATTTCCCCTAAATATTTTAGAGAGCCACATTAATGTGTCATTTTTTAAGTTGAAAAGTTGCTTCTATATTGCTGTAGTTTAAAGTGGGTTGAACCATTTTTCAGAAAATCGGGAAGAAGTTTTCAATTTGTGACGTCATTTTCATTATTTTTATGAGTGTAACAATAATTGAAGCCGCTTTTTAAACCTAAAAAATATACATTTAATGTTTTTCTGTGTAAAACATTTCGACGAGATCATATTCCAAAAGTTTAATAATTTATCATGTGAAAAAAAAAAAAAAAAATCATGACTAAAAACCCAATTTCGAAGTAGCGGAAAGCAGAAACTATCAAACGTGCCAGTAAAATTTTCTGGTTGCCGCTCCTTTGAAATTGCTTATTTCAGTTACTGCACACAGTCTATACTGGAGATTCCCATTTATCCAAACGATTACATTTGTTAAGGAAATTTAGGTACCACAAATAAGATAATATCGATATTAAACTATCCTTCCGCCCACAAGATAACGTAATAGCCGATCTAAATTTTTTATCAGCGGAGGTAACGTTTAACATTCTTGGAGGGGAGGGGCACTCCGGACAGTCACGCGAACGTGTGATGCCTTTTGTGGAATTACTGGTTAAAAAACCTACATAGCTTCAAAGGGCTACTCTCCAAGTCTCCAGTTCAAACAGCTGTTCTCAGTTGAAACCCCAATTAGTTCTATGAATTGGTTGCTAGCGTCAAACAAAAACAAATCAATTCCCAAAGAAGCAACTTCATCAGATATTAAATAGCTGCATTCCAAAGTCTCAACGAAAACAAAAATACATAATGCAGATGACGGAAATGCCACTATGAAGAGAAAATTGCAAGTCTCTTGACTAATGAAACGTACAAAGTAGGTACGAGTACTTACAAGGGATTCTACGAATTTGCATCCTCCTAAAGAACAACCGGCTACCGAAAATTTCCACCATCTCTGATCAAAACAAACAGCTAATTAGGAAAACCAAAGCCAGGAACTCTATAGACTTTATGGACTGCCGAAGATACACAAACCTGACCTACCTACCTCTTTGACGCATTGTCCGTGCATTTGACTCTCCGACATATTCTAGAGCCAAATATCTGCTCAACCTCCTGCAGCTACATATCGGATCTACAGAATATCGCTACAGAATACTCGGATCACTATAAAAAAAAACAAAACTAAAATCCAAAATTCGATTGCAAATGCTCGAAATTGCTTATACTTACAACGAAATCATAATTTTGAAGGGTGAGACTAGAAGACTTCAAGAAAAGGTCCGGGCCCAGTTACCTTATTTTTTAGTTATTAAAAAATTGCCATTTATCAAAAATTTTCTGTTCTATACGCTGTTGAAAATATGATTTTACTTGCCTGTGTAATAGCAGACAGAGCTGACATAATTTTATAGCTTAGGTACTCGTTAGTTAAAAATCTGCCCGATCCACCTCTTGAACATAAATCTACCATCCTAAAGGGGACATTCCACCAGATATCGCATTAAAATTTTGTTGATCATTGCGCCTCATGAGAGTTCTTCGTTTTGCTGCATCTCTCCGTGGACTCCGTGGAAGACTCTCATTAAGCGCAATGGTAAACAATATTTTCACGTGACTCATCCCGCTGCTCGACGGCTCCATCATGCAGCGCCCTATCTGGTTGATTGTCGCCTTTGCAGCGCCGTATCCGGTGGAATGTCGCCTTTAGTATGTTTCTTTTAAATTTCTCAGTGTTTCGCTCTCCTGAACTACCTACAATACCTACATACAGTGTATAGTTATGTCACGGTTGTAAAGCGTGTGTATATGCATTCCTTTATAAGTATGCAGATACACTAATTAGCCACATTTTCATGAAAATAATTTAAAACAATTTCCACATTTAGATGTTACCTGCGTTAAGAGGTTCTCCTCTTTTTATAAAAATAGAAAAAAAATTGCGTTCATGTCATCCGCCCGCATCAAGAATGCTGTTTAAAAAGCATATTATCAGGGTGAGCAAAATTAAAATGTTTATTTAGGAGTGTCAGAATTTTATATGGTACACTTGAGTAATCAGCCATTATTCGCTTGGGGAATTTTCCCACTCGGACTTTGTGGCCTGGCGGAATAAACTTTTCCCCTTGCAGATTACGGCTGTCTCTCTGTTTAATCACTTATATGAACCATAAATAACTATTATTCGCTGTTCGTCTGTTTATCTTTCTGCCTCTTTGAGTCTCATAAATCATCCTCACGTGCCCGACTCAAGAACCTCTAAACGATTTTTGATGAAACAATTAATTAATTTATAGCAACAAGTTAAACTTAATCTATTTAAGTTAGTGCACAGATTGGTTTCAGCATACCGTATCAAAAAGTAAATGTATGACTACTGTCCTTTTTTCTTACTTGAATACGGTAGCTAAGTATTTATTTGAGCTGTTTATGAGTGTCTACAAAATAAATAAAATAAAATAAATATAAAATGGATGGCAAACTAATTTTTTTCTCCGTCATATTGAGTTTTCTTATCCCTAAACTTATTGACGTCCCTTTTTCTCTCTTAGCTAAGCCCCCTGTTGAGTATTTGTCTTTTCCAGGTTCAATTTAAAATCGCTGTTTGAGTAGATTTCAGTTTATTCTGTCAATTGCAATTTAAGTTATCAGCTGACTTCATCTTGCGAACAAACAAACATAAATTATTCTATTTCAAACGAGAACGGCTTCATTGAATTAAACTATGTACCTACCTATGTACTCTCTCTCCCACCAGTCCCTTCCCCATTACCGAGGATCGTGATTTCCCCCGATATATTCGACCAGGTGTTCCCATTTTGTTCTGTCCTCTGTATCTCGAAAAGCTTGACAGAATGAGCCGCCCGTACTTTGTTACACCTGATCAGTCTATCTGGTTGGCGATCTACTTCTTGCTCTCTTTCCAGGAACATTTGCAGACACGATTAGTCTCTACAGGTTATCTCAATTCCTGAGAGCCGCGTGACCAAAAAACTTAAGGAGTGGCGGTAGACATATTGATGGCAATCTATTTTTTATCTTCAGTTGTGGTCCAAGGTATTCGCAGCATTCACCTCCAACACCACATCTCGAAGCGTCGATCTTTTGACGTTTACGAGCGCGGAGGATCCAAGTTTCAGCACCGTATAAGAAAATGGAGAAGACAAAAGTTTTTAGAAGTCTTATTTTTGTTCTTTGAGAAGTCGATCCATCCTTCCATATTTTCGTCAGACACTCATGGCGCTTTTTGGCATTCCAATGCATCTTCGTACCTATGTCTCGCAGTTTCCGTCGTTGGTTATGGTAAAGCCTAGGTATTTGAAGCCGTCTACTAGTTCGTATTTGTTTAGAAGATCTGACAGTTGCAAGGTGTTGAATCTATCGACTATCATTATTTTTGTCTTGTTTTTGTTAACTTTTAACTGACATTGCTGCTCTTGTGTTCTACTCGCCTGAAAAGTTCTATAATTCCTTCTTCCGTTGTTGCTATGAGAGTGATATCGAGAACAAATCATAAATTGGAGATTCCTCTCGCGGATCTGCTGTAGTACCCCCAGACCATCCGTCTAAGGACTCTCTCATGATAAAGTCGCCATAGATATTAAAAATTTAGGTGATATCACGCAGCCCTGCCTGACTCCTCGATCCGCTCGAAATTGTTTTGAGAACCTGTGGTCTACAAGACCGGTTGCTATGTTTGATTCATAGAGGTTCTTTATAAGGCTTACAAGATGAGTGAGAGAGCCCATAGCCGTTAAAATAGTCCAAAGCTTTCTACAGCTGACACAGTCGAAAGCTCTTTGGTAATCGATAAAGCATTCTATCATGACCTGAAATTTTCTAGCCTTTTCAATAAGGTGTCTCAAATTCAGCATAATATGCTCTCTAGTTCCTTTTCCCTACACGAAACCTGCTTGTTCTCGAGATATGGCGGTCTAAATAAGTTTTTAGTCTGTTTTTTTTTTTTTTAATTTTTATGTATATTTTGTTTTGCTGGCATGGGATATCAGAGCCAGTGTTCGGTAGTTCTCAGATCTTGTGCTAGTCCCGTTTTTGTGTAATGGAACGTATATTGAAGTGCACGAATCAGCTGCCCATGTCCCTGTATTCCATATAAACGTACAGATGGAGTGTACAAGTTGCAAGCCTCTCTCGCCCAACGTTTAAAAAGTTCTCCTGGTGTGGTATCAATACCAGATGATTTGTTCTTCTTTAACGATTGAATTGCGGGCTCCCTGGAATAACTATTTGGCCATAAACTCCCTGTGAAAGTCTCTTTACTCTTGTACAGATCGGCACATTAAATTATCAACGCTTCTAAGATTTCATCATTAGTTTTTTGTGATGTATTTACCTTAATTTATGAAGAATTGTTATTTTGCTTATCGGGGGAATGCGATAACGCCGGAGCAGTAAAATACGGACACTCTGCCGCGGTCGAGCTGGATTCAGTTCCTGGGTACCTACCTACTGTATTGTATTGGTTTGATCTGAATAAACTTTTCTAATGGGAACTCCTAAGTGTTTTAGTAAGAAACATCACATTTTTAAATTTCCTTCCTTGTCTAAAATGGCTTTGTGGTTTGAATTCTCTTGTTAGGGTTTTTTTTCCTGAATAGGTCGCTTGGTCCATTCCTGTTATCCTGTTCCTCTATTTATTTACATATCTGGGCGATGTAGTTTTCTTTAGTCTTTGCGGCATTTTCTTTTTTCTTTTGATCTCTTTTAACAATCTTCTATAGTCACTATCTACGCCAGATCTATTCTTAAGATATTTTCTGCGTTGAATCAGAGACCATGCATGCTCGGTAATCCATGGTTTAGCCTTAGTGGAAGTTGACGAGGAATGGCCTTTGGCAGTTTCAATTATCCTGTCCTTTAGGTAGCTCCAGCTGCTTTCAGGATCATTTCCTATTTGATCTGGACATACTTAGTTCATTTTCAAAATTCGACTGAAAATCCTATATTTTTGATGGATGTGGTATCAAAGCTGGTGATCGCTTCAGCAGTTCGCTTCAGGATAAGTTTTACAGTTGTATGATCCAAGAACTCCACCGTGATTAAATCAAGATGTGAGTCTATCGATTGTTGACTTAGCCATCTACGCTCCGCAATGTGAATATTCTCCGGGGATGGTGTTGAGAGAGCGTGTTGGTAGTAATAAGATTCTGTTGCATACAAAAATTCACAAGTCGATCACCTCTCTCGTTTCTTTGGCCCAGTCCGAACTGTCCCATGATATATTCTGTGCCCTCTGAAACTTTCCCTACTTTTGCATTGAAGTCTTCCGAGATTATAGGTTACGACTTGGGATGGTTGCCAGGACCTCTTCGACATGGCTATATAGAAACCATTAATATCTTCCTCTTGAGCTATTAATGTAGGAGCGTAGACCTTAAGAAAATTAGTACGGAGGTAGAAGCTAAATTTTGACATGAAATATTCTATCATCGACTGCATTGTAACCGACAATGGAGTTGTTTAATTAAGTAGATCATGCTGCCCTCGGTGGTTCTAAAATGTCCATTGCCGCGCCAATGAGTTTCTCACAGTCACAGCCACACGACATCAAGATTGTGTAAGTTTCCATTTCTCTCACGATCATCTGCAGCTTTCCAGGATGCTGGACCAATACCTGGGTGTCCCAAGTTTCAATTCTTCTCATCTTCCGAAGGTTTACTTATGTATTTGTTCTAGCTTGGTCTTGGTTTTAGTTTCGGTCTATGTTCCAGTTTCACCTATGTACAGTTCTCTAATAAAACTGGAACAATTCTAATTTTCTAGTTTAAATGGGGCATTTAAATTGAACAGTGCTTCCTTAGTTTCCATCTGGTTTCATGATGTCACCACAGATGACAGTCTAGTTTATTTTTCATCAAAATTAAAACTTCAAAAATGAAAAATTCATAATATCTCATTTTTAAGTTGATTTTTATGATCTCTTACCTCTTAATACGTCAATAAATTATAATAAATTTCTCTTTTGTTAAGTATCGACAAAAGATTTAATAAAATAAAATAACACTAACTTGCTGATAGCCTCAAACACAACATAACTAAACAGGTGTCCCACATTTATATGAACAAGTGGAATTGAGAGTTGCATTATGATGTGCCAGTTTTATTTGAACACAACTGTACATTATATGTTCAGCGTTCAGTATATCGTCCCAAATATAAAATACCGTTGCATTTTCGATTAAATTGCATACATTATTCATAGACATTGACCTATTTAGCATTAGTGTAGGTCTTATAAGCGTCACGAAAGTTTATTTAACTAGAGTTAATCATGCCTGTAGTGCAAAAGCTCCTCTATATTCCTATATACCTTCTGTTATGCAGCAATTTCAATAATTCGAATCAAGAATCAAGCAATAAAATTTAACTTTGGAAGTTGTTTGGAAACTTTGGTTATTCCTTGCATTGAAAAGTGAAGCGTCTTCCAGATAGTAGCTAACTCAAAGCAAGTAGTCTACCAAGCTGCAGTCGATTTGTTCATTTGAATCTACAGAACTGAATTACCTAGTTAACTATACGGTATTTTCCTCAAGTAACTCAGCGGAAATGAAATGCACAGCTCAAAATTTATGTCTCAGTAACTCATTTCTCAGTAAAAAGGCTTCTCGGCACTATAATAGCATAATATGGTAAAAAATACAAATTGAATAATATAATATTTTGAATAAAAGATGCTTGTACTTTTAAGTCGTAACATACTGTACAATCTGGGAAAGTGGTAGAACAGCCCCTATAAAAAAATCCTGAATCCATTAGGCATTCAGGAACTTTCATGACCACTAACCCCTGAATTACTCTCGAAAAATTACAAAATTAGGGTAATTTTCTCCCTCCCGACGCACCACAAATATTATAGCAATAAAAAAGCTTATGAAAATTTAAAATTTCACCTCGGAAATCATCTCTCGGGGGTTTTCATGGTAGCTGATCACAAATCCGAGGTCTAAAAGCAAGTGAAGGTGGTTCCATCCAAACCATCAAAACCACCCCAAGACGTGGCAGCATTATAAAAAAATCATATCGCCTCGGAATCGTCCCTCGAGGGTGTTTGGGGTAACTGATCACGAATCCTACGTTTCAAAACAAATAACGGTGGTTTAAACCCTTCAAAACCATCAGTGATACAAAAAATTAATATTTTCCTCGGACATAGTGCCTTGAGAGTTTTCGGGGTCGCTAATCATGAGTCCGAGCTCCAAAGGCAAGTAATGAGGGTGGTTCCAGCCCTCAAAACCTCCCCAAGAAATGGTAGTGTTACACAAAAGTGATATTATGTCGCCTCAGAAATCGTCAGCTTAAACGAAATTCTTCAGCTTACCTATTAGCTATCGAAATCAGGAAAAGTGAAGGTTTTTTCTATAATATTCGTACATTGTAACAGTTAAATTTTTTTAATTGGACCTCGGATTCGTGATCAGCCGATCCGGCAATGACCCCCGCCAGACGATTACGGCCGAAATATTAATCTTTGTATCACTGCTACTTAATGGGGTGGTTCCGAAGGGTTTAAAGCACCCTTAATTTCTATCGGACCTCGGATTCGTAGCGAAAAACCCCAGAAACACCCGAGAGATGATTTCAGAGGTGAAATTTTCTTTTACAACATTTCGTTATCATTTGAGGTGGTTTTGAGGGGTTGTAACCTCATAACTTGCTTTTGGACTTCGGATTCGTAATCAGCGACCACAAAAACCCCGACAGACGATTTACTAGGTAAAATTTTGAATTTTCATAACTTTCTTATCACTGTTACTATTTGGGGTGCTTTGGAAGGGAGGGTATTACCCTAATTTTCTAAGTTTTCGAGGTAATGCCTTAGTTGTAATGTTAGTGGTAGGATAAATGTTCCTGAAGGTCTGAGGAATCCATATTTTCCGGCTTATTACCTCATTTACTGGGTCGTAAAGTGGTTGTTTTTATATTGTGAGCTGTTTGCTAAATATTAGTTTAATAGTGTAAAATAATTATTCCTACATATTATTCATGATCATTAGTGTAGAAATTCGAGCTCTTTCTGGAGGCTATATCTTACCCTTTATCTGCGGAGAGTTTAATTTGGCGTGTATCTAATGAACATTAAAGCTCAACTTTAGGGATTATAATAAATGTACAGAATACACTTGAAAACACACGATTAAAGGTTTGAACTATGATTGAGCTATACCTAGGTAATAGGCTTAAATAATTTCTTCCATTTTATTAGTTCTATCATCCTTTCAGAATTCATCATGTTTTGACCTTTGACTGCCCAAACTTATTGATTGATATAATGTAGAGTGCCTAATGTGAATGAAATAAATTTAGCAGCTCCGCCAAACGTGTGTGGGGTGGCATTATAACGTATATTCAAATACCTTAAACTATAAAACAGGAAAAGGAGCTCAAAAAGCGGCGACAAAATTAAGCGCCATCTAGCGGTTCGGGGCGGACCTACCAACGATTAGGGCAATTACTTTCCTTTACTTCATTATAAGTAATAAAATGAAACTACTCTCAAAATTACTTCAAAGGGGTTGTGTAAATTGATATCAAAGAAATCAATCCAATTCGCATACGAATTTCAGTGCTAGGTCCGCCCCGGACTAATAGATGTCGCTAGACTCATCAGTGTCGTCGAACAAATGCATGTATTTAAGTTTGAGTTTCCTGTATTTAAGGTATTTGGTATATTTGGTGAAACATGGCGGGAGTTTTAAACATCAACACTAAAAATAAAACTCGTAAGCTTAATTAGACCACTGCCGTCAAGTAATTTTGAATAATAGAAATAATTTTGACAGCAGTTTCGTTTTATTATTTAACAAAGTGAAGTAAACAAAAGTATGTAATTGACACGGCGGGTTAGAGTGCAGACTACTAAGCCGTTGGACTGCCACCAGACTGAGTTCGAATCCCAGTCTCGCCGTCGATGTTTTTGTTCTTCTATTTAGTTAGTAGTGTTCATATAGAAAACTTAAAAAAATGAGATGCGTAACAATATTATAAATCCTATCAACTATGAAAATCCTATATTCAGAAGATATATTGATTTAGGAGTTTGTTGTTTACCTAACCAAGGTGATTAAATTTGTTTGTGAATGCGAATTTTGAAATTAATTCTCGCAAATTTTGTTAATGACACAGACTCAAACGAAAGTGCTTTTTTACATGCTCAAGATAAATAGGTATCTACAGGGTGTCCCATCGTATAGAATTTTCGCGAAAAGTACACTTTATAATTAAATTAGAGTATTTTATTTGCGACACATTCATGAATAATTTAATTCTCTATAATCTGGACTAATCAGCATGTTTGTAGTGAGCTTAATTAAGCGTGCAGTCGCGAAAAACTAATTAAGCGACAAAAAAAATCTGATTTTTTTTATATAAATAAATTCTAAATATCAACAGAAATCCGCCTGTGAAATTAGAAATTGAAAATTTATAAAGCAAATGCCATTAATTGCAGATAATGTCAAATCAGGCAAAATCAGACATAATTTATGACGACTTTTGTTTGTAAAACTATTAAATGTGGTGAAAGGTACAAAAGATGGTTAAGTGTGCTAGTTATTTACGACTTAGTTTGAAACGAACTATTTTACCCGACGAGGGGAAAAATAGCCGCTGAGAGCATGAGACAGCAAAAGATAACAAGGGTCGTAGGTTGAGTCGCTAGTCTAAGAGGGTCAACAATAACAAGCGGGTCAGCAGAACAACAGGCACTCTTTATTAAAATAAATCACAGTTATTATCACAAATTATTAACTTGAGCACGGTTAACAACCATAAGGAGCAAGAGCGTGTAGAATCTGAATGAACTGATCGGTTAAACCTTGGTAGGCAAAGGCACTTAGCTTCGTAGGGTCTTCGGAGCGAGGGTGGAAGTTTAGTTGGTGGTAAACTTCTCAGGTGAATCAGGTAACATCAGCCGGTAAACTTCTCAGGTGTCTCAGGTAACATCAGCCTTCTTGTTTGAGAGAAAAATTGCCTCCAGAGATAAAGAAAAGATTGCCTCCAAGAAAAAGATTGCCTCCAGGGAAAAATTGACTCCAGGGAAAAAAAGTTGACTCCAGGGAAAAAGCTGTAATTTCATGGATATCAGAACCACTCTTGCATTAATGAATGGTCCGATCGAGTCTGCTTGTCAAGGGTACATAGAATTATGTCCCGTCTTCAAGATAGGTTGAGATCAAAAAATGTGACTGACAAATTTTACATGCGAGCGAAACTCGATCGGGTTTAAAGCTGTAATTAAAATTAGCATACGGTATTAAGAAAATATGATCCGTATAATTCTAACGCAATTAAGAAAATCATTTTACGACACTCACCAAGCCAAAAACGTAGTTGATTCTTATAATAATTAACGTGAAAATTCACGACGCCATTTCAGGAAACTTAAGGTGTTTGCGGACCCTTCATCCGCGAATTTCCAGGAGAGAAAGAGCGTGAAAACGCAGGTATGATGATGAAACGCACCTGATTGCAACTTGACAGTCGATGTTACGACTCGAGGCCTCCAGTCGGCCGATGCACTAAAACCCACCATCACTCACTCACTGCGCGCGCCCGCTGTCGTCTCTGTGTTACCGGCAACTAGCCGGTACGTACGAAATGTACATTACAAGTTGAAAACTGCTTGTTCACAGCATGTGTCTAAAGTTGTAAATTATAGCTGTAGTGACGGGTTTATAATAATAATCATAAACTTTATTCCGATTTTATGTTCAAATTTGATGGCAAATTACTCAATTATGGTTTAAGATATCGATTAACAAATTACTGTTTCTTATAGAAGGAACTTTTTTCTACAAGTGTATGAAAAATCATAGAGATGCGATTAGTATTTCGATATAAAATCTATGTCGAAAATCGAAAGTCGCATTTAATTAATTTTCCAAAAATGATTACATCATATTATTATAGTAGGTTTATTGTAATCCACGTATGTAAATTTTCATATAAAAATTTTAATTAGAAATACCTTTTTTCGCGAGAATTCTATACGATGGGACACCCGGTATACCATTGATAATAAAATTTATGCCTATATAACACTTGAATCTCGTGCTTCAATAATGAATCGCTGAGACCTGCCCATTATGATAATATATTATAAGGTGCGTGAAGTTAAAACTAATATTGAAAGTAATTGTGAAATTAAGTGGGAATTTTCGAACGCTATATTTGAGACACGAAGTCATAATGTTTTATGAATTAATTATCTTTCTCTTTTGAGATGTAAATTAGGTGAACGGAAATAGCCCATCAGCACGTCCATCTTGCAAATTAAGCTGACCTGTTTGAAGAACTTAGATTAATGTCAAAAACAGCGCACGTATTGTAAGGTTAATTTGTTTGTGTCTCTATTAAGTTTATTCAATGTTACATCGTTGAAATTTAATATAATATCAATTATTTCTTGAAGAATAATTATTATTTAATTTACAATGAATATAAAAAGAGTAAAATAAGTACTCTTGACAGTAGCTTGAAAATTTATTACCTTCCAACCATACTTTCATTGCACCATCATTAAGTAGTAGTGTTCTAAGAAAATGGTCCCTTTAGGCTAGAAAATTCAAACAAATCATACTGTTTACTTGATCATAGATCATAGATATGTTTTATAAATTCTTGTTACTAATTTCTTCCACTTTCAATCGGCATATTGCTTAATGAAAAAAAAATTAACAAATACTTTTTCAGAAGACAATATAATAGTTGACTATTGACCTTGACCTAATTTGTGAAATAAAAACACAATTAACATGCATGATTTTTATTGTTCAATTAATTAATAATTATTTACAAATGAAGCGTATCTCTTGATGCCAGATATTCAAAAAGCGCTTTACTCGGGTGCTCACGTGTTAATGTTAATGTTCGTGTCAAATGGAATATTGTTATAAAGCGAGATTTGGATCTGAATGATAAGGGTAAGGGTTAAAGGGAAATCTAGAAGTGGGAGTTTTTATCACCGTCACCTCGTTTAGATGTGTAATATTTTAAGCTAATGGTAACTCATTATAACTCAGTTTTTAATGTAGAAATAAATTACAACTCACAATTTTACTCAGCCAGTAAAGTTACTAGGCCAATTTACATCTAACGGCACGGACAAGGGCCGGGTGTTCAACGTGGACGGCATTTTTACTAATATGGATTTTCAATGGATTCATTCACATCTGACGTTGACGTCGTTTTGTTGTCAGTCCGACCCGTGAGATGTAAATGCATTCAAAATTCATTTATTAATAAAAATGCTTGTTCACGTTGAACACCCGGCCCGTGTCGTAAATTTACCTTTATCCTTCATGTTTAGTTCTCAACTCGCCACACTAGACAGTGTAGTCGATATAACCAATGCGCAAAAGGCACTGAAAAAAACTAAACATAGGTTATAGTGAATAATCACTCTATGCACTCTACAATTTAAAGCAGCTAAACGTTTAAATTTATACTCCCCAATTTTTAACAAATGGGTAGATCGACCTATACTGCATTGCTTGCAGAACCCATAAATCCAGTTTAAATTTAAGTCCAGATTAAATTAATCGATCAGCTAGTGAACATTAATCACCTTTTTGTTAATTGACCTTGTTAATTCATTAATTAAAAATGTAATATAAATTATAACATTATACCAACGGAAATGATCACTCTTGATTGTGGATAAGTTAATTTTATTATGAATATTTAATATAATGAATTGCTTCATAATTATCATTTACCTCTAGCTGCGTAAATTTGTTAAAGTAAATTAATCACAAACCTAGACACCTTATTATTTCACCTTGGGCATAATAATTTGTCGACATCTGGGGGACATGCTTCCGTTGGAACAACGGACATAGTGCGAAAAGCAAAACAGAGAGTAACAACCATGGCCGGCTAAATATTTATTTCCTGAGAGACATGAGTTATCTAATAGGGGTTTGTGGTGATTAATTGCTCAATCTACCCAGATTCGGACAGTCTGTACAAACAACTGCGGAGAAATTACATCTAAACGAGAAGACGGTTATAAATTATTGTCCTATGAGCCCTGCGTATATGTCACCCGGCAATGCCCTATAGAGATGGGCCAACATTTGACGAATTATAGAAAAAAATTAGGCATCTAAGTACATTACAAGCAGTAGGTATGTAATTGTAGAAGATGTTTGAGAGGGTTTTTTTATTGTAAAAAATTATGTTTCATTTTTCAAACTATACCTACTTATGTCAATAACAAAGAAAAAGTTTAGGTCATAACAATATAATAATTTTAAAAAGTAATTTGCTAACTTGTAGACCTCTTTCGGGTCTCAACCCATCACAGAACAGTAGTCATAATAATAAATCTACCATAAATAAAGTTCTTGCACATCAACATTATCTTAAAATAGAGACGGGGAGACGAAAGTTTCATGAGGCTTGATTAAAACAATAATAGTTATTTATGCAACAAGTGCATAAAGTGGTACTTTTTTTCACGACTGGGAAGATTGACCGCATGAGCCGCAGGCGAATGCGGCAATCCCAGAAGTGAAAAAAGGCACTTTATGCATATGTTGCATACAAAATTTTATCTACGAGTGACTTAAATTAGAACGAAAATTTATTATTATAAAAAAAAACTTTCCAATGCATTCATATCTTATATGTAAGCGTTTCTTTGAAGCTGTTAACGCTTTTTTCATCACGTCAGTTCATAAAGGTGACGTATTGCTTAATAGGTATACGCTTCTTTAGATTTTTGAGGTAGGTACCTAACAGACTTTGTGCAGCCATATATGATGGAATAAGAATTTCTTCTAGTGCGGAAGATATTTCATTCATGATTAAATGTAAACATAAAATATATAAATTATAGAGCCACACATTTGATTGAAAAATAATTTCTTCTGGGGTAGAAGATATTTCATTCATTGAAGCATCTACAATGTTATCCATTTTAGGTATAAACGACGAAAAACACAAAATATTAATAATTGTACATAGATCTGGCGCTCTGCTAATAAACTGCGACGTTTCTCTAGTATAGGTGCATGGTAATTATAAATCGGGATACAATGTAATTCAGCGTTCAGCGTGTCGTGTTCAGTTGTTGTTGTTGCTAGTTGCGAACGCCCCGACTGCCGACTGAGCCGCTCCGCTCTCCGCTCACTACTTGCCAGTCGGCGAGCGTGCACTAACGTGACAGATTTAGCGTTAAATAATGAACCGCTACGGCACTTTATTGCACCCAAACTACTTTATTTAACTCTTCAATATAATCATACATCTTATGAACTAAGAAACGTCTAAAAAAGTGCATTTTATGAATCACTCGTAGATAAAAGGTATTTCCGGTCATCACAATCGAGTTAGAAAAAATATTCATAAATAAACCTTTTCCAAGATGAAATTGTGAAATTTAAGTTGATCGAATTGATGATTCATCATTAAATAAAAATGATGAAATATTTTAAAACAATTTAAAGTGTCCATCGTGGAGCGGCAGCACCCGGAAAGTGCACTTTTCTATACTTATTTAATGACTCTTCAATTCCATCATCCCCACCCTTTCTTCTTGACAAGGGTTTGATTAATAATATTTTACGTTAACTGTTGCGATGACCGAGAATACCTTTAATTGTCTTTATCAAATCTCATGAAACTTCCATTACCGTCTCCACTTTAAAATGATGTATTATTACTATACTTACGGTTGCTGTAGAATCTAATGATGGGTTGACCTGAAACCGGTCGACAAGCTCGCAAATTTACATAAAATTTTATTCTTAAGACCTAAACTTTTTTCTTTTTATTGAAATATTTCACAATTAAGTACAGCCATGACTAATTTCACGTATTTATATCACGTTAATGTCAGTTAATGCGAATTTGTGTATACAGGGTGTCCGGTAAGTACCTCCTAATCTCTCGGGAGCATACAGGGGAGGTCAAAATAAACCTAGTCTGTCATAAAAAAAACATTCCTAAAGTGTCCCTAAACGGAGATAAAGAGCCCCAAAATGGTACCCTAACATTTACTTTTTTGGCTCTAACTTTTGAACCGACCTGTATAATTTGATGAAATTTTCATTTTTTTATAGAGGCCATAAAGACTCATTAAGCCATATCAGAGTGGATGTTTGAAGTCCTAAAGGAAGTCAGGAACGGACTTACCACCACACTCATTGTGTCAAAGTTTTGACAGGTGTCATTTTACAGAGCTGAAAACTTATTTTTTAAATACGCTTGTCATTCATCTTCACAAAAGATACTCTTAATTTATTTCGATAAAACTAGCGGTTCTCAAGATAAATCGACTTTTATGCGAATTTTGATCAAGTTCCGTCAATAGCAATCCATTATGTAGGTAGGTTTATCAACAAGAACCTGATTTTTACCTGTTTGTGTTTAGCATTAGTAACTTTTGAGTGTTTCGCATACCTAAAAACCGATTTATCTCGAAAACCGTCAGTTTTACCGAAATAAATTAAGAGCACCTTTTTTAAAGATGAAGTATTAGACTATTCAAAAAAAATTTTTTGCTCTGTAAAGTGACACCTGTCAAAATTTTGATTCAACGAGTATGAATGGTAAGTTCGTTCCTGACTTCCCTGACGACGTCAAACATCGACTTTAATATGGCCTGATGGCTCTCTGTGGCCTCTATAAAGTGTTTAAATTCCATCCAATTATACAGGTCGGTTCAAAAGTTAGAGCCAAAAAAGTAAATTGCGGGGCACCCTTTTAGGGCTCCATATCTCCGTTTGGGGACACTTTAGGAAAAATTTTTTTATGACAGACTAGGTTTTTTTTTTACCTTCCCTGTATGCTCCCGAGAGATTAGGAGGTACTTACCGGACATCCTGTATTAAAAATACAGAGAATAATAATTCCGCTTTGGATGTGCATATTTACTTTTTATATTTTATCTTTTTGATTTTTAAGAATTTTTTATAATCATAAGTGAATAAGTACAAAAAATCAGAGGATGATTTCTTGTTGAAATTAAGCAGTTTTTTCAAATGAAAATAAATCATCCACGCCTCTTCAGTTAGATACGACCCCTTGAAAGGGGAGTCTTTAATTTTTTACTTTAAAAGACTAGTTTTTAATTTTTTATTTACAACCTTACCGGCATCTCAGAATGTATTTTTGATAGTCTGATTTATTTAAAATAAAAAAGATGTCTTGGTATTTTTTCGCAAATATAAGGATTTAAGGAAAAGAGTTTATTTAAATTCAATTAGGCATCTCTTCAAAATTTCTCAAATCATGTCGTGATTAAATTTAATTTTTCTCTCGAATCACTAAAGTCACCAAAAAATTACAAGATACCTTTAGAGTAAATCTGGTTATCTAAATACATTGAAAAGTGCTCTAAAAAAACAGTTAAGTGTGGAATAAGTTCTATGGCCTTTTCTACCGCTCAAAACAAACGGGTAAATTTAACGAATTGTCCACTTAGTAAATTCTCAATAGCATTAAAACAAGCCTACTTAACTTGTTACGCATTTAAGAATAAAATCAAGACCCCATTTTTGACACCTCCTTCAAGGGGCAATCTCAATAAGAGAGTATTATATTTGCAAAACTTACTAATGAAACTCTTACGCCCGTATTCACAAACAATAATTTCTCCATCCCATTTATTCAATTATTTTCGAGATATTACAGGACAGAAACACTTTGTGAATACGGGCCTTAGAATGTTTTGTACTTATTCATTAACACACCCCGCGTACCTACTCGTTGAGAATAATGGTGTGGGAATAGACGGAACCTTTTCATTGACACCTTATCCAGGAAAATTGAAAAATAAATAATAAATAAATCTAAAAAAATTAGTTATTTGAACTCTTGACAAAAATGGTTTGGAATAACAATAGTTTTCCGGAAAACTAGACTAGTACCTATAGGTATACCGTGTGCTTCAATGGCCGACGCACAATAATAGGGATTTCGATAGTAACAACTTAGGATTCATATAATTATCGGCGTCCTTCATGTTTTAGACAGAAATGTTATTAAATTAATCATTTTCTGAGACTTAAAAGCTGCTTCTTATTCTGCACTTACATTTCAGGTCTTTTAAACCATTTTCGAGAAGATCGGGTAAAAATATGTAATATACGACGTCACTTTAATTGTTTTCTTGTCGTTGTGACGTAATTTTCGTAATTTTGTTCCAATTTCCACGAAAAAGGCTTAACCGAAATAATTTTGAACTACAGCAACAGAAGTATCTTTTTATAACAGACAACTTTTCTCACTGAAACATGTTGGAAAGCCATCAATTCAATTAAAGTTTTTGTACAGGGTGATTCATTATAATGTCGCCCCCCTTTAACTTTGTTATTTCATGTGTCCCAAAAAAATTAAAAGTGGGGTTATGTAGGTGATAAAAAAGACTTTTTTATACGTGTAACAAAAATTTGAAACTAGATCAGTATACAGGGAAAACCTAAAATTTAATTTTTTTTTCAATGGATCACCCTATATATGAATTTATTTTTCGATTCCTCGTAAAATTCTAAGCATAACTTATATAACATACCGTATACCTAAATTCAAAGGCTTCTGAAATATTCGCATTTGAAACATCATCAAATATTTTATAAAACACCTGTTGCAAATCAAGAAATCTAACAATAAAATGCTCTACTGGGCCTCCATTTTTTCCAACACATTTTATAAGGGTTTATAAGGGTTTATAAGGGTTGTTCGCATTTTCTCCAATGAATCTGTTATGAATGCTGGGTTATTTTAATTTAAATTATTAATTTTAATCCGTATCAAATCTTTTAGATGATCGAGGTTTTCAATTTGGTAGTTATACACACGGTTTTTTAAATAGTTTCAAATGCGAATATTTCAGAAACTATTGAATTTAGGTATACGGTATGTTTAATAAATTATGCTTAGAATTTTACGAGGAATCGAAAAATAAATTCATATATAGGGTGTTCCATTGAAAAAAAAAATAATTTTTGGTTTTCCCTGTATACTGATCTATTTTCAAATTTTTGTTATACGTATAAAAAAGTCTTTTTTAGCACCTACATAACCCTACTTTTAATTTTTTTGAGACACATGAAATAACAAAGTTACAGGGGGGCGACATTATAATGAATCACCCTGTACATGACCAGATCCCTATAATGTTTCGGCCAATGACGCACACTGTATAGTACCTAATGACATTTTTCGAGCCTTTTTGATTTACGTCGGTACTAATTTCAGAGACAGTGGGAAGATTGTGAGTTTTTTCTGCTTTTTTTATGGATATCTCGAAAATTACTGAGTTAATATCGTTACAGAAAATATTTTTGAGATCATCCAAATGATACAAAGAAATGCCCGGATTTTTATTTTTCACTGTATCAAACTTTTGTCCCCGAAGATTTTTTATACGTTATTTTTTGAGTCTTGACTGTTGGGGTAGGAGACTTTGTAGCTGTATTAAATTTTATCTTGATGTCCTCATCCAGTTTTGAGAAATTCCTCTGCGAGAGACTGACAGACAAAGAATGACTTATCCTAAAAAAGGAAAAAAAAATCTCAAATTTTAGTATGCTCTCAAAAGCAAGATTTATATTTTTTTCCATAAAATTGTAAAAAACAGCCTTTGTAAAAATTGTAGCCTGTAAAAATGTAGGGCGAAAATTATTAACCGTTTCTCGTTTATTCGATTTCCTAACATCAACGTGGAGTTTATTTTGTAGTGCATATTCAGTAAGAAGAAGAAATAATTACTTTATCGCATGTCGTCAAGGGCAACGTTTAAAATAACGAACACTGCGTGTCGAGATTGTTGCAACAGCTCGGCTCCACTTTTTTGCCATTCAGTAAACACCCTACGCACATATTTAAGGGTATAATGATTATTATTGTTCGTTATCGTCAAGCGAATAAAAATTGCCGTTCGGTTTTTGTGTATAGCAAAAATTAAACATTAAGTATACATGTTCAGTTTTTTACTTGAAACTTTCAAAAATCTTGAGTTATAAGCACTCAATCAAAAAATTTTATGATCAAAATTTAATCATTTCGCGGGGGAAACGTATTAGTTTTGTAAAATTAGTATCCTCTACCCTTCTTGTACAAGGAGCGGCGGGTAACTTTGAAATGTTAGTTAGGAACCCTTATTTTTATCGAAGATTTTTATTTTGAGACTATTAAAGTATAAAAAGAAGAAGAATGAGAAATAAACGCGGGAGTTTGTCTGAAACATTTTTTGCGACTCAGGATAGATTTCGCTGCATCGACGACTTTTTTTTGCTTTATTCCTGAAATTGACCGACAAAAACCATGAATTTCCTGGAAAATCCAGGAAAAAAATCCAGAATCCGGATCTGCAATAAAAAAATAAGAGTTATAACTAAAATTTCAACGTATACGCCTCACCTACAATAAAGTGAAGGGCTATTTTCTAAATAATAAGAGTTGATATTATGATTTCAAAGTTACCCATCGCTCCAGCTAAAAATGTGGGAGGGTTTAATTTCTAATCTACACTATCCCCCCTCCTGGAATAGTTGAAGTTTGGTCATGAATTTTTTTCGTTGATTCGAGATATTTGAAAATTTCAATTCATCCTGTATATGAAACTGAATTCTAATAAGTGGGTAATAGTTCGATTTTCGGTTATGTAAAAAATTTAATTATATCATAGCTGGATCCTTTTTGTTTACAATTTATTAACTCATCTGCAGATAATTTATTTTATTGAACACGAACTTTATGTTCTCTGATGAAAGAATTTATGATACTGAAAGTTCCTGTTCAATTTAAACAGTTTCGCTTCACAATGATACTGAATGACATAAAAATTTCCAACTTTGTGTAATCTAACCGACAACACATATCCGGCCTTTTTACAAGATCCCAATTCCAGAGCTTAATTTGTCATGTCCTATTTTTCACAGAAAATTTGTTCTGTACGCTACCACGGCTTCGTAACACGTTTCACGTGCCAAACTTTTTTCTCTTCTTGACGTGACATTTTGTTTCATTTTACAGTGAAATTTTTTGTTACATTCTGGCAGGCAACTTTACAAGTTAGGTATACTAGTTCTGGCGTTGTTTAAATACGCATAATGTCAAACAAGACAGTTATATTATTTTTTAACAGCCTTTAAATACCTATACCAGAACAACAACATAATAAATATTTTCAAAATAAGGAGAGGCGTTAGTTTATTAATGAGAGAATGTTATGATAATTGCTTGAAGGGAACCGATTATAGAGTCTCGGTTTATTATTATAGAAAAAGTGGGTGAATTAACTCTACATTGAATCAGGAAGTGCTAAAACTGCTATGTCACGATGACTTCAACGTAGTAGAGATGATAAAAAAATAAGCTCACGAAGAAGGCTTCTGTGACAAGAATATTGGAGAGAAAGGATATGATGATGACAGGGTTCTTGCCATGTGCGAGAAAGCTTACATTACAAAGTGTATTTCGGCAGTAGAGTTTGTAAATATCAGCTGCACTGAAAGCATGATTCAAGAATTACAGATAAAAAGCAACGACTGTCGGAAAAAATCCTGAGAAAAATTTTAATATAAAGGAAAGTGGTTTAATATGAATACATTCATACTCACTCAGATCGAACGATAAGCAGCTTGGCCCAATTATCATTTTTGTGGATAAATTTAATGACTATAAGTAAAAATCAGTCATCTAAACTTTGACTAATCTTGAAAATGCGGCAAATGCGGCAAGTCGAGAGAAATCCCAGCACGTATACATATGGTCGGATTGCGCCCATCGAACAATAATTATTGCGAGATAACTTCTCGTCATTATACCTTGTCAAAAGAAAACTTTACTTCGTTAAAAGGGATTTTATTATCGCGATTGAAGTCCATGGCATACGACATGGATGTTCCTACTATATTGCAGTAGATATTTTATACAGGGTGTCAAAAAAGTCTGGAAACGGTATAAATGAATGTGTTCAATTGAAGATTAGGCGTGAAAGGTAGGTACTTATCTATGCAATGTCCACAGAAATAAATTACAACTGGATAAATTATAATACGGGAACATTCTAGTGAATTTATTATAATCTAGTGGTATAGTACCGTGTTCCAAACAGATGACAATGTATTAGCCAGAAACAGATGTGACAGGAAATGGTCAAAATTTGAAACATTGTTGGACGACCCAACCTAGCGAAAAAAATGTAGGTAATAAGATTATTTTGAGTTTTAAATTAGTTTCATGAGTTTTAAGTAGGTACGTTTGGATTGCTTCAATTTCAGAATGACTTTATCACAAGCACTCGTAACATAGAACCTTTACACTTGTCAATGTGCTGTCAAATGTATGATAGGGGGTGATCATTCTCATAATCCATAGCCAACTTGATCCGAGTAGAGTTGGAATATAGGTACTATTGTAACGGTTATAGATATTGATTCATTAATTTTAAAGTAGATATTATAATAAAGAATCTTAGACGGATACCTGATAGAAAATACTGAATTCCCATTCAATGAGTCAACATGCTTAATAAATAGGAGCGGCTATAAATGTAAAAGGTATAAGAGAAATAGGAAAGGCTCACACTTCAGGAATTGGGCCTTGAACACATTTTTCGATGTGCAAGTTGTATGCAATTTTTTCTAATTATTGTGGTCTCATTCACAATAATATGCAATCGTCAATAATTTTTGTCGAAGGGTCGGTATGCATTATTAGAGCAAAAAATATTCTTTTTATTATAAGGAAGTATGAAAGCAATAATAATAAATACTTTTATTGTATTTAATATTCTAAGATTAATTCTAAAGACAGCAGGAACTGCATGAATTGTATATTATCCGTTACTTCAACAAAAATTTGATCAAAATAAGTGTATTGATGTTATATTATATTATCGACTAGGTATATAGTATTATCTGTGGAAGTTAAAAAAGGTGTAAAGGGGTTATGTAAATACCTCGTAGAATAGCAAAAGCTTGTCTCCGCTTTTACGAATATTTGTTTAAGAATCACTCTAGATTTATTTCTATTTACCACTCTTGACGTATACAATTTGTGTAAGCAAAAAATTGCGTTGTTGTATCAGGTTTGCAAGCTTTCGCCCTAATTTTTAAAATGCTTGCCAAGAAAATCTCATATTAATAAGTGTAGGTATTAAATAGCAAGCAGTGTTATTTCAAATTACTGTAGTAATGTATTTTGCTAGATATCCTCTGGCAGAGAATGATTATGATTAAACCTATTGTGAATTCGCGTTAGATGCATGTCCATTGTCCATATTTGTGATTATGTGCAGTGGCACCTATTATTAGCCGTCAAATATGCAGGGTTATTCAGGCTGTATAGTATATGAATTATTTAAAATATTGCCACGTTAACCGTGTCTTCAATAATAATATGGAGATTTACGAGATAATAAAAGCGGCAAATTTCACATAGTGTTGAACCGACATCTCTTTATTTTAAAAGCGGGAATTTTTGGGAAATCATTGGAGATCATATTTTGAATTCCAGTGTATATTTCTCTCAAACACAACTACATAGTATCGTCACTCAATAAAAATATTAGAATGCCATAGTGATTGGAGAAAATTATCAGAGTGTAAGTGATACTTTTTACTTCCTCATGATACCCAGAAAAACAAGATTGTTGTTAACAATTAATTGCATAAATATATTTTGCAATTATAATTAAAGATTCTGCATGCAAATAAAGCAGAAGCAATGTACACCAGCAACGGAAACGGACATAAAACAATACACTCATTTTGATGAAATTTTTGATACTCAACATCGATTAATTGCCCGCAGGTATAATAAGGAAAGCAAGGAAAGTCGAAGAAAAAAAAATCGCTGTCAATTTTTTAGGCTTCTTTTCATTGCTAAATCATATCGATATTTGGGTATTTTAGGGACGATTAAATTAGAGAAAACTTGCACAATTTTATGCTTAATATTAATCTGAAATTATAATGTTTCAGTGGTTGCTGAAATATTCTGAAAAACTGAAAAATCGAGAATTTTTATTTTTGGCATATCTTTTTTACTATCGAAAATAAACAATGAATTTTTTGTAGGTTAGCATAAGTTAATCATTAAAAGCTATCCATTTGACATTAAAAAAAATGTCTAATAAGCCGACTAGATCCCAGAGTTTTCAAAATCAACCTTTCTTTTTCTTATAACCGTCATTTTGTTTTCAAGTCATTCGGTATTAGCAAAATCAATTTAACCAAAAACCTATACCTACATAGAATTAAAAAGTATGTATTTTTTTATTTATATCGAAAAAATAAGAATACATTTTCGTAATGTCAAATAGGTAGCTTTTGGTGAAAAAAAAATCATTTATTGTTGATACTTACAAAGATATGACAAAAACAAGAAATCAGGATTTTTCAGTTTATCAGCATGTTTTTTTTTCATAGTTTTTTTTCCGATTCTGATTATGCATAAAATTGTGCTACTTTAATTAACCGAGCCTTTATCTCCTATAGTTTAGGAGATGCCGATGGTGAGCCAGTTAAAAGTGACCAGCCAGCCTGCATACTGATCTAGACTCAATTTTTCTGAATAAACAGGGGTTTCCGAGATATAGGGCCAAATTTAAAGGGGTAGTTCATCTCATAAATATAATTTTCAAAATCAATTTCAGCTCAAAACGACGTTTCGTTTCAAAGATACAGGTATATTATGTAGATACAGATAAAGGTACATAGAAAATACCCTTTTTCCTTCCTATCTTTTAGCCACTGGCCTTTATTGCAAGTAACAACACGTTATTGAAAAGTCCATGCCATTTAGAACAAAATAGTATCCATTTTTTTTTCATATACGGCACACCGTTTTTAAGATATTTAAAGTTTCCTCAGGCAATGTCTCTAATCTAGCATTCAGGGTTGGCGCCTCTTTTCCCTTCCTACCTTTTACACCACTGACATTATTATTGCATACGCCAAAACTTTATTGAATAGTTCATATATCTTAGAACAAGAAAATGTCTTTCAATTTTTTTCACATGGTTTTTGAGATATTTGAAGTTTGCCTGAGTAAAATGTCAAAATCATTAAGAATAAAATTTTGCATAAAAATTCTTGTCAGATAAATTTTAATGAAATCGATAATATACATTTCGGGATCACCCTGTAGAGTGAGTAACTTTTTTGTATCAAAACTTCACCATATTATACAGGGTGTCCCATAATTAGCGTGCAATACTGAAACAGCAGATTGTATTTTCAAAAATATTAAAAAAAGTTCCTATAAAAATAAGTCGAGAAATGCTTCCTAAGGGGGCTACAGCCCCCGAAAGGGGGGTCCATGAAGATGGTTTTTATTTAATATCTCCGAAACCGTTCAAGATAGAAAAGTGAAATTTTGGGAATTTACCAAACATTTTATGGACAATAAGATGCAATTACAACAATTTTAAAATTACCATTAGGGGGGGTCAGATAGGTGAAGAGTGAGGTTAAAACCACCCTAAATTTTTTTGTACGTACCTCGTGCCAGGATTTGATATCAGATTATGAAATGTTGAAGTTTTTTACACAAAAACGATCATCTTGTTGAATTTCGATAGCATGCACCGTTTTCGCTTAAAATCGATTTGAAATAGTTATTTATGTATATCAAGGGAGTTATGAGGATGTTAATTACAGAGGGCAACATATTGAAATCCCGAGGGACGTTAGTCCCGAGGGATTGTTAAGTTGCCCGAGGTTATTAACATCTAATAACTCCCGTGATATTACATAATCTATTTTATTTTATACTAAATTAAATATAAAAACCAAATCTGTTGGTTTTTAAAATTAAAAGAATGTTTTTAATAATTATTGAGTAGGCATCATTATTGATTACCATGGATACATCAACTGAAAAGTTTGTAGAAAATGACATATGAAATCCAAATATGCAACCAACAATGCAATAACAAAAGCAACATCCAAAATGGTTACCAGAATTAAACCAATAGTAATATTAGAGGGAGTTATGGATTCATAACAGTCCCAAGGGAGTTATGAGTATGTTTATAGTTACGGTAACCAAGCGTTTATCTAGTTATAATGTATTAGTATGAAATAAATTACCTTACATGCCATAAAAATTCATAATGAAACACAACTAGAGAAAAAGTTTCAGGTCAGTTTTTTTTTTACTTGAGCAACTGCTCAAAATGATTTCCATTTTGGTCAACGCATAATCGGGCCCGACGACTTAGAGCTCGAAAAGCTCTCAAAATTTGTAATCGGTTCCTTTTAATTTCATTGGCAGCTACATTTATTCTTTGCAGCATCTCCTCGCGCGTGGTAACTTCAGTCGCGTACACCAAAAAATTTATATACCCCCAAAAATAAAAGTCTAGAGGGTTTATGTCGGGAGATCGGGCTGGCCAAGCTACAGGCCCATTAAGACCGATCCACCGATCGGGAAAGTTGATTCAGTCATTGTCTGACATTTCGCGCATAATGAGCTGGCGCCCCATCATGCAGATACCACATCATGTTTCTCAAATTCAACGGAACATCTTCCAATAGTTCACCGAGATTGTTTTCGAGAAAGTTCACGTAACCATTCGCATTAGGGCGATTGGCGAGTTCTATTGGACCAATTAGTTGATCTCCTATTATTCTAGTCCATAATTTCACCCAAAATCTACGTTGGAAGCTTGGCCCTCGTACTAATCGCGGATTTTCGTCGGCCCAAAAATGGGTGTTATGCATATTAAATGCTCCTTCTTAGTGAACGTAGCTTCATCACTTCATAGGATGTTAGGTGGAAAATTTTCATTATTTAAAACCTATTGGCAGAACTGTACTCTCGAGAAAAAGTCACGTGGCTCTAAATCTTGCAACCGTTGGTAATGATATGGGTGAATTCCTTGCATCCTAACTATTCTTCCCATCTACAATATATAATGTTTAATTATTTTTACACATTTCACAAGTACCTCCTCAAATTTTTCATTACTGTTGATTGCGGTATTTGTGTTATTCTGGATACCGTTCTTATGCTTATTTGGGGGTCATTTTCGAAATGGTTCAAAGTATTTTCAACTGCATGATTCCTATGATGAGGTCTCCCTTGACCGCTAGCACGTCTAAAATTGCAATTTTCCGTTAAATGTATGCAGGTGAACATTTGACGTGTAGGAGCTCTTCGGTTTGGAAATCATCGTCGAAATTCATGCTCAGCCGCCAGTCATGGTCATGGTCATGCTTCAGCATGACCATTGCAGAACCATACACGACATGTCAGCCAGCTCTTGGTTAGTGAAATGTTCCATTTTTACAAAACAGTACTCGATAAATTTTCTTTTTCATCTACTGAATTAGTGTGAAACACAATTTTCAAACAACCTGTCACTTATTACATCCCGTGATCCATGGCCTACGTTGAATATTTTTCTCTAGTTGTGTTTCATTATGATTTTTTTGCCATATAAGGTATTTTTTAAATCGATTTTAAGCGAAAACGGTGCATGTTATTGAAATACAACAAGACAACCTTTTTTGTGTAAAAAACTTCAACATTTCAAAATCTGATATTAAATACTGGAACGAGGTACGTAAAAAAAGTTAGGGTGGTTTTAACTTCACTCTTCACTTATCTGACCCCCCCTGATGGAAATTTTGTTGTAATCGTATCTTATTGGCCGTAAATTAAATATTATATATTTAATTCCCATAAATTCCCAAAATTTCATTTTTCTATCTTGAACGGTTTCGGAGATATTAAATAAAAACCATCTTCATGGACTCCCCTTTTGGAGGCTGTAACCCCCTTATAGGAAGCATTTCTCGATCTATTTTTATGGGAATTTTTTTTCATATTTTTGAAAATAGAATCTGCTGCTTCAGTATTGCACGCTAATTACGGGACACCTATAGAAGACCTGTTTTATTAAGGAATAAAAGTGCTCATAAACGTAGGTATGTCCGGAAAAGCTAAGAAAAGATACTGGATGTTGAAAAAATATATATTTTTTTTTATTTTCGCCGCATAACTTGGGCATTTTTCAATATTTTAATTTTATATTAAGAAGTTATTTATAAAATTTAGAGCACACAAAACGATGAAAAGCACGGGTGAAAAAATTAATCAGTGATGTACATACAGGTTATATGACCCCTTTTTCGCGCAACAACTCTACGCTCATAGACTTACGAGATCTTACTTATTAGCGTTTGATTTCCTGTAGACTTCTTTAAAAAGGTATAGGTACTTATCGATAAACGAAATTCCACATAGTTTTTAAAGTAAACTGAGAGAGTATAAACTACCTTATACCGTTTATTTATCTTTGCAAAATTACAAAATTTTTAAATTATTATTTTATATCCATAAATAACAATAGATATCGAAAAAATGAGATTACTTTTGCAGCATGATGAAGCTTAGACTCAATTTACCCAAAAACTATGAAAATGTTCGAATACTCATAAGTAAGTATAGCGAGAAATCTCCAGGAAATCCAACGCTGTAACGTAAGCAGGTCTTGTAAGTCCATGGGCGTAGAAATTGTTGAGCGAAAAAGGGGTAATATCTACGCCCCTGATGTACTTTTTCACCCATGTTCCATGGTTTTCTTTGTTTTGTGCGCTTTAAATTATGATAAATAACATCTTGGTATGAAATAAAATGATTGAGAAATGCCAAAGTTATGCCTCGAAAACTAAAAGTTTTTTTTTCAACACCCTTTTTTGAATCTTTTTTTTTTCTAAACTTTTCCGGACGTATATGTTTATGGAAACTTTTATTCCTTAAAGTAGTTTTTATATATACTGACTCACCCTGTATAATGTAAATGGCCCAACAACGCCTGAGAAAACTTCAAATATCTCAAAATCGAATATTTAAATTAAAAACAACTTTTTTATTCTAAAATGATTGGGCATGTCGAACTACGATTTGCAATTGGAAAAAAGCCAGTGGTATAAAGGATATAGGGAGGGAAAAGGGACTATGAATATCTACGCCACTAAAAGACATCTACAAAACCAGAAATAGGCAAATTAAAGAGCTTTGTTTATTGTACATGGCAAATTTTGTCATAATCAATTTAAATTTAAAAGAGTTATAACCAAAAACTCTTATATTTTTTAAAACTTGTATGTATCTTCTAAACTTGGTATCTTTTAAACGAAACATCATTTTGAGCTGAAGTTTATTGTTTCAACTTTTTCAACATAGTTATGAAAGACCCCTTTAAATTTGGCCCCATATCTCTGAAATATCTTGTATATTTAAAAATTTTAGTCTAGTTCAGTATACAAGCTAGTCACTTTCAACTGGCTCACCATTGGGATCACCTAAACCTAGGAGATACAGGGTCGGTTAAATTACAGAAAACTTGCACAATTTATTTATGAGAGTAAAGCTTCCCCTTTAAATTTGGCCCTATATTATCTCCGAGTAGGTAGCAGTTATATTACGTTATAGTTGCGATAGCAATGAGGTATACATATAATGCTGACAAAGAACATGATATTTTTTTGTCTCATGTGTAGCGTGTGTCGTGCCACCCAAAGCAGGGGAATGTTTATCCATTTTAGATTACCAATTCAATAAAGCTTAGCCAGGTTTGTTGTTAAAATTTGAAGAAATAATTAAAAACTATTTATTTATACTACATCATTTATTTATACCGGTTTCGGGTCTTAATCCATTATCAGGACAGTTGTCAGATTTACATATACGAAAAGTTGTAAGTACAACGTATAATTATTAAGAGAAATGTAAAAAAAAACGTGACACGAAGAGTGATACTTAAAATCCAAGTAGCTACTGGACTAGACTATAGAGATAGAAAAATAAATATGCAAGCAAATTTTAATGTTATAGTTATAGAACTTATAAAATGCATCTTATCGAGGTAAGCTGCACTCAAATCCATTTACGATTATGCCATTTTCTTAGGCCTATAAGAAATTATGGAACTTTAAATTACTGATGTTCGTTACAAGAACTTTTATATTGCAATAATTATATATGCTTTATCCACAACGTCGTAAAGCACACCATATGCATAAATATTCAGATTTTCTCAAATGGCGCATTTAACCAAAGTTTCTCACATGGCATTGTACATCACTTTAGAAGAACACATCAATCCATAACATCTAAAAACGTTGCTCTCCTGATGTTTCCCTCTTCCAAGATTTCCTTCACCTATGGGTTTACTTCAGGTCATAAGTTAACTGCTTCAGTATCATATAACATAACAGCAGTCATAACATAACTAAACATATTTGATAATTTAATTATTGATTATGAATAAAACACTAATGTTTTATAAAATTCTACTGTATATTGATCGATAATAGAAACGTTACACGTGTTTCGCTACTTTTCATGTAGCATCTTCAGACGTAAATAAAATTATTGATACAGTAACATAGCAACAGTATTACCTAAGTGATCACAAAACAAGTAACTAGATTTAAATGAATTTTTAAGAGAACTAACTAGATCAAAAAACTAACTATAGAAAACCAACACATACAAATATGATAATATCATACGATTCAAATCATCCAATTTCACACAAACTTTCAGCATATAATTCAATGATACACAGAGCTGTCACGATACCAATGTCAGTAAACAACTTCAACAGAGAAATTTCTATTATCAAACAAATTGCAAAAGAGAATGGTTATCGAAAAACATTAATAGACGACTTATTACACAAAAAACAACACAAATTAGCCATAAACCTCATTTATCCTCAACAAAACAATGAAATCAGAAAATATTCATCACTAACGTACTTTGGAAACGTTTCAACACAAATATCAAGGATAATTTCTAACACCACTACATTTAATATTTCATTCAAATCTTTTATGAGTAATGGTTCTATATTGCTGAATGCAAAGGAAAAGTTATCTAAATTACAGAAACCTGGAATTTATCGATTAAACTGTTCTCATTGTAATTCAGTTTATATAGGGCAGACTTGTAGAAATCTAGAAATTAGATACAACGAACACCTAAACTCTTACAGACTCAAACATCCAGAAAGATCAAATTTTGCAAAACACTTAATAGAAAACAATCACACTCTAACAAGCAAACAACAAAATTGAATTACTACATCATTGTGATCATTATTTTAAATTAAATTTTCTTGAATCTCTAGAGATCCACAGACATTTACATAATCAACAATACACAGTAATAAATGAACAGCTAGACACATATCGTTCTCCACTACTTGATTTTCTTCTTGATATCAACAACTAAGAAGATTTTGAAGAAATTACATTATGATCTAGTTAGTTCTCTTAAAAATTCATTTAAATCTAGTTACTTGTTTTGTGATCACTTAGGTAATACTGTTGCTATGTTACTGTATCAATAATTTTATTTACGTCTGAAGATGCTACATGAAAAGTAGCGAAACACGTGTAACG
Organism: Malachius bipustulatus; assembly: GCA_910589415.1. Taxonomy (NCBI): domain Eukaryota; kingdom Metazoa; phylum Arthropoda; class Insecta; order Coleoptera; family Melyridae; genus Malachius; species Malachius bipustulatus. The sequence continues at coordinate 84,577,327 of OU342630.1, read as the reverse complement.
TTTCTATCATCGATCAATATACAGTAGAATTTTATAAACATTAGTGTTTTATTCATAATCAATAAGTATGCAGAGATTCTACGAAGTAAGGGTTGAAAACATAAATTTTATGATAATTTAATTATTGCTCATCGTCTTAGTTCTATACGTATGAGCATCAAAAGTGACAACAATATTTATCTGAGAAACAAGTCACAAGCAGGAAAAACTTTTATATAAACTTTCCCACCAAGTATGGCGAACAAACCGTTCACTAACTGAGAAAAAGAATTGAAGCAATTATATGGCATGACTAACAATACTCAGGAGTTCTCGGCATTATGAAGAAAAAATTTGAAATTTAGAGAAAACGTATACACATCCGTGTACCGTTTTAAAAATCTTTTTCAGTGAAGAGTGAGGATTGGGATTTTCCGTGAGCTGTTTTTTGACTTTTGGTCTTCAAAATGTACGAGGTAATTCAATTGAAAGCAAGATTTTGTTGTGTTTAGGAAAAGTGGCTGTACTGTGTGTAAAAAGGTTGAATATTTTTTCAGGCTATACAGGGTGCCCGGAAATGGCATGCACCTAGACAAGGAGGTGATTCTACATAAAAAAACAGACTTTTCCCTTATCAACTTATATGCCATGACGTATCGTTTTCACGATACAGGTGGCCGAAGTAGGATTTTTTTTTTCAGTATTTTGCCAATATCTCAAGAACTGCATGTTAACCGAGAGTAGGGACCTTTCTGGTTCCTACTAAAACACAGAAGGTTCTAAAGCGCTTCTCAAAATTTCATTTATTCCAGTGCCGTAGAAGTTGGGGGGTTAAAACTGTCAAAGTACCTACCCAAAATCTACGCCACTCAATTTTTTTTTTACTTTTTAATTAATTTTTAACAAATTTGATTTTTTTTTTAATTTAAAAATTTAATTTTTATTTCATAGTGAAAACAATAATGAGTACAAAGTGTGTATAAGAGCTGAATTATATAATCTCATACGGTTCTCGAGATATCGACAAAAAATTAAAAAAAAAAAAAACTCCTCCTGTATTTTGAAAACAATACGTCTAGTATGGGCAAGTTTATAGGGAAAACGAACTAAAATTCATCCCAACAAGTTTAAATTAATAAGATTTTACCATTTTACCACTTTTTTACCACTTTTTTGATAAGAAAAAATATTACCTTTGCCGCTTTAATATTAGGTAGCCTCAAATACCTACACAATATGAATTTACGTTTTCAAGGGATTTTCCGCGTGAGGGAGCAGTTGCATACAATTGAGTCAACATGTTTTCAGATTTCCTCTAATAAAACTTGAGATCCCTTTTACTGAATTTGTTCCGGTTAAAGTTTCTACTTTATATGTGCATAGCGATTGGTAAAGCATTTTCATAATAATATGATGCAAAGAACTTGCGTAAGAGGAAAATTTTCCGTTCATTAAGATATAAGCAATCCAGCTCGATCTCAATAAATCACTCTTGTACACATAGATTCGGTGTCATAATATAAGACAATAGAACAGAGGTAAGTGAAAAGTTTTGTAATAAGTAACTTAGTGAAGAGCTGTGTAAATAAATTTCGGTGGTAAAACAAAGGGATTAAATAAACTCCATTCAAATTAACTCACAGTACTCGCATTTCCCGTGAATTCTAATAAACATGAACCTATTTGCTCTAGCGCAATATTGAGTGATTTTCTTCATGATGTAGGGATCAATGATAAAAAATACCCAATGATGTAGAAGTATGCAGAAAATGCAAAGAAATTAAGAATAACATTCTCCTTTTATACAGCGTGTATCTTTGATATTGCGAAAAAATTTAAAGATGCACCGTTTTTAAGATGTCAAATAAGATTATTTTCCTTTTGTACATGTTTTTTTCATTGATTTTAGCTACCTTTTCAATATCAATTTAGTTTTTTTCATGTGCCATGTGCGGAGATATCAGGAATGAGTGAAGTTTTTTCCCTTTATTTCTGACACGCAGTCCTTGAAACATTCAAAGCGAGTTTTCATCGAAAATACCCGTTTTACTCGAAAACCGCTCACGTCAGCAGTTATGATCAAGATTTTCTTTTTCGTATAGAAATTATAGGCGGTTAAAACTGTTAAAATATCAATTTGCCCAGTGAAGGGGCAAAAAAATCCCAACTAACCCTAAAATCTCCGTCACTGGCGTATGAAAAAAAAAACAAGGTATCATTAAAAAAGTTGTCGATATCAATGGTAAGATCTGTACAGAAGCCGAATTCTGTGTCTTAGGTATACGGTTCTCGAGATATCTTCAAAAAACTTGGAAGGTAATATTTTTTTATAACACCCCGTATATCTCAAAAACGGTGCATTTGCGCACACAAGTTAAAAAATAAACGTTTTTGTTTATTTTTGAACAAACAATATGCCTTTAATTTTTTTTCTCAATATTAAAGATAGAGATATACAGTGAGCGGGAAAACTAAGGAATAAATTCGATAAAACGAAAATCGCTGTTTTTTATGAAAAATAAAAAATCAGGTCGATTTTGTTTTTATGTTGTTCAGCTTTTGACATAATATTCGTGTATACGGGGTGATGCGCGAAAAAGTGGTGACGTTATCAGCATTTTTTTAAATAGCAACCCTTGTTTTCTGTATTTTTTGTATTTTTGTATTCGTCTTTTTTTGATTTATTTATATTTAATTTTTTTATATTTTTTATTTAAATATTTATACCTACGCTGTGAAATATGTTACACACAGGGAAATCTCATGCAAAATGGACTTTCGTAAATATTCTTCACTACTTTTTTAGAGAGAAATGTTAAAAAGTAGTTTGTTAAGATTGAAAAGCTGCTTCTGTTGGTACAATACAGTTCAAGTCTATTAAGCCATTTTCGAGAAAATCGGGAAAAATTTGTTATTTATGATATCATTTTCATCATTACCTTAACTCTAACAAATAAAAATAACGTAAATTATGCGTCGTTACAGCGAAATGAAAACAATGAAAATGATACATTTTATTATTGGAAATTTTTTCCTGATTTTTTGGAAATGGCTAAACATACTTACAATGTAACAGCAACTCACCAAATGATCCGTTTAACATTTCTCTCTGAAACAACTATGGAAGACAATATTTACGACAGTTACATTGTTCATGTTATTTCCCTAGCTCTCGAAAATATATTTACGTAGTGTATAATTAAAAAGTGTCTGTGGCTGAATGAGATGAGCTAGTTCTCGAAGCCGGAATTACCAGAGTGGCGCGACTATTCCTTATTTCCACAGTTACAATAACTTATGCTCCCTCTTTTTCAAAAACTGCTCTGCACGAAAAATGTTTTATAAAATGGTAGTAGAATATAGTTTTGTGGGTTGCAGAAGCCACCGTTAATTAATTCTCTTTATGCATGCAGTCTGTGTGCTGCAGATAGAAGCAATAAAATCTTATCTAATGCAATTAAGTACACACTAACTTCCTGCATATTCGCGAATAGCTTAAAAATCGATCGTGTCAAGGACAAGAAAAGTTCCTTTGGAACGATTTTAACAACAAACCTGGCAAAAGCTGATAAAAAGTACATTAACAAAATGGTAACCATGGAAATTATTTTATAATAGAAGATAAGCTTTGATTAGTTTGGATAGGCTATGAAATAAAAAAATAATTTTTTAAATTTAAATTATGGTACCTAACGATCTAAAATTTAATGGGGTGGTTTTATAATAAATTTTAAAGTCACTTTAGCTTAAATTTTAAAATATTTATGTTAAAATAAACGGTAACTAAGGTGAAATAGACTTTAATTCTTAAAAAGTGAAATAAATTTTATTATGAATCGGGGCCACTAATAATAAGATTAAAGGCTGCCATCAATCAGCAAATAAAATGATGGATTTAAATGATGGAAATAAATGTAAATTTAAAAAAATAAATCGACTGCATTTTGACATTCATAGTTTTGACAGTTTATCAACATATTATGTTATATTTTTAAATGCGTTTTCATAACCTACCCCAACTAGTTTACGATAACACCAGAAAACAGATGCTTTATGGGTTATCTTAAAAAATTAAGCACGTGCAACCCTATGCGTCTCTAAACGTCCTGGGCATCGGGTGGCAGAGGGCAAAAGCTGGTAGCCGTAGCGGGGTACACACTGAAAGCTGCGGCGGCGGCGGTCATCCAAGGCCGGTGCAGTACACGGTACCTGCGGCGAAGGCGGCGATGTCTGCGCGGCTGGTAGAGACTGTTAGCCTCGGCCTCAAGGGTAACGCGGGCTCTGGGCATCTCGGCCGGGCCTCCCATCGGCCCGAGTGCCCTCCGCGCACTGTCGTCGCCGCCGCCCCCATCGATTTCACACCTGATGCCCGCCCTAGGTCTCGACTGTTTCCGCCACCACGTGCACGACACACGCGCTGATATATACAGGGTGAAAAACTCTTTTGAAAAATTTATGAAGCAAAGTCCATTTGAAGTGATCGTCTTTACTCTAAAAGTCAAAAAACAAATTTTGAATTTTTTTTTACCAGCCATCATCAGAGGTACTCAGTGACCGGTCGTGTTCCGGAAGGTATACGTTAAAAGGGGGTTCTAGTTGCTTCACAGCAGTCGTTAGACACCAACCTGGATTTTTTCAGACAATATGAAAAATCAATAATAATAAAAAAAAATCGTCATTACTGATCCATGAAAAAAATTTATGTATGAAGAAGAGTGCTTTCCGTTTTATAGAATTCATTTCTTACTTATGACGTGCACTGTATTCTTTTAAACGCTTGTAACATCTAAACAAAAACGCATCTAATCCACGTTTTTTATTTAAAAAAAATGTTTAAAATAAAGTGACCTATCTGCCAAAGTCAGTCATGGCGAGCTTGTAGAACAGCCTGTATAGTAGTGTTAAATATACAGGTGTCCCACGACATGAGTGCCATAGCTTAAGGGTAGGTGTAGTTTTTCAAGGCGATTCAGGATCTGGTTTTGAAATTTTCTGAGGCCCTTCGTTTCGATTATACAGGGTGATTTGTGCAATTTGCCGAAATCTTTGATGAGCGATATCTTTTGAACGAATTGATCGAATTTAACGAAATATGGTAGATATTATGCTCTACTAATGACACTTAATACCTCGCATTTTTCGCCGACTCGAAAACTGCAGGGCCGTACTTATTTTTTTGATAAAGTTCACCCTGTATGCATTTTATTCAAAGAGGAAATATGATGAAGTTATTCAACGGGGCAAAGACTAAAGAGTGTCCGAAGACAAAATTGAAATCGCTTGAAATATCATGGAAAATAATCCCGATGCATCAGTCATTTCTTCATCAAACTCAGTGCATCGATGAAGTTTCTGCATGTTGGAACTTGCTTATAAGCTTAAAAAAAAGTGCTCAACTCTTGTCCTTTCCTTTGTTCCATTGAGCTCGAATGGATATTCTGATTACGTTTACTTAGGATTTATGGTAGATACGTACCTTATTCAGATTATTGGTCACTTTTGTTACTCCCATATATCAATCATACTATACCTGTCATTTCCATATTTTGTTTTTGATTTTTTCAGCGATTTTATTGATTGATTTTAATATTTAATCGATTTCTACCAATGAATTGAAGAAAAATCGAATTTTATTGGCCACTTTACCGTACAATTACAGTTTTTTATCGCTTATGGCCGAACGAAACAAAATTAATTAAACTGATTTGCGATTCTATGTTCCTATATTAATTAAACGAATCCTCAAAGTTTCAATTTTTATCTTTAAAATTAACCTTTATTTCGGAGGTGGACATAAGTGATGGACCACCCTGTGCAGGATGATCAGAAACTTACGCACCTGGAGCATGCTGTGATATACTTAATTTTTCAAGAGTGGTAAATTTTCTTACCGCAATGCTGTAAGTTATTTTTTCCCAAGATATGAACATTTTTGTAAAAATAAAAGTGACAACCCTGCACTGAACATGTGAATAAGTTCGGGTTGGATATAATTTTCATTGTTTTCATTTCCATGGCAATGGAGGCATTTCAATAATAGGTAGTTTCTACGCAAAGGTGAGCCTGCACGGTTGCTCAACTTCAAATTTCTTTTAGATTTAAGTAGGTATGTTGTTGTTTTTTCAACATTTCCAATTTCTGTGTAATAGAGGTTTTCGTGGAAGAAACTCTTGATTCATGTAGTATTTGATCCAGAGAGTATTATTCGCTTATTTTAATCGCTTTATTTAAAATAATCAGCTTTAAAACTTGGATGAGGGAAAGTCTCTAGCTCGAAAACTAACCATCGGATTGGCTTTTTTTTAGATTACCCTAATTTTAATGAGCTCTGTAACGCCATGTGTATTAGAAATGCGCAAGTTGCCTGATCACACTGTGCATGGAAATTTATATATTACATATTATGAAATTGAAGGGATTTAAGTTTAAGGGATGAAGTACTAAAAATATTGTATGTTTGAGAGTACTGCATAGTCTGCATATCGGTATTGTAGTTCTATTTCTGTTGATCGTTCTTTTTATTTTTGTTGTGCTGTTACTATGTTAAACTCATCTGTTACAGTTTATTTATTGCTTTTTCCCATTCATTATGGTTTGAAGCTTACTACCGCAATGAATCGTTTGCAAATCTTAGCATTTTAAAGTTTGGTGCTCGTATATTATTTTATTACTTCATGCTACTATTCCTGCGCTTCAGTTTGTTTATTGCTTCTTCGATGTACATTTTGAAGCGTTTGGTGGAGCCTATATTGATACTATACAATACAAGCGCAAATTCTATAGTGTTAGCCATGGATCAAGTTGACCTGCCAAATCAATCTGAATTTTCATTCTGATCACAACCTTTATGTGATTTCTAGCTTAACCAACATTCCAATTTATATGGGACCGGAAATTGGATCATGCCTTTATATTACTTCTTTTTATTATAATGTGGTAAGCTGATTTGAAACTTAAAAGGAGACGCGAGAAAATAGGAGTTCAAATAATAGGCTAGTGAATGAGCATCACACAATTCTGTCTCCAGGTAACGATGCGTAGCCTCTACTGCCGAATTTCTGCTCTCACAGGCGAATACAGAGGTAACCAGAGCAATTTCACAGGAGATTGCATATAACGCTTCTGTGAAGCGGCGTCACAGTTGAAAGGGAGTTGGGGAAAGATCCTCCGGATATAAATTGGCGAGATTTTCATAATCCCCATCCTTTAAAACTGAATGTTAGGCAATCAAAGTTGAAGAACTATTATTCTTAGGAAATTAAAATGATAATTAGAAGCAATAATTTTTACCAAGATTATCATTTTCAAAGAACGTGGGGGATGTTTTTCCTTCCAAAAAAATTTTCTGCAAAAAAGTATTTCACAAGATTTCACAAAAAATTATTATTTTTTATTTTCATTTTCCAAATGTAAGAGATTTATGGTTTCCTTCATTTTTTTTACACCGAACTATATAAAAAAATATGGCGGTAATAATAAAAACAAAAGTAGACTATGAAAACTCTGGGATCTAGTCGTCTTTGAAAATTGTTGAAATGTCAGATGGATAACTCATGACGACTTATGTGAACCTACAAAAAATTATTCATTTCCTACTTTCAATAATAAAAAGATATCGATAAAATAAGGAATATGGTTTTTTCAGTTTTTCAGGATATTTCAGGAACGATTGAAGTTATCCCACATGCCTGGAAATAGTCCAGAGTGTCAAGACCCTGTATAATTGAGTTAATCAATGGCCGGTTTTTCTGTCAGGTTGTATTGTGAAGTAGACGACATGTACTATTTTTGAAAATTAAAAACGACTTCTAAGGTGCCACACAACATAGAACATAAGTTAACATGGGAGTGTAAGTTTTAACATGCAATTTCCTATGGCAACACTTGAAAAGAAATGTACACTATAAAATAAAAGTATACTGAATCTTTTTGAGTAATTTTTCTATCAGTAACTAACAAAATATAAAAATTAAAGGTAGGTAGGTGTCTAATAATTTGTAAACTGGGAGAAAATCATTTCGCTCATTTTGCCGTCTTCTCTTGTCAAATCTCCAGACATCACGTGCATTTTCAAGTCTGCGTTTGCAGTCCTCGCGTCAGCCTTTCAGCTGTTATTAGGGGGATCTACTTGGGTGAAACGTGCTAATCGTAAATCTCCGGCTTCCCTACAATATGAAGCAGCCTTTCAGGAGAGTTTGGATTTATTTTTTGCCTCCCCGTTATATTCCAAGGACAAAAGGAAGGTTATATTAAACAACTTTTGTTTCTGTAAAAAACTTGCCTTATCGTAGAAATTTATTTACTTTCCACTCACTACAAATTTTATAATTAAAATTATTAAAAATTATTTTGAAATGTTTATACCTGTTTAGATGACATTGTTTGTCATATTGTGCTTACTTCAATCGACAAATTTTATTTTGTTCTGAGTTAAGACTTTGCAACAATGATCAAGATTATTAACGAAGATCTACTGTTTAATTATTGTGCATTATTAATTTTATTGTTAATTTGCCTGGTTTTATCATTGGCATTAATCCATTTATGCCAGTTGAAAGTAATTTGTAATCAAATACATAATCTAATCAAACAATAAAATGATCTATCGTGTTTTGCGGAAAATAGACCTGAATACTCGTATTTCTCGTCACTGATCCTCTGCGTCTGATTGGAATCGAATTGCATTCCATGTTAAATTAGCTTCGTTCGCGGATACAGTCCTGAACCGGTTCAGAACTCTTGCGTATGCGCAGTGAGAAAACCGGCGTTCGCGGTGCATAAATTCTGAATTTTTAGTAACCAGTACTAACAGTTCTGCGTTCGCGGTACTCATCGAACCGGTTCATTATCGGTTCAGAACCGATTCTAGCAGTTCTGGGATTTTTCAGGAACTAGTAGTTCGGTTCCGCTGCTCATGCGTAATTCTGCTCTGATGTCGATGATTTGTATAATAAAATAAGTAGATAGGTATTATTCAAAGTATTTACCTCTTTCAGATTCGCACTTTTTTATTCCAATATAATTATTTATATTGGATATAATACAATAAAAATAAATACCTAACATTATAAAAATAATTTACCGTATCCGATACCAGTAAAACAAAACAATCGCAAAGGTTTGTGTGGTTAGGTACTGCTACACAAAAGATCTTTTCATAATACACAGATAAACTATACTGTGACAAAGGCCCAAAGCGTTTATTCTTTATATAGGTTAAATTTTGAATTAATTGTTGACCATAAAATAAGAACTTTTAAAGCCTCAGTCCTTACTCTGCGGGTTAGACGGAATCATTCGTCATCTGACAGTTCGGAGTTCTCATCCGGTCCCTGCTTCGTTCGCGGTGAAATAAAATCCTGAACCAGTTCGCACTTAGGCATGCGCTCTACGACAATCCGGAATAGTTCTAAACTGATTCCGAACCGGTTCTGTATTGTATCCGCGAACGAAGCTAATATTATCGAGATCCTACAGCGAGGACGAGCAAGTAGGTGGAATTTTTAATTTACCATTAATAATCTACTGAAATTCAGACTACAAAATTTAACTACCTAACTTCGTACAATAAGTCTTTTGAGCACACTAATATGGCACAAATAATAATCAAGTTTCTTGAATATTACTTTTGTATCCCCTAGTCCCCTACAGGTTAGTAGTACCTATATTATTCCACAAGTTGGGAAATGTGAAACTTTTCCTGGTAATCTAATTAATTGTCGCCTTACGTAAACGCCTTCTACGTAATCCAGGAAGAAATTACTTTTTTAACTTGAAAATATCTACTATGAAAATAATTTGCCAGATGTTAAAATTAGAATATTTTTAAAATTTTTTCTTTTAGCTTCTTGAGGTTAGTCAAAACTTTGGTCAAACAATAATTAGTCACACAGGGTCATCTCAGCTTAAATTTTTAACAGGCAGTTCCGACTAAAGTGTCAAAATCACTGACAGTTCCTTTATTTTATAATTATTATTATAATCCACACAAATGGATCGGTGCTCTGTTCGTTGCCTCGGCACACATCGTTCGCAATCAAAAAACATTCAAACGAGGCATTCGTTCGGCCTCACCTTGTCTCGTTCCCGTTCGTCTCATTCGTGTTTCGATGAATACGCGCCTTAACGAGGCAAAATTAAATATTACAAAAATGGAGACACATTTATTTTAATGGCATCTTTGTTTTTTTTTATTAATGATGACACCTCATATATGGCGATACTTATGTATTATACCTAATGTGATTAGTTTATAATTATTTAATGTGTTTTGGTTTTGTAAAGTAGTTGCCTTGAGGATATACTTTCGTTATAAATAAATACATAGGTAATACTATAATAAATTTTCTATGATACTGGTAGAGATAGTAGTATAGTAGTATCCTTACAATAGTACAATAGCTGCTTTTATAGCTATAATAATTCTTCTGAAAATACAGTTTCTTTAGAGGATTCATATACTTTCATGATCCTTGAAAGGGGATTGCAAAAAGCTCTTACCTATGCTGCTGCTTCCCTAGGAGCCTTCAACCAACTATTCTATGAAAGCCATATCAGATTTCTTTCATTTTATTTAGAACGACAGGGTACAGAGGTGTATAGGTAATACTATAATAACTAGAGACTAGGTTTACACTTTTTTTGCAGACTAGTTCTTATGTTGTCATAACCGTTTACAAAATTGATTGCAGGGCTTTAATTTAAAATTATTTCATATTATTTTAGCACGGAAAATTTTTTTTCGGTATGGTAGCAATCTTCATAAACTACGTAGATATACAGGGTGGCCCAGAGTCGTGAAAAAGTCACATAACTGTTATGTTAATTGAGGCCAAAGTGCAATTTGTAAAATTATCACAGACTGGCCGAATATCGCTGTGCGCCATACAACTTTGTTATTTTAAATAGGATACCCTGTATATTATTACATTTTCCGATTATCTAAGGAAATTCAAAAATAATCGTTTTTATACAAGTGGAGTTTAAATTAAGCCATTTAGGAGTTTTAAACAAGTGAAAATCGGAATTTTCCATTTTCAAAGCAATATAAATTATTGTGAAGGGCTCAGGATATTGAAAAACGGCTAAGGTGTCCCTATCGTAACATTTAATGTGGTACCCTATCATGTAGCTAAATTTTTTATACATGACGATGCAAATTATCAGAGTTTTCATCGCCATGTATATAAATTTCATCTACTATACGTAAAAAATTAGTATAGGGACATGGTAAGCCGATTTCCGATATCATGAGTCGTTGTGAATTTCTTCTTCTTCTTTGAAAATGGAAAAATCACGATTTTCATTGATCAAACTCATAAATTACTTGTCAAAAATTTCAACTGTGGAAAGCAATATCGATCAATTTTCTAATGAAATCTAAAAGTAACTAAAAATGAAAAAAAATAATAAACAGAGTGTGCTTTTTAAACCACAAAATTGAGGGTCATACAGCGATATTAGACCACCTGAAAATATCTGAAAATAATTTTACAAACTGCACTTTGGCCTGCCATATACCGTTTAGAAAAAAGTCAAATCTTTTATATTTTAAAGATTTTAAAATATATATATACAGGGTGATCCCGAAATGGCGGACACGGTATACAGGGTGTTGTAGAGGATGTTCAGAAAGACTGTAAATTGAAAACAAAAATTGTTTCCTCGCCTTCGTTACCGAGATATAGGGTGTCCTTTTTCTAAACTTTACATCAGAACAGCAGTCAAATTTAAACAACCTCCACTTGCAAAGCACATGATTTGACATAACTAATACGATAGCGTTTGCTTTTTATTTTTATTATTATCGGGAACGGAATTACAGGCATTCAAAGTTTACCTATTCCCTGAGTTCAACAAAATTTTTCAATGTGGCATCGTTGTTCAAATTCGAGCTCAACAATGCAACTAACATAGATTTTGAATAATATTATCGGATATGTTTCCTTGCAACGATTATTGTTTTGAACATTGTTGAACTTTCCATTTCATATGTTTCCATGGTAATATCTATCTGGGTATTATTGTAGACCTACACATTATTTTTCTGCCTGAAGAAGGGTAGTGCAGTGTTGTGACTTTTTTTCCACAAAAATGGTCATATCTTCTTAAGGGAGTCATACTGGAGAAAACACTAAATAAAACTTAGAATCCTTAATCCACAATGGATGCTGTGGTGCTGTCCGTGTCCGCAATTTCGGGATCACCCTGTATATATATAAATATAAAGATTTTAAATATCTACTTGATTAATTATTAAGTAATATTATTACCATAAGCATAGAGTTGTTAAACAAGAACAGTCGTAAACAAAAGTAATTACCTGCCTATGTAGGTAGGTATCTAGTTAAAAAGGATTTTAATTAGAAATATGTTGCCGGAAGAAGTCTGTCATATTTCTTTTCTAGTCGCAGTCTAACAAAGCACTTTTAGTGTATTTTTTAATAAAAAAATACACTATTGAGGACGACATCACTTTTCGAAAATCACCCAAACTCATCAAATGTCCACCGATCATGACCCCCAGATCACGAAAAAGTGGTTTTCCAAAATTCACCTGCCCACGATATATATATATATATTTATATATTTATATATATATTTATATATTTATATATTTCTCCAAAATCGCGAAATTTCGATTTTCAAAACGCTCCTGTAGCTTTATCTTTCAAGATTAGTGAATGAAATTTTGGATCCTTGTAAAACCTTGGAACGACGTTAGATTTTCGTTGAAAAAAATTCCTAAAGTCGCGTTACTTCTACAGGGTGTCCTTTCAAAATTCCCCATATGCCGTTTTTGTCACCTCATTTCAGATCGCAGTTTTCAATCTAGGAGACTGAAATTTTTGTGGAAGTAAGATATCCATAAGGAGTGGTCTGGTATTGCACTTGAGCAAAATCGATCGAGCCGTTTCAAAATGGCGGCCATTTTAATTTTTGGAAAAAGGACTATTTTTTGAACCCCTGTATAAGCTAGATAGAAAAAGAGTTTTATATCAAATTCACAATTGTGGAAGTAAATGACTTGAAATTTAATTTCATGCAACAAAATTTGCATTTTTTCTATTAATAAGCCAGTGGCGTGGGTAGGAAAAGGGTAAAAATGGCTAAATTTCTCCAACAATTTATGAGCACATTTTTGAAGTAATTAAACTGAAATTTTTACAGTAGACAACTATACTAATAGACTTCAACCCTTGAGAATTTCAAAAAGTAAATAAGAAAAATGGCGGAGATATTCGATTTTTTTTTACATGATGTTTTTTTTAAATTAATTTCTCTAAATTTTTAAAAACGCTCCTGTAGCTTCATCTTTCAAGATTAATGAACGAAATTTTTTACTCTTATAAACCTTAGGGCTGACGTTTGATTTTCGTAAAAAACATTTTCCTAGAGTTGTGTTACTTCTACAGGATGTCCCTCCGAATTTCAGAAAAAAAACCGTCCGTGAGGCACGGTTTCTGGTCGAAGTTTTCAATCTAGAGCGCTGAAATTTTTTTGGGAGTAAGATACCCTCAAGTAGTCGTCTGGTACTGTATTTGAGTAAAATAGGTAAAGACATTCCAAAATGGCGGCCTTTTCAATTTTTGGAAAATGGCTAGATTTTGAACCCCTAAATAGGCAAGATCAAAAACTTTTAAACAAAATTAACAAGATTGGAATAAACTTATTTGAAATTTGAGCTAATGCAATACAATTTGCATCATTTCTATTAATAAGCCAGAGGCGTGGGTAGGAAAAGGGTAAAAATGTCTACATTTCTATAAACATTCATGAGCTTATTTTTGAAGGAATAGAACGGAAATTTTGATAGTAGACAACTACTATACTAATAGCATTTAACCTTCAAAAATTTCAAGAAGCAAATATAAAAATGGCGGAGATATATTCGAATATTTTTAAATGATGTTTATTCCTCTAAAATTTCAAACTTTCGGTTTTCAAAACTCTCCTTTCAGTTTTTTCCGAATTTATTAAAGGTAGTGTAAAAAATAGTATTTTTCAAGTAAAGTTAGCCAGTGGCGGGCATAGGAAAAGGGACAAAATTGTGAAATTTTGCCAATTTTTTTGATTTTTAAATTTAAAAATCCATTCTAAGGCATGTGTTGAAACGAAATGAAATGAAATTATCACAGAAAATTTTTCACATTAAAGCACTACGCTAACATGACATGACTATGGAAAATTTCAGAAAGCCAATAATTTAAAAAGCGGTGAAAATATTCATAATTGAATCGCATAAAAATACACTATTTCTGCGATTGATGCGCAAGAAGGTTTATTTTTAATTAAATACAAAAAACTACTGATTTATCCTGTAAAAGTCAAATCTAGAACTAATCAACAAACAAGCTTTAAAAATGAAACGAAAATAAAGAAGGAAGACGGTAGACATGAATTACAATATTTTACCACTTTTTCTAGCCATGTTTAATTAAGGAAATACTTCCTCGAAGTGTGTATTGTTAGAAAGTAGCAGGTGGTAGTTCTCAAGTTTTTAATCCCAACTCAGATTGCACTTTACCACCTCAAGCCTCAACGCCTACAACTTGATCTCCCTGAGAAGCGTCTCAGATAAAACTAAAGAAATATTATAATGAACCCAAGAAATGTCAAGTTGTGTCAATTGTATATCTTTATTGCTTCATATACGAGGGATAAGGCAAAGGTATAATTACCAGGACTATTTAGGGAGTTTATGTCGAATTGTGTTATCACCGATCTTCATATGGGCAATGAGATGAAAGAAACAGTCATTGCACTAAAAACGGGTCAATTAGGGCCACGTCCTCTGAGGACAAACAAGGTAGTTTCCGTTTCTAACGTAGGTATCATCATTTAATACAGGGTGCGTCATTTCAATCTTCGGACCAGGATATCTCTGTTGGTAAGTCAGATACAAAAAAAAAATGGGCAGACAAAAGTTGTTTGTTGATTGACAAAAGTGGACAAAAAGGGCATTTATGAGCATATTACAAGTAGAAATCTTTTCCTCAATTTTCTCAGAAACGGCTCAACAGATTTAAAATGCAGATATTGCAACAGAAGCGATTTTTCAATCTTAACAAATGATTTATTCCACGTCTTTCTAAAACAAATAGGGAAGTCAATAATTCAATCCTAATTTTTTACCATTGAAATGTCTATAATATGGTGTCGGTCAATTGTTGACACAATTGCATTGTCTTATAGGTATCGGAATTTTGAGTCTGCCTCTTCTTGAACCAAGTCAAAAAGATTTTTAGATAGCGATAATATTTGAGTCAGATCAGAAAGAATCATCCCGTGTGAGCGAGAAGGAGAAAATAAATTGTCCGGAATTTCCTATCAAGTCTTTTGCAACATAAAATTTAATTCGGTATATACCTACCTAGGAACATTGGATGCACGTTGTTGAAGTTCACTGGGTAAAATTGAACTCCTCGTAATGTAATTTTACGGCCAGGTATAACGTAATTAAACAGCACCAGCACCACTCAAGTTTAAATTAATGGAAGACGATCCCCTTGATTTTCACCCCTGCCACCTCACTTAACGTTCTTTTGAATAAAAAAATCACGAAATATTTTCCTGCCTAACTTCACAAAAAAAGAAGATATAATTCAAAATGTTAGATACACAATAATTCACATTGTTTTTTTAAATAATAATTTCTAATAATAAGTAATTATTGTGGATTGTCAAGATATTAATATATTTATTATCAGTTTCATACTAATTTCATGTTTTTATTAGTTACTATTAGTTTAGGTTAATTAAAAGTTAATTTTGAAACAAATAGAAATATTTTGTACCTAATGCATTACTGATGATTGATTGAGCTCGGTTTGCTGCTGTTGATGACAACATGTCATTCATAATTTGTATGCGTCTTATTAGCGTCTCCCATAGAACCTTATTCTCTCATATTATTATGCAGTCTATGTTAAAGATAATTTGATACAAAAAAGACTAGCATTGACCTAATTGTTTACGTTATGACAACAGATCGCCTACTGAAAATATCACATATACAGTTTTTTGTGCTGATTTGTGATACGAAAAGAAATATAGAACAGCTTCAATCGTGGCTGAAGTATGCTGAAAAGCTCAAAAATCAAGATTCCTTAATTTAAGAAAATTTCATTTTTGAATGAAATAATATTATAATATTTAAAATACCAATAAGTATTTTTTTGTTATATCCAACGGATAACCAGTTATTAGCAAAAAAACACCAAAGGGGTGTTTTTGTTAGGGGGGAGACGCTCTGCACCCTCAGAAATGATTTATGCGGGTTTATGTTCTATAACCTTTTCACTAGCATTTATTAGTCAAGAAAAAGCTTAGACAAGATTTTTTATTAACTTTTAGTACATTTTTAACTTTACCGACTGTACTATTTTTAGATATTAGAAAATAACATTGTCAATCCCGCAACATAAATATTTTCATAGGCATATTCCGAAATGTTGGTATATAGGCATTTATTCCAGCATTGAATGTCTTACGGAGCTGTCTACTAATAATAGATAGGATAATATTAATTTAATAATTCGATCGCTTTTACTTGTGAGAGTTATTAAACATTAAATCCGTGAATGTGCTGAAACAGAATATCGGAAAAGCTGCAGCGCTGTACCAAGGGAATATCAACGAGTTTCGGTATTGTTCCCTATGGAGTCTGGAGGTACCTATATAATACTCCTGCATCCATCCATCTTCATAGGTAGGTACAACATATATATATTCAAGGAATACTATATTATTATAGTCAGCTAATAGATATTTATTTAAGCCTTAGGTATTTAATTACCTATACGTTAAATAATAATTATATACAGGAGTGACAAAGTTTTACTACGCAGCTACATCCAGTATGGGGAAAAATCATGGGCCATACAATAATGGTTTTCTAATACTTATAACAGCATCAGCAAATTAGTTACGATGAAATAAATTTGCATTAAACTTGGAGTAAACTATGCTGCGTCAGCACCTCTATTCGTTGATAGTTCCCTTAGTTATTAAGATATTATTATGATCTACAACGTGGCGTCAATCTCGTGTTTTCAGCAGTGCATGCCTTTTTAGACACAAATAATTAACTATAGTAGGATTAACTTTAAAAAGTCAGATGTGACGTCTCACTAACGGTCCGAATTAATATTTTTAATTTCACCAGAAAACGTCAAACAGTTAATTGTCAAGTTGTGAACGAGCGTAATTATTGAAGGAATCATTCAAAAAATGAATTGAACCGCTTACGTCAGTTTGAGAGCCACTGACAACTATTAATATAACAGATATATTAGTTTTAATTATTTGAACGTAAAGGTTCACATGTTTACAAAGTTTTATTATTATAAATTGATTTTTATAATTACAAAATAATCTACTTAAAAGTTCTTTATACCTAAAAGGTTTACATGATATTGAAAATTGTAAAAATAACATAAGAAGTAAGTAACATAATCAACTTACATGCTCAGATCAGTGATGCTTTTCAAAAAGTTTTCAACAAAAATTCAAAAATTGTTGGTATTAGTATTCGATAGATTCACTATTATCATGCTTTCACTTTATAATACAACAAAACAAAATTATCCATATTTCCATTCAAAATCTTCGAAATGAAGATGGATTATTTTGCATTGTAAGCTATTGCACGGAATACTAAAAATTTAATTTTAACTAAGCTGATATAATTTTATAATACATTTTTGTGTCGTTGTTATCTTACATGGAGCCACAAGACGTTCTTTCATGATGATTATAATGAACTACTATTATACAATAATTAAACGAATTAAAATAAACTATTTATTTGAATGAGATAGTTCACAATTGCACCACAAGAATTATTTCAAGAAATAGGTATAAGTATTAGCAGAGCCTGATATTTAGACATCTCTTTCAGAGGAAGATGACCTGATTTCTTACACGGTAAATATGAGGATTGCAAATTCGATTTACCAAGGGAAAAGTATGTAACGCATTATAATCAAAGAAGGAACCGAAAATCTAAAGCTCCTTTCATTATATGTATTTTACAAAATTTACAAATTGAGCCAAAAATTAAATTAAAATAATTAATAAAAGGTGTGAGATCAGCTGGATATGAAATCATATGAGGTTTGAGAATAGCTGAAATTAAGTAGTTCTTTAGAATATTGAACCATATTCTCAAAAGATAATGGGTAATATTTTTATACGGTGCAGTTATAAAGGAATGGCTAAGTAGTAAGTGAAATTGATATTTCATCACATTGGAACACCAACATGAAAATAGTGTTATGGTAAGTCATTGGTAAAAACTCGTAGAATATGTAAAAAAAATTAACATAGTCGAAATGTAAGGAATCAGCAAAATGGAAATAAAAATACAATGAAAATCACAATAATCAGCATCTCAGTTATGTTAGCATCAGTACCTACCCATTTTTATTTTTATTTTTTATTCTGTAGATTTCTAAAGCACTTGATACCTAGTAGCTGCTAAAATTTTAATTCGGCACCTAATGTATATTATCTGCTAAAATTAGACTGAATAAACAAGCTAAAATTGGAGTTAGTATTATTTTAAGCGGGAAAAGTGTAGTTTGGAACTGTCAACTAAAAATATACTTATTACAATAATAAGACTTGTGTAAATTTGTTTCCAGAATTAATAATAAACTGCTTAAGCAAATAAATTTTATTACCGCCATTAGGTATATTAGATTTAGATTCATCGTGAGTGGGCCAGTGTGACATTAATAAGACCGAAGGTCCATTGTGGCTCTTATATTTTATTAGGTTATGAGTTATAAACAAATAAAAATCACAATTTTCAATTTTCAAAGCAGCTTACATTGAATAATGGCTCAAGATATCGGAAAACAGGTTTACATGTCCCTATTTCTATGTTAAAGGGGACCATGCAATGATACGAAACTCGCGATGAGCCTACCCTCACCACTTAGAACTTTGAAATCTTAAATGAGAATCAATTTTTTTATTACAGATTCGGATTTTATGGCTGAAAATACATAAAATTTTCTGAATATTTTTCGTTCAATTTCATAATATGTGAAATGAAAAATAAAAAATAAATTTCTTTGTTCAAAGCGCCATCTATCACAAATCGGAAAAACTGGGTCATAAAATCCGAATCTGCAATAAATAAAGAGTTCCTAAACAAAATTTCAAATTTATCCCCACCCCGCCAGCACGGAGGGTAAAGGCGGGAACAGTTTTCCACCTATTTTCAGCCGTAAATATGCAATAAAAAATAAGAGTTTTCAGGCAAAATTTCAAATTTACTCCCACCCCACCTGCATGAGAGAGGAAGGAGGGAACAATTCCCTACTTATTTTCAGCCGTAAAATCTGAATCTGCAATAAAAAATAAGGATTCCTATATTTAGGATTTCAAAGTTGAGTATAGTTTGTCCAGTGAGTGTTGTCTGGTGTGATGTCACACTGATCCTGACTAAACATTTTCATTTAATTCGATTTGATTCATACACTTATTTCTAAATCGAACCAGATGTGGTATCGCAGTTCGCGTCAGTGGCGTGTGTTGAGGAATAATGAATATCCCACAAATATATTATTGACGAAGTAGAGCCTTGAAACTTTTTGATAACAAAAATATAATAATGCAAGTAAAACTTACGACCTCCCTTTTATTTTTCTGCAGTAAAATATTCCAGCAATTTAACCACAACACAACGTCCTAGGGAGTTCGACTGTTTCCCAGGCATTTTGTGTAATTTTTTGTAGTTCGTTGCGAAAATATTCCTTTCCGTTACTTCAAACGTAAGAAAAACAAGGCAATAAATTTTTAGGCATTCACGCAATTAATAAGTTACTCGTAGTTCATTTCACTCATCCGTCTCACTTTCGCTCATCTTTGTAGAATTACTGACGATTTAAACGTTTTTCTGACAATACGTTCAAATTTAACTCGATTGACTTTGCAACGCAATAGAAGGAGTAAGAAATATAACGAGATGATGTATCCTTAGTTATCACAAAGGACAATTCTCACTGGAAAAACTATAGCGGTGGTAGGGTCGAATTTTTTTATATATTAGTGTATTTTTTAATAAAAAAATACACTATTGAGGACGACATCACTTTTCGAAAATCACCCAAACTCATCAAATGTCCACCGATCATGACCCCCAGATCACGAAAAAGTGGTTTTCCAAAATTCACCTGCCCACGATATATATATATATATTTATATATATATATATTTATATATATATATATATTTATATATACACACAATCTGGCAACGACACAGACAAGACCGACTACACTCCTTCAACTGTCACTTCACTCATAAAATGACTTTTAATAAATCATTTCTGACATTCTAAATGATGTAAAATCGTGAAATTGTAAAAATTGTAAACCTCATGAACAAGGAAGCCATTTTAACTCCTTTTCAGTTTTCTCTGATAGAGAATAATTTTTAGCTAACAATGTAACCCATTTTTCTCCTCCCCTTTGACAAAGAAATAGAAACCAAATATGTAGTGTGATAATCAGTGCAATAATTAATAGTTTTAACTTCTCTTTTAAATGTTCTTTTAATGTGTAAATGAATAAAATTGGATTTCCTCAAGGATAACTAACATGTGCCCCAGGAGTTGTGTAGAAATAATTGTAAAAATCCAACATCTTAGCTAAATAATCTCAACTTCTAGTAAGTCTAACATTATAAAACTAGTGTCCTTTTTTACTATTGTACTAATTGAATTATTGTAGGTTTCTGATGATGGCCAAAATAAATGGCAGAAAGCTTAAACTTTAATGAAGAAAGAGTGTTCTTGATTCAATCCTAGCTTCCCTCATCGTAATCCCCACTAAGTTAGTGCTTTTGCAAACTAGTCGATGACTAAGAAGGAATTTTTATATTTATATATATATATATTTCTCCAAAATCGCGAAATTTCGATTTTCAAAACGCTCCTGTAGCTTTATCTTTCAAGATTAGTGAATGAAATTTTGGATCCTTGTAAAGCTTTTGAACGACGTTAGATTTTCGTTGAAAAAAATTCCTAAAGTCGCGTTACTTCTACAGGGTGTCCTTTCAAAATTCCCCATATCCCGTTTTTGTCATCTCATTTCAGGTCGCAGTTTTCAATCTAGGGGACTGAAATTTTTGTGGGAGTAAGATATATATAAGAACTGGTCTGGTATTGTACTTGAGCAAAATCGGCCGAGCCGTTTCAAAATGGCGGCCATTTGAAGTTTTTGAAAAATTGCTTTTTTTTGAACCCCTGTATGAGTAAGATGGAAAAATAACTTTGAAACTAAATCAACATGATTGGAGGAAAATTAATTGAAATTTGATTTAATGTTATAAAATTTGCATTACTTTTATTAATAAGCCAGTGGCGTGGGTAGGAAAAGGGTAAAAATCGCTAAATTTCTCTAACAATTTCTGAGCACATTTTTGAAGGAATTAAATTGAAATTTTCACAGTAGGCAACTATACTAATAGCCTCTAGCCCTTAAAAATTTCAAGAAGTAAATAACAAAAATGGCGGAGTTATTTGAATTTTTTTTACATGATGTTTATTTCTATAAAATTTTAAAAACGCTCCTGTAGCTTCACCTTTCAAGATTAATGAACGAAATTTTTTACTCTTGTGAAACTTAGAGATGACGTTTGATTTTCGTAAAAATAATTTTCCTAAAGTTTTGTTACTTTTACAGGGTGTCCCTCCAAATTTCCAAAAAAAAACCGGTCATGAGGCACGGTTTCTGGTCGCAGTTTTCAATTTAGGGGGCTGAAATTTTTTTTGTAGTAATATAACTGCAAGTAGTCGGTCTTGAGTAAAATCGGAATAGCCGTTCCAAAATGGCTGCCTTTTAAATTTTAGGAAAAATTGATAGATTTTGAACCTCTAAATAAGCAAGTTAGAAACAAAAACTTTTAAACAAAATTAGCATTATTGGAAGAATAGTTATTGAAATTTTAGTTATTGCAATAAAATTTGCATTTTTTTATTATTAAGCCAGTGGCATGGGTAGGAAAAGGGTAAAAAAGGCTAAATTTCTATAGCCGTTTATTCTATTTTTCTATTTTTGTACGAATCGAACTGAAATTTTTCCAATAGATAACTATACCAATAACTCTTAACTCTGAAAATTTTCAAGAAGCAAATAAGAAAAATGGCGGAGATATTCGAATAATTTGTAAATTATGTTTATTCCTCTAAAATTTCAAATTTTCAGTTTTCAAAGCTCCCTTTTCACTTTTTCAAATCTATTGAAGGTAGTGTAAAAAATAGTATTTTTTAGGTAAAGTCAGCCAGTGGCGGGCAAAGGAAAAGGGGCAAAATTGTTCAGTTTTACCATTTATTTTGGTTTTGTTAAATTTAAAAATCCATTCTACGGCACGTTTTCAAACGAAGTGAAATGCAATTTTCACAGTAAACCACTACGCTAATATGACCTGACTAGGGAAAATTTCAGAAAGCCAATTTAAAAAGCGGTCAAAATATTCATAAATTGGATCGCATAAAAATACACTATTTCTGCGATTGATGCGCAAGAAGGTTTTTTAATGTCTTCAGATAAAATGAGCACACCTGTATAAAACTGCGAGAATATTTAATTTTTTTGATTGATGTATATTATTCACTCATCATTATTCACGATGGTCCGTGGGCTACTAAAAATAATGCGCTTCTCTTTCTAAGAAAATACAGAAGATGGCTAGCGGGAGCGGGGTAGTATGGACGCTGGTAGATTGATTCGTACTAATAATCTTTGAATGAAGAGGATTCGGGGGACTCAAGTGCTCAAAAATGCACCGAGAAATGTTCACGGTTACACATTTTCCCAGTAGTGGAAGATTTATATATTCGGATGTAAAAACTAATAACTAGGTAAACATCAAGTAACAACAAAAAAATAACACCAATAAAATTTGCTGCCACCAAAACGCTTGCACCCCTGAACTACATCTTAGGACACATTGGACAGACAGATAAAAGACAATAAAAACTCACGTATAATGAACTCACAAAAAAAAAAAAACTGAAGAAAGGGCAATGAGTTCGGTGAAAAAATATTGCAAGGCTGCAGAAACCTTGATAGTTCATAGTGTCGTCTTCTCAACGAAGCCATATTACTGATAATTTGTATGTTATAGCCCAGGTTACTGTTCGCTGGATTTGATAGAATTGGGTTGGATACAACGACGTTCAGATCTCAAGTAAGTAGGTAATATGTACCTTACTTGTTAGCATGCAACACACGATCTCTTATATGTATATCTCTTTTTCTTAGAAATGATGATCCTGGCAGACTTGAGGAACGAGTCTTCAAGGCGTCACGATTTAGAACTGAGAAGATAATAGAATTTTCAAGAAGTGGGCAATCCTTGGTAGTGAGCTATCTCTAGATGTCACGCTTCAGGGTTCATTATTGTATAAAACTGTTTCTGCTGCAAGAGCATCATGAAAATGTAGTCACTTCCCAATACTACAAGTATCTTGCTTAAATTCATACCAATAGATGAAATTAATCGACCCATTTTCTACAAAAAGGGTCGGTACTCCTGAAAAAAGTTGTTGAATCATATTATAGTTTGAGCATTCAACTTGATTTTTATAGGAAGATTCTTTTCCGTTTTCATGGGAATTTCTTATTTTACACTTTAAAATCTTACGTAAGTAGGTACCTATAGGATAATAAGTTAATTTACATTTCAATCGAAAAAATGCGATTTTCTTCTATAAATACGATAATAGTAGTTCAGGCAATGATAAGTCCTGATTTACAAAAGGTCAAAGAAAGTTATAATTTGGTTGATTTGTACAGTTCGGTATCCTGATTAGTATTCCGAGTTGGCGACTTTGAGGCGACCGCAGCCCCGACGCCATATTGGAAAAATAATACCGAAAACAAGTTTTCGGAAAAATATCTTCTCTTCAGGGTCACCTACGTTAAAAATTGATATTACAATATTTTATAATCAGAAGAATAATCCACGAGTTACAGCGGAGTCCAAGTTCAGCAAATTCAGCAAATTACCATTCGCAAAATTGCTACATTTTTTTACCGTGTGTGTGATCAGTGTGTGAGGGTGATCATTAGGAACTCGCGTACTCCGAAGATAATTGTGCCGAAGATAATTGTGTTATATTCGACCCATTAAAAAAGGATAATCTAAAAAAAAAAAAAATTGAATACGGTATACATAATTATTATGTTGTTAGTTTTGGAGTTACAGAGTTTCCCTAAACATGATTAATTATTTTCTCTCTAGGCCAAGTCCACGATTCGTTATTTACTGCTGTTATTTCTTCTGTTTCGATACATTACCATTGATGGTCCAGCCAACATCTCCGATTGTCTTCTTCCACATCTTGTGCCAATAACTTCGCAACACGGTCAGGTCTTCATTATCATTGTTGTTGTCGTCGTTTTTTCTCCGTCTTCTCTGTAGCCCGCCAAAATCTCTGCACCGTTTTCACAAGCGTCTCCATAGTGGCTTGTGCAGAAGAAGGGAACACTTCAAGTCTGTTTCCCTACCCCTACAGGCTCGAACGCACGACCTCACCCGTTCTTACACATGCATGAAATGAGTTTCAGGAGTGCTTCAGGTGCTGAATCTTTTGTTGTTTTTACAGGATTCTCGTGTAAGTACATCATATACCAAACACGAGCTTGGTGATATAGGTTCGAAGCGAATGTTTCTGTGCAGTTTCTCTTGTAGGAGGTGATGCAGCAAGATTGAATTTACTCTTTGATAATGGATTTTGCAAAATTTTGATAAGCGGGAGCCTAAAGTAATGGTATTTCCTTTGGAAACACCTTAAAGATTCGGGTCAGCAAGAGGGGGTAGCGTATCCTTGAAAGGTCTTTTGTATTTTCCCCAACCAGTGAACTAATTAGGTGAACTGATAAAAAAATATGTCTCACAAAAGTAGCTGGAAATTTTATGCCCAATAATTTTTGTAATAGCTAAAATAGCCTTCTAACCTAGGAGAAGATAATAATATATTCTTGAAAACTGGTTTTCAGTACAATTGTTCAAATATAGCGGCATGAGTAGTGGTCGCTTGAGGTTCCAAACTGGAAAGATTAAAGAGGAAACTGCCACACTGTGGGTACAAATCTATGAAATTATAACTTTCCTTGACCTTTAATTAGTAGCAAGTCATCAGTGACTATAATATAGGCTATACAAGATTTAGCGACTTTTATCAAGTAGGTACCTTTCTGTAGAAAATGAGCCATTAGTCTAGATTCGATATTTAAATTTCTTATTTCCGTTGGCGTAGAAGCTCATGCAGAGGATGTGAAACCTAAAAACAAACATGATCTACGCCAATGAATTAACTTCATGAGTAATTTTAGTTTTGCACTTTTTGTCCCATAAAACGATAACATCATACCAAATTTAGTTTAATCATCAAATAACAATTTCAAAATTGACTCCTTAGCATCTCGTAGTGGTTAAACCATGCAACTTTGTACTAAAGTAAGTTAACTTAAATCGACTTGATGCCATTGGAGGATCATTTTGGGGACGTTTTGGGGACATCTTTTTGGGGACACCTTTTATCTTTTATATCGACAATATCCTTGCCCGGAACGAATATATTCAGGTATCTTGGTATCTATATTGACACTCACGCTCTATTGTCAGGGTATTATCTGCAGTCAGTGAAGAATGCCACTATAATTTACAAGTTATTTCTTAAATCTTGAAAAAATTCAAAGCTCAACTTATTCTTACCCTTATCGATCACTTCTTGGTTAACATTACGATCCTTTCACTGTCTCATTACATTTAAAGTCAATGCATGTTTTCGAATCAGGAACATCTTCATTTTAATTTTATGCGTTAGAATAATACACGTTAGTGCGGGTATATTTATTTAAACGCTAACTGGACAGTTACGATCTTGCAAATTCTATTTATTCCACGTTTTGTGAATAAAAATTGATAGTTAAAATATACACCAGCCGCTGTGATATTCGTTTATAAATGTTACCACCGACTGCTTAGTATAATATAGCTACGTCGAGAGCTATTACGTTATGAAGACATTGCAAATCTCCAGGCGCAGTTTTCAATAATTATTATCGATTCTATAAGAAAAATCAATAATTAATATTCCTAGCGCTGAGAGCTTATAAAAATTTCACCAAACATTTTCAATACTACAAAAAAAAAAAAAAAAAACAGTGGCTATCTTTGGGTATCTATAAATAAAGCTGATGTTTGAGGTAGGTCAAAAATAATATTCTAAATTGATTCCAACAGTTGTTCTAAAAAATGTTCTAGGATGATTTCTGCATAATTGGTGAATATTTATCAGTTAATTTCGACCGTGACTTCAAGTACTTAGGTAGAGCTAGGTACTTATATAAAATCCGCACTGGACTAGCGACTAGAGTTAATCAATACCTATTGCTTCCGGTGTCGTGCAATTAACACATAAATAGGCATGCATTGTTACACACTTGACCGGCCAATGCGGCACATAAGGGGTTGTTAGACAGGTATTTACCTTTCCTACCTTCTGTTGGCTGTCACTGTAGGAGTAGGCTGTACTACCTGGTGATGGTGATGATGGTGACCGCCGGTCAAGTAGGCCATGACATTGTGCACCTCCCAGACACTTTACGGTATCACTTCACCACCCTACATCACACCACGATCCGATAATCGTCATAAACTGATTTACATAATTAGCTCGTTTACGTTATGACACTTCACAGCTAAGCAATCGAAGAGCGCGCCGATTGAGGGCCGTCAGATAAGCGGCCTAATGACAACGGGAATCTCAAGTGGGCTTCTTCGGAGGCTCATTACGGTGGCAGGTTATATTTAGATGAGTCCGAGCCAGTAGACGACAGGCCAGCCTCAAAGATTAATTTTATAAATATAACATTATTGTTGTTACCATTTTTAAGTGGCTGCCCGCTTGTTTTGTCCTTGAAAAAGGCGACGACAGCTGCTGGGACTCGTGAGTTAGTAAACCGCGATGCATTTTGTTTGGGTTTTCAGGTTGTTTTAAATACGACTGCTAACTATTCGCACTGACCTCATTTCTGAATTATAAAACTACGGAATGTCACAAAGGGTTCTCTAGTTGGCGTAATTAATTTAATTAGTTGCTTGTATACCTAAGGTGACCTACTTATGTAAATAGGAGATGTAGGTACCTACATACAGTATCTACATATTATGAAGTTTATACTGGGTGTGTTCTCAAAAATATAGCAATAGAAAACTTCTAATTTAGCTTTTTATATAAAAGTATACCTTTACATCTGCTCCTTAATCATGATCTCTTTGTTTTGTATCTTAAAACTAGTGAAATATCGTAAAAATCAAGATTCGCGACTGATATCCTTGAAACATATTATGGAGTAGGTACATATTGTGCTAGTAGTGATACGATACGAGATGATAATAGAACAAAGTTTTGACTATCTCTTGAATTTTGGCAAAGAATCTTCCTACGAATATATTAAACATCGAATGAAATATGAATTTTTATTGTAGCACAGCGGTGTCAACAAATAATACGAATTCAGGTTCCTGCATGACACATTCAATTTAGCTCCCGAAAAGCATTTCACAGGCTATAGTAGAACTAAGGCACGGAGGGCATAAGGACACAGTTTTTTTTTTTATAAAGTACCATATATTAAAAAAAATCACTTATTTAATTATTAGGGATCAACTATGAACTCTGCAAGAAACGTTGTAGGTTTTTAGGTATAATATAAACATGTCATAAGATACGAGTATATTTGAGAATATTGCAGTTACAGTCGATTCTAACAAATTTCACAAGGGATGAATTGTATTGTTTTAACTGGAGATATATCTACACCACGACCTAGAAAATCTTTTGTATCTTCCCTTCTGGTGACTATTCGATCATAGCGTCCCATCCAATTCCAGTTCTCGGAGGAGATTTAGGCGTTTTGATGGTTCAAAAGATGGCAAGTCTTTTTTCGCTGGTTGATAGAGACCTAGACAGCGGAGTCTTCTTTGTTGTACTGCATGGCCCTCGACCAGGAGATGTTTTTGGGTTTCGTCCCATTTATACAAAATCTACAGGCTTAGTCGTCTTGTAGACATCTTACTAAGGTGTGCTCCCAAGTTTTCTCAAATTCTCAAACTATTTTTGTTCAGTTTGATGCAGGCTTCAAATCTTTTTTGATTGCATTTCCCACGCGTAAATTTAGTCTGTCTCAAGCCTTTCTGGAGGTTTTATCTTTGGGTTTTCTCTTATTTCTTTATTTTGTCTTTTGGGACATTTTATCCTATTTCGCAAAAAGATTCCGGCCCTATCAGCGGCGTTCTTGCTCCTCGCTTAGCTAAAGTTGTTAGTTTCTTCATATATTACCAAAAAGAGGGATACTTTGTTTCCTTTGCCTAATTTATTTAGCTTCATTAGGCATTCCCACACCATTTTTGAACTGATTACATACAAACTCAGGGCCGGTTGTTCAAACGTTAATTAAAAATTTTCAGATAATTACTGATTTTAAAATGCCCTGTATTATCGAACCATTGGTCTGATATTGCTGAAAATGGACTCTGCTCCCTTTAAGAAGAGTTAATTATTGATTAAAAATACAAGATCATTAATTATATTCGCCGTATTTTCAATATTTGCAATTTAAAATTAGTAATTATCTCAAAATTTTTAATTGACGTTTGAACAACCGGCCCTCAGTGTTTTAATGGCACCTTGACTATCCTTAAGATATCGATTTCTTGCTTTTTATAATTCCTGTCTATATTGAATTGCACGCATCTTTCGATAGTGTGGATATTCGTTTTAAATATGCTGGTGCACTTTCCTATAGGCTCAAAATATTTTGTCACAGGTCCTGGGACTCCTGCACCTGTTCCTTCGTTGGTTTTTGATACGTCTATGTACCATTTTATGGTATTCTGTTTGAGATTGTACTTGTTAGACTCATTTGTCCACATCTCTTGGTGAGATTATGTGAAAATTTTAGTATGCGTGAAATAGTCGATAGAAGATTGAAATTGAATAAGAAATAGTCATAAGGAATTATAGAATTTCGACGGCAGCTTTCATTGTAGGTAGGTACATAAGATGGAAATTATTTTTCTATAATAGCTTTCAAAAAGATAAGTCTAATCAACAAGACCTTTACATACACATAGATATAAACATTTTCAATATACGCAAGTCAATGTTTGATTCACCCTATACTATATTCAAACCATTAAATAGCTTGTCTATTTTAGTTACACCTGTAATAATTTTAAAATCGAGTATATATTTAGAAAACCCATGTAAACGAACAACTTATTTATAGTCTAATAGGTACCTGTGATTCTGCAATAAAATAAATAGGTAAAGAAAGATGTATCCAATACATGATGACACGAGAAGACCGTTTCACCTATTTCCAAAGTGACGCTGGCTGGTGGACGATCTAATGAATTTACAGAGCGAAATAACTTGAACTTAAAATTCGCTAACTTCCAAAATGTATAAAATTTCTTTCAAAAATTTCGAGCTATTTTAGCGTGATAATTTAATAATAATTTAATAATCTTGTAAAGCATTCAAAATTACTATAATAGGTACCTCAGGCAGGGTATACCGTAACTGGACAGCCAAAATTGAAAGTCGTGTATAAAGCGGATTTTAAACATAAAAGAAAGAATAATTCTTTTCAATTTGATCATTAAAGAGAGATTTACTTTTTCCAAGATCAAGCTTCGTTTAGGAAATATCTCCAAAATAGTACCTCTAATACTACGGCCGCAATAAAAATATGTTTTATTCAGTAACTGAACAACAATTTTTCGTAAGCGAGTCCTGGTCTTGAAAAAAGTTATTTTTTCTTTTACACGATTTTAAACATGAAGTTCGATTTTGGCTGTCCAGGTACTGAAAAAAATCATTTTCACAACAGCTCGTCTTTGTTTTGCATTTTTGAAACTAGGTATATAAATTGATCTATAACGCCTGCACTGAGAGAAATATTATTCTTGAAAGAACTAAAGGCTGAAGGTATTTCCTCCAGAGAATTTATTTAGTTATAAGAACAACTTTATCATTTACAGTACCAAATCTTAGTTGAATTCACTAAAATTGAGCAATTGATTGAATTAAATAATTTAATTGAAGCTCATTTTGTGTAACGAAGTATTTTTCATATTGGCATAATAATATTGCTCATAGCTAACAATCTAAGAATCTGTACTGGAACATAATTTAATCCCAGCAACTAAACATATAAAGTTATCTTGTTTAGAGAAATCAAAGATTCTTAGAAGTTAGAAATTTGTGAGACAAATAGGTTTTTCTTGCCGGAGGTAGGAATAAATGTTTTGCAGAATACTCCAAACATAATTGCGTGAAATATATCAGATTTTCATTATTCCAACTATGGTATGATTGTGTCAAGTAAAAATTTCTTGCGTAGTGTACTGAGAGGGTTCAATAATAGAAGGTTTGTATTGAAGGAATTATACCAGAATTATGGCAATAAATATTTATTTATTTACTGTAATAGATTCATCTAACTGTGCAACCTCAGATAAAAATACATGCATCAGTCGCCATTATAGACGCCATCATGATGTAGCTGCGTTCGTCAAACGTGTGGTTGTTGCTAATAATTTATCTTAAGTAAACTTTTCTTGCTTATTTAATGTAAATAAATAATTCGGTTTTATTTTTGATATTCTTTTGCAGCTTTGTTTGTATAAATCTGACAAATCGTGAAGTTCAAATCACAGAAATCCGTCATTGTTAGCTTGGTATAGGTAGTTAAATGGATTTCAGACAAACCAAACCAATAAATGGTACAGTTTTGACTCGTCCCGGTCTACACGTATATAACAATAATTAAAGGTAATTTATATATTTAACATTACTATGGACATGTGGATGATTAATATGGACAGCAAAATGTGCAGATACTTTTTATTGTTATATTGTTGATCGGGATGAGGAGAGCCGTGACAATGCCCATTTTGTACCTTTATTGGGAAGAAATTTTTTATTTATTGCTTGGGATTCGGTTATTGGTAATATTATTATTTCACCAAGAACCGAAATCTCAACCAATAAATAAAAAATTTCAAAACGAAAAGTTCAATAAAATATTACCAAATTTTTAGGTTAGGTAGGTAGGAAAAATCCAAACTAAGATTGGATTCGGAGAAGAGTTTCATTTAGTTGAGAGAACTCAAAGTAATATTGAGAGAACCTGATAATAGTTCTGCCCAGTTTTATTAAATTGACATAAGAAAGCTTACTGTGGTTCACTGAATTATTATTTAGTTCACAGCAGAAAGTTTTATATGCGATCACTTTTATACAGTATCTTATGGCAACTAATTCTTGGTTGGATATCTCAAATTCTGGAACTAAATAATTTAGTTGACGCAACTAAATATTTAGTTGCTCGTTATCAATTAAATAATTTAATTGGCGGAATTGCAAATTTACTTCCGCCAATGAAAAATTTTTCTCAGTGTGGATCTTGAAAGAAGTTACTCTTTGTTTTATGCCTAAAATACGACTTTATATCTACATGACGTTTCATTTTGGCTATTCAGTTACTAAACACCCCCGTATGCTATAATAGAGGCACATCGTCGCCTTTTGCTGCTTTTACGTTTACACAACACAAGGATTCCAAGAAGTGCCGAGGCACAAGATGCAAAGTAGGTAAGTCGGAAATTTGAGAACTAACTTTTCAACCTTAATCAAAATTAGTCTTACAAACTTAGAAAAGATGGCTTGTCTGTAACTAACTCCACATATCAAGGTTAAAACGACTGCAAGCTTAATATGAATTTGATGCAGAGGGGCTGTTCTGTAAATTATCTAATCCAAAAAAGACACTTTTTCTAAAATAAGTCGAAAATGGATTTTTCGACAGAATTTTACAGAGATTGACATACAAGGTGTTTCTGTTTTCGATGTCATGTCTCACTTTTTACTCCAAAACTTTTTTATATGATTATAATATGAACTTCTCACTGATTGATTTTGTATTTTTTAATCCAAAGGCTAAAGTATTATTGAAATTATTGCCCTCTTATAAAACTTTGGTATCTTGCCATGGTTTTCCCATGATTAATTTTTAATGAGGGACCTATACTAAGTACTGAAAACGTATTAGGAAAAATCTCTTTTAATAAAAATAATAATTTCAACAACAATGTTCCACCACAAATTCCTGGGTTATATGTCGATTTAACCGAAATTATTTATGTCTAAAATGACCCTTTTTCAAGATACGGCTCGTTAAACTGAAAACACATTTTCCAAAATATGGAAAAAATGAATTAAATGAGAAACTTTAGTTTCGCCGCCTTCCGTGATGATTCTCAAGGTAAGTAAATGCGAATTACGTTTCTGTGAAATAAAAGTTATTTTTTTAATTAAAATGTGATTTTCACAAATATGTTTTCGTGATGTTCATCATTAAAAATTAATTATGGAAAAACCATGTAAGATGCCAAACTTTTATAAGAGGGCAAAAAGTTCAGCAATACTTAAGCCTTCGAATTAAAATTATGACAGAATCAATCAGTGGCGCACGGATAAAAAAAATCTGGTGTAAAAAGTGAGACGTGACATCAAAAACAGGAACAGCCTGTATGTCAATGTTTGTAAGACTATGTCAGTTTATTGGTTTTAACAATAGTAGTAGGCGATGAAATTTGAAGTTACTCAATTAATCAATTTTTGACTTATTTTGGAAAACGTGTCTTTGGGTGATCTTCTTTTAAGGGCTGTATCTTGAAAAGGGTGCATTTTTGGACATAGATAATTTGTGCCAAATCGGAATATTCTTTACTCGGGAATCTGTGGTAGAGCGTTGGTGGTAACTTTCAGCGACACCCTGTATACAGTATCCGTCAAAAAACGTACTTCATAAGAAAATTTTTTGTTAAAATTTTTTTAAATTAAGTTTTGCTTTTCAAAAGATTAAAACTGGACACACTATACATCCACGGTGTGAATTTTAGTTCCTGAATAAACAGCGTTTAATTAAACTTCAAAAATTTGGAAAAAGCATGATATATTTCGAAAATTAAAAGAGTTTGCGGCATATTTGGGCAACATTCGCTTAACATTACCGAAATGCAATGGCACGCAGCTATGAAATAAATTAATATTTTCATATTATAAGTATTAGGTGGACAAAAAGTGGTAACTTTGGAATTTTCTAAATTGATCATTTTCCTTGGCGCATGTATATAATTTCTATTTCATATGTTTTAGCTGAAATACTCGTTTTTAACATTTATATTAATTGGGAGAATCAACAGGAGTAGGTACCTAGAAGAATTAATACCAGGATTGAAATTTTCGAATTTAAGAATATTCCTTTCACATTTTTCTCTATGCTTTTGGTGCATGCAAAGCGTATTCGATCGAAGAAACCGTCTTGCAAGCCTCAGTTAAGTTTCTGTTTCATAAAAAATTAAAATAAATTATCCTATTAAGGGCCCCATACACGGACGTTCATGTCTCAATTCATCGACGCGCAAGCAAAAACGAATGTTAGTGGCCATTTCTCCGTCGCGGTTATGCGTGCACATTCAAAAACGTCACGATCAGGTTCCTCCTGAAAACAATTCCACGAGCATGTGAGTGCGCGTCGAAGCTTGCGCGTGTGTGTTTAAATAATTTAAAATCGGAAAATAATAATAAGGGACACTACAGTGAAGTAGAAAGTAGGTGAATTTTTATAATAATTCAGGTACCTAGTTAAATATTGTTTATTTACTGTGTGTAATGTATTTTATACAGTGAGCACTCAATCTTTCATGTGGTGTTATTGCACGCCTCATGTTGGTATCCTGACGCTCTATTAATGGTGATATCAGTTTAAGAAGTTCCACATAAGTATCTTCATCCATTCTTAGATAGTTACGCCAATCGTCAGGCTCTACTCTTAATTCTTCCAGCAGTTTCACATGCGACAATTATTGTTCTCTCTTTAAAAGCCAATCCTTACTCCATTTAGAGCGATATTTCTTCTTTTTAATTTTTCGTTCCCCATTTTTAACAATAATAGCACACGCCACTGCCACCATACACATTTCTTCAGACATTTTTGCACGACCGTCTATGTCCGCTGCTCATACAAAACTGCAGCTATGAAATACAACTTCACTTGTCGTCTGTGGTCAAATTATGCAAACGTTGATGCGCCACGTACATGAATGTACGATGATGTATTAAATCAAGAACGTGCGTGTATGGGGCCCTTTAAATTCAATTAGGCAAAAAAAGTCAAAATTGATATAATTTAAACGCGGTGATAAATTAAAATTTAATTTAATTAAAGAAACTAACTAATCATTTTATTCAATATTCAATTAATGCAAACGGAACAGAACATTCTTCACAGACCACGTGAATCCGACATCCTTACTTTTTTTCGGATACATATGACATTAACCTTTTGACAATCATTAATCGCAGTTAAGAAAATGAAAATTTTTGTAGGTTAATTGGATTAAAAACTTGATTTACATTATATCTATTATCGAGTGTCGAAATAGGTTTTACCACAAACATAGAAAAATGTGACAGAAATTTAATTAAATTCAGAAATTCCGCTATGTTTGAGCGGAATCGGGAAATTGGTATCAGTGTCTGTTAGTCCTGTACATTTTAATAATTAATTTAAACAATGTAAATTGATATTGTAGTACATCAGATATTTCAAATTCAAAATTACACTGAAGAAAATTAGCAAAAAGTTGCAATTTCAAAAGTTACCACTTTTTGACAACCTCTGTATAAAAGAATAATTTCCTACATATATGACATCACCTACATTTGATCTCTGAAAAAAAAATTATTTTTTTCGCGATTTTGAAGTTTGGAATAGCGCCATTTTCTCTGGAAGGGAAATTCACACTGTGCATTTAGTATAGAGATACTCAAATTTAATGTTTAGAAAAGTACAAACTTATGACAAAGAAAAAAAAATTTAAATGAAAACTAAAAAACTTTCTTGTGTGGTGCCAACTTTTTGGCAGACGCTGTATTTAGTACCTACCTAGCATTATTTATGAGGTTAAAGAAGAATGTTGCATTCCAAGCAAGCTCGCCAAGTTTTTATCTCTCTTTTTAGAATTATTTATTAGAAATTAGTTATGTTGAGCACCAACAACTAAACGAATCGTTAAGCGTGTACGAATATTCATCTATGATTTGCCTTTATTTAACACTTACTCCGTCACACTACTTCAGTTTTTGTTTCATGCTTAGTTTGTTTTCTACACAAATTTAAAGCAACCAACTTTTTTAAAGAATATTTATCAACGGGAATCTTCTAAAGTTATCTTTCTCAAACGCGTTACTGACATCGACCGCGGAGAGTACAGCCCCACATACAGTCAATAAATATTCAAACCTTGGAAATTCATCTTTTTATCTAAACTTTTGAGGACACATATTTGATGTTGCTTTACAAAATTTAAGAGATCCGGTCATCTAAGTTGTTTTTTCTTAATAAAAATCCGGTGATTTGAAAAAATCCTGTGAAAATTATAGAAAACCGTACAGATAATTGGAAAATTTGTACCGTCTCTATAATGTCGTTCCCCGCTTAATGGGTTAACAGGTGACCTAGGACCTAGGAGGCCAAGGAACTGACCCACCTCTACCAATACAATGTTATCCGAACTATTAATCTAAGTGCTGACAGGCTGGTGCATTAAAATGGTAGATGACGCATTATGTTTTGTAGCTACATTTGGCTGTTGAACCTATTTTGGAATATTTTCAAAATTCTGCCAGAAGTTCTGGCAAAACTTCTGGCAGAAAGTAGGTATGTAGACTTTTTCGAGAACAACTTCATTTACTCAAATTTATTCTCTCATGAGACTATGTAACCAGTTATAAAATGCATAATTTTGGGTAACGAGTAGAGCTCCCGTCGAACGACACAATGTATGTACACCTACACAAAAAATCATTTCACAATGTGTTTCGTAGAAAATTTTAACT
Source organism: Malachius bipustulatus (assembly GCA_910589415.1). Lineage (NCBI taxonomy): Eukaryota > Metazoa > Arthropoda > Insecta > Coleoptera > Melyridae > Malachius > Malachius bipustulatus. Next base: position 84,541,347 of record OU342630.1, on the reverse strand, counting down.
AATAAATGTTAAAAAAGTATAACTTAATTGTATCAGTTTTTTCATCAATTTTAGATTGAGTCTATACTTAATATCATTAGATAATGTCGTGAAACTACAATAATATCGAACGTTTAAAATCTGATATTATTATTTTTTTGATAGAACTACACAAAAATAGATTGACACGTACAAAACAAACAAAACAAAAAATTGACACGTACAAAATAGGGTCAACCATATTCCGGGTTTTAGGTAACTGGACAGCCAAAATGAAACGTCATGTCTAAAATCGTATTCTAAGCATAAAATAAAGAATAACGTTTTTTAAGATCAGGTCTCGTTAAGGAAAGATTTCCAAAATTGTTTTTCAGTTATTGAATAAATTAGTAGGTATAGTTGGACCAGAGATATAACGAAACGACTTCTGTCATTTCTTATCAATTTTTGGATTATTGAAATATTGTTGAAGTCATAAAATATGACAGTTTAACAATTAAATCATTTCGTTATATCTCTTGGTCAACTATATCTTACATTAGTAGTGTGGAAAGTGACCTACTTCACACGAGTGGAAAATTGGTATCGTACGAGGCACCACCCGAGTACGACAATCCCACGAGTGTGAAATGTCACTTTCCACACGAGTAATTTACGCTTTTTTTCCTACGACCACATATTATTGCACATGAATGGAGTTTGCAACAAATTGAGAGATTTTTCTTTGTTATTTGTTTGTACATTTTGTAAATCGAGGATATAACAATAAGATGAACGCCGATATGAATATGTGCTTTAATTAATTAAAATTAATATTCCGAAAATGTCAGATAAACTTTTGGATTTTACTGTTTTGGGTCGACATCATTATTATAACTTATTACATAAAAACCCGTAAAAATATGTATAGTAGATAAATATTTAAAAATCCATAAAAACGACCTAACCAACCTTATGACATTTATACGAAATTAATTTACAAATCACTTCGTGTGATATTTCACTTTTCAATTCTGGAGTGATATTTTGTCATTTTCGAAGTACCCAAATAGTGTGCTATTTGTCATTTTCGCAGGTGGTCGTCGGAAAACATTTCCATTTTGACTGTCCAGTCCTGCCCTTAGCCTCAAACAATTTGTAAGCAATAAAAAATTTAAGAGGTACCTAAGTAGCTGCTAATAATATCGTTTCAAAAAATATAGGATGTGAATTAAAGAACGAGCAGTTCCTACACAACCTACATGTATAACATGTAGATAAATGAATAACATATAACATAACACATGTAGGTGCCGGACTTTTTAGTAGGTGATGACCAACTGTATTAATATTTATCTACTATTAAGGCAAAAAAATTAAAGCTTAAATTTTGGTTTATTTTTGAAATTTTTTATGATGTCGATCTGGTGAAAAGTAAATAAAATATGATACTCACATTATCAACTATTTTCATAAACTACTATAACACTACTCAACAATACTCAACAACAAAACAAAACTAATTATTACAAAAAACATTTATACCTACAATAATTAATAATTTTAATTGCCAGTTCTATACAGAGTGTATCTAAATAACACCGAAAAAATTTAGGGGAGGATTCTTTGATAAAAAATAAACAAAAAATTTCCAATTAACGTGTGTCTGGATATGCACCCTTTTTGAGATACAGGGTGTCAAAAAAAGATTGTTTTTCGAGTTTTTTGAAGATGTCTTGGGAACCGTATAAGACACAAAATTCAGTTTTTGTACAGATCTTATCCTTGATATTAGCAACTATTTTAATGCTAACTACCTTTTTTAAGTATGCCAGTGCCGGAGATTTTTAGGGTTGGGGGGATTTTTTTGCCCCTAATATCTAGGACACTGGGCAAATTGATATTTTAAAAGCACACTTTTAACGGTCAATATTTTCTACACAAAAAGATACTCTTGGTTATAACTGCTAACGTGAGCCATTTTCGATAAAAACGGGCATTTACGATGAAAAACTCGCTCTGAATGCTTCAAGACAAGTGTCGAAAAATTAAGGGCAAAAAAACTTCGCTCATTTCTGAGATCTCCGCTATAATGACACATGAAAAAAACTTAGTATTAAAAAAGTAGCTATAAATATCAATGATATGACATTTACAAAAGGTGAGTTTCATATCTCAAACAGTTCCCCAAATATCTTCAAAAAACTGGTAAAATAATCTTTTTTTGACACCCTGTATCTCAAAAAGGGTGCATTTCTAGACACACGTTCATACGAAATTTTTTGTTTATTTTTGACCAAAGAATCAGCTCTTAAATTTTTTCGGTGTTATTTAGATACACTCTGTATATCTCTATGCCCCTACATAGGTATAACTGCATATTTATTATGACTATAAGTTGAAAATCTTTTTTTTTGTCAGGCTTGTGAAAAATAAGTCTTTTTTTTAAGTTTTAAAAGAAAAAAGTAGGTACTAGTTAAATTATTGTGCTCTGTTATCCTCAGCCAATATTATAACAGCTTTTCATCTTATTATTGTTATTTTGATTGCAAACCAGAAGTGTTCAGGACCTAATCCAAATATTATCCTGACTCCTGTTGTAATATCCTGCAGAAGTGGAAACTCTCTCTATGTGGCAAAAGCTGAACTACAAAATACATCAATAAGTCAAAGGTCGCGCGTACTTATAGGAATTCAGCTTTGAATTCATTCAGTTTCAAATTGACAACAGAGAACGCTGCAAATAGCTCAGCGCCATCTGTTTTAGAGTTCTAACAATCTTCAAGCTGTTTCGACTGTTTCCTGCAGGACTTCTATTTACCCGATTGAAAATGCATCCGGTATGAGTCCATCTACCCGTGTTCATTTGAATAATCAATTATGAAAATTTTATCGCCCTGCAGGTTATCAATAAATTTATGCAAGAATAATAATTTAGACCATGTTTCAAACAATGAAAAATAAAGATTTAAACAACTTACCCTGTTCTCTAGTAATATTCTATTTTTGTACACAGAAAAACCATAGGTATTTGAACTTACCTGAAACAAAAAAGAACACATTTTTATTTCCAGAAATTAGTTATTATGGATATTATTGTTCCGTTATAGTTGTAAATTTTATAGGATCATATTATCCAAAAAATAAGCGAGGATAATACCACTTAGGACGAGGACTGCCCATTTAACTTGGGTTGCATTAATACACAGCATATCGATCAATCAAAAAAATGACATAAATATTAAAAATTGTAACATAAATATATTAATTAAAGAACATTAATTTTAAGAATAAATGAGTTTGTTTATGATTCTGATGGAATCTATTAAAATTTGTTCAGAAATTCCGTTAATTATTTCTAAGTTCAGGTAAAGCGATTGTTAAGCGATTGATAAGAATTCAATTACACTTTTACCGATTGTATACCACGACTACCAAACCAGAATGATATTGCTTCACTTATGAAGCATATAATTATCTCTTTAGTACCCAACGGAAGCAGCTCTCCTAAAAATTTGGATATTCTAAATAAAATCTGAAATCATTGTGGATTAAGGGTTCTAAGTTTTATTTACTATTTTCTCCAGTATGGCTCCCTTAAGAAGATATGACCACTTTTGTGGAAAAAAAGTCACAACACTGCACTACCCTTCTTAAGGCAGAAAAATAATGTTTAGGTCTACAATAATACCCAGGTAGATATTACCATGGAAACATATGAAATGGAAAGTTCAACAATGTTCAAAACAATAATCGTTGCGGGGAAACATATCCGATAATATTATTCAAAATCTATTTAAGCTGCATTGTTGAGCTCGAATTTGAACAACGATGCCACATTGAAAATTTTTGTTGAACTCAGGGAATAGGTAAACTTTGAATGCCTGTAATTCCGTTCCCGATAATAATAAAAATAAAAAGCAAACGCTATCGTAATAGTTATGTCAAATCATGTGATTTGCCAGTGGAGGTTGTTTAATTTGACTGTCGTTTTGATTTAAAATTTAGAAAAAGGACACCCTATATCTTGGTAACGAAGGCGAGGAAACAATTTTTGTTTTAAATTTACAGTCTTACTGAACATCCTCTACAACACCCTGTATACCTTGTCCGCCATTTCGGGATCACCCTGTATATTGATCATAAAATATGATCACGTAAATATGATATTTTATTTTAATTATTTTTTTAAGTTATTGGGTCTATCCAAATATCAATTGGGAGGTAATTTTAAGGGCTACAAGATCATCCATATCTCTACGTTTTAAAACTATTAATTTTTAAAAGTTAAAGTAGGTATTAAAGGGCTTGGGTCAGATAAATCACATGCAATAAAATTGAAACTTGTAACGTTGATATCTCGGTTGTTTTCTATCCTATAGAAATAAGAACAAAAACAAAATTTTCGTAAATAAGAGAAAACCTAAATTTTTGTTCTCGCACAATCCTTGGTATATTTAAAAGTTTTAGGAGCAATAAAAAAAGATATTTTTAGAGAAATTTGAAAAATTCTATTTTATTTAAATCGTTATTTTTTTTAAAAAGAATCAGCATTTTATACCGATCAAAGTTTTTGACCGTTTCATTTCATTTCTCACGTTTTCTTGAAAAATTCGAAAAATTCGAATAACTCGCTTAGTTTTAAGGCAAACTTCCACATCCAAGGCTTCTTTTAAAGTCTTTCCAAATTCTTTGAAAAGTGTTCCATAAGTTTCTCCCTAAAAATCTATGTGTTTTCCTGTATTTAACCTCAAATACTTATGTTCGAATAAAAAAAATGATACGTTTAGCTAGCTATACGACGATTTGGATTCAACTTAAAATGTTCATGGAAAAAATAACATTCTCTTCGTTTTTTTTATTAGCTTTCATTTTGTTGGAAGCATTTTTTTTATGAAAAATCAACATTTTAAATCATTAATAACTCAAAAAATATTGACATATCAAAATAACTGTAATGCATATATTTTTGCTTAAAATTAATCTCTTCATCGATTCTTGGGATCATTTTTGATAAAATAATTTCAGTCCCCCGTAGAAGCTGGCATCCACCAACAGGATAATTTTTTTCAACCAATTTTCACGCAAATCGATGAAGGTTCAAACTTTACTGAGAAGAAAAGCCTTCAGCACTACTATACTATCACTCGGGGGAATTTTATCAAGGTTTGTAAATTGCGTAAGGTCTCAAAAAGGCCGGATTTCGAGTTCTTGTGAACAACTTTTTACCCACAAATTGACGACTGTGTATTCAAAATAATTAAAAATATCTCTCAAACTAGTCAACTTATTGACTTAAAACTTATTTAAAGTGGCATAATGAGAAAAGAAAAGTCAGCAGGATTAAAAAAAAGCTCAAATGCCCCAATTTAAAATTTTCGGCTCCGTGCGTTTTTTAAAAAATGGCTGTTCCGCTTCTTGAGTGACCACAACATCACTCAAATACTTTTTTGATGCATGTAGCTTCAAAATTATACTATGCAAACAGAATTGGTATTTTTTTGTTTAAACAACTTTTTAGTGCTGTACTGCTTACTTAAGTTTAAGATGGCGAAACAGTAATTTAAAAAAACGCAAAAAACCGAAAATTTTAAATTAGGTCATTTAATTAGCATTTTAAAAGCCCAATTGCCCATGAATAAATTTTTGATTCTGCTGTCTTTGCTCTTCCTACTTAAAGACGTATAACTTTTAGAGATGTGACAGTATTATTAATATTATTATTTTAATCCCATTAATCTCTTTGTGTCCTCTGTATTTACCATTTAGTCACTCATGATGTTAGAAAGGACGGCAATTTAAAAATATCATTCCTCAAAATGATGACTGGAAGTAAATTCACATTTTCAATGATCATACTTATGTAAAATTCAGAAGGCGTTGATTACAAATACGCCACAAGCACCATAATGTTTTTTTTTTAACCATATACGTTTTCTATTTTTATTCTACAAATTTTAGAAATGCTTTTCAAAAAGTCCCTCAATTCGCTGATTGAAAATAATTCGTATTTTATACGTAAGTCCATCACAAGGGTCTTCAAAAAAGCCTGAAACAATTTTCCTCTAAAATGGATCGGGGAGATAAAATTAGGGGGTATTAAAATTTGTATGTGATTTCCTATGGACGGTCTGTCGATGCAACACCCATGCAGTATATTTAAATTTTCTAAAACTATACTCTGAGAATTAAATACATTAATGTAGGCTGTACACCGCGAAGTGTAAAAAACTTTGGTTTATTAGCACAATAAATTAAACTTATAAATCTAAACTAGAACTAGAGTCAGTTCTAGACTAATACTAATAAACTAATAAACTAATAAACTAAACTAGAAATCTTAGAAAATTTTGACATTTATATAACAAACAATACACAGTCATAAATGAACAACTTAGACACATACTCGTACTTTGTTTTATGATCACTTAGGTTACCGTAGTTGCTATGTTATCATATCAATAATTATTTATATTCATTTACATATTATGTCTGAAGGCTACTTAAAAAAAAAAGAAACAAATGTAGCACCTGCCTAGTTTGGTGTTTTAGAAAGAAATGTTAAATTAATAATTTGTTAAGATTGAAACGCTGATTCATCTTAAAAAAGATATTATCATCAGAAACAACATTTATTTGGAAAATTATACCACCTTCAGGTGGTATTATAATTACTTTTATCTACTCCTATTAGATAACAAATCAATTATTAGTCTAATTTTAACGAAGTAATGGCATGCATTACTATTGCCCTATCGAATAATAGTGTCAGATCGATTGAACAATGAGCTCATTATTCAATCGTTAATGTCAATTGTTTAACTTTACCGCCCTATTCTGTCGTACGTTTGGCAGATTCAAACTACTGACTACTGTCAATGGTCCACTGACGTGAAAGTAGAGTCCCTAAACGTTTAATAAAATGTTATAGAAATATGAAAGTCACAGAATATTAGGATGATTTTGATCTTTCAACTACTATAGCATACGAAGCTACTTATCATAATACTAAAATGAACATGTTTTAGTATCCGTGCGTAGTTATAAAGCCCTATTCAACCTCTGTGAAATCTGATGCCTTTGGAACGCTGCCAATAGGTTTAGTCGACTGACAGTAGTGACAGCTAATAATCACGATAACCTAACATTCACATTTGTTTATGTTTAGTTTCAATTTTACAATACAAATTATTGTATTATAAAAATTAAACTTAAAATTATTATAAACAGAATAATACAGGATGTTCTTCGAAAAAAATAATACCTTGAATAATACGCCATCTGATATAAATAGGGGAAAAGAAACAAACGGATCAATTAATGGTTTACTGCCTGCAGAATCAAAAATGAAATACGATGCGCGACGAAATCTTTCACCCTGATTTTGTAATTTTTCTCCTTTTAAAGTTATTTTACAAATTTTCAGTGGCAGTGAAGTATATAATATTTTCTGTTCTTTTGCAATATTTAATAACCAAAATATTTACTTAAAGAGAACCATATTTTTTAATAAATGAAACTGCAATCCATAAAACTTTTTTACATAAAAATTTAATTCTACCGTAAGTAAAATAATTTTTATTCAAGTATACTCGTAGATAAAGTATAGTATTCCACTCGCACATAATGGCTATTATCCCCTTAGATGTTACAGCACTCGCCAGAGGCTCGTGCTGCAATTTTCATCTTCGTGGATAACAGCTATCATTATGCGCTTGTTGAATAATATACTATAATAAGGTACAGGTACCAGTTACGTATATGAGACATCGTGTACGCTATATCGCTTCTAATAATTAAGATGCAAGTTCAGGATAACATATATGTTGGTTATAAGCCAGTAAATAAATATAATAACTAAGAAAGCGTGCTAATAACTAAAAAAAACGTGTTCTCACTTCTTGTGAAACAGCCGTCTGTGGTTATTAAATGAAAAAATAAAAAACTGCGAAGAATTTGGATTAATAATAGAAACGTGAAAACCAACGGAAAATTGATCTAAAAAAAGGTAAGTCAAATTAGGCGTTTAGAAATTAGTGCCACTTTTCGTTCAAAAAATCACAAAACTCGATTCTTAGAAGTACTTGCGCAGGTGTTAAACTACAAAAGAAGTTGCCTGGAAGGCAAGGATAAGAGGACTAACTCTATCCGGTGACATCAGCTTTATTTTCTTTCCTATGTAAACTTCAACCACTTCATCACCTCAGAACTAATTATTCTTGCGAGATCTTCTCGGCTTAGCTTTTTGTAAAATTCCTCTAATTCTGAACTTCTTACGTAAAGCAACTATTGTTCTACTATACCTATCATGATAATTATATGATAATTTACTTCACAAACTTCCTAAAATATATGCTGTTTTCGTTTTCAGCAAAAATTTCCATCTGTTTTCTATGAGATATTGCATATAGCAATGGAAGTCCTGTTGAATTTTTCATTCTGTGCATGGCTCAACTTCCGAGTTAGCTGTATATACCATATACGTAATTATAATAGCTTAATGCAATATGCATGTTACAGTATTTGAGTTGACCGTAAGTGGATTGTGACTGAACAGAAAATATAGACCGGCATTAAATAAACTAACAGCAAACTATACAGTGTGCGCAGGATAATGATCAAAAGCATGGGGATCTCGGAAACCGTGAGAGATACAGGGTCAGCTAAATTAGCAAAAAGTTGGACAATTTAGGGGTCAATGATATTCCATTGAGAAAACCAGAAAATTCCGCTTAAATCCGGAGATATTCGCAAAAAAAAACGAAATCTTAGAATTTCGCTTTTGTTTTTTTCTGTTATTCGGAAAGATATAGGAGAATAAAGAACACTTTCTTCTTTTTTAGGCTATTATTATTGTTTTTGTCAATTTATCAGCGTCATAAGATCGACGCCTACTACACCAAAATGTGTGTATGCTATCAAATACAGGGTGTACTTTTTTTACGGACCATATAAAAAAATTAAGTTGATGTATGAAAGTAGTACATTCATCAAAGTAATACGTTCTTTATACTGCCAATTTCAGTTGAATGACGTGGGTAATGACGTACACTCTCCATACGATGAGAGAAAGTTAGAGTTTACGCCGCTTTAAGCCAATCACAGCTCGGCATTTTGAGAAGAAATTTTTCGGAACTCACTGCATAACGTCAACATGTTAAGATACCGCATTAATATCGCCCGACTAATAATTTGAAAACCAACCGAAAAACTACGATCGATTGCACTCCTTATCGGTTTATCTTCTACCTATTGCTGAGCCCACAGTAAGAGCCTTTGCAAACCGTAGAGGTCGGCGACCTCTACCTGGCAGGGTGGCTTCCTTGGTACAGCAGTTTCCATGCTGTGATCTGTTTGGACTGTTGTTACTTTTTTTTTACTTCTCTGCCTACAGTGTTCATAATATACAATTATTTCAGAGCTCACTATTGGTATCTCGTAAACGCTAATAAGAGATACAGGGTCGGTTAAAATAGGAAAATTTAGATTTCTTATTTTGGGATTTCTTATATCTTAATTGTATATTAATTTTTATTTTCTTTTTGTAGGTTGGCATAAATCGTCAAGGGCCATCAACTCGACACTTAAAAATTTTCAAAGTCGACTAAATCACAAAGTTTTTATAGTCAACTATTGTTTTTCTTATTATAATTCTTAAATAAGGAAACTTAAAATCAAATACATTAAAAAAAAAGGTTCTTCAAAATTTTATTTTTTCCGAAAGAATTTCAGACGTCGGATGACGTTGCAATATGACCGGAAATTATTTGACTTATGGTTATTTATGATATTCGGTTGAAGAAAGGTTTTTTTTTGAAAAAATAAGAAAATTTTGAAGAATTTTTTTTTAATGTGATAGATGTTTGATTTCCTTATTATTTTAATACAGAATGACATGAAATTACAATCAGGCGGTCATAATAAAAACAAAAGTTTTGTATGAAAACTCTGCGATCTAGTCGGCTTTTTTTGTCTTGCATGTCTTCACTGATTCGAGACGGCTACAAAATAGGACATTTTTTCTCTAATTTAACCAACCCTGTATCTCTTAGCGTTCACGAGATACTCATAGTGGGCTCTGAAATAAGGGACACCTGTATTCGAATTCGGATATTGTTTTCAAAAAAAATCTGGGTTCTCAGAACTCAGTGATATCTATACAGGGTGATTTATTAGCTCACCATCAAATTGTGACAAGTGAAACCTGAGGTAGTTTAAAAAAGAAAAAAAAACTATAGAATCATATGTCCGATTTAAATTACTTACGGATTTAGGTAAAAGGACCTCAAAGTTTCCTGCGTAAGGAGCCATGCAATTTATGAATATTTATTTAACTTTCTCTTGGTTTTACCTGTTTATACAAACAGGTAAAACGAAGTTAAAGTTAAATAAATATTAAATTGGCTCCTTATGTAGGAAACTTTGAGATCTTGTCACTCCGTAAATAATTGAAATAAACTACCTCACCTTTCACTTATCACAATTTGATGATGGCTAATAATAAATCACCCTACATGTATGCTCTCCAATAACCAACACCGCAATGACCTGACAGGTCATAACCAGGCTAGATATCTTTATGAAAATACCTACTGAAGAATATATAAAATGACTTGGTGGTATGTGATGAGAAATGACCTCGTAGTTGCTCTCCATTGGTCACAGACTTTTGTAAAATTTATAGAATATCCTTTATTGATAATTAAAAAGACTGGTGGGAATTTAGTAAAGATGACAACGCAAATATTAAGAAAATACGTCTTTATTAAAAGGTATTAATTTATTTTTTTTATTAATTATTTTCTCCAAAAATCGAAGAAAAAAACGTCTTCATCTCGCGGAGAATTCAGCCAAACTGTTACTCACTCAAACTTTTCTACACTCGCCTAACGGCTCGTGTTGAAATTTTCGTTCTCGTGGATAATAACTTTATTATTCTCCGCTCGTTGAAGAATATACTATTAAAGCTCCTAGTGGGACTACATAAGTTTACTTAACCAACTAGACTGATTCTATAATAACAGCAAAGCAGGACACCAATACAGCAAAAAATGCCAAATTAAACAAATTTCCAAGAACGAAACAGTGCGAATTCTGAACAACGTTTTAAGAGTGCCATCCAGTATTTTTTAATAGGCTACGAGTTTCGTATAATTAACATATAACTCTTAGAGGTCCTTTTTCAACTTCATCGATAAGGAATAAAATCAATCTGGAATTTAAATGCAATTTAACTGTAATCAGTAGGTATGCAATACACAACTCCAATAATACTTGGAGATAAATTATTAGTTATTACGCATGTTGTAGAATACCTTGATCCCTATGTGCGTTAAACGGCCCACAGACGATGCAATTTGTCGTACAACAAGTTGTACGATCTTGGTCGGTTCAACCGTCTGAACGATAATTGGAACGTGTGTGGTGCTGTAGTACAACTAATCGTACGACGCGGTCGAATCGTTTGGAAGTTTAGCATGTTTAAAAATCTGTCGTACAACTAGTTGGATATACGACAAGTTTGAAGGTGTGTGTCTATTCGCCGATTTGTTGATACGATTTCAGCGACGAATCAGTGAGTGCGGAAGCACTGCGTAGATACCGAGCTGGTCCTAAAAAAACTATACGGTCCAAACGATGGACTTTTTCAAAAAACTTTTTGAAAATTCAAGTACAGAATCACAATGGCCATAATTTAAGATTATTTTGGAGTATACAGAGTGTCCCATATGACAGTGGCATATCAAATTTATGTTTTTTTTTTAAATGGAATGCTCCTATGTAATTGCACATGAAAAGTTAAAATCGGGACATGTAAGCCGTTTTTCTCTATCTTGAACCGTTTTCGTTGTACAGGGCCTTGAACTTGAAAAATTACGATTTTCACTTGTTTATAACTCAAAAACTTCTGAATTTAAACACCAACTGTAAAAGTCAATCTTATTTTCTCTTCTCAGACAATCTAAAAATGCAATAACATAGGAGCATTCCATTTAAAAAAACATAACTTTAATATGCCACTGTCATATGGGACACTCTGTATACTCCAAAATAATCTTAAATTATGGCCATTGTGATTCTCTACTTGAATTTTCAAAAAGTTTTTTGAAAAAGTCCATCGTTTGGCCTACAGAGACCGCTTCGAATAAGGTGGGACACCCTATATAATGACCAAGTTAAGATAAGGACATGTAAGCCTTTTTCTGATATCTAGAACCGTTTTCGTGGTAAATGTCTTTAAAGTTGGAAAATCACGATTTTCACTTGTTTATAACTCATGGCCTACTCAATTTAAAATACAACTATAAGCACCATTGTTATTGCATTTTCTCAGACAATCTGAAAATGCAATAGTATATTGGGTGTCCCATTTAAAAAAACAAAGATGGCCATTGCTTTCGCCATTTTTAAATGTGCTGCCATCTTGGTAATATTTCATTTTGATTCGTTATTAGGTATGTTGCCTAAGTGCCAAATTTCAGATTCCTGGATCATTTGGAACTCTAACTTTTTCTAATGAGCCGTTTCAATCAATCAGCCTGTAAACTAAACTAGTTGTACAACCGATCGCTTCTGATCATTTCACGTCTGTGGACAAAACGTTGTACGATCTGTCGTAACGATTTACAGGGCAACCGATTGTACGATCGGTAGTACGACAAATTGCATCGTCTGTGGGCCCCATTAGCCGTACGCGAGTAACTTTTACGTCGTCTGCCTACATAAATGTAGAACAATCTCTGAAGGCTGCTGGGAGATCGTTAATGAAACAAATAAATACACGCCTTCCAAGTTTAAAGAGCCCTGTACTCCCGAGGTTGCCAAGTAATTTGCCGAAGCGAAACCGTTTTAAGATCGACTGCTTAGGTGGGATGCGAATGAAAACAGTTTATCGCTAAATGAACTCTCGAAGATTACTCAGGATTACTCTTACGAATGTATCTAATCTAATTATTACTGTCATCAGAATTTGGCCATTTAAGTCAACGCCTCGTAGTGTGACGAGTTGAAAGTGAGACCATAGGGAATTAACATTGTAAAGACATTGTTTAGATATCTTTCTCGGCATTTCAACGTACAACAATCAATGATATAGGTAACAAATTGGAATGTTGTTGGTATCAAACTGAACCAAGGTCACTCCTAGTTGAGTGATATCTTAAGTGTTCCATAAAAATTGTTATTAAAAAAATAAAAATTGTTACAATTTTCAACAATAGGTATTCACTTGATATAATTTTTTGCTGTTAATTATGATTTACCTCTAAATCATTCCTAATCAACAATTGTTCCTAAAAAGTTCAATACCTAAAAACTACTATTTTTTTGATAAAAAAAGTTTGTGAAATTTGGGAAAATATTGTAACTACGACTCCGCCTGAGGGTCGTCTGTAGCGTTTCACTGGTCCGGGATTGCCTGGAGATCGATGGATTTCTCAGGCGCCAGATTTTTATTGAGGGTATACTCCTTTGGGAAGATATATTCTCGCCAAGTCTTCCCACTTACTTGAGCCGTATTTACAATGGTACCGTTATAGTTTAGTACCCTTGTCTCATCAGGATAGCTCAACGGAGAAATGGAAAGTGCCAGGGGTCAGTTGAGGCTACCACCCGAAAATAATTGTTTGGGAAAAACGGGCTTTAATCGCTTTTCGAAGGCATTGACACCTCCGAGGAGCCAAGCTGTAGGAAGTGAATGGCAGTTAATTGATTAATGAGAAATGGATGAACACTAAAACCAACAAAATTCAACTAACAGCTCTTTATTACCTAATTATCAATACAGGTACACAATGAACAATTACGGTGAACGGAGATTTTCCCCTTTAAATGGTTACAATAGTTACCCAGAGAACGGCTTGAATTTACTGCATAATAACAGCCCGGCAAATTAGTCACGGGGTACAACGGTACGTGAAACGGGCGTCGGTGATCGCGACTAATGAGCGTATATGTCGGAATGACGAACGTTGGGCTATGGACGGCCTGACTACGATCGGTCTAGACCTTAGACTATTAAATAAATAAAAAATGACTAGGTGGGATCTCCTCGGCTCGGCGGTTTCGTGAGGACTTAGGAGTGCGGCCACAACGAGCTTAACAACGCAGTCAGAGGGACCAGCGCAATTTCGGCGGGATACACCCCACACTGATCCACCCCACCCTTGCTAGGCCAGGAGATGGACCGTGAACCAGGAGCGAAGTCTTTGTTGCCCACAACGATAGGATGAAGTGGTTGTCAACGAAACCCGTTGTTCCACGGGCACCAGTTGTCGAAGGAACCCGTTGTTCCACGGGCACCAGACGCCGCACCCGGCATTCTCGACACACTGATCCACCCTTGCTATGCCAAGCAGCCAGGTCACAGAATAGACTAATGCCAGGCGATGGACCTGGACCGTGATCTTTGTTACCCACAACGAAGAAGGTGGGAGGTCGTCGGCGGTTCTGATGAGGACCGGAGCGATAGGAGCGAGAATGTAAAAATATTGATCGCAACGCAACAGAGTAATATAAATGCAACAGCACCTACCTTTAACTATTCGGCAACAGGTCTAGGCTCGCCACTATCTATTCGTCCACACTACTAATGAAATGAACTAACAATGACCATTCGCGTCAAATGAACTAAAATAAAATAAACCAAACAAAAGGACTAATACTTCCTGGTAGGTACCTAAAACTGATTCACTGGTGTGGATCGGATGCGACTGATTACTTGGCAGTATTACTTGGCTTTTATAGCGGTCACTATCGGTTCCTGGTTAGATAGAATTTTTTGCGAACGATTTTGCATGAAAAAAAGTTAATTTAAATTATTATCAGCGGCCCGGTATATTTTTGCGTTTTTATCATACGATAGTGATTGATATATAGTAGGATTAACTTTAAAAAGTCAGATGTGACGTGTCACACTAACCGTCCGAATTAATATTTTTAATTTCACCAGAAAAAGTCAAACAGTTAATTATTGTCAAGTTGTGAACGAGCGTAAATTATTGAAGGAAATCATTCAAACAATGAATTGAAGCGCTTACGTCAGTTTGAGAGTCACTGACAACTACATAAAATTTATTCACGTAATGACATTCTATCCTCTGTGTTGTGCATTTAATTCTCATTCAAAACCAATGTTGACGCGTATACTTATTTATGCGGGATGGAGTGTTTAGACAAACTGGACGGTTACTATAAAAACCACGTATATATGAAACAAAATAAATTGAACTATCAAAAGGATGTGTATTTTTAATCGATACGTATGACTTTTTAGGCTTTATTGGACTATAACTTGCTTGAATTTGAAGCCAAATGCCTTGATTCAGTTCTTTTAAAAATTAGCCTGTGGATTAAAAAATTATTATCATATTCCGCATGAATTTATAAAAATAATTAATACCTGGTCGATTTTACGTATCTACCTACAGACTCCTATTTCTGAACCATTCACAAAAACTAAGTTAGATTAATAATAAACTAAACAGGGTGGTCCTATATATCTACCTACGTCACCAGAACGATTCCTATTTATTGGAAGAATGAACTAAAATAAAATGAAAGAAATAGATGAAGCCGTGATCCCGAAATGGCGGACACGGTATACAGGGTGTTGTAGAGGATGCTTAGAAAGACTGTAAATTTAAAACAAAAATTGCTTCCTCGGCTTCGTTACCGAGATATAGGGTGACCTTTTTCGAAAATTTAAATCAAAATAGCAGTCAACTTAAAGAACCTCCACTGGCAAAGCACATGATTTGACATAACTATTACGATATTGTTTGCTTTTTGTTGTTTTTATTATCGGGAACGAAGTTACAGACATTCAAAGTTTACCCCCTGCATGAGTTCAACAAAAAATTTCAATTTGGCAACATCATTCGAATTCGAGTTAGTTACTCTATATTTTTCTATATAATTGAATAATTGCCGCATAAATAATTTTACTCGGATCTGCATGTGACTTCACATATTCATTTTAATTATGTCAAGTTGGACTTCAAAATGCCCGTTTACCGAAAAACCGATTCGCCGGTGTTGATTCACTATGAGCATTCAGTGATTGAGCCGTGATTTGATAGCTTTTCCGAGAGAAGATTCGGTTTTCCTGGAAATTGATTTGCCGTTGAGCAGTCCATAACCGTCGCTTTCTACTCTACTACTTGAGTTTGTTCCTGAGCTCAACCAGTCACAGTATGAACAATCAGCCTTGTTGAAGCTTTACTTCGAGGAAATCTCTTAGCACCAGCACCAACCCTCATATCAATTATCAAGCAGCAGCACGAAGTTCATAGTGAAATTCATTGATTCTTTCCTCCATTCACATTATAAGATATTCAATTTTCAGTTACCGTTTTTCTTACTATAATTACAGCTACAAACATAAGTGACCAGGATTATGATGACATAAGTCGATCAAAAGCAATCCAATTCATATTACAAAAATTTTCAAAGCCATCTAGATCCCAGAGTTTTGTATTTTTAATGGCCGCTATCTCGATTTTTCAGTTCTTTTCAAGATATTTCAGCAACAATTTGTTTTTCAGATTATTATTAATGATAAAATTGTGCAGCTTTTCTCTAAATTAATCGACTTTGAATCTCCTAATATGATTAAGAAGATTCCAATGGTGAGCCAGTTGAAAGTGGCAAGCAACCCTGTACATAGGTACCTACCTACTGTACAATTTTACCTACTTAGTAGTAAATAAGTGCGGCAAACTTCAGAGGGTGATTCTGCATGAAAAAATAATAACAGTTTGCTATAAAAAATCTCAGTGGCGTACGATTTTTTTGTTTAATAAAATTGAGATCATTACCCGTATGCGCGCCACTGATGAGCGTAAAATTATTAATTGCAGATCAAAAAATGCGCAACCACTTCCTCTTAAAACGCACCAAATTTCATTTGCATATCTCGACCGGTTTCAGAGAAAATAAATAAATCGACTGTTTTCAAAACCCTGTCGGTACTGATGGGACATAATATGTGTCTCATGGGTTGTACAAAAATTGCTGTTGAATAATGTATCAGTTAAAACGTCATAAAAGCTGTCCCGGAATGGTTTACAGTATTTCTTAATATTTTATGCGCATTTTAGTTTAGAAAAAGGCTCATTTCCTGCAGTTGTACCTTGATTTCAAGTGAGGCAGCATCATAGTTCTCGAATTCTGGACTTACAAAGTGCTATTTCGTGTTCTACAGATAATTTGAAGTGAAAATATGAGTCGATAAGTGACATATTAGATTCGTTTATTAGTTATTGGGCACATAGAGAAATAATTTAGTTGGATAGAAGATGAGAAATTCATACGAATATTTTTTGGGATATATTATGTCTCAATAGTATTTTTCATTGGGATATATCTGTCTCACTCATAACACCACGTGACGAACTTTTATATCTGTTAGAAAAAGTAAGCGCTTGTCAGAAACTGATCTTCGGCATTTGGGTGAGCATTTATCAGAAGATGAATCAGACATTGAAGTAGAAGACCCATATTATATAGATTCAGATTATATACCAGAAAATATGCCTAGCGCACATCTACTTAGTTTCCGTATCAGACACTTGAAACTAGAAAAATTACAAACAATTTATTGTGAGAAAATTTCGATGATGCCATTGTGGGAAAAATAATATTGAAAAAAGAACTAGAATCCTATACTAACGCCCTGTATACGCACACTAAGCAAAAAAAAATAAGAAAAGTTATCGATTCTAATAAGGACTGTATTTATCGCAGTCGTTACCAGTCTTTTTAAATTTCGTTGGAGCGAAACCATTAGACCAAGTAAGTTCGAAGGTCCCTCATTACCTTCAGCTTCGCGCTGCGGGGTAATTTGTAATCAAGTTCTAGAAACCGTAAGGGTTTTTATAAAGTTTTACATTAATATTCTTTAAACAAAATATTGGGCGTTATAGGTAAGGCAAACTCAAAACTGGCATTATTTTATTGAAAGAACAAAATAAAAATCTAAATTTATTTCATGATCCGGAAATAAATTTAAATTAGGTACAGTTGCGGCCATCCGAATGTGAACGGCAAAATTTGATTGTGTAATTTGAACTTTAAATCATTAGCGCCGTAAAGGGTAGATGATAAAATATACCTACCTATTGTTGACGAAAAAACATACCTACATGTCAACAAAGTCTGACTAACTATGATAAAATTCGCCGGAAATTTCTATGACAACAACAATGCGTTCACATTTGAGTGCCCGCGACTGCGTACTCAAAATACATATTATAGTATACAGTATATTATAGTATTACATACATATACGTGGGGGATTATTTTTGGCTGTACCTACTCATTTTGTTCTACAATGCTTGAAGTTCCTTCACTTTATTTAACTTTTGTTTATTTAATTTTCGTCAACTAGCGCTCTGCGGATGCTGACCAATTATTAGCATAAACTTCTTGCTTCAAGTGAAGTTGAGGTACATTAACTGCATCTTCTATTTTCCCTATAAAACTTTTACCCAACTCTCCAAGTTACTCAACTGCTAATTTTGCATAACGACAACCTGCTCCTTCCAGTCACAAAGCATAGCTTTAATATCAATCTTCGTAAAATTCTATCGGTCGTTTCCTTCCAGTCTTTAACGCTAAAATATGGGCTGCTGAGAAATGTTTGTAATGGACGCTGAAATCCGCAGATTATATATAGGTACAGTCACGTTATTATAGAAAGGCGAATAAGTTTTACTGCGCAGAACGTTAGTTGTTATTACCTCCGAATTCCTAAATATTTGTCATCCAATAACAATGTTAGTCGGTGGCAACGTTCCTAAAACAATCAACCAGATAAGGCTTATACGAGTATATCCGCCGTTCATCGAACATGTAAATGTTTAGTGGTCCTGAAC
Organism: Malachius bipustulatus; assembly: GCA_910589415.1. Taxonomy (NCBI): domain Eukaryota; kingdom Metazoa; phylum Arthropoda; class Insecta; order Coleoptera; family Melyridae; genus Malachius; species Malachius bipustulatus. Next base: position 84,522,514 of record OU342630.1, on the reverse strand, counting down.
AAACCTCGCAAGATGCGCAGTTCACGGTTAGCTTCGCCTTCCTATAAAAATCGGACAGTACTCAGCGTAGTTATAATAATTATTGTGAACTCTTTAACAAGATTAAAAAGTAAAAAAAAAATTAATTCTAAACCATAACGGAATTACGGGCCTGGCTACTAATAATAATAATTAATGATGCTTGTCAAGTCAAGTTAAAAACGTGCAGATTTAGTTTTTCTATGAACCAGAGCACACTGTCACATAGAAATTATCTCGCCGATAAATTACCGAGAAAGTTTAATTTACTAACGCGGAAGGGGCAGACAGTATAGAGCAAGAAATAGACAAAAAATGCAAACGTAATCTAGGAGAGGATACATTTCCTAAAACACAGAAATGACGAGTTTAAGTATCACTCAATGCTCTACCGATGGATACATACATTAATGTATTATATCAAAGGAAACGTGCTGCGCTTCAGTGCTAGAAGGCTTTGAAAGCCATACATCTTCCGCCTTCGGAAAAACATCAAGATTCACAAGATTCCCAAGCGCCGAGTTTGGATTACTGTCGAGAGATTGAGTTTCCTCTCAAGTTCCGTTACGTGTTACATCTGTGGTAGATATCTATTTTACAGCAACTGGCAGCTTGCTAGATTCTAAGCAAAAAAATTAATAAGAAAATGCCTTTATTAACTAATTATTTAGGATAATTATGCCACAAATGGTCGAAAATATGAGGAACAGATTAATTGAAGACGCCTTCAGAGCGATAGCGCCCCAAGTGTTACGTATTAGCACTCAACGATCTTTCTGCGACAGAATCACTAGGTGTATCGATTTGCATGGAAGACACTTCAAACATTTGTTTTAGTTTTCTCTTATTTGTTATTACTTTATTTTTGTTTAATTACTTCGTACTTACATCTCGTTCAATTAAATTTTGTTAATTATTTCAGACTATTATTCCGCCACCCATATGTAACATTGACATTTCAACAGCAACATGCCAAAACAAGCAAAATAAAACAGCTCTCTCAGTTTACGAAAAAATCAAATAAAAAGCGGATTTCGTGAAAACTTCCGATTATCTCCAAAACTGATATGTTTAAAAGTAGGGCACCTCTTATAAAAACAGAAGAAAAACAAATAAGCTATTGAATAGCGGTATAAAATTTGGGGCATGATATTTGAAAAAATTGATTTAAATAATACTTGTAAAATTAGCAAGTTTAGATTTTTTTTTGTAACCGCCCTGTATCATAAAATGTTAACTTTTTGACATTATAACACATCGGTCTTTGATTCGACTAGTACCTTGTCAATTTTTATCTCTTAATTTTTAAAAACCAAGACCGTTACGATTTTTTGAAATAAACTCTGCTTACGCGACTTTTTTTAGTTTTAAATTTTTTGTTGGAGCACTGTCATAAAATTGAAAAATAAAAATACAGACATAAGACAACCTAAAAAGCTGAACAAGAAAATGTAAAAAGAAATAGGGTGTTCTATTTAAAAAATTGTCGTTTTCTCCACCCCTTTAAAATGGGATACCTGTATAGCTGAAAATAATCTTAGGTTATAAGTCTCCTCAAACCATAAAACTTTTTACTCAAATATATTTTTTTCTATCTTGCATGAGCGGTTAAGGCCGCTATGACATAATTACGCGAGGATGGAGCACCCTATACGTATAATTCCATTTAAGAACATCATTATAAACGAGAGTAAATAATAAAGTAATAAGGAATAAATCGAATGTAGAATAATTTTTAAGAAAAATAATTTCGAGCTGAATAGAGCTTAAGTATGTAACTGGACTTGCAAAAATAGAATTTCGAGAGTTTTGTTTATGTAATTTGGCTTGATTTACTTGATTTTTTTGAACCGAATGATAAGAAAAAAAACAAGAAATTAATTTACTCGCAATAATAATAAAGATAATATGCCTAAAATAAAGAAATCTCGATTTCTCCTAAAGAAATCTCCTTTTCCAGAACATTTCAGCAACGCCTGAAGTTTCCATTATTTTGTTTCAGACTCTTATTAAGTAGTTATTAAATTTTGATCAATTTTGCTAATATAACTAAATCTGTAACTGTTAAGAAAACCTTCAAGGAAATTTTTCCAGGTCAAAGGTTGTTAGTACCTTTACGTTATCTACTGTGAAAATTTCAGTTCAATTTAATTGAAAACGTGCCGAAAAATGTGGTAAAAATGTAGTAGAAATGTAGCTACTTTGAGTTTCTTCTACCAACCCCAATTATTAACTAATAAAAAGTACACCAATTTTACCACAAGTGTATAAGTAGTTTCTGATACGTTCTTCTTATTCTGTGAATTTATTAGAACCGTTTTACTTATGTATACAGGGGAGTTTGGAGGAACAGCACAACAAAGACATTTATTTAGGGAGTTTTGCAAGATATTTTTTCAAGAGATACATTAAAATCTGGTCTGTTTGGCAAACCTTTCTTTCAACGGAAGGGTAATAACGAAAATTCTAATGTCACTAGATACTAACGTTCGAATGGATTTACCGTAGGTATATGACATGTAAAGGCAATCATTGCCCTATACGATTATGCTGTATATGTAGGTACTGAACGTTTATCCCTACGGATATTATTGATGGTCTCTATTTCAATTAATTACCTTAGATATTACTCAATTGCTGGTATTGTTGCAAACAATCCCATTGAACCAGTTTACTATGGAAACTATTAATAGCAATTATAGCCTTTATGAAGAATCAGTACTCACACGGTATACTACTTACCTACGTCCTGCGTATGACAGTGATTTGTTACCTAAATAATTTGTTAAAATTGCATTGAGTTTTTATGTACAATGTAAATTAATAAATTCCGACATACCTATCACTGAATTGTACAGCTGTTCATACTTATGTATCATACTTACTGTTCTTGAACAGCGGTAAGTAGATTATACCTAGGTACTTATTGTCAAGTTTTTCGAAAAAAAATTGGTTAACACCACTTATATCCGTTTTCATTAGTCGACGATAGTGATGGGTAGTGATGGTAGCCGGCAAAGTTCCCCTGGGAATTTTCATCGAGGAAATCAATTTCCCAGGAATTTCCCCAAACCTCAAGTACCGGGAAGTAACAGGAATTTTGGTAAAAATAACAAAATTAATAAACTACCTAATATAATATTTGCTTCAGTTTATTATATTCACCAACACTGTAACGGTTACCCTTACCCACTAACCACCATTGTTTACACTTTTAGTCATGTCAGGACTACTTTTTTTTAATAAAACTTCTGATATTCTGATCAGATTCTGACTTTTGTATTGTTTTTGTACGAAGCGTAGAAGCCATACCAGTTTAATTTTTTTTAAATTCCGAGTTTAAACTCGGAATTCCGAGCAGGCTCGGGCCTAGCTCATTTGCCGCCTGCTTGGAAATACAAAAATTTCCCCCACCCCCCCCTCTTAAGAAGAAATGTCTACCTAAGGGAGGGCAAAAATCAATTTCTTGTGGGTAAATATTAAACACCAATAGAAATGTATGGTATTTATTATAGGTAAATTCTGCTGCACCGGGCGGTTTGGTGGTGCGGAATAATATCCTCCGAGAATGAGGGGGGTTCGAGAGAAAATTTTTCAAAAAACAAGTGCGAAAATGTTAATCACACTAAGCAATAATTGCAATAATAAGCAATAATAATAATTTCAATTCGTGGTTGTTCATTAATTTTGAAAATTCAAATGTGTTTTTTTGATATTTTTTGTTATTGTTATGAATTATTATTGAATTTTTATAGTTCCGCTTGCCGCCCCTATGAATTTGCCGCTTACGTGCGGGCACGCACAACAGCATACCTAAGTACTAGATCCGTCCCTGATTCCGAGTTTAAACTCGGAATTTAAAAAAATAAAACTATTGTCGCGCTTCTACGTCTTCGTATTTTTGTCTTGCTTATTATGAATGAATAAAATGGAAAATAATATGATATTATTATTATAAAAAAATTATTGGATCGCGTCGAGAATTTTTTGGGAAATTCACAGAGAAATTTCCAGGAAAAAATCCCGGAAATTTCCGAAGGTTTCGTTGCTGAAAATTTACCCATCATTAGTCGACGATTCCATCCATAAAAAAATATCCTAAAAAAGTCTTACTTCGCATTCAGGTAAGACTTTCGAAAATTTCGAAACGGCTTGTACCTACCTTCCAATTACCGAAGTAGACATTTTTCTATCAATAGTTTGAAATGAATAAATTTACAACTAACGAGTAGGTACCTACGTTAGTAGTAGCAGACACGAAATTCTATCTCGTATCTGTAAGTTGAGCATTCTCCTGAGTTGGGAGTTTAGTTAAAGTTCAGTGAGAGATGAATGTCAACTACGGACCAATTCAGCAAGGTTGTCGTTTACTGGGAAGATAAATTGCTCGTAAGGGCGACTGATGGAACACGAGCAGAAGTGGAAATGCTGAAATTACATAAGGCACGCGAATAAATCTAATTCATGCGCCTATTCCCATGAATGATGTTACAGACGCTTGACGGACGACTACTAACCTATAATACTGTTGATGTTCCAAGGAAGGGAGTTACCAGTACGAGCACTTTGTTTAAGCTCTCGTCATTAATGCGAATTTTACTCTTTTACACTTTAACGATTTAGATGGGCTGAGTTTACATCCGATTTTGTTACACAACACACTGAGGTAGGTAATAAATCCTATTAACTGCAAGAGTGAAGTTGAAGGGACAATAAAGCTTTATTTCATTTCAATATTTTTTTTACTTGATGTACTCAGAATTCAACTAAGTAGGTAGGTATGTCATTTCTATTCGAATAATATTGAACTCGTGGGATAAAACATGAAAAGTTAGGATAGGGACATCTAACCGTTTTTAGATATTATCTTGAGCCGTTCTAGTTCTACACTGCTTTGAAGTTGAAAATTTTCGATCTTCACTTGTTTATAACTCATAAACCGCTCAATCTAAATTCCAATGGTGAAAACCACCTGTATAAGATTTCTTCAGACATTTAAAAAATATAAAGTTTTACAGGGTGTTCTATTTAAAAACCCGAAGTTGATGTTACTTGCGGTTAGACAGGAAGTTGTGTTGATCGAGCGTTTATCTCAACATACCTATAGATGATGATAAACTACGCCACTTTGTTTCAAAAAGTTTTGTCATATCTTCAAAATTAACGGAGTTATCGCTTGGGGTGTTTTTTATAAGTCACCCTGTATAACATCGGTAAATCTTAGGCCATTCCAGCATTCTAAAAGCATATTTATATTTTATATTTTTTTCTTCACTTTCAGGTCAAGGAAAATCTTCGAGATTAACAGTAGCACGATTTTTATTTTGAATTTTGCATTTATTTTGAATTTATATTCCAAAAATCATTGCATCAATCCCTGTGGACTGGACACGATATGTGAAAGCGGATATAGCGCCAGTACGTCTCTGCACGCTTCGAAGCGCTTGGCATTATCGTGAAGTGGCTACATCCGTGATTCGCGGTATCTAATCGACGCCTCTTAGTGGAGCGGAAAGAGCCCGCTATCTCGCTTATTTAAGGTAGAAAAATTTCTCGGAGTAGAAAGATATGGGACCGGTACCATCATATTAAGGGATCTTTGGGGCACTAGAATCTCGTTTTACGACAAGCTCCCTTGGTGCTGACAAAAGTTACAGCCCTTTGAATCTCAGATTTGTGATTTTTTTTTTCTCGAGTAATAGCTTCGCAAAGTATTTTTTTTCTCCGTCACCGGTTGACATTGGGGACTCTAGTTTTGTTTTTCCTTTATAGTTATGATCAGTGAACGAAATGACGTATTTGAAATGCAAGAAGTTTGTTCAATTTTCAAAATATTCAGTGTTTTTGACCTATTAAACACACAATTTCTGCAAAGTTCCGACTTTGAACACCTTTAAATTTTTTTTTCACGATATCGATTTCAGTTTTTTTGTTACCATCTGATAAAATGAAGCTTTGTGAACATTTTATTTCGTATAACATGTAGTCGCGTTTCAAAAATAAACTTTCTAGAGCCGTTTATATGAAACCCTGAAGTTGAACAGATATGTTTAGCATAGAACAGACGGAGTGCGAGTTATAGCGCGGCGACGGCTGTTGAACAAGGAACGGCTGAGGATAAGATTGTTACTGCGAGTGTTACTGTTATGTACCTATTCAATAATAATTTAGGGACGTTTATTTATTGTTATATTGTTTAAATAAGGCTTTGTTATTTATTAAATATTTTAACACGCTTGAAATTCATTGAAAATATTCATATTTTCAATTGGTTAATTAATATACCTAAAGGGCAATAGAAAGCAAGGTATGGTCTAAGCAAGGTACCTATAATAGGTATACCTATCTACGACATGCGGTTACACCTATTACACCTTAGAGCGGCTGGTCGTCATAATTATTATACGAAGTAGGTATGTTGGCAATACTAATTTTTGTCAAAAGTAAATTGCAGAGATCATTAAATGTTCGCTTTGTTTCTTTAACTGATTTGAATCATTGCCATCCCATCTATTAGAATAGAGTCAACGATATCGGAAATTTGATACAAAACAGAAGTAGAGTGTCCCTTCAGTCTTGACTTTAAATCCGACTTAACGTTTTTTCTCGTTGTAAAATCTTCATGAAATATTGACAAAGGAACAGAAGATAATTCATATGACATTATATCTGACGTATCAGTTAAAGGTTTAAGCGAGCAATGGTTAGAACTCTTCTAAACATAGCTTCGGACCCAACAGCTGCCAAAAAAGTCTCTGCATAAAAAGTATTTTTCATGAAGTCCTTGTGGTTCTTTTTGGCATCAATAAGACACATGTCATCAGGCTATTTTCAATTTCTTTTGATGCGATCCACCCAGTAGTAATATTAATTAAATTCTCGGGAATTATCGACAATCAAATGGATTTGTCCATTGCTCTTCAAATAACTCCATCATTTTTTGTATGTCTTTTTCATCCCGTTATTTTTCAGTACTGCACTGTTGCCGTTGACGGTGATCAGTTCGGGACAGAATTTCATTTTTTTTTTTACATAATCACCAAGTGAATGTCTTGTTACTAACCATCTCAATAAGGTTTCTTGTTTTTTAGTGAAGCCCACTACCCCCTCCCCCCATAGCTTTTGCCGAGGCTTTTGCAGTCTCCATTAATGCTTTGCTCTAATGCCATGTCGAAAGCTACACAATTGAATCTCTTTTCTGCAGTCTTTTTGACTACGAAATTACCCTCATTTAAGAAATCATACATTTTCGAATTTTTGGTTTTCAATTTATTCATATCGGAGAGATAAACAGAATAAACAGAACATACTTCGCATAATAATTATGACGTCCTGCCGCTCTAAGGTGTAATAGGTGTAACCGCATATCGTAGATAGGTATTACCTATTATAGGTACCTTGCTTTGACCATACCTTGCTTTCTATTGCCCTTTAGGTAAGTATATTAACCAATTGAAAATATGAATATTTTCAATGAATTTCAAGCGTGTTAAAATATTTGATAAATAACAAAGCCCTATTTAAACAATATTACAATAAATAAACGTCCCTAAATTATTATTGAATAGCTACATTACATAACAGTAACACTCGCAGTAACTCGCATAATCTTATCCTCAGCCGTTCCTTGTTCAACAGCCGTCGCCGTTCAATAACTCGTACTCCGTCCGTTCTATGCTAAACATATCTGTTCAACTTCAGGGTTTCATATAAACGGCTCTAGAAAGTTTATTTTTGAAACGCGACTACATGTTATACGAAATAAAATGTTCACAAAGCTTCATTTTATCAGATGGTAACAAAAAAACTGAAATCGATATCGTGAAAAAAAAATTTAAAGGTGTTCAAAGTCGGAACTTTGCAGAAATTGTGTGTTTAATCGGTCAAAAACACTGAATATTTTGAAAATTGAACAAACTTCTTGCATTTAAAATACGTCATTTCGTTCACTGATCATAACTATAAAGGAAAAACAAAACTAGAGTCCCCAATGTCAACCGGTGACGAAGAAAAAAAATACTTTGCGAAGCTTTTACTCGTGAAAAAAAAATCACAAATCTGAGATTCAAAGGGCTGTAACTTTTGTCAGCACCAAGGGAGCTTGTCGTAAAACGAGATTCTAGTGCCCCAAAGATCCCTTAACATAATGGTACCGGTCCCATATCTTTCTACTCCGAAAAATTTTTTGTGCATATTTTCAGCCTCTTTCCGCTCCACTATCTTGTCAGGGCCGCACTCTCTCCGCACTCTCAAAACCGAGTTTTTAGGCCGTTTTTTTCTTTTCCTTTCTTTTTCCTTCCTGGTGTTACTGTAGGTATGTTCTCCAGCCCTATATAGGTGCCATAGTGAAACTGTAGAGCCGCGGATGTACATAATGACCACCTTTTCGAATAAAATTAAAATATTGATAAATTCCTAAGTTATTCGGTGAAAAGTGAAAAAAAAATTCATCTCGCTCATTTTTTTACTTATTTGAGAACAGTTATTTAAAAACGTTGTTTACTTAATCAATATACAGTTCAAAATAAAGCATCTACTTTGAAAACATCCTGTATAATGGAATAGAACTCCAATATCATAATCTCCGAAAATGTAATAATAATAATTATTCCTACAGATTAATGTAGCAATAAAAATAATCACAGTTTTCATTTTTCAAGTAGGTACTTGAAACCCTTCTTGAAACATTCATAAAATAGTGGTATAAAAGGCTATGATGTGTAAATGATATAAGTGAAAGCTTAAGTATTTCTTAAAGGTCAAGACATATTGTTGGGGCATAGAATATCAACAATTCTAGAGGCATAGGCCTCTCTGGACGGACTTCCAATTAGATGTCATCTCACAGGTAGAATCCCATAGGAGTTGCCTGGAATAGCAATAGATACATACAGCCCTGGCGACTTTCAGCATTCAAGAGGAGTTATTTTTGGGATTTATTTTAGTAATGGATTGTCAAATGATAAAAGAAATTCTCAAGTCAAAAAAAAACTTATGGACACTTATGGATACTAAAAGATCAAGAATTAATCTTATAAAATGTTGAGAAATTAATTCAGATATTTTTTATTAAAATTATGTATAAATTAGGTAACCTATCTAATTCAAATGAAAAGACTCTTTGAATGTTTAATTAGATCTGCAAGGCTTTTAAGGATTATGCAGTTAACTGTGAAATGGATACCTTTTATTTTATTGATGACAGAACACTACTACAAAAAAAAATATTTACTGACGTTTCTTGAAGTTTTAACTGGAAGAGTAGGTAAGGGGCAACTTTTGAAGATATTCTTATTTTTTTTTTACTTATTTTTTTTTACTTATTATACAATATTGAAAATAAGAGTATAGAGAAAAATATAAACTCGCATCCGAGTTGTAAGTATATACATATGTTGTGTTATTCCGATTCTGTATTCCTTTTACGCCCACTCAGACTGGCTCTATTATCAAAAGAAATCTCCCAATCTCCTTATATCATGTTATATAAGACCACCTTCTTTGTTTTTGATATTCCCTTACAAATTTTCATGTAATATTCGATGAAGTTTCATATATCAGGAATTCGAAATAAGCTTAATCACATAATTCACAAACATATGCAGAACTCATAAAAAGTGTTCAAATACCAAGTAAACTGGGGAAATTACCTGTGAATTGACGTTAACATTGCGATCATATTACTTACTTTCTCTTTATTTAACTGTGCTATTTGTCTTGGCTTATGATCACAAGTTGGAGACATAACGACAAACTTTAAACACATGTGCAACAGCAGGCCTTTTTATAGAGAATGGTAAATATACGTAAGAATCGATCAAATTTAATAATTCAAAGGTAGGTATGATACAAATATTTTATGTGTTATAAGAAAAAAAGTTCTTCGGGAAAATATTAATCTATTTTCTTCTGAAATGATTTAAAAATAAAAAAAGAAACGTTGGCAATCAAAAAACGAGTTTGATAAAGTTTTCATAAAAATATCATAATTTAACTCACCCAAATTTCCTACAATGAAGTGAACCTTTTTCTTAATATTTCCTATTTTATTTTTAAATTTGTACTTTAGAGGATGAATTTTTTAAATAGTTTTGTAACTTTTCTAACAATTTCCAAATCAGGGGACTCGAATGAATTGTTAAAAAAATTTAATACTTGAAGTCAAACTTCAGAATAATATTCCTTAGAGCCAATTTTCAGATACAACGTTCTATAAACACAGGTCTTAAATGACTTTTTGAAATGACACGAGAAATGTCTATCTGTATATTGAATGAGTAAATACAATATTATAGGTCAGTACCCACAGTAGATATTTAAGTGTATGTATATCCACTCCAAACACGACACAAAGTAAATCAAGTCTAGGTCTGTGTTCAAATAGTGCCAGAACAAATATCGAGAGTTAATCTTCCCAAATCCTCTTAAGTCTGTACACGTATACAATATTTGTTGTGCTGTGGCATCCTGCCAACCGAGACTTGACGTTTACCCTCTAAGTTGCAATAAAAAAGTCAATAAGATACTATCGGGCGAATCAAGTTAGTACATTCTCGTATGCACAAAGCACCTGAATAATAGCTTCCTCCATGGACTATTTTCTTACTTTCGTTTCCTGTTATTGATCTAACGCTGGACCAATAGTAAGTCCATATTCACAAAGCAATCGCAGCGTCATTCATCTTGTCAATTTTCATATGTGATTTATGACAAATTGAGTTAAATTCTAGCCTTCTGTACTTTTAGCCAGTGGGTCATTATAAAGTTGAATTTCTGTCTTATTTAATTGGGAATCGGATTCTTAATGAATTTAGTATTTTTTATAAAAAGATTTTTATAAAAAAAGGTCAATATAAAAATATAACAAGTCAAATTGTAATCACGATTTCTTTGTGAACGCAAACAAATATCAACTAAATAATTATAAAAACTTGACCAAGTTCATAGGTGTTCACGCATCAACGAATAGTTGCGATGAAGCCTGGTCACAATGGCCAGGTCACCTAAATTTATACGCGGCTAAATCGTATACCCGACCAGATTTTCTTTTTGATTCAAAAAGTCGGTCAATGTGTCAAAAAATAAGTGGTCTCGCATCCGTCACCTTTTTTTTTGACACATTTAATTACACATGGTGTTTTTCAAAGGGATGCTTATTTTTGACAGTGTATGGAATTCAACAAGGAAAACAACTTTTTCAAAAAACTTTTTCTAAAAAAGTCGAAAATAAATTAGATGCAGACTTTGGAAGTTTCAAAAATTGAAGTCCCTGTGCTAGGTTTAACTAACAAAACTGATTTCGATAAATAATAAAAAAATCAATTCCACAGCATAAGGTATTGTGTATGTATTCATGTACTCCTATTATTATACCTACTTACATGAAAAATTATCATTCCTTGCATAAGTTCATTTTAATCTGATTTTTGGATATATACGAGTATGTTAGGACCAATGCCAATAATAGTAACATACCAATATTGCAACTTGCATTGTGCGGTCATTATATCAATTTCTACGAAAATATTTCGATTTTTGCCAATTTTGCGCCAATATCGCCCAATAGTCCCGTTGGTAAAGTAAAAAGTGTACCCAAAGTTCATAGAAAATGTTACCTCTCCAAATACCCATTTTAATTTTTCTACATAGGTTTTTTGGTTTTCGAGTAATTTCTAGAGGCTGCGCGCCAACAATTTTAAATGCACGAAAATTCTCGCGGAGAAAAAATACTAAATTTGCAATTTCTTAAGTATTGAATAACTCAAAAACTATGACATAAATACGAAAAAATTACAACATCACTTCTCAAGCTTCCTTTCTTCTAATTAGTTTTTTGATATATCTAACGATTAACGAGTTATTAGCAAAAAAATAATTTTTTCACTAAAGGGGTGGTTTCTGGAGGGGATGACAAGTATGCAGGTATTTCAAATAAATACGGTACGTATCTTATAAACTGGTTGTTTTTTTGACATGAACACCGACTAACATTGTTAATATGGGAAAACAAATATTTATGAATTCGGAGTCAGTAGGTAACTAACTTATCTGGCCACAAACCAATTCTCGTCAAACTCTCGCCTTCCTATAAAGTTTATACTGTACATATTTATTTAAACGATGTATCGATAATTCGATACTATAAAATTCTATTTGAAGTCTTAAAATTATTTTCATTACTCAATAATTTTAATTGGTAGCCGTTTCACCCTCTTTTGAACTGCATTTTACTAATAATCACTTGTAAAAAGTATATTGAGAAGCTGTTTTTATTTTACAAGGCAACAACAATAAGAACTTCGAAAACGTCAAGCAGATCTAGAATTATAATCATGAATTAATAATTGCGAAAAGTTCTTTCCGCACTAACAAATTAGCCATGCAATCATCATCCTACTTATTTCCATTCAGTTTTTCAAGTCGTTAACTTCATTAGCACACCTAATTGGATATGCTGTAATTGCTTCCAAATTACGTAACTAATGTCAACTCTCAATCCATTTCTGTTTCCATCAATCCTAAGAGAATCCCGTCCTGAGGGAAATTGAAAACAAGTAAGCCGCCTAAACTGATTATACCCCCGACTCTAATAAATAAGTGTCGCCTAAGGGGTTGAAAATAAATAGATATGTTTCTCCTTATTGGGTTACCCGTTTACACAATAACGTTTACCGCTTAGGGAGCCGTTTCTTATGAAAAGAAACAGTGTACCGAAGCTTAGATAATTTGAAAATAAGTTTTAAAGATACACCACACCTTATTATACAAAAATAACATGACTGTATAATATGGCACGTAAAAATACAATATTATAATACAAGAATCGCTTAATCATAGAAAAACATGCAGGCTGTTTCATTAATCATAACAAAAAATCCAGATGAAGATTCGTTTATAAATTTTAATAAGGAGGGGTTTTCAATAAAAAATAAATAAAACATCATTGAAGCCTTCCCTATGAGATGTAGGCACATCCCCTTATGAATAAGTAACAAGTTCTCATTTATTATTTTTTTACATAATATTTTTTTTACATAATAAATAATAATCATTTTACATAATATCTCGATCGATTTAACCTTTGTCTTCGAAACTCATTTTTGGCGCGTCAGTTAACCGAATTCACAATATCATATGGTTTCTATAAAATTCTAGGGGGTCACCAAAATATCTGAATAATTGGATATTCGTATTGGATTACTACACGAATTAAATAAGACACTAATATCTAGAAATTATACCCCGAATTATATCAATTTTACTTTAATTGTTTTTTTTACTCTCATAATGAGGATGACAAGACTTTCACTTTGCAAGGCCTGCTAGGATCAATGTTACTAAATGAAAATCCATAGTCCGCCAGTTCCTATTCAGCATCCGAATTATCGATACGTGATGAATGATCCGCTTCGACATTTTCCTTTGAGGGAATCTATGAAGCGTAAACCCATAACTGACGGACATCGCAGGAGTTCCACAACTCACATGCTAACTCATGAAGAGCAGAATAACGGACAACTCCCATTCGATTGATGTAGACCATCGTCATAGTATTATCAACCATAAGCAAAATATCTGCATCTCTCACATCAGCCGCGAAGCATTTCAATGCCAGAAAAACCGTCTTAAGCTCCAAATGATTTATATAAACATCCCTCTCCTCCTGATTGCATAGTCCATTGGCGGTCTCGCTATTGCAAAAAAATACCCTATCCGGACAACGAAGCATCCGAATAATTCGTTTTCTCGTACCAATTGCTCCTCACTTTCCTACTAGCCTTGGGAAAGGCCTTCAGCCACCAATACCAGTCTCATAGTAAACTTCGTCACTGACATGAACCCATCGAAACAACCCTCACTTTTCTTTAAGGCTTTGCTCTTTCAAACCTTTGCTCTTTCAAACAATCTGCAGCGTAACAGGCTTTACTCGACTGCAGGACAGCAAGCCACCACTGACAACAACCTGTGCAAAACTCACGTATCTTCAACCTCCTTTTCCTCATATCTGCTTTCGCACCGTGATCTTTTTTCTGTGGATGCTCAACTCTCATCATTGTATTTGAATCTAAAACGAATCCTAAATATTTACATCACCTCTCACGCACCAATTTGGATTTGTCACGGTTGATAATAAATCGTAACCTCTCAAGTAGCTCGACGGTTCGAGTCAGATTCTCGCTGCACTCTTCAACCGAGTGGTCTAAAGATTAAAAATTTGTAAAAGTCAATGAGCATGTACATAGGCCAAAAGGCAAACAAACGAACAGGTATCGTGCAATGTGGCCCCCATACTTAGATCAAGAAATAAGCAATAAGCATCTTTAAGACCGATCGTGTCCATCAGAATACCCTGTTCCAAGAGACTACACGCGGACCTGAGGTCCTCGAGTTTAAAATGTTCTGTATCGATAAAGGTATTCAACTCCTTCAAGTTCAGAATGAATCTTTGCTGGCCATATGACTTGAGAACTAAGAAAAACTGCGGAAGAAACTGACCTGAAACTTCCTTAGTCTTGACAATCGCGTCTGTCGAAAGCAGTCTATCAACTTCTAATTGAATATCACGATATATGCCCACTATCCTGCTCCGGCCATCGTCTGGATGGTGGAGAGTAAGTCTGTACAAGGGGTTGACTCTAACGGAAATGTATAACCTTTCACTGTTTGAATAACAAACTTTTCCTCCGTTATCGATTCCCAAATTTTTTTTACTTACGTTACGCTGCGAGGCTGGTGGTTCTGCGTTCACCGGCGTTGCTGCCAATATTGGCTCGACTTCGAATGGTTTCTGTGAAATCTGGGCGTGAATGTTTTCTTCAATGATACTGTTCTCCTGCTCGCCGGAACCACGTTGTCTTCATTCGATTCGACGAGCTCTTCGCATTCAAATGACGTGATGCTACAAACGGCTCCTTAACTTTGTCTCACCAAACAAGTAACTATCTGTTACCCTCTTTTCAAGCGCTGTAGCTCATTACTTGGATATGGTAGGCAGGATACAATCTTTACGCGCGACTGTTTGAGATCTGTGGATTTCAATCAATAACTTTGCAGCATCCCAAACGTGCTCCAATCTCGTCACATTTTCTGGATCCCTCAGAGGTGCTAACGACTCGATCACTGAGGCCAATGCTGCTAGAGCACCGAAATATTTGTCCTTCTTCAGAGCCGTCTCTTTTAAAATCACTGCCACCAGAATTCTAAATTGGTGGCTCGAATGACAGCTTACAGTTCCTAGGATACTTTTGCATCAAGGATTTTCACCTACCTCTTTAGTCCGCCCAACAAATATTTCTTTCAGAGCATTGCGACACTGGAATGCAGAACCAACTCGGGCTCCTCGCGTACTTCCCCAAAGATACGTAGCCAATGCTCGTCCAACTCCCAAGCAGTCTAGACTCCCTCCGATGACGCATGTTTTTTCACGATTTCCGACGAGGTATCACCATCCTGTGATATTTTCTTTCTGACACACTGTTTCATCGACTTGAGGATCCGGATCTACAGCTTGGATATCCTCCAAGTTTATATCCATGGAGTCTCTCCCCTGAGCATTAGCATCTGCAGACAGATCAACCAAAAAAGGTTCATTTGTTACCCATCGCAGCATAATTGTCTGTTTATGTATTTTATAGTTGTTGTCAACAAAAAATAAGGCGAGAGTGTTAACACAATAAGGTACCTTCACTGTTTGATGCGTTTGTCTCAGGAGTCACCGACGGTGGGGCATCACAGTTTCTTCCATCCTGTCTCCCAATTTATGAAGTCTTTTAGATGTTCTTTCCTTAGAACGATCGTGGCTTCTTTTATCTCTTATGATTACCCATTACTCATACACTAATTGCAAATTTATGATACGAAATACTGACGTGTGGTCTTTTTGACACAAAAGAAACGAATGAGTAAACAGTTGCCAGGGAGCGCTATGGTAATCGGGAGGCGATTGTTTTTTTAGCTCTGAACTTGTGGTCCATTAAGTGGTGGTACAACCTTCGTAATCTCGTAGTGCGAGACACGAAGGAGAATAATTTATTATAATAAGCGTATCACGATCACAAAAGAAAAAAATCACAAAAGGAAATGTGTGATTCAAAATCGGTCTATAGACGTTTTTGATACATGAAATAATAAAGGTTTTATGCCTGCCCGTATTATCGCAATATCGACAGCCTAAAATATGTAAGGTGAAGAAAGAAGGAAAAGTGAAACACATTTCTGGTCTCAAGCATCTACTTTCAATATCTCACCTAAAATTGATGAAATGGAATATTTCAGAGGGAAAGAAGGTAAGCTTAAAGTCGATAATCGGGATTCGCAATAACTTACGTCAGCCCTATAACGTTTTACATTTTTTATATTCAACCCTTCTGAGTAAGAGTCCGATAAACATAAACTTGTAAATTTGTTCATCACAATGGTCTCTACTTCGTCAAACCTTTCGTAGATTAAATTCCCTTTCAATTTATATTAACACTTTTATGAAGTCTGGTAAAACTTTTCTTAAGATATTAACAAAATATTAATTTCGAAAATACTTAATTGAAAATAGTTCAACTATCTCTTTATATTTTTTTCATATCGAATAATTTTATTAATAATTTCTTAAATACAATTTCCCGCTTTACAGAATGTTTTATTTCTAGTGTTCTTATTTATAAGGAGTCAGAGAATATAAGCCCTTATTAGCTAATCTGAAAGATAACTATTAGTGAGATGAGTTGATATATTAAACGAACTACATGGGATTTGATTATATGCATGGGATAAGGAGAACGCTAAAACGGACGCAAACAAAAAATTTAAACAAAAAGTTTCAAATCATTATTTAATTGATCATAGAATCCAAAATCAATGGAATTAGGATCACCAGTTCGATGCACTGTTCATACAAGTATGTATTGACCAAGCAATCAGTGCCAACGTCTTATGGAAATCCTATATACTTACATACCTAGTTAGGTATAAGATTTTACCCATATTTACATAACTATATATCTATTCTTCACAATAACGACCCCGCATATCGATGTCTCCTAAGCATTAGATTTAAGTGGTTTTCAAGATATAGCTACCTACCAAGTAAAAGAGCCATACAATACCTCTATAAATAACATACAGTTTTTCTAGTCATTGGAAAATCAAACAAGGCTATCTCACTTTCAAGTTATCAAGTTACAAATTATCAAGGTAATCAAACCTGATAAAGTTAAATTGTGACAAGATTAGGGTGCGGAACTGCCTTAGGGGCAAATGAAATCCATACACCAAAAAAATAACCCACTTATATTACGGCTTATATAATATTTTAAACCAAAACCTTTTTTTTACTGATTAAGTCAGATATCGTACGAAGCTACTCTTTACTGGTGTATGAACTTATTATTAAAATGAAAATGTCTAAAACATGCGTTCCAACCTCTTTCTTTTTAAAAAACCTTGACATTTCATAAAGATCCTGCAAGATCCCAAACAGAAATTATTTCTTTGACGTAAGCATCTTAAACTTCCTCTCCACCGATTTCAATAATAAAAGTCTCAATAAACCAACCATAATCAACCTACATTTCAGCAATGAGAGAAGATAAGTTCAAAAAATGTCTATAATAATCAACTGTGATCAAGTCTTTCCTTAAAATTTCAAAATAATATTTTTGCAATTAGTCGTCTTTTTTGGGGTGGTCACTAGTGTTGGAACACCCTGTGAATTCATGTTTGATATATTATGTCGGAAGCCCACTGAAATATGTCCTTGAAATAATCAATGTTATACATTATACATATAAACAGTTTTTCAAAATTAGAGTCATGTAAAATAAATACTTACTACAGCAAGAAATAACCACCATCCCCGATTTATGATAAATCGCCCGCAATTTTTAAACCTCAACTATAGTTGGGGAAGTATTGCAAAAAATACAAGCAAAATTAATAACGCTACAAACCCCGATGATTTGTATGTTATTCAACAACACCTGTTCAATTTTAAATGGATGAAAAGTTCAATCTATAAAACGGATACTGCTGAATTATTTTTGTACTTTGACACTATCGTTGAATATAAAACAGATCAAGGTGAAGGGTGTTTACATAGGTTAGGTATAAGGTACCAATAGGAAACCTTACCACTAAATTTTCACAGTTTTACGCCCTTAACTTCGGCGCCATCTTGAATCAAAGGGCTGAATCGGTTTTCCGCTCATAACTTCTTTTTTTGTACAAAAATATTAGAAAAGCATTTTGTAGAGAAATGTAATACCTACAAAGTGATGTCTCTTACAATTTTATCAACTCGTTTGTTAATTCCTAAAAATCCAACTTACAGAAAAGCTTGAAACTTACAAAAAAAGCTGAATAATATAACTTTTTCTACTATACAGTCTAAAAGGCACCACCGACGTTTACCACAGATTCCCGAGTGTGCCGATTTAACCGAAATTATCTATGTCCGAAATGGATCCCTTTACAAGATACAGCCCTTATAAGGGGTCAACCAAATACACGTTTTCCAGAATAAGTCAAAAATAGATTAACTGAGAAACTTCAAAAGAAGCCTACTACTATTGCTAAGAGTAAAAAACTGACGTAGTTTTACAAATATTGACATTCAGGATGTTCCTGTTTTTGATGTCAGGTCTCATTCTTTACCCCCGAAAATTTTTATATGCCAGTCGCTGATTGATTCTGTATTTTAATTCAAAGGCGCAAGTATTTCTAAACTTTTTGCCTTTGTATAAAAGCTCAGTATCTTGCATCGTTTTCCCGTAATCAATTTTTTATGATGGACCTACACTACTGAAATGGTATTCTAGAACAGATAGCTTTAGAACACATATTGTTGGGTTAGAAATATGCTGATTTACCAGAATTTATTTAGGTCAAAATGGCCTCTTTTTCAAGATACAGCCCTTTAGAGAGGGTGACTGAATAATGAATAAACAATTTCCTAAATAAGTAAAAAATTAATTAACAGAAAAACTTAGAAAAACTTTAGTTCTTACCGCATACTACGATTATTCTCAAGGTCAGTAAATGTCAAAAAAATCGTTTTTGGGAAATAAAAATTTCTATTTTAAATAAAACGAGATTTTCACAAATCCGTTTTCGTGGTGTAAGTCCATCATTAACAATTAATTATGGGAAAACTATGCAAAATAGTTTATTGCTCTTAAAAATAATACTTGGCGATTTAATTTTCAACTTTTTTGACTTATTCTGGAAAACGTGTATTGGGTTGACCCACTATTAAGAGATGTATCTTAAAAAGGGTGCTTTTTTGGACATTAATAATTTCGGTTAAATCCACATATTTTGTACTCGGGAATCTGCGGTAGAGCGTTAATAGTACCTTTTAGCGACACCCTGTATAACTACTCATTTTTTATGTTGATCAGATTTAATATTTTCCAATGCTTTTCCAATTATACAGCTCTGTGTCGTGGGCATGTCTCGCGCACAGAGAGATACGTGGGGGTCTTGACTTAACCCTCAGGACTGCGCGGATGAGACATCACTATAAAAACCTTCTCAATCTCAAGGTATTGCGCGCGCCGAAGAGATGCATGGGTGTGGGTAGCTCAGTCTTAGCGGCAAACATAATCTCGGGGTATACCCCGCTATATTGAGCCTTACTCCTCGCATGCGGGCTCTGCGGGGAGTGGACCCACCCATATTTCCCAGCCACTTATGGGACATCCATGGAGTGTGTAAAACAAATATGCTTTGACGAGGAGAGCCAAAAACTCGATCTCCGGGCAACAGAACAAGCTGTGGAGATCGGTTCTAATCCGACTACAAAACAACCTATGTGAGTGTCCCGCTTAGGGAAGGACCGGATTACAAACCTTTGGGAAAGACTTTCTCACATCGGTGGACCTGGATACATTAGCAACAGTCAAGATGGTCAGCTTCCTTAAAAAGGCTGATCTGATGGGGCTACCGTAGCACGACTAGATGTGGGTCACATAGACCTACGGTCGCAGTGGAGATGTCACAATTGCCCACTGCAGATTAATCTAATCTTATCTACTCTAAAAAATAATCGAGAGAGGTAAATATTTATGATCATAAATTATTGAATTTTCACCATGAAGGTAAAATGTTGTATCAGAAATGCCAGAAATGTTGTGTCTAAAATGTCTGAAATGTCAAAACTGAACAGAACCATTTTTATTCACAATTATAAAAAAATAAATTTTTATATGACTGTGTTGACGAAAAACGCTATACTTGCTTAGATACTTGCACAAAACTGCTTCTTGCAAAATTCGGTAGCAAATCCAGGCCTCTCAAATCTATTAATCAGGTTGAGTCGCTAGAGATCCGGCCCGAATGGAACTAATGTTCGTTCCTCTGATTATACTTATTGAAAATAACGATTTCAATTCAAGAACAAAAATTAAACACTTTCATTACTCAAGATTTTTGGGATCCAGACTCTTCCAATTTAGGTATGATCGACACGTCCTAGAAGACCTCTACCAGTTTGGTTTCCACTATGTGAAAAAAAAAGATCTATTTTTGTGTTCTGCTGATATACGCCACGACCTGTACTCGAAATTAAATCTTTTGTAAATATAGAAAAACGCCCAAAATGAAAACGTAGTTTAGGCATGTTTTGGTAAAAAACTCATGTCTGAGATTTTGAATTGTCAGACTGTGGCTTAGCTACGATGAAGCGTTCTGCGTGGTTAAATTTATTATGCGATAGGTAGGTATTATATCTGAAAGCTCTTATGAATCAAAAGTTTGGAAATAAATATTCTCTGAGCTGTGCTATATATTTTAAATTTTTTCCTATACATATAATAAAAAAATATAATAACGTAGATAAAAAAGATGATAAAATAAGAGTTCTGATTATGTGAATACTCAATATTATGATTTATACAACATAACCAAGAATAAAATATTACTGGCTGTTGTAATGAACAGTAAACTTCATTAACTCTGTGCGCGTCTAGGGATCTCGAGCTTACCAGTGTCCCTTCCTCTAAACCGTCCACTGAACAGATTATTTGGGAGACTAATTAACTACAGAATCCTTGGCTTAACCGAGATCCTTAGGATTAATCCATCAGTTACTATTTAAATCAACTGATAGACGCTTGATTTAGACAAATCATATTATCCACACCTTTTTTGGTTGAAAGCTTGGAATTTATAGTTACCTACTAATAATGGAAGATTCCAGGTGGTTTTCGTTAACTAATTTTATTAACCAGCCATAGTGAGCTTAAAAGTTTTTATTATACAAGGTGTTTCCAAATGGAGTACCATAAGTTGGAGAACGTGTAAATGAAGCTAAAATGTTGAAAAATTTAAATAAATTTTTTCCTAAAATGTTTTTTAACCGAAATACAGGATGTTTGAGTATCGATTTTCGAAACTGTTTTTTATAGTATCTTTCTACAAAGTGGATCAGCAATTCTGAATTTTTGTACCTATACGGTTTTTTATTAAAAAACCCGTAAATGGACAAATTCTGTACAAATGACATACTTATCAGGAAACTTAGCCCAAAAACGACGGCAAAAAGTGCCATCTAGCGTTTCGGGGTGGGCCTAATGATGATTGTGGCCCAACGTTGTTTCAGTGTCGTATTTCAGTGACAGTTTCCTGCATTATAGTTAAAGGTGTTTGATATAATCAAAGCACCCAGTGTCGTAGAGTCCGCGGCCACAGGACTCTATTCTCTCGTAAAAAGTTCTGAACTGAGCGTTTTAACTTTTTTTTTAACTTTATTATTTTTGAATAAAGAAATAGTCCAAGATAAGTGTCTACCATAAACTGGAGGGCTTGTAGATAAAGCCAAAAAATGAAGAAAGTTCGAACGAATTTTTTTCCGAAATTTTTTTAACCGAGATACTGAAAAACCTGTTTAAATAAAAGCCTCTCGCAATGCCTCGATATGATATTCTAATTTTAGTTTCATGAGTAGGGTTTAAAAATGCCACCAAGTTAACCGAACAGGAAGACTGATTCTGCTACTTTTCTCACTTCCTCTGCTTGGATATTTGTCTTGCAACAATAATTTTTGCCTCAAACACCTGTGTAAGCACTGCAAGCACAGTTGCAGAGGTAATTCAGGTCGGTATCAAATTGTTTGAACTTCACTCCGACAAAAGTCAACCAGGAAATAAACTATGATTAAGGGTAGACGGTAAGTCTGCAATCTCGGTCTTGCACGTTAGTTCTGCATGATGACCACGAATCTAATGTTATAAGCGTTTAAATAAAGGGAACACTTTCGTAAATACTTATAAGAGTAGATATGTATTATAGTTGAAGTGTTTATTTATCAATAATTTACATTTCCTAAAGGCAACACTTATGACTTATTTTTCTGTGAATCCCACATTACTCAGAAATGAAGATAACTTAGAAATCTGTTCTGAGTTCACTCTAAGAGATTAATAGTAAAATCGGTCATCCTGCAGTTATAATGCGGAGTGAATGAAATTATGAGCAATGGAAGAATTTTGTTGGTAGTATTTGAATGTCAAAATTGTATTTTTTTTTATTTTACGCTGTTTCAGAGAAAAATTAATTTATAAGATTTGTTACCATATTTTTAGGGGCTGTATCATCTCCGGGAACCTCCTCGTACCCCTAAGACTCGTTGAAAATCTTAAAAATAATTTTTAATAGGAGCTGATTAATGGAACTATATAAAAAACCACACTGAAGCGGTAAATTTCAGGATGTAATAACGAACTGTGTAAATTGTCTATGTACACTTACTCGCGACACCTCAATGCTCTATTTACAGCAACACTCTAGTTTGTAAACATTTCCGGATTTGGGAGTGTTCGATTTCCTAGCCTCCTAGCTCCATTTATTCTGAGTATATTCCAGATTATCGAGTGTTACGCGTTTTAAAATTCAATTTATGGAAGTATTTACGAAATACGAGAACAGGTGAACGAGTTAAATTGCATTGCTAAGCCCGGAAAACTGACGGATATAGTTTAGAGATGGGAAATAGACTGTTTAGTAAGGATTGTACGTGAAAATCAGCACTTAGCAATCTTCATTCTTCGTGTTAGATTTTGTGTGAACAATTTTGTTTGTAAATTTTTTATCATTGGTAATAGTTAGGTGTCTATATTAAGTATAATTTTCCAGCAGACGACACAATCTCATCTCTATAGTAGGCTATGGTCTGATTATCGTGATTAGCTCATAGATGTTTCTTTTAGTTAACGTAATTCTCAGCATTGTTGACTGAAAACCCTCGTCTAATTTTCTAAACGTACTATCGGGTGATCAACAAAATTTTTCATCAACTAGTGCCTTGGAAAAAAATCAAGCATGTCTGCCAGTCAGTCAGATAAATGCAAACTATTGGTAGGTGTGCTCAGGTGCAATGAGCTCAGACATGGCTGCAATAGCTATCTCTCTCTTCCAAGGCACTAGGTGATGAAAAATTTTGTGGATCACACGATATAACTCTTATATAACCCTTATAATAGAGAGTTGGATTTCCATGTATTAAATAAAAGTTTAGTGTAGGTTAGGTAGGTATTATATAGGCGTCGTTGACTCATAGAGATAGAATAGAGAGGAGACGACATGACATGACACAGATGGGATCAGGTCCGCCATATTGATACTACTTTTATGTCAAACTTATGCTATTGTCTTGAGTGAAGGCTTTTTGTGATGTTTCATTTGATTTAAGGTCTGTCTTTAAGATTTTTGGTGTTAAATCGAAAAATCAAAGATGGTTTCTTGTGCAGTTCGTACCTGCTGTAGTAGAGACTGCGTTGATAAAAAAAATCCTCCGAAATAACATTCCAAAGGTAAGTGTCAACAATATACAGGACCGTACCTATTTGCATAGTACACTAAAAATCTAAATTGAAAATGACCACATGATTATTTGCCGGATATTTTATATTTTTTTATTGACTTGAAAAACACAAAAGTCTGCAATATCCATCTGAAGACGTGTTAAAAATATGTATGAAATGTGAGAAACATTTTTATTTATGAAAATTTTGCAAATAAAAATTAAGTCTGACCCTGTCGAGACGCCATATTGTTACTCCTATAAGCTCCACCCAGTGATGCCGTTTTTTAATGTAATATTAGGTGATCATAGCGGCTCCTTTCTTTTCTATCTCTATGCGTTGACTACACAACCATGTTCGGTTACGAACGCCATCTCATAATCCTGCACAGTAGCTAAATAAACATATTTATAATGCTGTTAATGTACCTGTATATTGGTTATACACGGCCATCATCAGACCGAGAATCAGTAATAGTTCGGTGGTCTTATGGAAAAGCTCCACACACACAACAGTGACAAACAGGCTGGTCAAACTACAACGACTCGCCAGTTTGTCAATAACCAGTGCAATGAGAACCACCCCGTCGCATCCCATTTGAAAAGGAAAAATGCGAAAAGAAAGAGGTAACGTTTTAACGCAGGAAGACTACTGCGGAGGTTTACAGGATTCTGGAAAAGCCAGAATGGTAAAGGCATTAGAAGCCAAGGAACAGACAATTTTTATTTGCACCGATAATCAGGCTGCTACAAAAGCGCTGGGCTCACACGGGACTAGCTCTTGTGTATTTCAGGAATACCAGGCAACAAACTGGCAGATCACTATGCGAAGCTCGGTGCCAGGGAAAACTTTTGTGGAACGTAGACTGTACTTATTTTTACCAAAGGTCTTCTGAAAGAGGGTATTAAGGAATGAACCCGAAGAGGTCTCGAGAAGTATAGGGAGACAACATCAGGTGCAGCCAGGCTAAATTGTTCCTAACCGGCTCGGACACGGACATAAACAAACAGACCAACGTGATCAAACTGAGCCGAAAGGCGCTTAGACTACTTGTTGGGGAACTCACTCGTTACAACAGTCTGAACAGGCTTTAACAACTTATGGAGGTAATGTGGGATCCGGTATGTCATAAATATGAAACTGACGATGAATGCGAGGTACTTGTAGAGCGGCCACAACATTTTTGCGTCAGGAGAAGAAATGAGACTCCTCTCATGGAAAGATCTTCTGGCCTTTATCAAAAGATGGGAACGTTTGAGTAGGAGTCCTACCATAAATTGGAAGTGGGTACAAGGGCCCTGGGTGTCCTAATCGCTTGGAATGCACGACCCTTTTCCACCGCAAGTGCAAGTTTTGCTATACGTACTACTTACTATTTACAATTTTTATTGTAAGTTTTTTATTTCTGAAAATATCAGGTGTGTAAGAAACCAAGGTGTCCTTTCACAACTACCGTTGTTGGACATCCGTGTTGGTCGTACTGAAACTTGCAACTTGTACAATTAGGTATTGCGAAGAGTTTCAGAAGATACAATCTCAGCTATGGTCGAAAAAGACTATGGTCGATTGTCGTGATTAGTTCGTATAGATAGTCCTTTTAGCAATATTGACTGAAAATCCCTTATTTAGTTTTGCATCTAAGCCTCGTTGTGATGTCTCAAGTTGTACACCTAAAAGACGTCACAGATGCTTTTGTAGTGTTTGTAGTGAGTTGTCCCGCTGTTTGCTATACACATACGGCTTCTTGTTAGTCTAGATGTGTGAAAATCTACAATGCTTTCGCAGACTATTCATGATGCAACTGCAATGCTATTATTTGGCGAAACTTTGCTGATCGGCTTGGAATTCAGAGGGTCAGTTTGTTCAATGCTTGTCAGAGTCAGTTTGAAAAGCTGTTAATTTTACGTTTTTATTAACTCGCTTTCTTGTCCGTGCAAGTCTTCCAATCGATTTGAAATTAACTTCCTGAAAAGCTAGTCACTTGAAAATTTAAACATAGCACAGAATGACAATGCAATACTAACTTGCTTGTCAGTCAATTTTTCTGTTCTCAAAAATTTTGCAAAACGCTCCACTTCAAAATCAGCCTTGTATATCTATTAATAATTATTATTGTCCTTCATGAGCTCAATCACCCTTCTCGAATTGTGAATAGTTAAGTTACATGTTTCAGTTATATTTAGAGAGATTTTTCTAATTGGAGAAAAAAAATACTGAAAATACGGGTAAGTTTTTTTAGGGATTTTAAAATGCGAATAAATGTCAAGTTTTTCTTTCTTTTTCAGGTTTTTTTTTGGTAGGGATTAATTTAATTTCCAAAGATTGTTTAGAGTTGGAGGATAAGCATAAGGTACGTATATAGAGTGTTACCTGAACACCAGGTACATACGAAAGGAGGTAAGTCTTTGGCTTATTTTATGCTTAAAAGTTCAAATAAGTATACGTGTCCAAACTTTAGCAAACTTTAGTCAAACAGTTAATCACAGAGGGTCATCGTAGTTTTAATTTTTAACAGGCAGTGACGACTAAACTGCCGAAATGAATTTAAATTTAAAAAATAGCCAAAGAAATCGTTTTACCATTTGAAAAATTTGAATTTAGTTCCACAAATTTAAGAAAATTGTACTTTTATGTCGGTTGCAGATGCAAAAAAAAACTATTGGAGATCACAAAGTTTCTAAATAAAACAGAAAATTCATATTGGAATTTAGAATCTACCAGCTGCGCATCGCAAAAAAGTTCAGGGGAAGAAATGGGCGCGAATGGGAGAAATTTATGAAAAAAGTATCTCTGTTGATTTTCACAACCATTTGTCGTGGCCAATGATGTAAGCCCTACAGCGTAACCTATATTCCAAATTTGAGTTAAATATCTCAAAAGCTATGAGAGCTATGAAGAAAGAAGCGATTTTTATTTTATTTCAACACTCTGTAGATCGGTAGCGAGGCGATTGCAAACCTATGTTTCTATGAACTTATAGGCATGAAATATGCACCTGGTATTTAGGAACAATAACCTGTACATTTTATAGTGAAGCAGACATTTGCCTTTTGCTCGTATAATATTTCTGCAACTAGGTATATTGCAATATTTCTGATATAATTTATTTTGTAGTCTTGTCTATCAAGTGAACGGAAAACTCATAAGATGAAGAATGTAAGAGACTTCAAATTTTTATTTATGTGAATGTATCTATCTAGAAATGTTAGGAGGGAAATGCTGTGCGAGGAAATTGCGCGTCCTTTTATTCACACTCCATATTATATTCCATTGGTCGATATACATATGAATATTTAAATGCATAGAGTGTAAATAATTCCATGTGAATTACTCCATTTTATATTTCCCTTGAAAACGATACTTTTTGAACAAAAAAAAAAACAGTTTAGTAAGGAGAAAAATGGTCCATATAAAACTATATTGTCGGCAAAGTCGTTTATTAGTGAATGAATAAAGTTAAAGATTCACAATTTATTGTTGGTCATACACTTTGACATCACGAGAAACTGAAGCGTGAGTCAGCGATGTTGTTTTTTTTTTTTTTTTTTTTTAAAAAAGGAGGGAGCATCGGTCTTAACTATGTAGGTAAGACAAAGTCGCTCCATTCCCGTAACACGGGATTTCGAGTATCTTACTCATTCACCCAGCCTCAAGTATGCCTTTTATAAATTTAAACGTTCGGTCGCTTGTTGTATTTTTCACATACATTCGAAAATGCATCCGAAAAATAACACGAGCCGGTGAGTCCCGAACTCGCGACCTTAGGCTCGGTAGGCAGCGGACTGAACCACTAGGCTACGCGAGTCTTTGTTTGTTTATTTTATCGGTAGATACCGACTGTACCTTGCGTATCCTAAAAGATCCACTTCACGCCAAAATAGTTTTCAGTCTGGCACCGCTCTTTATGATTTATCAATATACCGCTAAACAAGCAATTGTGTCACATTGCTGCCATCGATAACAATTATTATTCTATGGTTAAATGAAAACTTAATATTATACTGTGTCCAATATAAGAATGAACAGCATGGGGATCTTGGACACCGTGGGAGATACAAAGTCAGTTAAATGAGTTACGCAATCAGTTGAACAATGCACTCGCAGAAGGAGATTTCAAAAATTATTTCTGAATTTCTCATTTATTCACGTTATTAAAAAGATTTGGAAAACGGAAACCTCCATTTCATTGCAGTTAATGATCCGCTCTGTTTTTGCGATTTTTTATCTCACGATTCAAATTTGCAGGGACGGACTGAACTTCATTTTTTTAAATACAGTCCTGGTTTTTTTATTGCAAAATTGGAAGATATTTTTATTCTGAATTTAATGTTATGCCACACAAAGTGGTTCAAACGTATTTCGGTCGACAGTTATTGACATCATCAGTTTAATTTCCTCTTAATACGTATCTGTGCTCTTATTAAACTTCTTGGACTTGTTTTCCCATCGTCGCCACAATCCGTTAAGTCCAAAAACTTTACTAAGATCACAGATCACAGTCTTAAGGGGAAATTAAAAGCGATGATGGCATATTATGCCATCTTCCGAAACACGTTTGAACCACTATGTGTGTTCAACCACTCAGTCCGGCCCTGTAAATAAGAATCGTCACATAAAAAAAACTGACATCGCAAAAATAAAGCCAGTCAAAACTGAAAATGACGTTTCATTTCCTTCCAATCTTCAATAATAACGTCAATGAATCAGAAAAAGTAAAATTGAAATTTTGGGGTTTCTAAAAATAATTCCATCTAATAATCTATCTGTCATTGCATTGTTCCTTCTGGTTGCCCAACTTTTTCCCCATTTGAGCGACCTTGTGTATCTCCCACGATTTCAGAGACCCCCATGCTGTTCATTGTTATCTTGGACACAGTGTACTCGTATACTGAAAAAACAAACACGCAGCATCGTTGATTCAACGTTTTAGTTCCATGTATACGGTGCACGCAATATCAATGAGTAGGTGTTATTGGACTATGAAACGAATAGTATTGGAAGTAGTTGTTTTAAACAGGATAAAATGAACTCGATAAACACTGGAATTATTGCGAATAATGATCGTTCATAACTAAAACCTATCGTAACTGCACAATTTCCCGGTTTCCTCAATTACGGTCCTTTCTTAGCCGTGAGAGCAGAAGATATTATCTATTGATCCAAATCATTCAATAACACCATTAGTAGACGACTGGTATTAAGTTGTATGCGTTCATTTAGTTTCAAGAAGTTGTAAATTTAATAGTTTAGAAAGCATTAGACGTTGATCGATCCAAACTTCTTGATTGGACGCCCGTGATTAAGGGTATTGAAAATTACTTCGTTTACATTTTAGTCTTTAATAAGGCTGATAACTTAGATTATTACCTATTTGTAAATATAATATACAATTTTCTTTAATATTGCTACAATAAAAAGGCATGTTGCTGTAGTTTCGTCTTAATATGTTGATGAAAATCATTGTTGAGCAAACCAAGAGTACAGTAGTATCGTTCAGGATCATGACCACCGAGGGAGAAGATTATTTATTTCTGTGAGTATTGTACCATTATCGATTCGCTTCATCTTTGTTTTACTTGTCCAGACAGTATAGACTGGTATTTTTTTTTTAATCCTGAGTAATGTAAGATGTAAGTACGTAACTTAAGGCATAAAAGCAAAAAGCCCTGCAACGGATCACCTTACCCAAACTAGTTTTCGTGTCGTGATTTAAGGTCTGCACTAGGAGCAACGGCGCAACCGCAGAATGCCCGAATGTGGGCTCTCCGTCAAACAGTATATCGCTCTGTGTCGTAGAGATGTCTCGCGCACAGAGAGATATGTTAGGGGTCTTGACTTCCCGTCCGGACTACGTGGATGAGTCACCACTATAAGAGCCTCCCCAATCTCAAGGTATTGCGCGCGCTGAAGAGATGCATGAGCATGACTGTGGGTAGCTCAGTCTTAGCGGCAAACATATTTAAAATGTTTTTTAAAATGGCAAGAAATTAAGCGACTATTATAGTCTATCGAGGGATTTGCTCTTGCTATTCTAGACAAGCTAACCAAGATTTTATCTTCTCACAAGGAAACTGTGAATATGTCCAATGCCTTAATGTTTTTAATGTCAGTGCTCAATGTCTTGATGTTCCTAATGTCAAAACACACTTTTTAGGTAACATATTTCTAGACCTTTAAATTGTGTTGACAAACCGATAACTTCAAAAATATTATTCTGAGCTTATTTCAACCGAATTCTCGGTTCTCATGCATGAGCGGGTTCGTTAGACTGTCTGCTAGGTAATTAATTACGTATGCTGCTTGGAACGTATATCAATATACTAGAATACAGCTGCCAGCAATTGGTTGCCGAAGCATATTTGTTAATTTGCAATTATTAGAATGACTCTGGCTGTGCGGTATTACAGTAACTTGGGGGCATTTCTGAACAAGCTGTTCCAGTATGTTTGAGAAGTATAGGGCTTTTAATCAATGTTCACTCTTTAAGTTCTAATATAGGGTACGCTGCGGAAAGACCAACTTTAAACAAAAATAACTCTACATGAAATTAGCTTATAATCTGAAGAAAATAAATACAAGGAGTACAAGTTGAAGAGATCAAAAAATAAGCACCGCTGCTCTAAAGTTGAGGTTGGCGAGGCATTTCGATAGTCGGTAAGCCATACCATAGATTTATTCATACTGTTACGAATTTCCTCATACCAGAACGAGAAGAGAACGGTAGTAAGTGTGGTCCACAAATACCTATATTACAGATTACAGTCTATAGCAGCATCAGTCTATTAATTATAGTTTTAGAAATTCAAGAAGTTAATGTAACTAAGTTGAAAGGAAAATCGAAGCGAATTTAATGCAGAATATTTCCCAGCGGCATTACATTTTTTATCTTCTACTATAAGCTTACCAAAACCTATTTTCAATTGAATGGTGATTTCTTTACAAAACGGGATCAGCAACAGGCCCCCTGAGCCCTGTTGTTGCCAACTTCTATCTAGAATTCTTTGAATCAACGACCTTAAATACCGGCGACTAGCAGTGTAGATGATATCTTTGTCATCTAGATCTCAATATTAGAGATTTCAATTCAAGATGGAAACCGGCGAAAACTACCATTTCTTGATGCTTTGGTCAAGAGGAATGTAAACGGTTGTTTGGAGCACAAGGTCTGCCGAAAATCAGACAAATATTTTTATCATCATTCAGCTCAAAAAAAGGCAATAAGAAAACCCTGGTGAATCGTACATCCCGCTTTGATACACCTCCAAGAATTATTTTCAAAGTTTTGTTCCTGAGGGTCTAAAAATTAAAATACCAAATTTTCATACAAAAATTAGCAGTGGAGAATTCGCCATCTTGATAAAATTTTGAAATCAATTTATCTCGATTAGTCGAGGGGAGAAATGTGAAGATACAAAACTTTATACTGTTCGAAATTTTGTAGAATTTTTGTCACAAACGGAACTGTGTGTAGATCGTTCCCAAGATTATAAGGAATAAGGATAGAAGTTAAGTTTGTAAGAGTGCAAGTTTTGATGCGCCAATAATTTGCGATTATGTTTTTTGAAACTCAGAATAAGCTCATTAACCATGCACACATTAAAAATTCAGACTGAGTCTTAAATTTTCGATCTACCCCCTTATATTTAGTAAGGAGGTAGGTACCGAGAATTTAGGAAAATCATTAATAAACCACATCAGGATTTTATTTTTTCTGATGCCTTCCCGACTGCAAATAACATTTGACTTTAATATATCAAGGTTCTACCCTCGGGAAATAACCGAGTTAATATGTGGTAGTTAGGCTGGGGGATGCGTTTTATAACCTTCCTATTATAAATAAATCTGAAAATCTTTAAACGCTAAGAGCTGAACCGGGATAATTTGCATAGAGCATATCAATCATTCTCTGACAGCGAGGCTCCCAAACTAGAGTATCTACTTATAAGTGAGATCGATAACTCCGATGAAATTACAACACGTAAAACACCATTCATTGGTTAACCGGTGCTGTTAGATATATAGTCCCTCGCGTGCTAAACACTTAATAGACGAGAATATTCAGCATGACCATACAACATGAACTGGAGATAACAAATGAATTGATGTGATGCCAGCCATTTTTAATTCATCTGTCAAATGAATCTAAAAACTACCTTTGTTAAGCCAAACTGGCAACCCTTTTTTATTTAGTGAAATACTCACTAAATTAGTTGTTCTTCTGTGTCTGTTCTCGAACAATGCTGAGACGAATCCATTCTGGTAGAAGATGTTATTACCAGTGTCTTATTATTTATGTTAGGTAAGTAGAGAAGAAATTAATAATAATTGATCAGATATTGAAAAGTGTGAGACCTAGAACAGACAAAAGATGAGAAAGGAAGAGGATGCTGGTCGAGTTTTAAAAAGGAGTCAACGAGAATAATCCGAATAACGTGGTAGGTCTCTGTAATATAAGATCTAGTACACTGATCAAATTCCATTGAGCTGTCTGAAATCTACGTTTATAACACTTCCCAAGAAAGCCAATTCCAAAATGTGCAGTGAATATCGCCTTATAATCTTGATCAATTACACCCTGAATGTGTCCCTGCCACTTATTCATTGCAGAACAAGAACAAAGTTAGAGAGGATTATAGGTGGCACACAATTCGGACTTAGATGCGCCTAGGGAATCCGAGAACCACTCTTTAAGATATTATTAGTCTTTGTTCAAAAATACCAGAAAAACCAAAATGTGTTTATGCCTGCTTTATCGCTTATGAGAAAGCATTCGACAATTGCATCTTTCAGGACTTGACACTAAAGACATCATAAAAAATCATAAAAAAACAGCACGTATCTAGTGTGGAGACATGAAAAGTCATAACATAATCATTACTAGATGAGTTAGACAGGGTTGCATTTTATCGTACTCAACTGCTGCTCAGAGTAATTATTTGTAGAGACACTGGAAGAATGTAATAACGTCATAGAAACGTATAGAACATATAACGTATAGAAACGGATCCCTTCTAAAGAGCACACCGCTTCAAATACTTGAGATATACGATAAATGATTAGCGGGACCCTGATGCAAAGACTAGGAGCAATAGAATTGAAATGGCGAGATCAACATTCATAAAAAATGAGAAAGCTCTTGAGCAACGGAAACCGAAGCGTTGGTACTCGATGGCGAGCCACGAATTGTTAGGTACTCTCTAACGCTGTTTTACGGTGTGGAAGGGTGGCTACTAAAAGTATAACAATGAAGAGATTGGAAAATTTTGAAATGTGACTGTATAAGAATACCTAGGACTGAGTGTCTAATACAGAGGCACTAAAAAGAATGACTAACGATTTGGAATTGATAACAACTAAAGATAAGAAAAAAGTCCCACCTAGTCCATGTATTTAGGAATGATAAATGCGGTTTATTACAACTTATCGTGGAAGGAAAAACAGAAGGATAGGAGAGGGTTGGGTAGAAAATAAAATCCTGGCTGATCACCCTACGCGAATGGTTCCAAATACCAGAGGCTTCAAACATAATTTATTCGGAGCAAAACAGAGAAATCTATCATTGATGATCGTTAACTTTCGGTATAGAAGACATCACTGGATGAAGAGAACGCTTAATTATCACTGCTTCCTGGATGCAGGCTCCAAAATGTGATAGAAGTAGATAAAAAATAATAATTCAAGTAGTTTCATCAAAATTAAAAATCATAATGCCATACATACAGACTGTCCGTTTTTCGCGTGCCACTATGGGGATCTCGCTTATCTTAAGAGAAACGAAGTTGGTTAAATTAGGGCAAAGTAGCGTATTTTTGTGCTGATTGATAATCTGAAAAGAAATTTTAGCTGTCACTATTAGTTGTCAAAATATTTCAAAAAAACTGAAATTTTCAATTTTTGTTTTTATTTTTTATTCAAAAACCAATCAAGCAAGCCATTTTTAACTGAAACATTGTTAAGACACTTTTCAACAAGGAACCCAAAAATAATTTTACAATAGCTCTAGCACTTGAGATAGCAGAAAATCGATGGTCAGCTTTGTTTTTTCTTATAGGCGCCATATTGGATTTTTCCATTTTTAGATTACTTTAATTTTTCTCTTTACAACGATGTATCACATATGTTATTTCATTATTGAATGTTTGGCGAAAATAAAATTTCTTATCTTGTGTCCAGGTGCTTTGAAGAAATGTCAAGGGTCTTTTGTTTTCAACAAAACTTTGACGATTCGACCAGTCGTCTGCGTCGACATTGAATTATTAATCGAGGAAAAAGCCACTTTTCAAATAAAGCAGGATGGGGCGCCGCCTCATAATGCTGGTAGGGTGAGCAGAGAATTCTTGTCAGAAATGTTTCCCAACCAAGTAATTGCAAATAATGGCGACGAACGCTGGCCAGCACGGTCACCTGACTTGTCCCCATTGGACTATTTTTTGTGGGGGCCAATGAAAAATAAGATTTATAAAACATTGCCAGCCGACGTCGATGAACTTCGACAACGAATTGTTACCACACTCAGGAACGGCATTAGAAGGAGAGACGTGTTGAGAGCTGCGTATTGAATCTTAGGAAAAGGGTGCAATTATGCTTGCAATTACAAGGGGGGATTTTTGAACACATGCTGTGATATTACCTGTTGTTAATTTATTCGTCTTTGTTAACCATTGTTTAATTAATAATTTTATTTGCAAAGTGGCTTTTTTCTCGATTAATAATTCAATGTCAACGCAGACGACTGGTCGAATCGTCAAAGTTTTGTTGAAAACAAAAGACCCTTGACATTTCGTCAAAGCACTCTGGACACAAGATAAGAAATTTTATTTTCGCCAAACATTCAATAATGAAATAACATGTGTGCTACATCGTTGTAAAGAGAAAAATTAAAGTAATCTAAAAATGGAAAAATCCAATATGGCGCCTATTAGAAAAAACAAAGCTGACCATCGATTTTCTTCTATCTCAAGGGCTAGAGCTATTGTAAAATTATTTTTGGGTTCCTTGTTGAAAAGTGCATGTCTTTTAATGTTTCAGTTAAAAATGGCTTGCTTGATTGGTTTTTGAATAAAAAAATAAAAACAAAAATTGAAAATTTCAGTTTTTTTTTAATATTTTGACAACTAATAATGACAGCTCAAATTTCTTTCCAGATTATCAATCAGCGCAAAAATACGCTACTTTGCCCTAATTTAACCAACTTCGTATCTCTTAAGATAAGCGAGATCCCCATAGTGGCACGCGAAAAACGGACAGTCTGTATAATAACTAACTGTGATTCTTCTTCTTTGAATGCTATGTCACTTCTTGATACATTCTCTCAATTGCCAGTCTCTTTTAATTCTGCATGTATCCCAGAAATTGACATCTTTTATAGATATTTTTTATTCCATGTGATCTGAATTATTTTATATTCTGGAGGGACTACATAAAGCAAAATCGAAGGTGAATT
The DNA here is from genome assembly GCA_910589415.1 of Malachius bipustulatus. NCBI lineage: Eukaryota > Metazoa > Arthropoda > Insecta > Coleoptera > Melyridae > Malachius > Malachius bipustulatus. The sequence goes on along the minus strand of OU342630.1, from coordinate 84,487,261 downwards.
ATATAGGCGGGAGGAAGGCCTACATGCATATATGAATCAGAGTTATTGAAGCCAAATTCCCATGAGGTTACTTAAGGTTCATTAAACTTAATCACCGCTAATGGTTGTTTCATTAATAAACCGTTGTATGGCTAAAATCACCTCTGCTGAGATAAAGTGAAACCTTTAATCAATTATTTAATTTTTTAATCCATCAGTAATTGGGACAACTCAGGTTGACAGATACGTAGCTAAATGCTGATATCAATCATTATTTATAATTTTTCAACGCATTTTTCCAACAATTACGTTTTTTTTTTATTAACAATTACTTATCTATGTTATTTATTATTTTTTAGAGAACTTTAGTTAGATAATAAACTGCGCCATCTTGAAATTCTTTGCATGTTGGTTCAGAATAGAGCATAAACCGAACGTCTCTCACCAAGGCTTCGATAATCTAGATAATGGTATTAGTAGAGAAACATGCAGGAGAGATATTGCAAGCATCCGCTTGCTCCTGATTACAGGAAATATTTCCACATGTTATCGCTTCGGCTAATGCGAGGTAAATCCTTCTATAACACGGTACTCTCAAACGTGACGAGAATCCCCACATCGCTTACTTTTATGCTGAAGCATTTTTACTGTCAGATGCCTATACACGCCTAATTTTACCATTCCTGAATTCGACCTGATTTATATTTAATTATTTACTATTATCGACTGAAGTTTTTAGAAATGTTATGCGTATTAAATATTTTATATAATATAAATATTATATCGGTTTTATCTATATATGATAAGGGTTAGGCTAGAACTAATTACGTAACAGGTCACCATAGCGTAGACCCGTGTAACCCCGGTAGATAATTTGACATCAAATCAGATTCTGAAGAGCAGGAATGCCAACTTTTCTCCAATTTAAGCAAACTCATCTTTGATAGTTTAGGATATCCCTATTATGATGACCCGTTAACTGGTTCTAGCCCTGTATGTATAATATTATGAAGTGTCTGGCCTAGAATGGGATTATTATTATTTTGGGTTTTGTTGCATATTCATAGATCCTTCATTAACACATCCTCCACAGAATATTGTGGAATTAATGCAATTTATGCTCAATATTTGACACGTTGAAAGTTAGGATATCCTATAGTGAGTATTTTTAGATTTATATCCATACCGTTTTCAATATGAAACGAGTTTCTTAATAGCTACCTATCGGCAATGTTCGGTTTTTTTAAACATGAAAATTATATTTAGTTTTTCGCATTTACAATGTCAATTCTCAATATTACGGAATGGTTATAGCTGGCAATCTACATGCATTTGTTAATTATTAATGATTAAGCAGAATTAAGAACAGCGTCTGTAGAACTAGAACTTCATGGAGATAAAGAATACACCTGAACTGTTACAGAGTAGCCTTAATAATGGAGTGAGAACATGGATATTAAAATGTGTCCAGGAGGTCGGTGGGCACTTCAACCCTGAACTCTCAGTTGTAAAGTATAGTTTCACTGTTTCAGTTAAGACAAACGTCTTTGCTCTCAGAGACCACTTCAAACGGATTCCTTCCCGAACACCCTCTAGTTCACGTCTCATTTTACGTAATAAATGAGATATAACCTATTTTCTTAAAGAAAAAGAATTGTAAGAAATCAAGCCCGTCAAGTTTAATGAAACTCTTTCAGCGCAGACAAGGTTACAAAATGAAATCTGTTTTGAGGCAGTCTGGAAACGAAGTTGTGGATTGTTAGTGTCCATTAGTTAGTATGATGCTGTAGAGTTTCTAGTTGTTTTGTAAGAAGTTGTTTCGTAATTTAGAATAAATTGTTGTCTGGAAGAAGCTTAGAAGTTTTAAGTAGACTTGGGATTAATTATTTAATTAAAAAATTTAAGCACCTACCATTCTAAATTCCGTAAATGTAAATAAAAATATTTTCAAGGAGGATTATTTTATGTAAAAAAAAGTTAAAAATTATTTGGTTTATTATGTTGACTCTTTCTTTTATCGTAAAATCTCTCCTCGATGAAACATTCCGTACCTACTCAATGGTAACGATTTCTGATTAATGCACTTCAGCAATGCAAGCAACAGTTATTTCACACAACACACCAGTTATTATCCTAGTTTGGTCTCCGTTAATATTAATAACATTGCTTGTTCCTCAAGAATTCCCTACTAATTCCCGATTCTACCGCTACATGAATCTTATGACGTTAGTGTTTCCAGTCTTGCCATTGTAGAAGCTTTATGTTATTATAACACCAGAAGTTGAATCTTGATTATCGATAGTTGAATATTATAATATAACATTAATAAATATGTTAATGAAAATTAATTTCACGAGTCCGTAGGACGAGTGAACTCCGTTTATGAACATACCATGAGAAGAGTGTGTCGAACAAAAAAAAAATCAATAACCTATACAGGTGTCCCTTATTTCAGAGATCACTGCGCGTACCTATCTCTTAAACGCTAAGAGATACAGAATCGGTGAAATTAGAGAAAGATACGCTGTTTTGTGGCCATCTCGAATCCGTCAAGACATATAAGATATCTGTGGCCATTCCTGAAATATCCTGAAAAACCTGAAGAATAGAGGTTTCTTATTTTTGCCATATTTTTTATTATTGGAAATTAATAAATAATTTTTGTAGGCTTACATGCGCCGTGTTCCATTTGACATTTCAAAACTTTTCAAGGCCAACTAGATTCCAGAGTTTTCATAGTCAACTTTTGTTTTCTTATGGTCGCCACATTGTATTTTCATGTCATATTCAGTATTAAAAGAATCAAGGAAACTCTAAATCTATAATTTGCCAGAAAAATTTCTTCAAAGTTCTTCTTTTTTTGAAAAAAAAAACTTTCTTTTGAAAGGTTTAAAAATTTTTAAGAAAAATTTGAAGAATTTTTTTGAACATAATTATTTTTGGTTTTCCTGATTGTTTCAATACATAATGACATGAAAATACAATATGACGGCCATAAAAGAAACAAAAATTGACTATAAAAACTCTGGGATCTAGCTGGCTTTGGGAATTATGAAATGTCAAATGGATAGCTCTTAAAGCCTAATGTGAACCTACAAAATATTATTTATCAATTTCCATTAATAAAAAATATGTGACAAAAATAGAACTCTCAATTTTTCAGTATTTTCAGCGTATATCAGGAACGGTCCCAGATATCTTGTATATCTTAACGGATTCGAGATGGCTACAAAATAGTGCATCTTTTTTCTAAGTTAACCTATCTCTTAGCGTTTAGGAGATACCCACAGTGAGATCTGAAATAAGGGACCTTCTATGTATAGATCCCTTGGCATCGGAAAGAACGTGACTTACATTGCATGGTGTCATTTAGCGACTGGAAGTGCTATATACTTTCATATTGTCAATCGCCTTTTTGGCAGAATTTCCCCTGTATGACAACATTGAAATGTGTAGTACTTTCAGTCTCTAGATGACACCAAGCCATGTTAGTCACGACGTTTTCGATGCTAAAGGATGTCATCGTGTATTCTTGGTGGTATGTCAGACTGATGAGTTGAAAATTATCAGCGCAACATCGATGTCTCTAACTTCACCGATCGTTTGAGGTTGTGTCGTTAAAATAATTTTTAACACGTATTGTTGAAACATTTTTTCTGAAGCAAAAAGCTCAAAAGCTTCACCGTCGCTGCAACGTCACTATGACGTTATTTTTGATGTTCTCCGACACCGAATTACGAGTTTAGTGACGTGAAAATGACGTCGTTATTATGGCGAAATATCACAGACCAAAGACGTAATTTATTACAGTGATTACTATTTTAAAATATTATTTTAAGACCAAAAGACATAATGTGGCATTTTCTGGTATTTAAAGGCAATCTGTTAAGACAACACTACTGATGAACGACTTTATCAAGATTTTGCTTCAGCATCCTGCAATCAGAAACAGAGTTAATTGTACAATACAGCTTAAAGAAGGCAACCAATACCAGGGTCAATGTCGCTAACAATATCGTTGATAAATATGTTAAAAATCAGGGGGTCCAGGACCGAACCCTGGGAAACACCTGAGGTGATACGTATAGTTCTAGACATGCAGGGACACAAACTGTCTTCTAACGACTAGATAAGACTCCATCAGCGATACAAGGGATGGTGTAAAACCACTTTTTTCCAGTTTGGTAAGTAGTATTTCATGATCAAGCCGGTCGAAAGCTTTTGAAAAGTCAATGTATATGATATCACATTGATGTCCTGTGTCGATTGACTTGCTTATAAACTGGTGATGTAGAAGAGGTTTGTGACAGTGGATCGACCACTGGCAAAGCCATGTTGACGGTCAATAAGCCTATCAAGAAAGTAGACGTCCACCCGCCCATGCAATACCATTTCACAGACCAATTACTAAATTAGAAGTTAAAAGTGTGGTTCATTTAGTAAGAACTAGTCTCAAAATCGAACATCATCTACCACCTCTACCATCTCACAAATATGAAGGTTAGCAGGGGTAACAAAAAGCTTTATAGGAAAAATTGGCTATTTGATTTTATTGGCACAGAAGTCTATATAATTTTATGACTAATCTTAAGTTTTTACAGACCTCAAGAAGGATCGCTTAAGGGGTGGAGCGCAAATATTTTAAATGAAATTCAATATCTTATTGATAAATTTTAAAGACCTTAAAAAGCAGTAAGCCTTCAATCATAAACTGTTCCCAACTGCCAACAATATAATAATCTGGAATTTTAAAACGTTCAAGTTTTATTTAGCATCAAGCTTTCACTCAAAATTTATTAAATGGCATGAAATTTTAGTTAAGTTTTATTAATGTTTTCTTAAAATTTTTAAAATAATAATTTTCTTTTCACAAAACATTTTCGATCGCGTAACTCAGTTAAACAAGCTAATCTCCACCTACCACTTGCTGTGTGTCTCGTTTAAGACTTCAATCAGTGCTTTTAGCGCAAACTTATATTTCTAAGAGATAAGTCTGCCACTTGACTTACCCTTCTTGAAAATAATAAGCGAATGGATTATGACTATCAGTCCCTTTGCGTAACCCTATATACTGAAGCTTTTCAAGTTATTACTCTTATCATACCTGCAGGCAGGCAGGCATAGTGGTAGGATTATTGAATTCTTGCGTGCGGCCGATTGCGGTATTACACTACATTCTAAAAGCCACAAATAATAATAATGGATTTCGCCATCATAATAGGCATAAGGAGTAAGTTCATATTTTAATATTTTTTATAATAATTATTACTCCATTATCTCGAAGAGTTCTACGTTTTACACAAGAGAAAATAAAAACTCCGCTTTATTCATGCAAATTTAATGGACATAAAAAAAATTTAACTATGAGTAGGTAATTTATTTACTTGCATGTAGGCAAGTTGAATCGATTAGAAAGAAAATAAAAAGTGCACTAGATTTACTGATTAAAATTATAAAGTATCAGGATTACCGTTTTGTTTGGATACCTAAATCGTTTTTAGCGCTTGATAATTTTTTCTTCTGAACATTTTTAGTTTGAATTATTCCTAACACAAAAATTATATTGTAACATGATGTAACAAATAGTAGATAAGTACATAAGTATAAATCCTCTGGCTAGACTTCAAATATCTCGTTAAGCTAATAAAGAACTGTTCATTTCGGTTGGAGAGTTTGAGGAAAAATCTTTTTCACGTAAGTATATTGAGCAGCGGTTCACTGGGAACATGAATTGAATTAAACGCAAACTTCCTCTACACAACATAACATTTCCATAACATAAAGAATGTGCAGTAAAAGACTTCAGAACCAGCTAAACTAAAGAAGATTAATTATTTCAGACAAATAAGCCTTAGGAGCATGCCTGCCAGAGTTTCCAAGGCCTAGCAAAGCACGTATAGCGATTCGTTATCTAATAGGGTTATCGAGCTCCCGATCTTTCTGCTCACGCTTTGTCAACCAGATGTCTCCAAGTGGCTTTATTCGATCATTTCTATTCAGCGAAACACATTTATAGGTTTCTATTGTCATAACCTTACCATATTAATACCATCATTCATTGCATTACAAGAGGAAGGCATGAATATCACGTTAATTTCTATCATTAAACAGCAGCCCACGACACGACTGATAAATAGAATCTATTCATTGTAGGGTTAAATAATAAGCTTTCATTAAAAAAAATTCTTCCGTTCATTTGTTATTATTTCTAAATCACATCACGTTGTTGACGGGAACACAATATACAATAATATGTTAAGGGTCGATCTTATATTTGCTAGCAAAGCTGAACCTTTTGCTGTGAACTTACCCAGCTCGTCAACAAACCTACACCTATTCCCGCGATCGCGAAGGAGAATTCTCTAGCCTTCTGAATCTCTTTGTGACCACGAACCCTGAACTATATACTATCATGAAAGCTCTATTTGATTCCCTTATTTAGACCACAAACTCATCTTAATATCATGTGTCCTACTAATTAGTATCAAAGAAGCAAAAGTAAGTAAGCTGCGCACAATCTGGCGCTATTGTAGATCGCCTAAGTCTAAGTGGGAATAAGAACTCTCGGAACATTATCGTGCTTTTGCATGGAGGAGCATTTGTTTTGGCTTTAATGGTTAATCTTTTTGCGCTGAAGGTATTGGTCAAGTCATCTTAACTGCGATATGGGAGTCTACATACCTTTTTCACGAAAAGGCCTTCAAAAAGCACTCCGCCTTGATGCAATAAAAGATGCAAGAAAGCTGTCTTGTCCTTGCATTTAACCAGTGCCGAGAGACCCCGATGGCAGAAGTCACCATAATTTAATCCGTTTTCGAAACAAATGCACAAAAATAATAAACCAAAACAAGGCAGCTAATAACGAACGAATTATGAATAATCTTCTCTCCTGTCCAAAAGATTCAAAATCTTTTTGGTCGGTTACTAAGGCAGTTAACCATAATTTCATCAGATCCTTACACGAATAGATGAGACTATTGCAGGGTTTTTTTCCTCATACTCTTCTGTCGATTTTCAGGATCCAAAATACCAGAAAATGTTTTTCCGACGGCATGTCGTAAAGCGAATTATGATAGCTTTGGACCCAAACAAAGGTCCCGATGAAGTAGCGATTATCGTACTTAAAAATTGAGCTGTTACCTATTTTCTGTCAACTTTTCAACATGTCTTTTTAATGAGGGAATATATCCCTCCGGCTGGAAATATGCACGAGTGCAGCCTATTCTCAAGGCAATAAAACCATAACAAATAACAATCGAGAGTGATATTTCTTTCACCAATACCTAAGATTGAAAACACCTTTGAAAGTACTTGGAAGGAGCTAATATAATCAGCGACCGTCGATCAACAGGAAACCTTTTCATCTACGTTGTCTCGAGTGGTGGCGCTTGATATTTCTAGGCTCGACCTTGTCTGACACTAAGTATTTTTTGAAAAACTGCAGGCTCATGGCATGCCAAAGAATTTCTGCTTGTGGCTTGGGGGTTTATTTCGGAGATCGCTTCTTGCGGGTAGTCATCGATCCAGTTCTTTCAGAGATCTTTTCCTATGACAGTACATTTGTATCTTTATATGCCTATTATACCTCACGGCGGAATTAATGTCCAGTAACTGACACGACTAAAAAAGTAATTTCGGATAAGCGGCGAACAGAAACTTACCTACATTTAGAGAAAAATTTTCTGGATGCCGCATCTCCGAAATCGCCTTTTTAGTAATGTCAGTTGCTGCACATTATTTACGACGTAAGATATAGATGTGGATATCCGTTATTGACGCATTTTTCCCAGAGATCAGGAAGTTTCAATACTTAGCAAAGATGAAGAGATTACAGTTTGGGGTGATAGATATAAAGTGCAGTTTAATGCTGAAGAAAAAGCAGTCTGTCACTTTCTCCAAAAAGGTCAACTCTCATCGTCATCGCCATAAGCCCACATTGCCATCTCTTCGTTTGCTTGGTGTGAGACTGGGAACGATCATGTCTTATTCGCATGATCATGTTACAGATTTGACGAAGAGTTCTTCTCAAACACTGGGAATATTATTCCGTACAAAGTAATTTAGTACACCTCAAAAGCTTCTCCTATTACACAAGGTTCAAATCCGACAACCTTGGATTACTGCGTTATGGGAAGTGTTCAAACGACGTGACCTGTTTGATCCCACCTAGAACGAGGCCGGCCAGAAATACACGGAGAGCCGATCATTCAAATTGAGTTCAGCTCTTCCTCTTACCACTTTAATACCACAGTGTATGTGGTTTCCCAATAAATAAACTTCACCCATGAGCGATACAGAAAAAATTTCATACATATATGTATGTTTTTTTATTTTCGGGGACTCTCTCGTTAAGCAACTATTCATCCTCATCTTATTTATAACGTGAGAAAGATATACTAGAGAAACTTGTTAGGAAATCGATCAGCTATAAATTTGAGATAAAAGTTCATAGGTAGGGTATATCAAGCTACTGTAAGCCTTCTGTCCGTCTGTGATGGCAGTGGTGGTAGCTTACCTGCCACGTTATGGGTGCTTTATTGTATCATTTCCCTATCATAAAATTGAAAATTCGGCACCAGAAACATTCTGTTTTTTGTATTTTTTGTGAAGACATGTTATACAATAACGGATGTCATTTCTTAGTAGCTATAAAGAAAATTATTGTTAAACTTCAGCGTTGAGTACTCAAATCTTTTAGTGCTATTGCAGAAAGTAACATAGGTATACAGAGAAGTTTTATTACGCAAACTTGTTGAACCTGCTCTCTATGTGAATGTTTTTATTGCTAACACATTTTTATTGGTGTAACACCTAATTGTGTAACTGTGTAAATGTGTATAGTCCTGTTTTTCAGCTATTAGGTGATTAGAAACAATAGAACTATAGGTGTAATTATCTACTCGATTTTTTTTTTAATTTTAAGTTTTTTTGTGTTTTTTATAATTTTTTTTATAATAGAAAAAGTCAAGAATTGTACCCAAATGTAAATATTTTTATTTCAACTTTATCAGCCCATCAAAGTGCTATTTTTAACTAAAGTATAATACTTTTGTATATCTTATATTGAAGTCGGCTATTTTTTTGTCATAAGGAAACGAAAAAGCGGTTTAACCATCATACGTTGACGGAAGGTGGATTTTTTCCTAGACGATAAATGGGTGAATTATTTTAAAAAGGACAAGTAAGAGTGGAACTAAAATGAACGCGGCAAAGTTGTAAAAATGTCGCAGTAACAACAGATCGGATGACATTCGAAAGGCGGCCTTTTGATTGGCGAAAAGCTGAGGTGGGAAAGAGATAGCGAGTAAAAACGGACGAATTCGGATCGTACAAGGGAAGAGGATCTTATTTCAACTTGAATGTTCAGACAACAATAAGCACGTAGCCCTGTGTTAGTTTCATGTATTTGTAAATTATTCTGTGTTACATAATGTAGTGTAGAAATGAAGCCCTGACAGAAGATCGACTTCATCATGTCAAAATTAAAATGTGAATATCTTCCTCAAGTGAGTAGATCGCTAATTCCACTAACCGGAATTGTTTAGTAAAATTTCTTTGTCTCCTTTCATTCAGACGGGGTTTCAGTTTCAAGATTTTGATTTCAGGATTCATGAATTTTCTCTTTTATAAGTTATTTGTTCTTCCGGTTTTTCCTTCTTCCTCCTACCTGGGATTTCAAGTTCTCAAGGACCAGCTATGGAGACATAATCCGCCCCATTTTGAGTTTCAGAGACGAAGATTTATAAATCAAATTATTCTAGGTTTGCAAGTCAGGCTGGAAAAGCAGTTAGCGATGGATTAATTTCAGACCAGTCGACTCCACCATGCGGTTCACCAGCGGCGTGGTACCAGTGGTAGTACATTTCATCATCTACAGACTGACAAGAAGGTATTTATCTAAATTTTATGTGAATTTCGATTTTGACTAATGAAGTTTCACCATCGAAGATAAATAAATAAAATAAAACTAAAACACCTTCAATTCAACTCTCAACTTAGAAAAATTGTACAACTCTTTAAAATTTATGATTTTTGTCAAAGAGAATTAATGACTTAACAAAACCCTTAGATTGAGTTAAATTTTAGTTTAAAAACTTTTTTGGAGTTACTACGGGCCGTTCACAACGGGGGTATTAATTTACTTTAAGAAATTTTCTCACTCCCGCTGTAGGTGGGTAAACACAACGTACTTTTGTGTGGAATGGGAAATAACTTTGCAAGACGATCCGATCACTAAATTTATTTTGAATTTTATTTTGGGGGTTGACACTTGGAACATTTTAGGTGCTTGGGTTTCGTTTTAAAATTTGAAAAACATCATTGAGACCTGTCAATTGCCACCTCCTTCTAGTCAAGGTAAGTGAAAATTTTGTTTTTATTTCGAGACAAGCCACTGGGTAAGAGTAAGGGTAGTGAGTAACACAGAAGGGGGAAGAAAAAAGACTTTACAATCATGTTATGAACTATTCGCTACCTATATGAAACTTATTTTTATTGTTTCGTGCGTAAATAAATATTTTGTGGAAGCAAAAACATCGCCTTAAAAATACAAATAAAATTAAAAATTTTGAAAACGCAGAACTAGTTAATGAACTTATAACCCAATAGCCAATATAATAGTGATGTCACTGAATTTTTTAATCATTGTTGAAACCTCAGTTATTTGCATAAGGTCCATAATGCAAATAAGTGAGGTATAAACCGTTAGCCACAAATCTATATTGTGTATAGAATTGTGGCTGTTGAGTTTTAAAATTCAGTCAATAATATATTCGTTGCATACTGAAAATAGAATATCGGGTGGATTTATTATTTATAAACATTATGGCGCCAAAATAAAATATTCTAAAGAATTTTAGATAGGTTTACCCTTTTTTAGCTTACAAACGAATATCAAGTGAAAGGGGCAAATATAAAAACATGGAAAATTGTCTTAATGTAACACTTTCGATGCTGAAATCTTTTAGATCCAAACTAAGTGGCATTTCTATTAATTGGCTGTATAATCAAACTTCAAAGCGGATCTTCTAGTAAGATGGAGCTTAAGAAGTTTTGTAGAAACTTTTACGTCATTAAATTCAATATAGACTTTGGCTGACAAGTTATAATTATTTCAGATCCCTTTTTCATCAGAGAATCAATTACATTTATTGTTTCACTGAAGTAATAAGTAAACCTACATTTATTTTTCTAACTTCTATTGGGTATTTATAAAATTCAAAGGCTATCACAAACAAAGAAGAAAGAAAGCACATCGCCCACAGTAATATGAAAGCCACTAACAATTAATGTTAAGAGAAATTATTTTTTTGCTCAGAAAATTCATAATTTAATATGCGGATTATTTAACACATTTTCGAATATAACTAAGCCTTTATCTTTAAAGTTGAATAACATACGTTTGTTTTGTATATATTATGACCAAAAGGTTGAGATTCGGGCCCAGAAACCGGGGCACTGCACTCATTTTTTGGTATGCACTTTAACTTTTGGTATCCTATGGCGCAAGCCGAATAGAATGTAGACATGGTGCTATTACGAAACACGTGTCTACAGTTTCCACCTCTACCCAAAGCAAAACATCAATGAGTGGCATGTTGTTTTACAGCATGTAATTCATCTCTTGTATACTGTTTGTACTTGTATACCCTTGTAACTTTATGTTACACTGCTTATTCCAAGCTCATCAGTCTGATATATCACCACCACAAGAGGAGTAAGCCAATTTGGATTGGATTTCTTGCTGTTAGGCCGTACGGCGGTTTACAGTAAATAGAAAACACTAGGGGAGGGTATTACTCCCTGCTTCTATGTATAAATCTGGAAGGAGCAATGATCCCCTCAGAAAGAAAAAAATTATGCTGCTTGGCTCAATACGCCAGATGAGTGATGTGGGGAGAGTCAATATCTACCTAAACTCTGACTGCATTAAGTCTGCGATAAAGTCTCAAGAGATCGATACTCAACTTCAAAGAAGGCAGATTTGTTTGCCAGCTCGATACACGCAAAATCGATGATATAAGTAACATATAAAATTATGGTTCAATGTCTTGTGGAATATACTTGCCTGTCAAGTTTAATAACTACTACTGTTAAATAATCAATAATATAATGAATCAGTTGGCGTGCGTAAGAGATTTTATAGATTATTAGCTATAAATAGTTTAAAATTATTTTTATAACGACAGACTACCTACGTGCGGGATAATTGTATCATTAACGCATTATTTTGTTTATTGTTGTTATTAACATAATTTTAACAATAAATATCAAGAATTTCTCTGTAGTGGTTTCCTTAAATCGCGTGTGTGCAATCTCATTTTTATTATTATCTTGCATTTTTAATTGAGCTTTAAATCTGTCACCCCGTGAAAGGAGTAGTTACAAAAGAGGTTATTTTCTCGGAGAAAAATATACTTATTCATCGTCTAAAAATAGAGTTAATTTCCTTAAAATACATCGTGTTCAAACCATAACAATAGCTGCTATGTTTTGTGTTTAGGGGTAGTTTGTGAATAATAGCCATGTCTTGGGCTTGCCATTTTAAATGAAGAATGGATTATTTATATTTCATTTTTGCATTTATATTTGAGGGTGTTGAACAAAGGAATTCAGTGGTAATTTTAGGAGTATATTGTCTGTTATGAAAAGCTACATGCAATATTACTCAAATTCTAGGCTAATACGAGCAAATATTAATATGAGAGAGGCATTTTTAATGCTCTGATCAGAACAAAGCGTTCAAGGCAGCGTTTCTAAAATATTTAATACACTAAAAACTTCTACATAGAAAAACTCTATTATCATTAGTATTATTAGATATTTTTTAGAATTGGCAAATAGTCAGAAATAATTATTATATTATTTCTGGAAATAATCTGCATTTCGCGTATTTGTTTACCTTCTCGATTTTTACGATAACTCAGTCACACGGCCAATATTATAAACGCTGGTTAAGTTAACTGGCCGATTTCTGTGGTCGTTTCTGGAGAAGATATTGACGATAGGTCGAAATTATTGCAATTTAATTACTCTTGGCATAAAGGAGATTACAAAAATTTTAATAAAAGTTATTCGAGGTCAATATTAGCTTCAAAATCGGGCACAGAAATCTGCCAGTTAACTTAACCAGCGTTTATAATATTGGCCGTCATCAGTCATTTAAATGTTACCTTCGCGATAATTCCAGTGACATGACAGGAATGACATATTGCCAGACCAGAATACACATTTCTCCTAAATACCAGAATGGTTTTTGAAGGCCAGAAAAGAGTGCAAGAATGTTATCTATCGGGCATTAATCGTGAAGCGAGCAGCAGTTCGTTCCAGCTGGCAGCAGACCTTTTAGGTCCCCACCAAGGGTAGTAGGTCAGAATTTTGCGACAAGCACCTTCTCACCCATAACATGTTACCAAAACAGCATTGTAAAATTCCTTGCTGGAAACTCCAACTGTAAAATGTTTGCCAAAAAATACAACTCTGAGTGATCACAGTCCGGTTTTCAGCGTAAGCGATCTACTGCTGACTTGACTTATCTGAATCACTTCTAGAGTCCATCCGTTGAAAAGTTTGGAAAAGCGCGAGCTGTAGCGTTCTTAACATCTCAACGGTGGGATTGAATCTGGCGTGAGGGTCTGCTTAATTAACTTCCCTTCTATGGGCTCACCTCAGCTCTATAGGTAAGTGGATCTCCAGCTCTCTTTTCAACAGAAGCTTACTGGTCGCGTTGTATATAGATTATCATCACACTCTTATACCACCAGCTCATTACTCTCCACACGAAATTTACATTCCAGAAAGCTGCTAACTTTACGGATATCCCTAACATGAGAAAACATAACGTGGAAAATACCAATTTTAACTTGGATTCTCTTGTATATTGGGACTGTGATTTCTTGGTTCAGTCAATGCTCATAATATACAGCAATACGTATTTTCTAAAACGCATGAGCTAACTGGATTGGCTGTCACGTATCCGAGAACGCTATAAAGCACAGTCCCTCTTTATACAGTTAGTGGAGAATTGTCTTGAGTAACTTGTTACTGATGATGTTACTGATCTTGCCAAAACAGTTGCCAAAAAAAATAGGGATTTCTCAGTAGATAAAAAAATGCTTTCCGTCTAGACAGCTGCTGACAATCTATAAGGCACAGATCCAATAAACAACCCAATACTATTCTCATGTGTGAGGTTCTGCCTCTAAAAGTAACCCCCTGAAACTCCCCCACTCTATTCAAAGCAGAGAAATTTGCCTAAGGCGATATATATTCAACTGATTCACTAACATCAACCCTGATTCTGGCTAGAGTTGCTTTTAGCCGCTGTAAGGGTCAAGTTCTAGGTGTCCACGAATATACAGTTATAGTCACCACAAACGAAGAACCATAATAATACCAAAGATAGTTTCTCCCTAGAACGGATATGCCTTCCCCCTGGTCTACTCCCTCCAACAGTTTAAAATAAGCGTACATTTTGTAACAATAATTTATTATACATCAACCTCTACTCCACAACATTCCTAGACAGGAGGGAATAGGCTCGCCTTCGGGGAGGTGCAAAAAAACCGTGCTCGGGACTCAATTACTTATATTTCCACACCGGGACTGTTATATTATCTTCAATACGAAGCTATACAATAAACTTATAAGTACTAAATAGTACAAGCATGGCTAAATAACCGAGAGTGGCATACCATTACCAGTAGCTGCCTCGAATTGAACTCTTATTCTCATCTGTCAACGAAAATAATGACTTCCGAGCTAAGTATACAGTGAGAGTTTTTTAAGACGGAACATAGGAGATGATCTTGTGAAGTATTGCTATGGAGATCAATCCGTTGCCAGGCAAGGTCGTTAATGGTTTTGCAATAACCCCCCACTTCAGACTAAATTATTAATTTGACGTTTACGAGTAAAACTTGTCGTCAGTTTTACATACTAGCGTAGGTAGTTACTTAATTCATCAAAAATGTGTACAGCTGATGAGAAAATTGAAATTTACGCACATACACCATGCAGTGTGTCTTCTTTATGTGAAGTTGAAAATTTGCGCTGGTACCATGTCACTATAGGACACAGTATCCATAGAAAGTGAATGTGTGGGCTGAAATGGTTAACACTCATATCTTGCAGCCACTGCTAGAAAGAATCATTCCGACCATAAATAATCAGGCCCTTTGTGATGGTACCAACAAAATGTTACAGCTGCCCATTTTTCCCAGCAAGTTCGACAATTGCTTAAAATGCTCAGTTTCCCGGTAGATGGATAGGAAGAGATGGAGTAATTAAGTGGCCGCCCAGGTCACCAGACTTAACATACTTGGATTTTTTTACTGGGGAAAAGTCAAGTAATCTGTTTATAACGTCGTTCCTATCTACCACATTAAAAAGCTCAGATGATAAGAAGAGCTTTAGAAGAAATATCTCCTGAACAGTGCAGAAATACGATAAATGTATTGATTCTACAATAATTTTTTAGGACGCTTGCCTATTATAGTCAACGGATGTTTGATACTATTTTAGAATAATAATTAACACTCTGCAGTATTTAATTTGCAATTATGTTGTTTCTTTATAAAATAATTAGTATAAAAGTTACACTTTTTTATATTTTGAAATAATTTCGTTTTAATTAAAAAATAATTTGCTGCGTTGACTTTCAATACAGAATCCCTACCTATGTTCTATTTTAAATAACTCACTAATTATAAATTCAACAATGCTCGAACGTAACCATAACTACGGTATTGTTAACGTATTGTAGCGGCTTTGTTGGAAATGCACTGATTTCGCTATGTTCCAATTTAAATGGTTCAACAACGTTAATTAGACTGCGTCATATTTTTTCTGATGTTCCGCGTTATGTGGTTCTCACTGTATATTTAAAATCACCTCTGACTATTTGAAAAAAAAAACATACCTACTTGAACAAAGCCAGTTAGTTTTATGAAAGGACAACAAGATTGCAGCAAACAAGGTGTCGACTTCAGATTTCTGGATTACTTTGTTAAATTGCTGTTAAAATGTAGCACTTTACTTCTTTAAAATTTTATTTATTTTTGATTTTTTTGCAATTTAACTAGTTAAATTTAATCCGTTAATTAGTTTATTTAGAAGAAACCCGAGAAACAAGCTTCAATGGGCAACTTGCAGATCTGAATGAAACTTAAAATTTGAGTAATTTTTTTATTAAATTTGTTTTTATCAGTCGATAAATACCTAATTAGCTTTCAAACGAAACTGAACTTATTAAAATTAACTGAAACAAGACGAAGTTATCGGGTTTCTTCCTGCAAATAAATTTTTACAACAGCAATTATTATACTTAATAGCATAATGAAGTACAAGCTATATGCACTAAATGTTGAGGGGAATTCGTTTTCTGGTCTCCTTAATTTTCAAGCCATTATCAAAATGCGATGATAACTTATTGAAAAATTTTGAGTCATTAATGATCCCTCGATATTTAGTAAGTGTAACAACAACTTCTAAGTATTATACCTGTCGTATTTTGTTTCAATCAATAAGCTTAGAGGTTTTCAACGTTTTATAAATTGGCACAAATTCCACTTGAGATACTTTTACATCCTAAAATAGCTACGATGGGTAATCGATAATGTTTTCAGCAAAGTTTTATTTAGACCTATGAACTCCAGCAACTCTGATGAAATACCACCGATATTGACTCTAATACAAAGATTTACTAGGTACCTATCAGAAGTGATACTACTCGAGCTTTGATTTCATCGATTAATTATGATTACTTGTTGCACAGCGAATAAGTTACACAGCGAATGAACATTTTGCGAGAAGCCCCAGAGAAACTTCATGATCAAATTTTCACAATTCGCGTCGCCTCGCAGGAAGTTTTATCATTTATTACGTTATTCACCAAAAATTAAATGCTTAATGCTTATTAATTTGTGATCAATTCACAAAGTTCTCTCATTGTTTGGGCCATAAATTCCAGCTTTTTTTTGAGAGAAACATGACATCTTTAAATTGAACCTTTTGGGAAACTTCTGTTCGATTCAATGCTTTCTTAGCTAGCTTGTCATAAATTTCCTTGCCTGGGATACCTGTGTTACCCTAAACTCAGAGAAAAATATTTCATCGTGCATGCAGTTTCAGTTTATGTATAAGAGCCTCTTTGTGTTACATAAGCAGATGGATGATACTAGACTCGCTAGAGTTCTGTTTTCAGATAATCATTGCGATAGCATTGTAGAATTTATTGTAGATATATAGAGAATTCTGCAGAGAAAACGAAGCTGAAATTTGGTATTTTCTCTTGAATGTTTATTCTGTTGTAGGAGTAGATTGCATAGATATCCAGTTCGAAGAGCACTTTTGGAGTTATTGTATAGATCTCAAAGCAGCCGGCATGGCGGTCTATGATAGAGCGGAGAAGAGTCAAATTGAAGGAAGGTATCTCCGAGTATGATGGTATAATTGCGGGAGGCACGAAACGCAAAGAAGGGAAGTCGAGATCAAAAATGGGCAGCTTTTCTCGGTGAGGGAGACGCGTTACAAAAAAAAAACTATAATTTATTAGTTTTTCAATATTTATTTGCCATAAAACTCGATGGTCACACCACTTGTAAGCAAAAGAAACAAGCAAATCACCCACCAATCTGTACTTAGTCAGACAATAGATCTGAAAACTTGTTAGAGCTGATAATATCATTTCACATGAATTGATGGTCAAGAGGACTATAATCAGTTGTTGATATATTATCTCATATAACTCATGTACAAAAAAATTACTGCTACTACACCTAAAGTTCTCGAAGCAATTTGAATAGTCTCTGGAAATTCTGTGTAAAAATAAAAATCTCTCAGAGATATAGTATATAACTTCGAAGATTCTTCCAGCTGCAATGCGCTGTTAACACAAGCTTTTCAGCATTCCGTTCTAGATATCTCCTGACATAATCTCGCTACTCCATATGCGGAAAGAATTTATGAAGTTGAGTTAATGGAGTAGGTAGCACCAGAACCAAAGAAGGCGAAACAGAATAGAAGCATATCCTTCGTATTGCAAAATGCCGCAAAATCTAATCTACGCAATTTATAATTCTTTACATAAACAGCTTTCAGGAGCCGTGACTTGGGCTGGCGAAGGATACAATAAACCTTCTGGATAAATATTCCGCTAATTGCTTCCTTGCCGGCATTGCTTTGGAATTTACATCACGCCATAGCCCGTGCCACGGTTCCTACTAGATTGATGTGTCTTCTATTCTGTTACTCCACTGTAATCTGATTCTCATTATTCGGTCTGGCCTCAGAACAAGCGTCGAATTATGGGGAGTAATATGCTAAGCTCTTAGATGCACTCTCGAAGAACTAATGAGAATTCAAAGAACCTGTACAGGCTAGGTTTTATGTATTTTCCAAAGGTGATGTAGATGATTAAATAAAACAAAAACACTACCCTTTCTTCTGAAAGGAGCACGGTCAGAATGCTTAACGAATGTAATTAAGATCCATAGACATATTTATATTAAAACTTGACTCATTATACATGACTGCATGGTCCTTTACTGAACTCATTAAAAAATATTCTTGTTTTTGTTTTTTTTTTACATTTTCGTTCCTTCCTTCCAGTTTACATTATTCTAATAGAATTTGTATAGCCCCTTTTCTCCTAAATAACCAAAAACTTGTCAGAGAGTGCACGGCCCGAACACCTGACTTGGGTATATTACACATTATGAAAGGTGAACCTATTGTTACGGTTTTGCTTCGATGGGTTCGCCGATAAATGGGGAAGTCAATTTATTGAATTAATTACTTTATAATCATTTATTTAGTTCAATTTAGAATAACGTTACTTCTACTAATAATATACAACTTCAATTATAATCCCACTACTAATACTGTTTCCGTAAATCACACTCTGTCGTAACACTACTAACTTTCACCCTCTAATTTAGCACTGTCTAATATCGATCATTATTTACTATCGCTTCCTTAGTCGCTTCCTTTTATTCGCGGTCTACAGGTGTCCGGTAGGTACCTCCTTATCTCTCGGGAGCATACAGGGGAGGTCAAAATAAACCTAGTCTGTAATAAAAAAACATTCCTAAAGTGTCCCCAAACGGAGATACAGAGCCCCAAAATGGTACCCTAAGATTTACTTTTTTGGCTCTAACTTTTGAACCGACCTGTATAATTTGTTGAAATTTAAATTTTTTTATAGAGGCCATTAAGACTCATTAAGCCATATCAGAGTGGATGTTTGACGTCCTACAGGAAGTCAGGAACGGACTTACCACCATACTCATTGTGTCAAAGTTTTGACACAATGTCATTTTACAGAGCTGAAAACTTATTTTTTAAATACGCTGGTCATTCATCTTCACAAAAGGTACTCTTAATTTATTTCGATAAAACTAGCGGTTCTCAAGATAAATCGACTTTTATGCGAATTTTGATCAAGTTCTGTCAATAGCAATCCATTATGTAGGTATATGCCGTTCACTTATTATAAAAGAATTGGGTTATGGTGTAGGGTGATAGAAATCACTGGGTATAACCGCTGTCAATCATTGACTGGAATTTGGTTATGTCTCTTTTTTATGAGGTTGAAGTTTTATGACAACGAACAGGACATAGTTGCAAAATGGATTTTTGATATTTTTGCTATTCTTCTTATTATCTTTACGTCTTTATGGACTTTTTATTTTGGAACCTTTAGTCACGTATTTTATGATATTGCAATCTTTATCTAGAAATCAAACTTCTCAAATCTAATAAGCTTGCCATAAATAATAACATGAGAAAAAAGTTTTATTGTATTTTGATATCTTAAAGGAACTAATTGTAGCGTTGGACGGAGTAACGTTGTAACCGAGGTTGTAACTTACATAATTTTTTGGAGTAATTTGTTCGATTCAGCAGGTTTAAATGGGCAGAATGCTTCTACAAAGCTTTAATTGTTGCCTAATTTACCTTAAATAATATTTAAACAATATTTCAAGAATCGCTATTTATTATTAAAAAATAGAACATTAGGTAGGTACTGAATCGGCCAATCGGCTACGGTCATGGTGATTGCCGTTTGGATCCATTCTGGTAGATCCATATGTTTCGTCCAGGTACACGAACGTTACATTTTCACTCGAATCTTGATATTGTAAGTATTTTCTTTGAAAGGTAATTTTGGATGCAACGACATGTTTTCATGTCAACGACGTCCGTTCACATATTTATACTTATAGCTGAGATATTTAAGAATTTTAAATAAACTAGTTCTCCCCTTTTCAAAATCCAAATGTTTATGTTCGTCTTCCAAAAGTTTTCCTACAGTAAAATGTTCGTTTTTCAAGTTATATTGCCAAATCAGTCGTTGCAAATCTTTCCGAAACGTAAAATTTTCATAATTATTGTCTGGTTTAGGTTGTCTGCCCAAAGGCTTAACTTCAAATTCATCCTGTTTAATTATTGTTTCAATCGCACTTACTGAATACTATAAAAGAGGAAAATTACGTAACATCATTTTATCAGGTGTACACTTAATAATACTTATACCCCAAATGTGTTTTACTTTCAAAATGACTTGACGTTCACTTAGGTTTTCATTTTCAGATTTAAATAACTCGAATGCCCTTTTTATACGAATTTTTTCTTCAATCGATATTAGTTTCGGCATTATGAAATTTATAATGTCAAAAAATTAATATTTATTTGACAGTTCGAGAAAAATTTGTCCGAATAAAAAATTATCCTAGATAATCTACTGAAACTTCAATTAGACAACAAGGCTGTTAATCAGCTGAGGCAATTTGAGCGATTTGACAAGTGTCGATGTTTACTTAACCTTCAATACCTCGATCAGCTGATATTGTCAATCAAGATCTAGGGAGTTTTCATTTTTGTAAACCTAAAAACAAAAGTTCATGGCCTACCAATGCTTTTTTAATATGTGA
Source organism: Malachius bipustulatus (assembly GCA_910589415.1). NCBI lineage: Eukaryota > Metazoa > Arthropoda > Insecta > Coleoptera > Melyridae > Malachius > Malachius bipustulatus. Next base: position 84,466,349 of record OU342630.1, on the reverse strand, counting down.
ACGGCATATAAGTTTATCAACAAGAACCTGATTTTTATCTGTTTTGAGTGTTTCGCATTCCTAAAAACCGTCAGTTTTACCGAAATAAATTAAGAGCACCTTTTTTAAAGATGAAGTATTATACTATTCAAAAAAATAGTTTTTAGATCTGTAAAGTGACACCTGTCAAAATTTTGACTCAACGAGTATGATGGTAAGTTCGTTTCTGACATCCCTGACGACGTCAAACATCGACTTTAATATGGCCTGATGGCTCTCTGTGGCCTCTATAAAGTGTTTAAATTCCATCCAATTATACAGGTCGGTTCAAAAGTTAGAGCCAAAAAAGTAAATTCTGGGCTTTTAGGGCCCCTTTTAGGGCTCCATATCTCCGTTTGGGGACACTTTAGGATAATATTTTTTATGACAGACTAGGTTTTTTTTTACCTCCCTTGTATGCTCCCGAGAGATTAGGAGGTACTTACCGGACACCCTGTATATTGCGCTGAAGCTTAGCATATCTATAGCACCGCTCCTAGATCGACTTACATACACCCTGGATGACTTTCTAGAAAGGCTTCAAGAACTAACTTACTCCGGAATTACTTTTGGGTTCTAAATATTTTATTTCTGGAACATCCCAACCAGGATTAGTTTCTACCCATACTGAGTCTATTATTGCAGTTAGTTCTCAAACTTTCCCTTTTATGTTCAGAACTTTCCCTTTTATGTTCAGAACTTTCCCCTACACACGTTTGTTAATAGGATAGTGGAAATAGTAAGGAGATATATGAAATTGCGATGCCGTAGGTGCGGCTAAGCACACGTCCCCCACCAGTCCGCGAGCTGCAGTGATCCTGCCAACCCGATTGCAATAGGCGGAATGTAAGCATTGCTATTATAGTTATCGTCATTCTATTACCAGTCACTCAACGGCGGATGTAACACTTTCACAGTTCTTCAGAGAGGATTACCTCGTTCAGGAATTTAAAGAATGTGTGATTCTGTTTGCGTTACACACTTATATGGCCTATATTATATAGGCTGTCCCAGCTCATTCGAAGCGGTCTCTGTAGACCAAACGATGGATTTTTTCAAAAAAAAATTGTAAATTCAAGTACCTACAGGATCACAATGAGCATAATTTAAAACTATTTTGGAGTATACAGAGTATCCCACATGACAGTGGCATATCAAAGTTATGGTTTTTTAAATGTAATGCTCCTATGTTATTGCATTTTTAGATTGTCTGAGAAGAAAAAATAAGATTTGCTTTTACGTATTTAAATTCAGAAGTTTGTGAGTTATAAACAAGTGAAAATCGGCTCATTTTAATTTAAGTAGATAGAGCTCAAGATAGAGACAAACGGCTTACATGTCCCTATTTTAACTTTTCATGTACCTACTTACTTCTTCACCATAACTTCACCATAACTTCTTACGAAAACACTTTTGTACAAAGATATGTTTCGTTTAATCGCTTTTATTTGATGTCGCTAAGCTGCAGTTGAGCTGTGTCCCATTCATTTATGGACACTCTGTAGATTCACTTTTACGGAATGGTTCTCTACCTAGGTACATACAGAACTATTTTTTTTTTTTTTTTTTGGGAATACGTTTTGTGTTAGTGAAAAGTCTCAGCCATTTCTAGGAGTGTCTTTAAGCTGTTTTTACAAAATTTTAATCACAGGGATTTAGAATATCATTCGAAGTATAATAGGAAAATATCACTAAAACTTTTCATTCTTTGTAAGGATCTGAGTAAATCTACGAGTTCAATTTGTATGTAATTCCAGAAACTCCCAGATACAAATCAATCGCTTATCCCGTCTAGTTTAAATTGCTTTTACTTCACTTGTTCTTTTTTCTTCTTTTTTTTTATATATCGATTAGAATTCGAGAATATGAAGCATGGAAACTTTTTTTTTTCTCTCTATAAGAATTTTTTCTCTCTCTGCCACGTTATTTTCTTTTAACAAATAGTTATAATCATTTTATAACAATAATTTTATTTTTTATTAAAAGTATCTACTAATTATTTAATTAATAATCATTTTAAAAAATAGCAATGAATCTAATCCGTCGGTTTCACTGGATATTCAAAAACTGACTCACTCTCTTGTTATTTTATTCAAATAGCGATCCATATCTCCAGATGTCCGTTATATCGTCCTCCAATTTTTTTTAAGTCCTTCATGCATACTAGATCATACCAGCTGCGGTGCTCTTTTATTTTTCGTTCATTTGATTGTCTCTTTTACTTCGTCTCCAGCGGTGTCCAATTAATTTCCTTTCGGTTTTATACTCGTACAGCTCTTTCGTTACCCATCATGAAATAATAGGTAATTATTCTGTATATTGTTTCAATCTTTTTTGTTCTACTTTCAATGCCTGATATTGTTTTTGGATTTTCATCAGTAATAATATATTAATTATATGTACCTAAGTAGGTAATTCGTTATTTGATTTAAATACAACTTAAAATGATGTTAAATTGAAATTGGAATCTCTAATTTAAAATGAACTAACATTATTCACATTCAGCTTTCGGGGGCATAAAACAAAAAATAACGCGCCTACCATGTAGAATATAATGGATTAGAGAAGTGTACTGTAGAGAATTCATTACGAAACACCTCCAAACTCTTCATGTTATGTAAACAATAAGAAAACTCGCATTCTTCCACGATATGCAATTCTACCCCAGTTTCATTTTCTTTGTAATCTTGTCCAGACTGTTTTAGCTTCATCATTTATTTATGTAATTTTCATAACTCTGCTACATATAGCATTTCAACCACGTTACTAAGTATGAGAATTTTAAATTAAGGGAAACGAAATCGTATACAATGCAGAAGAATTTTATTCATGCAGTATAATAATAGGTAAATTTGTAAAGCATACACAGTACAGAGTAGTTTATTAAATATGTATATGCAAGGAATTTTTGTTGTATTATTGAAGGAACTATAGGGATTGAGGATCGATAATTATTATTAGGGGAGCTCCGTTTCACCGTTATTATGTGAAAATCTCAACTCTTAGGAGTGCATTGTGTTCATAGGATAATGCCATGTACCATGTAAAATAATGTCATGTGAGACCTCATTTTGAGGGTTTGTCTACACAAAAATTAGGTTTGTTTTAAAATTTGTCTAGTTGGTTCAGAATTTAAAAAGGGGGGGGGGGTCGTCAACGAAGAGATTATCAAAATAAAAACCAACACAATTTTTGTGTAGATAATTGAAGTTACTTTAAAATGAGGTTTCATACGACCCTCATATCTCTCAAAATTGTGAAGTTGACAGCTACTGCAACGCCATCTTTGACATTTGACAGATTTTACGCCAAAAAGTAGTAAAATTCATGACATTTAATTAAGTTTTTGTTTCATGAGGACTATAAATATAAACGTCCTCACTGTACACCGTGTTTTATATTAAGTCGGCACTATTGCTAACTTCGTTATTATTTAACCTAGAAAGTCGGTTAAATTAGCAAACTAGTAGTATTTTTTCTCCTGAATAAAATGGCGAAAGCAGAAAAACAATTGAACATCGCGTTTTCGAGATATTTAAAAAAATGTAATTTTTTTAATGGAACACCCTGTATATTTTTAGATGGATCGATTGCAATTTTTTTTTTTAAGGGAAAAGTCTTTATACACTATGATACTAAAATAATAAATTCATTAATTATTCATTATTTTATTACTCCGAAAGTAGGCTGCGACAATTATTGTAATTTAGTGTACCTACGTAATGTGAGGTAAAAAAATTATGTCGTCCTCAATAGTGTATTTTTCAATAAAAAAATACACTAAAAATAAGAGTTGTTACCTTGAAAAGGATTTAATTTTACATAAACAAATAACAGAACTTGTTTGTGTGTAAAATTTTATTATTTTAGGATCATAGTGCATAGAGACTTTTTCCTTTAAAAAAAATTTTGCAACCGATCCATCTAAAAATATACAGGGTGTTCCATAAAAAATATCAATTTTTTTAAATATATCGAAAACGCGATGTTCAATTGTTTTCCTGTTTTCATCGTTTTATTCAGGAAAAAAAATACTACTAGTTTGCTAATTTAACCGACTTTCTAGCTCAAATAATAACGAAGTTAGCAATAGTGCCGACTTAATTTAAAACACATACAAGTTCTGTTATTTGTTTATTTAAAATTAAATCTTTTTCAATATAACAACTCCTTTTTTTGTGTATTTTTTTATTGAAAAATACACTAGTGAGGACGATATATTTTTTTACCTTACAATACGTAGGTAGGTACACTAAATTACATTAATTGTCGCAGCCAACTTTGGGAGTAATAAAATAATGAATAATTAATGAATTTATTATTTTAGGATCATAGTGCATAGAGACTTTTTCCTTTGAAAAAAAATTTGCAACCGATCCATCCAAAAATATATAGGGTGTTCCATTAAAAAAGTTACATTTTTTTAAATATCTCGAAATCGCGATGTTCAATTGTTTTTTTGCTTTCGCCATTTTTTTTCAGAAGAAAAAATACTACTAGTTTGCTAATTTAACCGACTTTTTAGGTTAAATAATAACGAAGTTAGCAATAGTGCCGACTTAATATAAAACACGGTGTATATTATGTGAGTGATCATTAAATAAATTTGATTAAATGATGGATATTTATTAGAAACTGCAAACCTTAATACACCTTATTTCCAATGAAAATGTTAGTACTGTTTCTTTCATTGCAAGGATTTTTTCTTCAAACGTTATAATAAAGGCCGTTTTATTGCTCTTGTTATATGACATTAAAGGGTTGGTTGTCGAGGTAGAGAAGTGTAGTAATTACTGCAACAAAACTATAGGTACCTACTTTATCTGCATTGACATAAAAATAAAATTATTTTCATATTAAATCCATGTAATCAGTGTTTTATTTAGAAACCATCGAAACTAAGACACCCTCTACAATATTCCCATACAGTCTACTTTAAATGGGACACCCTATTAAAACCTCAAGGTTTTAAATAGACTCTTAATTCTCAATAATAAGAGTCTTATCAGGAGATTTTCTACGGTAAGTAGTACTTGCAAGAATTCTCAGAAGTCATACTATTATCGTTGAACTTTATATGGGGTGTCGATGCAAATATAACCGTCGGGAATTTACATTGTAAACAACGTTTTTCTTCAAACATCAGTAAATCAAACATTACTCGACTGAGTAGTCGGTCGCGAAGTTTCACTTTTTCTTCGCGGGAGGTTTACTTTTCACCTTTAGGCCGCCGGAGGAAAAGTGTTGTCATAGCAACATCAACATACAAACCCGCACATATAAAGAATCAACAATATAAATTTTATTAATAGGCCTGTATTCATCAATAAAATTTAGCCCTAAGATTTGAAAACCTTGCCGTGTAATATTATCGGGGGTTAAAAAGAATTCGGTATTCATCAATAATTGTAATCTTTGGATTATACAACGGAATGAAGTAATCCCCGTAAAACGTGATATGTATTTAACACCATGCCAGTTCAGGTGAGAGAAACGTCAGAACAAAGAACGTTATTGTTTGCCAGTTGGCCACAAACAAATACGGAGCTCCCAATTCCAATAATTATTCCTTTTGATAATAATTATTATTCCGTATTGAAACTTTAATATTGAAAACAAATAACCACACATAAACACCCTATCTTTTTATAAATACACGTCGAGCCGCAGTAGCTCATCCCTATCAGGTTCTGATCGTTACATCTCGCACCATCTTATTTCGTACTTTGTTCATGTACAGAACCGTATCCCTTTGGAACTGCATTCCAAGTGAAGTGTTTCCTGAGGAATACAACTTGCAACGATTCAAAGTAAATCTGAATCGATATCTCCGCTCATGCACCGCTCCCAGAGCGCCATAGAGATTTCCCTGTAGTTCATGTACCTTTTCAAAATGTCTATTTCAAAAAAAAAAATAGGTCTGGTTATCTCTCCCAATGCGGATTTCGTGTCCTAGGTTTTTGTAGGAGTTCACTTAATAAATACTCTCACCCTCTACACATAAGTTTTCGGTTAGTACAAGATTTGTCATGTATTGCGTTTTTAGTTTAATTATGTCAAATCTATTTCACGAGACTTTTATTAAGGGTTTCGCCATCTAATATTTGCCATATATTTAATACTACTATATTGCTAGTGGGGGTCAGGGGATGGAAATATCACGGTGCAGACATATCTTTCTATTTTTCTCTCGTCGAATGTACTTCGAGTCTTACGCGCATGTCCGAGAATTGAACACGCCTACAAGCACGCATCAGATTCGACTGATTCGACCACGAGACTCGTGACGCTTGTGCACAACGGGTCAAGTACAAAAATAAAAACATATAAAAGTAGTCGTCTCCGTTTGCTGTCAACAATGCTGTCCCACTCAGGCCGTGACACTTCCACTCACGGGCGCCAGCAATATAGAAGTATTATATAATGATATTTATCTCTGTATTTCCAAATTTAATTTGTTTGAACATGTATTCTAAGCACAGTAGTAGGTAGTGCTGAAGAGTTTCGGTGAGATGACATCCCCTTGACGTATTCCTCTTTCTATATTAAATTCAGTGATGTTTTCGTGTAGTCTCACATATTCTTTTGTGTTGTCATGTACATGTTTCATGATTGCTATAATATACATGTGTGTTCAATCCTACAGTCGGCCAAAGCTGTCGGCATTTTGTGTTGGTTTATCGTGTCAAACATCTTTTTATAATTTATGAATATCAGAATGAGAGGCTTATTATATTCTACACTTTTTTTGTGGCGTTTTGATGACTTGCAAGTGGCCATTTGTACCGTACCCAACTCTGAACAGTCTGAACCCAGCTTGTTCTCGTGGCTGATAAAGATCCAGTTTCATTCTGATCATTTTCATCCAGATTTATCCAGATCCATTATTGGTATTGACAGACATAAACAGTCTATACACATGGGAGAGCAAACTTATGAGCCGGTAGCTAGCTAATTTCATGATTGCGCCCTTGATTGCATACCTAATTATTATTATTGCTCGATCCCATTGGGAAGGTGTTATTCCTCTTTCTGTAAGCCTGCATTAAATAACCTACATATGGCCTCGATAACCACATCATCGTCGCCAGTTGATTTGTTATTCTTCGTATATTTAATCGCAATTCTTATTTCATCCAAGTTAACATCTGGTAACTCCTCTGATCCCTGGTTTTGATTTTTTGGAATTGTTTCGGTAGGTTTTGTTATGTTACCATTTACATTTTTGCTCCTAGTTATAGTGTAGCAAAAAGTCTATAAAAAAATAATAAAAAACCTTTCATATAAAATTCGTCAAATTAAGTAGTAAACTAAATTTTTATACAACCTTTTTGAGATATAAATCGATTAGGAATGATTTCGGTTGATTTTCAATGTGATAGGTACCATTTACATGTAAGCATTCTATGCGATGGTCTGTGAAAAGTAAAACAAGCGATCGAAGGTTTTAAAGGTTATATTTATTGTGTCTGACTAAATAAGCACGATGATCTCGAAGCCATATTATTAGAGTGGAGCGACTATGTCTTACCTACACAGTTAAGACCGATGCTCACTCTTTAAAAAAATAAATAAATAAAAAAAAGCAGTTGAAATGCCTATCAGGAGTTTTAAGAAACGTCCTTTATTATTTTAATTCACTATGGTCACTTTTTAAAGTTGACACACGCACGCGCGAAGCTTAATTGTGGATTTTACAAAATTTATTAACATCATTTTATAATAAAGATTCCCGCCCATAGCCCTGCTTACGGTGCTTACTATACGCAAATATCCTAAACCACTTTGACTTTGTAACAAGTAGCTTTTAAACATGCCAATGGGGGCATCAGCATCCCTTGGCAATTCTGATCACGCCATTGAATTAACGGCCTGTAAATTGGAAGCATTTCGCAGAGGATGTAAAATTGCCATTGCTATAATAACAACACCAAGAAGAGAATACAGCTTTTGTGATAGAATAAATTACACACTCTTTAATTAATTTGTCATCATTTTCTAGTTTTTAAGATAATAAGAACATAACTTTAAAGCTTGAACAAAAAACTATGTGTCATTCCATTACATAGACTTTCCCCAGTCTTAGAAGATTTTTATCTAAGAAGCACTGAATAAATATAAAATGAGCCACCCGCCATGGACATTTCTTTTTTTTGTGTGTGAATAGCCGATTGGGGTCCGGACGTAGCAGGGCCATCAAGTAATGCCCCCCACGGACTTAACGGTTGGAGAAACGAAGCAGTCGGTAGCGAATCTCATCACGATCTCATCACCTTTCCATGTATCCCATACTATACAGGTTGTTTCAGCAGCAGACCGACATGGCTTAAGGGTAGGTGTAGTTTAGCTATGAAAATTAGGATCTGGTTTTGAAATTTCTTGAGTCCCTTTTTGTTTCGATGTTATACAGGGTGATTCATATATTTTGCTGAAATTTTTCCTGAGTTTTATCCTTTGAACAAATTGATGGGATTCAACGACATTTGCTCATGCTCTACCAATGACACTTTTAACACCACGCATTTTCCGCAGCTTCGAAAACTACAGGGTTGTACATTACTTAATTTTTCTGGTCTCTTTCGGTTTTGTCCAACCTGTATGCATTTTATTCAAAGTTTATTGACATTTTCGTAAACTATATGAATACTTCTACAATTGCAGCAAAAAATTGCTTGGCACCATCATTTAACTGTAGGTAATTTTTAAACTAAAATTAATTTTTAATGGATTTCCATTACGAGCGTTGCACTTTAAATACACACGGCGTTGAAAAAATCAAATCCTTAAATTCTGAGTTTTGAAGAAAATGGAAAAACTGGTCAATTTTATAATTTAATATCCTTCCCATTGATGTAAAAAAATTATACAAGGTGTTCCTTGGCTGACGATTTGGTATTTGGTTCCCTGGCTTTCGAAATGAAAAACTGCGATTTTCATTTGTTTATAACTCATAACTTAGTCAATTTAAACTGCAACTGTAAAAACCATTCTTATTGGACTTTCTCAGGAAATACGATAATAAACTAATATACAGGGGGTCCAATAAAAAAAAGACAATGTGGTTATTACTGAGCCAAGAAACACTGTATGAAAACTTTTTACATCGATACATCGATAAAAACTTCATACATCGATAGAAAGTAAACTAAATTACAAAATTCATCTGCTTTTTAGTTTTTTTTTTTTAATGAAAATCAAAAGGATTTATTGAGGGGGGAGAATTTTTTTATTGAAAATGCACATGCACTGCAGGGAAATCCCTATGACGCTCTGGGAGCGGTGTATGAGCGGTTACCGGGACTTTTTCAACATCGTGTATATTAAGTAAGTTTTAAAATTTTATACTAACAGTTTACAGATGGTATTATACAATTTTTTTTTACCACAATTATTGTAGCATTTTTCATGTAGTTTTCGAAAATGGTAATAATATTTGAAGAAAATGCAGAAGGTCCTCAAAAAAATTTCAAGCGCAGATCCTGACCCGCCTTGAAAAACTACACTATATGTAGATTTCTTTCTATAAAATTATGAAATATTTTGTTTTAAACACTGCCAAATAAAATTGTAATAAATAAGTGACAAAAAGAGACCCCTAATCTACGGATATACATACATTTAAAGCTGTCTACTAGTTCACATGATAATGCCACATTTAACATGTGTTACGGAAGTCTGTCTCACAAGTTTGCTAAATAGCAGCTCTACCTGTCCTCCTTTGCTTTGTTAGCAATCTAAGTATAATAAATTGTGTGTGATGTGAATACAAGTATACCGCATATCCTGAGGTAACTTGGCATGAACTATTCATTCCTGCGCATCCAATAACAAGAGTCCACTAGAAGATAACGCTTGTTTGCAGTTATTCAGGAATTCAACTGCAATAAATCGCTGTAACTTTGTCAACGTTCATAAGCTTGTATAATAATATACCTACATTCAATTATGTCATAAATCTGGAGTTTCCAGTACAAGAAGAAAATCCTTTATATCCTACATAAGTCACTTATTTTTAGGAAGACTGTCCAGATCCGTATATATCAATCAGCCTTAACTTACGACATGATCCTACCTTTTTTGATTAGTGGCTTCAGCTTGTAACAGCGAGAGAGATAAATACATCTTGTCTATGTGGTAATAAATCTAATTCATGTTGACTTATGCTTCATGGTGACCATATCCAGAGTAGTTGGATATTAATCCTAAAAATGACGTTCCAAACATATTAACTAAATAATATTTATAATGTAAAGTACATTCTATCGAGTGCACTCCAAATTGAAAATAATGAACCTAACAGTTCATCCATTAAAAAATAAACATCAAAGTAAACTCGATCGTCGGTTGATCTTTTTTCTCTATTGGGCATCAGATTTGCACTAAAAGCTTATTTATATAAAAATTGAAAAGCGCGACAAATTTTTAGTCATCACAACTATTTACGATTACTTTTGGAGCTATATTACGGATTTTGTATTTTAACTTAATGGTCATCAATTATTCGCCGCTCCAGGCCCCGCTTCCGACTCTTCACTTCAGTTCTCGGTGAATCACCGTCAATCATGGTTAGACCTCTAACAAATGTATACAAATTCCATGAATTTTTCATTTGTTGCAGAGCATTGTGTAAGCTTGTACTGGCAATAGAGAGGGAGACAAATTTAGAAGGCATTCAGCAGTGATGCGGGCTTTATTAGAAATTCCTGTTGACAGATTGAAGAGATATACTAAAATCAATGTGAAAACTGCAATTTACATTCCAATTGAAGGAAGTATGAAGTTCTGTCTTCAACATGCGGAATAATTTCCTAGAATAATTATTATTGTAATTTAAGAGATTATCTCCCATGTCAAGAGCTTAAGATAGTTCGGGTAATTGTATCTAATTTAGAAACAAATAAGGCAATTTTCTTCAGTGTTTCTCGTTGTTTAAACTTAACGGCCAGTACTAAAATGGTCGACGCTCTGGTATCAGATATGGTGATGGCGGACACTCTCTCCAGCGCCATATTTTCGTTTGTTTGGCGTGAGCTTCGGAGCGAACATGTTTTGATATGATCATGTTGCAGGTTAGGCGAAGAGTGCTTTTCAAAAACTTGGAATTTTTTTCGCACAAAGAATTTTTATACACTTCTCCTTTTATACAAGATCAAATCCGACCATCCTTGGAGTCCTGTTCACTTGTTTGGAGCTCAACTCTTAATCGTACTCTGAGATGACTTGACTTCATTGAGAAAGGAGCCATGCCATCCACTTGATCGAAGACCCGCTTTTGACAACAAATTTAGACAGTTTTGCAAAATCAACCTGATGGGCCTATTTTACATATATTTCTATGGGAAGTGTTCAAAAGACGTGACCTGTTTGATTCTATCAAGAACAAAGTCGGGCAGAAATATACATGGTTCATTCCTATCAGGTTCAGCTCGTTACACCTCGTACCACCTTATTTCGGACTTCCTTTAATGTGTATAGAACCGCATCACTTTGGGATTACATTTCAAGGGGAGTGTTACCTGGGGAATAATATAACCTGCAAATATTTAAAGTCAATCTGAATCGACATCTGCGCTCATGAATCGGCCCCAGGGCATCACAGGGAAGCACTGCAGCGCATGTGTGTGCATTTTCAATAAAAAAAGTTATCCGCTATTAAATACAGAATCCTTGTATTCATTGTGGATATATCATTGCACTTACAATGTTCTGATTTCAATAAGTTAGGAAGAATCGGTCCATGCAGACCGCTTATTTATAGAATACAAAATAGAAGAGGAAACAAACACAGCTAAGCATTTTTTCCTATTTTTATGGGTGGTTTCAAGAGTATATAAAAAAAAACAAACCATCATTAGACCTTTTTCTTACTTGAATTTCAACAGCTTTTAGGAGTCCTAAAATGGAGACAGCAAGAATGAAATGTAGAATAAGCGAGGCGTGATCACGCAACCGTAACGAACACAGGTATACATTCTTATTCCTAAGCTTGCAAAGGCCTTTTCGTTTTATAGAAAGAAGAACTCTTGTATTCTGTAATGCCATTTCCCTGAAGTCTTCTGCAATAAGAAATAAACTAAGCAAGAAGAAATTAAATGATATTTTTGTCTGCTTTCGAATATGAATAAAAAATAAGTTCAGGTACTCAGGAATTGTATCACAAAAAACGTAGACATTTCTAGTAACAGCTACTGTTGTACCTACTAATAGCGTTCTCGAGATTTTTTAATAAGTTATCTTAATAATGTATTTCCTTATGAATTCGTAAAACATTGTTTTGTTAAGGGATTTGACAAGTCTCCCTTGTGAGTTACGTATTTTTATTCTTTATGATTCTCATTCATAAATGATATGTCGACGAGTTCCTCTCGCTCTGTTACCAATTCAAGGAGACGAGAGTTATAAATCCGTTAAAAGTGAAATTCTTAAGTGACTAATTTTTCTCGGAAACCCATACCTAGGCATTATTGTAATTTTACTTGATCCCTAGTTGAATTATTTGATGGAGAAAAAAAAATTATGTTACGTTAATTGTTAATTTGTTGTAATAGAATAAACATGGTGACATCATTGGAACAGAACCTTACTTGACAAAAAAAGAACTAAGGAGATAATGTTCCTGGGGTCAGTCATGATGTTCTTATCAAACAGAGGTATTGTAGCATGCTCATCGAAGAGGTAGGTAGGTAGGTGGAGGAAACGGAACTGACGATTTATGCAGGATGCTTCATCTTCTGACGGACATGTCTTGTTGAAGGTATTTGTAGTTTTTCAAGGCGATTCAGGATCTGATTTTGAAATTTTTCTGAGGCCTTTGTTTCGATGTTTGTGTACGAGGTTTCTTCCAGATAAACATAAGTTTTATTAATTCGAGAATTAATAAACTCGAGAAGAAATGAGTAGGTATGCACGAAAACTGACCTGCACTCTGAATTCCTCTCTACAGGTTTTAAACCAGCGTTAAGTCTGATCGCCATCCTCTGCAGCCTGAAAACAGTGCAGTTTCCTGCGCAATTTCCTCACACAGTAGTACTCCATAATTGAAAAGATATCACTTCAAGGCTGCTACACCAAGACACATTGACAAGCTTCGAAACAGGTAAAGTGTTTTTGAACGTCTAGATGACAGGTCAGAATGACCTGACAGACTTACATGAAGATTCTATCTCAGACTGCCATCAATATGCACTGAGAGAAATATTATTCTTGAAAGAACTAAAGGCTGAAGGTATTTCCTCCAGAGAATTTATTTAGTTATAAGAACAACTTTATCATTTACAGTACCAAATCTTAGTTGAATTCACTAAAATTGAGCAATTGATTGAATTAAATAATTTAATTGAAGCTCATTTTGTGTAACGAAGTATTTTTCATATTGGCATAATAATATTACTCATAGCTAACAATCTAAGAATCTGTACTGGAACATAATTTAATCCCAGCAAGTAAACATATAAAGTTATCTTGTTTAAAGAAATCAAAGATTCTTAGAAGTTAGAAATTTGTGAGACAAATACGTTTTTCTTGCCGGAGGTAGGAATAAATGTTTAACAGAATATTCCAAACATAGTTGCGTGAAATATATCAGATTTTCATTATTCCAACTATGGTATGATTGTGTCAAGTAAAAATTTCTTGCGTCGTGTACTGAGAGGGTTCAATAATAGAACGTTTGTATTGAAAGAATTATACCAGAATTATGGCAATAAATGTTTCTTTATTTACTGTATGTATAGATTCATCTAACTGCAACCTCAGATAAAACACATCAGTCGCTATTATAGACGCCATCATGATGTAGCTGCGTTCGTCAAATGTGGTTGTTGCTAATAATTTATCTAAGTAAAGTTTTCTTGCTTATTTAATATAAATAAATAGTTCGGTTTTATTTTTGATATTCTTTTGCAGCTTTGTTTGTATAAATCTGACAAATCGTGAAGTTCAAATCACAGAAAGCCGTCATTACTGTTAGCTTGGTATAGGTACCTACCTACTTAAATGGATTTCAGACAAACCAAACCAATAAATGGTACAGTTTTGACTCGTCCCGGTCTACGCGTATATAACAATAATTAAAGGTAATTTATATATTTAACATTACTATGGACAAATGGATGATTAATATGGACAGCAAAATGTGCAGATACTTTTTATTGTTATATTGTTGATCGGGATGAGGAGAGCCGTGACGCTGCGCATTTTGTACCTTTATTGAGTGGAAATTTTTTATTTATTGCTTGGGATTTCGATTCTTGATAATATTATTATTTCACCAGAACCGAAATCCCAACCAATAAATAAAAAATTTCAAAACGAAAAGTTCAATAAAATATTACCAAATTTTTAGGTTAGGTAGGTTAGATAAGGTAGGTAGGAAAAATGCAAACTAAGATATGATTCGGAGAAGAGTTTCATTTAGTTGAGAGAACTCAAAGTAATATTGAGAGAACCTGATAATAGTTCTGCCCAGTTTTATTAAATTGACATAAGAAAGCTTAGTGTGATTCACTGAATTATTATTTAGTTCACAGCAGAAAGTTTTATTTGCAATCACTTTTATACAGTATCTTATGGCAACTAATTCTTGGTTGGATATCTCAAATTCTGGAACTAAATAATTTAGTTGACGCAACTAAATATTTAGTTGCTCGTTATCAATTAAATAATTTAGTTGGCGGAATTGCAAATTTACTTCCGCCAATGAAAAATTTTTCTCAGTGTGTATATCAAGAAATTTAACGCAGAAACTAGAACCAGAGAAAGTGTCCTGTGCAACAGAGACATTTGTATCATCAGCAAATATTATACATGCGAAGTCGTCGAGTTGAAAAGGCGAGTCATTTATTAAGACAAGAAACATTAACGGTCTCAAGATGGATGCTTGGGGAACACCAATATACAAGATATTTTATCTGACAACTTTCCGTTTGAAAATACGTATTGGCAACGATCCTCCGAATAAGATCGGACCAAACTCACGCTATTATCATCATATCCATTTATTTTCGAAAAGAATAAATAATCAAGTGGAATCCTGAAAACACTAAAAGTCTTTGTTTTCTTCTCGATTTAGTTTAACTTTGTCTGGAAATTTTTTTATCTCAACGGTAGCATTTTTCATGTAGACAAAACCAAAAGAGACCAAAAAAAATAATAATAATAAGTACGACCCTGCAGTTTTCTGCAGGTTTTTTTTGCAAAATTGGTAGAGCATACCTACCAAATTTAAATCAATTCGTTTAAAACATACTGCTCATCAAAAATTTCGGCAAACTACATTAAACAAACACCCTGTAACATCGAAACGAAGGGCCTCAGAAAAATTTCCAAACCAGATTCTGAATCGCTTTGAAAAACTACACACACCTTTAAACCATGTCGTTCTGCTGGTGAAACACCCTGTCTACGCATTGACAGTCATTCTACCATAAAAACACTGGGTCCCTACAGGATAAACTCCCCGCGGATCCGAGAATGTGACAAGGCGTTGTAAAGGCTGGCTCACAATAAAATGACGCAGATTCCCATTCAGGAATACCGGCTAACGAGCAGTCAGATCACTTTGCGAAGCTCGCTACCAGGGAAACCTTATGTGGGCCGTAGTCTCTAGTTTGTCTTGGTTTAAAGTTTTCAAAAAATTATTGGAAGGCAACAACAAGCTGTAGACAGGCCAGACTATTCCTTATCGGTTCGCCAAGAAACAGGTTGGCCAATATTGATCAAACTGCACCGGAGAGAGCTTAGACTTACTAATCCGGGTGCTCACCGGTTCTTAACGGAGGCCCGTAGAACAACTTGAGGGTTGTATAAATTATGAAACATATTATTAGAATAATATAAAATTTTATCATGTAGGTACCTATGTTAAATTAATGGCAATATACAGGGTGAGGCGAGAAAACCTTTATAAATTGTATCTATTTGTTTGTGTATGATTTCAATTTCGACAAGCTGAACTAAAATATTTAAAACCCGATATACTTTGAAACATACTTTGAAAACGGGACAATATCGGTAAACAGTTTACAGGTCCCTATGCTAATTTTTCATGCGTTACGGTTACATGCTATACCTAATTAATAGAAAAAAAAAATTTATTTTTCCTGTAAATTTTTTTTTATTTGCCGATGTTTCATTACGTTTTATAGAGATTTCATCCACAATAGGAAACTACGTGAAAAGTTAAGATGTGGACATGTAAGCCGTTCTACGATAACTTGAGCCGTTTTCAATGTAAGCTGGTTTGAAAATGGAAAATTTCGATAAATAGTTTAGTTCAGTCTTCGAAACGGTAATCATACATGTACAAATTTTCAAATTTCTAGTCCAATCACTTTTCCATTTATAAATGCCCTAAAGGTTCTCGCCCCTTAGCTTTTGTGTATAACATACAACTTCTTTAGTTTTTCGACTTGAACGTATTGTTTAAAGTAAGTATCTATCCAAACTTGTGCATAACTTTGATAAACTTAAGCCATACTTCAAAGCGATAAATATGAGATTGAGCAAAAGTTTTCATCTAAATATTAGATTTCAGATAGGTATTTAAGAAACTTTAAATTTAAAACACTTTAAATTCCACTTTTGCTACTGGAAATAGTAGTACGAGTAATAATTCTAGTAATTCACTTCAGAAAAGAATGTTTTTCATCTCGGCACTTTGAAGCCCTGGTGTTCACTTTTCAACGTTCACAACTAGCTGCAAATTACACCTCAAGTAAAATCAGTTATTTTATTTCTCTTTCTCGGAGTATAATAATTTGCCATCGGGTAGCTTAAAGAACGTATTCACGCCAATTGTATTCTCTATTTAAATCTATAGGATCTCCGAACTTATTTCCTATAACATAAGTCTTACTTGGCATCGAAATTTCCCACGACCATTGTAGATTGGGTGTTTTTTGAACTTGAATCCACCGAGATAGAATTATTGGAAAAATTTAATTTATTTTTGCCTCACGGACTCGTAAAAATTAATTATTATAGCCATAAAATATTGAAAATGCATGGAATTCGTTCCCGCGGAAAGTATTCTCTTTTCTGGAGAATACTCCAAGTGTCTGAAACTTGAAACACTGATCGGATTGAAAAAGTTTCGCTTCCCAAATATGACCTGTCGAAAATGGCTCATATCGGGGACTTTTAAAGTCCATGCTCAGGATCTTTTTTTCTACATTAGCTTGTATTCGTTTTGGGCAAAGCTTTTCAGTGGAATCATTAGACGTGTAAACTTTATAGAAATATTGTAGAAATATTTAGAAATGTTGTGCTGTGTGTTAGGAAGATACATTTATAGTACTGAGGAGTCCCAATTAGGACGACACAGGTGTCTACAATTTCCACCCCTAACTCAGAGCGCGACGCTCTTGTCTTTTATAGAAATGCTTTATCGAAAAAATTAAGTGCGTGTCTATCTACAGAAACTTAAGAATGGCGATTCATTTTAAATTTTTTAAAAGAAAATTGATTATTACTCGAAATTCCTTAGACAGATCGTGAAGCGAAAGAGTATAATTATATGATAGTGGTGTTCATCGGCTACAAAATAATCCACATGATTTTTTGCTTGAAAGGTCGGCAAAAATGACTTAATCGAAAGTGACAGACAGATTTTGTTCTACAAAATCACTGTGTTGTTTTTTAAGTGTTTTTTATAAACACGAAAAACCTAACGAAAAACCAAAAATTAATTAGAAGATATTCTTAGGGGTTCCTCGAGATCTATTTTTTTGTGAAACATTTTCCGTTTTTTCAAAAAAGATTTTTCAAAAATAATATGAAAAATATAATGATATTGATAACCAGACCTTGTGATATTTTTGGGACGTCAACTACAATGTAGATCAAAAACAAAATCCAGATATGGAACAAATGCAAAAACCGCATAAAAAAACTGACCCAAAACGGCAAATTTGTGGTTTTGTTCTTAAAGCTCAGATCCAAAATAGTAATCACTAACTGACATTACTGAAAAAGCAAAATTTCGGAGAAGCGGAACACAGAAACTTATGTTTAGAAGAAAATTTTCTATTTGCCGTTTATCCGAAATAGTTTTTTTTTAGTAATGTCAGTTAGTGACTACTATTTTGAATCTGAGCTAATAGCCAGATCGTTCTCAGGGCGGTCGTTCTTAGGGCTGTCGATAGGAAGCCTCTGGCTCTATAGTTAGGGAACCTGTATTACCGACACTGACGCTTACTAGGTAGCACATTCTCATTCTTGCAAAAAGTTGCAAATGTCAAATTCAATTTCAAAATAACCAAATTTTCCATGAACGTACAACTGTCTAAAAATTCACACAATTTATTATTAATTCAGCGTATTTTTTAAAACTGGTACTCTTTTGCTAAGTTAGAGGATATTTCAACAATAAAATTGGTATAAGGAGTTTCTACTTGTTCGCGTTGCCTAAAGGTATTTTTTTTTAATATTTTAAACTTATATGCCCGTATTCACAAAGCGTTCTGGCCCTATAATATCTCGAAAATAATTAAATGAATGAGATGGAGGTATAGGTACAGTTTATTTGCATTAGAATGAGATGGAGATCACTGATTACGTAATTATTTGGTAATTATCGTTTGTGAATACGGGCAATAATAGTCCTCTATCAATATTTATTCTATTACTGGATATTCTGGACAAGAAATGCACCCAGCAGGCAGTTATTATTGCGGAAGATTTGGGGTTCAGAATTTCCGTATACATGAAAGTTTGTCAGGTAGGTTTTATTACACCTCGAAATCTTATTTTTAAGTATCAGTATGGGAAGGTCTCATAGATCACTCTGTCGTCCATGTGTCTATAAAAACTCTTTTTCTACAGATTCGTAAAGATTTCTACAAAGTCTACAGATTCGTAAACCCCAGACCCGCACTTTTAGTTTTTAATAGCCACTAGGATGCCTCGATTTCTATTCATTTATATACATTTTCTTTAATTTTTCAAACTTTGCTTTTTTCCACTTGATACCTACTTGATACCATATGCGCCAAAAAAATGACATGCAGCTGTTCAAACATAACCGTGTCAAGTAAACGTCAATGAGTGAATGCGCTACGCTAGTAAGTGTAACAGCGGGTATTATAAAGGCTCATTAAGTTAACGGGCAGATTTCTGTGGCCATTTCTGAAGAAGGTATCGAGTCTAAGTGAATTTTTTTTGAATTTATCTATTCTTGACATGAAAGTAATTACAAAAATGTTAATGAAAGTCATTTGACGTCAATATTAGCTTCAAAAAACGAGCACAGAAATCTGCCCGTTAGCCTAATGAGCCTCCATAATATTGGCTGTTAATGTTGGTATAACAGGTACCTATCTATAGTTCAAAACTTCATATTTCCGATAAAGAAGGCCATTTTATACATTTTATGTTCCCTTTTTATGTGTAATTTATTTATTCAAAATACCTTTGAAACTTATAATTTTGACTGAAAATAGTTTACCTGATGTGTTATTGAACCGCAAATATATTTAAAATTAATATTGTAAACATACTTAGATTAGAAATATTTTTAAGATAACAGTAAGTCATTTTACAACTTCTCATCCCGTTCTACCTTTATTTTTATTGGAAGTGAAAGCTTAACCTGAACCTATTGTTTTCCTCTTCTCGTTAATGGGACTCTCTCTAGTTCATGCTTCCTCTAAGGTGTCTGTTTTCCGGGATTGTTCGTGTCACGACTGAGCTGGCTTTTCACTGAAGGTTCGTGTCGGGCTTTGTTACCAAAGTACCGCCTTAGCTTCGTGGGTACTTTATAATATACCTTCAGAACAACAAATAATATATCTTGTTTATGCATGAAAATCGCTCTTTAGTAGTCAAAATGATCCATCTACTGAATTCTAAAGACCAGTTTATGCGTGTTTCACTTCAAATCGAACAATTATTTTTTAATTTGGCTTCATAAGTAGATTTCGTGATACGGCAAAAACGATTTGTTTTAATTCAGTGTTGTTTTTATACCTACTAATTAAAACCTGTCCGAGATACCTAAATGTATTTTTCTTTCAATTTCTGCTCTACTGGCTTGATCTCAACACACCATATTTACGTGAATTAACCGAAAGTTACCAGAACTCAATATCGTCAAAAAAATATGTTTGGTAAAAAACTTGCATGTATAAATTTATCCATTGAAAGGGGACAGCATTTATTCGACTAATGCGACCAATTAATAATTAGACAAGCCAAAAAAATTAAATTTTACCAGTAGCAATAATTGGTTTACATTGACAATCACTAGATGGTGCCTATTATTTAACTCAGGTCGTGGCGTCAAAGTCTTTTTATTAAGGTATTAATGCTTAAAAGGTCTTTTGGATACTTACATTGATAAATTTATTTGACAATGTCAGCAATCAAGATGATTGGTTTCACACACCCGCCGTCCTCCAAATGCTATTCGCACTATGAATTTAATGGATTAAAAGTATTGAAAATCTAGCCTCAGAACAAGCTTCTTGACTACATTATGAAAATTCTCGAAACCCTACAAATTCAATCAACTCCATAGTTTAGGCAGCAAGTTGATAGTGTAAGCAAACTGTGGCAGGCGGAGATGATTCATGAATAAAAAATTAATTGAATAAAAAAATAAATAAGCATTAATTTAATAAGCAGAGACTGTGGCAATATATAAGGGGTAGCTAGAAAGTCTGGCAACTGTCCAGTAAATCTTACAGATATGAGTTTAAAAAAAAATGCAAAAACAGGTAATTTTGCAATTTAATTTACTGGAAAAAAAATTATACAGGATTTTGGACGCAGTAGGAACAACATTGTCTATTTTTTTTAAATTGTACACCCTGTATATTACTACATTTTCCATTTTTCTGAGATAATACAAATAATAATGGTTCTTACATTTGCGCTTAAAATTCAGTATATCTTGTGTTATAAAGAAGTGAAAATCGTAACTTTTCATTTTGAAAGCAGTGTACATCAGAAACGACCCAAGATATTGGAAACCCGCTTACATGTCCCAATTTTAACTTTTTATATGCTATCCTGTAATGTATAAAAAAAAGATCTGAGAGAGAAGTTGCGTGGTTTGAAAAGGCCTGTAACCCAAAAATTAAAATTATTTTAGCTCTACAGGGTGTTCCAATAACTACAGGATGTGCCATACAACTTTGTCATTATAAATGAGGCACCCTGTACAGTATTACATTTTCAGATTGGCTGAGAAAATTTAGTAAGAATGTTTTCACAGTTAGAGTTTAAACTGAGTAGGTAGCTTGTGTGTTTTAAACAAGTAAAAAGCGCCATTTTTCATTTTCAAAGCAACTTACATTGAAAACAGCTGAAGATATCGGAAAACGGTTTACATGTCTCCATCTTTACGCATCCACAGAGTTAGTAAGATACCATGTGTAAAGTTAAGATAGGGACATGTAAACCATTTTCCGATATCTTTAGCCATTTTCAATGTAAGTTTGCTTTGAAAATTTAAAATGGCAATTTTTACTTATTTATAACTAATATGAGCTTTTCAGTTTAAATTCCAGCTGCGAAAACCATACTTAGTGAATTTTCTCAGGAAATTGTGAAAATTTAATAATAGTGTCCTATTTAAAACAACAAAATTGAATGGCGTACAGCGATATTGGTCCATCCTGTATAGGTAAAAAATATATTTTATGTTATAGGTCCCTTCAAACCATACAACTTTTCTCTTACATCCTTTTTTCTATCCCGGATGCGAATGCCGATTCTGAATGCCGAACACACTGTTCCAGGACGTATAAATAGGAAGGCATGGAGGAAAAATAGCAGGAGGCCGCAATTTGCGAGCCTAGATTATTAGAAGAAACTCAACCACAGGTTTCCAGTGAGGACGTCTAACTTGCAGAACGTTCCTTTCTAGTAATCTATGTCCTATCCCGTGGACGCAGAAACACGCGCCAAGACGTGATACCGCTCATTTCAAGAGAGAGGTCTATGGAAGATAAATACACCCCTTAGTTCCCAGGAAGATAATTGAAGGTAAACTTAATAATAACATTAATTGCACCTTGTAGTCAGTACCTTTTATAATTTTTTAAAGTTCTGTCAAGAAAAATAATGATGATAATAATAATTATTATATTATTGTCTAGTAATAAATTTTAACAAGACGGCTGTCATAATTATTATTCTACTTAATAATAATTGATAATGTCCTCGGTGAGAAATATCACCCTTAATTAAATATTAAAACTTCTTGAGATAATCATACACAAGTCAAGTTCGAATTGGTCCTCGATTGAAAGTGTTATGATTTCAATTTCAGTCCTTCGAAGCTGTCTGCTGTCTCAAGAAGGGACTGCAGTATGTCTATCGTCACTCGTCAGGTTGCTTTGTGTGTGAAACTAAAAAGGCACACGCAGGCCTCTCAAGGACTCTAAAGCACGTCAAGCATGTCATCCTAATTTAGTTCTGACTGATTTCTGTTACTTTATCTGTGGTCAGAGTTTATCTTGGAGTCATAAACACAGGACGGAATTCAAGAATCACTCCTTTTATTTTGCCTCTACGCCAGAATAGCTTCTAGTATGAGGTTTGAACTAGGAAGCTAGCATATCCATTGGTGTTATACCTACTCATTAACTGATTTAGTCCATTTTTTCGTATTAACTATAGCGAATTATGCGATCTTCAGTAGACTAGATGAGTCTAAGTAGAATTTTTTCAGTTTAACAAAAGCCAAGTAGAATTTTTAGTTTGAATAGTTTCATTAAATATGCCATATCGCACATAGGTAGATCCCATTTCTAATATACAAATAATAATTTGAAATCTAATAGTTATAATTGCTCATAATAAAGATGAACACTTATACAATATAAATCGTTATTTTTGCTTCCGAAAATAAACCAATAAAACTTATACTTATATAGAAGAAAGTTAAATTTGGGAAATAAGTTTTCCATTTAGCAGACGGAACTAACTGCTGAAACATGTTTTGTAGCAAGATGTTACAAACGACGTAAGCGTGAGTTAGACAACCCTTAACTTAGTTCAGGACTGAATCCTGTCTGATCGACCCATGAGTGGGCAGAGGTTACTGGCGTCTATTTAAAAGAATAGGATCAATTCAAGAGTTCACTTCAATTATTAATCGCTAGATCAGCTTGCTTTTATCTGTTCAATATACTAGAGAAAATCTTTCTGTTGGTTAAATGTATTATATACGGCGATGTATCTTGATAGCGGTTACACACGGTGTTAGGAGGAATAAAATTCATTAGAAAAGCAACATCATACCTATTACGTAGTCGATTTATAGTACCTACCATTAAAGTAATTCAAATTGAATGCAGCTGAGTACAACGATTCTAAAGTAATGATAAGTACCAAGCAGCAAGAATATGTTTGTTACAGTATAACTTACTGCACTGCATGTATAATGTGTAATAAGTAATTAAAATTTATGACAATGATATACCTAATAGGCTTTCAGAATTTTTTTTATTTCTCGATATTATAACGGTTTCTCACGTTTTAACAATATTTAATAAGTTGTTTGTAACATGACTTTCTTCTTTTTTAAAACATAATTCTGATCTTAATAATAGTTGGTTTGCAATATGTTTATATAAAGTGAATAAGATTCTCATTACAAGCAACAATGATGTGTTTTAAAAAAATGTATCTCATGTGAGTATCTAATTTCAATATAGCACAATACATTCATAATAATCATTTTTGAAATTTACTAAAAGTATTAGTAATCATTGTATCTGCTGTTCTATAGTGATTTTATTAAGTACCTACCTAGTTTGATAAAAGTTAGATTAAACTAGATATACCTAGATATGAGAGATGTCAGCAATAATTACTAAACATAGATACCTATGCAGATAATTTTTAGTTTCTTGAACTAAAAAGTATATAAAACAAAAAACTCTCCCGCACATCGTCTATTTTTTGTATATCTTGTTTATTAAAAACACACTATTTGAGACATGCCAACTTTACCTTTGGAAAATCACCCCCTATTATCAACTAACTGTCCATCGATCCTGACGTTTTGTAAATATGGAATACCATGAATATTCCAAACTTACCTGACCAAGATATACGAGTGTGATGATAAAGTTTATGTATTTTTTGCTGAATCTTTGTATTGTTTGATTATATTGTTTGTATACCAATTATATAATAACTATTATTGGTTTAAAGAAATTAGTACATTTCACAACAATTTCCTTCATTATTATAAAATTTAAAAATAAACCAATTAAAAGTTGTCAACTAGTCACGTGTCACTAATTAATAAGCGATAACAGCACTGCGCGAGACATTAGAGCGGTACTTAGACGATGTAGGTACCTACTGTTAGTTGTCGTCATAATACCCACGCTGACTAAATACAAACAACAAAAAAATCGTTATTTTAGGTAGTTTCTGTAGTTTTTCAATCGTGAAAATATAGCTTTTGTTTGATTCATTTTATTTTTGTATTACTCATTTGAATTGCGGTCATGTTTTGTGAAATTTTATACACTTGTCGCGACTCGAAAACATAACAACATATTGCTACTGTAGCAAAGGCCATAGTTAGCATGCTGCATTGCTCTTATGGCGCTCGTAGTTGCCGTTTATGTCGTATACTTCGGGAAGCAGGCGTCCAGGAGCGTATACGCCCTTCATTTCTAAAATTATTTAATGCATTGCACTTCTGTAACAATTTGTACCTACCCTCGCAGACTGCTCTTTTATTTTATTTTATTCTTTTTATTTTATTATACTCTTCTTTTTCAAATAATTATACAGGCCGCATACATCCTTCTCGATATTTCTATTTCATAAACGCTAAGAGATACATGATTAAATAAATAAGAGAAAAGAATAAAATATGTGGCCATCTCGAATCTGTCAAGACATACAAGATATCTGTCGCCATTCCTGAAAAATCAAAATATATTATTTCTGCGATATCTTTCTTATTATTGGAAATTAATAAATAATTTTTTGTAGGCTTACATAAGTCGGTAAGAGCTACCCATCTTATTTCCAGAGTTCCCATAGTCAACTTTATAGTTTCTCTTATGGCCGCCATATTGAGTTTTTATAAACACAGAAGGTATAGTGGGTTTTCTATGTTCATCGGGTCAGACCTCTTCAACACTGGGGTGACCCTTCAACTAATCGGTCTTTAATTTTTTCGCAATCTTAAAGATACCGGAATTTATATCGAGAAATTTCCAATAATAATATGTAATAATAATGCATATACGACGAAAACGGAAAAAAATCATCATAAGCATTTCCGGACGTATGTTTATGGGAACTTCTATTCCTTAAAAAAGGTCTTCTATAAACTGGTAAAGCCCTGCTGTAAAAAGTGAAACACGGCTAAAAAAACTGCTACACTGCTACAAAAAACTGTATTTTTTTTTTATTCAAAAATATGCACCGTTTGATTTTCCATTAAATGAGTGGATATAGTGGTGTAGTTAAAAATGATAATTTTATGCAACCTTGAAAATTTGCTACAATATTGATACAAATGGGAAAATTGCCCACGGCTGCTGGTAAGCTGGTGTTAGTATAATAATAAATATTATTGAAAGTAAACCTCCAGTTTAGGTAATTCCTTGTCGGATGCATATCTCGTATCGAGATAAGATATCTCCAACAGATGGTCCTTGACAATGAGCAAAGAACGTAACACCATGAAATCATTAATCTATTATTATATAGGTACATATCTGGATTCTTTATTAGCGAAAGGACCATCGAACTCAACTCCTGTTAATCCTGGAAATAACAGATTCTCGTATGTGAATAAATGTATTTAAAACCAGGAAGAGGCCGAGTGTGAGTGTAGCAAAATACGAGTGCTAGTAAGGTCACCAAATTGAATATTGAAAATAGAAAATATCATAATAAGCTTCTTCAACATAGACGTCATGGATGTGAAGATCATAAATTGTAAATAACCGATTATCAGAATCTGAGAGAAAGATAAGAGAGCAATAGATCCCGCCCTAATGGGTTTTTATGAGTTATTTGTTTACTGTCGAGATCGAGTCGAGAAGTCCAGTAAAATATTGCAAATTTACCAAGAAATAATCTTACTGGACCATCAGGGACCTGCTTCACATTACCGATACACGCACTATACTGTGACTTTTGGCCTTTTGGCAAACAAACTTTGGTATTGCTTGTGTTGCATAAACAGTCAATTTATTCATGATTCCTTGTAACAGGTCATGTATTTCTGATTTTTGGATATGTTGTTGGACCAATACTGGAAGCAAAATACAAATTTTGTACCAATGAAAAGCATTATGTGCACCGCTCAAAGAAAACGCAATTTTTCTTTGCAGAAATCTTTTTTTTTTAATTTTTAATTTAAATTTCAAAGAAAAGATCATTTTCTGTAACTCAATTATAAATTTATGATTATACCGTCAATCGTTTTTAATATACAATTTTTGGACAGAACATCATAATTGGTGAAGATTATGGACCTGTTAGAGATCACAATATAAAATGAATGTCTGCAATTTATTAAGAAAATCAATGAGTTGGTATACCTATTTCCGGTTTCTGGCGGCAGTTTCTCTCGTTAGGAACGGCAAAAATCAGACGAAGAGAAAACAAAATGAAATTTTTGATGGATTTGTTTTAATAACGATGAAAGAAAATTAGTATTCCATAAGCGACGAACCGGGGTTGGAAATAAGATAAAATTTCGGACTGTGGATTGTGAGTAATTTAACAATAAGCTTTTATACGTACGCGGTCTAATACGCGGTCTAATCAGTAATTCAAAACTAGATGCAAGAAAAATTCTGCTGTGCCTCTCGCCCCCTTGGTTCATATAAGTATATTTAACTGCTTATATGCATACCTCACTCAAAGAAGCATTTTCAGTCGTTGAAACCGAAAATCGAGACTTTAGAATAAATTTTTTTAACAATTAATATAAATTTTAAGTCGCTATCTGTCGACATTATTTTTTCAAGCCTTCGGTTTTCTCTTGTTAGCTTTATTAAACAATATACTACTGTAGTACCGAGTAATTTTTTATTTCTTAAAAATTTTATTGCAAGCATAAAAAAATGAAACATTAAATTTGATCTGAGCTGTCGGATGAAATGAAAATAAGACAATTATTATTTTCGACTATTAGTGCCAGACCATAATTTATCGTGTGATCCACAAAATTTTTCATCAATAACTAGTGCCTTGGAAAAGAGAGTCATGTCTGAGCTCATATTGCACCTGAGCACACCTACCAATAGTTTGCATTTTATCTGACAGACTGGCAGACATGCTTCATTTTTTCCAAGGCACTAGTTGATGAAAAATTTTGTGGATCACCGATATAATGAACCTGCTTGAGTAAAACCTCGGTATAAACACTTCCCGAGTCTGGAGAGAGGTTAATAAAAATATTGTCTGTAGACACCCTTAATCAAATTAATCAAATTAATTCAAGACTTATGCATCTTATGTTAACTCTTATGAAAATAAACTTATGAAAAGTATCTAGGTATTAATTTGGTTATTTGTCTAAGTAGGTATGCTTATGGCTATGTCATTATTGTATTATTGTTAATCATTTTTTTATACCTAAGATATTTTATTTTTAATTTATTGTAGGTAGGTACCTCTACAATGTTCTGGGAAAAATATATACCTATCTATTCAATATTTAACGATTTTGAATATTTTAACCTTGTACTAGATAGGTATATGTACTTATATTATATGTATAATCTAATTTTTCGAAGTTTTACTTCTTTAGTACAAGTTTCTCTATCACTTGGTTCACTTATTATGCCAGTGCTATCATCTTGGTGAAGATATGAGTCTATTATATTGATCGTCTGTGGATATAATAATATTTTATTAGGTTGGTAAATTTTTCGAACCTGTTCTCGTATGAAATGATGCGTAATGTCGATAGGCTTTTATTCTTTGTGACATGTTGGATTGGTGGCTAGTTTTTTGCAACTTTAGTTGTCTGCATACATCTAGATATGTTATATACAGGGTGATTCATAATATCTGCGCTGGACTTCAGGATGTGGTAGCTCTTTCAAAAATATGAAAAAAAGTTCCCATTAACATATGGGTCTGCAGAAGAACCGATTTCGAGATACTTTAGGATAGGTATGTGAAAAAATTAATTGTTTTCAGTTTTTTGACGACATCTCAGGAACTGTTTGAGATATAGAACCCAGCTTTTGTACACATCTTATTGCCATTAATAATATCTACGTTAAGAGGTAAAATTAAAAAAAATATGGGACAGTGAAACAAATCATTAAAAAAAATATTATCAAAAACAAGTGATGTCCACAACAAAACATTTTGTCATTTTTATGTTTTTCATTATAAAATGCTGTTTTTCTCGTAAACAGTTCACATTAGAATATTTGACCAAATTTGACTTTTTTATGTAGAAAACATTGACAGTTTAAAATGTGCTTCCGCACAATGCCAGTTTTGGTAGTGTCATAGAAATTAAGAGCAAAAAAATTTTAAGCAGCCCCAAAATCTCTGCCAGTGGCGTATGAAATAAACTTAATCAGAGCTCAAAAAGAAAATAATATTAATGATAAGATTTGTGCAAAAGTTCAGTTTTATACATGAAAGAGTTCCTAAAAGAAATCTTCATAAAACTAAAACTGAAAAAAATGCATTTTCTTGACAAAATATCTCGAAAATGATGGGCTTGCGGACTTATGTTGATATATAGGAACTTTTTTTCATATTTTTGAACCAGCTATCACATCCTGAAGTCCTGCGCACATATTACGAATCACCTGTATAAGTTTATTAATAAATAAAGCAACTATTGACATTACAACTTGCCTATAGCGACACCGATTATAAAAAATAATAACAAACTAATAGTAAAATATAATAAAAAAAAATAATAAAACATGGCACGTCGTCGGGTGTCGTACAAGTGGGAACCAGACTAATAATGCCCGTATTCACAAACGATAATTTCCTAAATAATTACGTAATTAATTAAATGAGTGAGATGGAGATATGCAGTTTTTTTGCAATAGAGTGAGATGGGTATAATTGATTACGTAATTATTTAGGAAATTATCGTTTGTGAATACGGGCATCAGGGTGAAATCCCCCCGCAATTTTGTCGTGTTGTCGCGTTGTCGCTGTCGTCGGGTGTCGTACAAGTGAGAACCGGCCTTAAGAAAGTTAGGATCAATTTGCATGTCTTGATTTGTAAACAGGTTACCCCAAAAAAAATTTTATTATTATTTTTAAGTTCAAACAGAGTTTTGTTCGTTTTTATCACTTTTGTCCGTATTTATCAAACTTTAAAATAAAACTCTGGGGTTATATTTTGAATTTTCTGACAGCTGATTGGTCTAATGCTCAAAGCCTACGAACGCTACGAATTTTAAACCAATGACATGTTCAAAATATAACCCCAGGATACTGATGAAAATGTAATAATATAAATCGCTTTATTGTCTGTCTGTTTGACTGTCCGGCAAAAATTTTTTAAATACCTACCGAGCGCCAATGACAGAGAGTTTGGGCGGAATTAGCTGAAATAACCTGAAATTTGCCACATGTCTCTGTGATAACTATACTCTTAAAATAATAATCTATAAGGATGTTTAATAAAATCGACGCAATATTTCACACAAGTACTTATAATAAAAAAAATGTATTCAAGTAGATAGTTAATAATTATTTACATTTTGTATTTTGATCAACATAAAAATTATGAATGAGAGCACATCCTTGTTCTTGCAATTATTATAAAGCGCTCTATAGAATAACTATATTAAAGAATAGTGTTTATTAATTTACAAGGTACATTTTATGAGTAAGTAATATTTAACTCATAAGAGAATGTTCCCGTTGTGATGTATAATCTCTAGACGAATGGTAGAAAAAAATTATTGTCTATTTATAAAATCTCAAATCCTCAATGCAGGTCCCAGACTAAAAACTGTGCCCCAGCGGAGAGTAGAGTATTTAAGGATTTTATTAAGGATCAGGACGAGCGATTAGTTTGCTCTTACTTGAGTTGAGTCATTTCTGATGATAAATTATTCTAAACATTCACATAATCTTAATTTAGGGATTTTAATAGATAAGTTACCTATAATACTTGCAATGTGTTACATGACAATGGGATATTATTGAGATGTTCTAGACTATCATATCAGATAAGCGAAAAAATAATAAAAATATCAGATCGAAGCAGGTGGTTTTAGTGTTCAGTGCAAGTTCGTTTGGATAACATTTTATTGTTTCTAAAATTTAATTTGTATTAGGTATTGACAATAAACGGTTCAATTGAGATAAAGTTTCAGTTCTCGGTGATGCAGTGAATGCAGAAGGTACACATAGAAGAAATACTTATACAATAAAAAGTATGTTGGTATTTGTTATAATATTATTGCTTTCAAATTGTATATTAGTAATCAATGAATAATAATTAATATACACACTATCTAAATGGTTACGACACAGTATTACTATTATCTGTCTATTTCACCATTACAAGCAAATTCCACAAATCACAAATCATATGACTTAATTTAAGTTTTCTAAGCCAACAATAACCAATTGACTAATAATAGATAACATCTGGAGAATAGATTCTAATTCCAGTAGGCACCTAACCTACCTACTATCACTATCTCATTAATTTTCCATCATAAGTCTCTGATTTATTCACAGAAAGCGCTGAAAAAGAAAACTGAGGGCTTCATAAATAACAACCCAAAAACACAAAGAAAGGAGACAAACGATATAATCTGTTTAATAGACCGTTTTCAAGTTTTCCATGTTGTAATTACATGGAAAGCTCGTTCGCGTTTGAATGAGTCCTGCAGGTTCGCTGTGACGTCATCATCCTCTGTTGTGATTACCCGGGTCGATTCATTGAACGGCAATTCAAACGCTAAACCTTTTCTTTTACTTCGGAAACAATTGAGTAACAAAACTCTGGTTCATTTAGCAGTTTTATGGATCGGACTCACGTTCATTGTTATTATGACTCAATCTTTCATTAGGTTCCTAAATAATTTTACATCGCCATTGAAATATACATTCCGGATCGAGGTTCATACGAGTTGAAAGCAACATTATTTTTATGAGGCGCTTCACGCCGCATTATTATAATAGCATGCACCTATTATAGGTACATTATAAATGCATTTTCAATTAAAATGACAAAAAAATTAATGAAATTAGAGGTATCGTCAATATATGTTATAGTCCCAAATAGGAAGGCGAACAAGCCCTATTTTAACTTTTTTATGTACCATCCTAATGGTATAGAAACATTTGTACTTTCTTTGTTTTGTTTTTTTGACGACGCGAGGAGAAATCTCAGATTTTTTCAAATTTTTTATCAACCTGTGTAAACACTTTATCTACATCATAGGATAGTACACTAAAAAGTAAAATAGGGACATGTAAGCCGTTTTTCTCTATCTTAAGCCGTTTTCGTTGTATAGGGTCTTGGAACTTCAAAAATCACAATTTTCACTCACAAACTTCTGAATTTAAGCACCAACTGTAAAAGCCAATATTATTTTTTCTTCTCAGACAATCTAAAAATGCAATTACATAGGAGCATTCCATTTGAAAAAACATAACTTTGATATATGCCACTCTCATATGGGACCCTCTGTATAGTCCAAAATAATTTTAAATTATGGCCATTCTGATCCTGTACTTGAATTTGCAAAAATTTTTTTCTAAAAATCCATCGTTTGGCCCACAAAGACCTCTTCGAATGAGCTGGGACACCCTGTATGTTAAATAATTCATAATAAAAATCTAAAAGACGATAACTTACCAGGCATTATTTTAACAATTTGAGACTCATCGAATGGTCACGTTTACTATCCTACAATTCATCTTTCATTATGTATTTAATTATTTAAGATCGAAAAGGTACAATGTCCCAGAATTATTATTGGAAATCGATTGAATAATAATAATCAGTAGCCGGCCGTGATTTGGGTTTGGGAAGCACCAAGCCATGAATTTCGTAGCTTCTTCGACGACCTTTCGAAGCTCTGTTTATTTATTTATGAATTCATTTATCAATTTTAAAAATTATTTTATTCACTAAAATTTAGCCAAACAAAATATTTCATTATCACTTCACATTACATTACATCACATTACATAACATTACATTATAATAGTAATACAAAATTGTAAACTAACCTTAACTATATGACAACGTCATTACAACAAATGCGCTATAAATAAGATCTTATAGCGCATGCGTGCTTAAAAGGTTACTAAGTAATTGCCAACAGGGTTGAGTACCTAAGATAAGTTAAATTTATTAAAATTTCAAAACACTTACAACTTTTTTTTTGATAAATCGCTTCATAAAGTTCATATTTTGATGGTCATATTAGTTTCAAAATTACATTCTTTTAGGCACAAGTGCTTAAATAGTTATTTGTTAAAAGTGACGTCAATCTAAATTTTAAATGTCTTCTATACCTACATACATAGGTATAATGATCGGCTTTACAATCTCATTAAGTGGCTAGTCTCAATTCCCTATATTTTTCGTTATTCAGGTCATATAACTGCCGACGTTTCTTACTTTGAACTAACAACCATTTTTTTCAATTTTAGGAAATGACATGTCTCCATTTTTTTAATTACTAAAAATCTAAGGAAAGTTATATGAACATTTTTAAGTTTCCAAATTCTATAGTATATGCATCTCTCAATAGCCAAACGAAACAAAAAGAAAACTTCTTCGGTTTTTATTAAACCTCAGTTGAAATTAATGAAAATCTTTAAAACTTAGGTAAAATAAGTAAAATGGAGTTACGTCATTTTGTGATATTGACGACGAAAGGTAAATAAAGACTACAGAATTTTTTCATTCTCGGGTTCGATTTCGTAGTAAGGGGAGCAAAGTTTTATTTGATCAATATAACCGCGGGTTGAGGTTAAAATGGACATTTTTTAATGTAAAAAATTTCATACAGCTCAAATTATTGTTCGGCGATTATAGGCTAATTACGGACTATAGAAAAACGCACACATTTTAATTATCAACTTAGGTTTCGCAGTGAGGACAGCGTTAATAATATACAGGCACCATGTATCCTTCTCTATATTGCTATCTCCTAACGCTAACAGATACAGGGTCGGTTAAACAAATCCAAAGGAGCGCAATTTCGTGGCCATCTCGATTCCGTCGAGACATACAAGATATCTGTGACCGTTCCTGAAATATCCTGAAAAAACTGAAAAATCGAGATTTCTTATTTTTGCCATATCTTTTTTATTATTGGAGATTAATAAATAATTTTTTGTGGGCTATAAACAATAAACATGCCAGGATCGACAGATCGAGTACCTAGTACAGTACAATTCGACTGGTCACTGGTCTAGCTGATTGCGAGTGCCTGAGAATTGAAAGATATAAGTGTTTTACCTGTAATATAATATAGAGTTGCGCGATACCTTTTTCTCTGTTTGTTATTTTTTCAATGAACGATTGCATTGAATTTATAATTTTGTAATACCAAAGCGACTGTTTTACTTATCACTATATCGAATGTTGTCTATTTTATAAATCTTACATAGTGGTACTTTGTATAGGTGTCGATCTGAATTCAAAAATGCTCCTTTCAAGCTAAACCATGTGGTTTCGAAGCCAAACTTAGCAATATAGAATTTAAAAAAGTTTACTTAATTTTTTTTAAGGACTAAAATATCCTGAAATTCTTGTGCCAAAAAAAAAACTTTTTATTTGGTGTTACTGCAATGAGGAATGTGGTTTGTCGCTGCTCTACACTTCTTTTTTTAAATTTAATATAATATATAAATTCTGCAGTCCTTATGTTTGGCTCGGAGACCATAATTAGCGTATAAATAGTCCTTAATTTTCACATTCACAAATTTCGTGAAGTGGGGGTGCACCGTGGCTCACCTAAATTACTGGATAACACCATTCAAAACTTTTATCTAAATTAAGAAAACAATGCAGGACTGCGCAGTATCGATAATAATATGACAGGGATAATAAGTTTCCTAGCAATCAATACAAATAGTCACCTCAACCCTGAACTCATCCTGATTCGACAAAAATCGATACAGGATGAGCCATGAATAAATTTAATGTTTCTAAACATTCCAAACATAATGTTTCTATAATTTTAAATTTGCCAGAAACTGACAAGATATTTTTATTGCATATTTGTGCTATATTTACTTGTACCAAATATTTTTTCACAGGTAATCACATTAAATTTTATAGAAATCGTAAATAATTATTTATTATGAAATAACAAACTCATTAATGTAGAAGTCTCTAAAGAACGCGTGATAAGTCCAAAAGGAGGACTCAAAGGAGGAATTATAAGAAGTTCAAAGAGCTTCAAAATCAATTTGCATAAGGTAACATTTATTTTTTGATTAATTTCAAGTACCTAAAAGTCTTGAATGTTTGTAATCTTGAAAAAGTATTTTCATTTAAATGATCTTATACTCGCAACTATTGAGATTTTTTATAATTTTAAAAGTAATATCATTCCGACGTCTCTTTTATTTTCAACGATAACTGTGCAGGGTTTTTTATAGGATAATTTAAATCGACTTTGGGTTAAAAGAACTCCAGATTACTGCAAATAATACTACCAAATTTTAAGAATATCGGCGGAAGAATTTTAGAGATATTTACGAAAAGGCAATTTTTTTAAAGTTTAACACTCTGTATCTTGAAAACGAAGCTTTTGCGGGCCTGCGCTTATCTGAACGTTTAATTTTAACATCACTCAAATAACCGCCTGTTAAATTTATTGTACATACTTAATTAACACCCTGTATAGGCTACTGCAATTTTGTAACGTTATTTTTATTTCATTAGCTATGGTTACTTCATAGAGGCCACACGCGAACGAACGAACGAGGTTGATGACAAAGTCTGGATATCCCTCAATAAATCCTCAAATGATGAGTTTTGAAAACAAAATTACAAATAAGGTCAATTTTGCAGTTTAATTTACTGCATTACTTTCTATTGATGTAAAAATACATTTATACAGGGTCTTCCGTGGCTCAGTAATGACGACATTTTTTTTTTTTAATAAGGACACCTGTATATTATTACATTTTTAGATTGTTTGTCAAAATCCAAAAAGAGTGTCTTTTATAGTTACAGTTTAAAATGAGTAGTTTATGAGTTACAGACAAATGAATAACTTTTCAATTTTCAAAGTTGTTCGCATTAAAAACTGCTCAAGTTGTCGGAAAACGGAAGCATGTCCCTATTTTAACTTTTTATGTACTATCCTATGATGTATAAAAATTTTGAGTAGGTAGGTACATCATAGAATAGTACATACAAAGGTAAAATAAAGACATGTGGGCCCTTTTAATGTAAAAAGCTTTGAAAATTGAAAATAGCGTTTTTCATTTGTTTATAACTTATAAACTAGGTACTCATTTTAAAATGAAACTATAATAATTAATAACCATTCTTATTGCATTTTCTCAAGAAATATGAAAATACAATAATATACAGGGTGTCCTAATTAAGAAATACAGCATACACAACAACTACACAAAATACACATTCTGTTACGAAAAGGATTTAACTCCACAATTCAAGTAGTGGAATATCCTCTCAGCTCGGAAGAGGAAAATTCTCCAAGGAAGTAATCCTTTTTTTCAAGATATTTTAGAATGGATATTTTTAAAACCATAAACGCATTATTAAGGTTTAAATAAATTAAATTAAATTAAATTAAAATTCACTTAAATCATTTAAAAATCCACTCCATTGGTAGATCTTTTTATTAAGCAAGTAGTATTCTCAGCTTGCTTAACATTTCTTAATAGCGTGGAGTTCTCCAGGTTGCTACATTATATACGGCCAAAATTAATGTCCTTTTAATATTCAGTTCCATAATAATTAGACACTGTACATTTGGGTGGTTCCCGTTAACAAGAAGTATTTTATATTTATAATCTGAACCTTTTCGCATTGCTAACCGCTAAAAATTACATTATTAAAATCAATTGTTTTTTCATTTATTGTTTAGGATACCGAAATGATTTAAAATGCATGAACAAATTTCGTTAACACTACCTTTGCCTGGGGCCTCAGTCACAGTGCGTTCTAAAATTGCATTTTTTTCTGGTTTGTAATTTTAGTTTTATTTTTAAAACAATATTAGTTGATGCGGTCTCCATCAATGCGATATTTCTTAACTTAAGCTGGTCCAAAATTTAGAATGGACAACTATATTGTGGCGTGACCAAAACATAGAAAGCTTTAGAAGTAGTGCATTTCATAAAGACTTCCATGTAAAAAATGGACCTCGTGTTAATGGTTTTCCTGGAGTAAATTTCTGCATTTTTTTTTGTGGAATCTTAAAACACAGTATTCTGCACCTTATTTTGAACCATTCTGCTACCATTGGGAGCAATACTTTTTAGATAAAAATTAAAAAGTGGAACCATTTCATACTGATTTTTAAAAATAGGTTGCCATGCTCGTTCACTGACATCAATCATTCCTCTACGACATTTTAATCATTACATAATTATTATTTAAATCAATTTAAACAACAAAATCAAACAAAGTAGCTACTAGCTACCTAAGAATACCTAACTTTATGCTTAGCAAAAGACAGAAGGAAACACAGCAGTAAATCCCTATGGTGCATTGAAAAAGAAATGCACTGTATAATAATTATAAATAGTTATTATTATATTTATGTGAAAAAATAGCTTGGACACATAATTTGAAACAGTTTTTTCTCTTATTCGCCAAAATTTCGTCAGAATGGAAAAGGCAGAACTGGATGTACTAGAAATGCTACAATAATAATAACTCTCA
This sequence comes from Malachius bipustulatus, assembly GCA_910589415.1. Taxonomy (NCBI): domain Eukaryota; kingdom Metazoa; phylum Arthropoda; class Insecta; order Coleoptera; family Melyridae; genus Malachius; species Malachius bipustulatus. The sequence continues at coordinate 84,429,502 of OU342630.1, read as the reverse complement.
GGAAACTTTCAAGACAGCTATATAATTTCATATTCCAATACTACTAGAATGTAGTTCACTTAAAACCAGGCAAGCGTAAAAGTAAGACAAAAGTTTTTATAACTTGGATGGGCATTCTTTATTGTTTTATGGAATTCCCAGTTTCATATTGTCAAATGTATAAAGTTTATTCTTATATAAGAATGAGAGAACACAAGATAGTTAAAATACCTTTTTCAGTAAATCTGATCATGAAGTTCATATTTGATTAACATTTCCGTTTCGAAATGACATTATTTTATGCACAAGTGCCTAAAAGTATGTTTTTTGTGCTTAAAATATCACTTGTGCTTAAAAGTGGCAAAAATTACAATTAAAAGTAGTTTTCATGAAGCCTGTCACTGACTATATAAAATAGCAATTTCTAGAATTCATATTTCATCCTCGCAATCTTCAATGTATAACGTTTAATATTTTCTATTTATTAATGTTTTCCCTTCAGTTTTCCCTGATATCATTTCTGAAATCCAAAAACGATCTTTTCGGCGCTAAAGTCGAGATGGCTACTTTTTAATGGCGCTGTAGTGGCTGCGCACTTTTATTTCGCGGCGTAGTCCGCCAGTGAGCGTTTACGGCCGTTACTTTGACAACTGATGATAACCGGTGATATAAATTATTAAGCCACAGTTTAGGCCACAGAACGCCGTACTTGATTATTGTTCTCGTGGGATATATCATCTTATCTTAACTTACCGTTTCATTTCAGATTGAGACCAATAAAATTTCCAATTTTATAATGTAATCACATGTTGGAAAACAGTTTTAAAAACTTTTTGGTGGCACCAAACTTCCTCGACAGTTATTAATATTGTCTTATATCTCGGGAACTCGGGGGCTCATTGCGCCCTCGGCGATAATAATTCTCTCAAGTCACGAAGTTCTAGTTTGCAGCCTTTGTACACAAATAACTATTATCGTCTCAACAAAGAGGTATCCAGATTGCAGCCGAAATATTTTATTTAAAAGTGTATGTTCGAATTAACTTCTAAAACCTAAAATTGTCCGAACTTTATGGTCACAATTCGATGTTTTTTCAGTGGCGTAGGCATAATCATATCGTTGAACGTCCCAAATGATTAAATGTAGAACATCTAAAAATTCTTCAATACTTTCCTATCCTCGTAGAAGCTGCTAACAATTGAAATCAAAAGATTTCATGTAGTTTTTGTTTGGTGGATTACGATGTTAAAAATACACTAATTCCACATAATCGCTGGTAGTTATTTTAGTTTTAGGTTCTTTTGAAATTTTCATGAACCTCATCGATCGGGTAAGCGAAACAGAAAATTAAGTCAGAATTTGGGGGAAATCATTTCCATTAATGACACCAACTTATGTATAATAGAAAGCCAAGTTACTATAAAAAATATAATACAATAGTTCATACAATCATGGTGGATAGCATAAGCATTGTTTGTAGGTGTTTGTCAGATATTTAAAAGTAAGTAGGTACGTGTATTTAGAAAGATAATGTGCATGGTGTCAAAAACGTGTGCTTGATAAATTATCTTTTTTATCAATACCTACTTGAACTAACTCTAATAACAAGTCAGTCGTCTTTTATCAATAATAAAAAATAATTTTTATAAACGCGCATACAAATGACAAATAACTATGATCTATACCTACTTAGGTTGTTATTGTTTAAAAAAACTTGGCTTAAGTAGAATGTCACAGCGGGCTTACATGAAAAAATACCGATGAATAAAAAAATGAAGATACTCTTTTACTGGCTAAGTACGCATGAAATATCCTATTCCAAGTCTGTTCGGACCTAGTGGGCTTTCAATTATGAGAGTTATCATTTCGTTATCATACATTTGACAGTGCACTTACAAGTGGTAATATTCTTATAGGCCCGCAGTGCACCCTCTAAAAACGCTTTAGAAATTGAGTAAGTTGGACCGTTGAGGCGGTAACCGTTTCAAACCAATTGTGATCGATTATTTATGCAAAAGACACACCTTCAGTTGCTTTTTACCGAATATTTACACATTGGAACATATAAAAAATCAACAGTTTGAGGTATGAAAAGTCCGCTCGTCTTTTCAATGAAAGTAATTTTTTTTATATTTTTTATTCAAATTGAAAAGTTGTGTTACGAATTTTCGAAAAAATTACGCATTGTTACTAACGAAACGTTGTAGTTGAATATGTAAAGAATTTTTTTGGAAAATTTCAAGTTCCTAGATGTAACGGTTGAAAAATTATTGTAATTTACAACTGACACACGCGGTAATGCTACCAGAGTCGCTCTTGTGAGTATGAATATAATTTATAATATGCAGGATGTTCTAGTTTGTATGTTCATAATTCCGGCAAAAGGTAGACCACATAAAATTAATTGTACTTTTTTCTATAAAGTTTTGCTCTAAAACGTGCTATTTTAGAGATAGGAAGACTACTTTGAAGAAAAAAAATCAATTTTATTGAATATCTCCTAAACTAGGGAAGATATTTTTCTCCATTTTGATATAGGTTGATATTATTATTAATAGCAACTGTCGACACAAAATAATGATATCTACGAAAACTTATCTAGGTACTTCTCTCTTGAAGTTTGCTGTTTTATGATGTCATCTCGTTTATAAAAAAATCAAAATATCTCAACAACTAAGCCCCCTAAAGATTACCAGTATCTTTTTTCAGATTCTTTTCTCAGATAATATTATAAAATTTCAAAATATATTTTAATAATAGATTTTCTCCAGTGGCGTAGAAGTTTTGGGGACTAAAAGTAAAAAGAACACACCTCCGTAATATTCACCAATACCAAAATTGATAAAAATATCTCCAATAGTTTAGGAGACATATATTCAATAAAATTGATTTTTTTTCTTTCAAGTTTAACAGCCTGTATTTTATTGAAGAAAGTAGGTACAATAAATTTCATGTGTTCTACCTTTTGGATGAGCTATGAATATACAAACTGGAACATCCTGTATATTATAAATTATATTCATACCTATGCGATCGGTGCAGTCGCTGCGCAGGTAGACATACAGCTAGCACGTGAGTTGTAAATTGCAATAACTTTTCAACCGTTACATCTCGAAACTTAAAACTTTCCAAAAAACTTCTCTACATATTCAGCTACAATGTTGCATTAGTAAAAATTTAAATTTCGAAAATTTATAACAGCTTTTTGTGTTGAAAAAAATCTCAAAAATTTTACCAAAAAATTTAAAAAATCGAAATTTTGTTCATAATTGTTAAGAGCTCCTGTGTCGCTTATTTTTCTCAAAATTGTTGATAGTTTGTTTGACAAAACACGCGGCTAATGAAAAAATCAGATCTTAAGGTGTTGAAGTTTGATGACCATACTTACTTGTTCCCATTTTCTTGGTTGTGGTAATAATTTTATTCTTGTTGTTTTTGATTTTATCTTGTTTTTGATTCTTTCTGATGTGTGTTTATGTTAAGCCCCCAGGTGCAAATACTTAATAAATGCCTTTAAGTAATATGATTAATAAGTAGATAGGTAGATAATTAGATAGGTAATAGGGCCTTAATAAATACCAACCATTTTCCAAAGAAAAGGTAAAATTCTAAATAGATTAGAAACCCGACATATTAGGAGTTGTATTAGAAATTAGGGATATAATATTCATCGGTGTTTGGGTGTGTATACTTTTTATGTTTAATTATTCTACAAGCAAAAATACATTACCTACTACCTACCTTCCATATTAACAAAATGGAATGAAATCAGAATACCTTGTGTGGATTAGAAAGTCAAGAGCGGGAGGTATCCGATGAACAGGAAATCGATGCTAGTTATACGTGGGTGGTTTTATTATAAGTATCAACCAAAAGTAAGTTCACCTTTCATTACCAACAGATCCTTGAAAACATTGATTCGCTTGAAAGATTTCTTTAATATTAATATAAAGGCACTATAGGGTATACCTATATCTGTACCTTTAATTTAAACGACAGGAAGATAACAGTGTCCAGTTCAATTTTTTCTTCTGTGATTTACATCATACAATACATTATTTTGATATATTTAATTTTGAAAAAAAAATAGTTCGCTATTTATTGTAGGTATAAATGGTATAAGTAGAATAATATTCTTCAGACAAAAATAAAATAAAAAGAATTCGTCAAGATTCCTCCAATTAAACAGAAAAAACTCGTTGTTCATTCATTCAAAAATGAGAAAGGAAAAATGAAAACTAAAATGCTGTATCCTTGTGACTTTTGGAGTGTCTACAGAAAATTAGTTGGAGTGATTTTGCTAGGTTAAAAAAATACTAATTTTTAATAAGTGATTATTGTTATACGAGTAGTTTTATATACATTTTTAAATCCCAGGGAGCGAGATTTGGCAAGTCATGGGTTTGACAAGTTAGTCGCAGATACAAGCTCATGCATTTCGTGAAATGGCTTTACAAGCCCTGCGCTGCGCCCTCGGTTGCTCCTAAAATCCCACTGACCGGAGCCACACGAGTCGAGCCGGAGCCACCTAGCCTTCCCATTCCAATAGCACTTGATTTGGCGAGTCACAAACCAAGCTTAGCAAGTCCCGCGCGCGTTGGGGAGTCCCTTTTATACCATTCTCAACTTATTTTTTTGCAGTAATTGATTACTTAACGTGACATTTTTTAATATGCATTTTTAACATTGTTTACATGTTTTGAATCTCAACTCTTGTACTTACTTAGTTTTTATTATAATAATTCTAATCATTTTTTCTCATCGTTTCCAGTATCCGAATCATGGGGAAGGGGTTTAAAAACTCAAACAAGTATGATCTTAGTGATCAAAAGCCTGGACCTCTAGAAGGGTACGTATATTAATTTTTTATTAGTCTTATAAACCAGTGAGTTAATATGAGATAATATATTCAGGGTGCGGTAAAATAAGTTCACCTTATTAACAATATGGGTGAGCTTCTAAATACCAAACATTGGGCAACGTTGAGCAACAAGCCAACATACCTTTTCCAAAATAATGTTAGATTACAAGTCATTTTTCATATTTCTAAACCACTGTTTAGATCAACGTTGACCCATCAAAGTCAACGCTTGGATCATCTTGTTGAGTATTCAACGACATTGGCATTACTGACATTTATTAATAGTCAGCTTGTCATTCATATCAATAAAATATCAATCAGTAAGTATCAATTAACTCAAAAGATCTTTTCTAAAATAACCTCATCAACTCAACAATCCAACTCAACAACTCAACGATTGACAGCTTGTTGGCTTGTTGTCCAACGTTGGGTATTTAGACCAAGCAAATAGGGTTTATTTCTTCACAGAAATAATAACGGCTGGTTCCATCATACGTGTAATAGCCCTTCAGATCATAACTACACAGTTTTCTACTCAAGTTTACCATTTTCTTTTTTATAAACACTTTTGAGGAAAAAAAAAATGATGGGCAATGTATTAAATGGCTCAAACCAACGAATTGCAGAAACTTAAAATAAGACGAAAATGAGAGCTGAAACAACCCGATTGGTTCATTTTTAAGAGACAACCCCCCTCCCTCCCAAAAAAAAAAAACTAAAACAATAGCGTTTCTTCAAAAATTCGTAACGTCATTTTTTGAGGTGTAAGTAATGCACTTCTTTGCGAGATAGTCGATATTGATAGGTACTTTCTTCTTTATCAGTTTTTCTTTTAAAAGTAAAAATACAAAAAATATGCGTTGTTTGCACTAAATGGTAAAATAAGAAAACTGTAAACTCGTGTAGAAAACTGTTGCGATCTGGGGGCTATTCCGCGTGTGATGGCACGGGGGTATTCCGATACTATTTTGGTCAAAATCTGGTGCTTTTAGAGCTATATATATTTTTTTTTTCATATGTTGCTTGACCTAATTATGAAAATCATCGTATTTAAGAAAAAGGTGCAACAAAAGCATATTTTTCTAGGAACACTTGCTACGAGTAGGTTTTTTTAGAATTTTTTGGTAGTGTTACAGCCATTTTATGAAACTAGTGTTAAAAGTGCCTATACAAGAGAAACTTTCACTGGAATACGTGCATTTGGTCGACGGCACTGAGAGTAGCGACATCTATTCGTTCTGGGCGGACCAAGTACTAAAATTGTATGTGAATTTGGTTGATTTCTTTGAAATCAATATACAGCACCCCGCGTTTAAGTTATTTTGACAGTAATTTTGGTTTATTATTAAAAGTGAAGTAAACGAAAGTAATTGTTTAAATCGTTGTTAGGTCTGCCCCGATACGCTAGATGGCACTTAATTATGTCGCCGCTTTTTGAGCTATGTTTCCTGTATTATAGTAAGTTATTTTTTGCTTCGTCACTTTAAAATGTCAAAAATCTTGTTTTTAATTATACATTCAAGAAAATTAAATTGATTGATTAAATTCGAGATTAATTCCTAAATACATCATTTGAAAGCCCATAGGATGACTCTTATAATTTTTCAACCTAATTTGTGCTGATATAGGTATTTTACAATGAACTTCATTAGAGAAAGCTCAAAGTTGAAATAATAGTCATCGCTATATAACGAAAAACTAATTAGTCATCTGTAACTAACTGTCTTTTGATTTAGGAAAATAGAACTACCAGAGAAAGAACCTCCTCCGCCACCAGTTACATTCTCGAAATTAGTAAGTACAACTTATAAGTAAATTGATATTAATGTGAAAATTTTTAATAATTATTACATCAATACATTTTTTTCTAGTATCGTCATGCAACAAGATGCGAGGGCATCCTTCTTGTGATAGGCCTACTAGCGGCCTTGGGTACGGGAATTCTGACACCCATCAACACTCTGATATTTGGTAATTTAACGGGTAAGATGGTTTCGTACGCCCAGATGATCAGCAGTGGCAACAGCAGCGATATTAGCAACGCCCAGGATGAACTTATGAGTGCTGTTCAAGATTTTGCCGTCTATAATTCTCTGATTGGTTTGGGCATGTTCATTCTAAGCTACATTCAGACTGAAATGTTCAACTACACTGCCACAAAAATGGTAAGACTTGAAGCTGTAATAACACAAAATATGTTTGAAAGGTCTCCTCATTCTCTATACAAAAATGATTTTGACAATTATTATAAAAATGCAAAAAATGTTGTAAAAGGATGATAATATTATGATTTTGCTATTTTGCCAAGACGTTCAAGTATAGGTTTTTGAACATGTTCTATACTAAGATTCGGGGTGTTTTGTTATTTACATAAAAAATTAGACGGTATTACTTATTAAGTTAATATAGTGTGTTGTAGCCAAATTCCTAAATCAGACGATTTTGAATCATTTTTAATGTAAATTTTTGCATAAAATTGAAAACAATATAATTTTTGAATTTTTGTATAAAGAATGAAGAGACTTTTCAAATGATGTATCACAAGCCCTTACTTCCCATTTAAAAATTTGGGGTCACAATCATAAAAAAAAATTGAGATTGTGCATTCATCTGTGGTCGTAGGAAAAATAGTGTTCATTGCTTGTGTAGAAGTTTGAACCATTCAAAACTAATTTTTAGAATAGGTACCTAGGTATAAATTTTAATTTTTGGTATAATTTTTACAGATATACAGGATTAGATCATTGTACCTACAAAAGGTCTTAAATCAAGATATACCCTACTACGACGTTCATCAGTCAGGAGATTTTGCCAGCAGAATATCTGAGTAAGTATCCTATTATACTTTCATCGAGTTTTAGAAATTTTTCTTCAACCTACCTACCTGATTATTTCGAAAATATAACTCATACATCACGTCATCCATATGCGTTCATTTATTTGATATTTTATATCGCATATTTCATTTAATTCAGTAACCACCAATCACCAATGTTATCTTGTAACTGAAAATATCGCATGACGAAACGACAATAGATGCACGGCAGAAAAATTTCGTAATTTATTTTAAATTAAAAAGATTTATTTTTAATTATAAAGTTACTTCCAATTTGTAAAGTTTCCAGCTAAAACTCCCTAATATGATCAGTTCCGATTGAGAATCTACCGGCGCCGAAGTCTAGTAACGACGTCTTGGATGCTCTACGGACGTCTTCCAAGATTCCAATAAAGCATCTTAATCTAGGTCAGCTCTTCGATTTAAAAATCTAGGCCTTCCTGAAATCTAATATGATTAATTTCTACATTTCGGGAACTTATATTTATTTTCCTGCTGCCGTCAAATATTGCCCGTTGTGTTTGTTTTTACCTAGGGGCTTAGTTTGGTAAGTTATTCGTAGCTTTACAGCGCTGGGCGAATGTGTAGACACCCCTTATTTATGGCTAATTTATGCATTCAATTAAAAACACCCTCTAGCAATGTTTTTCATTTTTTTTTTTCTATTTTGTGGCTTTTCTATTTTATTTCTACTTGGCTCTCTAACAGCTACCCTATTTATAGAGCTATGACGTTATCGGTAGATTATTTAAATAAATACACTATACAGGGTGTTGATTTTCAAAGCGGGCCATAGGGGATTAGCATTGCGAAAGTGGTTTTTGAGGATTCCTGCTCGCCGTTTAAACTGACAGAAATGGTTTTGATATCAAAATGAAGCTAAAATTCTTGCGCATAACGCTTGACATCAGAAATTAATTTAATTTCACGTTGTTTTCGAAAATTCTTCAGTAAAAATTCAAGTAATTGTTAATGTTTAATCACAAAATAGCTTGCCTTGCCTAAACAATAATGACGTTTCTACGTTTTGACAATGCAATAATAAAACTTTATAAGTCAGTAAGTAATAATAAAGTCTGGTTCTATTTAAAAATGGGTTATACAAACCAGAAAGAGTCTTTATGGTGAAAACCTACTACAGTGTAGCCAGTTACAGGAGGGTCCGCAATTTATTTGCCGTGAATTTTTTTAATAGACTAATGTTTTATTATTGGATTGTCAGAACGTAGAAACGTCATTATTGTTTAGGCAAGGCATGCTATTTTGTGATTAAACATTAACAATTACTTGAATTTTTACTGAAGAATTTTCGAAAACAACGTGAAATTAAATTAATTTCTGATGTCAAGCGTTATGCGCAATAATTTTAGCTTCATTTTGATACCAAAACCATTTCTGTCAGTTTAAACGGCGAGCAGGAATCCACAAAAACCACTTTCGCAATGCTAATCCCCTATGGCCCGCTTTGAAAATCAACACCCTGTATATTTTATAGATACATTTCTAACAATGACTTATTTAATAAAATAAGCATTTAAAAAAGAATAATAATGTTTTATTATTTTAATTATGGTATACATTTTTTATTGCAAATTTTTAGCATTTTTATTGTTTTCATAAACTGCCACTTTTTGTCAATTTTATGATTATATTTCTCAAAAGTCTCAAAAATAATAATTATAAGTCTCAAAAATTTTCTGTAAAAATTGGCAAGTTAGTAGGTATTTGATTTTGATAGGGGTGAGAACATTCTGATAATTCATTCCAAAACCCAACCCTGTGACGGTCAACGCCTTTAAAAAGTATGGTAATAGTCACAACGAATTTTTTTTAACACAATAATAATTGTTTAAATATTTTCTATCGTCGGTATAAAAATCGACGTCATGCCATGATTGTGCACCTTCTTTACTTATTAGGTATATCTTTCATATTGTTTTTTTTTTTCATATAGGCTGTCTCACGTCATTCCAATCTCTGTATGTCACACGATTAAAAAAAAATACAAATTCACATGCTGTTGTAATTTTCCAAAAATACCTATAATTTAAAACTACACAACTCAAAAATGAAAGTGTCGCGCCCCAAAACTTTTACTGAATTCGATTGGGGATAACTTTCGATATCGCCAAGTGATTTCGATTTTGTTTTCCTATGTCAGCAGCCTCATCCTTTATTTTTCTCCTGCATTGGACTTGAACTCAAAATACCGCAAACAAATTTTGAAATTTTCTACATTCCGATCTGTGAAGGCGTGCAAAATCACTAAGCGGTTTTGATATCCCCTTTTTCCCGATAACTTTTTTTGTGGGTTTTCATGAGAACATTTTTAAACTGGATGTTTCACCTTCAGGCTCTTTCGAATTTTCTGTTGAAAACCTGTATTAACAGGGAGATCTCAAAAAATCAACTGTTTCCTCTTGAACTCATATCTTTTTGAGGAACGAGGAACTTTTCTGAAGCTAAAACTTCAGGAAAGAAAATACAGGAACGAAAATTGACTCAGAGCCAAACATTCAGAACAGAAAATTATTGTTTTAAAAAACATTCAAATTAAAATTTATTTTCTGGGAACGGTTCTGAAAGCAAAATATAATAAATGTCAACTTGTTTCAGATCAAACCTTCATTTGCGAACACCTTAAGAATTTTCCTCCTGATACGAGAGAAAAAATGTTCATTACAGCAACCAAATTACATCTGCACGTTTCTCTAGGGGTAGTCTTTCTTACTCGAGAATGGCTTGTAATCATCGTTACGAAAATTCTATCAATATCTGAAACGAGCTATTGATTATTAGAATTTTCGCAAAGATGGTTAAAAGCCATTCTCGGGTAAGCAAGAGCGTTATAGTAAACCTGAAAACGTGCAGGTGTAATTTTGCTGCTGTAAACAACATGTTCATCTCATGTTAGCAAAAAAATTCTTAAACTGTTCACAAATTACGGTTTATTCAGAGAGAAGTGCATTTTCATTAAGTTTTACTCCCAAAATATGTTTTCAGCAGAAATTTTAATTTGTTTTATTGTATATGCAATATTTTGTTTTTCATGTTTTACCTGATCAAAACCGCTGAGAGATTTTTCACGCACTCACATATCACCTTGCAGAAAATTAGTTTGCAGGATTTTTTGGTTTAAATCTAGTAAATCAAAATAATAAAGGATAGGGCTAGTAAGTTGCGATAACAAAATCGAAATCACTTAGGAATATCGAAGGTTATCCCCAATCAAATCAGGCAAAATTTTGGCGTGGAACACTTTCATCTTTTATGTCCGTATTCATCAAACTTCAAAATATAACTCTGGGGTTATATTTTGAATTTTCTGACAGCTGATTGGTCTAATGCTCAAACCCTACGAATGCTACGAATTCTAAACCAATGGCATGCTCCAAAATATAACCCCAGGGGTTATATTTATTGATGAATACGGACCTTATGACCGTATTCATCAAACTTCAAAATATAACTCTGGGGTTATATTTTGAATTTTCTGACAGCTGATTGGTCTAATGCTCAAACCCTACGAACGCTACGAATTTTGAACCAATAACATGTTCCAAAATTTAACCCCAAGGGTTATATTTATTGATGAATACGGGCCTTAGTGGTTTATTTTGACGGGTTGAGAAATCTCAGATTTTTTATTACTCTGTATTAGTATCTTTATTTAGGTACATCTTAATATAATACATAGGCAGTTAAAATAGGGACATTTAAAAGGTTTTCCCGCTAAGCTGTTTTCGCTTATCTTGAGCCGTTTTTGATGTAGGTACACTGCTTAAAAGTTGTAAAATTGTGATTTTCACTCCCTTACAACCCCTATACTACTCAGATTAAACTCCAACCGTAAACGGCAACTTTATTTTCCCAGACAAAACAAAAATGTAATAATATACTAGACATGCTATGAAAAAAAAAACAAAAATAATTCTAGAAAGTAGGAATACCTAGTGAATTTGTAAAAATAATTTGCACCACAGAGGTCCACCGAGACCGGCTCGAATGACTAGAGACAGCCTGTATGGAAGATAAAATTCATTCAGCATCAAAATCAGATAATGATGTTTGAACTGTGATACGGTTTTATTATTTCTGTCAAAAATTATTATTATTTGAATTGCCTTGTTTAACCCAAAAATCGCTGTGTTAGCTTAATTACAGAATACAAATAAGTAATAAGTAATAAGGTAAACATTTTGTCATGGGAAAATTTATACATCAAGTTTACTGCCTGAGTAATTAAAAAATTCATACGGTAGGCATCAGATTCATTTCTGGAATTTTTAATCAATTAGTAGCTAAAAGCATACAGCAAACCCAAATTTTAACTTTGTTTGCAAATACGGGTGGCTACTTCTGGTCAAATATAATTTTAAAACTCCCTGTGGTTAAATCACTGCAATATTATAGGTTTAATGTAATTAAAATATCTACGTCAATTATGACTTAGGTTTGTACTAAGTACTATGTAATTCTGTAGTCACACTTTTAAACTCCATAAAATTGTTCTTTCTACAGTTATATTGTATATTTCAAAGCCATATTACGCTAATCATTAATCAATGCCACTGCATTCTGTATTAGTTATCTAAAAATGCAGTCAATGTAGGTAATACAAAGAAGCTTAAACACGCTATAAAGGTAAATCCTTTAAAGGTAAATACCTACTCTTGTATTTGTGTTGTCAATCAATAGTTTATAAACCCGGGATTTTATTTGAAGAACTCAGCAAAGTTCTAAAAGTTCTCTTATTGTACGGCTAAAAATAAAATACCCAGGGTAAATTATAGCTTACCTACCGTATTGAAACAAAAATTCCATGTACTTACCAACTTATGCAAAATTCAGGCAACCATGTGATAGAGAGAGATTGTGATTAGAATGTCTGCTTGACTATTATTAATGTTATAAAAATCTTTACACGAATCAGAGTTCAACAAAGGGGGTCGAGGAGCTTATTATGGTTGTTTTTTCTTCTATAAAGTTTTTGTTCTACTTTCATACAATTATTAATCGTTTCATTTATTTAATACATACAATGTTAATCTGCTTTTGAGACAGAGAAGTGGAACTTTAGTCAATTTTTGTATCATCTTTATATGTTTTAAAAAGAAACATTAGATGAGTGATTTGTTAAGATTGAATAGCTGCCTCTGTGGCTATAGTTAAAATTTAAGTCTGTTGAGGTATAAATAACAACTTTTTTGTTTAATTTTCCTAAGTTGTGAAATAATTAACACATTATGTGTCAATTAGATGTAATTATTGATTAAAGAAACAATGTATTAATAGATTATTTAACAAGCTATACATAAGTAGTAGGGAACAAAAATAAAAGTTGTGCTTTTAGTAAAACTGTTCCGGAAATAGCATCGCATATCGCGAAAACCTTTAAATTCTAAACGATCGTAATAAATACATATTTATGAGAACGTTTAGTATATTTTACGAAAGCCCCCGACTGTGTTGAATGTATCTTTGCATTCTGAAGTTAGAATCCATTCAAATATTCTGGACTGTTAGTTGTTATACTCTCGGCTATAAAGTTCCCATTTTCTTAGCTATCATGCACTATTCACTTTGGCAGTGCTTAATTGAATCATGATATGTCAATGTCAAGCAATACAGGTTGGCCGTTTTTAGAGTATATCCATGGAGATCTCGGCTATCATTAAGAAATACGAACTACCATGACCATGTAAGGTTAAGTTAGGGAATAGTTGTCTATTTATAACAGAATTTTCACACATATTATTTATTGAAAAAAATAAAGTTGATAATATCAAACTTTACCTGCATTAGTAGAGGAAGAAGCGACAAGAAAGTTTAAAAAAATTATTTGAAGTGGGAGTTTTAGAAAGACCGATTTCAGATTGGACTGTATTTTGGCCATATTAGAAACTCGCTGTCAAGTCAGCATGCTAAGGTGTCTGTACCTACATGATGAGGCAGAGACACGCTTTCAAAGTTTTGGAAAAAGGATACGAAAGTCCCTTCAAATTCATTGTTATGACAAAAACTTTCAATAAAATAATACACAATAACACAAATGGTTTCATACATATAAGACAATCAGCATTGACAGACATAACGACAATTCTTACTTCACGACATATTCAAAAAGGAGTCTTTGCTGAATTGTTAATTAAAGTGAATTATTAAAGTAAAAATTAAAAAAATTGGAGCGGTTTGATGATTTTTTTCATATAGGTATTAGGTCGACGATTCCTCCTTCCTGCACACCTGCATCGGGTTCTAGTTGTAATTTTCAGCCTCATGAATAATAATCATAATTTTCCACTCATTGACGAATTACTATTACTATTACCATATGTACCATTCTTCGGTAATTTGTGATGTATTAATTTTATAGCGATTTAACAAAATTTGAAGATGGAATTGGTGAAAAAATACCAATGTTTGTGAACTCTCAAGCAGTATTCATCGCTTCCTTGATCCTGGCTTTGGTTAAAGGATGGGAACTGGCCCTAATATGTTTAACATCCTTACCAGCAGCATTGATTTGTATTGGCATCATTGGTGGGGTAAGTAGTTAAAATGAACATGTTATTATTTTATATTTACTAATTAAGTAATTGGGACTCATAAATTATAATATTTTGAAATGAATATGACAATAATTAAAACTTTTGGTAAATATTGTTGCTATATGATCTTCTATTTTTAAGCTTTCGTCCAAGATAGCGAAAAAGGAAATGGATGCATACGCAGCAGCAGGCGCTATTGCCGAGGAAGTTCTCAGCTCGATAAGAACCGTGATTGCGTTCGGTGGACAACATTTAGAAGAAGAGCGATATGATAAAAATCTAATCGAAGCGAAAACTAACAATATCAGACGCCAGATGATGACTGCTATTGGTTTTGGTTTACTCTGGTTTTTCATCTACGGTTCGTACGCCCTGTCATTTTGGTACGGAGTTAAGCTAATTCTTGATGAGAGGTTTGAGACTAATCCTACATACGACCCTGCTACAATGATTACCGTAAGTAGCGCAACAAGGAAGTACATACATCTTTTCCACTTAATTTATTCTGATCCAGTTATGGAATATGTTTACATTTTTTTATTATGACAATAATAATTAATATTACTCAAACAAGGTGACTAGTCAGATGACACGTCCACTTTTTTTTTCATTGTCATAACGGAATAAATAATATATCCCCTCTATAATTATTGCAATGTACTGTTATTTAGGTTAATTTTATTGTGAAAATGTAATACCCACAGGGTAAGTTTTTTACCATGAAACTTTCAAATACAGGGTGTACCAGCTCGATTTAGACAACGGTAAGGGCCGTGTAGGTATCGTCAAGACGAAACGTTTTTTTATTTGAAGTTTTTGGATTTGGACCTCCAAATATGGCCGACTTCCGGTTTTTAGTTTTTTGGCTCCAGTCTCGGCATTTTTAGGTTCTCGCCCAAACTGAAACTAGTTTTGGAAACTCCTTAGCTTCAGTTACCACTTTCATATTGAAGTCAAGGTTCTATCTCTGTTGGATTCAAAATGGCGACATGCCCAAGACTTTAAATTTTAAGTCTTTGAATCAATTCAAATTGAATCAAATTGAAAAATTAATATTTTGAATCCAACAGAGATAGAACCTTGACTTCAATATGAAAGTTGTAACTGAAGCTAAGGAGTTTCCAAAACTAGTTTCAGTTTGGGCGAGAACCTAAAAATGCCGAAACTGGAGCCAAAAAACTAAAAACCGGAAGTCGGCCATATTTCCACAACGAAGGTCCAAATCCAAAAACTTCAAATAAAAAAACGTTTCGTCGTGACGAGACCTACACGGCCCTTACCGT
Source organism: Malachius bipustulatus (assembly GCA_910589415.1). Classification (NCBI taxonomy): domain Eukaryota; kingdom Metazoa; phylum Arthropoda; class Insecta; order Coleoptera; family Melyridae; genus Malachius; species Malachius bipustulatus. The sequence goes on along the minus strand of OU342630.1, from coordinate 84,413,992 downwards.
TGTCTAAATCGAGCTGGTACACCCTGTATATCGAGTAATAAGCACTCTACGAAAAAGAAAATCATTATCAAAGTTTATAATCATTTGAATCATTATAGTTGTTTGTTTTTTATTTTAGGTTTTTTGCTTAGTGCCTATTATTATAAAGCATGTCGCAACACAAACCATGCTTGCCGTCTAGGGCAACTGTACATACTTAGTAATTTTTTACATCGTATTTTTTTTCTACTAACAGGTGATGTTATTCTAGAGAGATAGACTGTTTGACAACATCTACCCACTGTTAGACGTGGGTAGATGTTGATTTTAGGCTTCGGATAATTATTATTCACGCAGTTTGATTGAATATGCATTCAGTTTGAGTGTTTGTGAGCTATTCATCCATGCTAGACAAAAAGACAACATTATCGTGTTATTTTAAAACAGCCTGTATCAATTTTGCCGCCTTTGACATTATGAGTTTACATACGTTGCAAGCTAGACTCTACATTTAGTATGTTGAGCGTGAATATAAACTACAAGGGAATGTTTATAATTAAAAAAAAAGGAATGTGATACCTACTAACATCAGTTTATACATATTATAAGTTGTCAGAAATTAGTAGGCCAAGGCTCAAGGACAGGCTCTTGGTCACAGATTATTTTGCCAGAAATAATGGGACTTTCCTCAAGCCATTTTTCATTTAGGCGCCCCTCTTTCAAGATACAGGGTGAAAAGTTAAAGAAATAAATTTGTTATTAATATCTTGGAGCTTATTGCATTTTACAGAATTTTCTTTCTCAAGACGACTCATATTCTGCAAGATATTTTTCAGAGAGAGTCGAAGCGCGAACGAAGGAAGCAGGGGTTGGAGAACATGTTGACCCCTTAACTTTTTCCTGTATACGCCTCTAGCTAGGAAACATTTTTTAGATCCAGCATTCATTTCTATTATTATTTTTTTCATTCCTGTAAAATTTTGATACAGATTTACGAGATATTGTAACTCAGTTGTCTATATTTTATTGATCAACTCACGCATTATCTTAGGCTATGTCCAGAACTTTGGATCGTCAAACCCATGATTTCGTACCCATGTTAATTGGAACTATTTTTCTCAGAACGCGCTAAAACACCCTGTATACACAGTTAAAATTTGTAGTGATAATACAGTACAGTGTGGAACATCTAGATGGAATAAATTCCAGTAATTGTGCATACCTACCTACTTAGAAAAATCCTGAAACACGTCAATTTTAGATTATAAAATGACATCCTGCCAGGCCAGCGTACATACACATTTCCACCCTAACGTCAACCCTCTTCGAGTGAGAGAGTTGCGACCCCTAAATTTTTAAATAGGGTATAGGCATGTGATACATCATTTTTGAAAGGTCTCTTCATTCTCTACCTATACCAAAATAATAAAGTTTTTGACGTAGGTATTTCGATAAAATTTACGTGTTTCGTTTCGGGATTTTTTAATTAATTTATTTCATTTGGCTGTTCCGCACTGTATGTGGTAGTACTTGAAAACAAAATTCCCATAGTGGAGCTGCTACGTCTACACATCAGTGAGTAATGTTCCCTCTTTTAAATAAAATATAAAAATATATTCATATTCATTACTCGTATAACGTCGCCAAGCACTATCATCAACATCAATACTCCGTAAAGAAAAAAATTAATTAAAACCTAATATTAATACCGTAATATTATGTCTTCTAGTTTAAGTAAAAAAGAGTAAAAGTTGTAGCCACTTCTTTATTCAGCGTAAATAATGCTGAACATTTTTTTTTTTCAAAACAAAGCCGTCATCTCGAACATCATATTTTACTTCTAGAATCTAGGTCAATGTTCTCGGCAACATTTATAATGCTGCTGAAAGGAAATCCTTTTTTATGTTGTTCCTAAACAGAGAAATTGAATTGGATTACATTCCTTAAGGATCGTATCTCTCAACCTCATTATTTCTGAGGACCTTTGTTAATTAACACGGTAAAATTATATTCTACAGAATTAGAAGATAATGGGTGTCCCAAAGCTTTTATAATCGTAGGCTCTGACTTTATTAGCTCCTAGGTCCAAACATTAATCAAAGCAACTGTAGCGAATATTAAATTTCTATATTAGGTATATGGATAGTATCTATATAGGATGTCCCTTCTTTCACAGCTTACTATGGGTATCTCCTAAACGCTAAATAATATAGAGAAAAGATGCCTATTTTGTGACCATCTCGAATACGTCCAGACATATAAGGTATCGCTGACCGTTCCTGAAATATCCTGAAAATAGTGAAAAATCGAGATTTCTTATTTTTGTCATGTCTTCTTTATTATTGCAGATTAATCAATTTTTTTTGTATACTTATATAAGCCGTTGAGCTATCCATCATATGACATTTCAAAGATTTTCAAAGCCAACTAGATCCCAGAGTTTTTATACTCAGTTTTTATTTTTCTTATGTTTTCTTATTAAATTCTGTATTAAATGAATTAAGGAGACCAAAAATCTATCACAGTATTCAAAATGTATCAAAATCATTAATGTAGATATTTTAGTTTCTTACAAGATTCACTATTATTATTTTATTTGGAAACTAGGAGCTACATTGGTCAGGTAAAGGGCCTCCATCAAAAACCTGGAGGATGATAAAAGGGCTGTTATTCTTAAAGTTTGTGCTTTTGTTCCTTTGGAGCTTTCTCTTCATTTACGAAACAAGTTGTTTCTTGTTTTCAATTTCTGCATCAGCTTTTAGCATCCCTGCGTGTGATATTCGTTAAGTGAGAGAAAAGTGTGTGAGAGAAGTACGATTAGATTTTTATTCACTTAGTTCTCTTTCTATTTAGTTTAGTAGAGAGTTATTTTAATACTGGAGAGCTGTTTGCTATTCTTTCTGTATTTTAAGTGGAATCAGAACTTCTCTGTCTTATCTAGATTCATGAGAAGTTGTCATGACGTTAAAAAAATTCTATTTTGTTGCATCAAAACTTGTAAGAGATAAAAAAGCTTTTATTAAGACCCATTTCAAGAAATAATTTATTAAAAATCAAGTTCGATGAGGTTGGGATGAAATCATTTCCTAACTTCTTCAACCATATTTATTTTGTAAAATGATCGAGAAGTTGATCTAGAATGAGTAGGAGGGTTTCCATTTATTGCATGGAAAAAGTTGGTTGCGATTTAAAATATGAAGAGCTTGACGTCATATCCCGGCATTGATTATCTGACGTCCTATGACGTCTTATGGACTCAGAAATCACTTTTCTCTGATTGAAATCCTTGAAATAAAAATTTAAATAACAATAAAAAATTTAGATTCTAATTATACAGGTTGATCTAAATTCAGATAACTTAATGGAACGGGTAAATATTCTTCCTGGCTAAGGACCTATTAGTTTTCAAGAAAAAAAGTAAAATGAAGTATAAAATGATTTATTTGCTTCCTTTCGGAGTTTCTACATAACCGCACAGACCGTTGGATTTTTTATTTTTTGATTGCATTTTTTTTTAATAACGGAAAAAATTTCCCATCCAAGATAGGCGTCAAGCTCTTTATTTATTTTTTGAAAATTATTCATTTCACAAGCAAATTATTTGAGTAGTGGAAACAAGAAAGTTGCAAAAATAAATGAGTTGATAAAGCCAATCAATTTCGCGTAAACATCCTATTTATTTACTATTTTCTATCTTAAGGTAAATGGTAAATGGTTATCCATATCAAACTTCAAATTATTGAGCGTGCTGTTTAAAGTTACGCTTCAACAAGTCCACAATTTTTAGAAACAGGAGAACCAATTTTTATCTCTTAGTTTCACTCAAAATCACTAATTACAGTCAAACCTGGATAAGACGGACACTGAATAAGGCGGAAATCTGTCTATCACGGAAATTTTTCCCGGTCCCGAATTAAGCTATACACATTACATGTTAACTTCCACTGCTCAAGCCGGAAACTGCGTAACGCGGAGACGGAACACGTTTTTTAACCTTATGCACGCAATTTCACCTGCATAAGACGGAAGCGGACCGACGTCGCCACCTAAAACTCTTTACCTCCGCATGTTCTCGCGCGTCTATCCTACTCTCACTTCTCGGAATTTTTATTGCGGCAATAAAAACTGTCTGTAGGTACTTATGCACTTCCTGTATAGTCCTGTTCGGATTCAATTTTAGTCAATTCTAAAGCTCCAACTGTGAGCATCAAATTATTTTTAGTAGGTACAATATTCGATATGTCTGCAAATAAAAAATTCAACACTCTAACACTGAAATCTTTAGAAATCTATTTTAATAGATTTAATTATGTGTTATGAAAACAAAAAATTAGCGTTAAGCTTCTCGCGGAAAAATATAAGTGTGGTAAAACACAAGTTTATGATATTTTGAAGAATAAGGACAAAATAAAATCAGATTGGCTCGTGGGAAAACATTCTATCGATACTAAAAAAAAAATGTACGTACTGTTGGGCATTTTCCGTGCTAAGCAGGTTTGTTTCCGGTTTAGACAATTGTTGTTGTTTAAGCCGGAAACCTGTATAAGACGGAATTTATTTTCGGTCCCAGGCGTTTCCGGGTTATCCAGGTTTTACTGTATCTGTCAAATCCCTTCATTACTTTCCTGCAACTTTTATGAAAATACTGGGATTGTTGTTGCAAGCTCGTATTGCTAGAATTTACAATATTTCTGAACTATTTCCAGAACTTTTAGCTGCGAGCATAACATGACAATTCATTCTTTCAAGAACTACCGCAATAATACTGCAATATATCAAAGTCTCTTCTTACATAAAAACAGTTAATTATTATTGTCTAAGTTATAACAATCTGACTTATTGCTTTCAACTTGGCTGATTCTCGCTTGTTTCCCTTTATATTTTCCACATGGAGGTCTTCACTAACGAGCTCCCTAGTTCTTTATGTTCCCGAAAAGTTGTAATTTTCAAAACAATAAATGGAGAAATGTTGATTTTATTGTTCGCTGTTAGCAGTTGACAGTTTTACTACAACTAGACTATCTCATCCACAACTTATGTCATAAATTGTGAGGGGTGATTCCCATAAAATCTATATTAGGTATAGTAACATGCAGAAAATTTCTAATGTTTATTTTCAGAAATAATAGTTTTTGAAAAAATCTTTGTGAAATTTTATTGACAGAAATGTCCCATAGTAACTTATAAGCAACAAAAAATTAGTTTCTTCATGTTCTGTCAAAGTTTGCTTATTAAATAATATGTATGGAAGAGCGAGGCATCATAAGGTGATAGGTATAAAGGTATAGTCGACCAAGAGATATAACGAAATGATCTAATTGTTAAACTGTCATATTTTATGACTTCAACAATATTTCAATAATCCAAAAATTTATAAAATGACAGAAGTCGTTTCGTTATATCTCTGGTCCAACTATAAAAGGTATACTTTTGTTATTTTAGTAACTCATAATTAATACTGAACTATCATGTATTCAGTTCAGCAGACTTTACACAGTAGTACTTTCAGTACACAGCAAGCCAGCAACATTATCTGCAGTAATGGATGTCCCGGGGCTCTGTGTTGTTAGCGTATGTATTGGGTGTAGTAATTTTTTCCATATTTGAAAAAATTTTCTAATTTTTTTAACTTTTCTTGGAAATGTTCAGTCATTTCATTCTTTTCCAAGCTAATAAATCATTTTTTGGTAGGAAGAATATCAGCCTTAGTTTCGTACTTAGTCACTTTAATTTGCCTGAGAGTGATAGATATAACATCTCTAGAGCTTTAAGTATAACTTACTGTGTCTTTCGTGTAGGTACAATCAAAAACGTCCTATATCGTGCAAAAAGGACCTAATTGAGAATCTCATAAATAAGTCTCTAAATCGAAAGAAAATATTCGTTCGTGCAATTATTTTCGTACCCTATTATCCTCTCAGGCTGCGGAAACGGAACAGCATAAATTTCTCATGCAATCTAGGATAAATCTTAAACCAGAAACTTGCAGAGGAACTGCATTTATCTCGCTTACTCTGAAACTTTTCCTTAAGGTATTACAAAAATTCCATAATCATAGGTGGATATAAAATAATCGTTTAATTTCCCAAACTTTAAGTATCTTACACATCATTAATAAAATAATTGGAGAAGATGTAAGAGAAAAAAATTAATTTATGTTGAAAGTAAGTGATTAATCTCATATTTTGTTACTATTCCAGGTGTTTTTCTCCGTTATGACAGGCAGCATGAACTTTGGAATATCATCTCCGTACGTTGAAGCTTTCAGTGTCTCCAGAGCAGCCGCAGCCAAAGTCTACAATATCATAGATAACGTACCTGTAATAAATGCCTCAAAAAATAACGGAGAAGTAATCAACGATTTGAAAGGAAACATATCATTCAGAAACGTTCATTTCAAATATCCATCAAGGAAAGACGTAACTGTAAGTCACATGATCTAATATTAATGTTACCTTTTATGTCAACTTATCAACGTGAATCAAAATATACATAGACCAATTTTCATTCTAATATCACCTTTTCGTATAAGACTTCATTTTAAAAGTAGGTATTTTAATATTTAAATAATTTTGTTCAAATCTCATAAAAGAGTCTTTATAAGAGCTTCACGGTTTTGATATTTCCCGAAAAAGTCAAATAGACACAAAATCTATTCACATTGTTCTTCTTTTCTTAATATAAAATTTCTGTTTATCTAAGATATTGCTTTACTACAGTGACAGTGTACAACAGTATGTGCATAATAAACCAGTTAAATAATAGTGAACTACCTACAGCATAACTGAGCTAAGCAAAATCTATGTTCACGGAAAGACTAGGTATCTATTCCGGCATATAAATTAACTTCCGACAGAGCAACTTCAGACAATTTGATCTGACAGGTGTACATGTACATACATGTGTGTGTGTGTACGTGTATACTAAGTCCCCGAATTTCAACTCATCCTCGGGCAAGTCTCCGGTAACAGAGACTCTTAGATAGAGCTGCGTAATTAAACTTTACCACAAAGAAAATAACTACTTACTGCGTATCAAATTAGTTCTAATTAAACCTACAGAGGCAGAAATAAGATATCCTAGATGATTACCATCATTTTTGTCTTTGGTAAAGCAAAGTTTCAAGCAAATTAAACTCCTTCAGGGGTGTCAACTTCGAACCAAACCCTAGTTAGTATTAAGTTTGATTTTTTTTCAACTACTGTTATTGGATGGCTTTTTTGAATTTACTACTCTTTTATATCTTTTATGACACATAGGAGGTCCCAAAAGAGAACCAGTTAAAAGTGACGACTGTGTATTTAATCAAAAAAAATCAGAAACATATTAAAATATTAATTTATTATTTTATGCCGATCCCTTAATCAACGAACTCAATTAAAAACATTTAACTTTTTTAATATCAACATCTCGTTTCGGAACCTTTCTATCTAAAGTACGATTGAATCATCATCTTTTCCAGGTTCTTACTGGGCTGAATTTGGAAATAAAAGCCGGTGACACAGTTGCACTTGTTGGAAGCTCTGGATGTGGAAAATCAACATGTATTCAGTTGATTCAAAGATTTTATGATCCAGAGTCCGGCGAGGTACGTATAGAAATTTTTATCGATACTTTAAATACTCATATAACTCTATAATTGCAATCGTTTAGGTATATCTTGATGGCAAGAACCTGAAAGATCTGGATCTCGTATGGATGCGAAGTAATATCGGAGTGGTTGGACAAGAGCCAGTACTTTTCAGTGCAAGCATATACGAAAATATCCTATACGGAAATCCTTCGGCGACAAGCGAGGAAGTAGAAAACGCTGCTAGGAAAGCTAATGCACACGAATTCATAAAGAATTTGCCAAATAAGTATGACACTTTAGTTGGAGAAAGAGGAGCTCAACTCTCAGGTGGACAAAAGCAAAGGATAGCCATCGCAAGGGCTCTCGTGAGAAATCCAGCAATATTGCTCCTGGATGAGGCAACCTCAGCTCTCGACACAAACAGTGAAGCCAAAGTTCAAGCTGCTATCGATTCCGTAAGTAGCGTGTTATTATTAATATCTGCTTTCGACTACTACTTGGACATCTCAAAATCATGAATAATGAAGAGCATTAAGGGTATCGCATCAAGTTAATATAGATAAGGTGCTCTTGAGCTGTAAGAGAATTAACACGCTGTATACCTATTATGTTCGCTTCGGCATGAAACATTCACATTCTAAACAGTTGAAGTAGGTAAGCTTTCACGACAATTTGTTATCAACTGAAACAATAAAATATTTTGTCAATTAGCTGTGGTCCAGTGTAACTTACTCTAGGGTAGACTGGGACAGACAAGTGTCAAGTGCCTGTCGCAGGCGTCGACAAAACGTCCGAAGGATATTAGTCTGGAGCACTGCCAAGAAGTCCGATAATCTCTTATGATTTCATTAATCAAACGAATAATTTGTGGCCCCATTCTGGAACGTTTTCACCTAAATTATCTTTATTCTATTTTCTGTGCTTTTATTACGGACTTAGTCCTAGATCACCAGTTAGAAAATTATGAAATAATCTCTTCAAAATTGTATCTGATATAAAATTTCATTTTATACTCCAAGTCATTAAAACCCAGCTCTGATATTCGCTTCGGCGGTACATATTCCAAATACAAGTGTGGTGATCATTTAAGGGTACGGAGCGGCCAAATCTCGGGAACTATTGGTACTAGAGCCTCAAAATAAAAATTTTCCAAGCATAAGTGAACAAAACCAATTAACTGAAAATATTTTCAAAATAGCCGCATTTCCGAAAAATCGGGAAGTGGACACCTACTTCATTATTTTAAGGGGAACACCCAGTATATTATTATTTTTTTGAATTATCTGAAAAAGCCAATTCAGGAGGTTTTTATTGATGGAGTTTAATTTGAGTAGCTCATTAGTTATAAACAATTGAAAATATCAAACGGCTCAAACGGCTTACATGTTCTTCAAATTTTTATGCAGAGTGATGAAAATTATCAGATTTTTCATCAACATGTATAATAATTTCATCCACACAATAGGATACCGCATGAAAAGTTATGATTGGGAAAAATCCTTTCAATTGATATATCACAAGCCTCGTCTACTTCGCATCCAAAAAGTCAAAGGTGGCAACTGTCACTTGGAGGGGCTTGACTTTGGGGATGAACTTTGTACGCTGCAGGATGTCATTTTATAATGTAAAATTGACGTGCCTCGGGATTTTTAACAAGTATGCACAATAATAATTACTGAAATAATGAGTTTATTCCACCTGATGTCTATTCCACGCTGTATGTTTTTTTATGCTCATTGTACAAATTAAGGATGATAACTGAATAAATTAATGAAAAATTAGAATAAATTTATTCTCTGATTTATTATATTTATCTATATAAGTACTTATTTACAAGAAGAATTATTTACCGTCTCGCATTTTACATTGATATCTTTAGTTCTTTAGTAGACTGTTTAACTCCACACGTTGAGAGAATGACTTTAATAAATAACGAGAACTTGAGTTCGTGTTGGCGGAGAGTAATAAAAAGTTAGCGATATCGAAGAAATATTTTATACTCGTTTGATAGAGTTCCAGACGGGTAAACAGCAAATAATTTAGATAAACCCCTAAGGCGTAGTTTCTGTTTTGGAAACTTCAACTATTTAGTTTGTTAATTAAAAAGCATTTTACGTTACTTATAATTATAATATTTTCAGGCAAGTAAAGAATGTACAACTATAATAGTAGCACATAGATTGAGTACCATCAGAAATGCAACCAAAATAGTAGTCATATCAAACGGAAAAGCTGTTGAAGAAGGAACTCATTCAGAGTTGATGAAAAAGAATGGTGAATACCACAAGCTTGTTATGAATCAAGTTGCACACGACATTGAAGATAGCTCTGATGGAAACGAATCCAAGAAAATGATCGCACTTACTTCCCAGTTTTCAATTCAGGATGAAGAAATAACGGAGGTACGTACAAAAATCGCATAAATTCTTTCACGTAATTTGTTTATACTCAACATAATTTTATCCAGTTTATTATAAGAACTCTGCAAGCTTACAATAGATAATTGAGATACATCCATCCAAAGCTCATTAATCTTTACATTATGATTGTAAACCTCTCAAATTTACGTTGATTTATTTTCGGCCATAGATAGTGCTATGACATAAAATTTCAAACACGAGCATTCCTTGAGTGACATTAATTCTTGAAGTCTCTTTTAGAGGTAAAACATTATTTTTCTGAAAGTGTGTTTGTCTCCAAATCTACAAATATTGCAGTCGTCGATGTTATAAGAGAGATTGTTGACGTTGAGTTTGAGACTAAAATCACATCACTTGAAAGAATAGAATTATTAGTACATCGAATTTTTACACAAACGATTTTACACCATCGGAAGAGTCTATGTGGTGAAGATTTTCAGATCATCAGCATACATCAGGTGACTGTCTTCGAAACTCTCAACGATGTCCTTAATAAAAAAGTTAAAGAACAGTGAACCCAGTTAAAAGCCTGGAAAGATAAGGACAACCTTAGAAAGCTTCCAACAAAATGGAAAATTGCAAGAGAGATGGCAAGATTAAACATCCTTGGAATAAATAACAGAAAGTGAGAATACAAACAGGAGCTGCAGATTTTGAATCTGTAAAGGATTTAAAATTGTAGACCTCACTCACTTTCTAAATAAACTGGATTATACATTGAATAGAAACGTTTGAAAAAGGAGAAGACAGATACTAGATACTAGTTAGGAGCTAGGGGTATGGATAATGGTTGAACAACAAATCTGAGACTGAATGTCCATTATAAAATCATAGTATTGGGAAAACCCGAAAAACCTCCACGATTTTACAAAGCTGCAGAATTTTCCGGGCCAGAATAAGATTCGCTGAGAAATATTTCCTCAATATTTATTATTGGTACCTACCTACCTATTTTAATATAGGTATTTAATAGGTATTGAGAGTAAATCTTAAAATCTTATTTGACAATAAAGGCATTTAATTGACAAAGCATGAAACGCGAGAGATTAGCACTGCAATAATATCAAACAACGAATATGTTGATATGTTTTAAATAACTTAAACTTAATTCCGAAATACTCTAAAGGCTGAAGTAAAACGTGCCAATTTTCGTTACGCAAAATAACTCTTCGAGAGGTTTGATTGGTATTCATGACACAACGGCTTCGAGATTTTGATGCATACTAACTTTCCTGATACTGAAAAAAAAAACAAAGAGAAAACCTAGTGACATTTACTATTAGAACGATGCCAGGCGCCTGTATACGCATCTTTTAACTTATCTCAATTTTCTCAAGTTGTTGCTCTAGTTGAACAAGTCTGTGTCCCATATACCCCGAGTGGTTAAACTGATTTGAATACTCTCGCCACAAGATATCCTAGATAATTAAATCGGGTTTCAACCCGAGTTACGCTCTGAATTTACCATAATTTCAATTCTATATTCTCGAAATAGCTCTGAGGATATTTTTGTTAGTAATCTCGAACAAAAAAAAATCCGAATAGGTATATTTATATGACAGTAATAATGATAAAAAATGATACATTCCTGTACCCACTTTTATTAGTACCTATAATCACTCAAGCAGTATTTTGGTTTGTGTAAAGAGCACTCCACCCTCCAGAAAATCAATAAAAATTCCAGAAGCGGCTTAGCAAATATTTGACAATAGTTTCTATTATGCATTCCTTGTAAATGGCAATATTCGCGGCAGATAGGCATATTAACGCGATGTCTAATCAGCTTTTAATAAAATTATCAATCTAATTGTCTTCTAATCAATACCTAAGCAATACCTGGAATCCGGGCAAAGCAATATAACTCAACATCACAAGCTAACAAATCGCTAAGTTCATTTGCTGACTTTACAGATTCCCCAAATGATTGGAATACCTTCTCGGGTCTATCGGTGCTAGCGCTAATTTACTTCATCGTTTGCTGATATTGTAACTCTGAATTTCGCCCAAGTCGTTTTGAATGATGTTTTCGGATAAATTGGATGCGTTAATGAGAACGGCACTTAAATAATATTTACGCGATCATTCTTCTTATGAGCTAATTTTATAATACAACAGTAGATTTTAGTTTCATCAGAAGATATGCCCCCGTGTTCCTAACCTTGATTTAATAATACTGTGACAAACTTTAAACTATCTGCCACTAGAAATCAAATCTGTATATTGAAATAATTGGAACCTATTATAGTTATGCACATGTTCTACTTACATCCTGCTGTCCGCAGTGTCATGTGATGTGTAAGGTAGCTTCACACTTTTCTCAGAAAAAAAGCGACTAGTGATTTCTGATGCAATCAGTATACTACTCGGCTTGGATTTTCTTCCTCCTACCACAAAACATTTTTGCTTCCTACATTGATTTAAGTTCTCGAGGGCAGATATTCTACAAATGATAATTTCAGATGGAACAAACAAAGCTTGGCCCCGAAGAAATAGTTAAGAAATCGTTATGGTCAATAGTACAGATGAATGCCCCGGAATGGCCGTATATAGTAATCGCTTCTGCAGGTTCGATAATAATGGGCTGCTCAATGCCATTCTTTGCCATTCTTTTTGGTGATATCATAGGGGTAAGTTACCAGCTAGACTACTAATAAGTGATCCCAAATAAAATTATTTTTTTCCAGATTCTAGGGAGTACAGATGTCAGTTATGTTCATAGTGAAACAGAACGATACGTTATCTACTTTGTTATTGCAGGAGTAGCAACTGGCTTAGCAACATTTTTAATGGTAATATTCCCATATTATATGGTTACTGTTAAATAATTCAATTTTTTTATTTCCTTTGCAGATATATCTGTTTAGTATAGCTGGTGAAAAACTAACCATGAGGATAAGAAGTTTAATGTTTAAAGCTATGCTAAGACAAGATATGGGTTGGTATGATGAAAAAGATAATGGAGTGGGCGCTCTCTGTGCAAAACTTTCAGGTGAAGCAGCTCACGTTCAAGGGGTAAGACCGCTAATACGATTTTTTATTATACGATTTTCTTCAGTTTTTATTTTTAGTGTATTTTTTAATAAAAAAATACACTATTGAGGACGACATCACTTTTCGAAAATCACCCAAACTCATCAAATGTCCACCGATCATGACCCCCAGATCACGAAAAAGTGGTTTTCCAAAATTCACCTGCCCACGATATATATATATATATTTATATATTTATATATATATTTATATATTTATATATTTCTCCAAAATCGCGAAATTTCGATTTTCAAAACGCTCCTGTAGCTTTATCTTTCAAGATTAGTGAATGAAATTTTGGATCCTTGTAAAACCTTGGAACGACGTTAGATTTTCGTTGAAAAAAATTCCTAAAGTCGCGTTACTTCTACAGGGTGTCCTTTCAAAATTCCCCATATGCCGTTTTTGTCACCTCATTTCAGATCGCAGTTTTCAATCTAGGAGACTGAAATTTTTGTGGAAGTAAGATATCCATAAGGAGTGGTCTGGTATTGCACTTGAGCAAAATCGATCGAGCCGTTTCAAAATGGCGGCCATTTTAATTTTTGGAAAAAGGACTATTTTTTGAACCCCTGTATAAGCTAGATAGAAAAAGAGTTTTATATCAAATTCACAATATTGGAAGTAAATGACTTGAAATTTAATTTCATGCAACAAAATTTGCATTTTTTCTATTAATAAGCCAGTGGCGTGGGTAGGAAAAGGGTAAAAATGGCTAAATTTCTCCAACAATTTATGAGCACATTTTTGAAGTAATTAAACTGAAATTTTTACAGTAGACAACTATACTAATAGACTTCAACCCTTGAGAATTTCAAAAAGTAAATAAGAAAAATGGCGGAGATATTCGATTTTTTTTTACATGATGTTTTTTTTAAATTAATTTCTCTAAATTTTTAAAAACGCTCCTGTAGCTTCATCTTTCAAGATTAATGAACGAAATTTTTTACTCTTATAAACCTTAGGGCTGACGTTTGATTTTCGTAAAAAACATTTTCCTAGAGTTGTGTTACTTCTACAGGATGTCCCTCCGAATTTCAGAAAAAAAACCGTCCGTGAGGCACGGTTTCTGGTCGAAGTTTTCAATCTAGAGCGCTGAAATTTTTTTGGGAGTAAGATACCCTCAAGTAGTCGTCTGGTACTGTATTTGAGTAAAATAGGTAAAGACATTCCAAAATGGCGGCCTTTTCAATTTTTGGAAAATGGCTAGATTTTGAACCCCTAAATAGGCAAGATCAAAAACTTTTAAACAAAATTAACAAGATTGGAATAAACTTATTTGAAATTTGAGCTAATGCAATACAATTTGCATCATTTCTATTAATAAGCCAGAGGCGTGGGTAGGAAAAGGGTAAAAATGTCTACATTTCTATAAACATTCATGAGCTTATTTTTGAAGGAATAGAACGGAAATTTTGATAGTAGACAACTACTATACTAATAGCATTTAACCTTCAAAAATTTCAAGAAGCAAATATAAAAATGGCGGAGATATATTCGAATATTTTTAAATGATGTTTATTCCTCTAAAATTTCAAACTTTCGGTTTTCAAAACTCTCCTTTCAGTTTTTTCCGAATTTATTAAAGGTAGTGTAAAAAATAGTATTTTTCAAGTAAAGTTAGCCAGTGGCGGGCATAGGAAAAGGGACAAAATTGTGAAATTTTGCCAATTTTTTTGATTTTTAAATTTAAAAATCCATTCTAAGGCATGTGTTGAAACGAAATGAAATGAAATTATCACAGAAAATTTTTCACATTAAAGCACTACGCTAACATGACATGACTATGGAAAATTTCAGAAAGCCAATAATTTAAAAAGCGGTGAAAATATTCATAATTGAATCGCATAAAAATACACTATTTCTGCGATTGATGCGCAAGAAGGTTTTTTTTTGTTGAAATTATTTAGGAAGTATCCACAACGAAGTTTTACCTAACACCAAACACCCTTTAAGTGTCTGTAAAATATAAAATTATCTATTTGATCCAATTAGAAAATTATCTGCTGTGAAATTTCATGTTTGGTATTAATTTATCTAAACCAACAACTATAATATGCAATGCAAATAATTCACTTTAGCAGAGACGTATTAATTCAAATGTAAAATTCCGTCAATCAGGGTTCGCGGTCTGTAAAACCACGCATGAAAAGCGCTTTTCTAAACACGCTGCATAGTTCTGTGATACTGTTAAGCTTTATTAATAAATGGTTGATTTTCAGGCAACTGGCCAACGTATAGGAACAATATTGCAATCGTTAGCAACCCTATTCCTCTCTGTTGGACTTTCCATGTATTACGAATGGAGGCTTGGTCTCGTTGCGTTGGCATTCGCTCCTTTTATTCTTATAGCAACATTTTTCACCCACAGACTTATGAATGTGGAAAATGAAGACCAACACAAATCACTTCAAAAATCCACGAGGGTAAGTACCTATATTTTTTTTAAACACATTTTCAATCGTCACAAATTGGTGCTTTTGTCAATCGTCATAAAAAAGTATTAATTTGCTTTAGCCGCCTAATTCTGGGTGTTTTCTTATGTGAAATAATAATTATCACCGTACTTAGTTGAAAATTTCTAGAAAAAATAATATACATTGATTCAAAAAATTGTAATTTGAAGCAAACGTTGTTTTAAAATTTCATGAATTAACAAAACGACCTGTGGCTTAATTAACTGGGTTAATTAACTCAGTCAACTTTATTAAATTTCTTGGGTACAATTAAACAATCTCAACTTGCTAACGAAATATCAAATTTCTACAAATTAATTTCAACCTCTGTGAGCGAGAAAATGCGAGCATTCAAAAAATAGATTGGATGCGAGAACGTGAAATCTTGATTTATTCCCAAGAAAAGATGCAAAGAGACGAGCGAAAAGCTAAATAAAAGTGAGAGTGAAAAAACGATTTTCTTGATCAAGAGTTAGTATATTTTGGATAATTAAGCCACCAAGCCCAACGGAATGAGTCCAATAATTATACAGAGTGCTTCAAAACTAACAAATAAGAGCCAAACCAATTTATAATTTCTAAAGCAAAGTTCTGAAGCTATTGCCTAATCGTTTATCAATAATTTTCTTCTGCGAAAGTTTAAGAACGATTAAAGTTCTTGTCCTATTGCTAAGCGGATATGAAAATTAGCATCGCTATATTCGAAAATAGGGTTGAAGCTATGCAATATGATAAAATAGAGAGATAACTTGAAGTATAATGGATACGACTATTATTATTGAGTAGTGTGAGTGAAAAATGTCAGCTGAAAAATATCCTAAGAGTCCAATGGGTGCTTGTTAGGTGGTATGGGGTTTCCTCCCCCTCCCCGCATCTCCTGTAATCCGGGATATTTTTCACTCCTATTATTGAGAGGTGTAATTAGTGGGCAGTGTCCTGTTAGAAGTCACCTAGGTACATGATTTTCATAAGAGGAACACATATGTAACATACTTTTGAACCTGTCTAGATCAAGTCAATTACCAAAACTAGTTTTCGTATTCCGCAGGCTGTTCCTAAAGAAAAATACAATCCCTGAAAAATGTGACGCATGTTATCTGTTCCAAATCATCCGTATGTATAAGTTACAGGACCCTGGAATAATTCAATCAAATCATCTACGAAAAGAGTAAACAATAAGGGATCCAGATTGGAGCCCTGGGGTATTCAAAAAATTAAAATCAGAAGATCTTCACTTAAAAGCTACAATACCTTAGACTATATTAATAAATATGGACCGCGCCTTCCCTATCTTAGCTTGAACTCAGTTTTGGTTTGTTGATATTCTCTTTCGCACTCATATGCTGATTCTGGCGGGGTAAGGGGAACGACGTAAAACGTAAACAAACAGAACGGAACGGCAGTGGCGCGCTCGAGTTCAGTTATAGGAAATGTAATAATTACATAAATTATAATAATGATCATAATATTCATAATATTATTATTTTATTTGCAGTTTTTGTTACAAAAAACATATTATGGGAATACTAATAGATATTAAATTAAGAAAATATATACTTATACCTACCTATACAAAATAAAAGGTACAAAAAGGTAATAACAATTTAGCAAATAAAAAATCGATAGGAAATTCGGAAAGCAATATACATCAGTAGGTACCTAAAATATTTTTTCAATTTCTTACATTTTTAGGTAGTTGATTTTATTCTAAAAATAAATTAAACGAACCTAATTGAAAATATGTCAGATACCTAATCACTAATTTTAAAATGCCCTGTATTACTAAACTTTTGTTCTGATATTGCTGGGAGTGAATTCGTCTCAATTTTAGAAGAATTAATTGCCGATAAAAAATGAAAGATCATGGAAAAAGTTCACCACATTTTAAAACTTTGCACCTTAAAATTAGTAATAATCTGAAATTTTTTTAACGTTCGTGCAACCGGGTCAAAGTCTTCTATTTCATATTCTTTGATGATATTGTTTGAATATCCCCCCTCTCCATATTCTGATTATCTTAAATTAGAGGTTGACAATAATAATAGGTAATTTACTTTCAAAAAGTCAGTATTTTTTATTTATTTAAATGGAATAATTTTTCCAAGTTGCATTTTTCAAAGTATTCAGTAGGTATTCAGTATGCTTTCGAAAATGAAAAAAAACTGTCAAACAATAATTGTTTTCACAAATTAAAAGATAAAACACTTACACTACGCTACGCCCATGATCATGTATGCTTTGTTTTGATTGACGGCTTTGCGTTGCTTACGTAGGAAACTGATAGACTTACCTTCTTTCGAAGTTTTCTCAAAAACAGAACACGTTTTCGCCACTTTTTTTTAACTTAATTGAAAAATTAATTATTAAAGCTTAAAACGAGTGAAAGATAGAGCTGAAAATATAAATAACAAGGAACTTACAACTGTTTGAAAAACACGAACTCTTATTATGGTTTTATGTAAACAAACGGTCGGACAGGATGTAAACATTCATGTTGCCAGGTGTAGCAAAGTAAAACGAGTATAAGGGATCCATCGATGTTTATTGCCCACCAATAACACTGGAGAGGTTGCGCTCTTTCATTGTAAGTGCCAGTTTCATTATTGATCTCGCATTCATTGCTTTGAACTATTGAATTATTGACTCTTGTTTGGAGAGAGAGGGATGTCGGAACACTTTTTCAGTGTTTATGTCTTGGTCCATATTTATTAATATAGTCTAAGTACAATTATTTTGACGAGTCAGCAAATGTGAATGGAACAAAAAAGAAGACCAGCGTTATGGTAACAACAGAAGCCATAGTTTTTAAGTTTGTTCAAAGTGACAAAGCGGTTTTTATGACCGAATGCCATATAAAGCAGGAACAAAATATTCTAGGCCTGCTAGACGTAAAATACAAAAAGTAATTCTCGCAACACGAACTTAAATATAAATCAACTTCCAACTCGAGCATTCTTTGATGTAACAGCGTGACAGAGGTGGATGGGTCCAGGGAAAAACCTCTGGGTCGATAATATTTGTAAAATTTGGGCAGCTAGAAATGAAAATTTTTGCCTGCAGCGACATATTCTTTGGCCCGCTTCCTCAAATTCCCATGCCGGTTTAGATCACTCCATCCACCCCTGCAGCGTCTGCAACTTTTTAAGCTAATATCAGACAGGAGCATGGCGCTCAAAATTCTCAGTACGCTACGTTAACCGAATTCAGAAGTTTCGTTCAATTCTTTCCAGTAGACAACTGAACTGCAACACCATGTTTGAGGGTAGAGCGATAAAGGGATCGCAAAACAGAAAACCATAATATCATGTCAATGTAGGGTGATCTTGCTGTTCGTGGAGTCCGGTTTTTTTGCTTCATATCACCAGTTTCTCTGCAGTTAATTGAAACAATCGAATACCAATCAAGAACACGACCACGGGACGGAACACAGAATGTTGAAATGGGTACATTGCAAGACACGTTGGGAGGTTATGGCTGAGCGATCATTAAAAGTATTTCTCAACAAACTAAACCAAGTGGAGCTGAAAACTTACATCCTCCTCGGAGGGAATAGCGATTCAGGGCGCCAAATCCAAATAAGGAAGTGGCTCTGTCCCAACTTGTAATAATAAATCTCGTAACTTTCAGAACTTATAAGCCATACATATTATAACAAGAAATTTAAGTACTTTCAATAGAAGTTTTGGCACTTGGCGAAGTAATTATTGATAATTTCATGAGGTGACTAAAAGAATTCTTAGAAGAAGATAGAGGAAATCTACATCATTTAATTTTTGCATTAAGATACTCCCGAATTATACTTTGAGGATTTTTGGACAAGGGTTCTTTTTGGATTTCCTGGCATTATAAATAAAATGATCAAAGAAAGTTATTTATCAATCAAATTTCCATTAAAATTTTTAAAGCCGGAAATATCGATTGTAATTTTTATCAAATATGCAGATTAAAAAAATGTCTTCCCATCTTGTAAGAATATTGTATTACATACCTGCTATTTTTATATCAGTTTGAACCTACCGTTAAAAGTTTACAGACTTTAATCGTTTTCTTTTTTATGAAGTATCCTCAAAGTTTAGAGTACCTATATAATTAGGTGTAGGATTTTTTGCCGAGAGTTATTTTTTCCCTCTTAATATTTTCTTTTAAACAAAATCTCTCAATAACTGAGTAAAAATATCAAATAGCTCCTAATTGATTTTTTTAAGAAAATGTTTAATTTATACAAGAAAAAAGCTTTTTCTTGAATTTTATTATACTTGAAACGTGGAAAATTCCTGAGTTTACTTTGCCAGCCAAGTTTTAATAACGGGGAGAGAAAACATTTACAAGTTACATTTTATTCTTGAAACATTTTATTATTTTACTTACAGGTAGCAGTAGAAGCGATCAGTAACATAAGAACGGTGGTCTCGTTAGGCTGCGAAGACAAATTTCATCAAATGTATTTGGATAATTTAGAATCCCACTATCGAAAGACCCTGAGGAATACGCATGCACGTTCATCAGTTCTTGGCTTGGCGAGAAGTCTTATGTTCTTCGCTTATTCAGCTTGTATGTATTATGGAGGAATCCTAATCAAAGATGACGGATTAGCCTTCGACAAAGTTTTCAAGTAAGTACTCGGCACAAAAGTAATTTCTCATCTAAGTCATCTGGTTGAATATGTAAATTAAAAGAGCAATAATTGATTACTTTCGTAGTTACTTATTCCTGATTGGCCACAATCAGTCTGTTATTCAATGTCGTCTTTAAGAGAGTCTTGTATAAATGGGAATCACTATAAATGGGTGTCTCGTAAAAGCTAAAAGATACAAAGTTGGATAAATTACAAAAAATATGCGCATTTAGTGGCCAAGATATCCGTTACCGTTCCTGAAATATCCCGAAAAAAATTAAATTTTTATTTTCTCAACATTTCTATAATTTTTTTAAGTTTTGATTTGAAAGTTGTTTCATTGACATTGTTCAAGAATCTGCAACCGTTGGCGTCACTTGATTGTTTTTAGGCCTACTATTGTTTCGAATTTGTTTTCTTCATGACCATGATTGGATATTACTTATACACGGTGAATTACTAGCTCACTATCAAATTTTGACAAGTGAAAGGTGAGGTAGTTTAAAAAAGAAAACTTCATATAATCATACGTCCGATTTCAATTAATAATTATTATTTACGGAGTTAGGTGCATGGACCTCAATTTTTCCTGCACAAGGAGCCAATTTGTTTTACCTGTTCATATAAGAAAAAATAAATAAATAATTGCGTCCTCTACCGGCGAACAATATTTTTTTAATATAAACAGGGAGAATCAACGTAAAGTTTAATAAATATTCTTAAATTGCCTCCTTATGCAGGAAACTTTGAGGTCCTGTAACTCCGTAAATAATAATTGAAATCGGACATTCGCTATTGCATGTCATCGAAATGAAAACTGTCAATTATTGTATCTGACGTTTTGGTTGCTAAAATTGTTTAAAAACATCTAACATAATTCTTATTTGAAAAACACAGAATAATTTTTTCTACTTTTTCAAAGAAAAATCCAATATGGCGTCAAAGGAAAACAAAAGTTGACCATATCTGTTCTAAATTTACCACGTAAAGTTGGTTGCATACAACGAACCTCGTCTTTATTCAAGCAAGGGTAGCATAATGCAATACCATCCTATCCTTTTCCCCTTATCCTCTCTCTCTCTCTCGCATCCCCCTGGACAACTGAGAAGAAATTAACCACCCTCTCTTCCTTCTTCAACTCTCGCTCGTGTCGTGTCTCAACGAAAACTCTCTCTCGTGCTTCGCGAACATTTCAAAAATAAAGATAATTAACCGCTCTCTTCACCGATAATTAAAGCAAGTGAACTCAAGCAATCCAGTGCAAGAACACCAGAAGGACGACTTCAAGCCACCCGCACCTATACACTCACCAGGTAATTTGCATTTTCTTTACTGCCTTTGCTTGGTATTTTCAATTCTAAAGAACAAAGAAACGAGTCAATATCTTTGAAACTAGTAGGTGCGTGTAAAAATAATAAATGTAGACTATCAAACAATATCGATACACCAACTTTCAAATCAAAACTTTAAATAATAAAGAAGTTATTGAAAAAAAAAAAAAAAAATTCAGTTTTTCAGGATATTTCAGTAACGGTCACAGATATCTTCCATGTGTTTACGGATTCGAGATGGCCACAGAATATACTTATAACGCATCTTATCTGTAATCCAATTAACTCTGTTTCTCTGAGGGTTTATGAGTTATTTATAGTGATATATGTAAAAAAGACACCCTTTCGAGATAGGTATCAGTAATTATTAATAATAAAAATACAGGCAAATCGCAAAAACATCATGAGCAAAAAATGTAAGGATCTTATTTAAATAAAAGGGACGCCCACGTCTGTCATAACGTTTTCCGTTTTGAAAAGCAAGGAAAGTATTTCAAAATTGTAATAAAAAATTAATTAGGCTAAAATACAAAAAATATAAAGTGTATTACGTACTTGTCTCTGACAAGCCTATGAACATATAAAAGTCTTCAATGTGTTACATAAAGAGAAAATTCAGCCGTAAAGATGGCAAGCAGAAAAAAATTATATTCAGGATAATACGGCTGCTGATTAAAACTTAAGTAAAAAGTAAATTAAGTACAGAGTAATTATATTGCATTAAATTATAATTCAAAACCCTTTTTATACCGTTTTTAACAAAACGGTATTTATCATCATAAAATCTGTAAAAAAATAAAGTAAACAATGCAATATTTCTAGTATTATTTCCTTAGAATTATTGTTTCAGCCATTTCACTTTCATTAACATTCAAAGTTTGCGATTTATAAAACAATCTCACTTCTAATTCCAGAGTTTCTCAAGCTTTAATAATGGGCACTGTATCAATTGCTAATGCATTAGCATTCAGTCCAAATTTCCAGAAAGGGATAACTGCAGCTGGAAAAGTCCTCACTTTACTGACAAGGGTTCCCAAAGTCAAAGATTCGCCGAATGCAACCTCAAAAACCTGGGTAATTTACAAAAAAAAAACATGCTCAACATGTTAATTTAACTAATTTAAATAATTTAATATTTCAGTCCCAGGGAAATATCGAATATTCTCAAGTATTCTTCTCTTATCCCACCCGGCCAGATACTCTTGTACTGAAAGGTTTGGATCTAGACGTACTACAAGGAAAAACTGTCGCACTTGTTGGTCCTAGCGGATGTGGAAAGTCAACAATTGTACAATTAATTGAGAGATTCTACGACCCCAGAGGTGGAGAGGTCATGGTGGATAACGACGATATCCGAAATCTGAGTCTAGCATCTTTGAGGTCTCATCTTGGAATTGTGTCACAAGAACCAAATCTATTCGATAGGACCATTCAAGAAAATATCGCGTATGGTGCCAATGATAGGAAACTAGAAAAAACTGAAATAATGGAAGCAGCCAAAAAAGCGAACATTCACAACTTCATCGTGTCTTTACCTCTGGTAAGATTCCGAAACAATATTTACCCATAATGAACAACCATCTTTACTCCACCAATTTAAGACAACATAATATTTTTTTGTGATTTAGAATTTTTTGTTTTAAAAGTATGAAACATTTTGGTTCTTCCACCTTAGCTATCGACATTAAAAGTAACTTGAACTGTTTGTATCTTGTATAAATAGTGCACATCTAGGTCAGCCAGATCAGCTTTCACATACTTATTAAAATTAAATTATTTAAAAAACCGACACTTTGAAAAAAATTTCTGGAACTATAAGAAAAAAATACATCATGAGGACTTTACACACTTATGTTTAGAAAACTTACTCTATTCATTCATTCTAATTTTGAGTAAGCATACATCCAATTAAACAAATAATGATTTCTTAAATTTCAGGGCTACGATACTCGTCTTGGTGACAAGGGAACACAGCTCTCAGGCGGTCAGAAACAAAGGATAGCTATTGCCAGAGCACTTGTAAGGGATCCCAAGGTGTTATTATTGGATGAAGCTACTTCAGCTTTGGACACAGAGAGTGAGAAGGTAATCTATTATGTTTACTTACAAACTTCAAATAATTGGATAGTACTTCATATCTTTTAAATCATCAGCTACTAACATTAAAATATCTAATGAAATTTTTGGTTCCATTCAGGTCGTGCAAGAAGCTCTGGATAACGCGAAGAAGGGTCGCACTTGCATTACAATTGCCCATCGATTAACGACGATTCAGGATGCCGATGTGATATGCGTGATCAATAAAGGGCGAGTGGGTGAAATGGGGACTCACTCTGAGCTCATAAATAGAAAAGGGTTGTATTACAAACTTCATACGTTACAAAAATAGTTATTAAGATAACATTTTTGTATATTATTTATAAGTCATGTATCTAAACTATTTATTATTAACAAAAGATGAAGTTCAATTAACATTTTATCATTCCAAACTCTTTATTTATACGTGCAGTTTTACTTGAAGTTTATGATGATTCATATCTCCACAATCTAGCCAATCTACACGTACTTAATTAAGTAAAAAATTATTGCATTCAGTTATTTAAGGAGGAGAATCATTTTATTTTCATTTAATCTTCGAAGTAACTGTACAATAGTCAATCAAATATTTTTAGAATCATTTATCCTGTAGATAGTATTTTTTTACTTCAATCATTTTGTATCAATTGTACATATTTTGTAATATATAATTAAAAATCATGCAGGTGTTTAACATATTTGACATATTGACTTTGACATATTACTTTTTCCAGTAAGTAAGAGCCTCTGTCTTAAAACTATGTAAATAAGACAAAGTCGCTCCACTCAGTTAATATTTGTCTTCGAGAACTAGCTCATTCTATCCAGACATATTATTTCAATTTAAATAGATGAATACACGAACACAAACATCGGTGACGAGACTGGTAGTCGAACCCAGTCGGTGGCAGTCTCAACGGCTTAGTAGTCCGCACTCTACCACCCGCTCTTGGCAATCATTTAACTACGACTTGAGCATTACAACTAAGCACAGTAACTCAGGTGGATTAGGAAGGGGACGATATTATCTGTAATAGAAATTTTATATATTCAATATAGTAGCTCAAAAAGGGGCTCCAAACCTTGAACTGAGCCGTGATAACGTTGTATAGCCGTGATAAATAGTAAATCACCCCCTTAACGTTTCCGTCGACTACGATTGCGCTGGAAATCCAGCAGTTACCAAAGATATTCTAGTTTTTACACGAAATCACTTAAACTTCACAAAATTAGCTGGGAGACTTTTTACTGTTCAAGTTGCCAGAGATTGGACACGTACAGCCTCAAGCCCTGTTTTAAAGCAATATCCGGGTAATCCCGCAAGGCACAGACTGTTCATAAAATTAGCTAGGTACCTCTTCAGATGTTGTCTTTTTATAAAATGAATAATAAACAACTACTGTCCCGCATTAATCGCTATACGTTAATGAATCTTTATAAATACTTACACATTAAAAAAAATAACAACCTCTAGAAATAAATAACTAATTTAGAAATTGAAGATAGCTTGCGGAATTATGCGCACACCAGTGTCTAAATAATAGTGCCCTAAAGTAAGTCCCAGAATAAAGCTGTTCAAATATTTTACTTTTTCTCTTAAAATAGCACAAAAGATTAATGTGTAATATAATTTTTAGTACCGCTAATGAACACCAAACATTAAAAATTAATAGGGCCCTTTTACCTTTACTTGACAATTAGCGCTTTGTTTTTTTTTCTTGTCTTAAGACTGACATAATATCTGGAATAATAGATTCGTTCTGTCTTCTGCTTATTATAAAATTTCGTATAAACTTTTCATCAGATAGTGATGCAGGCAAATTAATTAAGGGAAGGAAAGTCATTAGTCAATGCGAACAAGGCATTATCTAGAGACTTCAAGAAGGGTGGAGTTGCGCCTCACGTAATAACCTTGGTGGTAGTTTCAGTGCTTTCTACCGGGGACACTTTAATGATAGCTATTTTTGATTTTTTTCAAGCTAAGAGGTTTCAGACATTATGTAGAAAATATCATTATAGGAATTATGAACTGATCGATTAGCAATTTTTTTACCCGGCATTGGATTTTACCTTGATCCAAATAGTTTCGCTCGGGAATAATAAATCTCAAAGTTTAATTAATACAGAAACTACTTTATTTGGTTCGATCATTAGGGAAAAACCTAAGAATAATTATGTATTAGCGTCTAGTAAAATTAATATTTACTAATGAAAATATCAATATTTCTGTAGAATATTACATCTTTTTCCAGTTTAATGGAATTTTGTTGTCGCTAAGACCTATTTATCTGCGTACTCGCCACTTTATTGTTTGTATGGACACTTTAATGAAAAAACAATCTTTGATCCAAATGACAGGGTAATTCTTTATATTATTGTTACTAGTCTTTTTCTGATAAATTCTATTTTTATTAATATCCAATCAATTAAATCTGAAATTCAATAATTTTTTTTGGAAATTTTATTTGAACAAAAAAATGCTATGTATAGTCGATGTAAAATATAGTTTTTAATCTAAATTATGAATGTAGTAAACCACCGTTAGTTTAATTATTTGAAAATTAGTTTAGGCAAAATGTGGGACACATAACGGTTATGATGGATCATTTAATTGCATTTTAATAAAAGTAGCAGACAAGATAATTTGAGGGGAACATGATCTGGTGCTGTTTGCTGATATTCGTTTAATATCAAAAATATACAAGCATTAAATATAAACCTGAAACCCACATTATCCTTGAAAATTTGCCGCAAGTACCTGAAACTTATCTTCTCGTTTCACTGGCTTCCGATTCGTTCACTAAGTTCAGGCAAAAGGCTCGATTCGTTCTCTCTCATCTGCGTTTTTCATTACCAAGTCGGAGTGCTCGGACATAAATCTCACATCTCCAACGGGAAACCTCGGATTATAAGTAATTATTGCAAAATGTAAAATTGAATTTCCGTCATTCAGTTAAATTCATGTGCTTTTCTGAGTTTAACGAGGACACAGATTTCTTTTCTTTCCGCAGTAAAGAAATTCGTCTAAGGCGGGAATTGGTTCGATTAGCAAAAACTCCAACATAACAGACATGCAGCTACTTTCAGTTTCTGCGGGCTGTTTCAACCGCCAACTCACGCAAAATTATTTCTAACAGAGTTGAAAATCAGAATGATTAGATGAAACTTAACATACACGTAATATAAGAACTGTAAATCATGTAGAGGAAGTCGTTTGTTCATATAAAGGCACTCGCTTGCTAAAGTCTGAAAGAAGGTAGAGCATTTTATTCGCATCAACTCTTTTCTAATGGGTGGATTATTAACATGCAAGAATAATTTTATATTTTGTTGATTTATGTTAGTTTTGTCTTTTAAGAATAGCTTTACCTTCCTTTATACAGCGTGTCTGGTAAGTACCTCCTAATCTCTCGGGAACATACAGGGGAGGTCAAAAAAAACCTAGTCTGTCATAAAAAAAATGTTCCTAAAGTGTCCCCAAACGCAGATATGGAGCCCTAAAAGGGTGCCCCGCAATTTACCTTTTTGCATGGCTCTAACTTTTGAACCGACCTGTATAATTGGATGAAATTTAAATACTTTATAGAGGCCACAAAGAGCCATGAGGCCATATTAAAGTCGATGTTTGCCGTCGTCAGGGAAGTCAGGAACGGACTTACCATCATACTCGTTGAGTCAAAATTTTGACAGGTGTCACTTTACAGAGCTAAAAACGATTTTTTTGAATAGTCTAATACTTCATCTTTAAAAAAGGTGCTCTTAATTTATTTCGGTAAAACTGGCGGTTTTCGAGATAAATCGGTTTTTAGTAATGCAAAACACTCAAAAGTTACTAATGCTAAACACAAACAGGTAAAAATCAGGTTCTTGTTGATAAACCTACCTACGTAATGGATTGCTATTGACGGAACTTGGTCAAAATTCGCATAAAAGTCGATTTATCTTGAGAACCGCTAGTTTTAGAGAAATAAATTAAGAGTACCTTTTGGGAAGATGAATGACCAGCGTATTTAAAAAATAAGTTTTCAGCTCTGTAAAATGAAACCTGTCAAAACTTTGACACAATGAGTGTGGTGGTAAAACCGTTCCTGACTTCCTTGAGGACGTCAAACATCTACTCTGATATGACTTAATGAGTCTTTATGGCCTCTATAAAAAATAAAAATTTCATCAAAATATACAGGTCGGTTCAAAAGTTAGAGCCAAAAAAGTAAATTGCGGGGCACCCTTTTAGGGCTCCATATCTCCGTTTGGGGACACTTAAGCAAATTTTTTTTATGACCGACTAAGTTTTTTTTGACCTCCCCTGTATGCCCCCGAGAGATTAGGAGGTACTTACCGGAAATTTTTTGTCTTCAAAAAGAAATTATTATTTAATAGTAAAATAAATCTGCAGAATTTTTTTTGAGTTTTTGGTAAGTGTAACACTATTAACTATATGTATAATAATAATAATTTAAGCTTTTAACAGATAAATGAGTGCAACATATCAACTTTCCACATTTTTTTATTATTACACTATCATTATAATTATTATTATTAATTTTTAATGATTCGAAAAACAAAAACACAAAAAATCTGTTGGTTTAAACTGATCAACAAAATAAACGTTACCTACATGACCAAAGCCATAACTTTCGTGGCGAAAAATTTTTAATTACTTGGCGCAATTCAATTCCTCCTTAGAACGTTCGCTAATTTAATCCTTTATTTATCAGTATGAATAATTCATACTGATATAATTATTATATTGGGTGGTAAATAATAGACCTCAAAATTATCTCAAAACGATTTTTGATTTTTTTTCTTTAAGCGGGAGGCAATGAGTTTACAGGGACGAAAAAATTATCTCCTGTAAATTCATGTTTCCCAATGGTTTCGGCCAATTTTTGTGCGGATAGGTGTCTTAAAAACACACAGAATCAGACATAGGTCCCAATTTTTTTTGCCCCATTACGCGCAGCAAAAACCTAATTTTCTAGGATTGGCTGTCCATCAACCGAATAATATTTTTCCTAATTTTTTTTCCAAAAATAAACAAATGGCGGCCAAAACAAGAAATGAAAAAAAAAATTGTCCTAATTTTTATCATGAAGGGGGGTTGGGGAAATTGGGAGATTTTGTTTAACTAACGGAAAGGATCTTTCAATCCCTCTCAAATGAGCCCATCAGCCTGAGCTCTTTGACAGCCAATATTATAAAGGCTCATTAGGCTAACGGGCAAATTTCTGTGCTTGTTTTTGAAGCTAATATCGACTTCAAATGACTTTTATTAACATTTTTGTAATTACTTTTATGTCAAGAATAGACAAATTTAAAAAATTTCCACTTAGACTCGACATCTTTTTCAGAAATGACCACAGAAATCTGCCCGTTAACTTAATGAGCCTTTATAATACCCGCTGTGAGTTGATTAGGAGGAACGGGAAATGGTTTCAAAAAACTGGATTTATCTTATCGTTAACACGAGAAGGGAAAGGGCCTGGGAACTCCTAGCCGAGCTCATTATCAAGGGAGTTGAACAACCTTTCACTTATTTTGGCCCGGAAATGTGTCGAATGCTGAGAATATAGAATACACAGGAAAGAGAATTTGCGTGATTGTGGTGGAACCGGTGGAAATATTATTGTATTTTCATATTTCCTGACCAAATCCAATCAGAATAATATTTACAGTTTCAGTTTAAATTAAGTAGCTTAAATGAGTTATGAACAAGTGAAAATCGTCATTTTTTATTTTGAAAGCAGTGTACATGAGAAAAGGCTCAAAATATCGGACAACGGCTTACATGCCCCTATCTTAACTTTTCATGTTATATCCTATTATGTAGTTCAAATTTTAATACAACGGGATGGAAATTATTAGATTTTAATTAGGTACCTACTTACTTTTCCCTCTCTCACTGTATATGGATTTTCAAACCATTCTATGTCCTTGCCGTATCTTGCGCGCGTCGGGTACGTTCGACACCTTTCCGGATCAAAAAAGCTAAAAGATTGTTTAATTGCCTTGAAAATGAGCCCGGCTAGGAGTCCCTAACCCTTTCCCTTCCCGTGTTATCGATAAAAGGAATCCATTTCTTTGAAACGCTCTCCCGCCCCTCCTAGTCAATGGACAGAGCGCAGGTTGGGCTAATTTTCAAAAGATTGGAAAAGCCATTCGGTTGGTTAAAAAAATCTCCCCACCGCCTCTCTTCATGATAAAATATCTAAAATTTTTCTTTTTTCATTTTTTTTTTGTTTTGGCCGTCTTTGGTGAATTTTTGGGAAAAAAATTCAAAAAATTTAATCAATCGATAATAATAATAGGAAGCCCCTTGGGAAACATAAATTTACAGGAATGAGTTTTTTAAACCCTGTAAACTCGTTACCTCCCCCTGAAAGATGCATACAACTTCGTCCGTTACTCCCGGTGACTCCCGTTTTGGCAAAAAAAAAAGCAAACAAAAACTAAAATGGCGATATCTCGATGAATAATGGACGGATATGCTATAGCGTTACACCAGGTGGTTCGCAGTGGCAAGATCTCGGTTTTTTACCAGAAAATTTTTTTCACCGACGACTCACAGCTCACAGCTAACTAAGGGATCAAAAACTTTTCCCCCCATTTTATACCTGGTTTTCTCCCCCCTCCCCACCTGCAAGAGTTGCACCAACTCGACCACATAAAAGTAGTGCACTCAGTTGGCTGAAAAAAAAAATCATCCAAAAACACGAATGTCGTTTTGAAATTTAGATCTACCCCACTAAAACTCACAATAAATAAAAACTAAACAACTTAAAAACACGTTTAGTTTGTTGATCAATCTATTTTATATGAATTTTATGTGTGTTATCATTTGTCATATTTGATGAAATATTATATCCAATTATTCATTCAAATCATTCAAAAATCCAATTTTACCTATTTTTCAAGATGTTCTTTTTATTTTTTTCGAAGGTAAGTAAAAATTTGTTTTGCATATGTATTTGTATTTGTATTTGTATTTGTATTTGTATTTTTGAGGGTGATTAAGTTACTGCGACCTAAAAGATCTATTGTATCCCCTCTACTGTGCTTCGCGTGGTGTGGAATCCCTTTAGTGAAGCACCCTCTCCAAGTCCGTTTCCTTGAGAAACTTCAGGATTTTGAGAGGATCAAGGTCGGGTAAGTTCCCTGCCTCTAGCTGGTGATGGCCCAGAACATTACTTCTTTTGAGTTCTATCGCATCGCAGTTGAGCAGCAGGTGACGTGGTGACGTCTCCTTTCCCGCAGAATCTGCAGACGCCATTTTCTTCTATGCCTAACTTCCTCAGGTGTTCCTTGAGCTTGCAATGTCTCGTTAGGAATCCCGTCAGTGTTCTGTTAATTCTCTCGGTTAAAATTCCCGAGAAGTTCTTTGGATTGTCTCAACCCCGAGAGGTTCCTCCAATGAGTTTCTCTCAGTTTTCTTCTTCCTTTTGGAATTCTGCTTGAAGAAAGTATCTTCGAAGCCACAGAATGGTTCTGGTCCTATGAAGGGTGTCGATGCTCCTTTTCTTGTCAATGAGTGGGCATTCTTCTTGCGCTCGAGGTGGTCTCGAGCACAAGGATTGTTTAGATTGCCGACTGTCTTGACGGGTGACAAGCCCCGCTCGGTCAGCAGTCTGTTTTGCGGTGATGTCCCGCGATTTCTTGGTTTTTTATTTCTTACCATGGTTGATCCCACGAGTAGCTAGGGAAGGGTGTTTCACCTATGCAGAGCCCCGCATGCAAAGGTGAGGGGATTGATACAGTGGGGTGCCCCCTGGTGCCCCAAGGTTGAATCCAGTAGGGCTGGTCTTCTATCCAGTCACGCATCCCATCAGCCTGGACCCCCGCCTTAGGATTTAGGTTTTTTTAGTGAGGTTGTCTCCTCTTGGTTCCGGCGATTAAGCCGAGACCCCCGCATCTCTCTGTGCGCGGAACGTGACCACGACAACAGATGATACGGTATATCAGATAGTCCACAGTCGGACATCTCTGGCGCCGTTTCCCCTAGTGCAGACCTTTAGTCACGACACGACAACCAGGTTAGGGGAGGTGGTCCGCGGCAGAGTTTTGAGCTACCAGTCTAAAATTTTACCTCCAACGAGCTTTATCACCACTGCTAACCTTACTCACTTACCCTCATTGTAAGGCCTTCCCCCTATCCGCCACCTGGGGACGCGCCCGATGGGTACTCAACCGCACGGGTTTTGCATATGTATACCCGTAAGATTTCAATATATTCAGTAATTTTTGCAATTGCCAAAATTATGTTTTTTTCTTGATTTCGGGTGGGTGAGCTTTCGAAAAAGTACAGCAAGGCAAAAATGTCAGGAAAAGAACCGTTAGAAAAAATACAGAAACACTTCAAATTTGTTGTTTGCAAAGGGAACAACTTTTTATTAAAAAACCATTGCAATACCTTCAACCCCCTAAGCGAGTCATCCCCCAAATGTTTTCAAATGGAGATAAAGGCCAAGTGATGATAACGGTTTTCGATTTTCCACACATCCTACTGATTTGTTTTTGAAATATAGGTTTCAATATAGGTCTCAATATAACAATATAGGTTTTTCGAAAAATGCAAAAATTAATTTTATTTGACTTAAAAAAAAATGTGCACATAAAGCCTATACGAATATCATCTATCTATCATTATGAAACTGTAACGTAGAGGTTTTGGATGAAAAAATTCTGTGTGAGACTGAATTTATGTAAAACTGTAAACAATCAGAATCTTCAATTTTACAGTTTTCTAGATTAACAAATATCAAAGATGAATTAGTTCTAAAGCTTTTACCTAAATTGTGTTTTTATTTGCTCATACGATTTGAAGAGAAATTCAACTGTTTCCCATAGAATTGTGGAATTCTGCTGGGAACAATAAAACATGCTTCCTCGAAAGCATGATTGCCTCGGTATAACCGTTGATTGAAAGAGTAACTGCTACGAAACCCTTATTACTTTTAATTTGACTAATCGGTTTGAATTTGGATTCATTGATTCATAAGCGTTATGCGTTCCCAGTATACCTTTTTTAAGTTTAGAGGTCATTTGATACTCAGATTATAAAGATGTGCTAAAAATGTTAATTATGTAGGGATCTGTTTACCCGATTTGTTTCGCAACCTCCTACTTCAAGTTAGTTATTGAGTTTCCCCGAGCACAGTTAAAAGTTTCCCCGGGCTCTTTTTTGATGCGTATTATGATCCCG
The DNA here is from genome assembly GCA_910589415.1 of Malachius bipustulatus. Lineage (NCBI taxonomy): Eukaryota > Metazoa > Arthropoda > Insecta > Coleoptera > Melyridae > Malachius > Malachius bipustulatus. The sequence continues at coordinate 84,381,313 of OU342630.1, read as the reverse complement.
AAAGTCTCGTATGCTGTGATCTGGGACTACTAATCTGCACTAGGTCCCTACTCTTCTCTTTTCGTCTAACAAAATGCGAATCCAAGTAAATGTCACGATTAGCTGAGAATCTGCGCAAAGGAAATTATACAATAGGTTTTCTTTTTCTGTAGTAAAACATTCCAGAAATTTAACCACAAGACCATACGTCCTTGGGAGTGCAATCATTTCCCATGCATTTTGTGCCAATTTTTATAGTTATTTGCGAAAATATATCCTTCTTAATTAATTCAAACGTTAGAAAAACAAGTCAACAGATTTTTAGGATATTCACGCGCAAAGTTAGTTTGTTTCAGAAAAATATCGCAGGAAATTCAGCTGATTACGTACCAAAAATGTTTCAAGTCACAAGCGAACAACCTTATCAATATATTTTGTGTGTCACTTACCCCTATAATAGAGGGAGTAAAATTTATAAAGAGATGATGTATCCTTAGTTACCACAAAGGACAACACTCGCCGGACAAACTATACCTACATGTTTCGCAATAACTGGAAATAAATGTCAAACATTTGAACTTCCAAAATTTCCCGCTTCAAAATTTACGTCCATAATATTTAAGCCAGTTGCTTGAAGTTCAACTTCAAGCTTGTATTTAAGCCAGCTTGAAGTTGATGTTATAAAAAATGTGCTGTTACCAGATTTTTCCATTTAAATCACACATAACGATTTATGATAGTTTGAGTCACTATTTCTGCCAAACTTATAATAGCAGCTATGGTCTGTTCTCCAGATCTATGCATAATATACATATTTATGCCTATCTAGGTCTATCCTAGCTCGATCTATATCCATTTGAAAGAATGCGTCGAATGTTACATAAGAATGATTCAGTGTTCTCCAATTTACAGAATACTTTTGGACATCAGTTATTCAATCTTAGACGAAACAGTGCCAACTGCTTCCAATCACTATATAATGTTGAGAATAGAATAGTTGTTAGGTCTGGCAACAGTCCAATTCAATTTTGAGTTTTGAAAAAAAAAAGCAAAAACAGGTCAACTTAATTTCATTTTCATTCTATTGATGTAATTTTCTTATACAGGGTGTTTCTTGACTCACTAATGACGGCATTGTCCACTTTCTTTAAAAGGACACTGTGTATTATCACATTTTCAGATTGTCTGAGAAAATCCAGTAAGAAATGTTTTTACAGTTATAATTAAATAGTTGGCTATGGGTTATAAAAAAAAATCGCCATTTTTAACTTTGAAAGCAGTGTACATCAAAATTGGCTTCAAATATCGGGAAACAGCTTACATGTTTCTATCTTAACTTTTTTGAAAATTTTATACGGGTAATGAAAATTATCAGACTTTTCATCACCCTGTATAAAAATTTCATCTACATCATAGGATAGTACACGAATAGTTAAAATAGGGAGATGGAAGTCGTTGTCCGATATCTTGAGTAATGTGAGCTGCTCTGAAAATGGAACACGGCGATTTTAATTTGGTGATAGCTCATAGCCTACATGGTTAGATTTTGTTGTTAGCTGTTAAGCCGAAGATAAAATCAATGAAGTTATGTAACTGCGAAACTGGTTTTGAACCGTCAATTATTGCTCGTTGAACTGCAACCACTGGAATTTCGAATAATATTCAATTGTATTACTTCGCCCATTCTATACTGTGGGGTCTGCAATCTCTGCGGACGGTAATTTCGGCTGAACTACACGAGAGAGTTGATCAAAATCTGATTTCGAACGATCGTGCATATCTACTATGGAGCTTACAGATATTGTTGATATGATGATATTACGTCATCTAATCTGAATATTCAGCAGGCGTTGGAAGTTACAATGACAACCACCATGCAGAGTTAATATCGTTATAAACCAAAACCAAAGGGAACGAGTGAAGTTAAAGTAGGTCATGTTGCAATGCAAGGTAGATGAGTGTCTCATTGGTGCCAACTTGACTCCAATGGAAACTATAATTATTATGTAATAAAAGAGTGCTTTGTTACTTAGCAAACCAGGCATTGTCCACACTGGAAAACAACTGTCTTGCTTCCATTCCTACTGACATTTTGAGAAGATCTATTTTAGGTTCGAACGAAATCAAGTTGGGCTAAGGGGAAAGGTGCTCCGAGCCTTATCCGGAACCTACGAATCCATGGGATTTTGAAATGCTCGTGCGGTGAGACTCTGGATCAATAAATCACTACTCTGCTAATAAAATATTAAACCTTCATAATATACCATTTGTCAACGAAATATGTACATTATTTCAGAATTGAGTTCAGAGCAACTTTAAAATTACTTAGTTATATCATTAAGAAACGCCCATCAAAAAAATTCATGTAAAAATTCGTCTCTATCCTTGTTAATAGCTATGGAAATCAAGCCTAGTGCTCGGTGGCACCAGCAATCCGAGGACTACAAGCAAAACATTAGATCCCCTATAACGAACCCCGGCGTATACAACCAGCATCATGAAGCAACAGTCTTAGTCTTAAAGGGGCTAAGTAGAGTTAAATCTGGTTCCACGATTAACTCAATTAGTAACTTTTGAAAGTAATTATTATTATTGATAATATATAAACCAATAATATATGGGACCAAATTTTCTTGAAATGCTGTCAAATAGGTATTTTCGGAGACAGCATACTATTATTACCCAATCTCAATTTACTTATGTCCTGATGATTTGATAGCTAATGAACCCTCCTGTGAGTTTCAAATTATTCATCGCGACATCTGGTGTTAGTTCAGACTTTGTTAATAATTCATCACTTATCACCTGTGTAAGATCAAAGTACTTATTTCTCATTGCTGTAGCGAAGGTGAAACCAATTATTTTAGCTCTGTGTAACTAACGGTTTTTTTTATTAACATGTAGTAACACGCTTGTAGCAGACCTTGGATAGATCAAAGACATGTTCTTGCTTGCATATACATTAGATATACATGGCATTAGACGGAGGCAAATTCAAAATCGATTTAAATATTCGTTGCGGTTTTTAATTCAGTTTTGTAGTCAGGGTTTTAAAATGTTTATATTTTAATGGCGATTAGTGTCTGAAATAACCGATGTATGATTCTTAAGCCTAAGCCTCAATATTTTATTAGCTATGAGACTAATAGTCTGAGCGAGAGTTTTTCGCACCCGGTTTCTTTTAACAAAATATTATGTCAAAATATCCCCATATGTATGTCACTTCATCGTCTAGCTCAGCAGATTGATGTCTGTTGACACCTGCCAGAAGCTGCTTAGGCAAGACTTAATTGTAAACGTGTACCTATTTCCTTGTTTAATCCAAACAATTATTTTCTTAACAGCCTTTATAGTCCTTTAAAGTTTGAATATGCTGTGACGATCTCGTGCCGGCTGAGAGATTTACGCAATCGAACCTCACTAGAGCCTGACGGATTCCTCGGGCTCCAGATTTTCATAAAATAGTACTTCTGGAAAATAATCTCGCAAGCTTTTCCCAATAATTACGTGAGTTACTTATACCTACGGTATGGCTATCATACCCTTATCCCAGGGTAGCTCAATGGAGACTTGGATAATGCAAGGGGTCATATGAGATTACCACCTAGGAAAAATCGTATACAACAGAGCAGGCTTTAGGCGCTCCCCTTTATGTGAATGATTTAAAAGGTTTATGATTGGCGGTCAAATTATAAATCCGGCAAAACCCGAATTGTACAATTTTATTTACAAACTAAATTTGTATAAAATAATGACCGTACGTCTGCAATTAATAATAGTTACTTATGTATCTAATGCGCGAAATTGAATTTTGGTGCTTGAAAATAAGAGCTTTTTCGATAAGACAATTCCGCACTCGAGATGCATGCAACATTTTTTAGACAGCTTTCTTGAAATTAGCAAAAAACCCCGAAATTATAGTCATAAAAATGAGTTGCTTGTTTCTTTGTTGCTAAAGAAACATTATCGTAATTCCCATTATATACCGTGTAAGAAACAATTTTCGCTCTAGTGCGCGAATTTATTCGCTCACGCTATCGGGTAGACAATAATTCGAATGTTGATGAAAAAATGTCAACATTGTTTGACGAATGTTTAACAAAAATGATTTATTTAACAAAGTGAATAAACAGAAAATAATGGAGGTAATGTCTGCAATAAATGAAAACAAAATACTCAAATATGACAAAATATACAGGTTGTCCCCGGAATAACTTTACAGATTTTCATCTATTTTACAATTTGACAGCTTTGCAATTCCATCAAAATCCCTTCAGCGGTTTACCTTTTATAAGCAAAAATCTATTTCATAATTGACACTTTGACATCTCCCAGTGGTCAAACCAAGCAACTTTGGACTTAAATAAGTTGACTTAAATCGACTTAGTTTCATCCGAGGAGCATTTGGTAGTGTCTTAACTTAACTTATCAAGTCTTAACTTTGGAAGCTAATAACTTTTTACCACTACTTACATTGGGGAGTTTTACTTCATATAAATTTGATTGAAGAATAAATCATGGCGAATCCAACGACTTTAGAATAGTTGCTGTGATGATTAGAACGCGAGATATGAGCGGTTGAAAAAAAAAACGATTCCAAGATGGCAATGGACGGGTTAATTTGGACAATGCGCAAATTCAGGGTTAAGGTCTTTATCGAAGACCCTTTCGAACAAGTAACAAATAAATGTTGTGATACCTTCTTAATGGAGTAGATTTATGTTGGATTTATTATACCTAAACTCAGAATAACTTTAGGATCTGGACTTTATTCACAAAACCATAATTACTTGTTCATAATTTAATACCGACACGGTTACTTCCGCAGACATTATTATTCTTATACCTACTTATTCCTGTCTACAGTATTATATGACATGACAGTTTTGCATTAACATGACGGGTCTAACATGACATGACAATTATTGCTAGAACTCACATAATACAACAATAAAAAAAAAGTACCTGAAATTTTTGGCTTAACTCCTAAAATATGCAATGGACTAATTTAATGAAGTCGAAACTGCGCGACTTGTGCAACAATGCACAACATTCTCAGACTGTTCCCAAAAAAAAAAACCTGCTAAGTAGATTAGGTGGGTACGTCATATATATTTAAATGAAGCGATTTTAATAAGTTTAATTTCATTCAAGAAGAATTTTAACAGAAGATTATGAAGGATGTGGCAAAAGTCGGGGAACGCTCTAAATGGTCAGTTATTGAAAATTATGATGTGTATTTTACATATTTTGGAAAGCTGTTTAACCAAAGTATTAATAAATAATTATTAATAAAATATTATCGTTAATATTAATAAAACAACGACATCGTTCAAGTATTCCATAGAAGTTTATCATACACTATCATTTGTTTATACTTTGGACAAAATCTCGCAAGATGTACATTTTATTTTATTGCTTGGAGAATAAATCATCCGGTTTACAATCAAATCTGCAAAAGTATTTTGAAAACAACAGTGCATCTGGCTATAATAACAACTTTCGTAAACAAAATTCATAGTTTAGTTTTATCTGTAAGGACCCTTCAACAATTTATTTTACTCGCTTGAAACACTTTGAATATATTAAGCCTTAGGTTATTTCTACGAGGTCGCAGCAAAGGAGCGTAAAGTGGACGGAATAACTAGAGTCTGAAAATAACTGCCAATGAACATAAGGGGCGGTAACAGCATAAAATAGTAAGCCCTTTAGACACAAGAGCGACTAGTGCTCGACATTTACGTCAGCCTTTGTGGAGCTGGAACTTATTGCTTTTGTCATTTAGAGAAATTAAAACTCATAAATTTAGTTACCTAATATCAAACGAAAGAGTTATCTATTTTAACAATGCATTTTTTTAATTCAGAGTGAAATTAGACCTGCATGCGTTTACAAAATGTAGTTGGGCAAGAAGGTTTTATTTATATACCTATTCAATATAATAGGCAAAAGTACTTGTCTTAAGAACTGTTGTTGATAAAAAATACCCAAACTATTAATTGTTATTATTTTACTTGGGTATGAATATTTTGCCTCACATATGTGCGGAGGTTTCCAATTCGGTTACAACAGAAACTATCAGTGAACATGACCATCGGGTCATCAAGATTCACATCTCGAAACAGTTCAGTTTACATGGATAAACGTCGCTCCTGTAATTTATTCTTAGAACCTTGTCATTTTCCTCGCTTGTTGAAAGTTTCTGTAATGACACTCCTTTCAAAGAGTTTTTCACTCTTCCTTGCCATCTTCTTATCTGCCACGAGAAACCTTCCATTTTATTACTCTGTCCACATCACTTGAATAAATTCATATGGTTATCTCTAGAGAAGAGTATCTTATACTTCTTCAGTTTAATATTTAATGTTCACGGTTGCCTCTTTATATTAAACTCCTTAATATATATTGCATTGGCATTTGGTATTCTACTATCTACCTTAGGGATAAGTTTTTTAGAAGTTCGAGTAAACAAACAATAGCAAAACCAAAACTTATTTAACTAAAAGATCGAAGTAGAAATTAGTAATAAAACGTTCTAAAATTAGATGCCGCACTGCATGCAGCTTTCCAGCTAAATAAGGTCGCATAAATGAAAAATGAGCCGAGTTTCCTGGCTGGTCCTTTTCCCAGAGGACTTGTTGCTAGACCGCCCTTGCAATTCCCGAATTTCTAAAAATAGCCAGAGCCGCAGTGAATGTTCCACGCGTCTTGTGTATTTTATCATCTCGCCTGGATCCGGTAACGCAGACGGTTCAATATTTGAAAACCGAGAGTAGGACTAATGCCATGCAGTTCGGAGATCCGTCGGTGAGAGCTGCGTTCCTTTCAGCTACATCTACGCCAAGGGTTGAAACAGGGTCGTCGAGGTGAACCTGACGAACTCTCTATTCCAGTTCATCGTGCGTCTATAACGAAAGGTGGCACAAACTCACTTTGCTCGTGAACGGACACTTCCGCACTCAAAGGAAGATTTTGAACATCCGTGCGTCTGTCTACTAGTCGCTGGAATGTTATTAGATGGTCTCTGACGGAATTTTTAATCGTCAAAGTTTAGGAAACTGACCTGAAGGTGTAATAATTGCTTCAATGAACTTTCAAGTCGCGCCCACAGATGTTCGATGGCGTTGATGAATTTAGCTCAACCTACAAATATTTCACATTTTCTCGTTAGTATTATGGTCAATAATATGAACCTATAGCAAAAATAATCAAATTGCTTATTTAATCATTTTATTGGTTCAATATAATTTCCAAATCTAAATATTCTGGATGAAAAACTGAACACTTACTGCTTGTCTGTAGATGCTGGTTGGATTTCGTTTTCAAGACTTCTTTATGTTTTTATGCCGGAATCGTTATTAAATAAGAAGTGTTTGTTGTTTTATCATAGTGCTCAGCTTTATTGCTTATTATTATTTATCATACCGCCCTAGTGTTTGGAAATTATTTTCTTAATACTTTGTGATATTTGGGTAAGGTATTCTTTACTTTTTGGTCTGCTGAATATGTGAATCTAACAAAATGAATCAAAGAATCAAAGATTCGAGTTAGACAACAAAGAACAAAAACTGTCCAGACTTACCAGGCTGACTGTCAGTTCTGTCGCACGAGTCACACTGTGGTGACTCACTTGATGGTGATTTGGACTGACCGAGCTGAATGCTTGAAGTTTCAGGGCTTGAAGTGAGTAGTTCCAATGTTAAGGATTTCATTCAAAATACGTTAATATGAAACCATATAAAAACCAATTTTATTTCCAAGGCTTTAGATTTCGAAACTCATCTGACCTTGATGCTAGGAAGAAATTTACTTCTTCAAAACGTTGGTTTCATCTTAACAACAAAATCTAGAGACAACAAAGTGAAATTCCATTTTTACCAATACACTTGGTTGACGCTGGTTTCATTCCCACATCATGTCTCAAGGTAAATAGGTAAAGTCCGTCTGATGTTGGTTGCATTCCTACTCTGTGTCTCAAGGCGCGCATCTTGATAAAAAGAGAATTTCACTTTCTCCGCATTCTCCAAATTAGTATTAATAAGAGTGTGGATATTTAACCTCTATGATCACAGAGGACTCGTTAACAAAAGTGGTATTTAAAATCTTAAAAATAGAAGGACGAAACGGTGCGTCCGTGCCTTCAGTTTTCACTTCACATGCTGTGCGGAAGATTTCTAATTTGTTCTTCAAAGAACCTTTAGTTGGTAGTTAAATTATTAGAATCTAATTCCCAATAAATCTAAATTCAAATACTGTCCAATAAGTGGTTCAACATGAATCATCTAACATAATATAATTCACCAAATTATTGATATTTTATCATGTTTTTTATAATTATTGTTTCTTCTCTTTAGAGTCATCTTTAGATTTTTTTATATAGAAATTAATGTTTGGAGCTAGGTATAATGATTGAAATCCCAAACATTGCCAATATAACAAAGTGTTAATTTCAGGCTATCCATACCCACAGCTCATCTAAGTATTAATATCACCCAACTCACATGAACGTGTTAAAGGAAACCCTTTCCAGGTCGGGTATGATTAATTTCAGATTCTCATCATGTGCACTTTAGCTGCTGGGCATTTTTATTAGATTCTACAAGGTGGAAAAGTTTTAATATTTTGAAATACTTCGCGACTTGACGGTGTTATTACGTTTTTTTTCATAAGAACCTACCTATTATTATTGCAGGTCTAGTCTACATATATATAGAGGAAAATCTTCGTAGACGTAACTCAACTATATGGGTTTTCATTAAAAAACTAGTCACCATCAATAACTACTCTCCAAGTTATTAGTTTCAACGAAAACAGGTGGAATTTAATATCAAGGAGAAGTTTGAAAATAATAATATTACATTAATTTTATATTTCACCTCTTTAACTCCAAATAGGTAACTTTACTTTGAAATTATTGATTAAACACTTTGACTAATAGTGCTTTTGTTTTTCTTATGGCCGTCATATTGATTTTTTATGTCGTTCGGTATAAAATAAATCAAGGAAACTAAAAATTAATAACATTAAAAAAAAATAGCAAAATTTTTTTATTGCCTACCTATTCTTTTTTCGGGAAAAAAACATTTTTTTACCCAATTACATTAATTCCTTGCTATATCATATTCCTTGCTATATGGTTTTTAACTTTCTATGTGATATTCGGAAATAAGAAAAGTTGTTTTTTTCGAAAAAAGAATAAATTTGTGAAATTTTTGTTTTCAATATTATTGGTTTCCTCGATTTATTTATTTTATACCGAACGACATAAAAAATCAATACGGGGGCCATAAAAAAAACTAAAGTTGACTATGAAAACTCTGGGATCTAGTCGGCTTTGAAAATTTTCGTGATGTCAAATAGATAGCTTTTGACGGCTTATGTAAGCCTACGAAAAATTATTTATTAATCTTCAATAATAAAAAAGATGGCCTAAATAGAAATTTTGATTTTTCAGTTTTTTTCAGGATATTTCAGCAACGACTGAAAATTATATAAAAAAAATCAAATTCTTATTAAGCATCAAATTTTGAAACTTTTCTTCGATTTAATCGAGCCTTTATTCGTTCCTCTCTATTCTCTCTATTCGTTTCCCATATTCCCATGTACTGCCACTATTATATACTATCTTGGTATAAATAACGAGACTGCATATGAAAAAGAGGTTCATTGTAAAAATTATTCTACAATCGAATGCTCCCCTTCAATGTACTCCCCTCCCCTCGCCAAACACCGTTCCATTCGTTTTTTCCATTAGTCAAAGTAATGTTGGAAGTCTTCTTTTGTGACAGAATTTAGAAGCTCCGCCGATTTTCGCTTCACCTCTTTCATTAAATTTATTATTAAAAGTGAAACAAAAATTAAAAACAAGAAATAATATTCTATACAAACTTGCTGGAACAACTTGGGGAGCCAATGCAAAAACAATTCGCACATCAGCTCTTGCACTTGTTTATTCAACAGCGGAATATTGTGCACCCGTATGGCTCAACAGTGTACATCAATCAAAAGTGGATATTCAACTGAACCAAACATTACGAATTATTACTGGAACAATTTCCTCAACTCCGATCCCTTGGTTACCTGTTTTGTCAAATATTGCTCCATCTAATCTCCGAAGACAACAAGCAACACATAAAATCATGAATAAATACCGAACATTTCCAGATGATTTTTCAATAACATCGGACCTGAATAATCTTCCAACAACGAGATTAAAATCAAGAAGACCTGTGTGGCTAGAAACATACCTGGATCGACCATTTAAAATTGAAGATGAATGGAGAAATGATTGGCGAAATAGAAGTGTTTCTTTATTCAACAACACTTTAATCGAAGATCCTTCATCAGTAGTCAACGGTTTTGAAATAAAAAGGAAAGTCTGGGTACAAGTAAATCGCTTAAGAACAGGACACGGTAGATGTAATTCAATGTTACATAAATGGAATTTAATACCAAGCGCTTCCTGTATTTGCGGACATCCTGAAGAATCCATCAATCACATTGTCAATGAATGTCCTTTAACCAAATTTTCTGGAGGTTTTCAAGCAATTCATAAAATTTCCACCGAAACAATAGACTGGTTACAGAATTTGAAGCTCTTGTAAACAAAATCTACATTAACAGCCAGATAACCTCAAAAGGGCAAAATGATTGGAATACTTCAAACCAATCTCAACAGGATGGTGTGTCTAGGTTTTTTTAATGGGGTTTTCCCTAGACTATATCTCTCAAAGCAAATGCTTCACCATGATGTCAACATCGCATCAGAATATCCTACAGATCGTTCTTTTCCCCATGATCGACGAAACCAATCATATGTAATTTAATAAACTAAACAACATGTATCGTAAGACTGCAATTTGTAATTTCAAACGAATATATATATATATTGACTCAAACCGGGTTTCTTTTAAGACAGACTTGATCTTCGGAAACAAGAAAGTCACTAGGCGCTAAATCAGGTGAGTACGGAGCGTGTTCAAGGACTGGAGTGCCTCTAGCGGCTAAATAATGTAGGATTTTGACTATGAGGCCTTCTTAAAACACACTTGATTAATAATAATGTATTAGAACAAAAATAGAACAGAGTTATTGATAAATAATTGAATGTTTACTCGTGAAATAATGTACCGTCTTTCCGGCTCTAAGATCTCGGTTGAACTGCCTCTCCTCTGGACCCTTCCTCGCTTCTCTCATCATCCAGTTGGGTTGCCAGTGGCGCGGATCCCACACTCGGCCATTTCTGACTCTCGGGATCGTTGTCACATTTTGGCGACGATTCCGCAGCAAAAACACTGATTGACATAGACTGACCTTGCCATGGCTTCATAAATTCGGCACAGGTTGAAGTTTGATGGGGACCATCGTTACAGCTGTTACTTCTTCTCACATCATAAGAATCTCCTCCTTTGATTTTCATAACACGGTAAGGACCAATATATTTGGATATTAATTTGGAACCAGGACCTCGTTGAATTCGCTTGATTGCTACCAGGTCCTCCAATTTATAGTTTCGTGAGCTTCTTCTTCTTAAGTTGTATGTCTTCTTATTCTCTTCTTGTACTTTGAAAATCTGTCTCTTCGCTTGTTCTCTTAAGGTTTCTCTTTCTTCCTGAAATTTTTCTAAACTCTCGTCTTCTATCATTTCTCTCAGTCGTAAGTCATCTTTAGTTCTCATTGACACACCGGTTAGTAAGTTAAACGGGGTCGTATTTATGCTTCTCTGGAAAGTAGAATTAATATGCGTCTGAACATGTCTTGAACACGAGTCTTAACTTCTCAACAGCTTCGTCCTCTTCTTTGGCTGGGATGACCACATCATCCATATACGGGAAAGCTATGTTGTCATTGATCAACTGTCGAAAAATGCTGTAGATATATTTGCAAAAAACGGCGGGTGAATTGCACAAACCAAATGGTACACGTTTAAATTGCCACTGTCCATGGTGAGTGATAAACGAAGTGAATTTACGACTTTTTTCGCAAACAGAAACATGGAAGAAGCCATTCTTCAAATCGATTGTGGAGTACCATTTTGCATCTTGGAGTCTGTCAATTACGTCTTCCATAAGCGGCATGGGATATCGATCTTTCATAATAATTCTGTTGATATCTCTATAATCTACACAAAGTCTGTATCCGTTGTCTTTTTTGCGCACTAAAACGATGGGACTTGCATATTCGGAAGTGCTTTGTTCAATAACATCTTCTTCAAGCCATTGCTCGATTTGTTTTTCGACTTCTAGTCTTTCAGTTAATGGTAAACGTCTGGGTCTGTGATTAATTATTGTATCTTCTTTAACAATTATCTTCATCACCACGTCAACTTTTTTAATTTCTTCAGGTATTCTGTAGTCTTCTACTAGCTCTATAATTTTATTCTTGTTTTCTATCGTTACTTCTTCGCCAATATTCAGTTCGTTTTCTTCAATCTGTATCTTCATTATAGCCGCTTCCTCATCGTCGTCTATCTTCTTGATCATTATTCCGTTTCGGTTGATAGTCAGTTCAGCTTGTTTTAATATAGGACTTCCAATGACAGCAGAAACTTTCGTACAATCATTAGACACGACATAAATATCTAAGTTAAACTTGCAGTCATCAATCGTTACATCGGCGTTGAAATATCCAAAAGGTTTCACTTGATTCTGGCCAAATCCATTCAGTAACAGCGTAGAATTTCTTAGGTTAGGTTTTCCAATTTCTACATACACATCTTCACGAATAAGATTCACTTGACTGCCAGTGTCAATTAGTGCTAATACTTTTAATTCGTTAATGAGTATAAATTTGCTCACCTTGTCAGTATTTACGAGTTTGCTTTCTGTCAAGGAGTTTGCTGACGCGCTGTTGCTCTTCGTTTGCTGACACTCCCTTGACTTGTGCCCAAAGTTGTTGCACTTGAAACATTTTGCACCCTTTTCTTTGTTTATGCAGTCGTTTGATCTATGACCTATTTCACCACAGTTGAAGCAACGTATCACAGGTGTTGGATATTCACTTCTTCTGTCCTCGTTTGATTGACGCTTTTCTCTTTCTATTGGAATGGAAGGTCCTCTTCTACTTTCGTTTCTTCTGTCACCCAATTTACGATTTTGCATGCAGTTTTGCTTAATGTTTTCATAAATCTTTACCTTTTCTTTGAATTCTCTGAAGGTCTTGGCGCCATATAGTATAATCTTGTTAGTTGGTTCATCGTAAATTCCGTCTATGGTGTACTGAATGATCGTTTCCGCATCTAAAGCTGCTCTGCTTCCGATTTCCTTCATCGTTAACACGTATTCTTGAACAGATTCGTCACGCCTCTTTTTCCTGTCCATCAGTAACTTATGAACTTGTGCACTGCTCAACTTTACTTCGAACTCTTCTATTAATAAAGATTTAAGCTTGGACCAAGTTTGAATGCCATTTTCAGATTGCACAAATAACTTTGCCAATCCTGTTAATCTTTTCTTAGCATAAATAAGCTTCTGTAAGTCATTCCAGTGAGTAACTTCAGCTATCTCCTCAAAATCTGTTATCCATTTCTTCACCGGATAATCACCTCTGCCATCGAACTCTCTGATGCTATCTTCAACATCTCTGAATGATAAAGAGAATGTTTCCATCTTTCGCACTACTTCTTTTTGTTGTACTCTTCTTTTATCTTCTTTATAATTCTTTGAGTCGTCTGAATTTTCGATGTCGCTAGTAGTTTTTCTTCGATGCCTGGACTCATAATTTGCTGTAACATCATCTTCTGAGTCTGATGACATCATCTGTCTATTTCCTCTATTCGTCTTATTATAATTTTCTTTAAACCTGTCTTTAGTAGTAGTCTTTCTAGAGTGATCTATTTTCGCTGACATTTCACCTTTTTCTCCGTCTTCGTCTTCATTAGATTGTACGTTTCCTGCTGCATCTTTATCTTCTCTTGAACTCTTCTCTTTTTGCTGTTTGTCAGTTTTTGAATCATTTGCTTCATCTTTTTCATTTTCATCGTCTTCGTCTTCGTCTTCAATCTCTTCAACTAGGTGATTCAAATCTGTTAAACAATCGCAAATTCGTTTGCAGAGTATTTCCCCTTCTCCTGTATGATCAATGCATAAGAAGTTGCACATAATTACCAAATCATTGTCAGTGAAAGAATCTCTTATATATTCCAACTTCGCCTCATAGTCTTTTGAATTCAACTGAAATCCAAAGCCGGTAAAATTCCTCAAACGTTCCCTGTTCTTTCTATCACCAACTTCTTCAAAAATTAATTGATGAATCATCTTAATCACTTTAACACTGCTACACTTAATTTTTCTTTTAATACCATCAAAATTTTTCAACGCTTCCATTTTTATTATTTAATTTTGTAACGCCACTGACTTCTTGAATTGCACGGACGAGTTATGAACGAAATACCGGTCACCCAGTCCAGCCAGACGCGACAAGGACACGAAGCACTACCACCACCACCAGCACCGACCGACCGACTCGAACCCTACAGCCAGCTACTGCGTAGGTATGGGTTGGGTAAACTATGCACTCCGCACTTTACAATTCTTCAAAAACTTTAACGACTCCTTGAACGATCGCGGCGAGCCCCCAGTTTGTAGGATTTTGACTATGAGGCCTTCTTAAAACACACTTGATTAATAATAATGTATTAGAACAAAAATAGAACAGAGTTATTGATAAATAATTGAATGTTTACTCGTGAAATAATGTACCGTCTTTCCGGCTCTAAGATCTCGGTTGAACTGCCTCTCCTCTGGACCCTTCCTCGCTTCTCTCATCATCCAGTTGGGTTGCCAGTGGCGCGGATCCCACAATAACACTTCACAGACAGCCCTTTATGGGCAGGCGCATTGTCTTGGTGCAAGACCACGACTTGTTTTTCCACAACTCCAGCCGTTTCTTACGAACTCGCTCTCGCAGTGTTGCTAAAACTTTCAAATAATAAGTTTGACCTTCTGGAACCCATTCAATCATCACGATGCCACTGATGTCGAAAAAAACGATTAGCATAGCCTTAAATTTTGATTTGGACATCCTTGCTTTCTTCATTCTTGGCGATGAAGGAAGGAAGGAGAAGTCCAGTCACTGATGAAGCCATAAAAGGAGGCTTTCGCTACAAAAGGTCAAATAGTGTTCTAGTTTGGTAGATTTATACAGTTCGGTGTCCTCATCAATATTCAGGTACAGACGCTCGCGCCGCCATATTGAAAAAATGGTACCTAAAACCAGTTTTTCAAAAATATCTTCTCTTCACCACCACCTGGTTTAAAAATATCTTTTACAAAAGTTATAGAGCAAAGGTTTTTTTGAGGAAAAAGACCCGAATCTTTACGAAAATCTGCCGGTCGTCCATGCTCGGTGAAAATACAGTGTCAGTAAATACGCTTAGCTTTCAATACCGGACACTCTCACTTGAATCGAACGAAAAGTTTTACAGCACTCTCACGCGGCAATTAATGGGTGTGTCATTTATTGTTTTTAATTCGTAATACAAATGTCATCCGTCAAAATACGCTTACGAGTTTTGTTTTCATTGTTAATAGTTAAAACTACCGACTTGGTTGTTTCACCAAATACACATTTTAGTGTCACCCACATATGCTTGGCGGCGTTGCTGCAGTTGTCGTCAATCGAGACAATGCACTAGGATAAGAAGTTTTCGGTATTCTCAGTTGAGCGTAGGTATTTGATGACACTATAACGTATTTCCCCCGAGCATGGACGACCGGCAGACGTTTGGAAAGATTCGCGTCTTTGCCCTCGGAAAACCTCCGAAGGCGCTGTAACTCGTGAACTATTCATTTGATTGAAATATAAGTATTTCTCACAAAACTTGCAGGTAATTTTATGCTTTACGATTTTTGTAATAACTGTTTTTAATCTAAATGGCGCTAGAGAGGTCGCCAGTGCAAGTCGCAAACTCGGAATATTAATGAGACACTGAACGGAACAACCTAGCTCTACCAAATTAGAGCTCTCATTGACTTTTTGCTAGTCAAGACCTAGCCATTGACTGGACTATTAAAAATCAATAATCAATTTAGAAGGTGATAAATAATAATTGATTAATAACATTCTATAGAAGTGATAACACGATTAAGGAATTTCATCAAGGTTTTTTTTCAAGAAATTTTTGGCGACCGAACCTACAATTTCATTTATTTTGTTCCAAAATATACCGTGCTAGTAGGTACCGATCGAGCCTTTAATAGGTGAATTTCAATTAGTAGTTGCTATAGGTGTATGCTAAATGTTTCAATAGGATTGTTTGTAACAATACCAGCAATTGAGTAGGTAACTATGGTAACTTTTTTAAATTGAACCTAACAATTTCCCTATGTACCTATAAACGTCCTGTATTCAGCAAAATCATACGAACTTTGCCTATGTATTAAGCTCGGTATTAAGACTCAGCATCTGCTGTCTGTATTGTAATTTCTAAAAAAATATTCAAAGGGTTGGGGTTGATTTTTTAAATTCTTATGTGAATTAGGAAATCTTGAGTTCAATTCGTTTAATTTATTGGGGGCCAATTAATTTCCTATTAAGTAATCCAATATTCAGTGTCATATTTATAACACCCCATATCTCGAATTAGGATCAGTATTTCCCTAGTAGGCTATTTTTTGACAACAAAATTTCACCCTCACTTCTTTGTTGAATAATAAATATTTTCCGTTCCATTAGAACCATAAAATATAATACCTACAGTTTGTATAATATGACTCATACACATGTGCATTTATCTTCGACAAATATGTAATGAGAAGAGCCGTTTTGGCTTCTGGTAAATGAGATAGTCACTGTACGTGACCAAATGGTCTAAATTTTAGCCCTTTAAATTGCTGATGCGCAAATCAGAAACACAATATTTTGCTTTTTTGAGCTATATTATCACGTTTCCTATAAAGATTCGCGAAATATTAAATTGAATTGCTTGAATTATAAAACGTTCTCTTTAATATTATGTGCCTTTACAGGGTGATTCAGAAGTAGATGCAATCGGATAACCCGAGTTTTAGGAGCCTGCTCTCTCTAATTAAAAAAAAACTAACCTTGAAGAAAATCAACACTAAAGTTAAAATCATACTGCTCACTCAACATTATGATTATTAGGTTACGGTGCAGTTTTTACGGTGCAGTACATCTTTTGATTGTGTTCTATTTCTTTGGGAAAATATTTGGACATGCAATAATTCTTTTCGACTTTAATATCATAACATCAATAATGAATAAGCCGGAAGTTGTCATAGTGCACTTTACGTCAATTAAAGTCAATCATTCAGTATAAATTTAAGCAATGAAAAGACAGGCCACAGTTTTTCAGTTAGAAAGTCAGGAAACTTTGGTTAAAAATTTAGGATATCATGAAGACTTATAATGCTATGAGGCTATGAGTAATATAAAATATCCTGATATCGTGCATGACACATAAATCTGGATAGAAATCGGGGAAGCGGATAACATTTCACGTACCTAGAAAATCTATGCCCTCGATATATTTTCAAATATTTTTCTCCGTCTTGAATTAAAGCTGTTTTCATGTACATGTAACAAACATTTTGAAAAGTATACACTGTGTTGCATCGGAAAGGTAACAAAGGGTAAACACTACAGTGAATATTATTAAGGAACCAAGCCACTTTGGTTTAAAAGCTGATTGTTTCCTAGGAAATTGTACAGTGTCCTAGGAAACCTGGTAGTTTCTAAAGAAACTGTATTTTTTGAAGGATGTCATTTATTTTCAAAGTATTGTTGAAATATTATTTACACGTATTCCCTATGTTCCTTTTTCTATGCAACACGGTGTATAAATAAGATATCCACTAGCTTACTACCTAAATGCTACTGTAGTTTTACTGGTTCTGTAGGTCTCTGTAGGCCAAACGATGGATTTTTTCAAAATAATTTTTGAAAATTCAAGAACAGGATCACAATGGCCATAATTTAAAATTATTTTGGAGTTTACAGAGTGTCCCATATGACAGTGGCGTGGCATATCAAAGTTATGTTTTTTTTAAGTTGTTATTGTATGTTATTGTATTTTTAGATTGTCTGATAAGAGAAAATGAGATTGGTTTTTTTTTAAGTCCTTCGTCTGGCCTACAGAGACCGCTTCGAATGATCTGGGACAGCCTGTATATAGATTTGCTTTCATGCTCGAGTTGGGTAATTTGATATGGATGAAACTTTAAAGGTCCGTATACAGTGTGTCTTAAATTGAGTAGGATTGCATGGCTATCCTATTTTTTTTATATCTATTCTATCCTATATATTTATAAGTGATCATAAAACAAGTAACTAGATTTAAATGAATTTTTAACAGAACTAACTAGATCATAATATATTTGCTTCAGAATCTTCTTAGTTGTTGATATCAAGATAAAAGTCTAGCAGTAGAGAACTATATTATGTGTCTAGCTGTTCATTTATTACTGTGTATTGCTGATTATGTAAATGTCTGTCGATCTCTAGAGATTCAAGAAAATTTAATTTGAAATATTGGTCACACAATTCATCACACAATGATGAAGTATTTCAATTTTGTTGTTTGCTGTTAGATTGTGATTGTTTTCTATTAAGTGTTTTGCAAAATTTGATCTTTCTGGATGTTTGAGTCTGTAAGAGCTTAGGTGTTCGTTGTATCTAATTTCTAGGTTTCTACAAGTTTGTCCTATATGTATAAACTGAATTACAATGCGAGCAGTTTAATCGATAAATTCCAGGTTTTTGTAATTTAGATAACTTTTACTTTACATTCAGCAATATAGAACCATTGCTCATAAAAGATTGAATATTGAATGTAGTGGTGCTAGAAATTATCCTTGATATTTGTGTTGAAATGTTTCCAAACTACGTTAGTGATGAATATTTTCTTATTTCATTGTTTTGTTGAGAATAAATGAGGTTTATGGCTAATTTGTGTTGTTTTTTGTGTAATAAGTTGTCTGTTAATGTTTTTCGATAACAATTATTATTTTTTCAATTTGTAAAAGAGAATAAATAAATAATTAAAAACTCTATTATCTTTTTATTCAAACTTCGGCGTAATATTATTTTATGTCCGCTGCTCCTTAGTAGGATAAGTTTTGTGGTTTCGAGGATAGGTGCCAGATTCCCAACAACGTTTTACCTTCCAACACACATCCAGTACACGTCTACTTGAGTCGTCACGTATTTTTAGGATGTGTTCAAATTATTCCTTATATGCGTGACCACTCTAGATATATTATATTCTCTGCGACAACTTCGGAAATTAGTCAAAAAACTTTCAGTAATAATTGTCGTGATTTTTCTCACCAATAATTGTGTCAAACTTGGCTTTGGCTTTTGAGTGGATATAATTTTTATAAATAAATAAATAAAATAAATAAATAGATAAATTAATAAATAAAATAAATTTTGAGCCAAATTTTCTAATTTTTGAGCCATATTTCTCAATTTGTTGTCCACTGAAAGCGCACTACTTGTGAAGGAAATAAACCAGCTTGCAATAAAAGAGCTCCCTCGAAAACATAATATTCTGGTTACACACTAACCGGATCGTTCGCCGTGATTATTTTTTGGTTCGAGGGAAAAAATACCTCCCACACCCGCACTATTATTATGACAAAGTTGCAGTTGTTTGTGAGAAGGGAAAAAGATCCCTAACATCTGCTGCGAAGATGGTGAATGCACTTATACCTAGTTGAAACAAAATATTTGTAAATAAAAATAATTTATATAATGTTTGCCTTAACATTAACTTTTCGTTAAACAACATTATTATATGACTAATACACTAGTCACTAGAATGACGACATATTATTTATATTTGAAATATACTTCCAATCCATAAACTTTTCGAATTCTATTGTTTAACGGGAGAGATGACAGCAAAGCGATTACGGAATGGAGTCAGTATTGGAGCTATTAATCTTCTCACAGATCGATTATAACCTTTCCATATGTAGATTCTCGTCACATTTCCAGAAGACCAGAGTCGGAATATTGCAAATTTCATTTCCAATTGGATTTATCACTAACTAAATGAACAAATGGAATGTTGTAAATGGATTATCCCTTCCTCGGTTCGTTTTTATCCCGTAAAAATTCTATACAGTGACATGCTTGATTTGTATTTCGAGACAGGCTTGCCTTGGGAGTCCAGTTATTTCAACCTGATCATCCTTGGCTATATTTTCGCCATCATACGTCTCTCTGATGTATGATGGGCTATCAATCTAAATTCAACATACTTAGCTATGATATTTTAGTTAGGTAACTTTCTTTTTTTTATTCAGTTTTTATTCGACTTTTTTCATTTGATTTATTGTTTTTGTTTTTAGTGAAAATTGAAACTTATCCATTTATTTTCATCTTTTAGCCTAATTAATGAATTGTATAAAAAAGTGTATTTTGTGAACTGTATAGAAACCTGAAGACATCCAGAAATCAGGCAGAAAGTTTTTCAATAAAGACTACTAATGTAAGTAGGTAGGTAGGAGTCTTCAGCTATAATTATTGGTCAGATGATAGACACTGACACTATATGAAGAAGCTAAATTACTATAAATAATAGTTCAATATACAAAACAAATTAATAAAGTGATTTAAGCACACAAAATTTTTAATTGAAATAAATTAATTTTTTTTATGAGTCTCACCACTTAGCTGAAGACTCGTAGTTATTGACGTATTAGATCTCCATTGCGTAATACTTTAATTATTGCGCTTTCCCTGCTCGTGTTTGTTCTATACTTGGCCTGATTTCAGGCATTGCCGTCAGAACAAAATAACAATTTCTAGACCCTAAAAAGCTCAACGAGGTATTAAGGTATTATTTGAAATTATTTATGAATGATCCTATTAAAGCTGTAATAACCGGCATTCCTACCCCGCGATAACAAGAACCTACAGATGCAAGAGCACAACTCCTCTCTTTGTAATGGATGTAACTAGGAAAACTACACCAGAGATTTATGCTGCAGAATGCATTATGATCCTCGATCTCGATACGATCAGATCCTCATACAATGTGAGAACTCTGTTAAATTGATCCGATTCGTAGGTACGGTTGGCTGGTTGAGTAAGTCTGCGGTGGTAACTGGGGTGGAATCACAATAAGCCCACATAACAGGCTCGTATGATGTAATTTGCAGTTCAGGTTGAACTCTACACCTTTCGTGCCTAGATGGAACTTATGAAGCAGATATTAAACCAACTTAGGTAATATGAGTTAATGTGTGTTTGAAATTCTGGAAAATTTATTGAATTAAATAATAATTTTTAATTCTCTAACTCTTGAAATTGAAAGAATTTGCATACAAGAACAGGGTACAGCAAAGATTAATAGACAGTAATAATTGTCATGCGTGGATCTTCTAGATCTCTTCTTCTCTACCTACTAATATTTAACTATATCAAATACCTAGTCAATGAACTGACTCACCTGTCAAGCTCCACCTTAAGCTGCTTGACACGGAAAGCTGAATTTTGGCATACAGCTTCATTCCAGGATGTTGCGCTCGATTTTTCAAAATTTAAACTCAAAGGGGCAGAAACAGGCTCTCAAACATTTATTTATTTGTTTCTATAAATAACACAGCAGGACCGGTATTTCGTAAACAGACCGGGGAAATCTATTTTTTTTATTTTTTCAGTCGATGGAGTCGGACCTTCCCTGTCTTTTGACATGTGTCTTAGGTTGGGTCGGGGTGCGGGGGAGGGGGGGGCACGCTTTTAAAATCTACTGAAAATGAATTTTCTCGGAAAAACGGGTATATTTGAGCCGGATTTGATCTGACAAAAAAATTATGGTATCAAAAATTGAAGAGCTTGATTAAACACGGAAGTTCATTCCAACCTGAACCCTTTAGCTCAACAGGTTCGCGAAATATTGCGATATTAAGGGGCAAAAATGAATAAAAATTTTACTGACTTTTGCTCGGCATGTGGTGGAGTTAGGGCGTCACCGAGTACTTTGACGGGCCGGAGGGAGGGGGTGGTGGGCCAATTAGGAGGGGAGATATGGGGGTGAGAAAAAAAATACGGAAACGCTCGTAAAAAGTTTACTTATTGACCTACAGAGACCAGGCACCGCTCATTTTCTTTGTTTTTTTTATCTAATACCCGGTAGTCATGGCAAAAAAATTTTATTTTCGCAAATGCGCTCTTGGCACGCAATTAAAAAAAAAAGTCTTTTTTTCTCGCCTTTTTGCATGGGGGTGAAGGAAGGGGGTGGGGAAAACTTTTTTTCACCACTGAACGGCATTTTTTTATCTTTAATTTGAGCCCCACTTGAACCTGATCCGACCATAAATAAGGGCACAACGAACCGGCAATTTGCGAAAAAATTTTTATTTTTATTTTTTTTTTATAATTTTTTTGCTATGACTACCGGGTAGTAGATAAAAAAAAACGAAGAAAATGAGCGGTGCCTGGTCTCTGTAGGTCAATAAATAAACTTTACGAGCGTTTCCGTATTTTTCTTCTCACCCCCATATCTCCCCTCCTAATTGGCCCACCACCCCCTCCCTCCGGCCCGTCAAAGTACTCGGTGGCACCCTTCCTCTCGCAAAAAATTGACGCCCTAACTCCACCACATGCCAAGCAAAAGTCAGTAAAATTTTTATTCATTTTTGCACCCTTAATATCGCAATATTTCGCGAACCAGTTGAGCTAAAGGGTTCAGGTCGGAACGAACTTCCGTGTTTAGTCAAGCTCTTCAGTTTTTGATACCATAATTTTTTTGTCAGATCAAATCCAGCTCAGATATACCCGTTTTTCCGATAAAATTAATTTTCAATAAATTTTAAAAGCGTGCCCCCCCTCCCCCGCACCTCGACCCAACCTAAGACACAAGTCAAAAGACAGGGAAGGTCCGACTCCATCGACTGAAAAAATAAAAAAAATAGATTTCCCCAGTCTGTTTACGAGCTGTTTATTTTACCGGTCCTGCTGGGTTAAAAACTGTTTGCTTTTTTGAAGAAGGCGAAAGGAAAAAAAATAATCTCTGAGAAGCTCAAGCCTCTCAAATTACGGTAAAAAATTAACACTTACCTATTTAATATTTAATGAAACGACTTGAAATAAAAAGAAAAAACTTTTACGATTATAATTATTGTCATCACAAATCTTCCAAGAATATCGTAATTTTATTTATTCCGCTTTCCTGTCAAGGGATGAATCATACTACTCCTTAGAGAGTCATATTATTTAGAATTATTTTTTCCTCTTATTAATTAGGCGCAGACTCAATACTCTTCCACTAAAAAAATAAATCGGGAGCCTTAGTGAATTAAAAAACATTTTACATTTTTTATTAAAAATGTCAATTTGGAGGTTATTATACTCTAGTCAATTTTTAGATAAAAAGGTACTAAAATCATAGGTCTTACAGGGAAAACACAGGGTGGTTCACAAAATATTTTTTCTTAAATTTGAACATCCTTTATTTCTTAACTGAACTGTTTAGATTGTTTAGAACTCTGTTTATTGGACTTTTTATCTAAGAATTGGCGCGGGCCCTGGCGCAGCGGTTAAAGTCATCGAGCTCGGCTTGGTTATTTGTATTCGTTTATAAAACTATTTTTTTCTCTACAATGTGTCTGTGGCTATATGAGTTAGTTCTCGAAGCCAAATTGCCAGAGTGGAGCGACTATGTCTTACCTATACAGTTAAGAACGCCGATGCCCCCTCTTAAAAAAAATCTAAGAATTGGCCTACAAATAAAATCCTGGAATTTGGCAGGGGGCTATACTTTTTTATGAAAATCCACTTTAAACTTTATCAAGAAATGTTCACTTGAATTTTCTGTACTGATTAATGAAACGTATATCAGTTTGCTGATGATGGTGAAGTTTTCCTGGATGGTTGTGAAATATGCTGGATGATTGCTGCAAAAATCCCAGGAACTAATTCAGACTTACACAGGGATTGAAATTCCAAAAAAATCTTTTAAAGTAGGAATTTGGTTTTACAGCGGGAAAATTGAGATTATTGTTCAGAGCGCGTAAATTAAAAATACTTCTCCTCTCCGAGTCAAGTAATCGATATCATAACATAAAATTTTTTGTACATAAAAATTTAAATTTATGTAAAAACAACAAATTCACATTAATACACGTTATAGAAACTGAAACGATAACAAACCCTGCTTTGATTTTCAATAGACTGATTCTGTGTCTGCAGGTATGGAAGGCCATTAATTCTTACGATAATGGACCATTTATTAATGTGTATAACAGCCATAAATTGATAAATACTTGGTAGTAAAATGCCTGAACAAGTTAACGGTAACGGGCGTGAAAATTTGTGCAGCTCACCGAAATACACATTGAATATTCAGTGAAGCTTCAAATGATAAAATAATAATAAGTTAGATGAGCTCTATTCAGATCTGTTCAGCTTAGACTACGTCAAATAAAAAACACCATAGGAATAAGTTTTTTTATGATACAATTAATATCTATTTTTGCAAAAAAGCGCGCAAATTCCTGGTTGTTCAACATTTAACTCTATGTTTCCTGAGGTATCCTGGTTTGTTGAATAATAATAATTATTTTAATTATTCATTTAAATTAATTAAGCATAATTATTATGCTTATTTTATAATTTTATTATATTATGAATGAAAATTATAATATTTATAACAAGTAGGTACCCAATTCTATACATAAAAATATGTACTCCGAAATGATGTTATCATAATTTATTTTTGTTATCTTAATGTTCTTCTTCTTTCTCTACTAGAATTATTTCTGGTCCAAGGGTTTTATATAGAAACACTTCTCCCTCTGACGATATCAGAGACTAATCTAATTTTCTGTTCTTTCCACTGGAAAACGTTATCTTGTGGTACAATTTTACGGTTCGAAATTTCAATTCAGTTTTAGTTTTCTGCAAACCAGTAGGTACTCATCAGGGAGGGTAATTGTCGGGCGAAGTGTTGGATTCGTGGTGTAACTCTGCGGCAGTAGACACGAGAGACCGCAGTATGCCGCAGAGCGTGCACAGCATAGAAAATTTATCCTAACAGATAACTTTCGGTGCCTTATTTTATCGATATCTAAAAGCATTTGATATTTTAGCTTCTTTACTGCACTGTCTGATAATTTTCGGAATAATTGCATCAAGATTTAAGTTAAGACTACGGTACCTAAGTCTGCCTCTATAATCGCATGTCACGCAAAATGCAGAGACTTTCACGTATAAACCTTCTCAAAATCGTCAGGATAACAAGCGTAGTTTGGCAGCTTCATTGTAGGTAATTGATAGTCGATCAAGTCATATAATAAATGGAGTGACGCAAATCAAGAAATGTTAAAGATCTTTGCTTCTCAGGTGATGACAAAATAAAAGGAGATAAAAACTAAATTCCTGTAGAATATTTTAGGGATGCCCTTACAACAAGAACCAATTAATCAATTAAGTTTTTCACCAATCGATTAATCAGAGAAGGATTGCGGCCAAGCCGATCAACTTGACTTCCCTCCGCTTGATTTGTTTTATCCTCCATTGAAACACGAAGAAGTGATCAAGAAATCCAATACAAATAATGTTTGCCAGAACAACAACGCAATATTTATTGAACAGAACAATAAGATTAATCGCTAACGCTATACAGTGTCCGTAAATGAATGCTCAACTGCAGCATTGCGACCTCAAATAAATCGATTAAGCGAAGCACATCTTAGTACATAAGTGCTTCCCCAAAAAGTTACCATCATCAGTCTTTTCGTCACTGCTGATAAACTTTATGGAGAATACGTTTTTTTTACAAAAAAAGTTTTATAAGTATGTCAAGAAAATGTATCGTTTCCAAGAAAAACGCACTAAAACGTTTTTCAAAACATTATGAATTATGATATTTTTGTCCAGTTACCTTCTACCACAGCCATAAAAGAGCAGCTTTCAATAAAAATTACATTTTATTCACAATTATGCTTTCAAAATGTTCCCTTTAACTTAAAAAAAATCAATAAAAACATTTTAGAATAGTTACTTGTATGCTTAGGTCGCGGAATCATTCTTCAACGTACCTACCGAGAAGAACATTGTGGCCGAGGCAAGGCAATCTCGAGGACGTTAAAGAATGACGCGGCGGCAGTTTACATAAAAATTTTTGTGTGATTGTGCAATTTGTGCAATCCTTAATACTTATTAATGAAATTTTTCAAATAATTATTTTCGTCGTAAATGGAATGACGGAAAAACAAAAGTTGACTTCATAGTCTGGGATCTAGTCGGCTTTGAAAATTTTTAAACATAATGTCAAAAGGCTTTTGATAACTTATGAAATCCTACAAAAAAATGAATAATTTATTTTCTATAATAAATAAGAAAATGGCTAAAATAAGAAAATTCGATGTTTCAGTGTTTTCAACATATTTCAGCGACTGAAGTTAGCCTAATGTATGAAGTACCTAATTTTTGAAAAAAGTACGGACTGATATAAGCAAGGGATGGAACTAGCCAGCTCTCTAAACAAAAATTGAATTGAATTGAACATCACCCAAGCTAGGGTAAATTAGGACGCATGTTGACTAGAAATTAAGAAATCATATTATGTTATAACACACCGAAATTTATAGTTATTTTTTCACACAAAATAATACGACCTATCACTCGATAGCCCAACAAGCTAAAGGTGCGTTTTCACCAAGCGCGCAAAACGTTTGCAATTGTTAGCAAATGTTTGCAATCACAATATTTGTTTGGTGGAGACGAAAATGACGCGCATTCGCCAACATTTGCAATCATTTGTCCGTGTTCCGAGCGTTGTCGGTACATCAAAGGGATTTGTTGCTTGTGCGTGCGCGAAGTATTTTCAGTGTAGACGGACAGGGAGTGTTCGCATGAATCTCAGGAAATCAGAGCAGTGTTGTTTGTTGTTTTCCAGCAACTGCAACGTGTCTACCAAATTAACTATAACTATAAACAAAACATGGGATGTCCAAAATCTCGAGTTCTCTTTTTATTATTATCTTTTTCAATTAAAATAGTCATAATTGTGAAAGATGCGGCACTAACAATACGTTTTCTTTTCGGAGCCATTTTTGCTCGGAACATGAACAAATGATTGCTAATAACGTACCAGGTGTCTGTGAATATTCAGTGGAGACACTTTAATTGCAAACATTTGGAAACATTCGCAAACATTTGCGAACGTTTGCTAACAATGATTTTTTGGTGAAAACGCACCTTTACACGCCTACATCGACTGTCCATTGTCAAACACAAATACATGTTCGCAACAGAATGAATGGTCATTTATGGATTAAGGTAATTTGACGCATCAATAAATTCATGACAGTGGGTAAATTCGCACGACAGTGTCGCAGTTCGATATATTTGTTTAATTTGCCATTCTGCAGCAATCTACAGTAAAATACTATTTTTATAATATTTATTATTCAGATTTTCCTACGCCCAAATAGGTGCTGATACTGACAAGAATATAGGTACCGGATATTAAATACATAGGTACAAATTTTGATCAATAATAAGATAATCTTAGTAGGCTTCCGCAGTTATGCTTATACGCATTCGCGAATTGCGAACTGCCAATTTTCCAGTTATAATTCAGAAAGTATCACATGTAATTCAGATTAGTTATTTGTAAATCATGAAACGTTAAATATAATCCAGATTGATTAATTGTGATTAAGAAATCACAACCATGTAATTAAGTCTACAATCGGATCGTAGATGAAGCAAAGCAACAAAAACCGTTCAACAGAGGCGTGCGGATTTCGGAAATATTGTGGCGGTGGCGTGACAGAACAAATATAAAATTCTGCGAGACCTTTAAATGGCTTTTTAAATTTTCCCTCACCACCTCCAAAAAAATACAGATTTCTACTCTAGCCAAATTTCTATTCTAGCGTGCACTCTCTGCCCACTTCATTAAAAAGGAAAGATAAAGGGAAAATTTTGGTATTCTAGTTGTCTTTTTACAATGTTGAAAATATGTAATTTGATGTCATTTTTTAAAAATAATAACCTAAGTAATAAAAAGAACAACAAAAACTCACTTAGGCTTAACTTATTTCTTTTCCGTTTATTATTATTATGTGTAAATTGTCCCTTTCTTCAAAGAACCTTGAGTCTGCTTAACAAGACCTAAAAATATTAACTTTTATAATATTTTAATAATTCTTAGACCCAAAACTTTAATAATTATTCATTGACAAATATATCAATGAGCTCCAGCTAAAGTCGACTACACTTCAATAATAATAATTGTACATTTTTTTAGAATCCAATGGAAAACAGTTAACAAATTATTTACAAAAACATAATTCATGAAATCACTCTTCACTTGCATTGATTGTCTTATTTTTGATAATTAGAGACTTTAGGTCGCTTGATTCTGGCTTGTTACATGAACATCTGCGAATAACACCTTTTAATGTTATGTTTCATATGAACAGTGTAGATGATAAGGTGGAACTCCTTAATAATTATTTGCTTATCCTTTATGATCTGCACATCCCCAAAAGAGTTATACGAGTCTCTAAAAATCCTGCACCTTGGTTAACGGATAATGTGAAAGCTATGATGAAATTGAGAGACAAATCTCTCCTTAAATATAAACGAACAGGAATTAACGAACATTTTCGTACCTATAAAACGCTAAGAAATCAAGTTAACACAGCAATTCGAACGGAGAAGCAGGTTTTCTTGAGGGATAATATTGGTGGGGGATCTTCTATATGGAAGAAATTTAAAGTATTGGGTGCCACTAAAAAATCAACACCCAATCTTCCGCCACAGCTAAAAGATACAAACAGAATTAATGATTACTTTGTACACTCCTACCAGACTGACATGGGAGCTGATGCAGATTTAATAGATTTTTATTCGAATCATTTGCATAAACATGCACTAACCTTTGCTTTTCAATATGTAACTGAGGATGATGTATTCAGTCAGTTGCTCTCTATTAAGTCTAATGCAGAAGGTGTGGACGGCTTGGGGGTGAGATTCCTATTACATTGTTGTCCATACGTTTTGCCCTATATAACTCATATTATTAATTGTTGTATTGAAAGTAACACCTATCCCAATGTTTGGAAATCCGCTCTTATTACTGCCCTACCGAAATGTAAGAGCCCTGCTACTTTGGATGATTTGCGGCCAATATCTGTCTTATGTGTTTTATCGAAGCTTATAGAAAAAATTCTGAATGTTCAGCTTGTAGAGTATTTCAATCGAAATGAGTTATTACCATGCAATCAATCAGGCTTCAGGAAGAACTTCAGTTGTACAACTACCCTTCTTCAGGTGACTGATGACATCACAAGAGAGTTAGATGCTAGAAGGCTGACGATTCTAGTTCTTTTGGACTACTCTAAGGCATTCGATAGGGTGAATCACCAGCTTATGTTAAATATTTTAAAATTCTATGGCCTGTCACCAGGGGCCTTGACATTGATGAGTGCTTTTTTAACGGGCAGAAAGCAAGCCGTTCGGGTTGGTACCGAATATTCGGAGTTTCTGGGTATCCTGTCGGGGGTTCCGCAGGGATCTGTACTCAGTCCTTTGCTCTTTTCTGTGTATGTGTCCAAATTAGGTGACTCTATTCGCGAATGCACAACTCATTTTTACGCGGACGATACACAGTTATACTACAGCTTTAATGAAGAGCATGTTGATGAGGCCTGTGGGGCCATTAACGCGGATCTTGCCAGACTGGAAACCATCTCAAGGAAATATAATTTGCTTGTTAACCCAACGAAGTCCAAGGTACTACTGTTTGGTCATAGGATGCAGAGAGAGAGAGTTGCAGATAGGGTTGATATTCTGATGGGGACAGAGAGACTGCAGCTTGTTCCGTCAGCTCGTAACCTCGGCCTGGAGATGGATACAGACATGAACTTTGGAGGTCACATTGGTAAGTGTGTCGGAAAAGCTTTTGGCAACCTTAAAAGTATATATGCACATAAGGAATACTTGAATGCTAGAAACAGGTTGATTCTGTGTGAGGCTCTTGTGCTGTCTCATTTCAATTTTGCTGATTCAGTATACGGTACCTACATTAGTTCCTCTGCTCGTGATCGAATACAGCGTGTTCAAAATTGTTGTGTGCGATTTGTTTGTGGACTACGTAAATATGACCATATCTCAGCTCATTTTAATACACTAAATATGTTGAGGATGAATGAAAGGCGATTCCTTCATACCTGCTATTTATTTCACAGAATTGTTTCTTTGAAAACGCCTCCATACTTGTTCGAAAAGATATCTTTTAGGACGGATGTGCATAATATTAATATCAGACGTAAGGACAGCCTAACAATTCCACAGCATAAGACTGCCCAATTTCGGAAATGCTTTTCATTTAAAATTGCAGAATATTACAATCTTTTGCCAACTGTCCTGAAAGATTTGACACCTGAAGCTTTCAAAAGAAGATTGCGTAAATTGATACATACACGTCAGTTGAATATAGATATATAGTTCTTTAGTGCCATTGTCTCGGGGGCCTCCCATTGGATCCTGGTTTATCCTTGAAATTTGCCTGCTTGTGAGTATCTGGAATATGGATAGATTTTAAGTAGATTTCAATGGTGAGTAGATTTTTTCTCCATTTTGAATGGTTTAGTTCTAAACGATCAGTACATGTGGTAGTTAATGTTACAGCCATCGGAAATATTTAGATTTTTTTTACTGTTATTTAAATGCTAAGGTTGGGTGGAAGAGCAGACGTGCCGTCTGAATCCTGCCATTTAACTATTGTTATACCCCTCTTTTTTATATGTTACGGATGTATATGTATAATATTTTCTTTCTGGTGTGAAAGGGGATGTAATTAATGGTTAATAAAAACATTATTATTATTATTATTATTATTTCTGATTATTCGAAACTTGCAAAAAGTAAACTGGAGGTAGGAGATCCTTATTTACTCGAACTGTCTTATCAGATGTGAACTTCACTCTTTCCACTAGAGAGGCTGTTTGAATATGAAAGATAGCTTTACGTACAGGTGAAGTTGTAGCAGTTAACACAAATTTACCAAGTGGGTTATTCTTGCAGGAAATTTGAACAGCAACTCAGTCGTTTCTCTCTCACGATATAAAATAAATACCGTACTGAGTGAACGTAGATGATGTTGTCTGGTGGTGTGTTGACATCACGGGAACATTTATATTAATTAATTTAGTCTATAGAAATAAAAAGTCTTCCGTTGCTTTATTTAATCGCGGCCAGGAAGATGGATTAAATCGAAGATGATTAACTTCCGTTAACAATTTTGTTTATTCGCGTGCTGCGATCCGATATTTGCTGATTTAGATATCACGATTTAACAACGGCAATATGGCCGCCGATCGCGAAAATCTTGTTAGAGACTCCGTTTCGAGAAATCAATTCTCGAAACGGAGATAAACACTCGTTAGCCCGTCGGTCTCGGACGCGAATGTGGTTAAGATAATTTTGTGAATAAGATTTATTTTCTAGATATGTAGATAAGATAAAAAAGTTAATAGATAAGGAAAAGATAATGTGCAGGGGAGGCTTGCCGTTCTCGTTTCCCTCGACCTGCTTGCTTCTGCTAGCTTCTCCATTCTGTCTCCTTTTCCTCTTCAAGCTTGTCGCTGGACCTTTCCGACCGCGCTTTTGATGGATCAGCCACCCTTGTGTCATCTCTCACCTCTTCTATTCTATTATTCCTCTTTTTCTAGTTTAACGCTTTAGGTATGGTGCGATGAACGCCAGGTGATATCGCAATCGTGGGATCACAATTGACCTAAAGGGCCGTGAATTTAAACATGATAATGTTTTAGAAAAGGTTGTTGACAATTTTTGCTGAATAAAATAATTTTTATTTGAACGTTAAAATACGCGCAGATAGACTTGACCACCGCTAGTTCGTTACAATTTTTAAATCGCTTTTAAAGACAAGTTATCAAAATATGCTTTTCGTTTATTCTAAGGCTCATATTTCAGTATTGTGTGGAGATTATAATGGAATTTATTTAGCAGCGCAGTTAATTACTTAACTTTTCTTTACTTTATTCCTTGTGTTCTTTGCGGTGCATATTAAACTTTAAATTTGTAATCGGGCTCTGCGTTATGTCTGAAAGTCAGATAGGGATAGCCAGAAGCTCTGATTTAAATGAGAAGAATTTCTTTAGACGGAAAAATCTATCTGTTGGAGAAAAATCAATAGTTTTTGCCGTCTTCAACTTTTTAAAAGATGCTGAAAACAGAAATACTCACCTGGAAAAACTAAAATTAATATGAGCCAAATATGAAACTTTGAAAACTATAATGTCTACAAGTAAAACATTACATTAAATGATATACACTTCGTATTTCAAAAACAGAGATACACTGGTGCAAATTTAATGCTATAGTACGATGAAATTTAAAAAGTCATATGTATCGATTAAGAATACTCGTCCTTCTGATAATTCGATTTATTTTGTTTCATTTACGTGGTTCTCATAGAAACCGTCAAGTTTGTCTAAACACTCAATCCCGCATAAATAAATATACGTCAACATTGGTTTTGCATGAGAATTAAATGCACAACACAGAGGATAGAATGGCATTACGTGAATAAATGTTATGTAGTTGTCAGTGGCTGTTAAACTGACTTAAACCATTCAATTCATTGTTTGAATGATTCCTTTAATAATTTACGCTCGTTCACACTTTGAATTTAACTGTTTGATATTTTCTGGTGAAATGAAAAATCTTAATTCGTACGGTTAGTATGACGTCACATATGACTTTTTAAACTTAATCGTACCATATTTAATTTTATTGTAGCGTGCTTAATAGTATATTATTACATGAGCGATTATGAGGCCATTATTCACGAGATGATGATAATGCCACGACGTGCTTTATTAGCGATTGAAAATCTCGACGATTTTTAATTCAGATGCACCCATCGCTAGTGTATTCTAACCATATCTGCGATAGATAATCCTGTAAAGATATATCTGCATTTATTATCAAGTCAGTATTTTATTCATAATGGAAAAATCGACTATAATGAATCAACGTAATGATTCATTTACGATCCCAGCATAGTCAGTTGGAATTCAGAAAGAATAATAACTCGTATTCAGATTAATCAATAATTACTGTAATTCACAAGTTATAACATGTAAATGAGATTAATCAGTTCTGAATTAATACAAGTGACACTTTCTGAATTACTGTTAACTAATTTGAATTCGATTTAACACTCACTTACTAATCTGAATTACAACTTGAAAAGGCGTAATTAGATAAAATGTTGAGTTCCAGAAACCACCCACCTCTAGGGACGGATATTTTTCGCCACAACGTCGAATAATCCTGGAGAATTATTGAGATAAGAACAAAAAAATATTCACATTAAATCTCGTTGTGCAGCGATTAGAATTAATATTCGTGAGCATGGATTATCAACCAGGTTCAACATCTTTAAAGGGTTCTTATCTAAATCAACTTCAAAGTACTCTGGTTAGGGTTTGCTTCCGTCAGTCCACTCTTAAAGAGTAGGTAATAATTATTGAGGATATTCATAATAATAATATAATAAATAAAAACCTTCTTTCCTAGGACTTTTTATACTTTTGCGCTCGTAAATTATTTAAACAAATAATTTTATCAACTATTTAAACAAAGGGTTCGGGAAAAAGAATAAAATTATATCAGACATGGATCGTTTCAGCTAAACTACTGACCATGACGTTCCTGATGTAGTCGAATTAATTCGAATGAAAATTAACTGTCAAATTATCACTTTAACCATAATTTATTTTAATGTCATTGAGTGGCAAATTTCTCGTCTTATTCTGAAAATTTCGATGTTCATTGTGTTAGCGATATTGATTTGTGAACGATAACATGAAAGATATTATTTATGTTATAATATCTTTCAATGGCGTACGATTAATAATAATTATCTATATTTTGATTATGTAATTTGATACCTGATCGAAACGTTAAACTAATAAGTATTTCATTCTGTCATGAAAGCTGGCAACCTTGCGGTTTTATTATCAATGACGCCATGGCCAGCTTAGCTGACACGACCCATACCTACCTTGCTGCAGCAGCTGAGTTAGCTGTTAAATTAGTTAAATCTGACCAAATTTTGTCAGCATATCCGCCAATTCAGGTCTCGTCTCAATAGAGGAAAGATGAAGCAATTAGTCATTCAGAGAAGTTCCAACTGTCTAATGGGCAACCTATTCATTATTTTCATCAAAAAATGGTGACAATGACTATCTTCAGCCCCATTTATTCATTCCTTAAATCTCTATCTCGGAACAGTGAAATGTATCTAATCAGATGCAATAACAGTAACAGTACTGCGAAGTTACGGTAACTCTTATTAGTCCAATAATTTAGCCTATCTCCGGGAAATAATGGCGAATTGTTTCGTGTGTATCTAGAAATTCAACTCCCTCTGCCTTGATAAGGTAGTTTATTTGAATTAAATGAGTCTTTTAAATTGTAATTAACGTGGAAGTTCGATAGGATCTTCGAGAGAAATTTCACTCCAGTGACTATCCGACAGATACTGTAAATTTTCCAGTAGTGTACGCTAGACGATGAGATGTTATATAGCTCTTTTTCGAAGTATCTGTCAGGCGCTGATTGGGATTTTCTTTGAAATTGCGGGACGTTCTTCAATGAAATTTGTTAGAATTAACTGACCCTCGGTTAATTCTCACTTGGGTTTCTATCAGGATTATTTTAATGAGAAGTGCGAAATCTTCCAAAAAATCGTGCTTCGACTCATATATTGGAGAAGAACATTTGTTTCCTAGCGTTAGGATACGTTAGGTAGCTTGAATCCGAGTTTTCGACCATCAACCCTTTGCAGGTTTTCCAACATCTTGAAAAAATTGTAATACATATAGTAGAAGTTGTTACGCAAAAAATTTCCCACAATTTTTACTTGAAACTTTTTTGTTCACCTGAGAAAACTCCCCGCAGCGTCAGAATGTTGTGCGCATCGTCACTCGGTAGCTCGTGCGCTTAGTGGTATGCGTTGTACCTGGCGCAAGATTTCCAACTTTTCTTCACAATGGAAGGTGTGTGACTGAGATGACGTTAATTGCCTATTATAAATCTTCTCAGATAGACAAGCAGCCCTGAAAGCCCTTTGCTCCATTCGTTGCAACTCCAAACTCTTATGGAACTGTCAAACAGCACTCAATTAGATAGATAAAAACAATAGCTTGACTCTGGTCTGGACCCATGGTCTGGCCAGAAGAGGAACCGAATCCAAATTTACAGGACCAGATCCGGTTGTTTGCATATCCTGAAATATTTCCAAAACAACAATAGACACCTCTGGGCGTAAAATAGGGTACTTCGGTACTGGTAAAGTCTACCAGGATTATCTCACTCTAAGACCTTCATTGAGGGACCATCAAGAAACAGAGCCAAAAAGCTATTGGAGTCAAAAGGACTAACCTATGGGCCCTGATAGGCCTGTACACGGGGCACTGTAAAGTGAACCACCACTTACACAGGATGAATCTAGCAATATGTTTCTTCCCGTTTCAAACCTTCAACCAATCTAAAGGGCGTGAAATGTTGAAGAAATTGTTCATTAGTACGAAAAGGAAAGTTGTCTCCATAGTATAGAATAGAACATTAACTAGTAAATATAAAAAAGGAAATGTTTGTCTTCTCTATATTTATATTCTATTCTTTTTTATATTAAATATAAAAAAGTATAAACATACACATAATACAAATAATAATAATGTAAATATAAAATCTCAAACACAATATAATACAGCATTAGTAGACGTGCACGTCTACTATATATATATTCGTTTGAAATTACAAATTGCAGTCTTACGATTAACATGTTGTTTAGTTTATTAAATTACATATGATTGGTTTCGTCGATCATGGGGAAAAGAACGATCTGTAGGATATTCTGATGCGATGTTGACATCATGGTGAAGCATTTGCTTTGAGAGATATAGTCTAGGGAAAACCCCATTAAAAAACCTAGACACACCATCCTGTTGAGATTGGTTTGAAGTATTCCAATCACATTGCAGCATCCGTCTGAGGTTATCTGGCTGTTAATGTAGATTTTGTTTACAAGAGCTTCAAATTCTGTAACCAGTCTATTGTTTCTGTGGAAATTTCATGAATTGCTTGAAAACCTCCAGAAAATTTGGTTAAAGGACATTCATTGACAATGTGATTGATGGATTCTTCAGGATGTCCGCAAATACAGGAAGCGCTTGGTATTAAATTCCATTTATGTAACATTGAATTACATCTACCGTGTCCTGTTCTTAAGCGATTTACTTGTACCCAGACTTTCCTTTTTATTTCAAAACCGTTGACTATTGATGAAGGATCTTCGATTAAAGTGTTGTTGAATAAAGAAACACTTTTATTTCGCCAATCATTTCTCCATTCATCTTCAATTTTAAATGGTCGATCCAGGTATGTTTCTAGCCACACAGGTCTTCTTGATTTTAATCTCGTTGTCGGAAGATTATTCAGGTCCGATGTTATTGAAAAATCATCTGGAAATGTTCGGTATTTATTCATGATTTTATGTGTTGCTTGTTGTCTTCGGAGATTAGATGGAGCAATATTTGATAAAACAGGTAACCAAGGGATCGGAGTTGAGGAAATTGTTCCAGTAATAATTCGTAATGTTTGGTTCAGTTGAATATCCACTTTTGATTGATGTACACTGTTGAGTCATACGGGTGCACAATATTCCGCTGTTGAATAAACAAGTGCAAGAGCTGATGTGCGAATTGTTTTTGCATTGGCTCCCCAAGTCGTTCCAGCAAGTTTGTATAGAATATTATTCCTTGTTTTTAATTTTTGTTTCACTTTTTCTAAGTGTTGATTATAGGCTAAAGATATATCCAAAGTCACACCAAGATATTTTGGATTGAAATTATGATTCAGTGACGATCCGTTGAAAGTTATATTTAGCTTTTTAGATTTTTGGTGGTTATTGAGATGGAAACACGTAACTTCTGTTTTTGAAGAGTTTAAGCAAAGACGCCATTTCTTAAAGTAATCATTCATGATTTTCAAATCAGAGCACATCTACTAATTTATCACGATGCATATCACAATCTTTTAAAATCTTGACAGAAGTCCTGTACCCTTTAGTAGGCCTTCTCCATCAACACTTTTTTCAGGCTGCGTTCAAAACATTCAGCTCTAAGACACTAAGACATTTCATATTTTCTGCAATTTTATCAAATATTTTCACAATTTGGTATTGTACATTTCTCTGAACTGTTGTTAGTTTTGTGTCAGTGTTGCTTAATAATAGTTTTCCTCTTGTGTCATGAGTGTGCTTACCTTCCAGACTTTCAAAACGTTGGTAGTCCTTTTTAACATATTTGACACGTTCCAGTATGTATATTATATACATGGTTGGGTAAGTATATTGTTTTTTTTTTTTAATATTTCTGCATATGATTTTGCAAATTTCAAATTGAAAATCACTCTCTGACAGTTTTTCTGCAGCTGAAAGATTCGATCAGATTCCACAGAGTTGCCCCAAAAGTTTACACCATTAAACCATGCGTAGTAGGCCATTAAACAGGTATTAGTATTCACAGATTGGGTAAGCATTCTCAATGCAAAGATATAGCTACCTATCTTTTTACAGCTTTCGTCAACTTGAAGTTACCAATTAAGGTGCTGGTTTATAAGAGTCACCCCCCAGAAACCTCACAAAGTGGAACGAGATGGGCTCACCACCCGCCAGTTTAATAGTATTTTGTGTATTATTTTTACGGAAGAAATTAATTATCTGTGTTTTATTCATGTTTAGTCTCATTTTATTATCGCCAAACCACTGCTGCAACTTGTTTAGGTTTCCTATTATTTCAGTCTGCGTGGCTTCCACAGTAGACTCTTTACTACCAAAGGCAGTTCATTAGAATAGATAACAAACGGTAGTGGACCCAAGCAACTACCCTGAGGCACACCTGACTTCGTATCCATATATTCCGAGAAAACAGTACCCTCATTATCAATAATTTTTACACACTGCTTTCTCCCCTTTAGGTATAATTTGAAGAGCTCAAGCGGAACACCACGTACGCCACAACTCCACAACTTATTCAAGAGAATATCGAAGTCCACGCAATCGAAAGCCTTCGATAAATCCACAAACACCCCCGAGACTCTTTCACGCTTTCTAGTATGTTAATCTTGGGGTGATCGCGTTATTAGATTTAGCTTTTCTAGTGTTAGAAGTATTCAACGAATGAACGAGTACAAGTACAATAATCAAAATTATTCACAGCGTGGATTTAGCAGTTTTCTGTAAATCATCCCTTGCAACCTAACGCGCCGCACTCTACAGAAAAGTACCTTTTTTTCGAGAGAGGAATAGGAAACGAGTGGACAAACCTTCAACAATAAAAAACTACATCAATAATAATAAAAACAGATAAAAAAGAGCCGTACCCATGTTTTTTTTAACAATCAGTTGTTACTGGGTATACGCGAAATATTAAAAAATATCAAGTAGGTAAGTACTACCTATACTTACAAATTTATTGAACTCATTTTTCTTGTCAAAAATGCTATCCGCACCCTGAAAGGCATTGATGGTCTAAAACTCGGATTTAAGCCTCCTACCATCCTAATGATGGAAAAAAATATTATACCTTCCTCATAGATCGCACAATTTAAATCTAAATATAACATGTCATGTGATTTTGATCAATAATTTAATGCTAAATGTCTATAAAAGTCAAATTTTGTATTCATGCGAAATAATAAAGTCAATAATTATAATTTAACTAACGGGGTAATGAAAATATTTTCACAAGTACATAATATGATTAGCGTCATTAAAAATCATAACGTGATCGTGCGTAAATGGCCAGTCAGAACACGAGTAGGCTATCGATTGTGAATACGATTGCAAACAAATTGCTAAAATTGATGCAGATTGTACATTGTGTGCACTTCTATTATGGAATTAAATTAATAAACCAATTAAAAATATAATTCCAACAGAAAACTCAGACAGGTCATTTTCAATTTACTATTCGGTACCTTTGAACTTCAATTTACGTTTTTGACGCCACCATAATTACAGCAAAGTATTCCGTAAATGTATTTTTATCATGTAGGTACATATTATGACCATTGGTCATTATTAGTCCATAAGACCATCATTGGTCATTATTATGTTAATTTTACTTTCTTATTTCATTTTCTTGAAATTTCAGGGGAGAGGGAACCTAACAATGACCAATGACCTTACTTATCATGAACTGGTCAGTTTCTGATCATCTCCATGTGAATTACATTGACTGTAATTACGATCTCCTCATTTTTACTACCAACTAATTTTTCAATCCATCTTACGTTCTCATTGGGATTGAAGGATTGAATTTGACATTTTTCATTGTACAGAATGAAATTCAAAGACAATTTGACTGACAAAAACAGATTTTTATTTTTAGAATAGCAAATATCAAAAAGTCGTTTATATACCTATCATTTGATGATAGAAATACAGGTATTATACCGATGGGATGAGGAATATTTTGCACGTAATCGTTAATCCCAGCCGCCACTATCCTCCATTATATCTCAGAGGAAATACCGTTCGTTTCAGAAATAGATATGGACATTGGACATGCTATAATTTCAGCAGAGAAACATGCATACGACAGGCTCTTCACGCGTTCCTCCAATCCCCATAAGAGATGTATGGAGTTTGATTCGTCCCACGTTGTACTGTATGGCAGAGATATATCGGGGATAAGTTTGTGTCGCGTTTGGAGACTATTGATGTACATTTTAGGAGTTCTTGGAGTGAGCTTTCCGACGAAAATTGTCAACTTTACTTCACGACACTTTTCTACAATAATGAAAGTTCGTGACTTGATAGTCTCTCTAAAGAAGGGCTAAAGAACGGCTAAAGGTTGTATTGTGGGGGAGGGGGGTGTATGTGTGTATGTTGTGGAGGTTATATAAATAAAATAAAATAAAATAACAAAGTCAATAAAATTAGAATTCCTAATCCACAATGAATGGTAGGTACCTCTATCCGTGTCCGCCAATTCAGCACAGCCCAGTATAAAAGACCCAAAATAACAAATTATATACTGCGTCATGCAAAACATGTTACATGTGACGAAGCTCCTTTGATATAAGCTCCGTAAAGCTGGATTGAGAGAAGCCTTGAGGGAAAACAACATGTAATTTGCCAACGCTTTCGTTGGAGAGATAATGTTGGTCAAGACCTGAAGGCAATGAATATTCAAATTTATCTGAACGCTACAAAAATAATTAGGAATTGAGGCGAATATTCAAGACACGCTCAAGGCTGTAAGCGATCAACAATGAAGAAGCACACACTATATTATACATGATTCATAGAAATAATGTTTATTTTTCTTTTTTACCGAGCGTTTTGATATTTTCGGAATTATATTATATTTTGTTTTTACAACGTATAAGCTGCAACTTCATTGTTGTTATTTTATCATAATAATAAAAGGTAGCTACCTATTTTTTAAAAAATTGAAATTATTGAAGTGTCTTTACCCCAGTGGCGGAGATCTTGGTTACATTTTTTCAATAATTTCTTTGATACCGACTTTAATGCAAATATGACATTTTTGGTAGATACCTTCCTCGTGTTGTTTAGTGGAGAAAAGTCATCTTACGTTTTTATTGTAGGAGGCACTGTGTTTCCAAGAAATTCTACGATGTAGGAACCTACCTATGTAAGTTTTATGTAATGCGGCATACGCTTCAATAACGAACGCAAAAATGATTAATTTCTGGATGTAGGTAAAGTTGATTTTTATATTTAACTTTTCACGGGTTCGTACATTGTAGAATATCTCGGAAACGGTCAGACGACAAAAACGTAGCATGACTTTTCTCCACTAAGCAAAACGAGATATCTACCGAAAATGTCACATTTGCTTTGAAATCAGTAGCGTAGAAGTTATTTAAAGAACAAGGTAAGGATCTCCGCCACTGGAATAAATAATTTTTCATTGGGTGTATCAGATCGTGTACTTCAATTATTAACATCATTACTGTAGAAAATTTATAGTTTTCTGTTCAGCCTATTTTTAGATATTCAAAAAATAGTAATTTTTTCGAAGAAATTTAACATCCTGTCTATCCCACCCATGTCTATGGTAAATTTTTCGCCTGATTGCATTTCCTACATACCCTTTAAGTTTGTAACACCTATTTATTGACACTCTGTTTAATTTATCATACCGAGTGTTTTCTATTTTATCTAAAAGCCATCTACCTACCTAGTACAATATGATATTTGGTAGGTGGATCAAATTAGGTATACTACTTAATTATTAATGAACTAAATTATACCGAAATCTTTCAAATATACCTAGAGCTGCATCTCCAAAAAAAAAGTGAACATTCGCATTTAGGTACCATCCTAGTAGTTTTTGACCATAATTTCTTTGACAATAATGTAACATTCTAATCAAAGGGAAAATTCCGGATCCGGAG
The DNA here is from genome assembly GCA_910589415.1 of Malachius bipustulatus. Taxonomy (NCBI): domain Eukaryota; kingdom Metazoa; phylum Arthropoda; class Insecta; order Coleoptera; family Melyridae; genus Malachius; species Malachius bipustulatus. The sequence continues at coordinate 84,339,880 of OU342630.1, read as the reverse complement.
AAAAAGTCAGAATCTTCTTTTCTATCAAACTACTTTCGAAAGTAAAATACATCCATGAATTTTAGTAGAAGTTTGTAAAACAACTTTTATCATATTTAATCTGGAAATAAAATGTTGTTTTGCTTCAGAGGTATAGGGAGAGGGCATCAAGCACCCTTCTGATTTCCACGATAAGGGATCAAAACAAAAACAAGAGTGAGACTGAACATTGTGGCTGATGATCCGGACAAGAGAAAGCCATACTCACACCTGTTGAGGGACAAAAATCTGTGTTATATTGCCACTCTGTTGAAATATTTGTCTTTATATGTATAGTGGATATTAACAAATAAAATATGGTTGAATTTTTCTGATAGATTATCTAAAAGTTGATGAGTGAGTTTCTTATGATTGTACGTGAATACTATTTCAGTTGATTCTAAAACTCGTTTCATTTACAACCTTATAAAATTATTATAATTTCTACATAGACGTAAAAACTACAAAATAAAATATAACAGAGTAGCAAGGATCCTTGCTACTATGCCCACTCCAGTGAATATAAATTAATATACCGGGTGGTCCATCACTTATGTCCACCCCCGAAATAGAGGTTAATTTTAAAGATAAAAAATTGAAACTTTGAGGATTTGTGTACTTGATATAGGACCACATAATGGCATAATCAGATTAATTATTATTTTTATAGTTGAGCCATCAGCGATAAAAAACTGTAATTTGGTGTTAATGTGACCAAAATAAATTCGATTTTTCTTTAATACACCGATAGAAATGGATCAATAAAATCAAAATTGATGAAAATAAATATCAAAAACCTAATTACAAGCCTTCAATTAAATAAAATACTTAAAATATGGAAATGACAGGTAAAATGATTGATATATGGTAGAGTAATAAAAGTGACAAATCTAATGAGGGTAGGTACCTACCATAAATAATCTTCAAAGCAGTCAGAAGAATGTGCCATTGAACTCGAATGGGGCTTCTTTTATGAATGTTTACTAAGGATATGTTTACTTAACATTTGTGCTATACCAGCCCTTCAAAATCCTGATAGTTTTATTGCTTCCATAAATCAATCATTCTAGCTGTCATTTCCATATTTTAAGCATTTTATTTAATTAAAGGCTTGTAATTAGTTTTTTGATATTTCTTTTAAGCGATTTTGATTTTCTTAATTGATTTCTATCGATGTATTAAAGAAAAATCGAATTTATTTTGGTCACATTAACACCAAATTACAGTTTTTTATCGCTGATAGCTCAACTAAAAAAAAAATAATTAATCTGATTATGTCATTATATGGTCCTATATTAATTACACAAATCCTCAAAGTTTCAATTTTTTATCTTAAAAATTAACCTCTATTTCGGGGGTGGACATAAGTGATGGACCACCCGGTACAATATACACTTATACACTTATACAATCTCGAATAGATTGTATAAGTGTAGGTTTTTAATAGTATACTTGAGTGCTTTAAAATACGCAAAGCGAAAAATTTCAAAGTTTACTTAAGAATAAAAAAATAGGTACTGAAAAAACTTTTCTTATAAGTTTCGATCATAAAAACGCCTAAAATTTTCACTCGACTGCAGTAGTATAATACCCTTCAGTTAACTAAAGGTCACTTTGTAAATTGATGTGAGACAATAAAATATTTTAATCAGATACTTCCGCGTATTTTTAAATGAAGATAAAGGCAATTCCTTAGATCATGCTTCGACCAAAACAAATCAAATTAATTTGAAGAGAAACGACGACTGGCTCACATCTTATAATTTCCGACATGTGGCTAACTGACGAGCCTTAACGAAGCCGAAACAGTTTTTGTCTTCAGACTGAAATGAGTTGTGTCGGTGGAGATACCTATATTGATTTTTTTTTCTTATTAAGTATTTCATATTTTCAGGATGCTACCTCCTCAACGTTTACTTAACGACTCTTATTCATCAAAAAGAGTATACACTTCCAAGATAAGTAAAGTAACTAAGCTATAATAATGAAAAAATCAGATAAAGTTTAGAAAAAATAAGAAAGCAATATGCATAATAGTTAAAATTTCATGGAAAATGTTTCTTTAATAATTAATTAACAATGAAACAGTGCCTACTATTTTTGATAAGGCATTTAAAGAATAAAATCTTCACAGTTCTAGTTAGGTATTTATTTTATTGTATTATTTTTTCAGGCTTCAGTACTGTAATGTGCCACTTTTTCCAGTCGTTAAGTTGGCCACTTACAGGGTGTCCTATTTCCATTTTTCATCCTCGTGCACCATCTTTGAGCTCGGCTCCATTAGGGAGCCGAGGGTAATCCCTGCGACGTCTTCATCTTTCATGATTCATCTTTCTTTACGCATTTTCCACCGTAATAGTGGAGAAGTTAGAATTCAGGTGTTATGAATAAATAACCCAAGAGGTAAAAAGGAACCCTTAGAACTTGTTTGTTTGTATCACAGTTGAGTTTTTACCAGAAATTAATTTTTTTCTTGATTTTTTTCACACTCAAATATCACACTTATTGTTCACACAAAATTCATCAAAAATCGAATAAGTACCATAGTTCGAAAACTATAAATAATTTGACCACTGCTTAAGGTGCTTTTTTGTTGTGAACGACCTCCTCTACCACGAAGTTCGTTTTTAATTATGGGACACCTGTATAAATTATTGGGCGCCCAATAATAGGAAAATTAATTTTTAGTATTTTTCTCAAAAATTTTTAGAGACTGCAATAATTATTACTGATAAGGAAATAATCTTTTTGTGTAAGTACATAATGTGCAAATTAATTATTTGAAGGTATCTAATCCAATATTTCAGAAGATGGTAATATGTATATTACTGGTAACAGCAATGTTGTAGACAACGATAATTTACAAACCGTTAATACAGGCGTGATCAGAATTATAAAGGGTAGATTATATATTGCCTGCTTTGTATGCATGAAGGTGCATTGTTAAAAACAGCTCTAGAACCTAGGAGGTTACATGAGAAGCTCACAAACCATAAGTGGGGGGGAATCTTTATTGGGAGTTGAGTTGAGATTCGAGGAATATGCATTCCTGCATTATTGCACCTTAAAAGGATAACGTGAGAAACCCAAACACGTGGAAAGGGTCGTAATGTTTCGAATATTTCAAACAAGACAAAAAGGGTGAGTCTGTTTTTTGTAGCAGGACTTTACCAGTTTATAGAAGATTTGTTTTAAGGAATAAAGTTCCCATAAACCATAAATCCGGAAAAGCTTAGAAAAAAAAAGATACAGGATGTTGAAAACAATTTTTTTTATTTCTCGCCGCATAACTTGGGAATTTCTCAATATTTTAATTTTATGCAAAGAGGTTATTTTTTATAATATAGAGCCCGCGGAACGAAGAAAACACAGGTAAAAAAATTCGTCGGTGGCCTTGATACAGAATACGCCCATGTAGTTACAAAGCCTTACTTATCAGCGTTGGATTCCATGGAGATTTCTTACCAAAAAAGATATACCTACTTATGAATATTCGAAATTCCTCATAGTTTTTGAGTAAATTGAGTCTAAACTATATTATTACTGAATGTATATCAATACGTTTATTATATAACATAAATCCCAAAATACTGATCTATTTATCTGACACATTCAGTTATTCGACTGCAATAGCTTTAGAACGGGGTTATCTCAATTTAGTGGAGAGGGTCTGTCAAAAAAAAAGGCTCCATCCGCCTTGGACTCGAAAAGTTTTTTTGATTTTTTTTTCATAAAGTTGGACCCCCTCTTCATTTTGGTGGCATTTTCAAAAATTTAATCGACGCCCTGGCGGAGAAATGTGTATGCGAAGACATCGGCAATGGGTTTTTTGCACATAACTCGCTTAATTCAACTCTGAGCATAGTAAATATCCTGTCGAAAAACAAAGAGCTCTCGAAGACGCGTAATTTGAACTTTGACTGGTCCAAATCGGTCAAACGGTTCTCGAGATACCGCATTTTCAATTTTAAGGCCCTTCTTCAGGGTTCTACCGCGGTGCGAATACACCGCCGTCCGTGTTAGCGTGTTTTGCATGGAAAAAATCGACTTAGGGACTTAATTTTTTTTTTCATCGACAGACAGCAGTGTCCTCAATGATGCCTGAAATTTTGAAGTCGCTATCTCGATTAGAGGGGGAGGGGCAGGGGAAATCATATTTAAAATTCAAATTGTATAACTTTCGCTAATATTGGGGCCTCGGGCCCAACCAATGGGAGATGGCACTTTGGAATGCCTACTTTAAAATAGTAATTTTTTTTTTCGATTCCGCCAATATTGGCAAGATGCCCGCAGAAAAACCGATTTCCCTCCCCCTTTTTTTCTTAAAACTGGTTTTTTGCCATGAAAGAGAGGGTGGGGGTAAAAAATTTTTCGTCATCAGACGGGAATTTTTTTTATCTTTGATTTGAGCCCCAGTAAACCTCGATCAGACCATTATTAAGGTCACAGGGTCACCAAACGCGTTTGGTCCTGTAGAATGGCAAGGATTAGGGTTAGCGGGTTCCGCTACCCGGCATTTTTTAGGGCTAAGTATCCCCTTTCAAGATTTTCTTATCCCATGTCGCTATCTCAATTAGGGCCTGCACGCGGACATGATATGTAAACCAATTAATCTAGCCGCGGAGCAGCGAGAGCCGGCGGCGGAGCCTAGCGCTCCCTCTCCTTTCTCTCTTCTCTCACAGACACACACGCTAGATTAATTGGTTTACATATCACGTCCGCGTGCAGGCCCTAATTGAGATAGCGACATGGTGTAAGAAAATCTTGAAAGGGGACACTTAGCCCTAAAAAATGCCGGGTAGCGGAATCCGCTAACGCTAATCCTTGCCATTCTACAGGACCAAACGCGTTTGGTGACCCTGTGACCTTAATAATGGTCCGATCGAGGTCTACTGGGGCTCAAATCAAAGATAAAAAAAATTCCCGTCTGATGACGAAAAATTGTTTACCCCCACCCCCTTCTTTCATGGCAAAAAAACAGTTTTAAGAAAAAAAAGGGGGAGGGAAATCGTTTTTTCTGCGGGCATCTTGCCAAAATTGGTGGAATCGAAAAAAAAATTACCATTTTAAAGTAGGCATTCCAAAGTGCCATCTTCCATTGGTTGGGCCCGAGGCCCCAATATTAGCGAAAGTTATAGCAATTTGAATTTTAATTATGATTTCCCCTCCCCCTCCCCTCTAATCGAGCTAGCGACTTCAAAATTTCAGGCATCATTGAGGACACTGCTGTCTGTCGATGAAAAAAAAAAAATTAAGTCCCTAAGTCGATTTTTTCCATGCAAAACACGCGAACACGGACGGCGGTGTATTCGCACCGCGGCAGAACCCTGAAGAAGGGCCTTAAAATTGAAAATGCGATATCTCGAGAACCGTTTGACCGATTTGGACCAGTCAAAGTTCAAATTACGCGTCTTCGAGAGCTCTTCATTTTTTTAAAGGATATTTACTATGCTCAGAGTTGAATTAAGCGAGTTATGTGCAAAAAAACCATTTCCGATGTCTTCGCATGCACATTTCTCCGCCGGGGCGTCGATTAAATTTTTGAAAATGCCACCAAAATGAAGAGGGGGTCCAACTTTATGAAAAAAAATATCAAAAAAAATTCTCGAGTCCAAGGTGGTTCGAAAGTTAGACCCTCTCTACTAATTGGATGGTGAGGATTTGTGTAACATAACAACATAAATTTAAACATTACTTAATATAAATCATAATTATTCACTAATTATTATTGGAAGTAATTCACATCAAAGTTCCTACCTCTATTAATTAATTGCTACTGAATGCAAGGTATCATTTTTGAAAAAAAATCATAATGTTGATTCTATTCATATTGTAGAACACACCGAAAGCTCCGACAGTTGCTGAGCAAAACCCATTTATTAAATTTTAAATCAAATGTCAATTGCATGATTGGTATAAGGCAGAACTCAAGTTAATATCTCTCGGGAATCAAACACAGGAATTGTATTATTTAAAGAAAAATATGGATGAATATTTCATGCAGATATAATATACAGAGGTGAAATACAATTATTATTGTAATGTTTATAATCTTACAAGTCAATTTGTAACGTAGTAGGCTAATCAAAAAGTTTCGTTTCTTTGACAAGGTTTTCTAGCTTTTTAACCGATAGTTTTTCTGTAGGAAGATCTCTGGAACCCATTTGTCCCAGACCGCACAGCGAGTTTGTGAGTACTATGCAATCAATTAGGTACATGAGTGAATAATATTGATTTTTGAGTGTGAATAAAAACTCCCAGCTCCATGTATGTTAGGGCTACGTCACATCTCTGACACCTAATATCTAAACAGAAATGCCATAGCAGTGTTGATTTCTGTAATGGCCAAAACATCAGTAGTATCAAGTTTTTGTCATTTCCCAGAGCTCCGTTTAGTCTACCAGATACCCCATTCGTCGTACAGTCGTTTCTGTATGTACCTATAGCTCCTTCTCGGTCGCACTTTGTATTGAATTGGAGAATTTTTGATTCACATTGAGCTTGAGTCGTTGCAGGTTGTATTTATCAGGAAACACAACTCTTGGAATGCTATTTCAAAGTATCGCGGTTCTATTATAGGTACATGAATAAAATTCTGAAATAGAGCAGTATGAAGAGTAACGAGCATAACCTGATAGGGATTAATGAAACGACACGTCGTATGAACACTTTCCATATAAATATCTTTAAAAAAGGCTCAGGTCAGCTACTTTTCAAGACGTTCAAGACTATCCAAATTCTGCAAAAATGCCCGCTAATACAAACACTTGAATTTAGAGGTAGTATGCCGTCATCAGCACCATGCCGTCATAGGCTACTTTCCCCTAAGGTTTACGGAAAACCTTGTGCGGGTTGTGAGATTGACATCGTAGGCCAACGATTGGAAATAAGACCAACGACGACAAGCAGGGGAAGGAGTGAAAATTTAGTCGCAGAAAGGATATTGAGATTTCTCGGTAGAAGATTCGTGTTCAATAAGAGGTGAAATAAATAACGAGAAGGTTTTTCGAGTAGTTCCGTATACATAATGAGTAAATAACCCAGCGTTCAATCCACAAATAATTAATTAATTTCCTCACTTCGAATAGTTCACATCCTTTATTGTTTTATTATAACGTAGTTTGTGAGTGAAATACTTCTAATTAAAGTATATTGAAGTTTATTTTGACCCTCTGCGTTAATGGCACTTTCACAGAGGTAAATTATCTACTAAAGATATCATAGTTCCATTTATTTTATTCGTAAATAGGGTTCCAAGTATAGGGAATCAAATTCCAGAAATAGGGTCCCAGGGCGTTTGTTTTGGTTCTTAATGAGATCAACCACTAATTTGGGTCTGGTCTGTTAGTTGATTCTTGTTTTGCTTAGCACATGCTGCTTCAAGTAGGAAAGCCGCCGGGCAACTCTGTTTTCTACGAAGTCAATGTGAGTTATAAAATTTATGTTTTCAATACTTACCACAGAATAGACTAATTATATCAATAGTTTTATTAACAAAATATCTGATTTTCTGATTTAAGAGTTGAGTGTGCCCAATATCGTCCTTATTCCTTTGACCTCTCTCCCAGAATCTTATATAGGTACGTACTCATTAGTGAAGATGTTTCAATAAATTATGCTTTACTATTTTTTTTATTAGATGTTATTGTCTATAGTATAATAATATCAACAAGATAAAAGCAAAATATTTTTTTGTTATTAGTTCACAAGTAAAGCCACTTCGAAATTGTTCACGATAGCCCCTATCTGTAACCTTTCTGCACATCCGTTTCTCAGTCATTGTAATAATATACACCTTACCTATTCTGGTATAACATAGACGAGTATAATGATTATACTATGCAATATAAAATCAACCCGAATGATAAAGTTCAACGTGGAGGAACGATAACGCTTTTGAGCAGGCTCCCTCTCTGAGCCGGAATGTCACGTACGTCATGTATAATCCCGGCTCTGGCCAGTTGGAGGGTAAACATGAGATTAAGGAGGACTGCCGAGCCGAAGTTCCCTTCCGTAGCGACAATAAACACATTCTCCATGCGCCGCTTTGTCAAAATTGCGGACCACTGCTGCATTCATTGAGCTTGTGCGTCACGTGATTACAAGCTAACTAGACTAATGCTTTACGAGCCCAGGGAAAATAGAATGGCTAATTATTTCATAAAATATTCCTGTTTAGTATGCCTCGGCACTCTGGGGAACATCCTTTCGGAACGACAAGTCATCAGAGCTGATTTCAACACAATGAAAATTTCATTATATCCCAAGTAGGTAAATTTACAAACAAAGTTTGAATATTGAAGACTAATATAATTATTTTGTTAATTGCCGGCTTTATCATTGTAATTAACTCGGTGTTAATATCGTTCAAGACCGTTCAAAACATAAGATTTACTGAAGTACCTATTTTCTCGAAAGCATATTCCAATAGTTAATTGAATCCGAAAGTTATAATAAATATTGTGTTAAAAATTGATGTGAAACTAAATTTATGCAAATTATTAAGTATGGCAAAAGATGTTACTGTGAAGTGTCTTTACTTATCTAACACGAAGATGAATATTAAATAACCTCGCTAGATTTTTTTTTAATATGGCTCTTTGTTCATGTTCAGAAACTAAATATGAAAGGTCAAACCAAGATCTAGAAAAACTGAAAAAGAATTAATCCTCAAACTATGGTAATAAACAGAAATAAGTCGATTAGAAAAGTTTTCGAAGAATGCGGTACATATATGTCACTTTCTTTATTCCATCACTTTATTCCGCTACGGAAAACAAACAAAGAGATAAAAAAAACTGATGAGTATAATAGTAAGTCATCTGTTTCCGAATATTTAAATATTTAATTTCTTGCTTACTATGTCCTGAAAGTTATCATGCGAGGAAAGAAGGCTTGCTGATTCAGATCATGAGTTGCAACGGTTGAGCGCATATCAGTTGTAGCTTAGACTATATTAATAAATATGGACCGCGCCTTCCCTATCTTAGCTTGAACTCAGTTTTGGTTTGTTGATATTCTCTCTCGCACTCATATGCTGATTCTGGCGGGGTAAGGGGAACGACGTAAAACGTAAACAAACAGAACGCAACGGCAGTGGCGCGCTCGAGTTCAGTTATAGGAAATGTAATAATTACATAAATTATAATAATGATTATAATATTCATAATATTATTATTTTATTTGCAGTTTTTGTTACAAAAAACATAAATTATGGGAATACTAATAGATATTAAATTAAGAAAATATATATTTATACCTACCTATACAAAATAAAAGGTACAAAAAGGTAATAACAATTTAGCAAATAAAAAATCGATAGGAAAGTCTGAAAGCAATATACATCAGTAGGTACCTAAAATATTTTTCCAATTTCTTACATATTTAGTTGATTTTATTCTAAAAATAAATTAAACGAACCTAATTGAAAATATGTCAGATACCTAATCACTAATTTTAAAATGCCCTGTATCACTAAAGTTTTGTTCTGATATTGCTGGGAGTGAATTCGTCTCAATTTTAGAAGAATTAATTGCCGATAAAAAATGAAAGATCATGGAAAAAGTTCACCACATTTTAAAAATTTGCACCTTAAAATTAGTAATAATCTGAAATTTTTTTAACGTTCGTGCAACCGGGTCAAAGTCTTCTATTTCATATTCTTTGATGATATTGTTTGAATATTATTCCCCCTCTCCACATTCTGATTATTTTAAATTAGAGGTTGACAATAATAAAAGGTAATATACTTTCAAAAAGTCAGTATTTTTTATTTATTTAATGGAATAATTTTTCCAAGTTGCATTTTTCAAAGTATTCAGTAGGTATTCATCATGTATGCTTTCGAAAATGAAAAAAAACTGTCAAACAATAATTGTTTTCACAAATTAAAAGATAAAACACTTACACTACGCTACGTCCATGACCATGTATACTTTGTTTTGATTGACGGCTTTGCGTTGCTTACGTAGGAAACTGATAGACTTACCTTCTTTCGAAGTTTTCTCAAAAACAGAACACGTTTTCGCCACTTTTTTTAACTTAATTGAAAAATTAATTATTAAAGCTTAAAACGAGTGAAAGCTAGAGCTGAAAATATAAATAACAAGGAACTTACAACTGTTTGAAAAACACGAACCCTTATTATGGTGTTATGTAAACAAACGGTCTGACAGGATGTAAACATTCATGTTGCCAGATGTAGCAAAGTAAAACGGGTATAAGGGATCCATCGATGTTTATTGCCCACCAATAACACTGGAGAGGTTGCGCTCTTTCATTGTAAGTGCCAGTTTCATTATTGATCTGGCATTCATTGTTTTGAACAGTCTTGTTTGGAGAGAGAGGGATGTCGGAACTCTTTTTCAGTGTTTATGTCTTGGTCCATATTTATTAATAAAGTCTAAGAGTTGTAGTGAGAGTAGTGCTTATTACATTTTGTACATAAGTTGTACCACTTCTTGTGTTTCTGTTCTTTATAATTTTTCCTGGAAAATATTAGCAATACGTCCAAAGCGTGTCTCATGTAGATGGTAGAATGTGGTGTAAGAAAAGTAAATATGAGGACAAGCAAGGCAAAAGAGAATACCTACGAGTATATGGCATCAAAGCGAAAAACGCCATGATGAAACCACTTCAAGAATGATAATTTACCGTGTATTAATGAGTTAAAGTAAATTTTGGTTGAAGGGCTAGCTCTGTAGCCAGAACTAGAGCACGGCATTACGAGTAATGCAGATTAATTAATTCTCGGTAGAGCCATATATGAGATACTCTATGAGAGGGCTCTAGGATAAAATGATTGTTACACAAGAATTAGCAGAATCCAATTTATTACGTAAAATTGCTCTTACATTAATGACATCCTCATTCGTTCTGTAAATGTAATAATTGTACTTACGTATATCGCTATAAAAGACATAAAAGACGTATGTGTAAGAAAACTCGGTCAACTTCTTCAGAACAGTGTTTTTCTATCTAGACAAAAATAAGTAGGTAGGTATAAATTATGTAGAAGTTACTTCAAGCCCACACGTTATTATTAGCAGGGTTTTGACAAGCACAGATGTAACATCGACTCCCAGGAAAACTAAAATTGAAAATAAACCATTATTCAAGGTCTCCAAAATATACGTTCTGTGCTGCTTCATACTTTCATCATTCCTAAACTTCTCACAATTTTTCATAATCTAAAAATTTAACCAAAATCGAATTAACTGTAACTGGGACAAAAAGTCGCTGAAAGATTTCATCATTCCTCGCGTCACTCATTAAAGTAACTAGGTACAATAATAAGAATTTTGTGTAAGGGATCAATTTCTGAAAATTGATATCAGGTATACTTTGGAACCTTGTAATTTAACATCTGTCTTGACATATCTGCTGTTTGTTATTCTCGGAAGACAATTATATTGTCGAGACGATTCGTTTTATGAAGTTGAAATACATTACACATCCATGTATTTTTTTGAATTATAGCCAAAAGCAAGTAAGTGAATTTAATTCTGTTGACAAAAGAGAGAAGCGATGCCATTATTTTTTGGTGAATAATAAATTCACAGCGTCATCGTTAACCCAGTTCTTCACAAGTAGAAGAAACTAACGATAGTTCTAAATAAGCACGGATCATAAACCCGAAATGTCATCAAATAACCGCAGTCTCAATGTTATTGTATCAACCCTAGGCTGTATATTATGGTTTCTATCAAAAATCACACTCGCACAGGGTTCTCTCCCCTAGATACAATACAAACCCCACTTGCGGTGATCGTTTTCTGATTCAGCGAGACGAACTATACAGGAATCTCCCGTTTTCGCAGCCTGCAGCTCATCTGGGAGCGAAGATAGACATAAAAACCTGAATAAACGTTATCCGGCTTCCATGATTTTCACTACCTTCTTGAATAGCTATAGATATGTATTGATCGTAGATATCAAGTCAGATTTGTCATAGTGAAACATGGTAAAACTGTACTTAGATGTTGGTTTCGTCACATCTTTTATTGATAATCAGTAATCACAGATGAGCATCACTCTGACCAGAACATATTTTAGTATACAAGAACAAATTGATATGTAAACACCCCATGAATGATTCTTGGTAACGTGATTGATGACTGATCTATCTAAGAAAAAATTTAATCTGATGTCACGAAATGTACCTAATCACTTTGACATGTCATTTTAATGGTGAAAAATTGTTCTTTTTATAATTAAGGGGACTTTCTCCAAGACTCCTTAAGAATACTTCCATTCGTCAATTGATTATTCAATAGAGCCTTTCCAAAGAACGTTATTAATTCAACATCGGGATTCACTAGTAGCAAAGTAAACAGTCGTCGAAGACGATCCAGAATATTGTTCATTATTTCACATGCAAAGGAACCCGTAGATGTTATTATGAACAAATTCCATAAATATGTTTATTATTCTTTTATACTCTATGTCAATCTGTTTTTTTTTCTTTTGAGATATTACATTAAAAATTGAACTTTGCATTTCGATATCCAATAGGTCAGATTTTTTAATTGTGATTTAATTTTCGTAATTTGACGCAATTTTCAATTGTCAAAGTGATGGCAATACTGAAAATGACGTCACAAATTTAATTTTTAGATATTTCTAAAATAGTTCAAAAAAATGCATCGTCCTTAACAATTTCTGTAATAATAGTTTTTCAGCAACAAGCAATATAATACCGAGATACATGATTTCATCCCTTAAATTCAGGATGTCAGTCACCGCTTGCGAGGAGAAAAACTTGACTAGAGTGTTCTAGTGGCACCTCCTGTCTACCTTTAAATATTCATCAAAGTTCCAATTACCGTAGCTTAATGATAGAACGTCCACAAAGCCTGCTGGCAAGCTCCAAAAGAGTAAGTGTGATTTTACGTATATTGCAGTCCTTCTAACAGGACATAACCGTCAGCGGAGGAAAGAGCGGGAAATTTTGCCTATGTAATGTGCAAGTTTGAGCCCAAACGGCTTGGAAAATAGAGAAGTGTATTTATTTTTCGGCAGTTGCTTGTAATTAACAGTGGCGTGCTGAGACCTTGTGCCCTAATCATACCGAATAATAAATCCGAAGATCATGAAAAAGATCGCGTTTCTTTAAGAACAACAAATTTTGATAATAACACCAATAGCTGGAGTATGTCCGTCTTTGGCCCAGCCAAAATAATGGGGCTTTCCTCATGCCATTCTTCATTTAGCGTCCCTCTCTCAAAGGGTATCAAAGTTAAATATTAAAGAAGTTTTTTATTAATATCTTCGTTGCTTCGTTCAATATTCAGTTGAAATTTTGCAAAAATTTCTTTCTAATGACGAGGCAATTTTTACAGGTTTTTGTTGATAGATAACCGAAGCGCGATTTGAGAGAACGGGGGTTGTAAAACAACGTTGAACCCCGCAACTTTTTTCTGCGTACGCCTCTGTCACGAAGGTACTGTTTTTTTTTTTAGATCAAGCTTTCATTTTTATTATTTTTCTCACTTTGGAAGATTTTGATTTACGGCTTAGTTTATATGTATAATGGTTTAGGGTGTAAAATATATGGAGGGGAAATAGAGCCAATCCCGAATATTTACGCCACTGGAAGACGTCTACAAAAACTGAAATAGCCAAATTAAAGGAGCTTTGTTTTCTTATTTTTTTGCCAAGTTTCATCAAAATCAGTTTAAATTCACACGAATTATTACCAAAACTGTTATATTTTTTTAAACGTTGAGACCCTTTTATCTTTTAAAGGAAACGTCATTTTGAGCTGAAATTTATTTTTTCAACTTATACTTATAATTTTGATTTTGAAAATTGTTTTTATTTAGGTTTGAAACAAGAAGTCATACTCTTTAGTTTAAGAAAATAAATTCTCTGAATTTTATTCTTAAATGGTCAATTCTACAAAATGGTCAATATTAAAGCAGTCGAATTCTCAACTTCACCTCCTCATATCTGGGTCAATTTTCAAGAGCGATTTTTTTATTATTTTTTGTGACTCCTTGACAACGTATTGAAGAGCTCTTACGACAATTTGGGGACACCTTTGTATCACATCTTACTTATTCATTAACTTAAATTTAAAATTAGCAAATAATAACTTCGTTCTCTTCTTAGGGTAGTTACGTGATTAAAACAAACCTGTATGTACAGTAATACCTCTGCAGCCGAGGGATATTATGTCACGTAAACTCCTACGTGACAGTACCTCGCCCTATTTATCAACACTCGATAGGGTGATGGGAACCCTGTGCATGTACAATCAACATTTTCCCAGAGGAGAATTAGTTTCTAGTCGGTAAGCATTTGAGTATTGTCGAGAGTTTACCCTGCTTTATAAAAAATCAACACTTGATAATGTAAGGAGCGAGATAGAACCTTATTCAATATAATTTTTTCTCTAATGGAACAGTTAGCTGTTAGTTCTAGATGCTGGGGGTTGATTTGGAGTCATTTATCTACATAGGTTTTTATAGTGGAAGTGACTGATGCAAAACTTACTGCTTTGGAGTCAAGTTCTGCGTGTTTCTTCCATGTAAGTGGCATCTACGGTAGCATTTCCATTTCTTTAGTTCATTTTTATCAATACATTGATAAAATGAGCCACAAGAAGGGATAGAAACAAAAATATTGAGGATGTCTGCTGTGAGAAAGAAGAACATGTAGAACGAAAGGAACCGAAATATTTCTTCCAAAAAATAAAAATTCTCACCAGAGAGTTCAAACCCAATATTCTACCAATAAAAGATAACTCAGATGAGATACTAACAACTAAAACCGAGATGCTAAAAGATGGAACGACTACTGTGAGGACTTGATGAACGACACTGAGGCCTCAGTAGACAATCCCAACAAACCAAAAAACGAAGAACTTCCCATATAAAGATCAGAAATAGAGACGGCCATAAGAAAGCTTGAGAATGATAAGTTCCCGGGAGCAGACGGTACCATGACACAGACGCTAAAAGCCCTATATGAGTCAGGGTTTGAAATCATCCATCATATCTGCAACAAGACATGGAAAACAGGACAGTAGCCAGAAGACTGGACACAATCCATCTACATCCCAATGCATAAGCAAGGCTCTCGTGACACCTGTGAAAACTATAGCGCTCATATCTCATACCTGTAAATCCTCTTACACATTTAACAGGGGAGATTAAAAGCATTCCTCATATCTCAAATTGCGGAGGAGCAGGGGATGATTCATATCAGGACGTGGCACTAGAGATCAGTTACTTAACATAAGGCAGTTAATAAAAAAACTATATGAATAAAACTTTCCGGCTCTTTTCTCGATTACTCAAAAGCTTTCGACAAAGTCTGCTGGGGTCACCTATGGGGCATTCTTAAAGAAATGGCAGTACCAGAACACCTGGTATACCCAATAAGAAATTTGTGCATAGGGAACCAAGGCTATGTGAAGATCCAAAACGAACTATCAAGCGGCTTCAAAATAAAAAAGGGGTCCGACAAAGCTGCGTACTCTCGCCCAGCCTTTTACGCCCTCTACGGCGAATGGATCATGTGCAAAACCACGGAGAATTGGAGCGGTGATATATCATATGGAGGAGCATTGATATCTACCCTAAGATACGTTGATGACACCACCATAATGGTGAGCACATAGGAGGACGTGGCTGAGCTCTTGCAACGCATTGAGAGAATCAGCTGCGACCTTGGAGGAATGGAGAAGTTGGATCCAAGGCAAAGTAGAAGGGAATAGAAGGCGAGGAAGGTCCCTAAATCGATTCACTGACCAAATAAAGTCGCAGACCTCACAATGTCATGACCATCTCAGAGGATCATGACCTCTGGCGGACCATCTCCGCACGACCCTAACGAAGGTCACGACGCTCGGACGCGAGTTACGACAAAGAAGAAACAACCTCCGGTGTAATATATGTAGCTTATGGAAAAAGTAAAATTTATTAGAATGAAAAAAAGATCTTTGCCTGCTTTTAATTTTCAAACTAATATGCAAAGAATAATTTTCATATGGTATCTTTATCTTATTACAGAATTAAAATAAGAAGTTAGTCTAATGTTTCAGAAGCCTCAAAAAGTAATATCTGACACTCGTATCCTCCAGACAAATATTATGAATTAGGTAACATCCAATTATTAAAAAATTGTCGAGGTAAGTTAACCGGGTCTATTTTTTTGAACATATCATAAAGAGACTCTTGTAATGTTCTGATGACTTCCATACATAGTGTTTCTATTTGAAGTAGGTAAATAAGAACCACGATAATTAAACAAGACATATCTTACGCATCAGTCGATTCATCAAATTTATAAGAAATTTTCATCATACTATCAAGATGTTTTCCATCTTGCCTTAATTAACACGACTAGATATTAAAATTGGTGTAACTTCAGCTGAAATTAATTAACTTTTATTATACTTAGATGATATTATAACAGAGTAGGTACAACTCCTTATAAATTTATTGGCTTTGTATAGAGCAACAGCGGGGTGCTTAACAACTCTCAAACATTAATGATGTCGTTAATAACACTAATTAATTCCGAGGTCTGCTGTTACTGGTGTCTGGACTAGTGCCCGATAAATAAAGTTCATATTCATAATCAATAAATAAACGTCGTTTATGTTTGACGCCTAGGCGTTTGTGTGCTTCTTTTGGCGTTGGAGTTTTCTGACTATTATAAACCTAGAAGACCAAAGTGCCCTGCTGTCAAGATTGAGACCGAGTTATGTGGAAGTAAAAAGGGGCCACTATGTTTATTGTAAGGTCTATTCATAGATTTATGCATAATCAGATATATTGTACTTTTGTGCTAGTGCTAGGGTAAATTATCGTGTCTGGAATGACATTTGAACTCTATACAGGTAAAGCTATTAATTTTACTGCACACGCATGAATACGAAATTATTAATTATACCAGATTTGATGCTCATGTGCACGTACTTCGCTTATACAGGATCACTGTTAATGTTAGTAATGATTGTTTGGATTACTAATTCGTAAACGTTCTTAATAAGTACTGCTAATTATTTTACTGATACCTAATTATTATTCACTTCAGACACTTAGTGGGGCGTTACTTTCTTTCATTGTTTAAAATGAGGAAGTCTCCACTTCAATAATTATTGGACACTTAATTTCCCTAAATAATATCACAGACGTAGAGCATTGAAACTAACACTGTTTTAATATTATAAAAGAACATGTTTGAAAAAATTAAATAATACAGTAGGTATACAAAATTCGATAGTATTCGGCTTATGTTGCTAGGAAAACAAAGAATGGCCGTAGGTCAAATTAGTATACTCATTAAAGAAAAATACAAATATCATGTCTACCGGTTTCGGATATTAACTCATCTTCAGGAGAATTGTCAGTTTAAAAGACTCGCAGTCTAGAGGTAAAAAAGCATGCAAACATAGTTATCCAAAAATATAATAATTTTTAATTAGCTCAAATGACAACCTCACTTGCACCTATGGATAACAAACCAGGCTCTGTCGACCGAGCGTCTATCGAAATATGTGGACCCCTCTTGTCAACCAACAGCTTCGGGTGGATGAGTTGATAAGTCTAACGGTACCTCCTTACTCTTTTAAGGAGAAATTGTTACCAAGGGCGGAAGAATCTACAAATAGATCAACGGCATGAAGATGCAGAACCCAACGAGAAACCACTGCATTAAAGGTCCCAACGGATATCCCTAGTACAATCAACATGGCTGATTCCAAAGTCCCCCAATCGGATCCCCAGGGGAGGATTCTGAAAAAATTGATAAAAAATAAAGTAACCAAGATAGGAACATGGAACTTTAAGATCTTTATGGGCAGCAGGAAAGATTCACAACGTGATTCAGGAGATGCAGAGTCTCGAAGTAGGCATGATTAGATTTTAGTAGTACCTGTTCGATTACAAATTAAATCGAACTTCGATTTTTGCAATAATAATGATAAATAAAAAATAAAACTATACTAATCACCAACTTGCAAAATTGTGATTGCGACTTACCCTAGCTGGATCAATGTGTTGCTTAAGAGGGCCCTCTTTCGATCCTGGAGAATCCCAATCTTCCGGCAACTTCACCAAACACGACGATTGCGGTTACACAGCTAGTAAAATTCCCCAAAAATAGGAATAATTGCAAATGAAAAATAATTAACGGCGGTCTCCTCGCTCATCTGTTCGCGCTCGAAGACGGCAGTCGAATCTCGTCTTGCTCATTGGTGAAAAATGATAATCACTCCCGCGCTATTCAAACCTTATCGTAGCGGAACCGTTGAATCAAAGAAAACATGACAACTATAATAACCTATGTATAATAATTCAACCCTTGTACCCCAAAAAACAAATCATCAACAAAATAAAAGGTCAATACCGAACATTCCGCCCACCAAAATTTCCAAAATTTTCCCGTATTAAAAAGAAACAAAAAATAAAAAAACCAAACAAAAGCAAGCTGTAACAGGACAAGGATGACGATTAATTTATCGACTAAAATCGCTTGTACCCGGTAAAGGACACAGCTTAACAATAGGCCGGGTGAGGACTGAATCTGCAGTCTTAACACAGGCTACACGGGAAACTCTATCTGTACCGACATGTAGTTTAGTAACTCGACCTAATTTCCAATGCAACGGAGGTGCCTTCTCATCCTTAATGAGAACTAAGTCTCCTTCGTGTAATGGCCTTCCATCTTTCAGCCACTTCGACCGTTGTGTAAGACTATGAAGATACTCGGAATGCCAGCGCTTCCAGAAGTCTTGCTGTAACCGCTGAAGCAACTGCCAGCGATTCAAATGAGACATGTTCAAATGGCTGAGATCATGATCTGGGATGGCCGTTAATGGCTCCAGGGTGAGGAAATGACCCGGGGTTAACACGGATAGATCATGAGGGTCCGAACTCATTTCAACTAACGGACGGGAATTGAGAACAGCTTCAATACAGACCAACACGGTATAGAACTCCTCGTAGGTGAGGATCTGATCTCCGATAACTCTATTTAGGTGAGATTTTACAGACTTAATACCACCTTCCCAAAGTCCTCCGAAATGAGGGGCAGCAGGGGGATTGAAAATCCAGTCAATTCTTTCAATGTCTACTGCCTGACGCATAAGATCTGCGAGATACTTATTAGCTCCGACGAAGTTTGTGCCGCAGTCGCTAAACACTTTCGAACATCGACCTCGTCTAGAAATAAATCGCCGAAATGCGGCAAGAAAACACTCCGCGGAAAGGTCTGATGCCAGTTCAAGGTGGACTGCCTTGGTGGCGAAGCAGACAAAAAGGCACAGATAAGCCTTTTGAGACTTGGAGCCACGTCTCTTCCCGAGAGTAATATAGAAGGGTCCACCAAAATCACAACCCACACAGGAAAACGGCTTAACTTGTGAAACTCTTGCAGCTGGCAAATTACCCATAATTGGCTGACAGGGAATAGGATTCACTTTGAAGCATCGATGACATTTTGTTAAGACTTGCCGAATGGCTCGCTTGGGCGATAAGATCCAGAACTGTTGGGAGAGGAGAAACTGCAATGTTCGCAGTCCTGGATGTAAATGCCTTTTGTGAAACGATTCGATCAACAAATAAGTCAGACGATGATGACGAGGCAATAAAATGGGAAACTTCTGATCATATGTCAGTTGAGAGTGAACCAACCTGCCTCCCACTCGAATAAGACCCATATTATCCAAGAACGGATTAAGACGACGAAGAAACTTTGGCAGAGGCTTACTATTTTTCAATTTTACTATTTCTTCGGAAAACACAGCTTGCTGAACAAAATGACAAATTATCAGCAAACTGGTGTCATATTCAACTGAACTAATCGACTCGTGGCCTGATACGAAGCAATGATAAATTTTGTTAATCTTGAAATCGGAACGACGTTCATTCGTAATCCGTAGAAGTGAGGAAATAAACCTCATACAATGCACGATAATTCTCTGAATTTTCTCCAACTTAGAATGCCTATCGAGTAACGATAACACGGGGTCAGAGATCAAAACAGAATGCAATACGCAGGTACGTTCCTCGAGGATCGCCTCTTCATTTGAGTCAATCAGTTGTGAAGATACTGGCTCTGAAAAGGTTGAAGAGCACAACCATGGAGGCCCCGCCCACCATAAAGGATCCTGAAGAAGTGCCAATGGGAGTGCACCTCGCGAAGCAATATCTGCCGGATTCTCTCGGCCCGAAATATGATACCAGTTAGCGGGATTAAGCTTTTCTTGAATGTGAGAGACTCGATTGCTAACAAACGCCTTCCACCGATGTGGAGATGACTTGATCCAGTGAAGGGTGACTGTGGAATCTGACCAGGCAACAATTTTGCTAATAGGAAGATTCTTATAAGTCGAACTCACAAAATTTATTAGATCTGCTAGCAAAACAGCAGCACACAATTCTAACCGGGGCAACGACACTCGCTTGATGGGCGCCACTTTGGATTTGGCTGAAATTAAGAAGACCCTAGGTGTACACCCCTTAACAACAACCCGTAAATAGACAACGGCAGCATAACCGCGCTCACTGGCGTCGGAAAATCCATGCAGGGCGCAATACGAACAACCCAAGACAGACAAACAACGAGGTATTTCCAACGACGACAAATAACAAGTTTCTGCGTTATATTGATCCCAACGGCTGATGACATCATCAGGAGGGACCTGATCCCAACCAATTCCTAACGCCCATAAGTGTTGCATCAAATGCTTCGCAAAAAATGTTAGGGGAGCTAGGAATCCCAGCGGGTCAAAGATTCGAGCCAATTCCGACAGAATAGTACGCTTTGTACATTCCTTTGACGATGACTTTACTTTATAGGAAAATGTGTCCAAGTGAGGGTTCCAATGGAGGCCTAGAACCTTGATAATCGAATCCTCATCAAAATTCAAAGGCAATTGTTTGTAATCATGAGGCATATTTTCTAACAATGATGGGCAATTACTAGCCCATTTCCGAAGCTCAAAACCATCACAAGCAAACAGCAACGCCAGCTGTTCGATGATGACTTTGGCTTCTTCGAAGGTATCACAACCTGATACGATATCATCAACATAGATTTCATCATTCAAAATAATTTTCGCAGCTAAAGGAAAACGATGACCTTCATCATGAACTAGCTGCTTGAGAGTTCGCAGTGCTAAAAAGGGTGAAGATGTAACACCGTAGGTCACGGTGTTCAAGACATACTCCTGCAGACTGTCATTTGAGGAGAATCGCCACAAAATTCTTTGGTAATCTCTCTGGTCAGGAGAGATAAGGATCTGGCGATACATCTGGCGAATGTCAGCTGTAAAGACGACCGAATGAATACGAAAACGAAGAAGCACTGTTGCGATATCTGCTTGAAGTTTAGGCCCTGGCAAGAGAGTGTCATTCAATGAGACGGAACTAGGCACCTTTGCTGAAGCATCAAAGACAACACGAAGTTTGGGAGTTGGAGCATCCATCTTAAAAACACAGTGATGTGGGATATAATAGACACGAGAAGGATTTTGCACCTCGGAAGCAAGGCACATGTGTCCCGAGTCCATGTAGTCCTGCATAAACGCGTTATAAGATTTCCGCAGGCTGTCGTTTTTCGAAAATCGATTTTCCAACGAGTAGAATCGACGAATCGCCTGGCCTCGGGAATCTTCCAATGAAGGACTCACTCCAGCACGAAAGGGAAGTGACACAATATAACGACCTTCCGTGTTTCTTGTGATAGTTTTCTTATACAATTCCTCGCACAACATATCTTCCGCAGAACTAACGATGTCATAAGGAATAGATTCTATTTCCCAAAACCTTTTTAGGGTGGCTTCTAAAGATTGCTCAGGGAACGAATTAACGATCAACGATGTCACAAGCGAATCAGCCTTTGCAGATAACAAAGATTGACATTGTATACGACCACTTAAGACCCATCCAAAGCTGGTATTAAAAGCAACAGGATCATTAGGACCACCTTCTATTTTGCCGTCACGTAAGATCCGTGCGTATACGTCTGCTGAGAGTAGCATATCTATTTGCTTGGAGTAATTAAATTTAGGATCAGCCAACTTCAGACCGTGAAGATGCGACCACTCTGTAGTCTGGAATGAAATAGTTGGCATGTCAGCACAAATTCGGGGTAATACAAAAAATTCCACCTTCAATTTGGGCTCTTGCAAATCCACAGGACGAATAACAGAAAATAATTTTCCCTTTGAACTGACCATCGACGAATCTCCAATACCACTCACCGATTGTGCAATGTTCGAGTAGCGCAGACCTAGACGTTTGCAACATTCATAAGTAATAAAAGATATTTGACTGCCAGTATCCAACAAGCCTCTAACGATCTGAAAATTTCCACTTCCATCTAAAACCTTCAGTTCGAGAGTCGAAAGTAATACAGTGATATTACTTGACCTAACAACGTCAGTCATCGCACCCAAGGTAGACTGTTGAATCGATGGTTCCAACTTAATACCTGGAGCAGCACTGACGTTATCAGCAACCAGGTCGGTGGTGCCGACCGCAGGAAATTGGTTCACCACTGAGTTCCTTTTAAAGTGTAACAGAGTGTGATGAGTATCTTGACAATTAAGACACCTTGATGTGGCAGTACAGCTCTTCAGATTGTGAAGACTGCTCAAACAGTTTAAACACAACTGATTCCGTTTGGCTAATAAAAATCTTTCATAAGGTGGTTTCGAGAGAAAGGATGCGCATTTGGATATGTAATGAGCACCCTTACATTCCACGCATGACTCAGTTGCCGAATTTTTTTCACCGCTCACAAGCAAGGAGGATCGACGATAGATACCCGAAGTAGGTTTTGTTGTACTCGAACCCGTATGTAATTTCCTATTTCCAACTGAATTTTGAACAAAACCAACCGTTTCTAACGCCTTACAATGGTTCGTTACGAATGACTGTAAGTCAGGGTAAGTAGGTGATTCAACTTTACTAAATTCCAATTCAAATCGAGTTCGGGTGTGGGTGTCAAGTTTTTCTAATAAAATATTAAAAAGAGGAAAATCCCAACGATCGACGTCGTAACCTAGTGCGTCCAATGCCGCGAGGTTTTCCGCAAACGTATTAATCAAATTACGGAGAGCGACTAGATTTTCCTTATCTATTTTAGGCGCATTGATTATTTCATGCCAAAACGAGGTTGCCAAAAGACGTTTATTATTATACCTCTTCTTCAGATTTGAAAACGCTACGGGATAATTATCGTTGGACAAAGAAACACCTTTAACAATTGTCAAAGGTTCACCAGAAAGACAACTAATCAAGTACTGAAACTTTTCGATTCCTGACAAATCTTCATTGCTATCAACCAGTGAAGAGAAAAGATCCACAAAATTTGACCAATGTTTCAATGTTCCATCGAATGAAGGCAGAGAGATCCTCGGAAGCTTCACATTGCTAGATGCGGAGACAGAGTTACGAGAAGATCGATTTTGAGCTTCATTATCAACGGAGAACAAATCATGATAAATGGTCTTACTAGCAAAATAATTTTTATCCACTTCTACCTGAACGCGCTTTTCTACTTGGAGTTCCGCAGCGCTATTTTCTCCGAGGCTCACGAGAAGAATAATCTTCGTATGAAAGCTTTCGAACGATTTATATGATACGTCCAAGCTGGCGTAACGCATTTTAAATGTTGTGTGATATGTTTGATCTTCACGAGCTCTTTCAGCGACTGCGAAAATTTCCTTTATTCTATCGATATGAACATCTCTTGCAGCCCTATGCTGAAGAATTTTCTGAACATTAGCCATTGTAATGAAAGAATCAAAATTCAAATTTTCAAATGTTTATAAGAACAATTCAATAAATAATTAGCAGTAGGCACCAAACTATACGATTAGCATGCAATAAGAAAGCTTAGACAATCAACTATAATGTGCCAAGAAATCTTTCCAAATATAATAGACGCGAATAAGGCAAAATAAACAATTCGGAATTCAATGTTAATATTAATAATTATATTAGGTACCTATATTTCGTTCAGTTAAGCAGAGCGATACTCTCGCTTCGCTGATAAGATGCTATCGGAATACAAGGCAGGCTGAACTAAATTAAAACGAATTTTATATTCGAAATTATTTCAAATATTTATAATAAATTATACTATCGAATATAGCAACTATATCTATGATTCAACGATCCGGCTCGAAGGACCAAAATGTTCGATTACAAATTAAATCGAACTTCGATTTTTGCAATAATAATGATAAATAAAAAATAAAACTATACTAATCACCAACTTGCAAAATTGTGATTGCGACTTACCCTAGCTGGATCAATGTGTTGCTTAAGAGGGCCCTCTTTCGATCCTGGAGAATCCCAATCTTCCGGCAACTTCACCAAACACGACGATTGCGGTTACACAGCTAGTAAAATTCCCCAAAAATAGGAATAATTGCAAATGAAAAATAATTAACGGCGGTCTCCTCGCTCATCTGTTCGCGCTCGAAGACGGCAGTCGAATCTCGTCTTGCTCATTGGTGAAAAATGATAATCACTCCCGCGCTATTCAAACCTTATCGTAGCGGAACCGTTGAATCAAAGAAAACATGACAACTATAATAACCTATGTATAATAATTCAACCCTTGTACCCCAAAAAACAAATCATCAACAAAATAAAAGGTCAATAGCGAACAGTACCAGATGGCCCGATTCCTTGAATATCGCATAAAACCGAGACACCACGGTTAATATGGGAGATTTCAACGCGGAGATGGGAAGGAGGAAAGTAGAGAACATTATTTATTGGAGATTTTGGGCTGGGAAATCATAAACATCTTTTACAAACTGCACGAAAGAAGATTATAAACACATGAAAATCCCCAGCGGATAAAGACGACAAAATCAGAAGAAACCAGATAAACCAGAACCCAGTACACCTAAAATGGGAGACCTGTTCAAAAAAAAAACAACTAATCAAAAATAACAGAAAATGGTTGCAAATTTCATACTTTCATACTTGAAAGACCCAAAAATAAGTCAACAATTCACGGAGATAGTAAACAAGGAGTTGGAAAGAACTAATTTAAATCCGAACAGTGATATAGAAGGAGAATGGAAAGCACTCAAAACTGCATTAATGATCAAACCAAGAGAGATATAAGAAACATAGAGAGAGAGAGAGACAACAACAAGAGAAAGTAAATGATGACTGATGAGATATTGAAACTGATGGAGAACAGAAGAACAAATATCACATAAGAATAGAAACCACAATGCATATAAGCGCGTACAGAACGAAATATGAGGAAAAATAAGAGAAGCTAAGGAAAGACGGTGCAGGAGAAAATGCTGGAAAATAAAGCTGCAGACAATACATGACGATTTTAACTTAAATAAGAAAATCAAAGACCTGACGGGTATGGAAAGTCAAACAGGGATAGCATTCTGCTGGACAAGAGTAGTGGGATAATCGCCGACACCAAAGGGAATCTGAGAAGATGGAAGGAGTACATCCGGGACTTATTTGAGGATGAGAGACGTCAGAAACCAGTTGACGAAGACGCAGATAGGGAGTCACACCCTCAAGATATTCGTGAAGATAATACATCAAAGGATATATTTTGGAAAATTGAACAAGACCTTAGCGAGACACAGTTTTTCTTTCGAAACACAATGGGAATAGGAGGGGCGCTGTTTGCTTTTATTGTATTGACCCAAAGGTGCAAATATGCTTCTCTTTAAATAAATGTTTTACTCTAAAAATAATATTTACATAATAATTTGTTATTAACGATACAAGTGGGATATAGACATTGTTACCGCTCTTAGATAAGTACAGGACTTGGCCGTCAACCAACCAGTGTATGTGTGCTTCCTGAATTATAACAAATCTTTCGACAGGGGACGCCATAATCACCTAATAAACTATTGAAAAAAAACATAAACAAGAATGACATCATGACAATAATAATATACCTTCATTTCAATGAAACCGCCAGGGTATGCGTAGAAAAAGACCTCACAGAAGAAGTTAACATAAAACGAGGAGTGCGGGCTGTGTGCTCTCACCATTGGCTCTTCAATATATTCGGCGGAAATAGTATGGGAGGCATAGTACTGATCTGTCAAACGAGAAACTGAGTGGGAGTCAATGGGAATATTCTAAACAACATTAGATACGCGGATGATACGGTGGTTGTCACAGAATCCTTGGCAGAACTCCAAGATCTGATGGATCAGATAGTAAAAGCAAGGGAAGAGAGGGGACTTACCTAATCATAAAGAAAAAAAATATGGTAATCATGAAGGCACGAAAACAACAAGAAAAACTATGGATAGAGGGAAACCAGTGAAAAAAGTCTGCAAATACAAGTACCTAACAACAATAGTTAACTAAAACAATAAGTAATGCTATGGGTAATGAGTAGTCCTAAGAATAAGCTGGGTTAGCAGAACGTCAAACAAAGAAGTGTTGAGGAGATTAAAGAAGGAGTCGGAAGTTGTAAAAACTATTAAAATCAGAAACTGTAGTACTTCGGACACGTGATGAGACGAGAGAAATGTGCTTCACTACAGAATATAGTGCAAGGGAAGACACATGAACAAGTTAAGGCAATGATTCGACAGCAGCTCAATTGAACTATTCAGAGCCGTTACTTCAAAAATCAAAATCACCATAATAGCCAACCTTCTTAAAGGAGACGGCACATTAAGAAGAAGAATAATGTTTGGTCTTAATGCGACGCATAAACAAAAAACGCAGGATTTTTGGATAAAATTTCGAGAATAATTTTTCAGGGGTACTTTGAACTTTCTTACAAATTTTGGGTGGGCTGATACTTCAATTGTTGAGTAGTTGAGAAGAAAAAAGAAAAATATCCTCATGCCATTTCATTCTAGTGGCACGTCGCCTAATACAATAGATAGGTACAATAGGTATATCTCTCCTTAGTTATATGGGAGTAATCCTTCAGCTAAAATCTTTTTACTAAGCAACCTAGACAGTAATGTTGTTTAATTGGAAAAGACCGAGACATGGGAATAAATCGATTTAATCCCCAAAGAAGTCCTTCTTTACTGTAATTTGTTGTTTCTTTTGCGTAAAAACCTTGCTTGTAAGCTTGTATCCCACGTCCAAAGCACTTGTCTGGCTTTCCTGAAATTAATGAATGAATGATAAATGAAAACGAATAACGTCGAAAGCTAAAATGTTGGAGCTATATTATTCTGCGATCGTGCAGGTAGTTGCTTTAAAAAATTCATTTCTCATGTAGGTTTAATAATAACGTTACCAGTACCCACAAAAAATGCAATTTCTCTAAATCTTGAACCGTCCGCAAGACTAGAACCTTATTATACGAGTAATCTAATATTCCAGTAGAATTAGACGACTCCACACAAAATGCCGCTTCTTTTTTCGCTATAGAATTGCATAATCGAAATTCTAACTGGACTATAATCACTGATTACGAAACGGTAAATATTGCACATTAATCTGAATTACATAATATAATTTATTATTGTCAGGTAACTGAATTACTGGTTGCCTGGTACTTATTTATTTATTATTATAATCTTATATTATTTAGTGATCTGTGATATTGACAATGACAATTAATACATTTCATGTTTCTGGTTTTATTTTATATTTGAATAAATGAGTTTACGTCCGGCACTCATCGTGTTTGGTATTAAACCTCCCCAAGACTATATAATATGGCGCAGTCAGTATCAGTATCAGTATCAGTATCAGTAGTCAGTATTGGTATCAGTGTTAGTTCGTTTTTAATAATTGAAAGTCGAAGTATAAATTAATAAAGTACCTACGAGCAATATAAATTAAAGCAAATAATAGTAAAAATTAAAGGCACGCATGACGAAAGAAGATAAAAAAGTAACAATAAGTGTTAGTGAAGAAGAAAAAGTAAAATTAAGTATGGATATCAAAGGACCGGCACCAATGTGCATGTCCGGCAATCTGGCCGAAAATTGGAAAATTTGGCTACTGAAATTCAGAAATTATGCCAAAGCGGCGAATCTCGATACGAAAAATCAAGGGATGCTATGTGCACAACTTCTTCATTTCCTAGGAGAAGATGCTATCCCAATATATATGACGTTCATCATTCCGAAAGAAGAGGAAGACAAATTAGAACCTCTAATTAATAAATTTGATAATTATTTTGTGCCAAAGAAAAACATCGTTTATGAACGATACAAATTTCTGTCATATCGTCAAACCAATGAAACAATCGAACAATTTGTTACTGAACTGAAAAACAAGGCAAAGCAGAGTGAATTAGGAGATCTACAAGACGAGTTGGTGAAAACTATGTTAATTAGCGGAATCAAAGAAGATAATTTACGAGAAAAACTTCTAGAAAAAACCAGCCTGACCTTGGATAAAGCTGTGGAATTCTGTATAATAGCAGAAAATACGAAGCAACAAAACAAGGAGATGACCAGTAAAGCGAGAGGCAACCTGGAGGTCGACGTAGTGAGAAATACTTCCAGACAACAATCCAACGTTGTCAAATCCTCAAGTCCTGGATCAGCAAACTATCATCATGAGTATCGATATCGTAATAGTGGAAGCAGACCTGGCAACGCAGCAATCAAAACGCAGTATCGCGGAATGAAAAATAATGGCAGAAATAACAGCACATCAATGTCAAGGTCAAGAAATCAGATGATTGTCAACTGCACAAAATGCAAGAAGACTCATGAAATTAATAAATGTCCTGCATTTGGGAAGCAATGCGCGGTATGTAAGAAATTCAATCATTTTTCTTATGCTTGCAGAATGAACCACATCAATTTAATTGAAACAAATGAAGAAAACATGACAACAAGAAGAAAATGCAATAACAAGTAATGACACTTTTACAATAGATGAAGTATGTGGTAATCCAGATCAAAACAAGGAGTGGTTAACTGAAATAAAAATAAACAATGTGAGTACGAAATTCAAAATAGATTGTGGAGCAAAAGTGAATTTAATATCTAAAGATAAATTAATTAAGATAAATCCTTGTTTACTTGATAAAATCAGAAATGTCGACGATATTTTAATGACTTATACAAAACAAAAAATTAAAATTTTAGGTAAACTTAATACAGATGTTGAATATAAAAATGAAATTTATAATTTAGATTTCTATGTAACTAAAGAAAACTATCAATCGATCTTGGGACTAGGTGCTAGTACTCATTTGGGGATGATTAAAAGAATAGATGATGTCACAAATAATAATTCAGAAATAGATAATTTACTTATAGAATATAAAGATGTGTTTGAAGGCATAGGTAACATTGGTCTACCTTATCATATTGAAATAGAAGAAGGTGCCAAACCGGTTGTTCAGCCCATTCGTAAAATTCCTTTTGCATTAGAAAAAGAGGTAAAAAAATGTTTAGATCACATGGAAGAAAACAAAATTATTGAAAAAGTAAATGAAACCACTGAATGGTTAAATGCAGTAGTATTGGTGAAAAAAGCAAATGGTTCTCTACGTATTTGTCTAGATCCACGTGATCTTAATAAAGTAATGAAAAAACAACATTGTAAAATACCGACATTTGATGAAATTTCCTCAAAATTAAAAAATGCTAAATTTTTCTCAACTTTAGATGTAACCTCAAGTTTTTGGTGTATACCTTTAGATGAAGATAGCAGCAAATTATGTACTTTTGGAACTATTTTTGGCACTTACAAATTCTTACGAATGCCATTTGGTATAAAGGCAGCAAGTGAACTTTTTCAGGACAGGTTTAGACAAATGTTTAAAGCTGAAGGTGTAGCTGTTTACATAGATGATTTGTTAGTATGGGGTGAAGATCAGGAACAGCATAATAAAAGGCTAAAATCTGTTTTAGAAGTGGCAAGAAAAAATAATGTCAAATTTAATGTAGATAAATGTAAATTTAATAAAAGCGAAGTGACATATTTAGGTTATAAATTTTCAAAAGATGGTATCTCAATCGACGATGAAAAAACAGAAGCAATAAAAAATATGCCTATACCTAAAGACAAGAAAGATGTTCAGAGATTTCTAGGTCTTATAACATATGTAGGTAGATTTGTAAATAATTTATCAGAAAAAACAAAACCCTTACGTGATTTAATTAAAAATAATACGGTGTTCAATTGGCAAAAAATACATGAGGATGCGTTTAATAAATTAAAACAAATTATAATATCTAGTGATTCATTAAAATTTTTTGATCCAAATGAAGAAGTAGTAATTTCAGTTGATGCATCTAAAAACGGTTTAGGCGCAGCATTACTGCAAGGTGATAAGCCCTGTGCTTATGCATCTAGAACTATGACAGACACTCAGACTAGATACGCACAAATAGAAAAAGAATTGTTAGCTGTTTGTTTCGGGGTGGAAAAATTTCATCAGTATGTATTTGGTCGAAGATTCACAGTCGAAACTGATCACAAACCACTTATTAATATTTTTGAGAAACCATTAAATATGTGCCCTGCGAGGTTACAGAGAATGTTACTGTCTTTGCAAAAATATGATATAAATCTAATTTATAAGCCTGGCAAAGATCTGGTAATTGCTGACAGTTTGTCACGTGCCACGGTCGATAAAAAATATGTTGATAATAAAGATTTAGAAGCTCAAATTTGTTTAATAGAAAAAAATGTATCAATAACTGAAGAAAGACTGCTCGAATTGAAAAAACTGACTCAAACAGACAATGAATTGAAATTATTGCAAAAATATATAATTGATGGATGGCCAAAAAGTAAAACTAAAATTCCGGTAGATATACGACCGTATTATAAATTTAAAAATGAGATAACTGAAGCTAATGGCATAATTTATAAAAATCAGAGAATAATTATTCCGGCAAAGATGAGAAGCAAAGTTCTTAACAGTTTGCATCAAGGACATTTTGGAATTAATAAATGTTTACAGAGAGCTCAAGAATCAGTATACTGGCCTGGTATATCTTCTCAAATTGAGAATATTGTAAATAGATGTGAAGTATGTCAAACTTTTTCAAATTCAAAACCTAAAGAATTCCTACAAAATATTGAAATTCCTAAGAAACCGTGGAGTAAAGTTGGAGTTGATTTATTTGAATTTAGACGTGAAAATTATCTCCTGGTGGTAGACTACTATTCCAAATATTTTGAACTTGTAAGTCTTAAAAATAACACATCATCAGAAAACATAATAAATAAATTGAAAAGCATTTTTGCAAGACATGGTATTCCAAATTTTTTGATTTCAGATAATGCTCCAAATTTAGTTAGTCAGAAGTTTGAAAGGTTTTCAGAGTCTTGGAACTTCAAACATGTAACATCATCGCCGTATCATCAGCAAGCGAACGGCCTAGCGGAACGTACTATTCAAACGGTAAAAAACATGATGAAAAAATGTTATGAAAATGGCGAAGATATTTACATGTCATTGCTGGCATACCGCAATACTCCCGTTTACAATTCATTTACCCCAGCTCAAATATTAATGTCGCGCATACTACGTGATGACATACCTAGAAAACCATCGATGCTAGAACCAAAAATCATTAATAAAAAGCATTTTCATAATAAATTAAATTCAGCTCAAGGATCATATAAAAAATACTATGATAGAAATGCTCATTTCAGAAAATCATTTACAAGGGGTTATAGCATCTGGTACCAAGATAAACCACAGTCTAGATGGAGAAAGGGAAAGATAGTAGATGTCTTGAAAGATAGAACTTATAAAATTTTAAGAGCAGATAATTCTATGATTGTTAGAAATAGTAAGTTCATAAAATCTAATGTAAAAAACTTTACAAATTCATATAATTCACATAGATATGAATATGATTTTGATGATGAAAATCCTCAGTCCATCACATCTGATTTATCGGATGACAAAGATCAATTAAATAATCAAATTAATGACGAAAATAGAGCTTGTCAGCCGTCTTCAGATTTGTATGTGACTAGATCCGGAAGAACAGTTAGAGCCCCTGTTCTTTTTAATTCGTAAATCAAATTTTAGTATAAGTAAGATAAGTTTAATTTTTTCTAGCTGGTAAGAACCAACATGTTGTTGATTATTGTAGAATAATTAATTTAGAGATATTTTGGGGACATAAGGGAGAGTAAATTTTATGTTAATATTTTCATTTAAAAGTTAAGGATGGACACTGTAAATACTTTTTGTTATATTTCAAAAACTCAATTTCAATTTAATGTAATTCACAATACTTCAGATGTAAGAGTACAACAATTGTTGATTTTTAATTTAATAACTATGTACACCGTGTCTCTTGAATTTCTGGACATAGGGAATTTCCATGCTAAAACAAACTATTGTAAATATTGTCTCCCCTAATTATTTTACAGTAAAATGTCAAATTAAAACTTTTTAAGAAAAAAAAGCTGCTTCTTATGCTGCAATTGCATTTTCATTTGATCCATCCGTTTTCGAGAAAATCAGGAAAAACTTAAAGGTTTTTCGTAGTTTTTCAAGGTTGCTTTGCTTTTGACAGATAATTCTAAAAATTATTTATTGTCAATAACTGATTGTTCAAAAGTGATTCATTCACTTTTGTTTATAAAAATGAGTTAGGTATTACACCATTACACCAATTATTTCTTCAATGGTGTAATAATTCATTTTTATAAACAAGTTTTTCTTTAAAAAGTAACACTTTGCCACTTATTAAAGTTTTAATGATGAATGAATTATTTTGAACAATCAGTTATTGACAATAATTGATAATTTTTAGCATTATCTGTCAAAAGCAAAGCAACCTTGAAGAACGACGAAAAACCATTAAGTTTTTCCTGATTTTCTCGAAAACGGATGGATCAAATGAAAATGCAATTGCAGCATAAGAAGCAGCTTTTTTTTCTTAAAAAGTTTTACATTTGACATTTTACTGTAAAATAATTAGGGGAGCCAATATTTACAATAGTTTATTTTAACATGGGAATTCCCTATGTCCAGAAATTCAAGAGACACAGTGTATATCATAGTGTTCTACATTATTTAAAATTGTTCTGTAAAAAGGGGGATGTCAGGTAACTGAATTACTGGTTGCCTGGTACTTATTTATTTATTATTATAATCTTATATTATTTAGTGATCTGTGATATTGACAATGACAATTAATACATTTCATGTTTCTGGTTTTATTTTATATTTGAATAAATGAGTTTACGTCCGGCACTCATCGTGTTTGGTATTAAACCTCCCCACGACTATATAATAATTATATTAACGGAAGCTATCATTATTTCCATCATTTAAGCAGAAATAATAATTTTTTCATCATATAACTAATTAAACGTGAAAAGTTCTATTAGTTTATTGAAAAGGTTTATTGAAAAGTGTTCAACCAATGATGAAAATTATTAGAGAACTTTGTCCTTCGCAGCTGGCTAACTCTTCTTTATTGGAATCATTTATTCGATATTTAAATCTGACAGCATCAATTAAGAGTAACGACAACCATCTATTCGATTCTCGAATAAAGCACATCAATAATCTGATTTATTCAAGTGTAATTTGTTTTGTGATTGTTCAATGGCATAATTGAATTTTAATTTTTGTGTGTACCTAGAGCTTTTTAAATATTAAAATTTTATAATCTTAAGTATCTGGTATAGCACGTTTTTCAAAAAGGCGATCATTTCAAAACTTTCTACCAACGCAAACAGATTTCGACCCAAGACCATAATATTATGGACAATCTGACCTAACTGAAAATAACGAACGACGCCAAAAATATTGCGTGGCATTAACAAATTTATTATAAATCAATCTTAAATCTAAAAAATTTTCAGTTTTGGATCCAGAATGATTGAAATATAACCACTTCTAGCCAATCAAACAGCTACCTACATTCCTTCGAATACGTTGTCAATTATTATTGTTGGTGCTAGCTTAGCAGGAAAACTCAACTCTTGCTCTATTTCATGATTATTATAGTAATATAACCAAAATATATATCACCAGCAGTGACACTATGAACTGTCATATTAATATTTATTTGTTCGTGGAGCATATTGTGTGCTAGTCGACTCGCCCCTCTTGTTTAACTTTTTATAATTAAGTAGGATCAAAATGAACACGACATTGTTTCGATAATCACAGTTTGTTGTTCTTCATGAATAAATTTTCTCTCACTGTCATCGTATCTTATATTAGAGACTCGCAACACATTATGCATGGGCAATTTTCGATTCTTCCTTTAATAATATTTCCTAGTACCAGTGGTACCTATACAGAGTGCATGATGCGCGAGAACCTTAAGTAGTTCATAAATAGAAAGCAAAAGAATGTGACTAGAAGTGATGATTTGTACCGGGTGAGTCATTAAGAATGGTCACCGGGAATATATCAGAAACTAATAAGCGTCGTTCGTTGGAAAATAGTTTTGTGCTATTAAAATTACCGCTAGGGGGCATAATAGCAGTCATGACCAAATAAAGAATTGAAATTATCTGATTATACTTCAAATTAGGATATATTCAAAATATCATGAGTGTAATGCTTAAGTAATTTCGATTTTTTTTTAATTTTCAGTTTTTGATAACTCCATAAATAAAGTGGTAGGGGAACGTCAAAGCTTTGTTCCTCGCTTTGTTCATTCAAATGTCGATTATTCCGGTTAACCTCATCCGAATTTAACAAGATTAGTCTCGATTGAATTTTACGAATTTTTCATTTTGCTACCACCGAAACCGCTAAAGGGCGTTTCTGACATGTAAGCAAATATCGCGAGTTTTATAAAAAAAAAAAAAATAGAATAGCATATTTACTTTTACATAGTGAAAATGAGAATGAAATTCTTAAGGTGTCATTGAAAACCGTAACTAGATAACTTTTGTGTAACTGTAGATATCTGCCAGCAAAGTTGACTTAATGAATTTCCAAAGTTTGGACCCTGCACGGTTCAGATGGGAATAGGTAAAATTTCTGAAATTCAAATATGTTTATGACGATCAAAAGTCTCCATTGACGTAAAGTGAATATGTATACAGAGTGATAAAAATCGGCGATTTTCAATTTCTTTCTGTTCGTCGTTGGTAACTTCGTTATTATTAAGCTATTATAATAGCTATTAAGCTATTACATAGCTATTAAGCTATGAAGTTGTTTCAATTAGCAAGAATGAAGAATTTTTGTCGCTTATTACAGTGGTGGAAACAGAAAAACAATTGAATGGTCACGTCATGAGATATTCTCTTTTTTTTAACGCAATCTTAGATATTTTACCACTGTAATACGTGACCAAAGTTCTTCACATTTGCCAATTTAACAAACTTCATAGCTCCAATAATAACAATAATCTGTTCATCGTCATACACATATTTACATTCCAGTAATTTTAACCTAGGGATGATTTCCATTTGAGCTGTGCGGACTCCAAACTATGAAAATTCATAAAATCAATTTTGCTGGCAGATATCTACAGTTAGGCGAAAGATATTCAGCTGCGGTTTCCAATGACAACTTAAGAATTTCATTCTCTTTTTCACTATGTAAAAAAAATATACCATTCTATTTTTTTTTCCATTAGAAAAACCGCGATATTTGCTTGTGACGCCCTCTAGCGGTTGCGGTGGTAACAAAATAAATAATTCCTAAAATTCAGTCGATAGAGGAAGGAAAACTCTTTGTAACGAAACTAACCTTGGTAAATTCCGATAAGGTTAACCGGAAAATCGATTTTTGAATAAACAAAGTTTTGACGTTTTGAAACGACTTGAGGGATTTCACTTCGATGCAATATCGTAAACAAGTTGCTACAGACACCTATTCAAAATCCCCGCCCCCCCTATCCAAAAACTTGACAGATAAACCTACAGGGACATTTTGAAAGCTGAAAACTTGAAAATCCTAAATAAACATAGGTAGGTGTAATTAATATTTTCATCATTTTGAAAACGAATTTCTGAAATTTTAAAATGTTCGTATCCATAATATTATGGTTGATGTATACCTACTACGTATAAATTTCAGTTTAATTCTTTTTAAAACGTGTGTTCCATTAAATGGATATTTAAATCAAGCAATTTTGCCAATTTTCCATTAGTACTGGCAAGCTAATATTAAAAAAATGACAATTTTTTACACTAGCTTGAAACTCGAAATAGTATATTGTGAAACAAGTGCGGAAAAGAGAAAATTTCTCACAGAGTGTGAAACAATTGTGACACGAGACGAAGTCGAGTGTCACAATTCACACGAGTGTGAAATTTCTTTTCCGCACGTGCTTCACACAGTACTTTTCCTACGACCACAGATACTAACAGATTAATTATTTAACAAATTTAACACATAAATTATTTTTTCTGACAATGCTCTGCTTTTATGACCTTTTCTCCAATTTATGAAATGTTTATAAGCAGATTCATATTTTTCTCTCGAAACTACAGGTAGCAAATTCAAAGAACATTATAATGATAGGTATCTAACTAAAGTTTATTTTTTCAGACTACCTACCTAGGTAGGTATTATTTTCAATTCTACCAATGACTTTTTATTATTACTATTATATACTGTAAAATCATTGAATTCTACCGACAATATTATTATTATTTATTATTAGACTCCGTATAAACTAAAAATAAGTGACGTGAGCGTGGAGACGTGGTAGATAATAACAATGATTTAAGAGAGGTTAGTATATCATTGATATGCAACTTCTACACAACGCAGGCGCTGTGCGTCGTCGATGGAAGTTAGTAGAGGTGTGCGAGTTATTTTCACGATCACGTTCGTGAATTTGATTTGAACGCTACGAATGCTGTTATTAGCGATCAACTCGTAAATTTTAATAATTACTGCCACAAGAGAATAATGAGTATATTTTATAGTCTTGTCGGGTTCTATGTTATCCCATTTGTGTTTATTTTATTACCTTGAAGCTTTAAATGAATAGTTATTCCATTAACAATAAGTAACAGTTGAGTTCTCAGTTACCGCCCATCCTATTGTTTACATTAAAACTGTACGGAAACGATTTTTGGCTATGCGTTATGTCACTTTGTCGCACAGTTTTGGATACGTGAGAAATCTGCTAGTTTGCGCACAAAAAACGATGCGCAAAGTAGTGTTTTGTATAGTGGTCGTAGGAAAAGGTTCTTTCCGTTCTTTTAATTTGGTTTCAAAGTTTTTTTCTATCTTGCATATACAGTGGGGCTGTAAATATTTTAATTCAATTCGTCGAAATTAAAATCATAAAAGTATCTAAAAATGACCTGAGCTTCTCGAGTGGCACCCTGTACATGATGGAGTTGCAATAGATATAAATAATAGTCAATATTTTTTCAAATAAGTACAATTATGTCACAAACTTTATTTAATTGGTATGCATTGAATTAACCAAGAGGGATGAGTAGTAAAGTAGTTTCACCAAAAACTTATTAATTAACATAATAGTTTTTTTTTACATCCCTTTGTATTTCCAAATTAAATTTCGTTCTGTAATAAAGAAAGTAGGCTGAACGAGGGTTGAAGAGAAATATGTTGTTTTGTTTGACGTCACGGAAAACACGCACATTGATTGATATTAAAAATGCATCATCGTGTTTATGTAATTTGTGTGATAGTAATAGAGCCTTTTTCTGATGCTGTTTATATAAAATGAGAAGTTATATAATACTTAAATATCTACAATAACATTTATTTGTTGCGGGAATATTATGTTCGCGGTTTCTCAAAGTTTATTATTTATTTTCTTTTTACTGCCTCGCTAGTAAACATGAATAATATACTTAACAATAGCTATGAGTACCTGTCGAATATCACATTTGTGCCCTACCGTGCTTGCCAGAGAACAATAATACTCATTTTTGTTGCTGAATCATAAAGAAGTATAAAATGAATAACAAATACACCGCAAATAATTATTATTCAAATATTCAAATAACTCTGGCGATTAGATTACGACGGCGGTAGTGGTGTATATGCATATTAAGCTGAACTAACCGGCGTTTCGATTTATACAGCAAAAACGACAGGGCTCAAATAAGTGGAGCAAGGAAAATAGATTTGCGATTAAATTGCCTGACAGGGCAAGACCACTAGCATTCAATTTCAGTCAAATTAATTATATTAGGTAGGTATCTAGTAAATTTTCCTAATCAAATATAATTTTAACATATCGATTTTTCTTTGACCTTAAAATATATAAATACACTTGCGAGGGATATGCATCATGCTACTATTCTTATAGGTACCTCAGTTCTTTCATTCACAATTTCTTAATTTTTTTTTTATTTCTTATTTATTTTATAATTTATTAGCGATATTACTTAGGTATATACAATAACATTTATTTGTTGCAGGAATATTTTTGTTCGCGACAATGCAGTGAAAACTTTTTCCTGGCAAAAGTGTGTGAAAGTAGAAAAATGTATAATTATTTGCACTACCTATATCCACTTTAAAATGCACTATTTCCAAGGTATTTTCGCCGAATTGCCAAAATCTTTGATATACAAGTATTTTGTGGTTCTCTTCTTAATTAGGTAACACATTTTTTGTCAAAATAGGTAACTTAATTTTTATGTAAAATTCATTTGTTTCTGTAAATATTTGTTTTTATTATGCAAAAATGTCCGCCAATGACAAAAAAAATTAATTGGTATTACGAAGGTAGCTAATGCCAATGATACGACATGTACAAAAAAGCTGAGTTGTATATCTGAAACGCTTCCGGAGATATCTTCAAAAAACTGGAAAATTTAATTTTCTGTGCATTTCTGGACACACATCAAATGTTTCATATATTTTAAATTTATTATTTTATTTATATAATATTTTTAAACTTATATTTAAAATTCCGGTTATTATTTAAAATTTCCCACTCTTTTTCAAGGGGAAATGGGTGCGGGGCGCTTTTTTGAGTGTAAAAAATGCCCCACACCGAAAACAACCACTTTTGTAAAAAATATTTTTCCGCAGAGTAATTACTTTTCCAGATATTAGGAGAAATGAACAATATCCAATTCCCTTGATTACCAGCGCCTTTCTATGATTAATGCAAAAAATGTTTCTGAAATCTCATACTCTTCGGTGACATATGAGCGGCCGTGAAGTAAATACGGTCATGAAGTAAAAGTGGCCGAAAAAGACCTGAATTAAATCCCTAAGACCAATTGTTTTGTGACAGACGCCTAATAGCATTCAATATTTTTTCAAGAAACTATTTTCTTGAAACAATCGAGAAATAGAGTGTTCCACTTTATGACGTCATGAAGTCTGTTCCTCGTCGGAAATTTATTAAAATTGGAATTACGCGTAAAGTCGGAATTCTTAGTTTAAAGTCGGAATTACGAGTTTAAAGTAGAAATTTTTATCTTGAACTCGGAATAAAAAAAAAATAAAAGTGGTCTGGCGCTTCTACGCCTTCGTAATTTCCACACTATTCTCAGTTGTTTTCACCTTAGTGTGCAATTATTTCCACGAGTGAACACCGCCTCCCAATACTGTATTCGATTTTATGTATACGTCGCAGCCTTCCGGTGATATTGGTCATATGTCTTGTAAAGTCTGGGCATTAGATACATGAAACGCTGCCAAGGAGTGAAATGGATATTCACTATACGTAACTCAAGCATGTTGTTGTCATTTGATGAAATCGTTTGTGAAATTACATCAATGGCAATGTTTTCTGGGCGATTCATGTATAATGCCTGTTCAAAATTTCGTGTCAACGAGACTTGATAACATGAAAGTCATGAAAGTGAATCCCATAAATCCTATCAAATAATACCACAAAAACTACCCATCTGTTTAGAAGATTTCGTGATCTTGGCTAGTAAATATAGGATTGATTATAATAATAATATTGCATATTCCTCGACCGCGTCAAATAATTTTTGAAACCCAAATTTACAATTCAGCTGACCCCCATCATAGTCATCGCAGTTATAGGGAAGGGAGAGAAAACTTTAAAAAAAATCTAACTGAATCTTTTCCACCAATCCAGAATATCAAAATACCTGACAGACCAGACAGATGAACGCTATCCCATAATCCCATTATTCCAAGCACAAAGGAGAGTTGATAAAACCGAACGAAAACAGCATCTCAATAATATACGCCGACATAGAAGATTCCGCAAAGATATTGAAAAGGTGGTTTATCACAAAAACTTTCATTTACAGAATTACAGCGTGATAAAGCGCCTGGACCGAATATTTACAGGAATGTTATATGTTATATCTACATGTGTCAAAATAAATATACCAACCGATATAATCATGAGTGTAATAAGAATAATATAAGAAGAAGAGCAATTTAATGAGATTAAAATGCCGAAATTGGAAAATTGATTTTGAGAATCCTGTACGGAAATCATAAAATGTTATTAATCAATGAATGGGAAATTTTAAACTCAAAATCGTAGCAGCCGCTGGTACAGCAATAATAATTACTATCCTTGTAGGTATAGGGATTAGGTTCCAACGGAATACTTACCAAAATTATGCACGAATATTAAGATATATGGCCTGGCTGACACGGAATTCACAGCACAACCGTTACCCAGCGAGCAATTCAACCATCATTAAGTGGGATGAAATATTTCGGGAGGCGGAGGCAATTCGACATTCCAGCTCATAAACACGACCCCGAGGCTTAGCGTACAAGCTCGGGATGATAAGCTGGCACATATTGTACGACACAAACTTACATGGCTGTAGAAATTTACAGTAATTAAATTATTAATATTAGGTAGGTGATTGAGGTCCTTATTGTAAACTTTTTCCTGTACCCTAGCAAACTATATCAAATATGGGGCAACTCAATTTTTTAGGGAAGTTCAAGACATCAAAGTAACCATAGACTTAAGTCAATAGTCATTGTACAGGGTGGTTGAATTTTTCTTAATCTCTCTTAACTTTGAAGTGTCAAAACTTTTTTTTTATTTTATTGTTTTTTTTTTATTTTTTGTCTTATTTAAAATGAAAGTCTCTCAACTCAATTACGTAATCAACAATTGCTATACCTTCGTCCCACTTATTTAATCATTTTTGGAGCTACCTATCACCTTTGAAAGCTCAAAAAGAGCTTTGGTATTACGGATAAGTGTTTAAAATAAATAGAAACTGCAAAAATAAATATACGTAGGTACCTACTGTTTTAAATAAACAGTTGTGTTGAGCTTAATAACTGTAAATAAATAGTTAGTTTATAGTGTAGTGTGTAGCAAAAAAATTATATTTCTGTATTAAATAAATAATAGCCTGATTTACTGTATCGTTGAACATGAAAACAGAATATATCCGTTACAACGTATTATATCAAAATGCCGTTAAAGCATTTTTCGCAGTGTACCTACTACTTAATGTTATCTCTCGTAAATGCTACGAGGATTATAACTCAATGATGTTAAGTCTAAGTAAGAAATAATATACCATTAAAATTTTATAGAATCTGTTTATGGTATAAAAGGGCTATCAAACGTATAAAATTAAGATATTTTAATAAGATAAGATTTAAAATTAATCCTTGAATTTGTCTCATTTCTTATTCACCTCAAACGACCAGTAACGACTTTATTCATTATCATTTTGAATTACCATTGATATAAATGATACGAATTTTACAGTGTGATTCCCCGATAGTCTTAGTCGTTCCAAAAATAGACCTGGTTGCTCACTGTTTCAATCAATATCAGGTTTTACACTCTATCAAGAAAAGCTCTAAACAATTTTATGACCACCATTACTTCGTCGATAGTTGAATAGGGTAGCGAAGGCAGAAGTAATAAAACACCAGTTGATTCCGGTGGAAACTGAAAAAATACAGTTACAGATACTGCAAGAAAGTATATTATCTATCTCTTAATAGTAGGTAATAAAAAGGTTTAAAATACCTTTTTAAAAGTATACTTATTTATTATTTATTACAGTGGCAATAATTATGTTGCCAGCTAATATTATCTGCCTAAACTGAAAAGTGGTTATTGCTTTGGGCAACATTAGCGTTTTTTTAAAGCAAGGTCTTTGTTGTAAAAGAAAACTTTCCACCTCTCTGAAACAGCGAATATGTTTACATACGAGTTTACCTACAAAAGACCCCAATGTTGTGCCAGAGCTAAACATCAAAGGAAAAAATCAACAGATAAATTCTGATAGCATTTCGGTGCTCACATGCAGAATTTAGAAGAGAAAACTTTTAATAAAGAATTTATTAGAGATGTGCTGCATCTGGCTAAATTGAGA
Organism: Malachius bipustulatus; assembly: GCA_910589415.1. Taxonomy (NCBI): domain Eukaryota; kingdom Metazoa; phylum Arthropoda; class Insecta; order Coleoptera; family Melyridae; genus Malachius; species Malachius bipustulatus. The sequence goes on along the minus strand of OU342630.1, from coordinate 84,297,710 downwards.
TAATAATAATTCATTTAGCACTAAACTGGATGGTTGATATATTGGTTAAATAAATATCTTATGGCTGTGGTAAAGCCCAATTGTCAGAAGTTTTCAAGTAGCCTCAAGGGCCTCTGACATAACTTAACGACTGCTGTGAAGCAGCCGGGACCCCCTTTTTAACGTACCTCCCGGAGCACGATCGGTCACGGAACTTTTTATTTTACCACTATCAAGTTTGGTCACCCATCCAAGTACTGACCAAACAAAGCCATGCTGCACTTTAGAGATCGTTTGACCGAAACTCTAACAGTTTGGCTATTGTGACCTTTATTTACAGTTTGGTTATACAATGAAGACATTAGGTACTTTAAAAAACCGTCAGGAAACCGAAGGAACAATAGGTAAATTATTTATGCTACATCGAGCTTTCGTTCAACATTTACGACTTTATTAGGATACTGAAATATAGAGGGTGTATCTTTAACATTGCGAATAAAAAATCAGATTATTCTTTGTTCAAAAACAAACAAAAAATTTCCCATTAATCCGCAAATGCACCGTTTCTGAGATACGGGGTGTCAAAAAATGACCATTTGTCATACAGAACTCATTTTGCCAGTGACAGAGATTTTAGGGTTGCGTTATTGATATTTTTCGTCTCCAATATCTACGAAATTTGGAAAACTGACATTTTAAAAGCGTAATTTTAACCGCCAATATTTTCTACAAAAAAAAGTAGGTAATCTTGGTTTTAATTGCTAACATGGGCCGTTTTTGAGAAAAACAACTCGCGCTGGATGTTTCAACACATGTGTCGTAAAATTAAGGGCAAAAAACTGGAAAAAAATTTTTTTGACACCCTTTATGTCAGAAACGATACACTTTAATGGGATTTTTTTTGTTTATTTTGGTCTTGCCTATCTACCTACCCACCTACACATGAGCAACTACGTCTCTTCGCCCCATTAAACCTCTAATTTAAATGCAATGAAAAGGTGGTAAGTTTTAAAAAGAAACAATGTGGGAGGGTAATGCGTAGGTGGGGAGGACGTCTTCTTTCATGATCCTACACCCTGCATAAAACAAAGAGTTACAAAAATGATCTTATAAACACAAATTCAAAGTAAATTCTTAATTAAAAGTCTGACAGTTACATAAGTGGACTATCCCCTCGTCATTGTCTATACTCAGTAAAAAACACCCCTTTGTTGCAATTGTAAACGGAAGTTTTTGCACCAACATGATAGCTCATTCGAAACATAGTCTTAAAAGCGTAAATCACAAAACGTTCCAAATTGTAGGATTGGAATTAAAAGTAGCCAACCGATTAGGGGGTAACTTTATTATGGAGTCAAATTATGAGGTCAATGTAAAAATATTGACCGTTTCTTTTGTGCTTTAGGTTAAAGAATTTGCATTAAAACGACACATTATCTTGGAAAACGTTCCGGCCACTAATCGGTACCTTGTTTTCTTGCTAATTTCCCATCATTTATTTAAAGCACAGTTACAATGTGTACATAAAAACCATTACAAATAAATGACGGTAAATTAGGACGGTAATAAGGCACCGATTACTGCCGAGACGTTGTCCAAAATAATGTGAAGTATTAAGTCAAATTCTTGAACCTAAATTTCAAAACAAACAATCATTTTTATGCATTGTTGGTTCAATAACATAATTCAATTTAAAAATATAAAAATAAGTAAAGAACACTTAAAATTAGGTACTGGATTCCGAATACAAAATTTGCACCTACTTAATTGGTGCAAATGATGGTGATATTGATTCACTAATAACATAATTTATTCATCTCTTGTTATTCAGTAAACTAGCATCGATTAATCAAATATTTGAGGGTTATATACCGAGTTATATACCTGACCTGACGCCTTCAATCAACGGTTATAAATCAAGACGTTCCAGCTCCTACAGCAAACATTATGTTTTAGCACCACTGAGTTCGCTTCCGCATTGTGTACTTTTACCGAATATAATATCATCAAGGTTCAAGGTGATCATAAGCAATTATCACATATAATCTAAGGCATGATAAAATTTCTACCAATCAGATAGAAAATTCATTAGATCTGATTTTTAATAAGTAAGTATACAACCTTAGCGAATAGAAGGGCTGGTGTATGAAGTCACCAATATTCCTGGAGCGCCGGAGACGAAAGTTAATCTGCAAGGGATGGATCGTCTATAACTTGGCTCAGAATAATCAAGTTTTCAGGATAATCTGTACCTACTAAGAAAATAGTGTTCAATAAAGCAATCTAATACAAAAATTAAAGTATGTGGGGTAGAATTTGAAAGCACTTTGGTCGAGGATGGCGCCCAATGGTTTTTGAGGGTTCAATAATGTTGCCAATATCATACAGTTTGCCTTATACATAAATATACGTTATAATCAGTTATTAATAATTAATACACATATGCCCGTATTCACAAACGATAATTTCCTAAATAATTACGTAATTAATTAAATGAGTGAGATGGAGATATGCAGTTTTTTTGCAATAGAGTGAGATGGGTATAATTGATTACGTAATTATTTAGGAAATTATCGTTTGTGAATACGGGCAATTATCTACTGCAGAATGAACATTTTGACCTTAACGCGGTTTATCTCTAGGGTACAAAATTGAAATATTGTTCATTTGCATAGTTTTGGCTGTAATATCTATCATTGGAACAGCTTCAAGGCAACGATAAAATCGATCTATGTATTATAGTTAACAAATCGAGACCACGAAATCCATTAGATAATAAATGTCGATATTACTATAAGAAAATTGTCTCGTTGTTTTTGAACAATTTCCAATGTGATTTGAAGTATGTCTCCATCTTTTACTTCTTTGGCAAGCAACACAAGTTTTGACCCAGAAAGATATATCACTTTTGGAACGTCAGCCAACAAAATCGGTCAAGGACCAGACAACAGAAGCAGCAGAGATACCAGGATGACCCATATTCACAAATTATAAATTGAATCGAAAATTTTTCCTCGAAGAACAGTAGGAATAAATTGACGAAGCTACACTTTATCTGCCTTTGCAGTTGAAATAACACGTTTCTGCCATTCATAGTCCTGAACTGAATTCAGAAAGGGCTCCGGCCCAGAAATAGCCACAAAATAATTAAATAAATGAGATAGAGATATACAGGTCAAATTCATTAGAATGAGATGGAGATAATTGATTACGTAATTATTTGGAAAAGAATTGTTTGTGAATTGAGGCGTTAGAGTAGTAAAAGTGTCGTATTTACCACGCTTGAAGGAAAATTCATTTGCAACTAAAATGTGAGGAAAAGCTAAATCATGGAAGTATTATATTTTTTATAATGAATTTCAAAAGTCGCATTGTCATTTTCCTAAAAGTCTCGAGGTAAAATTACTGAAAAGGAAACATTTATAGCTGCTTAATATGGAGAAAAGCCAGAAATTCTAAAGAACCTCTTCTTTTAATCATCCAGCTATTCATTCAAAGCAACAACATTTGAAAAGCTGCAACAGAAAGTGCTGCGTTTGTAAAAAACTGTTTTCATTGAACATCATGTTTCCTTCATTGCAGGCCTCATCTTTCATAAGCAGTGGATTCACTTAATTTTCTAGCAGTTAGGTAGGTAGGTACTTAGATGTCTCCGCTTTAGTAACATCATCCAACATACTTATATCTTGTAGAAACATTTCATTTGGTTGACAAAAAATGTATGTATTTTCTCTACTCGTTTCTGGAGGCTCCCTTTATTTTCGATTTGTTCACAAATTTTCTCGCGTCTTTCATCACTGTCATACATGTAATGGTTCTAGCCGTAGAGGTATTCCACTATGGTAAAATTTATTATACAGGATGTTTCATGAAAAACCCCCCAAATTAGGTGTGCTTAGAGAAAAAAAAAGCACCAAACCTACGGTCAATTGTCAACCGTTCCTGAGATCTTGTTAAAATATATTTTTCTTAAATGAGTTTATTATACCTAATGCATTATTGGAGAAAAGTGTTTCTTTCTAACATAAAATATAAATTAACTGATTAAATTATCAAAAATAGCATCATTAACTCGAATGGATTGATTTAATCGCTCGTTGGAGAGCATTAAGATCATCTCTGATGAATGCTGCGCAGTTGTTCATTCGATTGAGCAGTGCCTATCTTGTTTTTAGTTTTGTTTTGTAAAAATTGAATCAGTCATCATCAAAGGCAAAAATACAGGGTGTCCGGAAATTATGAGCAAAAAATTAAGGGGGTGATTCTTCTTGATGAAATATTGCCAAAAGTATCTATAATTTTTTTTCGAAAACTCAAAAAGAAGAAAGTTATAAGCCTCCAAAGTTGATTTTTTTAAATCAATATTTTTTTATAACTTTTTTTCTCGTGTACGGATTTTCTTAAAATTTGACACACTTGTCACTGATGTTGCTTTACATCCTTGGTCCAAATTAGACTTGAATCCCTCGAAATCAAAAGGCCTTAACTGCCCTTGACCTTCAAAAAAGGCCTATAACTTTTTTCGTAATATTTTTTTCTGAGTTTTGAAGACGCACAATTGAAGAACGTGCAGAAATATTCGGAAAAGGTCCTCTTTGTCTATCACGATAAAATGACCCGTTTCCGAGTAAAACTGTTTTAAAAATTTTCCTGCACTAAAATTGATCACCATAAACTATGATCATTCTGCAACAACACCAAAGCATGCTTTGGAAACAGCTGCAGGATTGCCTAGTTATGTACAAAACAGAGACATTCGTATATAAATAGACTTGGAAATGATTTTTTTTTGAAAATGAAAAAAATTTTTAATCATTTTTTTTAATAAAATAATAAAATAATTTTAATAAAAAAAAAAAAAAAAATTGCTGTCAAAATGAAATCCAAAGCAAATGTCTTGTTTCCTAGGCAACCCTGCCACCGTTCCCAAAACATGCTTTGGTATTGTTGCAGAATGATCATAGTTTATGGTGATCAATTTTAGTGCAAGCAAATTTTTAAAACAGTTTTACTCGGAAGCAGGTCATTTTATCGTGATAGACAAAGAGGACCTTTTCCGAATATTTCTTCATGTTCTTCAATTGTGCGTCTTCAAAACTCAGAAAAAAATATTACGAAAAAAGTTATAGGCCTTTTTTGAAGGTCAAGGGCAGTTAATGCCTTTTGATTTCGAGGGATTCAAGTCTAATTTGGACCAAGGATGTAAAGCAACATCAGTGGCAAGTGTGTCAAATTTTAAGAAAATCCGTACACTAGAAAAAAAGTTATAAAAAAATATTGATTTAAAAAAATCAACTTTGGAGGCTTATAACTTTCTTCTTTTTGAGTTTTCGAAAAAAAATTATAGATACTTTTGGCAATATTTCAATAAGAAGAATCACCCCCTTAATTTTTTGCTCATAATTTCCGGACACCCTGTATAGGAAAGTGGAAAAAATAAAAATTTTATCTATAATAGTTACAATAAATAAATTGAAATGAGTAAGAAAGATTTTCAACAATATCTCAGGATAACGTTTGACATTGGATAATAATGTTTATAAAGACTTTTTTGTTTGATTAACTATTTTTGATCCCCTGAACATACTGTCTATATTGGAGGGAGGGGGGGGGGGGAAGGGCGATCCTCACCAAAAATAATAATAAAAGTTATTTCCAAAAATAATTTTCTGGCTCCTTACAATAAGGGTTAGGTAATTACTTTTTCTACTTATTATTAGACACCCTGTATACTTTCCAGACTTTCATATGATCAATTAATCTTGCAGTTTAGTCACTTAAGAGAGTCTTTGTGAACAATTCGCTTTTAATGTTTTTGTATTTTTAAAAATTGGCCTATATACAACTTCTCGCTTCAAGAATTTCAGACCCGAACACCCATACGATAAAAAATGAAAGCTATTTTTAATTTTCATCCCTTTTCACCCTCGTTCTGCGTCAAAGAAATATCAATCTCTAATCCACTTTCAGAGCTTCGAACTGGCTGACAAATTTCATCTATCTAACGTAACACGCTTCAGAAGAATAACATTGTTCAATTAAAAATAAACGTACATCGGAAGACGCTATTAAGATCTTTTTTTTTAACAAAGTGTTTCTGTATTTTTTTATCGAATTTGCTTTATTTTGTTATTCTAAGTAGCTTCTCAAAGGATAGTGGTATAGTCTTACCATCTCAAAAGCTTAAAATACTATGGACACTAAAAAGTTCTATAACTGTATAGGGTGAACTAAAAATAATGACATATTAGCAACGATAGAGGCAAAACAGAACTGGGTCAGAATGAGTCTTTTCAAACAGCGTTTTTGTAAATAAATTTCTTTGCCTTTATATCACCAAAAAATATAATGATACCTACAGAAAATGTACCAGTTATCTTTAATATCATGGCGGTGCTCTTTAGCTGGTTGCAAAAGAGGGGGCTAATGGGGGCTTGGGGCAATGAGAAATTTTACTTTGAACTTTGAAAGACTAACCGAATAAAATAATTATTCACATCAAGCAAAACAATAAAGTATATTTACCATATTTTTTTATTCAAAATACGTATACTGGGGTTCCGAATCGGAAGAGACTTTATCATTTTTGCTGTCGTGAGAGCTGCGGGGAATAAACGTAAGGGGAAAGCAAATGTCAGTGGCGCACGACTTGCTAGTGTGAAAGGAGTTTATCTTCTGAATATATAATTGTAATATATTTTAAGTGTATCTGAATATGCGTAATATATGTTTTTTTGTAATCGTCGTGCTCCCGAAATTTATTAAAAAAAAATTCTGCGCCGCAAAACAATTTAATTTTTTCGATAAATATGCTTTCAGACAGCTAAATTTTAACAAATCACAATATCAAAAACTGTATTCTCTTACCTGAAAATTTATTGCAATGTTGCCATATTTAAAAAAATATATATTGCAATACCTCGGAAACAAATGAAAATAGAATTTTTCGATTTGATTGTGAAATCCAACAACACCATATCATTGCGTGTTGTTTTTTTTTCCACGAGCTTTTCAACTCCCTGTATACTAAAATTATTGACGTCAGGCAAAACACGTGCGCAAATCTAGTCCTTTTGCTATAATACAATAATTAAAACTCTCCCCAGTGCCCGACTTCTTCTTTTTCGTCCTGTACTCTATTCGCTATTCCAATTATTAGATTAGGTTTCCGGAGAATAACGATCAGTGACTGGGATATGTATTATAAGGGAGAAAGATAAAAAAAGGTAAGCCAGTTAACCCAGTAACTTCCTTTTTTGTTAGAGTGCAAAACAGCCTAAAACATAGAACAGGATATAGGTGTAGGGTCACAATCAACATTCCTCTATGAAAATTATACCGTATTATGACATAGGCTAGGTGACAAATATTATTATCTTGTTTGCCTAAAACCCTTAGGACATCACAACCATTTAGTGGGCATAAAGATGAATGAAATTCGACACCTACAGGTAGAATAAGTATTGTGAATCGCCCACAAGAACTTCAACCGTCAGACAGGAGAAGCAGTCCCAAATAGGGATAGGAAAAGACTATTAGTGTATTTTTTAACAAAAAATACACTATTGAGGACGACATCACTTTTCGAAAATCACCCAAACTCATCAAATGTCCATCGATCATGACCCCCAGATCACGAAAAAGTAGTTTTCCAAAATTCACCTGCCCACGATATATATATTTCTCCAAAATCGCGAAATTTCGATTTTAAAAACGCTCCTGTGGCTTTATCTTTTAAGATTAGTGAACGAAATTTTGGGTCCTTGTAAAATTTGGGAATGACGTTGGATTTTCGTTGAAAAACTTTCCAAAAGTCCCATCACTTCTACAGGGTGTCCCTTCAAAATTCCAGGTATCCGGTTTTTGTCATCTCATTTCAGGTCGCAGTTTTGAATCTAGGGGGCTGAAATTTTTGTGGGAGTAAGATATCCACAAGGAGTGGTCTGGTATTGCACTTGAGCAAAATCGGCCGAGCCGTTTCAAAATGGCGGCCATTTTAATTTTTGGAAAAAGGACTATTTTTTGAACCCCTGTATAAGCTAGATAGAAAAAGAGTTTTATATCAAATTCACAATATTGGAAGTAAATGACTTGAAATTTAATTTCATGCAACAAAATTTGCATTTTTCCTATTAATAAGCCAGTGGCGTGGGTAGGAAAAGGGTAAAAATGGCTAAATTTCTCCAACAATTTATGAGCACATTTTTGAAGTAATTAAACTGAAATTTTTACAGTAGACAACTATACTAATAGACTTCAACCCTTGAGAATTTCAAAAAGTAAATAAGAAAAATGGCGGAGATATTCGATTTTTTTTTACATGATGTTTTTTTTAAATTAATTTCTCTAAATTTTTAAAAAACGCTCCTGTAGCTTCATCTTTCAAGATTAATGAACGAAATTTTTTACTCTTATAAACCTTAGGGCTGACGTTTGATTTTCGTAAAAAACATTTTCCTAGAGTTGTGTTACTTCTACAGGATGTCCCTCCGAATTTCAGAACAAAACCGTCCGTGAGGCACGGTTTCTGGTCGAAGTTTTCAATCTAGAGCGCTGAAATTTTTTTGGTAGTAAGATACCCTCAAGTAGTCGTCTGGTACTGTATTTGAGTAAAATAGGTAAAGACATTCCAAAATGGCGGCCTTTTCAATTTTTGGAAAATGGCTAGATTTTGAACCCCTAAATAGGCAAGATCAAAGACTTTTAAACAAAATTAACAAGATTGGAATAAACTTATTTGAAATTTGAGCTAATGCAATACAATTTGCATCATTTCTATTAATAAGCCAGAGGCGTGGGTAGGAAAAGGGTAAAAATGTCTACATTTCTATAAACATTCATGAGCTTATTTTTGAAGGAATAGAACGGAAATTTTGATAGTAGACAACTATACTAATAGCATTTAACCTTCAAAAATTTCAAGAAGCAAATATAAAAATGGCGGAGATATATTCGAATATTTTTAAATGATGTTTATTCCTCTAAAATTTCAAACTTTCGGTTTTCAAAACTCTCCTTTCAGTTTTTTTCGAATTTATTAAAGGTAGTGTAAAAAATAGTATTTTTCAAGTAAAGTTAGCCAGTGGCGGGCATAGGAAAAGGGACAAAATTGTAAAATTTTGCCAATTTTTTTGATTTTTAAATTTAAAAATCCGATCTAAGGCACGTGTTGAAACGAAATGAAATGAAATTATCACAGAAAATTTTTCACATTAAAGCACTACGCTAACATGACATGACTGTGGAAAATTTCAGAAAGCCAATAATTTAAAAAGCGGTGAAAATATTCATAATTGAATCGCATAAAAATACACTATTTCTGCGATTGATGCGCAAGAAGGTTTCTGTTACACTTCAAGATTACCGAGTCATATAAGAAGGTAGTTTGCAACTCTTTAGGGGTTGAAAAAATGGTTCACTAGCGGACTTTGGTAGCTCAATATGGAATCTCGACTTAGCCTCAACCGTTTACTTATGGGAATCCAGTTCTATCAAAATTTCAAAGCCTAAATGTTGTAAAGTACCCTTTAAATATGAAACTCCGAAGACCTGTAGACGAAAAAAAAAACACCTGTAACATATTCACATAAGGCAACCTTCAATTATTTTTTGCTTTCAGTAAAAAAAAGCCTTCACTTGCCTCACCTAGGTTCAAGAATTCCGGGACCGGTTATAAAAGAAGTCACAACTGAAGGAAGAATTCAAGTTTTCTGGAGGTATCGACTCCTATTTATGGAAATCCCCCCTGTCTCCAATCGTTGGGAAGTTACATCCTACTGATTCAGCAAGATATAACTTACGGCTATTCAACTCTTAACTTAGTCGTTGGGTACTGGCCTACGATATTTCTAATTTCCTGTCCGCCAAGAATCCTCTCTGGCTTCCCCCGTTCTTTTTAACCGTATCAACTATCTGGGCTGCCAGAAGAGAGATATTTAGCGTGTTTATGGGTCGAGTCCTGATACTCCTGATCGAGCTGACCGTAGTAATACAAGCCGCGCGCTGTTAGCTTGATTAGTCCGCTAAAAAGACGCCATCACCGATTCTCGATTGTTTATTTAATTCCGTTTGTGCATTAAAAGTTCCTAATTTGTAAAAAACAGAAGCCTGAATTGTAAAAACAAAAAGTTTCTTGGGTTGTACCTAATGCAATCCACCTCCAAGAATCTAACTGAAAATAACTATAGGGTGTATCATAAATATACCGGAAAACTTTTTTAATTTATTTAAGGGTTTACTTATTCAGGATTTATTAAATTTAATAACATTGAAATTTAAATCAATTTGTCGATATACATTGAAGCGTATTTAATTTTATTTTTCGAAAAGTGAGATACATAAAATTATCAAGAGACATAAAAGTTTTATCTTTAGTCGCTTAATATAAAAAAATATTCAAATTGAAAAAAAATCAGTGGCGTGCATCTTTTTGCAATAATATTGGTGAGGGTGCCACCCTGGACACCACTGGACCTAAAAATTTTCATTTTCTTGGGGCTAAAGGAGTTTCTTATTACTACAAATCACACTGCCAGATTTCAACAATATCGGCGAAAGAATGTTTGGGATATTAATAATAAACTAATTTTTTTTATTATAACACCCTGTATCTCGAAAAAAATGTTGTTTTGACGCCCCCAACTACCCCTAAATGTTTGTCGGTATATTTATAATTCACCCTGTATAAGAAAGAATCCATTACAAATGTGAAGTAGCTCTCCAATTTGGACTTCGTCGGGGCTTAGGTAAGAGAGCGGCGTTGAGTAGCTTATCGACACGCTTGCAGAAATGTCGAGACATGATAGATGACGCTTTCATCTGTCTTGTGGATTTTCGAATAAATCAATTTAGCTGTTCTTCTAAAGCTGTTTCAGAAGAAGGAATTATTAGAGAACAAGAACATCGAGCTTACCAGAAATTTATCTGAAATCAAGAGCACACAATTAAAAGTGGACAAATTTTAGAACCAATATCCATTTACGAAGACTACCACAGGCTTGTGTTACATCACCGATGGCTTTTACGATCACGGTTAATAACGTGCTATATTAAATCGAAGACAAACTACGTGACCATCAATAGATGAACAATGTGCTTGCTGCTTTTGGTAGGTACTGTTATCCTCGCAGACAAGCCAATAGGCTTAATTCGTTAACAAAGTTTCACAAGTAAGAGGCCAATAATTAGACATGAAATAAATAATGTTAATGTACTTAAGGAATTAAAATTAATTATAAAGGAAGAGCCTGACATCGCAGTCTAAAAATCTATAAACGAGGAAGAACAATATTCATGAAAATGTAAGACAGCATTGAAGTTACGCCTAATAGGTATAAAATTTTATTAAAAGTTATTCTCCCTTGGTTTTCTGTTAAAAGTTGTCATCACGGACGGACTTGAAGCAATTTAAATATGGAGCTTCCGAAGACTGTTTTAAATTCCGCTGATTGAACCTGTACACTACGCAAAAATGAAATTTTTGCACCCCAAAATTTTGCCTGATTTTGGTTTACGATAATTTTTGATATTCCCAAGGGATTTCGTTTCAGCATCCCTATCCTTTATTTTTCTGTATTTGTATGTAAAATCAAAAAGCTATCAACAATATTTCTACAGGGTGTTACGTGAAGGCGTGCAAAGTCACCTCGAGACGGTTTTCAATTGAGTGATCTAAAAAAATCAACAGTTTGCTCTAGAAATGTTGAACTTTTTCCTCGCCAACCGATTAGAAATTTAATCTTCGTTAGTAGAAAATCCAGGGACGAAAATTGATTCAAGACAAACATTAAAAACAAAATATTGCATAAAAAATTACTCATTTTTTATATAATAATATAGGAATGAAATTCTTCATCTATACTAGAAATCGGCTTATGTAATTCTGCTACCTTCTGATGCTTCGTGTGATTCTCCTCTGCAATTATTTCGAGGATTAGGTCTTCAATCAGAAGTGTTACAACATTTCATTCACAACCACGTTCTGCAGCGCCTATAGAAATCAGAGATCTTGTTTCTCCCCCACATTGCTCCAATCCCTTATAACTTTTGCATCAGGGTGCAATCGGTCTCGAAATCTATGAGCGTTATCTCTAGCAGCTCTCTCTACCTATGGCAACATCAAAATATTCTTCAGTAGAATACATTTTTCAACTTTCAACATTCAAACTTTTTATCGAAGAATTCAAATTTTGAAATAAAATTATTTTAACTTCTACACTCCTATAGTAACATAATATTACCTGAACTCTATATAGTAGGTAGTCCCGCTACAGAAAACAGCTGCAACAGGATTCTATGCCAGATGCATTTTTTAATATTTTTTATAAAAAAAATATGAAAAAAAGTCTGTTTCCCTGAAAGTTTTTTTAACTTTCAGGGAAAAAGGCGATTTAAAATGTAGTTATAAATAACAGCGTTACGAAAAATACTCAAGAATAGATAAGTTGATTTCTTAACTTGACCACTTTATAATATCTCGGTCGATTATCGAGCAAGAATTTCTTAACAATTTTTCCTGTGCTACACGAATTGCACCCTACAATATACCATTAAGTAAAATCGTCATTAATAGGAAATATTATGTCATAAGGTCATGAAGTCGTGATATAATCGTCCATTTGCTTGACGAACACAATATTAGCTAGCACAATTAGGGGTTTCAGGTTTCAGCGCAACTATTGCTGCAAGTTTCCCAAAGCTCGCCTGAAGAACTTTACATACAGAATTGTTGCATCCAAGTGAATCCTCCTCGTGTGCATCACTTAAAACCAGGAGATGAAGTAGGAGGATTAGCATTTTCACAGTGGCTGCTCGAACATCATGAACAAGATTCCAATTTCTTAGTTCCATTTTATGGTCCGACGAAGCTACGTTCACCAGAGATGGTATCAACAACTGCCACAATGAACACATTTGGTCGCTAGACAAAATCAACGACGTAAGAAGGTGTAATTTCCAACAATAAATGCATGGTAAGCCAATTTAAACGGTTTCCTACTGCCATTGCAGATACTGACGTCACTTGGAGATTTTTATTTCTGGGATCATATCAAATGAAAAGTTTATGCAGTAAAAATATTCATTGTAGCAGAATTAAAAGACCGAATCACGAATGCTGGGCTTCAAGTTCAGAATCCTATTATCATAGTCAGGATTCTTTTGTGTTTTATTATTGTACAGTCGTTTCATTAATTAAATTTAACATTTTGTTAAACCAACTACATACGCGTAACTTTTTGTTAAACTAAATTAACTGCTTTAAGCTTTTAGCTTCGATAACTCCTGAACGAAGGCTGATAAGAAAAAAGTTCATATAACTTGGAGCCCGAATTTAAATTTTTCGCCTCCTGCTACGAATCATTTTGAATAATTGAACGGTTTGTAATAAAGCTTTTAAGTTTTGGAGGGAAATAATACAAAACAGACTTGAAATGAAAACTGGTACTTAATGCCTGGAAATAGTATCATAAAACAGGTTATTATGGTTCAGCTAAACATAAAGTAAATTACATCTGTTTTTAATGAATTAATAAAAAAGTTATGTACACTGCAGTCGGATACACCATAAAGTGATTCGAGATTTAATCTGTTAACGCTATAATAAATGACGTAATTAGAGGGGTATAAAATAAAGTGTTGCATTCTTTTAAATAATGCACAATTTGTGAATAATGTAGCCAGTGGAAACAGAGTTTCACTTGGAAAAGTGTTCTGTTGTCAGAAAAATCCATAATTTATTCAATCTATTAAACCAGTAATTTGGAATACATTTTTACAGTGACCGCCAAAAAGTTACGCATCAGAAATAATTTTAAACGCAAAAAATCTTAGCCTAAACTTAATAATTTTTACCCCCATCGGTATTATAGAGTGTTTCAACTCATGAGGAGAAAACGGCATATTCCAAATTGTGCTATTGTGCTAAATTGTGCTCTAAGTTCTAAATTAAAGAAGTGCAGCTTCTTAAAACTAGGCAAAATTTTGATTGGATTGCTGTAAAAAGTTTGTCACTGTTAGCTCACTTGAATAATTCCATAGCCAAATTTTTGTATATCGTCCTCCAAGATTCAGTTTTTCAATTTTTGAAATAAGTGTTTCAAGCTGTATAAGCTGAGTGAAGTAGCGGGTAAATATGTCCATCAAAACTTCACTACCTACAACATCTTTGCATTAGAGAGAAAATTGTTGGAGTTGTTGATTTAGTCCTTGATGATTAACTATAGTAGTTACCGAGCTCCCAGTCCATCTCAGAAACTGCCGAAAAATGTACTCGATACGATTCATCTCATTCTGAAATATTGACTAGCCTTTCAATTACCTGTGTAAAGATTTTATCCTTGGCAAAAGTTCTGAGCGACACCAGGTTACATTATAGCAATGTTGGAATTTTCCAATTGGAAAATAGTAAAATTTACGCAAACCTAAAACGATCATGGATCAACTCCGTAACCTCTTTCATTTCTCTCACCGTTGCAGCTGGGCAAGGGAATGATTTCACTTGCCGTCTACAGATAGATTCATTTGGAACTGAGACGGGAAGGGATTTAAGTGTAGAGGTAACGTTACCCGATTGATTAACATCGTAGCTCGGCATCAACGTGTTTTCTCGCTCTCCATCTCCAATGCACTCGTGTTTTATTAGAAACAACAGTTTTGTTGCACTTCTTATTCTCGTAGCAATTCTTCATGGAGTCTATTCGGCACTGCTGAATGGATAATTTAATTTCTAGCAACAATAATATTATGTCTTATCTAAGGAAATGTCCATTTTCTTTGTTGCATAGAAAGTCTAACTAGTCGCGGACTAAGGTGGAGGCGGTTTCTCCTGGTACCCATCTCAGGGGAGGCTACTTCAGAAGAAATAAAAAAATATAAAAATAGCAAATAAATATTTTTTAATGTTCTTAGGTATAGGTTTTGCAAAAATCAATAATGAGAAATGATTTTTTAAACATATAATGGTAATTTTTACGACTTCTGATGACTAATTACGCAAAAAAATTTCTAGGGAGGGGGGGTTTGTCCACGGTTTATCCGCACTGCCTGTAATTACAGCATAAGAGTAACTATGAGGTTACTTGTATCAATAATGAGTCTAATGCCCGATTGCGCCATATTTTAAAATCCTGACGTAACTAAAGTAGGACTTTGTTTTTCATGTCAACGTTTTTTTAACAAATCCGTATACTTTTACCTACCTTTAAACCTGACTTAAAAAATGGTACAAATGAGCATCAGTCCTTGAAACGCACGCAACGAATCTTGTTTATCTTCTTTACAGCATTTTCTTATAAAAAGTCATTCATAGAATAGATTTAAGTTAATTATAAATGAAAGGTTAGATTATTTATCCATGCTATTTTCATTTCTTTGTCACTAATAGTACTAAATTATTGCCAATATGGAATACAAGGCCGTGCTACGCGTTCCAAGAGAAAAAGAGCGGGCGCGGGCAGAACAAAAAAATTGAATTAACTGATGGCTTCACTCCAGTGGGAAATCGAAAGATTTGTAGTAATAAAACTTTTTCAAACCACATTTTCTGAATAATTTTACTAAAAGTTTTCTCGGGGAGGACCTGAGTATCCGAACTCCCCTTCCTACTGAACGATGCTTCATACATCTCTGCAGTTGGACTGTGTTACCTACATCTGTGAAATATGATTCAATCAAAATTTTCCAATACATTTTTCAAGAACTATTCTAAAAACACCACAGTTCTTAATCCAACTCCACTAATCACCTTGTTTTTGAATTACCTAACATAAATAATCACTGCATGGCACTGATATTATTACAAAACGTTTAAACGAATTCACCCTTCCAAAAAGAAAGTCGACCGTTCCTAAGATTCAGTTCTGGCTATACGGTCTTACGAGGAGGGGGCAAATTTAGGGTTAGCACCAGGTGGCAGAAATCCACACTACGCCACTGGGGGCGTGGGTGCTCCTAACTAATTATTTGCCTCGGGCCTCGTATACTCTTAATCCGCCACTAAGTCTAACCAAATGCTTACCTTCTCGAGAAATATACATATAGTTTGTTATTCTCGATGTGATGTGTATCGTCTTCTGTGAGTGCTCCTAGTAACATCTCTAAACTTATTTTCAAATCAGTGAATCGCAGGTTGACTTTTACGAAGCAGCTTTATTCAGTTAATGAACAATGTAGGTACCTAACTGACATTTTAAAATCCACTCAGTGAAGAATAAAAAATTGATCAGTTTTTAATTCGATATAGGTATACTTAACATCATTATTTCCCCGAGAGAACATCAATCTCTTTTTTGTTGTTCATGGGAAAATTGTGAAAATATATAGGTACACGAAATCTATACCTATACATGCACGGTATTAAAAAGTCTCGGTACCCTTCAAAGAATCCTCAAATTATGAGTTGTGAAAAAAAATTAGGTAATACTTTCTATTGAGGTAAAAAAAAAATATACAGGGTGTTCCTTGGCTCAGAACTGACGACATTATCTCTTTTTTTAAATAGAACACCGTTTATATTATTTTACTTTCACATTTTCTGAGAAAATCTTGTAAGAACGGTATCAGTTTAAAAGGAGTAGTTTATGAATTATAAACCAATGAAAAAGTCTATTTTCAATTTTCAAAGTTGTTTACATTAAAGTCGGCTTGAGATGACGGGAAACGGCTTACATAGTTCTATTTCAACTTTTTGTGATGAAAATTATCAGATTTTTCATCACCCTGTATACTTCATCAAAAATTTTATCTACATCAGTACATAAAAATCTTGAGCCAGCTTGAGCCGGTAAGAAACTTTATTAAAGATTGAAAATGGCGTTTTTCATTTGTTCATAACTCATAAACTGATCATTTTAAACTGCAACTGTAAAAACCATTCACGCTGGATTTTCTCAGGAAATATGGAATACATTATTGATAAACTCATTATTTAAGGATTTATTGAAGGGTACCAAGACTTTTCTAACACCCTGTTTATGTTTAAGTAATTGGAAATATTTGGATGATTAATCATTTCAATTTCTTTGATACCAATTTCGTTATGACTAGTTTAGATTTTGAATTATTTATGATTGCTGTTAATCTTCATTTAGCGTCGTCTAACTTACTCCGGTATACGAGAAAGTATTACACGGTTTGAGTAGCAGATTTAGTGCGGGCCGTTCATCACGTCATCGTTCAATTAACGATTCAATTAAAAAATTCTATATCTGCTGAAGTTCTTGCAATTTTGACACCCGAAGATGAAAAATGGCGATTAAGGTACACGTCCAGACGGTATACTTTTGTTTAGTTGTTATATAATTTGAATGCCAAGCATCAAATTTATTTACTTGAATAGGAATAACTATTAGTGTCAATTACCAGAAGAAAATAGATTAAAACTAGGCAAAATAATAATTATTTTATTTATTTTGCTCTATGAAAACGAATTCCACAGTCCATCCCCTATAGTTGCTTGATTACATCAGCCTCAGTTAGAGGTCCTGGAAGAACCCGCATCTCCCTTAAAAGGTGCAAAGGTTTCCGATCTCCTATTCCATGCAATTCCTGCGAGGAGTTGAATTTATTCGCTGATCAACATTGGCGTCGAATCGTTTAACGTTTGACCAAAGGTGGGTTTGGGATCAGCGGATCTAAGAGCGTCGGCAATTAGCTTTGGGGCCTCTATGTCTAGCGATGATATAAGATAATGGTATTTAATTTGTTCTTGAGTAATTCTTGCTATTTCGAATTGTGATTCCAGCAACGTAAACCAAAAGGTTACGTCAGAAGGCCAAATAGGAGGTAGCTTGACGGGCACACTTACTATACTGACTGAGAGATGCCTCATTCTCAGGGGAAGCTGTCCGGGCCTGTAGTTTTAAAACCAGTTGAGCTTGCGATTCTTCCATGTTAAGATATCAAGTCAGTTTCAATTAGTTATCACCGAATCAATCGTTGATAACAAAAAATAAATACTCAAACAATTACGTTTAATGTAATCGTTTATAAATTAAAAAGTCCTCAAAATTCACCTTTTGACATTACTCCTTGGGTCCTTGCCGTTCATCCCAACAGCCCACTTCGTTGCAGTTTCATAGAGCGCCTCAAAGTGTAAATTTTTTATTCAGGTCAAGCTATAATTTCATATAGTACGCTCCAAAAGGTATGCTGTAAACAGAATGAAGTATCGTCTTTGTAACAAAATCTTTGGAACATTACTTTCTAGATAATTTTTGTTAGAATTCTTATGTTTTGTAGTTTCAAAGGTATCCATTTTATAGCATTTTATAGTTTTTATTGGAGAGAACAGTCTACGCTGAGATAGTGAGTGAATCATCCAAAAATGAGACAAACTATTATTCTGCTTTTTCGTCTGCTTATCCACGTTAATTCATTTGATGTTAGTCTTCACATTTTCGATCACCGAAAGTGTCTTGATGATTTAGTTCCTGAAATATCTAAACTCCAATTAGTTGTCTCATATCTTTCAGTTTTTTTCTTAAATTTAATTTTTAAAATTAACTGCGATAGTTCATTTTTACTCTTGAAATTCAATGAAAAATTTACTAATTTTACAATAAAATAATTTGAACACAATGTATGTAGAATACAAAGAAAACGGGCAGTTTTTTTAACAAGAAGGTATATATTATTATAAAAATATAGAAAAAAATTAACGCCATTAAATTCATTAGCACAGAATGGATGTGCAAGACCTCACGATCCACTGAGTGATGGAAACGAGGGGGCGGTATAATATGTATAGTTGCATATAGCCGAAAAAACTCATAATCCGGCCCTGGTCAGATCATTGATAATTTTCGCGACAATTCTCGGATCACGACAGTTTTCATTGTCCCTCTGTATATTATATACAACGGTGGATCTATTTTTTTTAATAAGTAATCAGAAAAGGTAATGAGTTTGCTGTATACTAAAATAATAAGAAAAAACACATTTGTCCCTAGTTTTTCTGTATTCGTCAATACTTTGTATGTACACGAGACTATTATTATTCCCGCTCCAGTTTCTCATAAATAGTACCCGCGTTACATGACCATAAACTGGGTGTAATGTAAAATGCAGTGCACCGGGGAAAGCTTTGTTAAAAGGAAAATGTCTCCTTATTCTAAGGGTAATATCAAGATATATCACAAAGGAGGAGCGAGGAACGTAATACCTACCAATTTTAAATTATTGGACCGAATTCAATGTTCTTTTATTACACTCCAAGACTCCTTTATCTGTCTAATCCCTTCGTTAACTTACAAAATGCAGTCAAGGAGCTCATGGCGTATACTCTCGGGAAACGTCAAAACTTTTACTGAAGTGAGTAAGGTACCTTCATCTAACCTTCTAGATGAAATTACAAAAAGAAACAGACGATAATTTCTTACTTAAGAATATTTTTGTTTCATTAGGTAGTCATTTATATGATAATTAAATATCAATAAAATATAGGTATGCTTTTAACACTTAAGAAATAGTGAAAGAGATCCACTAAACCGAACCCTCGACCGAACCTTACAGCTGAAGAAAATAACGAGACATTCTGGTACTTATTTGATGACGAATGTGGTGATCATGAAATAGCTCAATAAAAATAAATATAAATCTGCAGGTAATATTTTGACATATTTTTCAGAGCTAAGAAATAAATTATAGTAGTCGTGGAGAAAGTCTAGTCTACCTACTCGTCTATCTATTATTCACTCGAATGTTACTCTACTCCGCTCACGGATTCGTAATTAGTAATATTCATCATCATGAATAATAGCCATTAGTACACGCCCCCGTTGACGAATAATACCTACAGCATCCGGCAAAAAAGACCTTCCTGATTCATGACAGGCGGATGATTGAGTCGGGACGGGAGAAGAGAGGTGGGGGGGATCTCTCTTGACAGCGGTACATTTTAGTTATCACCATGGGTTAATAAGCGTTAGTTGTTGAGGATTCTGCCAATTTTTCCCCCAGTTCACTCTATTTAACCCCGTGCGACTTCTTTTTGTGAGGCTATATCATAATGCCAGCTATAATAACATCGTCCTCGAACCTTGGGTGCCTTGAGTGACAAAGGAAATTGCGGTCTTCCCGCTTGTATGGAACATTTTCGGGAGAGAGATTTCATCACTTGAGTGAGATAATTTTCAAAACTCGTAAATTTAAAATAGCAATAAATTGCGTGTTTTATTAAAGCTTTGTTTCAACTTTTAAAATCGGGGAGGTACTTCTGCCAAACCCTGCGTGTTATTCTAAATTTAAGATGATATATTCTTGCTTAGTTTATTTTTCTTCAACCTAGAATAGCATGCACAATTTAGAAAAAATATCAAGTGGCGTAATAATTGAAACTGAGGGATTGAATTGATATAGCTTTTATAATTTTCCACAAAAGACGCAGAAACTTACTGGCTGAGTGTCCTGTCGGTAGAACCACCTCCAGAGTCGTGGTGCCGTCGCTCCTTGTGCACGATGCCCATCAACTTCATCCAGGCATTGTTTTTCCCTCCGTGCCCCCCCATTCCGCTCTGCCACATCGTCATCTTGGCAGCTCATCACCAAAACCCCCCCGTTAAAAAAACACAGCAGCTCGCACTGCTCTCACTTCACTTCAGCACCATCATCTGCCACTGAACACTCACTTCTCTATATCTACACATAATCCCCATTGCAGCAGGAAAGTTCTCTATGGTATATTGTCATTGTCTCTGAGTCTTAATTTTATTTTCTTTCCAATAAATACTGGATAGGTCAGGTTGTAAATAACGCGGATAGGTCAGAACGAAGAGCCAAATAATTTAAGTTTGTTCTTTTCACTTCTTGGTGTCTTGGTTATTGAAAGCTTCCAATTGCTTGCTAGGTGAATTTGTTTCAAGTTACCCTATTATTTTGGAGTTACGATTTATGGTCTACAAACTATTATAAAATGGAAGATAATTGGATAAATTCAGCGATTATTATCTACATGGCATTAATAAGAACTACGAGACTACTTTGAGCAAAAAATTGAAAAACTGTCGAAATTGACATTCTAATAAGTAACGAGATAACGAGCGGTTGTGCCGCAGCGGCGTGAGCGTCGTCATCGGCGACGCGGGCTCATGTCTCGGAGCCCGGAGCCGGCGTCCAACAGTTGGCACGGTGTCGGTCCAACAGGTGCGGCGGCAGCGGCGGCACAGGCGGCGGCGGCGGCTCGGTGAACTGGCGAACTGGCGGCCGCGGCACGCTGCGGGCCCTCAGCATCCTCGGCCGATTACACTGTTGCCAATTCAGTACGCAGAACAGCACAAGCACAAGGGCTTTCTAGGAATCCTTTGCTGTTTAAACTCTTTATTGGCGAACTCCCATGAGCATAGCAGAATATGCCAGATACGATTCCGCTATGGCATCACAATACAAAGTTCCTTTAATATACAGGGTGATCCCGAAATGGCGGACACGGACAGCACCACAGCCTCTATTGTAGATTAAAGATTCTAAGTTTTATTTACTGTTTTCTCCAGTATGGCTCCCTTAAGAAGATATGACCACTTTTGTAGAAAATAAAGTCACAACACTGCACTGGATACCCTTTTTCAGGCAGAAAAATAATGTGTAGGTCTACAATACCCAGAGAGGTGTTACCATGGAAACATATGAAATGGAAACACCACAAAGCTTAAAACAATAATCGTTGCGCGGATACAAATTCGATAATATTATTCAAAATCTCGAATTCGAACAACGATGCCACATTGAAAAATGTTGTTGAACACAGGGAATAGGTAAACTTTGAATGCCTGTAATTCCGTTCCCGATAATAAAAAATAAAAAATAAAAAGCAAACACTATCGTTATAGTTATGTGAAATCATGTGCTTTGCCAGTTGAGGTTGTTTAAATTTGACCGCCATTTCGATTGAAATTTTAGAAAAAGGACACCCTATATCTCGGTAACGAAGCCGAGGAACACATTTTTGTTTTAAATTTACAGTCTTTGTGAGCATCCTCTACAACATCCTGCATTCCGTGTCCGCCATTTCGGGATCCCCCTGTATAATAGGTATCCATTTTAGTTGTGTATTTGGTTCGATACTCTTATTAAATTTATTATATTTCAATGATAACAACTTTTTGGATAAATTATTCAGGTTCGTTTTCTAAATATTGAATGATATTTCATATTTCACTGCTCTTGTCCAACCACAACTACAGCAATTTATAATTCACGCTCGTTTCGACCAATCTTCTTCTGCTTCTTCTCATTCTTTAGTTTTTTTTTGGATTTTAGCTTGTTTCTTAGCTATTAAGCCAGCGCATTCCTTTTATTCTTAATCTGTAGTCATCAGGGTACTCAGAGTGTCTGAGATGCCTCTTTCATTTCGACCAATCAATAATAGTATCTTATTATGTGAGCGATTATGATGCCATTATTCACGAGATGATGATAACACCACGAGCTTTAGGGAATGGCATTGTCATCATCAAATGAATAATGGCCATAATCGCAAATGTATAACTCTGATTTTTCTACTCTTATCAAAAAAAAAAATTAATCAAAATATTTTTTTATTTATTTTATTTTTTACTGCGTGGAACAACTGCTATATAGGTCCGACTTGGCACGCGTGGATTCTGCGCCTAGGGTGGCGGTAGATATTTTTGTAGTTCATTGTAGAAATGTCAGATATTGTTCCTATTCACAGCTTTGCTCAGTGTATCAAATTCACAGCTTTTGATTGGTCCACGAGCGGGAATTATATGAAGTATAATTCAATACCTGCCAATAATAATAGTGTGTGAGGTGTAATATTACTCCATCAAGCATGTAGGTTTATATGATTTTTCAATTATTATGCTAAATATATTTATGCTATAATAATATTTATGCTTTATACCAATAATCGCCCCTGATATCTGCGAACATCCTGTGCGCATCCTGTAATTAGAAAAATTAAATAATTATAGAGGGTCGTATAAATATTACCGGAAATTTATAGGAGCTGTCTAAAATAACAAACATTTTTTTTAATTAACCTGTAAGGATAATAGAACAAGCAAATAGAGGGTTTTTCTTGACAAAAATAGTAACGGAATACCCCCGATGCCATCACCACACGCGGAATAGCCCCCCATATTCTAACTGCACAGCTTTCTACTCGAATTTACCTTTTCTTTTTCTTTTTTTTCATTGCAACTTTAGTGCAAAAAATCGCTTTTTTCATTTTTTGCTTATAAAGGAAAAACTGATGTGGTAATCTAAATGGTCCCAATAGAATTAAAATACGAAGAAAATGAGAGCTAAAGCAACCCTTGCTCTGTATCTCAAAAGACTTTTAGGAAATACGTTCTAATGAAGTTTTCTTCTAAAATGGACCCAAAAATACCCCCTCAAATATTGACACTCAATTATAAAACACCCTGTATAAGTTTAAGGTATGTTTTTATCTTTATTCCGTTTCGTGATACCTAAAGTGTTGATTTGAAATGCATTTTTACAATTTTTACAATTATTTTTTACTTTGAAAATTTTGAAAATGAAACGTAACATGCAGTCACGTGACTTCATTTAAGTTGAAATTTAAGAAGACAGATAGGAGGCTCATATTAATAATTAGCCTATAGGGCTGTCAAAACTCTAAATCAGGCACTCTCATTAATTAACAAACTTATTTAGTAGATATGGGTAGGGGTGTATGGGTAGCGTTTATTCGCCACAAGCGACTACGCTACCGAGCGTTCTTTACACCATTCACACTCCATGGTGGTTCTAAAACTCCTACTCAAACCTTCCCGGCCTTTTTATAATGTCCAGCAGGCGGTCTTTTCATGAGAAAAGTTCTATTTCTTAATTATTCCCCTTGTAGTGCTGGTGCTAGTGCTAGTACCAGTGGTAGTGCCTCTGATCCATAAATATTAATTCTAAGGCTACTCCGTGAACCCAGGTAGCCGAATTATACATCCTCAATTTTCATATTACATTAAGTCACAAATTAAGTTGTGAAAATTAGCAACCTTTTAGAAGAATTAGAAAACTGTAAATCGATTCATGATCCTTCGATCCAGATATAAATCAGACTCGGATTTTTTTGAGTTCACAATCAATCAATAGCGACCTATAAATTCGTTCTTGTGATATGTCACCACGCACTTGACTTATTAAATATGATTCCATTGGTGGTCTCAATACTGATGAAGTCAGTAATGCAATAATTACAAGAAATGGAGATTGTCCAGAAAATTTTCTGGTATCGCTTGTAATGTTCTGTCCGATATTGGTTCATTTACAACGATATCTTTCAATTATAAACTCATTTACAAAGTACGCTAATTAGTTACCTACCTCAAACCAGAAGCTTGGGATCTTCCATCAGGAACCCTAACATAGCCTCGTGCGGTAGTGCGCATTTGGGTTATTCCACATCGCTTTCACTATTTACTATTCCATACTGGCGGCATATTATTATAATAATTGAAATCGACACACACAGTGTTTAATGTGATCTCTGATTTAGTTTTCACTGTTCTATAATAGCAATGTGCTCTCGCTCTACCTGCCTTAATTTTATCTTAATTTAAGCCTGTAATTCTGCAATCGATACTAAAAACACTATTCAAATAATTATTATTTCAAAACACGTCATGCTGCCTGGCTGACTTGAATTTGAGAAATAACCTTTATATCTCTTTGACGGAGTCGAGGAAACAATTATTGTTGTCTTAAATTTACAGTTTTTCTGAACATCATCTACAACAATCTGCAAAACCGAGTGCGCTAATTTGAAATCACCCTGTATATAGAGAGAAGTTTTTATTTATCAGTATGGATATTAATTATTCACTAGAGTAGATTTATAATTACGATTAATGCAATGTGACATTATTGCTTGTTTAGCGATAATTTGCGGTAGGTGATATTCATAAATTATTCAAAGCGGTGCGAGACTGACGGCTAATTAATGTCAAGTGAGGATATGCAACAAGCCTTCAGTGCAATGTACCTACTGACAAAATAGACAAACGTCAGCGTTGTTTCAATGTTTTAGTTGGTGGCGCCCTTCCTTCTCCCACAGCAAGTAGTAATCACTCAAAATAAGTAAAAAAAAAAAATAACTCACTTATCTAATCAGTTTGAGGTGCTTGACAACTCTCAGCTGGTTGTTCAAATTTATAATATAAAATAGATACTGATCAACTAGGTTGTCGAACTAAGGCTTGTCATATCTGGAAAAGCCTGGTCCAGTTAACAAAAATCATAACACATTGTTAAGCAAAATTTTGATTTGTTGTTTTTTTATATATTTTCTGTCTTAAATGGGCGAAAATGCTCTCTTAAAGTAATCTAAAATACCAAAACTTATAACAAACAGATTAGATATCATCATCCGCCGATCTGTTAAATCTATCATTATTGGTCTTCCTGCTTCTACTTTTAATAATATGTTATACTCATCCAGAAAAGACAGTGGCTTAGGTCTTGTTTGAATGACATGGGAAATACATTTACAGAAATTTTCAATCGCAAAAAAAATTACTTTATTATGATGACGAGCTATTTCACCGCGCTTTCAATTGCATTGAAGAAATAGATAAAAGTAAAACACTTGCTACAAACGGTCGGTACAACCTTAAGACATCTTCGACAGAATCTTAGAGAAAATGCGTTTTATATAGATGGTGTAAATTTGGATTAGATTTAGATTCATCGTGAGTGGGTCATTGTGACACCTCCACTGCGACCGAAGGTCTATTGTGGCTCACAATCAGTCGTGCTGCATGAACCCCACCAGGTCAGCCTCTTTGCGGAAGCTGACCGTCTTGACTATTGTTAATGTATCCAGGTCTTCCGGTGTGAGAAAGTCTCTCCCGATGATTTGTAATCTGTTCCTACCCAAAGCGGGACACTCACATAGGATGTGTTTTGCTGTTTCGTCATCCTCGAAGCCCAGGCGGCATTGAACGTTGATCGCTAAACCCATCCTGTGCAGATGATGATTCACTTTGCAGTGCTCAGTGTATAGGCCTATTGGGGCTTTCAGTTCTTTCCTGTTAAACTCCTATAACTCCTTTTTTTTCGAAGTATCTTTATAAAGGCCTTCAAACGGTCCGATCTTGGTAAGTTTTTCCAGTGCTGGAGGACTTCCCTCTCAGCATAGTTTCGTATTGTTGTTTTGGAAAAATCTGGTAATATGCCAAATGCTGGTTCTGGTCCGATAAATTCAGATTCGGCACCTTTTCTGGCAAGGCTCGGCAAGTTCGCTCTCTCCATATTCAGCATGGCGCTGAATCCAGACCAGAACTACTTCGTTGCTCTTTGCTAGAGCATTCAAGGTTAGTTGACTTGGACTTGCAGTAGCAGAAGCTAAAGGCTTTTAGAGCCGCTTAGCTGTCTGAAAATATCTTTATTGATCTGCGTTTGCAGTGCATTTTTTTCTTCAACTGCGCACAGAGCTCTGTGGCATAGATTTCGACCTGAAAAGTGGTTCCGTGAAGACCCAGGCTCGAGAAGACTCTTTTCTTCGAGCCAGCGCTACAAACCCAGCTCCAGTTCCTGTATAGATGTCTTAGATACATCGGTGAACCAACTAAAATCTGCTGTCAAAGATAGTGAAACGAATTATTTTACCCTTGGAGGGAAAAAAATAACCGTTGAGAGCATGAGACAATTAAGAGACAAGGGTCGTGGGTTAAGTGGCTAGTCTAAGAGAGTTCAAAGCAAAAAGTAGGTCAGCAGAACAACAGGTATTCTTTATTAAAAAAAAAATTACAGTTATTACTATCACAATGGAACTCTTGAGCGTGGTTAACAATTAATAATACGACAAGAGTGTGGAGCTCAGCAGAATGACTTGGTCTGATAAAATGGATCAGCGAAGGCACTTATCTTCAGGAATTCTCTGCCGCTGGAAGATGGAGGTTTTTCAGCCGGGGGTACAGGAACTTTACCGGTTCGGCTGCTAGCTACTGGTATATGGTCGGGCTACGATGTTGAAAGCGGCAGCTTCGGTAGTCCAGGTGTGTTACCAATGAAGAAAAATAATGGCCTCCAATCTGACTGGTCGAAAATCAAGCTGGTCGGAAACAAAATCGAACTGGTCGGGAAAATCAAGCCGGTAGAGAAAAGCTGAAAGTTCAGTACGTATCAAACACACTCTAGATTGTGATAACGGTCCGATCGAGTCTGGCCTACCAAGGGTACATAAAATTACGTCCCATCCTCAAGAGAATTAAGATCAAAATGTGACCAACAAATTTTACATGCGGACAGCCATTGAGCGAATCTCGATCGGATTACGTGCTGTAATTAAAATAGCATATTGCATTAAAAGGAAATATAATCAGTATAATTCAAGCAAATATAAATGAACCATATTTTAGGTCACTCACCAAGCCAAAAACGTGGATGATGTCTGCGGTATTTTACGAGAATTATTCACGACGCCATTACGGTGAACTAGCGACAGGTGTTCAGAAATAGGTCCACCTTCAGCGATTTCCCAAGGTGAAAAGAATTACACAATTTCAAATGAAATCTCAGGTATCGGCGTACAAGATCGAAATTCGACAATCGAGGTCGACGAAACTCGAGGGCTGCTGCCAGGCGCGTCTGCACCGCCGTCGACTGACCGAACTAAAAGCCACCATCACTCACTTATGCGACGCGCGCAGCGCGGTTGTCTACGGGTCGCTGGCATTTAGCCAGTAGGTACAAAATGTACATTACAATAGTGTAGCTTATCCTGGCAAGATATTGGTGTTTATTGTTTTAAAACTACTCATAAATCTGTCAACAATAATTGTCAGTAGTCAATATTCGCTTGCTCCTCTGAGTGTACAGCAGCGATCAAACTAAATTGCAATAATTATGCTAACGTGAATAACAAGTCCCTGGAAACAATTGCAACTCCGATCGTTGCCGCAAATATGGTAGCGAGAAAGAGACACCTGCTCATATTACAGGGAGTTGCAAGAGTAACACACTTCTTATCACTTCACGACATCATAAAGTAAAACATCATATTTCTCGATTACTTCAAGAAAAATATTTCGAGTGTTTTTCAACCATATGTTTTGAAACTAATAATCCAAGTCAAGATTCTAATGTTTCTGTTGTTCAATGTTTATGATGGTTGTGTCGAATATTATAGACAAAATTTTTGTAAAATTATGGTATTTGATCGAAATTGACACACTTTAGGTTTATGGTTTGGCACTAAAGGATCAAGTAGTACCTAATAATGTTTTAAACTTAGAGAATGTAAAAATTTACAGGAGGTCCTATTTAAAATAACAAAGTTTTATGCCATACAGTGATATTGGGCCACCCTGTCTTGCTAAAAATAATTTTAGGCTATTATTATAGGTCTCTTCTAACCATACAACTTTTCTCTCACATCTTTTTTTTCTTTTTTTCACATCTCCAATGGGCGAGTCGCTAGGAAAGAACAACGCACTAATGTAGGACCCTGTATAACATGTTACTAAAAGTTAGGCTAATTATTATAGTAGAGTTCCCTGCTATATAACTTGCTAGATTAAAATCGTAATTGAATGTCAATAGGCAAGAGGAGGGAATGAAACTGCGGACGATTTGGTATACGGCATTACATCAAACCCAAATGAGTCATCGTCTGACTCAGGAACCCAGTACATCATCGGAGAGACCGGCCGTTGCTGTGGTGGAGAGAGTCAGTGGAGGGGTATGACGTCATCAGATAATCACCTTATAAATAGGAGCGCTCTTCCGCTCGGGTAGTCAGTTATCAATGAACATGAGTTGAAGCATCGCATGCGCATACGTAACCGTTTATGATGTCTACCACAGCTGTAGATAAAACGTTTGGAGCAAATCTCCATGGACCACGGCACAACAGCCCGGAGTCAATCACGATTTGAATATAAGTCGGACGTGAAAGCCTACACACATCAATTTTCTAGATTTTATCCGTCTTAGAGTCGGTTAAATGTTAAAAAAAGTCAACAAACGTTCAGTGTGCCTTTTTGAGTGAAGTGTGAAAACATATTTTTTCTGTAAATTTTATGGAGTGGAACGTGGAGCAAACTTGCATGCTAATTGAATATTATGAACAAAATACGGAGCTTTTGGACACAATATAGAAATTCTGAATAAATACATTAAGCTTTGGTATGAATCTACAGTTGCTAATAATCGACAAGTCGGACGTTCAATAATGGGCTAATTAATCTCTGAATCTCGTGTCATTCTTGCTAATTTTAAGGCCAATTATACTTAGCAACTGGTCGAAATCCGAGCTATATAATCTACAAAAGTTTTTAAAGCTTCCCCTATATGTCATTCTGTAACCGATGGAACCGAAAACATCTCATTTCAGTCTTCCAAAAAATGACTCCCACTACTTCGACTTCTTGACTTGAATGTACGTCGAACTCAAAACCGCTTTTTCTCGGTTTTTTCTTACTCTTTGTAAGCAAAATTTACGCAAGCAGCTGCTGCAAGTAGTTGGTTTCAACCATTTCATTTCGACTGAATTAAGTGTGGACACTGAGTCCGGACCGGGCTTTCCGCGAAATATAGATAATTAGCCCTCTTCGCGAAGACGTAGTAACTAGGCGGGGTTTAAAGATCAAATTTCACTTAGATATCGTAAAAAATGTGACCATCATTCTGTAAGACTACAAAATTTCAAACCCCCGACTCCTTTAAATAACTAAAATACAGTGGTGTATTCATCTTAAATGTGACGCACTGTATAAAACAAGCACAATAGAGAAAATAGAAAACAATTAAAACTGAAATGTATGGTTAAGAAAAAAAAGTATAAAATGACGACTTACAGAGCAAAAAGAGTGGTCGAGGAGCCTATTGATACATAGGTAATCATTTCGTTGTAATACAATTTCACCACAAAGAACCTTAAAACTCTTAAAGAAAAAAATACAACCCAATGAATTTATCACATCCTTAAATAAGTTGTTGGAATGACAATTACAGCCCTTTGTGCAGCACGCACATACCAATGTGTAACCTTGAATTAAGGTCGACTTATTTATTGGTAACTACGCTGGGCATACACGAATTACAACACGTGATTGACAAAGGTAAATCGATACGTACTCATGTCATTCACCTTAATCGTGTGTAAATAATAAATATTCAAGGAAAACTTGCTAGCATTGCCTTTTGTTTCATATACTGATGTTGTTGATGCCGTAACCAGCATCTTCGAGAAACTCCGTTATAGGTAATCCTTATCAAAAGAAACAATTGAAGGTTAATATTATGTCTTAACTAAACCAAATAGACGAGCTGTATAATATAACTGTTCGAGTAACAATCACACAATCCGTATTATGTTCGGTTACGCAAGTAGGTATTACGGCCGCTTAGCCATTCCTCCTACTTCGTTATTTTCCAAGCTTCTTCCAACCTAATTCGATTTCTCCCCTTCACTGACTCTTCCAGTTTAATCGGTGGTTCCCCCATTAATCTCATCGAGATCCATATAGCAGCTGCAGAGTACCGCACCGCAGCTGGCTGAACCAAATAGATATAGCTCTCTGAGATGATCTCACAACACGAGAAAAGAATTGAATGAAAAAAAAGTTTTTCGGTCGAATGCCTACATTCTTAATTTTGTCATTGAGATGTCTCCTCATGCTATTTATATTAATCGCGTAGGTAAAACTATTTCAAAATCACTGATCAGATTATCAACGCCTTTCTATATTCAAGAAGCGCCGCTTGATTTCTGTTATCTTTGAATTATCTTAATCCGAGGGAGGATATGTTAGAAATACGAATTAAATCCAATCGATTTATTACAAATTAAACCATAAACAGAACTCAAGAATTTATATAATATCGAATATACCTACTTGACAAATACGATAACGTCCAGTCTACCAGTCTGTCAGTGAATCCGTGCACACTGTCTTCGCTTCACGGCTAGCAGTGCACCCAAACACACGGACTTCCCAGTTTACCAACAACGCGAGCGTCAAACGTTGTTGCCACAGTGAGGGGAAGCCCCGCTCTTCCCTCACATTCGGTCATACTGACATACAAAGTTACCCACTGTGTCGGTAACTTGTGCTAATCTAATAATTTTGATCATCGCGATAATCTAGTCCCATGTTTTTAAACTCAATAAATCAGTAGCACTTAATATTTCATCGGTGATTATAATTTACGGTAGGAAGTTTATAGGGTAGACAAAGACTAGACAAAACAGGTAAATAGTTTATAGGTTATAAGAGTTACTTTGTAGATTTGCTAACTTAGGATATCAGTCTTTTTGAATGGGTGTAAGTATTCAGGGTGTCCCAAATGTTCTTTATCAAGATATAGCCGCGTTATTTCAAAACAGACATAAATTAAATTTGTGAAATTTTAAATGTACCCTAATACAACTTTACGCCTTTTAACCTCCAAATCCACTCAACCCCTACTTGTTTTTATCAAATTACATCTTTTTTTTCTTTGCAGGGCTACTGACTTTGTTCTGAATATAATGTCATGCGATTTTTGGAAATGTGAGCTTTCTAAGCACTTAGTTGAATTAAGTTTGACAATACTTCTGTAAAATTATACCGCAACTCTTTTCAACCCGAAACGTGGCATTTCAACTTGTGTATTGCTATTCTTCGTTACCATAGTTGCGCTTTAGGGTTGTCAAGTGTAACCATCATGACAGTCTGTGACCATCATGGAAATGAAAGTATGAGCAGACTGCAGAGCATAATAATTTCATCTTGAAACAAGGTGTGTTCTTTTTTACTTCTTGGCAAGATTGCATTCAAAACAAGGTCAGTAATCCTGCCGGGAAATGAGTTGAAAGGCCTAATGTTGTATTGAAAGTGCCGCCGCAAAAGCCTATAAGTGGCATATTTGACTTTTCTCAAATTTTATTTATTTCTGATTTGTTGGATTTGTTGGATGGATTTTTGCGTGTATCTGAATTCGCTACGACAAACAAAAATATGCAGCTAACTTTTTTCATGTTAACGCGCAGATGATGATATGATATTGAGAGAAACAAAGACAGCACATGCAACCAGAGGTGGCTCGGTTGCTACCGCTTGGGCACTCATATACATAGACTTCCAAGAATATATTTCAATGTGTATCTCATAATTATCACAACCAGGTAGACAGTACAGTGTAAAAAAATTTGCTTACATTTAACTGGTAAGTCACTCATAAATTACCGGTAAGTGGTACGCCTGTACCTTTTACGCGACCAACAATACATAAATGTACAAATGCTTACATATTTCTATTACCTATAGGTAAAAGGCAAGTATACTCAACGATTAATAAATAAAGGAATGAGTGAAGGTCGTATGAGTATAAAGCACATAAAGTGCAATTACTAGCCTGTTAAATCGGGGTCGGAGTATTCCTCCATCGCCCTAACATTTGTCATATTTGTCATATCATTTATGTGCTTTATACTCATACGACCTACACTCATTCCTTTATTTATTAATATGTAAAGCAGCTACAACTGCAGAAGGAAGAAGACTATAAGACGATCTCGTAAACTTCGTAACGATTGACTTCGACCAAAGTAAAATTATTTATACTTCGCGTCTGATGTTACTGGTGTGTAACAAGGGGGGGGGGGGCATCCATAGATCCATCTTCAAAATATTGAATCAAATCTGCCACCGTCTGTTTGGCTTCTTTATTTAAATACTTTTTTTTTTATTTTGCTTACTATTAAAGATTAAAAAAATCTCAATTACTTTCGTTATTTTTAATTCATTTTATAAAATTACAAATTAGCTTAATTAAATCTCAAAACTGACAGATGTAAACAGAAAAAAAATCAGAAACTTGACAACAAAGCCAGGGCGACGTTGTAATTGAATATTAAATTCATGTATTTAAATCGTAATATATTTTTTCTACTCCTAACCTTTAATATGCATATTAAATATGAATCACCAGTGCTTTAATGGGTCTCATTAAGATACAAATTTTCATTAAAGCACTGGTCAAGCTATCCAATGGCAGAGGAGCATTTGCAATCGAATCCGTTCCTTTTCGCTCACAATCGGGTCGGTCCAAACCAACCGAAGTCACAGAGTTGTCATACTCACGACAAAAATTGCCTTGTGATATAAGTTCTGTATTTCTGAAAAAAAATTCTGAACGTTTAGAATTTTAGTTTACAATTTAGAACATAAGTAACATTCAAAGGAAATTTATCAAGATTTTATGTTACCCTAATTAATTTGATGGGTAGGTATATCGTGTAAAAGATAGGAAGATAAAGTATTATATCATTCGTAGCGCTCCGTGATAGTATTCAAAGCGGCAATGCTGCGACCGTCGCGTTGCGCAGGTAAACAATATCGTAATTATTGGCTGTCAATGTTATTAAAATTATTATTAATCTCAAAATCAAAGCGTAAAATTCGGAATTCGAACTTCGCATAATAAAAATTACGCAGTAGTGAGTAGTGCCCTTTAAACTTGATACTAAAATATGTCTCAGCAGAATAATCTTAGCGACGAAGAGAAAATTTGGTACCTAATATGCGTAAGCAAATAGGTATCTTAACCTATCTAAATAACCTATCTTAACCTCAATGATCCGCAATTGTACACGGGTCATTGTTAAAATATATAATTTTTTAATCTTCTCTATGAAATAAAAAAGGGTCGTAGAAAAAATAGTGTATGGAACTCGCAGATAATGGCTATTAATACGCTCTTATGATGGTTAAGACACTCGCCTACGGCTCGTATCTTAACCATCATACTCACGTATTAATAGCCTTCATTATAAGCTCGTTGCATAATATACTAGTATGATTTTGTGAAACATGAAACATCAAACATCAAACATCAAACAATATAAATATTTTAAAAAAATTAAATAATAAAAAAATAAAATCACAAATAAAAAATTTCTGAAAGCTCCCTCCCAGGTGGAAGTGTTCCCAACATTGACGCTGCATTGCTTATTGCTTCTTTGTAGAGCAATGCTCAATCGTTGGAACAGAAAATATGTCGCACGGGACTCCTCCGTGGCATTCGTAATTTTCTCACCAACCGATGTCAGAAATCTCAAGGCTTCATTACCCCAAACTCCTGAAGTTTCTTGTCCGACATGCACAAAAATGAAGCGATCTTCAAGATTCCGGTATTTGTTTCTTTTTTTTTTGATTCTGCAGTACTTGCCGCAGACCCAGGATTGGAGGAAGTGGAATGAAGGTAAGATGCTGCATAGGTGTCTGCACAGGTATATAATCCCATAGCAAGCATTTGCCTCTTTGCCATGGAGTTAATGTCATTCCATCAGGTTTCTTACCATCATCTCTATAAGAGCATCCCACAGCTAGGTTCTCAAATTACCGGAATTTGGGCAGATCTTAGAGCTCGGGAGATAATCTCGTTCGCCTCGGCATGTCGCGAAAGACGACCAGCACTGAATTGACACGACAGACCATGCAATCCTTTCGAAGTTACTTCGTTTCCGCAGCGGCAATGATGGGGATAACAGAAATCACAGCCTAAGCTGTGTATTTCTGAATACTCCTAATGTCAAAAATGTTCCACTTGGTCTCTTTAATTCTACTTGTCATTTTTAGTGTCTAATGTTTGATGTTACAATACCTAATTACCTAAGCTAATATGACCTTGACAGACTATTTAGAAAAAAATTAAGTGTAGATCGTTTATTGATATAATCTTACAATGCGCTCCTTTTGCAGTCAAATAGCAATATCTTTTTTCTGAAGTAAAGCACAGAAAATATTACACCATTGAAGAAACTAGATCAAATGAGCCATTTTTAGGGATAACTTGCCAGGATCAGAGGTAATTATTTTTTCATCATGACGTGCCGAAGATAGGCCAGGAAAAAAAATTATCGGACAAAAAAAATCCCTTATTAAGGTATAACATCAGAATATTCCTTCTTATATTGCGTAACAAAATTTATAATGTACGAATATGAGACTTTGTAACTGTGGTTCTCGAAAAACTGATATTAATAATTATCGATTTTCATACAATCATAAAAGTACTGCTATCTCGAAAAAAAAATGTTTTACTAATATCATGTTATGATATTCTGGTCAGTCATGATTTGGCCTATGCAACCCTAAGGGATGACGTTGAGTTTTGGGACACTCTGTGTATGTAGATACTCTCCTAAGGGAGAGATGAGATTTGTGGCACTAAAATCGGTATACCAATCTTATTTAGACCTAAAAAATTCATTTTATTATTTTGAAATACCTTTTCGAGTATGTGGACTGAAATTACCTTTCAATAAGCTGATTAGACTATATTTTTACTAGATAGATCGTTTACAGCCGGTATATTATAAAGGCTCATTAAGTTAACGGGATTTCTGTGGCCATTTCTGAAGAAGGTATCGAGTCTAAGTGGAAATTTTTTAATTTTATCTATTCATGAGATTAATTACAAAAATGTTAATAAAAGTCATTTTACGTCGATATTAGCTTCAAAAACGAGCACAGAAATCTCCCGTTAGCCTAATGAGCCTTTATAATATTGGCTGTTTGTATGATTTTGAATTCTTCAATAGGTGACATTTGTTATCTTTGCGCATATTTTTAATATGCAAAAGAACGACACTATAGGGCTTTATTTAGCTAAGCTGGCTCGTTCTTTTTTGAAGCTTGTTAATTACCCATAATAAGATTTTAACATTTGCCTAATTGATAGTAAGAAGTGTTATATTTTCTGAATATCCCTAACGTTCCCGAAAAGTGTTATTTCCATTGTGTGCATAGTATTTGTGAAATATTCCCTCAAACAACTACAGATAAAATGCAAATTGCATACTCATTTAGGTAAGCATTCCAAGCTTATTACGGAAATGGCTGTTTTGGGCAAATACTTACGTACATTTTATAACTTCTCGTTTCTGTACTAATACGTGTCCAGCGAAAATTACATAGTAACCGCACTGTAAAAGTTGGAAGCTGGTTATTATGTGCTCGACAACCAGTACGTTGCATACTCTATAATGTTACCAACTTTCTCTGGTCAGAATTGTGTGCAAAATTCAAATGTCGATCCCGAGTACAGTGGCAGGATTATTCCACCTGTTTGTTGTATGCAATTATCTACCTACATACCAATCATAAGGGGTTTTAATGCTTTTAAATGAGAACTAATATTTATAGTCTTTTATATCCAACATTACCTCTCCACTTATCTCACATTCAGATTACGAGATGTCGAGAGACATCGATAACCAATATGAAAATGAACCACGGTCAATTTCCTGTCCACATAAAATTTTGCTTATCGAAATTTCAAATTGCAGCTATGATACAATAATAATTGGAATTTGAAACATGTAAGTATAGGTATTGGATGCCCACTGAGTACTGCGAAAATACTCAAGAACAGGGAACGGTACATTAATTTAAGACAACTATCGATTTCATTGTCCTTTAAATATAACAAACTCTTATACTTAGGTACAATATATCCTTGAAAAATAAATGAGTAGCTACATTTTTCATTTAATTAGAATAAAAAAATAGAATTCTTGTCAGTATACCTAGTATGGAGGAACAGGGTGTTCATTATTAATGGCATGTCAATACTAAAGGAGGTTGCCTTATACCTGATTTAAAATCCACAGTAACATGTAAGTGTCCAAATTATTTTTTTTCGAGGTAGGTGGTCAAAGTTTTCATAAAAAAAGTTTTTTTTATAATAACTTTGATTCTGATCTACCAACACTTCTTACCCGGTCGCCCCCATTCTGTTACAAGAATCAATTCCGCTAGATATTTTCATACTTAAAACAGGAAGAGAAGAGGGATATATGGCGACTAAATGTTATTTAAGTCTTTTTGAGCTTAGTGAAGTTGGCACCCCTAAGTGCCTTTTTGTAAAATTGAAACGGCATTTGTTTGTCCACGGTTTGTCCACGATTGTCCAACCAAAATTTTCGTTTGCCGCCTTCCAAAAAAAAACTACGACCAAATAAAAAAAATTTACATCTGCATCCCCAAATGTTAATAATTTTCATTAAATTCAAACGGCATTCATTTGTCCACCATTTTACATGTTTGTCCAACAAAAATTTTCGTTCGTCCACTTCTCAAAAAAAGTTACGGTTAAACAAAAAAATTTGACAAAAGGTGAACGACATATCGCAAAACAATATTCCGTTCATTGATGTCATGCTGTGAGTCAGGGGTGGAAATTGTAGACACGTGTTTCGTCCTAATTGGGACTCTTCAGTACAATGTATCTTGCTAACCCACAGTACAACCTTAGTCACTTAATAGTGAAAAAAATGATGAAAATATTCATTTTTTATTTAATTTATTTTCAAAAAAATTTGAGATTAACCCAAAATGCGAACTTTCATCAAATTCAAACGATATTCGTTTGTCCAACCTTAAGAAAAAGTTACGGCAAAATTGAAAATTTTTACATCAGCACATTAATGAACAGATTTCAAACGGGATACTTTTGTCCACGATTGTTTGTACACCTTACAATAGAAAATTACAAATACATTATAAAAAAGTTATTATTATGAACAACCTGAACTGACAGTTACGTATACTGTTAATTAGTACACAAAAAAATATAGACGATAAACAAACTGCTCTGACGACTTCCGAATGAATTTTCTTCAATATAAGCACTGGAATGCTTGTTAGGTATCATAAAATAATATGACTGTCCCTTTTTTTATTATTAAATTCTCCTTTCTCCATTCACTAGTGTGGTGCGGGTGGAGTCAGGATCTAACCCACGATCTTTGGCTTCGTTTCGCATTATTTTATAAAGTGGATAGACAATGGAGAATTAATAAATGAACACTCAATATTTTTTGTGTACTAATTAACAGTACTTAACTGTCAATTTTTGTTGACGGTTGTTTATAAGAATTTTTTTATGATGTACCTATTTATTTGTAACTTTCTATTGCGGGGTTAACAAACATAAACTAATCGTGGACAAATGTCGTATCTCCTTTGAAAATTAATGAAAAATGTTCACAGGGGTGGCGCTGCTGTCATTTTGTTTTATCATAACTTTTTTTTTGAAGGGTGAACAAACGAAAATTTTGGTTGGACAAACGTAAAAAAATCGTGGACAAACGAATCCCCTTTGAATTTTGTGAAAATTCGCATTTGGGGCTGCCGATGTAAAAAATTTTTATTTGGCCGTGTATTTTTTTTTTGAAGGATAGACAAACGAAAATTTTCGTTTTCAACGTAAACAAATCGTGGACAAATGAATGTCTTTGAATTTCATGAAAATTCGCATTTGGGGCTGTTGTAAATTTTTTTTGTTTGGCCGTAACTTTTATTTGAAGAGTGGACAAACAAAAATTTTGGTTGGACAAACGTAAACAAATCGTGTAGGTACAAACGAATGCCGTTTGAATTTTATGAAAATTCGCATTTGGGGCTGCTGACAATTTTTTTTTGTCATAATTTTTTTTGAGGGGTGGACAAACGGAAATTTTTGTTGGACAAACTTGTAAAAATGGTGGACAAACGAATGACGTTTGAGTTTTATGAAAATTCACATTTGGGGATGCTGATGTCAATTTTTTTTATTTGGCCATAACTTTTTTTGGAGGGTGCACAAACGAAAATTTTGGTTGGAAAATCGTGGACAAACCGTGAACAAACGACTTCCATCTAAATTTTACAAAAATTCCCCCTTAGGGGTGCCAACTAAGCTGTCTGTTTGTATACTTTGCACTTCAGTACCTAGTATATTTCGAAATCGTTCGCGATCATGACCACATATTTTGCATTCATCAGCAGAGCTCCAAGATTTAAATAAATTTGTTATAAAAAATCAAAATGACAAAGATAATATGGTACTGAAATTCCAGAAAATTAAGGCATTTCATAGAGTTGTTTTATTCATTTATTCATTTATTGATTCGTTTATTCCTCCTGCTTCTCCGCGTCAAGTTGGGTTATGGGAAGCAGATGTTAAAAGTCATGAAGCTTCACTTGAAGAGTGTTGCTATACTTAATAGTTATACCATTCTAGTTTTTGAGTCTTTGAGACGCTTTATTCGTAACTAACTCAGGAAATCTCAGAATAAAGGGAGCAAATTTTGACGGCCAATACTTCCTTAATTTCAAGACAAAAATTATTAATGCCTATCATCTAAATTCAGTATTAACGAAGTACGAAGTGATAGGGATGTTCAAAATAAAATAAGATGTTTTTGTTTACGTGGGTGTAATTTGAACCAAGATCTTACCTTAGATAAGGTTCGCCACTCGATTAAAAATTTTGGTTTTGATAGTATTTGTCTAAAATCTAAACATTTCTGGTACAAAAAAAAAGGTTTCTTATAGAGGATGCTGTGGAAAATTAGGTCAAGGTCTTAGCCACAGATTGTTTGGTCAAAAATGATGGGACTTCTCTCAATCCCTTTTTCACAAACGTGTCCCTCTTTTAAGATAAAGGGTGTTTAAGTAGAAATTAAAAAAAAGTTTTTAATTCATAACTTCTAGTTGTTTCTTGAGATATTCGGTTGACATTTGGCGCTTATGTTTTCTCTTATGCCGGCACACCTTTTGTTAAATTTTCTTCAAAGAGAATCGAAGCGGGAAGGGTGGAAATGGGAAATGGACTGATTCAACGATGTTATTTTTTTAAATCAAATGTTCAATCCATTTATTTTGTCACTCTTCACGATTTGGCTGCAACTTTTTTGACTTAGTATCACTGGAGTCGCAGTTTGAGACCATACAGTCGAATTATATCAAAAAAGTTGGTTTTGCTGCATAAAATTATGTAGTTCCAAGAGTTTCAGGAATATGCAGGAGGATGAAAAACGTCGTATAAACTCCCATCAATTACGGGCGCTGCGGGGTGGTCTGCGTTCAAAGTTTCCTTTCCTAAGTTTTTGGCCTGCAAATAAATATGTCGAAAACGGTGAGTCACATAGGAAAGTTTCCATACAAAACGGTTTATTCACGTTTTTCTTTATGTGTTACCGTCTTTTAGATACGATGATAATAGAAATACTTTGAAATAGGTGAAAAAGTTAAATGCATGCAGAAAAAAATTTGGGTAAGGTAATAATTTTAGCGAAAGTTTATTAACGTGAGGTACTATTAATTTTTTATCAAAAGATTCCATTTTCGCCAGCTCATATCCCAAAGACAGTATGTAACACATAACGACCAACGTAAATCCATTCACCATATGAAAAATTTTTGAAAGTAAAACTTCCTCCAACTTCGTACACTGATAGCTCGCGCACCACAGATATATGCGAGAGGTAGCCTAGGCCCAGTATGCGTGGGTATGGCACTACAAGAAGAAAACTTCCCTGTGCGATGCACCTTTATCGATATACGCACCAAAAACTTAACACAAAAACTTATAAAGGGAATTTTGAACCCTCCTCCCCATTCCTTCAATCCCCGCGGAACCTTTAATCTATGGAACTTTATTCGGCATCTTACAGGAAATCTCCCGTACACATAATCCTGAAACTTTTGGAGGTACATGATTACATGCAGCAAAACCCACTTTTTGATCTCATTTGACTGTACAACCAGCTTAAAACAGCGAGTGATCAACGACACATAATCAAATCAATTTCAGCATCTGGTAAACCAAGCCATAAATCAAAATTTTACAAGAGCAAGTAAAAACAAAAATGAAAGCTTCATCTAACAAATAATACCTTTGAACCGCACAGGTGTGCACAGGAAAAATTTGGCGGTCAATGTGTTATACGTATAACCCCATGTCCTCTGTTCTGAGTCGGTCTTGACTATTTTCAACCCCTTCGTTATCAAGCACTCCTAATACAGATGCCAACCGAGAAGGTTTTGGTGCAGTCTTGGTTCAATTAACTCAGTGCCCGGGAAAAACCAATTGCATATTTTAGCGAACAAACTACCCCGGATGAAAAGAACTTGTACTATTCTATATTATTGTGTATCTACTTGCTTTATCACCTTATATTAACATTTCATCCACATAATAGAGTTTCACATTATAAATTAAGGGGCATGTAAGCTATTTACCGATATCTTAAGCCGTTTCGGTGTAAATGATTGCTTTTCAAAAAAACAAAAAAAAATTACGATTTTAACTTATTCTTCATAACTCATAAGAAACTCATTTGCAAACGCAAACTGTGTAAGCCTTTTTAATTTGATTATATTTAGACAATATGAAAATGCAATTATATACATGGCTTCTTGTTAAAAAAAAATAGATTTTTGAGAAAATTTCTAGAAAGCGGTGCTCAATTGTTTGACTGTTTTGGTCATTTTAATCATTAGAAAAAACGCCACTCCATATAGTTCTTTCCTTTGACCGACTTTTTATGTAACATAATAAGGAAGCTATAGGTGTAACGCAGTTCAAATGGTTCACCGGGGAGGTATCTATATAAACATGGGCAATTTAATTTATTTAAAGTAAAATCTCTTCATTATAAGCGAAGCTTAACAAATTATTGGAAGTACTGAGATGCTTATAAGTATCACCGAGTGCGAAAACTGTCTGCTGTCTGCATGTAAATTAGAAGAAGGAATGTTTTGCGAGCACGCTTCGCTGAATATTTAGGTAGGTACTTCAATGCTTTCCCATCACTGGAGTGGCCATAAAAATGTAACAAAGGTAAATTCCAGCAATTCGGCATCAGCGTCAGAGGACAGGAAAGACGTCGCGGCGCAGACGCGGCCCACTGCGGACCGGCAGGGGCACCGTGACGGCGGGTCGCGCCACTGCAGCGGCCATCCTCCCCGTTATCTTGCGGCAAGTGCCCGGCGTCCCGGCGAGCCCTGGCTTGGCGCCCTCAATCGGGCGGGCTACCCCACCTGTCACCTGCTGCCCCAGACAGACAGACGCGCACCACATTCCCCGGCTGTCGCCGCCCCTTTGAGCGCCAACTCCTAACAGTACGCTAAAATTAAGATGCGTATGCGGAAGTTCGACTGACTGAACTCCAAGATTTATTATACTTTTTATATAGCTTTTTACGATGGGGAGGCTCTGAAAATCTGAAAAATGATTTCAGGAAAATAGTTAGTATAAATAAAATACAATTGGCTTGGGCAAGACAAAAAGCATTTTTCAACTTTCCCATTATTGTCCTTGAAAATAATAAATTTAGCAAATTGGTATGCCAAGTAGCAAATCTACTGTGAGTAATTATTCTTAAATAGACAGGCACTGTTAACATCACTTTATTCTCACTTTTGTCGCAAAAGGTCTGATTCTTTTTTATGTTGCAATTTTATGGTTATATTGTTTGATTGTCAAAATCTGCACAAAAAAGTAACAACAAAAATATTGAGCAGGCAGGTACTTGTAACAGTAAAGATTATCAAACAAGACTGACATGAAATGGTGTTATTGTTATCTAAAAAATAAACACAGTATTATGTATACTAAAGCTGCTTACTATCTCTACTATATTTATGTATTTCAAATATTATTAAAATTTTATAGTACTGTTTGAAGTGACGTTAACGCGTATTTTTAAATAACATTTAAAAATACATGGTGTTAGTAAATAAGTGCGACAAATTTCAGGGGGTGATTCTACATGAAACAATAATGACAGTTTGCAATATAAACGTATGTGCGCAAATGCTTCGTTTTCCAGATACAGGGTGTTATAGGTTTACTTAAAAACTGACGATTTATTTATTTGCTCTGAAACCGGTCGATATACGCAAATAAAATTTGGTGGGTTTTAAGAGGAAGTGATTGCGTATTTTTTGACATGCAATTAAGAATTTTATGTTCAACAGAAGCGCGCATACTGGTAATGATCTCAATTTTTTTAAAGAAAAAAAAATGGTACGTCACTGAGATTTTTCATAGCAAACTGTCATTATTTTTTCATACAGAATCACCACCTGAAGTTTGTCGCACGTATTTACTAACACCCTGTATACAGGGTGATTCATAATATGCGCGCAGGACTTCAGGATGTGATAGCTCGTTCAAAAATATGAAAAAAAGTCAAAATTAACATGGGTCAGCAAAAGAACCGTTTTCGAGACACAGGGTGTCAAAAAAAATTAATTATTTTCAGTTTTTTGACGATATCTCAAAAACTGTTTGAGATACATAATCCAGCTTTTGTGCACATCTTGTTATTAATATTATTTACGTTAAGAGGGCAAATTAAAATAAAATACAGGGTGTTCCTAAATTGGAGGTACTAATGAAGAGGAGAGATTCCTTAAGTAAATTTAAGAAAAAAAAGTCCAATAAACATGGGGTCGCAAACGTTTCGTTTTCGAGATGAAACATGGGACAGTGTTCCAGAAAAAATATCACCCTGTAGATTTGCTATCGAAATTGGTATGTCACATGGTGTAAACTCTGAATTGTAATATCTATGCCTAATTCCTGTTGAATATCTTGTGAAGTGTAGATAAGTACTATGAGAAAAAAAAAACTCGAAAAAAATTCAAACTTTAACACCCTGTATCTCGAAAACAAAACGTTTGCGACCCCATTTTTATTGGACTTTTCTTTTCTTAAAATTACTTAAGGAATCTCCCCTCTTTATTTGTACCTCCAATTAAGGAACACCCTGTATATGGGGCTGTGAAAAAATCATTTTAAAAAATTATCAAAAACTAGTGATGTTTTTCTCCTCAACAAAACATTTTGTTATTTTATGTTTTTCATCATAAAATGCTGTTTTTCTCGGAAACAGTTCGCATTAGCGTATTTGATCAAGATCGTCATAATTTTAAATTATGACCATTGTGATCTTGTACAACCTCCTTGAAATTGCAAAAAAAATTGTAAAATCCATCGTTTGGCCTACAAAGACCGCTTCGACGAGCTGGGACACCTGTACCTATACATATAAAGTTAGAAAGAGACAGAAAGATAAAGAAAAGTCCTAATACATGGTGCGACGCGAGAATCTTTAGGTCATTCTTAAATAGAAAAAGAATTTCTACTACTTAGAAGTCTGAAAATTTGTACATGTATGATTTTAATTTCGACTAATTCATAGCTAAAATTTGTAAAACCCGATACCACTTCCGGTTATACCGGAAGTAGCTAT
Organism: Malachius bipustulatus; assembly: GCA_910589415.1. Classification (NCBI taxonomy): domain Eukaryota; kingdom Metazoa; phylum Arthropoda; class Insecta; order Coleoptera; family Melyridae; genus Malachius; species Malachius bipustulatus. Next base: position 84,253,735 of record OU342630.1, on the reverse strand, counting down.
TAACTTACTTATTTTAAATGCGATACCCTGTATATTATTAAAATTTTCAGATTGTCAGAGTAAATTCGATAGAAATGATTTTTGTAGTATAATAGTTGAAGTTTGTAACGAGTAATATTATTGTACAGATTGTCGCTTTGTACTTGCTTTTGTTTATGTAAATTTGCTGATGTATAATAATTAGTGCATGGTTATTGGATACGAATAGCTATTTGCTTGATAAACATTTATTTATTTATTTTTATTTAATAATTTATGAGCCAAAAACTAATTAAAATCTCCGTTTTCAATTATTTTCAAAGCTGACATTGTTTACATTAAGTTTAGTTCCCAACATTTTTAGTCATTGTTCACTAAATCATTCAATTTCGCTCTACCTATAATACAACATTCGTTTTGCTTTATACCTGTGCAATGTGCAACGTGCGCGTACTGTGCGGATCAGCTTTTCTCCCAAAACAAAATTATATGCCTCCCTTAATTTATAATAATGGAATAAACAACCGGTGCACCAGATCCTCATAAGTGTAAGGGAACATATTTCTCCTGAAAGATGAAGCGGCCTTATCGCGAGGAGGCGGAAGTAGGAGGTCTTGATGTCTTTTTCAATAAATAATAATACCTCTCTTAAATCAAATCTTCTTATTTACAATAAAAGACAATCAGTTGAAAAAGCTCTTTTGAGTCGCGTATTCTTAAAATCTATTCTAACAAAAAACGTCCTCGCAACGAGTAGAAATTTTAGCGCAAGACATTTAATCATTATAGAAAACTTGGCCCAGTACCAGCACTTGGAGAATAACGCAGCTTAGGTATAATATATAATATCCATAAACGTTAGTTTGTAGATGTGCACCTATACATACATAACCATCTACAAAGAAGAGAATTTAGCGTTTGTTTAAAATTTATTCTTTCTGCGACGGGCAAAAAGTATAACATTTTATCCCCTTTGGCAGGTATAAAAATGCCTCTTTATATGAACTGCTTTTTATTGGGGAAAAAACTAAATTGCCAGGTAAAAAAATTAGTACTTTTTTCACCGTTATAGCCGCTTAGGTATTGATCTACTATGTATTTACTATTAACACTCGGATATCGGATATCATCAAGTTTACATTCAACACTTATACGAAAGTTACACGCATTATTATCCTTAATGTTCAAATGACAATAATTATTATTAATGGAATTTTCATAATAATCACTATCCTAATTATTAAATTCACTCATATTGAAAACTTATACCTACAAAAATATTTGCAAGACTTTCTTCAATTTTAATTAAAATATGACATATATCGAATTAAATCGTTTCGTTACCAGAGGCAATAACGTCGATTATACCTAAATACAAAAGTCGACCAGTTTGAAAATTCAAATTCAACATAGATCAACGTTATTCCGACGTTATTTTTAGTTATCTAATTACGTTTTTCGATCTTCTAGGACCGAGGTTTTCTTCTCACCTAAATAGCAAAATAATATTTGGTGTAGCCTAACGCACCAAATACCTACCTACACCATGTAGGTTTTTTGAATGTTTTTATAATTATTATAATAAATATGTCCTTTTGTGTTTTTCCAACTACCTTTGGCATTTTAAATACCTAATCGAATAATGTAATATTTAAGTGATATTTAACTACCCGCAGTTTTAGAATGATTGACAGGTATAGTCGACCAAGAGATATAACGAAATAATCTAATTCTTAAGCTGTCATATTTTATGGCTTCAACAATATTTCAATAATCCAAAAATTGATAAAATGACAGAAGTCGTTTCGTTATATCTCTGGTCCAACTATACTTATGTAATTAAATGTGATGGAACTTTTTGGATGAAGTTAAAACTTTAATAATAGAAGGTCAATAATTAAATACTTTTTACTACAGCATAGCAACAAAAACACCTTTATTATCGAATTAATTGTTTTCATACTTCAAACTTATTTTATTTTTTGTAATATAGAAAAATTATTCCTAATGGCATATATGAGCATAGTGGAATTCATTTGAACTTTTTTAGCTTTAAGAAAAAATATTCAGCCGCAACTTGAATTTAAAAACATCTGGAATAGGATATACAACGATGACTTCAATGTCGTAGTGTAGTTTACCCATATCAGTTAATAAAAATGTCCCAGTTGAAAGGTTAGTTTGTTCATAATTTGTTCATAATTTTTTATTGTTATTTCCTTGTCACTTATGCGGCCCTCAAGACCATCAAACAAAGAACAACACCCCCCAGTTGGTATTACTCCTACCAAAAATTTGACCATGTTGTGAGATTTGTAACTTGAATAAGAAGTGTTCCCTTATTGATTATAATTTTTAGAATATTCAAATTGTGAAAATTTTGGAGATACATCCAATGCTAACATTACATCGATAGCTCATTACTTAATCAAACTATAAAAAAGCTGATTTATTAGTAGTGAAACTTTTGTTTGTGACCGTAATAATGATTCGCGAGTCGTTTTTGATTAAACTTCGTAGGTAATGAATATAAGGACGCTAGAATTTCGAAGGATTGTTGAAATCAACCTGGATATTCCTGTATCACAAGAATATTTTGTATTTTGGTGTTTTTTGAAAAGCCATTTTTTTATATGAAATCTAGAAAGATAATACAGTGTGTCTCAAATTGAGTAGGGGCTATCTTTTGTTATTAATAAAGATACAATTTTAGTTAAATGGGCAATGATGTGCAGTTTATTATGCTGATTCATACTCTGCTGAGAAATTTCGAAAATTCCAACTTTCGAGCCATTCCGAAGATATTCTGAAAAAGCCGAAAAACTCCGTTTTCAAAAAAGTTCAATATTTTCATTATCGTGAAAGTTGTGGAAAAATTTTCAAAACTAAAGCTGCTTGTTTTGCTAAGCCAAACTTATAAATTTAAAAAAAAAAAATCACTTCCGCGGTTTTCGAGATATATCCATAACTTAATTTTTTTTAAATGGGGGCGCCATTTTGTATTTTATCATCAAAAAATTGCATTTTCTTTTCTGCTTCCAATGATGTGCGACAATCTAGGTGTCAGGTAATAATTTGCTGCGAATTTGAAAATTATTATTGTAGATATACAGGGTGATCCCGAAATGGCGGACACGGACACTACCACAGCATCTATTGTGGATTAAAGATTTAAAGTTGCATTTACTGTTTTCTCCAATATGACCCCCTTAAGAAGATATGACCACTTTTGTGGACAAAAAAGTCACAACACTGCACTACCCTTCTTCAGGCAGAAAAATAATGTCTAGGTCTACAATAATACCCAGATAGATGTTACCATGGAAACATATGAAATGGCAAATCCAACAAAGTTAAAAACAATAATCGTTGCGCGACATATATTCGATGATATTATTCAAAATTTATTTTAGTTGCATTATTGAGCTCGAATTTGAACAACGATGCCACATATTGAAAAATTTTGTTAAACACAGGGAATAGGTAAACTTTGAATGCCTGTAATTCCGTTCCCAATAGTAAAAAAAATAAAAAACAAACACTATCGTAATAGTTATGTTTAATAATGTGCTTGCCAGTGAAGGTTGTGTAAAGTTGACTGCCATTTTGATTTAAATTTTCGAAAAAGGACACCCTATATCTCGGTATAACGAAGCCGAGGAAACCATTTTTGTTTTAAATTTACAATCTCTCTGAACATCCTCTACAACACCCTGTATGCCGTGTCCGCCATTTCGGGATCACCCTGTATACACTAAAGAAGGCCATGAAAACAAATTGCTTAAGTATGTTATTGTCATGCTTTCAAACTAAATAACATTTTGAGCTGTCAATTTCAAGTTATTAATAATTATACATATACGACATTATGAATCATTTGAATTAAAAATTCGGTGATTTATTAATTATTATTATTCAAGTGAAATACTTGAATACATAGGGTTCCAGTGATTTGCTATTAATGTAAGTGAAATGGCCGCTTATTTTTTGTATCTAACAAGATGTAACAAAAACCTCCGCCTACAGCAGCTCAAAACTATCATAATTTCAAACAGTTTTCCAGAAGGACGGCAGCCAAATGCTAAAATATTTAACAGATTCGATTTAAATAAGCAGGAATTTTTGGATGCTTATAGAAGCCTTCTGTACCTACAGGGTGATTCATTATATAATGTCGCCCCCCTTTAACTTTGTTATTTCATGTGTCTCAAAAAAATTAAAAGTAGGGTTATGTAGGTGCTAAAAAAGACTTTTTTATACGTATAACAAAAATTTGAAAATAGATCAGTATGCAGGGAAAACCAAAAATTTAATTTTTTTTTCAATGGAACACCCTATATATGAATTTATTTTTCGATTTCTCGTAAAATTCTAAGCATAATTTATATAACATACCGTATACCTAAATTCAATAGTTTCTGAAATATTCGCATTTGAAACTATTTAAAAAACCGTGTGTATAACTACCAAATTGAAATCCTCGATCATCTTAAAGATTTGATACGGATTAAAATTAATAATTTAAATTAAAATAACCCAGAATTCATAACAGATTCATTGGAGAAAATGCGAACAACCCTTATAAACCCTTATAAACCCTTATAAAATGTGTTGAAAAAAATGAAGGCCCAGTTAGAGCATTTTATTGTTAAATTTCTTGATTTGCAACAGGTGTTTTATAAAATATTTTATGATGTTTCAAATGCGAATATTTCAGAAGCCTTTGAATTTAGGTATACGGTATGTTATATAAGTTATGCTTAGAATTTTACGAGGAATCGAAAAATAAATTCATATATAGGGTGATCCATTGAAAAGAAAATTAAATTTTTGGTTTTCCCTGTATACTGATCTACTTTCAAATTTTTGTTACACGTATAAAAAAGTCTTTTTTAGCACCTACATAACCCCACTTTTAATTTTTTTGGGACACATGAAATAACAAAGTTAAAGGGGGCGACATTATAATGAATCACCCTGTACAATTTTGTGTAGCAAACAATGACCAGCATTTTGAACATTTGCTTTATTCAACTTTGATAATAAACCTGTCAATTTTGATTATGTTTATTTCTTTATTTTCGTGGCCTACTTAGTTTAATATAAAATTTTTCAAATAGCTGGCAGCAATTTATTACCTGAAACCTAAATTGTCGCACATCATATTGGAAGTAGAAATGCAAAAAAAAAAGGAGAGAAAAAACAAAATTGTGCAGAGGTCTTCTTAAACATTCAAGCTCCTGCATGCTTATTTAAATCTAATCTGTTAAATATTTTAGCATTTGGCTGTCGTCTTTCTGGGAAACTGTTATAATAATAGTTTTGAGCGGCTACGAGGGAGTTTTTGTTATGTAGATACAAAACATGTCATATTTTTCGTTTAGTGGAAAAGTGGTCATTTCACTTAAATTAGTAGCAAATCACTGGAACCCTGTATTAAAATATTTCACTTGAATAATATTAATAAATCACCGAATTTTTATTTCAAATTATTCATAATGTCGTATATGTTAGTTAATTAATATAACTTGAAATTGACAGCTCAATATGTTAATGTTATATTTAGTTTGAAGGTATGACAACATAAGTAGGTAATTTGTTTTCATGGCCCACTTTTAGTGTGTAATGTAGTAATTTTCAAATTCGCAGCAAATTATTACCTGAAACCTAGATTGTCGTACATCATTGGAAGCAGAAAAGAAAATGCAATTTTTTGATGATAAAATCCAAAATGTGAAGTTTATTAAAAGTAAATTTAAAAAAGTAAAGTTATAGGTACTATCCATATCTCGAAAATCGAGAAAGTGATTTTTTTTATATTTTTTTTTTTTTGGCTTAACAAAATAAGCAGCTGTTGTTTTGAAAATCTTTCCACAACTTTCACTATAACGAAAATATTGGACTTTTTTGAAAACGGAGTTTTTCGGCTTTTTCAGAATATCTTCGGAATGGCTCGGAATTTTCGAAACTTCTCAGCAGAATATGAATCAGAATAATAAGCTGCAAATCATTGCCCATTTAACCAAAATTGTATCGCTTTAATAATAACAAAGGATAACCATGCAATCCTACTCAATTTGGGACATACCTCGGGACATACTGTATATTGACATGTCAGTAATAGTAACGTGAAACGTGAAATCCTGAATTAGTAGTTTATTTCGATGTATGTATTTGTTGCAGTAATTTTAATTAGTTTATTCCTCTTGAAGGCTACTACCCACTGTTTTGCAATTGCCTCATTTTCAGGAAATTTATGTTAAGTTACCTCTTTGTCTTTCGTTTTTCTTGCGTTATTCTCATATCCTCACATCGTACAATTAAACAGCTTTACCGTCAGACCGTTAGACACTTGAGACCAACTAATTAAAATTACTGCAATAATAAATGCAAAATAAACATACACATCGAAATAAACTATACATATAATATGTATGTACTACTAATTCACGTTATTATCACTACCGTATCGTATTTAGCTGTAACAAACCTGACGTCACAGGCTTCGCACTGACATAGACAGTTTGCTGACATATTATAATACACGTCGATTAATATCTAAATAGTCTGGCAAGGTCACATGAAATTGCAGCATTGATGTCAGATCTCGAATTTTGTAGGTGCAATGAGGATGAGGAATCACAGAATATTAGACAAAATTTATTACATTAACAATAAATTTTTGTTTATTTGAAAATAAGAATTAAGTTTTCTTTTGATTATAGCTGGTGTTAATTCATAATAGGCTAGAAAATAATAAGTATATTTATTTGTAAAGAACGCATTTTATTGGAAAGTAGTACTCAAAATACAAATTAAATTAATGCAAAACTTGACAGTTGATAATTTAAAAATTATTCATAATCATAACAAATCAATTCCATAAATTATTTCTTTAACTTTAATATTCCTACGCAGTTTGTACCTAAACCCTTTTTTTAGTAGGTATAGGTATTTATAGGTAATAGGTACTATTGTAATAGTCCGAATATGTAATGAAATGCTTATAATAATAATAAGTATTACCACTATTACCTTATAATATGTCGAATAATATTTGATTTTGAAAATTAGAATAGGGTCCGCATACAACAGCATCATTGTTAGATAAAAGGATGAAATTCAGACTGCAGACATAGGTAAAACTTCAGAATGTTGAGGTATATATTTCGTTCTTTCATTTCTCATCCTTTTTCTCGTAAAGAGTAGATAATTATGCGAAGGAAGTTAATCATTTCCATATTTTTCAATTAACGATTGCCGGTAAGTCAACATGTCACGTATCTGAGTAGGTACCATCTTATAATAATGTAGAATTTACAACTGCAGAAGGACTAATAAGGACTAATGAGGATGTTGAACCAAATATTTGATATCATCTGGGGGGCTTCTTTACTTAAATAGGTACCTACTTTGGTATTTTGCTTGATCAAATAAGATAATCTCCAATACTTTAGTTAATTTTTATTTTATTTTATAAAATTAGAAATTAAGTCTCAAACTGACAGATGTAAACAGAAAAAAATCAGTTACTTTTAATAAAGAACTTGACAACAAAGCCAGGGCAATGTTGTAATCGACTATTAAATTTATTGTTTTTTAATCTTCCTAATGTCAAAAGTTTTCATTTGATTCTTTTAATTTGATCGACGAAACCAATCATATGTAATTTAATAAACTAAACAACATGTATCGTAAGACTGCAATTTGTAATTTCAAACGAATATATATATATAATAACCTTCAAATTCTACCTGTCATTTTTAATGTCATAATGTTCGATGCTACAACGTAGCATAAACAAATATGACCTTGGCAGACTATCTAGTAATAAATCGACGTGTACCTACGTTCTTTAACCAAGCTTGCTTGATCTTGATATTTTAATAATAATAGGAATAGGTAACGCAACGCGTCATAATCACAGTTCATATAAATTCACCGTTTAGGGACTCTAACAGGCCGGTTGATATGCATTTTACGTCAACTTGCGTTGCGACTTGCGTTATTCCTCTGCGAACGTGGCGTCATCTATTGAGTAAAGGTTGGTAGGCAGTCAATTTCTTCACCAATCAACATCGTTAACCTTATCGTTTACAGTTCTGTCGCTGTACTCGCTGTCGTAGTGGATTTCTGACGTTCTGTGAGTTGCGAGAATTTGAAGAGTAGCAAAGTGCGCGAGATATTGCGTCATATTGGTAACGTAGAACTCTGTTACTAGAATAAGTGAATGATGTTATGAACGTTGAAGTTGAAGAAGAGAAGAAGCAGGAAGCCATGTTTTAACGCTTGCGCGGACAGTGACAGCGGCAAGGTGCAGTTGTAACCGGGATCTGTGATCTGTCATCGGCGTATCGAAAGTTAAAAATTTAAGTTTGGTTTGTGCTAGGAAGCAATTGGAATTAAATATTAAAGGGAGACTAGTTTAAAAATGTCGAAACCAGCGCAAGTTCTTATCATCGAACCGCAAAACGAACTCAAATTTAGAGGTAGGACACGCAAAAGTCATCGATATTCGTATCCATACACCAATAATAAACTCCGTCTTCACATTCACAAGTCATCACCAGTTTGCAACTGGTTTATTAAGTTACGTGCATTTAACGTGAAATCGAAGGGTCTTTGAAGACGCCCGAAGTCTGGCCAGTCCCTGTTTTGTAGCCTTCAGTTCCCCAATCACCAGTTCAGTTGTTTTTTTGACCAATCTTGTTTTAAGAATTGTGCCCTAAATTGGCTATGAACCTCTTAGATTTGCAATGGCTTATCAATCCCATGGTCGATATTGTCATTTTGCTATTTAACACTCCTTTTAAGCTCCTAAATTATCAAAGTAAATAAATTGGGGGCCTTTTCTTAGAGCAGAGAATTGAGAAAGAGGGTTACAAGGCTTACAAGGCAGAACCTATATAGTTTTATCATTGTGCTAGACTTTGGGAAATGTTATTTATTATAAACAATATAAATTTATTAGTAATTATTATTATTAATGTTGTTTTTCTTAGAGAAGTCTTTATGAATCATTCAATAAACTATAATTTAAACTACGGCCAAAAATATATTGCATGTAGTACAAGGCTCGACAAAAGAAAAACGTAATTTAGATGGGCAATGTCAAAAGTTTCGTGTCTGAGATTGAATTCGTAATAAAATGTGAAGAACCAGATTCGTTCATTTTACACTTTAACACAAGACATGAAATTTTTCTCCAAAGCCTGCCTAAGTTATGTTTTCATTTTATCACGCAATAGATTCCATTGAAAAGCTTCATACCTAATAGTAACATATATCGTAAGTTATATTCATGATAATTATGCGATTTTTATTTATAAAAGAACATAATAAGATCATTTACGTACCTGGAATGTACATTGAACTTTGCTTCTACCTATTAATGCATAAACCTTGAATTCGTTTGATGAATGCATATCATTACAAATTTATTAATTCGATAATATTGTTGCATATCATTTGCTAGCCATGCTTTGAAATAGGTACTTCTTACTCCTGCTTTTGGTTAATCATCAGACAAGGTTTAATTTTAGTTTCAAATCTCGTTAAGTTTTCTTTTTCCCAGTGTATTCATTAAGAAATTATAATTACATCAACATCAAAGTTTTTTGTTTATCTATTCAGGAAACTACAATAATTAGAGTAACAAGATAATATTGTCTATTGTCTGTCAGGTAGCAAATTGATTGGCAAGGCAAACATCAAATCCTTGTTGCAAAATAGTCCCTGGGTCAAGGTTTGAGAAATTTTTATTTTGATTTAATACTCGTTTCACTTGAGACTATTTATGTTCAAATTGTTATGAATTTAAAATAATATTTAAGTACCTAGGTATATGTGCCCACACACACCTGTTTACCAGCATAAGTAGAGCTTACATCTAGCCAACTGGGCAATAACCCAAGACACTAATTTCTTATTAGTTCAGTTCGACTGCCGGAGCGGGGTGCAGAAAACTACTTTCAAATTATACCATGCACAGTCACAACTCACAACACTCACAGTGACTATTATTGCTGTAAAAAAAATTAAAAATCGTACACATATACAGTAGTCTTGATTATCCGAGTCTCGATTAACTGTGAGCTTCTGTATTGTCTATTGTCTCAGCCGAGCAACAAAGTCTTCTTTAGGTTTTTTACTTCAGAGTGAAGTAAAAAAGAATCTTGGATCGTTTTTTTTAGATCTAAGTTATCTTGTATCTGCTCTCTAGAGTCTAAATAAATAACATTTTTGCTAAAAGTTGGAGAAATGGATATAGTATGATACTCAGAATTGTCTTAGGAAAACAACAGCAAAAAACGACTAGCAAAAGATTACAGAATGTACCTACTGTAAAATTCAATAAATTGATCCTATTGATTTTGTATTTTGGTGGAAATGTGCAGCAATTGTTGTTATTCAATTAACTTCAATTGTCAAAATTCAAAAGTCTTCTATTGTTACACTTCTTTTTTAAGTAGCGTTTCTACTGGGGTTCTGATGGCGTTGAACCAGGGCCTCGAGCTTAAAGGCTCAGGCTTTCAGAGTCCAATAATTCCACTTTTTTAAATAAATATTCAGGTTAAACCCCCCCGGGATCGGTGATGTAGGTACTGAAAATATCGGTTTTGCTAATGGTACAAATCTTGTTCAAACTCCACAACTGAGGTGACTGAAAATAATCAAGTTTTCTGCTAACTTTTGAAAGTTTCAAGACTAGCATTTTGAGAATCTTGAACAATTCTCGTTTTCAATGAGCGGTTATGAAGAATCGTTTGAATCACAGATTTTATATTACACCAGAGTCTCCATGGTGACAAACCCAGGCTGGATATTCAGTGGAACGTTTTCTACAGATCTATCCACTAACTCAGTAAAATTTAATTGAAACATTCCCTCACTTGTAGTGGCCCATCTCAAAGATTCTTGTTGCTGTTCCCTCTGAAAAAACTGTCCATTCTGATTTGATATTTGAGTAGTTCCTGCTTACATCTGATTAATTTTTGTTCTCAGTAGCAGGTCATGTTTTCCAAGAGGTCTAGGTACAGTATTTCTTAAGAATGTTCATCATAGATTATTTAGTTATTGGGGATTCTTTAGGTATGAACTTTATGATTAACTACCTGTACCTGGTATATGTTGGTTGCAATAATTATTCCACTCAAAAAAAAAAATTGTTTGTGTTATTTCGAAAAGTAAGCACTTTACAGAAAAATGTTTTTTTACAAAAAAGTGTTTTTTTTGTGGGAGACATCGTTTGAACACAAAAAACTACCCCGCACCCCTCCCCCTTTAGCAGGAAGTAACAACCGAGGGAACAACTCATATTTTTTTGCGAATTCATATTCAGTGAGAAAGAATAGTATAATTTTATTCAAAATTTATTCAAAAAAAGGGGCAAAAGGTGCAAATTTTAAACTTTAATACTATTAAATGTTCGCTTTTACGAACTAATTTTCTATTTAAAGTAGAAAATAGAAATGCATTTATGTCTGCTTTATTCAATGTATGAGGGATTAACAAAACCAAATTTCCTTGATTACAGCGCCATCTATGATTAATGACAAAAAATGTTTCAGGTGAATCTTATTTTTGTGTCGCTGAATAGGAATTTGAAATAAAAAACAGGGGTGTCGTTTAAAATTTCAAAGTTACCCACCCCCACTCCATCGCAATGGGTGAAGGTGAAGGAGATGCAGAGGGGTTTTTGTGGTCAAACGATGGCCCCCACCGAAAAGAAAAATCCGCAGAGTGCTTACTTTTCGAGATATTTTAATATTTCAGGTTTTCAAGAATCACCCTGTATAGAATACTTTTTGTTTTGCCTTGTAGTTTTGGTAATTTTGTATTAGGTACCGACTACTGCCAATCAAATAATGTAAACAAAAAATTCCTAAGCTGCCTAGATTTTGAGCAACCGTAGTAAACTTTTGTTATTTCTTATGGCCGCCGTATTGGATTTTTAAACCACTAAATAGAGTAAAACATTTCCAAAACAAGGATACCATAAGGGACAAGCAAAGGGAATCAAAAGATATTACAAACTTAAAATGCTTATTGACTTCTTACATAAAAAATATTATTATAGATTGAATTTCATCATGGTACGTAATAGGGATGTTCCGAATATACAAAAATTCGTATTCGCGAATGAGAATACAAATACTCATATGAATATTCTCGAATACGAATACATGACCTTGAGTAAATAATATCAATAACAGGCGTTAACGCAAAGAGATCTAGTCAATGTGTACTTTCTCTTTCAAACATCATTTTTGAATGTGCTTTTTTTTGTATGTCCTTTCTTACTAGGCTAGTGCTGAAATTATCATTACTTGCACAAAATGAATACCTACATACTTATAAATGTTTTATGTTTTCTATTTTTTTTTTTATATCTTAAAGCCCAAAAGATCAATACAATAGGAGTTTTAAACAGTAACAATTACTTTAGTACCTAAATAAATTAAAAACTCTATATTGCATTAATTTTAATGTCAAATATTCGTATGGTATTCTTAATAAGAATACGAGTATTCGGAACATCCCTAGTACGTAACCATGGTTTCAAGGTCTGCTCATAAAATAACCCCCATATTTGAAAATCACACGGTTTGTACCTGTTTTATTTTGACAACAAAATGTGACAATCAAATTATTTTAATGTGATGTGACTGAGATGTGCAACATTTTACTTGCTAGTTAGATTTGCCTAAATGAAAATCGAAAGTAGTTCATAAACTTGTTTTTATTTGAAAAATTTTTATTTTATCATGGCTTGTATGGTATGGTTGTTTTAAGTGTTTTCCTCTATGTAATGATTAAAACAAATACTTATGGCTGCTATAAGGAAAATAAACTAGACTGTGGCTGCTCGAAATCTACGTAGAGGGTTTAAATTGAACGATTTTTGATGATGTAATTCAAATAAGTTTACTTCAAATCCCTTAATCGATATAGAAAATATTACTCATTCTCAAGAAAACAAATTTTCAGTTTGTACCCAATATTTTGAGAACCCTATAGATATTTTTGATTTCAAATGAGATTTTGGAAAAGCGTAAAATAGAGTAACTTTTATTTTATTTTTAATTTAACCGTCCTTGTATCTCGTAGCATTTACGTGGGTAGCATACAAAGTTCCAACGCTGTATATTTTGACATCATTAACGCTGATCAGGTCAAATTTTGATGGTTGGCATTTTTCAGTTTTTGTTCCCTTTTCCGAACCAGTATCACTCCCAGGCTACCAAGTTTGTTTGCTACGACGGATATAAAAATAGATCTACCTGCGTGTAAATAGTGTAAATACAAATTATAGCATCACTTGGTAGGTAATATTAATTACAGTTTTATCAGAGATAGATTAAGTATATCGGTTTTGAAAACACTAATCAGTTATTTGGTGTATTAATAATTAAATCTGGCCGAGGTCGAGCCTATCTCGTTGATAATTATGGTAGTTCGTAAAGATGTTGCACTTTGTCCAAGATCAAATAGCTTCTGAGATATTTTTTTAAATCTTTTCACACCTCTAAAATTTCTGAATAATTACTCTTATCAACCAGTTTAATGACAGCAATCAAACAAGAGACAAGCATTCATTAAGTGTGTGACATCCTACATCGGACAGCACAGGCTTTCTGGTGTAACTAGACAAAGTCCGTAAATGAAATTTTTGCTGACTTCCGTCAATGTTTTTTTTATTATTGAAGATGGAATAATTTTAGTTGTAGCTTTTGTAAACTTTAAAATAAAACACTTACAAAATTGAGGCTTCTTAAACTTATATTTTATTAAATTCGAGCGATTCCTGGTATATCAGGTTGACTAGTTGAGTACCATTTCCACATTTGGGATGGACACCTAATAATTCTTGCACCGTTTGGTACAAAAAAAAAAATGAGACAGACTTTTGATATAAAATCTTTATTTTACAAAATTATTTCGGCAAAAATGTGTATAGATGTGTACCTTCTTTATGTAGATAAATAAAAAGCTTTACAATATCAAATGATCCAAGTGGGTGGGTGGACATTGATTTGTCTCATGAAGCATGTAGTGATGGTTGTCTACCCATTTGAATTTGAATAGATATTTTGAATATAGTAGAGCTTCAAATATAAATTTTTATTATTATTTATTTATATTATAATCCAGACAAATAGTATTTTTGTCATATTTACCTCAATTTCATCCTTATATGAGACTATTTGACTGGACTATTATGTATGACAGATTTTAAAGCATTTAAAACGCACTGTATCAACAATGTAAACAAAATCTATACACTATGCACCAACTTTTTTCTCGCAGATGAAGCCGCATCTTTTTTTCATAACAATACTGGTGGTCTTTTTTGAGTCTCTGAACTCTCTGAAATGAAATTATAAATTGCTGTAATATTCTGTCATGTCAGTGTTTTTTTTTGTGGTTAACCATTTCGTTTTACCAGTGTTTTCTGGTATTTTCACTTTTTCTAAATAATAAATGGCAGCTTTTACTAAAAAATAAATAAATATCTTATGGCTGTGGTAAAGCCCAAGTGTCAGACGTTTTCAAGTAGCCTCAAGGGCCTCTGACTTTTACTAATCTTGATGTTTGGTAGCTCGCAGACCATCTTCATGCGAACGTCAAGTAATTTCATTTTCATAATTCTCATCAGGTATAACATCAAACATGTAAATTTAACACTTCTTAAGCGTGAAGAGTTGCACAAGAGTAGTAGTTATTCCACAGAATATTTCAGTGTTTAAATTTTTATCAGTTAGGCCACTACATAAGAAAGGCGACGTTAGAATTATATCATTATTTGTTGTTTTACAGTCGCAAACTACTGACTGGTGAAGTTAAAGAGTTGCCTCTTCACCTATTTTAAGAATCTTATTATAAATGTTCACCTTCAATAATTAATAATTATTATAACCTAATTGTTTGCATTTCTTTACAGGTCCTTTTAATGTACCAGTTACGTCTTACATGAAATTGACGAATCCATCAGAAAAGAAAGTATTATTCAAGATTAAAACCACAGCACCTAAAAAGTATTGCGTTCGTCCTAACTCTGGTATATTAGAACCTAATAGTACTATAGAAATAGCAAGTAAGTATGACATATTGATGTAGGATAGGTAGTGATGTGAGTATGAAATATTTCAGTGGAAATATTTGTATAAATTTGAAAATTTACAAACTAGGTATTCATATTCAATAAAAGGTTCTCATTACATTGTATTCAACAAATAGATTTTGCGCATATTTCCTTCAAATATTTGGTATATTTATTATTTAACATAAGTCTTTGTTTGATTTTTATGGACACATGTTATAAGTGTTTTTTTTTTCATACATCACCGAATTCATAAAATAAAAATCTACAACATTATTATCACTTACAACATATTGGTAATGTTTTTGTTTGACTAATGAAGCCATCAGTCAGCATCACTGTTGCAAATGTTGTTATTTTATTGATGGAAATATGATGACATCATGAAAACGTTCTTTTACAGTCTTTTTCTATTGGTTTTCCTCTTTTGTCAATTGCTTTTCCTTATTTGTCAAATGAGTTTCCCATTTATTAAACTTCAGTTTGATTTTTCAATTGAAATTCCTCTTTTGTCAAATAAGTATCCTTTTATATCAAATGCTTTTCCAATATTTATGATACTGTCACTGTACGTAAATAGGAAAAGCAATTGACATAAAGTGAAACTGATTTGACATAAAAGGAAATTGATTGATAAATCAATGACTACAATCGTTAATAGATAGAAAAATAAGAAAATCATTTGACAAGTAAGGAAAAGCAATTGACAAAAGAGGAAAACCAAATGAAGGCCTTGGTGCAATAACAGTCCACGTGCGGTATACATAGTTTTGATTATTGTCACCAAAAATTCATGTTTCACAACTGAACTTGCAACAAACTTGGTGCAATAATGGGCCACGTCGACTACAGTTTAATTTATAAGCATAATACATGAACGGTTCTTGCACCAATTGATACAGAATCACTTTTTTGACCAAAATCTGACGATAACTCGATTTTGCAAAATTTGGTCTTTGACCGGTTTTTGCACCAAACACTTCAAATGCAAAACACTGTATTACCGATTGATCATTAGTGATGTGCCATTTGATGCTACCACCACCACCAACTAAACAAAGAGTTAGATTTGAAAGTTCCTGCTATATAAGGGCATAAGTTTGATGAATTTTATTGGGACTTAGGTTCTAATTTAAATTTGCCACTAAAGATTCTTTACAGAACAAATTAGAAAAACTTTCGTACAGCATGCGAGGAGAAGACTGAAGACATGGACGGTACCGTTTCGTCCTTATTATGGTTTTTCTACAAAAATTACAAAGTTTTTCTAATTTGTTCTGTAAAGAATCTTTAGTGGCAAATTTAAATTAGAACCTAAGTCCCAATAAAATTCATCAAATATATTATATAATCAAATAAGTGGTTCAATAAAAATAATTATAAATCTAAGGGCATAAGGAGGTGATTTGCCAAATTGAATTCTCTCTCACAGAATACTTGGTATTTCTCCTAGTTTTCTTTGAGACAACAAATTATTCCAGTTTGTCAATTTTGTGAAGAAAAATTAACTGTCATAGCCTTACTAAAAAAAAAAAATCCAAATAACACTAAAATGGTGGAGCTAGAAGAAAGAAGTGATGTTATAGTTGAACCAGAGATATAACGAAACGACTTCTGACATTTTATCAGTTTTTGGATTATTGAAATATTGTTAAAGTCATAAAATATGACAGTTTAACAATTAGATTTTTTCGTTATATCTCTTGGTCGACTATACAAGATTCGAAGTAAATATTGAGTAATACAACAATGAAATGTATTCTCTTGAAGAAAATTGAATTCTTTTTATTTGAAAAAGGTTGTTTTTTGTTAACATAAATGATGGAGAGATGGTCCAATGAAAGTATTATGTGTTCTTTTAATATTTTTGTGATGGTCCATCTATATTGATGTCACGGAACATCGTATCCCATCACTGATTGTTGGCAGCAGAATTTTAGAACACGTCTATGATACTGTAACCGAAAAAGCTGCAACAGAAGTACCTATTGTCATCAAATTCCAATTATTATTGACACCTTCATAAATAATATTAGGAACAAGGATTTGAAAACAACATGACTATTTGAAATTCCTAAGGTGGCAGCTATGGTAGGGATGGGGCTAGGATGGAGGTTACAATTTTATTTAACAATCAACCTGTTAAAGGCAATAAAAATTATCCAAGTTTAATATTCTTCCTTCGACTTATTTTGTAAATACATATATAATTATATTAATTTGTGCTAACTTTTTTTGCAGTAAGCCTACAGCCATTTTTGTTCGATCCAGCTGAAAAGAACAAACACAAGTTTATGGTGCAGACAATCTTCGCACCTGACGGAGAGCTTAACTTAGAACAAATATGGAAGGATATAAGTGCAGAACAGCTGATGGATTCCAAGTTAAAGTGCGTGTTTGAATTACCGGTGGATCAGAGTGATACCACGGCGGAAATTGGCAAACCTGTCACTCCGAAGCCCCAGGAAACCGCTGTGGTGAATAATACAATAGACGCCGAGCTACAGAAAGCAGCGGCGGAGGTATGAATTGTTATATTTTTTTTATGTTTTAATGAAAGCATGTTGTTATTACACATCATAGGCGTTCATTTAGATGAACCAATCTTGAGCAGGGACAATCAGTTTAGCAGGTGCTGCCGCGGAACGTTATCAATTGACATTGGAATCAATTGACATTCACGGTTCCTTTTGCAAAAAATAAATCCAATTTTGAAGATTTTTTTTATATTGATAGTTTAACTACAGCCGGGCTTGGCAAATATTGTGCCTAAAGAGTTTCGTGATTTTTGAGAACAAGTAGTGCTTCTTGTCTTTGAAAAAAATTAAAATGGCCCAAGTTGAAAAATTTTGAACAAATTTGAGAACTTCAATTCTCATTTTTACCGCTATATTTCAAAGAAAACGAGAGTTATATTTTTTTAATACATATTGGGTGGATTCAAGGTTATCAATAAATTAAATTATTTATTTATTATCCCTCGCTATAAATTTATGAAACACTATACAGGGCTTACACTAATTTTACAATTTAAATTTCAAAGTACATAATTGGTCTTTGGATCTCATGGTACAGTTAGTCTAATCCAGAGCTGGGCACGAGTACTGAAAAGAGTACTCGTAAATAATTCGAGTACGAGTACTTGGAAAATGTACTCGTAAGTATTTACTCGTAAGTATTTTGGCACAAACAGGTGGACGAGTAGTTTTATTCGTGTCGTGCGCATGATCCATCATGATACCAATAAATACCAAGGCGCAACCAGTCTATGACGTCAGGCTTGTGATAGCTAAATACGAGTGAGAGCATAGATCCGTTCCGTACATCGTATCATATTCTAATCTAAGCAGTGCCGGCTCCTGTGATAATGGCGCCCTGTTCGAGAGTGCTTCATGACGCCCGATGCACGGATGTACCCAGTGGCGAAGTTAGGCTTTCATTTAGGGGGGGGGGGGGGGGGGGGGTAAGGGGAAAAGCAGTATTTAAGATAAAGGAATTAATAACTTCTTACATAGCGCATTTTATATATGTTATATAAAAATATGTAATATAAAATGCGGCATTGCTAGTGACAGTGACAGTGCAATTGCGCAGGACGGTGAACTCGTTTTCAGATCGGTTCCCTGCTGACGGCATGACGTCATTACTATCCGTAAAAATATCCGTATTTCACGAGTAAAATTTCTCGAGTAGTTGTAATTGTACTTATCCGTACGAGTAGTAAGTATTTTGGATGGAAAGTACTTGTGAGTAAAAAATTACGAGTAGTTTTTTTACTCGTAACAAAAATACGAGTAAAGTACTCGAGTACATGGCCAGCTCTGGTCTAATCTAAGTGGTGCTAGGTTTTTTTTGTGAATTTAAGATTGATAGTCCTAAATTAAATGAAATTGTATGTGAAATCGTAGTTGATACTATTAATAATATTCACACCGATATTTATTGTTAATTATTGTTGACATTTTATACAGTGTGAGTGTGAATCTGTAAAGTGGGATAAATTCAGTTAAATCAAATGCTATTTATTTTCCGGGAAAATGCTGGGACGCATTGATAAGTATTTTAAGTGATAGTCTTTGTCTATTTTAAAATGGCATAATGGGTTAAACAATTTCTCAAAGTTTCAAACTTTTCTTCCTTTACGTTTACAAAAAAAACACTATTAAATTAAATTGATGATTATTATTATTCTTCCAATGCTCAAAATCTTGTCCATCCACTAATAATTGGCAATACCCTAAAATGAATTAATAAAATTCAAAGTGAAAGAGATGTTTTTGTTGTTTTTATTTGTTTATCTATTTAATTTGTTTTGTGGTAAATGACAAGAAATATAATTGTAAAACTATAAGAAATTGTTTAACCAATTATGTCCTTTTAAAATAGGCAATAAACAAACAGGGCTATCAGTTCAAGAAGTAGTGGATGACATCATAACTCAAACTTAGACTGCCCTGTATATTTTTTCTCTTTACAGAAAAGACCGCAATTAATTAAAATACTAATCGAAGTGTCCAAGCATTTTTCTGGAAAATAAAGAGCATTCGATTAATTGAATTTATTCCACTTTACAGACTCACACCGTATATTGTCTTAGTCTTATGATCGATTATTATGCTGTGTATAAAAGCAACCTGTCACAGACAGGCAGCACTACTTTGAATAAAGTATTTCTCTACGTCTAATAACCACTTTACAAATAGCAATTTGTCTATATCACTATGATTGTCTTCTTATAACGCTGACTACTTAGTTCTCGCTAGTGTGTCACTTGGAATCGAACTGCCTACTGACATTGCTTTTGTAGAACTCTAGTGCCTTCTGGAGTGAACTTCAAGGAGAAGTTATTTCTTGGTTTTTTGTTGTTTCCATTCCCAGAACATTCAAGGCATTAATAGTTTCTAGATAGAAGCCGCCCTGGAAGGCTTTCCCAAACGATAAGTTTCGAACTTTCTTTTCTAAGGCCGAGATTGGCGATGGTAGTGTAAGCATACGAATGGCCCACCCACGACCTCGTATGAATATGTATGTTTCTCATAGTCCATCAACATCACATTCTGTTCTTTGATGTTTATGCCCCCTGGCATCATCTTCGTATTGTGTTTTACTAAAAACTTGAAAAACTTTGACTTATTAATGATGGTAGCAGATAAATGACTACGATAAACAGTTAACAATAAAAATAAACAATAAAAAATATTAACAAACAGGTGCTAACGAGCCGTCCTAACGAGCCGTCCTACTTCATGCAGTTTATTATTAACATGCACAATACTCTTTTTCCTAATTAGTGTTTTTTTTTATACTACAGTCGTGCAAAAGAAAGCATTGGAATTTTTAATTACCCAAAAGAAATTATTAAACGAGCAAGAGCAATAAACTTTTCTTTTAATGTACTTTTTCCTCGACAAGGCCCGGCAACAGCGATTTCGTATCTGCAGTGACCCTCCCTACAAAAGCCCCCCACACTAGTCCTGGAAATTTCACTTTGCCCTTAGGAATCAAAAGCAACAGCTCATCTCCATGGAAATTTCTATCTTCAGAGAAAGGCTAATGATTTCCCATCTTCCTGAATGCTGAAATACTACCTACATAAGCAATATCTCTTTGGACCTAAGCCACATGTAACTGCTTTTCAAAATTGTAATTACATTGAAAATTTTGTTGTGTTATGTATGACTGGAAAGTGGTTAGTTATGGTTAGTCATTAATCATTATTAAATTATTTCTTGGTTTGGTGGATTATAACTCAAGATATATTTTTTGAATAAAATAGCTGGAAAGTTAGTTTTTAGTTTATTAGTGCTGATGTATTGGGATGTATCTGTTTTCGTGTAAATGAGACTAAACCCTGGAATGAATAATAAATAAAGAAAAATAAATAAATAAATTGGGCCATCTGACGGGTGATTAGAAAATAATTTTAAATATTCTGGCCTGGCTGAAATGTTTTTTTTTTATTTTTTTTTTTCAAAGTATAGTTTTAAGGTAAGCTTTCTTCCTATATAAAAATTTCTTACGAGTGAGTTATAATCTACCAGAGACTTATATCGTTTTTACATTGGTTGTTATAAATAGAAGTTAAATAATTGTGCTTCAGTATTGTCTGGTTCTAACACTTCTAACCAGCTGGTCGCTAGAAGCTACTTTCACTATGATTCAAAATTTTTAAGTGTTATGTTGTTATTGGTAACACTCATCAAATGGCAAACAGAGTGAATTCAACGAATTTGTTGCTTATTTTTCCTGTCAATTTAACCAGTGCAATACGTTTTCGTTTACTGTGACTGAAAATTTACAAATAAATAGGCAAAAAACGACAGATAGGTACTGTAACAGACTCCTAAAGAGGAGAAAAGCAGTTATATGAAGGTGAATGAAAGCTAAAAAGGGCAAGAACTAACCTGACTACCAGAGAGTCTGCTGAGTGATTTCTGTGGACTTCGTTGGATCCTATTTTCAATGTCTTTTGTTCAATTCTGATTTGTCAATGTAGATTTGCCTTTCAACATGGTAATAGTTTGTAAAAACCTTGATTTACAATCCTGTCCTTGTTAACAGTCAGTATTATAAAGGCTCATTAAGTTAACGGGCAGATTTCTGGGGCCGTTTCTAGAAAAGGTATCGACCGTAGGTGGAATATATAACAGTTTAGTGCTTCTTGACATGAAAGGGTTTACAAAAATGGTAATAAATGTTATTTGACGTCAAAATTAGCTTTAAAAATGATATCAGAAATCTGCTCGTTTGCTTAATGGGCCTTTATAATACTGACTGTAAATGAATTGAAAGCTATAATTACTTCCCCTGGAACATTTCGGAAAACTGTGTGTGAAAATACGTGTTCCAAAATTATGCAACGACTGGAAAAGTGTTTTGCTCGACAGTGAAGTTAATTATTTTTCATGTTTATTGAATTGTTGAACTATTTGAGAAGGAAACACATTACTTAACTACCAAAGACTTTAAATAAATTGTAATTATCTGGAAATTCTAAGTTAGACATATGAATTTATTTAATTTCTATCACCTTGTTTACCGTGCCTTATTCAAGCTACTGACTTTCTGACAAGCTTAGAAATTTGAAAATTCAAAATAAACAGTGTACCAAACATTAATTTAGTAACTCAGTAATACCAACTCACTCGAAAATTTTCAATTATTTAAAATCACCCAACGCATGATTTCTCAAAAATAAATTATTCCTTGAAGTCGCTTGATATGGAATGCAGTACTCCGATTCAATAAAACTATAAACGTTATTATTATTATAATATTGAAACCGATATCCCTTAGGTGCAGCAATTGAGGGAAGAAGAGAGTTCATTACGACAAGAGAACCTGCGGCTCAAAGAGGAGATACTGCAGTTGAAATCGTCTGGATCCCGAGTGGTCCCACCAAACAGATATGCCCCTCCCGCTCAACAAGAGAGTATTCCAATGATGTATGTTGCGGTAGCTATTCTCCTGGGATTCATAGGCATCATAATGGGAAAATTCGTGCTCTGAGACCTCACATAAAGACTTATGGTGGCTCGCAAACAACTAGTTCCACCCTTCTATTATTATATTGTATATTTATTACAGTTACTTCATTATAATTATCTATTGTAACATAAATTCTTGTGCTAAGCCACAATTGGTCTTTCTGTGGCATGTTTTATTCATCTATTCTATGTTCTTCATTTTTTTTTTTTTTTTTGTTTTATGTAGATTATAATTATTATTATTGTTGAAACACTTTTGAGCATTTTGTAATACATTTTATTTTAGTTTAGCAGTGTGTGTTTCAAGTTGCCTTGTTAAAAATTAGGGTGGTTAAAGGTTATTATATTTTGGGCAAGTGACTGCTACTCGAAAATATGTGTATTTGTATCTAAAGAAGACTTAAATTTAAAAATGAAAATATGAAGTTCAAATGTTCTGTTATTATTTAAATTCTTTTGTGTTAATCGCTATTTGAAATTAAAAATAAGAAAATTGTATATAATTACATAAAGTTTGGACATATTCTTTTGTGTGTGTTTTTTTCGTTTTATTGCATTTACTCTAAGTCTTGGAAATTATCGTTTAAAGTTAATGGGAAGGAAATAATAATACTCTTCAACTTGTAAACTAGCTTACTAGCTGAGAAATGTGTTATGTTTGAATTTTCTTCTTAAGCTAGGAGGATGTTGACTATACTGTTTGATGGCTCTTTGTTTTCTTAAAAATGTTTGACGTAACCAATGTTTCCTTTGATTGAAGAATGGAAGTTCTGTAATGTTTCAGACGGTGTAGGTAAAATATAGATCATAGCAGGTTAGGTCAACTCATAATACGTATCAACAATTTCAGTTTACAAGTTGAAATATTTGATAAAAAGATCATAATATAATAGCACTTGCCAAGAATATTCTTAAGTTATAGATTTTTTACTGTGGCAATCATTATTCTGTTTTATTCTTTAATTAATTTCTAGTTCTTGTTATGTGTGATGAATTTATTCATGTTTTACTTTCTGAAAACCAAAACACCAGTTCGTTTGTAGAATAACATCAAAAGATTGACAAAAAGCTAAATCAAAACAGTTTCATACATGTATGTCAAAGCAGCAATATTTTCTACAAATAAAGATAAAAGTGCAAGCAATACACAGTTTCAGTCATATAAATTAGCGATGAGAAAATAGTAGTTTGAACTATTAAATATGACCAAAATAAATTAAAAAGGGAAACAGAAAAACCATTTTACATTTTCTGGAGTCTAAGAAAGCTAATAGATTACAAACGTTTCCTGAGGGTTGCATCAAGTTTAAATTTTTAAAGCAAGTAAGTTTGATTTAAAGTTAAAAACCACATACTGGTACCTACTAACAAACTGTGACTCGAGATTCTGCTCAGGTCACTATATTTGCATGACTACTAACTTATACCCTGCAAATATTGAGTCTTTACACTTAGGCCAATTACAATGGTGAGTTCAACAATATTTGGTAACTTATTTAAACGGAATAATTTCAATAATAACAAATTCCCTATGTATAAACGTCCAGTAGAGCCACAATATACCTTCAATCGCAGTGGAGGTGTCACAATGGCCCACTTACGAGAAATCTCTATGGTCCAGTGTTCAGCATAATCGTACAGAGAAATTTGCCTAACTATAAAGACTTAGTATTCACACGATAAAATTCCCATATAATCGCCTTATCATCTTGGCGATATGATTTTTGTCTACAGCTAAAACTCAAATGTTGAATTTTTGAAGGAATTGGTTATTTATTTCTGGGCTTAAATTTTTCTGAATATGTCATCAAGCCCATTAATTATATAAAAGAAAGATTGAGGCATCTTGTCTGCTTTGATTGAAGATTTTGTTGGTCTCTTGATAAGCATCTTTGTTCACTGTGAGTGCACCTGTACCTTTTGTTTTTAAAGTTCAATTTTTAATATCTACGTTTGTATTATAATTATTATACTTTCCGTATAGGTTATTGACTTATTGCTATAAAGTTTAAACTTTTAGATTGTCATCTATTGATAAAGTCAGAAGTAGTTTTAATTTTTTATGTTTCATAGAACTAATAAATGTTTCAATCACCTATATCTAATTTTATTTTATTGCTATAATAATAGTTGGGGGAGGGGTGTTGTAAGAGTAATCCCTTTACTTTTTTAATCTTTCAATATGAGGTGTGTCGATTAAAAATATCCACAATAATAATTAAACATTGTTGTCCCAGAAATAGCCACCTTTAGTCTCTAAAATTATGACCCATCCCATAATTGAGTTTTAGCTGTGGGAAGAGGAACAAAAATTACCGGCTAAAGTGAAAAGGAAGCGCTTTCTTGTACCAGGCAAATTTAACTGTGAAACTGGATCAGGCAGCTTATTTATTATTGCAATAATTAGAATTTAATATTTGCTATCAACCGCTTTACTTTATTTAATGACACACCTCATGGCGAATAATTTGCCTTTTCTCTGTGGCTCTTCATCTGATAAGGAGAACTATTTTTCCATATCAATCATGAATAAATAGAAGCGTGGATCGAATGAATAGCACATTTACTCATACAGTATCTCGTAAAAATCCATCAAACATGACAAGGAGCATCCCAGTGCTGCTGCTGTTTTTCTTGTTGTACTTGCGAGCTGTTGGAACTACTTATCTTTGTTTTAGAGCATTATGATTTCAGGAATTGTTTTATTTTTGTTGTTAATGTGATTATTTTCAATATTTAGATTTAGAACTAAGTGAGACAGAACTCTCTGTAGAAGTACTTGGCTTGGTGCGATTTGTTCATAAAATGTACTATATAATTTTAACTCATTGTAATATGTTATGCTCTAGCCTGGTAAGTGTACTTTTAAATAATAAACCATTGAATCAAAGTTGTGGTCTTTGTTGTTGTAGCTTGTTAAGGAAACAGAGAATCCTGAAGAACTTACATGCATATTAATGTAAGCGTGTGTAGATGCATAACATGTATCGATTTCAGTTTTAGGTATGTTGAACTGCATAATCTGCTGTCCGCTGCTGATTTCTAGAGCAAAGTCAGGAGGCCAAGTATATTTTTACAATGACGTTTTTATTTATTATAAAAGTATTATTGTGCTGATGATGCATCGATACTGCTGAAGATGTCAAGTAAACTTGAATTTTTATCCAAGTGGTTTTCAAGGTCATATTAACTTTTATTAATTAAACCTATAATTATTAGGTATTAATTTTACCAATTATTACCAAGATTACAATAATAATTGAAACTGGGGTTCTGAGACAGGAAGTCTTTAAAAAATAGAATCCTCGTTTTTTATTGCACAAATTAAGCTTCCAGTGTTTTTCATAAAATTTATGTTTTCAACCCTTACTTTATAGAATCTCTGCATACTGATGGATGATAAATAAAACACTAATGTTTTAAAAAATTCTACTATACAGGGTGTCCCAGCTTATTCGAAGCGGTCTCTGTAGGCCAAACGATGGATTTTTTCCAAAAAATTTTTGCACATTCAAGTACAGGATCACAATGGCCATAATTTAAAATTATTTTGGGGTATACAGAGTGTCCCATATGACAGTGGCATATCAAAGTTGTGTTTTTTTAAATGGAATGCTCCTATGTTATTGCATTTTTAGATTGTCTGAGAAGAGAAAATAAGATTGGCTTTTACAGTTGGTGTTTAAATTCAGAAGTTTTTGAGTTATAAACAAGTGAAAATCGTCATTTTTCAAGTTCAAGGCCCTGTACAACGAAAACTGTTCAAGATAGAGAAAAACGGCTTACATGTCCCTATTTTAACTTTTCATGTACTGTCCTATGATGTGGATGAAATGTTTATACAGGGTGATAAAAAATTTGAAAAATTCTGAGATTTCTCCACGCGTCGCCAAATAAAAAAAATCAAAGAAAGTACAAATGTTTCTATACCATAGGATAGTACATGAAAAGTTAAAATAGGGACATGTAAGCCGTTTTTCTCTATCTTTAGCCGTTTTCGTTGTACAGGGCCTTGAACTTGAAAAATGACGATTTTCACTTGTTTATAACTCAAAAACTTCTGAATTTAAACACCAACTGTAAAAGCCAATCTTTATTTCTCTTCTCAGACAATCTAAAAATGCAATAACATAGGAGCATTCCATTTAAAAAAACATAACTTTGATATGCCACTCTCATATGGGACACTCTGTATACTCCAAAATAATTTTAAATTATGGCGATTGTGATTCTGTACTTGAATTTTCAAAAAATTTTTTGAAAAAGTCCATCGTTTGGCCTACAGAGACCGCTTCGAATAAGCTGGGACACCCTGTATACTGATGAATATTATAAATGTTAAACGTGTTTCGCTACTTTTAATGTAGCATCTTCAGACTGTCAATAAAAAAATTCAGATTAATCAATAAAATTATTGATTAATTTCTTTGTTTTTGACATTTCTTTATCAATAATTTTATTCATTTACAAAATATGTCTGAAGATGCTACTTTAAAAGTAGCGAAACACTTGTAACGTTTATAATATCTATCAGTGAACAGTAGAATTTTTTAAACATTAGTGTTTTATTTATCATCCATCAGCTTCGAGTGTTGATGTTTAAAACTCCTTCAATGTCTCACTAAATATACCTTCTACTTTCACCCTTTTATGCTGGACGGGGCTGCTGCAATTGTCCTATATCAACACAATGCATTAGGTTTAGAAGTGTTTGCTATTGTTTGTTGAGAGTATTTGGTGAAACTTTTATTATTATTGCTTAGACATTTTCAAGAAATGTCGCATTATTTTTGACAACTAATTTTATGTGACTGGGTACATTTTTCAACAGTTTTTAGGTAAAGTAAGGAAAGTTTAAATGTAAAAACACTGTCAAATAAAAACTGTTGTCAGATCTGAAAAACAATTTATTAAATAAAAATTCTCTCTAACATCACAAACTTCTCAACAATTAAAAAAACAATAATTTAAGATTTATAATATGTAGGTATATCCTGTAAGTCTTTAGTGTTGGCAATAATAATTTCGCAATATAATCCAGTTATAAAAATCTAAAATTTTATCTACTGATCAAAATGAAATAAATCATCAGATCAGATTAAGGATAAGAGAACATCTATTTTAAAAATATCTAAAAAACCCGGAAGTACACAAAATAAATTGAGCTTTTAAACAAAATCTAGAAGGTCTTAGATAAGGTACTAATGGCCATATGCATGTTTCTGCAGTTATCTATTCAATTTTATTATCCACCATGTTTTTTATGTATGGAACCTTGGGAAAAGCAAAATGACGGAGGAATAATTTGTTTAGAATATCAAAATGCATTCAATTCAGTCAACACTTTTTTGAACAATCCTAAAACTTTCTTTTAATTAAAAAAACCTCAGGAAATTTAAGCCAAAATAAGCAAATGCAACTATACCGAATTTTTCAGTTTTCAAAAAACTATCCAAGAATGTATCAATCTAATCTAATAAAACATTTTTTTTCTTTTCCCTATGTTCAATACATAAAAAACAGCCTGTATGCAACACATAAATTTATTTATAGTTATTACTATGCGCTTTTGTAGTTTTTTGCGCATATTTTCGTATTTAACAGAATTTTTTTAATGAAAATCTCGACCTTCTGGCGGCCAACACTTTGAAAGTTTGTACCTCTATGCTTCATGCTTCTCTCAAAAAAAGGGGATACCAAGGATGCAAGAATGCAGTCAAATTAGATCGGACGTTCATCCGCGGATACCAAAGAATTAAAAATATGTGTATGGTTAGATGATATGGTGGTCGCTCAATCAGTCTTCCGATCAATACAGCTCCTAGATCCTAAAGCCCAAGTCCTCGCACTAAAACTCTGGCAATATGAAGATGGTGCTACGAAAAATAATGAGAAATACTTCAGAAAAGTCGTTGATTGCATGACAGGTGTTTAGACGAGGTTGCTACTTGCATCCATTAAAAAGTCACCAAGCCACATTGTTAGAAAACGTGAATAAGAAACACAGCGCTTCGGAGTGGTCGTTTCCAAGAAGCCCTCGATCTTTACACCGAAGCTTTGTTCAAATTGTGCCTCTCAATTCTAAAACAAATGCGAAACTGTTCTTCAACCGAGCGACTGTTCCTTTCAACTATAAGAAAAGCAATAAAGCTGTCGATGATTGCATGGAGGCCTTGCTGATGCAACATGGACCTGAGCAAATTCGAGCTTCTACGAAATGAAGAAGAAATTTTGCAGAAATACAAACTCAAGGATTGGGTAATG
Source organism: Malachius bipustulatus (assembly GCA_910589415.1). Taxonomy (NCBI): domain Eukaryota; kingdom Metazoa; phylum Arthropoda; class Insecta; order Coleoptera; family Melyridae; genus Malachius; species Malachius bipustulatus. The sequence continues at coordinate 84,224,902 of OU342630.1, read as the reverse complement.
ATTTTTACTATGTTGAGAGTCCCCCCTTCCTTTTTAAATTCTGAACCAAATGAGATGGAACTTTTTTACAGAAACTAAATTCAATGGCATGAATATTACTACTTTTTGACATAACCCTGATGTGTCAAATGTCAAATATGACACTATCAGCTTCAAAATTTTAAACGGCATGAGGGCTCGTGTCGTTTGATTAAATTATCTATTCTAGACCAAATTATCTGAAATACGAACAATCGCTCCAAATCTTCGGAAGGACAAGATAGTCCAGAAATCAAGTTAATTAAATAATTACACATCAGTTTTATTTAACCCACTAGGGTGTTTACTAGAAACACCTGAAAAAGTGACAGTATAAGTTAATAACAGTGGTGAAGAATCAATGCCAGTGACTTAGTGTAAGAATCAGAAGTGGGATAATAAACGGCCTGCGACGTTTATAGTTTACAGTGTGCAACGTTATCTTTGACATTTGACAGATCAGTTTTACGTCAAAAAGTAGGAAAATTCATGACATTTGAATCAGTTTTTGCACCAAAGTTCTATCTTATTCGTCACAGAATTTAAAGGTGGGGGGGGACTATAAACATCCTCACTGTATATGAAATAACACATAATCGAATAGATAATTGTGCTGACACTGATCTGTTGTCTGTGCATATGATCATAAACATTTTACTTAAATCTAAAATCATTTAATCAAAGTTTAGAAAGAATTATAAAAATTTGAATCCTACAATTTCCAAAAAAAACGTATCTAGATTCACCCTTATTTTTATGCCTTTTAATTAGAAAATTTTGTACAAATGTCTTAAATTTAGTAATCCCGCAACTTTTACAGCTAGGCATTGTCTTCTTTTTCTGAATTTTATCAATCAAATGTGAACAGAAGCTGGTAGTGTGAATTCAACATATCTTTCAGAAAAAAATTTAATTGGGAAAATGATTGCAATTTATTAGTAAGACCATTAAAGCTGGACCAACCATAATTTTGAAAGAAAAGAAAGTCACGATTTGTATAAAATTTATAAGCAAACATTCAAGAAATTTTGTCCCATTTTAATAAATCCAGCAAAATTTTTATAAGTGAATAATTTCCAAGTAAGACAGTAACACTAATTATTCGAGATCTCAATTTTACCGGATTATATTGCAAGTTGCAGTAAAATAAATGCATTTTTAAATCACTTAAACCCTAACAACCTGCGGGGGGTTTTGCTGAATAGGTTGCCCTTGTCCAGCTTGCTGATTATTCTGGCTCTGTTGGAAGGCTTGATTTTGTTGCGCACCCGCATTATTACCACCTGGCTGAGCAGGGTTCACGTTCTGGGACTGAGGATTTTGGGACTGGGACTGAGGAGATTGAGGCTTTTGTTGGCTATCCTGAGGCGTGCTTTGTTGCTGTGACGACTGATCTTGTTGCTGCGACGGCTGACCTTGTTGATGCTGCTGGTACTGCATATTCTGCTGCTGCACGTTCGGAGGTGCCTGACCTTGATTGGGTACCTGCTGGTATTGAGCGTTGGGATGGACCTGAGCCGGATGCTGTTGATATTGAGGTTGGTTTGGATGTTGTTGATATTGAGGTTGGTTTTGATGCTGTTGATATTGAGGTTGATTCGGGTGTTGCTGATACTGAGGAACCTGTTGGTACTGCGGTTGGTTAGGGTTATGCTGATACTGAACCGGTTGTCCCTGGCCTGGGTGTATCTCGTTTGTGTTCAAATCTGCAACCTGAAATAAGAATTTTTTATTTAAAACAAAGTTAAGAAACGTAACTGGACATCGAAGTATACACAAAATTGATGACATTTTAGAAACAACATTTAAAAATCTTTAAATATTCCAAGTTTTATTTTAAACACATTTTTGATTATTGAAACAGGGGAAACATTATAGCTTTGGTAAAAGTACTTACATGAAGTGGAGGAATTTGTCCCGGATGTTGCTGATAAACGGGCTGATTATGATATCCTGGTGGCACTTGTTGATGAGGATAACCCTGTGGATGATAACCTTGTTGCATTTGCTGCATCTGATGATGATTTATGTACTGCGCGAGTTCCTCATCGGTATACGGCTTTTGCTCATCTAGCCCCTTCCATCCATTGTCTTGCTGAAAATCACTTTTCTTAGTCAGGCCGGAGAACTCCATATAGTCTATGAATCCGTCCCGGTTCAAGTCTACTTCTTTAAAGACACTCTCCCTCATTCTCTCCAACTCTTCGGCAGCTTCCACGATGTCGTCCTCCGGAGAACCCGCTTGGTACATTTTTTCTATGTCCTTGAACAATATGGCTTTCACTTCGTCCTGATCCCAAAGACCGTTGCCATCGATGTCGTGCAACATGAAGAATGTCTTTGGATCAAAGTTCTGTTGCATTTGGTCTTGTTTTTCCCACACTTCCTCAAGTTGAGCTTTGTGTATTGGCTGGTGAAGTTTCTCGTGTTTTTTATGTTTTTCTTCTTTTTCCTGAAATATTTAATCAAAAGTAGCAGCGAAATTTTATAAAAATCCTAAAAGGTCATGACATCGTTTTTAGTAAAAGATAAATAATCCTGATATTGAGATCAAAAAATAATAATTATGCTACCATGATGAAATATATAGTGAGGGTGATATAGAACTTTGGTACAAAATCTTTCAATGACATGAATTTTATAGCTTTTTCACATAAAACTGATTTGTAAAATGTCAATAATAATTACATTACAGTCGCCCTGTCGACAAAATTGTAAATGACACAGGGAGGTGGGGGTCACGTGAGACCTCATTTTGAACTTTGAAGGTATTTTAATTATCTACAGTGTGTCCGAGGATAAACATAAAAAAAAAACAATGATTTAGTCAGCTTTGAAAAATTTTGAAAGGTCAGATGGGTAGCCCTTGCCGACTTATGTAAGCCTACAAAAAATTATTTATTAATTTCCAATAATAAACAAGATATGGCAAAAATAAGAAATTTCGATTTTTCAGTTTTTTCAGGATATTTCAGGAACCGTCACAGATATCTTGTATTTCTTAATATATTTGAGATACCCACAAAATCGAGCATTTGTTCTATAATCTAACCGACCCTGTATCTCTTAGCGTTTACGAGATAGCAGTATAGAGAAGGATATAAGTACAACCTGTGTATAAAAATAAAAATTATTTTAGTTGTCAATTTTGACAGTATGTGTCATATAATACTCCTCCCTATAAATTATGAGCCAAATGAGAGAGTACTTTGATAGAAAAACTAAATTCAATGGCATGAATCTTACAACTTTTTAACTTAACATAAAACTGATGAGCCAAATGTCAAAGATGGCACTGCAGACGTTACCATAAACTGTAAACGTCCTGACTAACACAAACTGTCAAATTTAAAAAGTAACAAAATTTTAGTGTAGGTAGATAATTAAAATACCATTAAAATGAGGTCTGACATGACTCCCCATGCACCTCAAAATTTTGAAGTTGACTGCAACCTCATTTTTGACATTTGATACATCAGTTTCACTTTAAAAAGTAGTAAAATTCAAACTATTGAATTTAGCTTTTGTAACTTTTCTATAGTAAAACAATATTACCTACTCCATACAGCAAGGTTTCAAAATTAGCCTGTATAGTTTTAACAATAATTAAAATATTAAACGAACTTGAATATTTTTTATATCTTATATTGCATGTTTTCTAAATAGGCTGTACTAAAAGGCTTCATTATGAAACCTTTTAAAAACCTGTTAAAAGATAATTATCACTTTACTCATACACTTTGGTATTCAGGGTGAATCATACGTAACCAATAAATTAATTTTCTCAGCTATTTGTAGCAAAACAAAACAAGTCAATTTTTTAATTTCATTTATTTTATTGAAGTAATATTTTTCATTTAGCTCCGTAATGACGACATTGTCTATTTTTTTTTTTTTAAAGAACATCCTGTATGTTATTACATTTTCAGATTGTCTGCAAAAATTAAGAATGGTTTTTACAGTCTTAGTTTAAATCGAGTAGTTTTTGAGGAAAAAACAAGTGAAAATCACTACTTTTCTTTTTGAAATTTCTTTTTTCTTTTCTTTTCTTTTTTTTCATTCTTCAAGTTCTTTTTTTTATATGAAAAATCTGATAGTTGTCATAACCATGTATAAAAATTTCAAGTACACTTGACAAGTTAAGATAGGGACATGTCGTTTTTTGAGAGTCTTTCCTAGGTCCACTGCTTCCAAAATGAAAACTCAAATCAAAACCTACTCAATTTAAACTGAAACTGTAAAATTCTTACAGTTTTCTTACAAAATTCATAGAAACAGTAAAAAAAAATTCTTACTAGATTTCAATATACAATAATATACAGGTCTTCCATTTAAAAACAATAGGCAATGTTGTCATTACCGAGCCAAGAAACACCCAGTATAAAAAAATATCACATCCATACTTAAACACCCTGTATAAAAAAATATTAGGACCATAGAACATAAATTTAATTAAAAATCTGTTTCGGGTTTTTTAATTCCACAAATATTAATGGAGAAAATGAATTTATTAGTACATAGATTCACCCTGTAGATAAGTTACACTTACACTTACCTATAAAAAATTATTGATGATTCTAGCCAAATATTATATTTCTGCTTATTATAACTTGACTGCTGAGTGCAAAAAATCAGTAGGTCAGAGTTAAACTGATGATAGCACTTAATTTTTTAAACATAACTTTTATATGTTGGTATTGTCAGTTAGTGGGTTTAGGCTTCCTATTTTTGTGAGTTTTTTTTTCCTTTTTTCAAATTTTGAACTGTTTCTTTGTAAAAAAAATAAATAAAGAACAATACACTAACCCAAATTACTCAAACAGAAATCATGATATGAATTATCTAATAAGCCATGTTTGTTGTGTATTATTAATTTTTACAGTTCAATTCATTCAACTCAACTTTTTCCAAAATCTCTGTGTATCAAAAATATTGCCATTTAATTATGAAACACTGTATATACAGGGTGTTTTGTAATTGAATGTCAATATTTAAGGGGGTGATTTTTGGGACCATTTTAAGAAGAAAACTTCATAAGAACGTATGTCCTAAAAGTCTTAACTTTTGAGATACAGGGTGGTAATAAAGTTTTTAAAAATAAAAACTTTTTCATAATATCTGTAATACCGCTCTGGATATTTTAATGAAATTTAATACACAGGTATTACTCATCAAGAGGAATTTTTTCATGTACCACATTTCGTTTTATCTCCACTAGTGACATCTTGCAGAATTTTCCTGCATATTTTTATATTTTTTTATTGTCATTTAACGACAATCTTGTGACCATGTAGAGAAACAGATTTTATTTTTTTAAACGAAGACCGTGCATCGGACAAAAAAAAAATAGGTGATCAAATTTGGTTGGAAATGAATGGGGATTCCAAAAATTATTTCTATTTGAACAGAAATCAGTGGAGTACCATCAATGTCTGCTAAAATATGCCGGTAAAATTCTGCACGATCGTGCATCATCGTCACTAATGGAAATAAAATGAAACGTGGTACATGAAAAAATGCCCCTTGATGCGTAATACCTGTACACGAAATTTCATTAAAATATCCAGAGCTGTATTACTTACAGATAATATTACGAAAAAGTGATTTATTTTAATAAAACTTTACCACCCTGTTTCTCAAAAGTTAAGACTGTTAGGACATACGTTCTTATGAAGTTTTCTTCTTAAAATGGACCCAAAAATCACCCCCTTAAATATTGACATTCAATTACATAACATCCTGTATATATGATAAGAAAAACCTAAATTACCTTAAATTCTTTTTCTAGTTTCTCTCGTTCTGCTCCGTTTGTATCGTTCAATTTCTTTTGTTTTTCATATTCCTTCTCCAACTCGTATTTCTTGAACTGTTCTTTTCTGCGCTCATCCGCTTTATTTAAATCCTCGTTGATCTTTGCTATCAGTTTTTTCAAATCTTCAATTTCAAACGTATGCGAATTTTGATGATCCAGATGCCCGTGACTACCTTCTTTATCTATACCGTTTTCTAGATGTTTCTTTTTCTCGACAAGTTCTTTCAGTCTCTCAAGTTCAACACGTTTTATTTCATCCAAACGCGTGCGTACATGGTGAGAAACGAATTCTAATTCATTAGCAATCTTGCCGGACTGAATGTCGAGTTCGTCAGCTTTTTCAAGCTTCTGTTTAAAATCCGGATCGGATTCTAATGCATTCACCACTTCCTCCAGGTACCTTTTATACTCCAAATCCAAAAGCAAGTTATTGTCGAGTCCACTGTCGTCTTGTTTTTCCGGCGGTACCGGTGGAGCAAAACTTACTTGAATGCATGCCACAAAAAACAATGAAACCAAAAGTATTGACTTCATTTTCATCTTTTAAAAAAGTGCAATATTTATATCAAAAGAGATTCACCAAGTATGTATCTGAAACAAAAGAGGACAAATATTACAGACAGCCACCTTGTTACCTATCAGGGTACGAGGTATACTATCAAAAACTGCATAAAATCAACATTTCGTAGTAGTTTACTAAATGACGAATTAGTTACCGGGATTACTAGGTCAGAAGATCATCGAATTAAGGATTGGATAAAAGTCACTTCAAGGATTTTTTGCATTTGAATGTTTAATTAAGAATTCGAGTGTCACCATAGGGATATTTTTCGCACATTCTCTTGTGGATAATAATTATAAACAATAACATAATAATCTTTGAGGTAAATTCTCAATTCACACAAAACCAATCATTTGGATGGAATGAGAAGTTACAGTTCTGTTAAATCAAAATATATGAAAAAAAAAACTTGGGTAAAGTACCTACTATTAAAATGAAACTTATGGTTCTACAAGATAACCATGAAGTCACCTTTATATCAATTTAATTTTCACAGACTCTTTCAAAAAAGTAACAGTTGTTCCCCACAGTTACCATATGGAAAGGCTGAAGTGGTAGCTTGATAGCAAACTAAAAATAGCAAAGTAAAAAAAAACTGCAAGTTACTAGTAGTAGTAGTAATAACAGTAATTTCACGAAGGAATACATCCTCGTGGCTAGGGGCTGACCAGGCGAAAATAAATCTTGGGGGCCTGTAAACTCAAACCTAGGGCCATGACCCTAGCTCATTGCAGGATGAAAAGGATCTTTATGCGAGTTTAAAAACGATATTTTACACAATGTGAGTTAAAAAACTCTATTTTACATAGCGGTTACTTTTTTACATTTTATAAAAATTATGTTGCAAATTAAGGGTGGCTAAAATAGGTGTCCAAAATCAGACACCAAGATAATAGCTGGGTAATAGCAATAGCTAATAGCTCTATTCGGCAAAAGTATTTCAAAATATTGTAATAATTATTGTGCAATTCTCGCAAAACAAAAACAAATAAAGAATGATGAATTTATTTGTGAAGATAACTTTTATCTTCAATTCAAAGTGATTAGTGGTTCTATGTAACTGAAGACATTGTTGGTGCTTAACTGCTCGATCTTAACACTAAAAAGTCTAAAAACAAATTTTAGATATAATAAAATAAATTTGTTTTTAAACAATGGACGACTTTAAGCAGAACTTACGTTTATTTGGATGGGTAAGTAGGTTTAACTCGACTTTTAATTCCAAACCAATTAATTTGTTTCAATTTTATAGGAAAATCTATGGAAAAGTTTAAACAACACTTCACTTTCTCAATCTCAATGGTCAATGGTCTTAGTTTAGTCTTAGTTTTACCACAGTATAGAGCCAGGCAGTAAGGACATAGGCCGATTTTGACTGGGACGCGCATGTCTCAAAATCTACTCCTTTTCAAAATGGCGGCGCAATAACAGCTGATAAACGTCACAAGCAAACGTGGTAACCAAACTTTCAAATTCAAATTCGATCAAACTATTCGGTAGTTAGCTGTCGTCGCAGGAACACGTACTGATTATTTATTATTAAATAACATTAAATAATAAGTACCATGACCGATACTATAGTACGAAAAGGTGATGCTCTGCCTCCAATAATTATTGTAGGTCATGTTCTGCTGTTATGGTTGGGCTAAGTTTTTTCTCATTTCCGAAGGATCCAGAAAGGTAAGTAAAATATATTTCCTTGTACTCAATTGTTATTTTAAAGAATGGGAATATAATAAAATTTTTAAAATCACTACCATGAACAGATTTGGGTGTACCCAGATATGACACTGAAGAGTGTTCTGAATGAGTCCACATATGTGTGGTTACCTTATATTATTTTTACGGGATTAATTTCTTGTAGATGCAGAATATGGACCATTAAATGCCGGCAGGAAGGACTTCGTGGTTAAAGGGCCCGAGTATTGCAATAAAAATTGCAAATTGTGTGGCTGGCACTTCGAAAACATCATGTTTCTCAACCTGGAGAGAACGCGGTTACATGGACATGCGGTGTCTACAATATTCACCTGGAAGTCTGGTTCGTACTTGAAATGTATATTTACCTTGATTCAGATTGCGTAATTATTTACCTTCACTAGACTGTGATTACATTAGGGGGGGACAAGTGCCGATTTTTTCAGGCAGGAAGGGCCCCCGATATTCATGATTATTGTAATTTACCATTAGTATTCATTTTAAATTTTCGCTTACAGACAAATCAGGAGAAAGTCAACCTGGTGGCACAGTAGCAGAACAAGCAGAGCAGTGTTCTACAATATTCACCTGGAAGTCTGGTTCGTACTTTAAATATGTATATTTACCTTGACTTAGATAGTGTAATTATTTTCCTTCAATGGACTGTGATTAACATTAGGGGGGGCGAGTGCCGATTTTTTCAGGCAGGAAGTACCCACGATATTTATGATTATTGTAATAATTTACCTTTAGTATTCATTTTAAATTTTCGCTTACAGACAAATCAGGAGAAAGTCAATCTGCTGGCACTCCATCAACGTCGGCAGTAGCAGAAGAAGCAGAGCAGTGTTCAACTGCAACGGTCGACACTCAGACTCCCAGGTGTCTTTCTACATACACACCTCGGAAGGTGAAGCTCCGGAAGCAGCTACAAGCTATCCGTAGGCGGACAATAAGCGAGACATCGAATGAAGATCTTGAAGACCTTGAACCGTTTTTTGAAATGTGCGACAGGTTTTTGCCAAGTAACCTAGCTAATTTTGTTAAATTACAGGTTTTATTCATAATTGAAACTTGTTTATTTGTTTCAACTTCATGTTATTAAATTATAATTTAAAATGGTACTTGCACGTACCTTTCATATATTTCAGTTGAGTATGTGTGATTTCTATTTCCTAAACTATCATAAAGAATTTCTTTGGAAAATCCTTGCAAAGTCTTATGTTAATTGTAAAATAAATATTGAAAACATGTAATATGTAGACAAAATTTATTATTATGATTATTAGGAACGGTTTCAATATAATATTTCATTCTTTAATTAATATATTTTATTTTTATTGTTTACCTGCATTTGCATTCCTTACACCTTAAAATACCGTGGTCCCGTTGCACAAACGTTTAATTACAGATCTGCCAGATAATTACTGATTTTAAAATGCCCTGTATTATCCAAATGTTGGTCTGATATTGCTGGAAATGATTACCTATACTCCCTTTTAGAAGAGTTAATTACTGATAAAAAACAAAAGATCATTCAAAATATTCACCATATTTTCAAAATTTGCAATTTAATACGATCTTACAGATTCAATCTCAAACATAATTTTAATTTTTCAAAACTTTGTCCAAGTTGCGTTTTCGTCTGCCCACACTACATGCATATAGGTACGAAATAAAAATACAATTCTCTAAAAGTTTTAAAAACAGATTCGTAAAATAAAATTTTAAACTTGAAAATATTTTTTTTCTACGATTTTATAACCATTAGTTGTCATTTTCTGTAACTTATAAATTATCTCGACTCATAATGATTTTCAGCAAAGCCATAATTCAATTGAAATTGGCGCGCATCTTTTGATACCTACTTCGCAAACTCATGAAAAGTTACCAAGTAAATGTTCCAATTTAAGGAGGCCATAGAAATGTAAAAGTAATTCTACTCCTTTTCAAAATGGCGCAAGGTCACCCAGATTGACTACATGAGAACAAAGGAAAACCGGCCGTATGTCCTTACTGCCTGGCTCTATACTGTGGTTTTACCAGGTTTTACCAATTACCAAACACAAACACACATCATACATTTATGGAAAAGTGAAAAGTGAAAGAAAAGTGAAAACTTAAAAAAAATCTTACAGAAAAAAAAATAATTGGCATAATATAAATCATTGAAAAGTCATTGTCTTTGTTGTCATACAAATTTTATTTTTTTTTTATTTATGCTAGAGATTTGGCAAGAACCAAGAGTATAAGAGTTATCTTTTCTTTATATTTATCATGTTATAAATATAAAATCTATCATCAACCAGTTCAACCACTAACCAAGGAGCATAACCACAGAATAGACTAACCACAGAATAGATTAGTCTATTCTGTGGCATAACTAAGAGAGGGTTAACAGTACAGCGCCCTCCTCCAACCTGGCAGGAACTAATTACCCCTGGCATTCCATGGCTACCATTGATAAATTTTAAATCAATCGTAAGTGAAATGTTATTACGTGTCAAAAACCCGAAATCGGTTAAGAAACATTTTCGAAAAATAATTTCTTTGAACTTTCGTCATATTTTAGCTTTATCTACCAGCCCTTCAATTTATGGTACTTACTTATCTGAGACTATTGAAAACAAATAAAAAAAAAATAAAAAAAATTTAAAATACTACATTTGAATTTTTATCAAAAATGCTGTGTCCTATCGAAATTTTATAAGTATGACTTTTCTATAGCAATATAATCTGGCATTCCGAAAAAACAATAAATAAATTAAAAATACAGTTCAACATTCTTTTACGAGAGAAAATGTGTCTTGATATCTCGGATTCCATGCCACTGGGTGCTTCGGTTATCCCCGGAATTTTTTTCAAATACGGATTATTAAATAGAAAACCTAATGTATACAAAAATTCAGAATTATTGATCCGCTCTGTAAAAAGATACAATAAAAACAATAAAAAAGTTTTGTAAATCGAAACTTAAACACCCTGTATCTCGGTTAAAAAACATTATCGCAAAAAAATATGTATTTACATTTTCGTCATATTTTAGATTTATCTAAACGTCCTTAAAGTTTGGCCGGCTATTTTAAAAACACCTTGTATTTTGTTCGGCAGAAATATTTCATTAGATAAAAAATAGGTATTCACATTTCAATATCCATCATCCTGTCCTGCTCATTGCATTGAATGAGTATTCATTCTATTTGTTCCTTAAAGCTTAAAGTAATGATACTTCATACAAAATCCCTTATTGCAAAATGAACACATGTAGGATGTAGGTATCTATAATAATTTAATAAACCCTTGAAGAAAACCTTCAAATGCTGAATTCAAGCATGCACAAGTGAATACAAATTTAAATTTCGCGCGCTTATGAGATCCACTGACGTCATTGCGCCGATTTGACGAAAATAAGACCGCTTATAAGTATGTCATAATCTTGTATGGCATTGTACCATGTAAACAACCACCTCCACCACACAACTTTATTATTATTAATTAATAATGATAATTATTTTAATTAAAATTTAAGATAGTTTTTAATGTTGTTAAGTAAATTTAATGTGTAGCGTTCGTGTTCGTGTTGGATATAAATTTGATAATATCCGGGTGTTAATAATATTTAATAATACCTACGCGTCCATATATCGGGGAAAAAATAAGTACTCACTTTTTCCCTACTATTTTTTTCCCCCGATAAAAAGTAAAATAATAATAATAATAATAATAATAAATAATAATAATAATAATAATAATAATAATAATAATAATAATGAAACAAGATGAAATAATAATAATAATTAATAATAATAATTATAATAATAACAAGATGAAACATGTCTACGTTATACCCATAGTTATATCCACGACAGGTGTCGTTCCGAAGATACTCCTGGAAAACTTGATAAGAATCAATTTGAATCCGTCCTTACATGTGCTGATCCAGAAAGCTGTAATGATTAACACTTGCCACGTGGTCAGAAAATTCCTCCAAGAAGAATAAACAGTCAAGTTGTTTTGATCAGATCCGCAACTTGATACAAAAACCAACTAATTTAGAAGTTGAGATGGAAAATAGTGAAAATAATAATAATAATAATAATAAAAATAATAATAAGAAAGAAATCACTAGGATATGGAAGATGAAACATGTCTACGTTATACCCATAGTCATATCCACGACAGGTGTCGTTCCGAAGATACTCCTGGAAAACTTGATAAGAATCAATTTGAGTCCGTCTTTACATGTGCTGATCCAGAAAGCTGTAATGATTAACACTTGCCACGTGGTCAGAAAATTCCTCCAAGAAGAATAAACAGTCAAGTTGTTTTGATCAGATCCGCAACTTGATACAAAAACCAACTAATTTAGAAGTTGAGATGAAAAATAGTGGAAATAATAATAATAATAATAAATAATACTCTTTCTTATAAAGAAAGAGGCATTTTTATACCTGCCAAAGGGAATAAAATGTCATACTTGTTTCCCGTCGCAGAAAAAAGTTTTTTTATTTAAAATCTGTAGTTAATCATAGAATAGAAAGTTATTCAGAACTAGAACTATAGACACCTAGAAACACCTACGGACAACTACGGAATAACCTAGAGACAACTACGGGTAGGATGGTCATCACGATGGCGAGCGATTTGTGGTGAAAATAAAATCGCTGACTGACGTGACGACAGCGCCGCAGAAAATATAGTCCTTCCGGATGTTCTGTTTTCTAAGTAGTTAACCATAGAAGAGCGAGGTAATCTTCTGTTACAGAATAAAGAAACAATTCTTTATTCTGTGCTTCTGTATCAAAACAAAACTTAAACTAACCTATAAAATTTCTTTCGTCTTTCCTTGACTTGAATTCCTTGTAAAAGAAGTTAATTATACGGATGGAGTTATTGTTTGAAGAAATTAAAATTTAGACTAGGAAGAACTATGCGAATTTATAGTCAGTTTGTTAATAATATGACTTATTAAAAATAGTAAAAAAATAACCAGACATTCTCAGTGTCAGTCATGTTGAAATTATTGAAAAGACATCATTTATGTTGTAGCTATGTTAAAAACTGTAGTACAAAAGGCAGTAACTCTGAAAGCGCATCCCTTGTTCAAAATAAAGCTCCAAAGGAAAAGGAGCTAGAAAAAAAGTATGTGCCTGTTGATAAAATCAGTATAGAAAATGTAAATATACGTACTAGCTGGCATGACAATGAAGGAGAGTATTACACTTTCCTAAGGTCTTTCTATTCAGAGGAAAGTAATGTTAATTTATTAAAGTATCTGCACACCCCATTTAGTGTTAGTGGTATAAAATCTTGGCTCAAAGATTACACAATGGATCGAGATATTTACTTGCAGTCTTATGTACCGGAGCGCAATCGAATACTAGGTAAGTGGGTGTATTAAACAGGATGATCAGTAACTTGCACACTCGGAGCATGTGATGAACTTCACATTTTAAGAACGGTTAATTTTCTAACCGCAGTGCTGTCCAAAAAGATATGACCATTTTTGTAAAAATAACAGGAATAAAAAAATAGCGTGTAGGTCTATAATACCCAGAAAGATGTTAGCATGGAAACATATGAAATGGCAAGTCCAACAAAGTTTCGAACAATTATTTTTGCCAGGATACATATTCGATGATATTAACTCCCTGTATTCTGAGTGCACGAGTTACTGATCACCCTATATACCTAAGTCGGTAATAGATTTATTAGTATAAATTTTTATTTTTGTTACATTTAAATATAAGTACTAAGACCATTTTTTGTCTTCCTATACGTAATTTTTAAACTAGGAGGAGTAAATTTAAATAAACTGCCAAAAGATGACGCTACTCATTGATGAATTCATTGGCAGAATTACACCTAGCAAAATCTGTGCAGAACATTGAATTTTTGAACTTATAGTGGAACCAGAGATTTAACGAAACGATTTTTGGTGTATTATGATGATGATTTTATTGAGGAATTTACAGACTTGCTGTCGGCCTAAGCAAATAGATGCCAGCAGAAAGGTAGAGTAGCAGATTAGTTCCGCTCTTGGGGGTTACTTTTATGACTACTGCCCTATTATTGTCAAAGTCATAAAATGCGGTTGTTCGATAAGTATTCCGTTTCGTTATATCTCTGGTTCCACTATACAACACGCTGCAACACTATGGACACTTATTATTTTTTATTGTTATGTTATTGTTTCCGTTGTCAGAGTCAGATGTTACATATCAGTCAGTCAGTTCTTTTCAGTACTTGTAAAAATTATTTCAAAACCCAATAAGTTCTATTTAGAGCCCAGAGAGTTCTTTTCATGATTTAAAATTTTTTTGGCTTTGCATTTTCATTCTCCAAACGATTCCAAGTGCTATTATTGATAATCCAACACCAAGTACAAGTAATACGATGTCTCCTCCGAAGAAACGTTCCCACTTAAGTGTGGGCCATCTGTCTCTGAATGAAAAACAATGCATTTTAAATCTGTATAAACAGCAGTTGAGCGATGAGCCACATAAAAAGATCAGTGAAACTGTATTTCAAATTTGTCTGACATCCATTGAAGGGTGTTAACTACAGGACTGAAAAATCCTTCAGGAAAGTGGAGAAGACTAATAATATTTCATGTAGGATGTTAATCAGGTTTTCTAGAAGATTAACTGTTAGTTTTTGATTCGTTTTCACGTTGGTATTAGTTCACGTTCGCTGTTATTGCCATCATTGCTATTACGAATTTTCTGTTTCTTTCCGTTGGCCAAAACATTTACCAGCATTCCACTCATTCGTAAAGATTAGTTGTCGGCGTGATTTAAAAAAGGGTCATTTAAATCGGCTACGGCTAGTAAGTCCATACCATACCATCATATCTAGTTCTGCTTAAATATAAATCACTCATCCGAACAAATATCTGTTTTCTTTTCTTTTTTTCTTTTCGTCGCTTTATTTATTTATTTATTTATTTTTATGATTTGATTGATTATGATGTACGAGGCACAGGCCACAAATAACTGATTTTTTTCATATTTTTTTCTTCACAAACCAAAACCAAATCAACCTTTCTCGTCAAATTGTAGCTAAGTACTGACTGCAAATTTGCAAATTATTTTCGACACTGCCACATCTGAACGCCTAACAACGTTCACAGCCATTCGTTCACAAACCAAAACCAAATCAACCTTTCTCGTCAAATCGTAGCTAAGTACTGACTGCAAATTTGCAAATTATTTTCGACACTGCCACATCTGAACGCCTAACAACGTTCACAGCCATTCGTTCGTTGTGCTGGCTATTTGAACCAAAATTTATTCTATGCAAATGACCACTCATGACCATCTACACTTGCCGAACGAATGCGAACGAATGCAAACGAAGGCAAACGAATGGCAGCGTTTCTGAGATGTGTCCCCGGCTTTAAGTTTGCCAAATATTGCCTAAAATAAGCCACTTTCAATCAATTTAATATGAGTGCTATCAATTATTACCCTTAATATTTTGGAGATATCTAGAAATTATTCAAATTCATTCTATACCAAGAAAATTATTAAGCACTACTGCTGATGTATGTAAAATCACAATGATTTGTGATACCTACTACTGATGTAAGAAAACTAGACTTCCTACACCGAAAACATCTTATCTTTCTTGATAATAATTATTGTTCTAATTTAAATTTTCCGCCCAAAAAATCTGGTGACTTTTATTAGTGGTGTAAATGATACTTTGAAGTTTACTCCTCTTAGTTTAAAAATGAGGTATACATCATTGTCACAACGTAGGTCTGATCTAAACTATTTTTCACTAAACAAAGCAGTGGTATAGTATAAATTCCAACTCTGTTCGGACCTAGTTGACTATGGATTATTAGAATGATCAGTCCCATATCATATATTTCATACATTTGACAGCACACTGACAAGTAATAATATTTTAGGTTATCAGTAATTTTGATAATGTCATTCTCAAAATAAAGCAATGTTGCCTAACGTACTCAGTAATCAGGAAACTACTTTAAATCTTTAACAGCCAATATTATAAATGCTGGTTAAGGAAGATAACTCGGAGTTAGTCCCTATCAGATGGTTAAAAAGCAACAGGTGTATTATAAAGTTTTTTTCAACTCTCAGTGTTAACTTTTTATTCGCCAGAAAACTTTTACTCGCAGTTTGCATGGTTAACCTTAGTTTTCGGTTTTATATAACTTTTTTTAGCCTACTTAGGTTAGGTTAAAGTATTATAGCTGGTTAACTTTACCTGTTTGAATGATAAAGTTAACTGCAAGATTTCTACTGGTTAACCTGGAGAACTGTCATGATACTAGCCGGTAAGTATTTTTTTATTCACAACATGTTACTAATTGGAGTCAACATTATATTATACCCATTTTCTAAACTAATTTTAATTTCTTTGGTCTATATTTTTGCACTTTTGGTGTATATGGTATGATACATAAGTAAGTATTTATATGAAATTTTAAATAATTTAATTACAGTGGAAGCTTGATAACTTATAGTTCTACAGATCAAATTAGTTGAATTGAAATTCTTTGAACTGAAGTTAGTTGATTATTTCTTTGGATTTAGGTTCCGGCTTGATAGTATTAAGTTGATCAAAAGTTGTAACATATCAGGACTGATTAGTCCCTTATCACAATTTATTTAATTTATTATACACGACATCTGCATGTCATATATTTTATATTTTAATTTTATTTTATAATTTAATATTTATACGTCTAATACATTGTGATCAAGGCACTAAACAGTCCCGAAACGTTAAAACTTTTGATCAACATTAAGAACTTAAAACTAGGAAGCATAAACTAAGTGTAACTACTAAACTAAATCAAAAGAATAATCAACTAATAATATACTTTATCACCAATTGGTTCAATATACAATTTTCAAAAAATTTCAAGACAATACCAAGGGGAATCAGCTGATGTTTCATGGCCAACAGTCTGAATAGAGTTGGAATACGAATAGACTGTATGTATAAAGGTGCACGTTATTTTGTGTCTAGGCGGGCCTTCAAAGTGATATTGACATCAATGATCTCTTTCCACAGATGAGACATTTATGAACTAATGGCAATATGTACGGGCTTCACTTATTTATACAGGGTGAATTATAAAAAACGCCCCAAGCGATAACTCCGTTAATTTTGAAGATATGACAAAACTTTTTTATACAAAGTGGCGCCGTTTATCATCATCTATATGTTGAGATAAACGCTCGATCAACACAACTTCCTGTTTAACCGGAAGTAACATCAACTTCGGGTTTTTAAATAGAACACCCTGTAAAACTTTATATTTTTTAAATGTCTGAAGAAATCTAATACAGGTGGTTTTCACCATTGGAATTTAGATTGAGCGGTTTTTGAGTTATAAACAAGTAAAGATCGAAAATTTTCAACTTCAAAGCAGCGTAGAACTAGAACGGCTCAAGATATCTAAAAACGGTTTACATGTCCCTATCTTAACTTTTGACATAGTACTCTACTATGTGGTTTAAATTTTAATACAGGGTGATGAAAAATCTGATAATTTTCATCACCCTGTATTAAAATTTACTCCACATACTGGGATAAAACGTGAAAAGTTAGGATAGGGACATGTAAACTGTTTTTATATATCTTGAGCCGTTCTATAGTTCTAGACTGCTTTGAAGTTGAAAATTTTCGATTTTCACTTGTTTATAACTCCTAAACCGCTCAATTTAGATTCCAATGGTGAAAACCACCTGTATTAGATTTCTTCAGACATTTAAAAAATATAAAGTTTTACAGGGTGTTCTATTTAAAAACCCGAAGTTGATGTTACTTCCGGTTAAACAGGAAGTTGTGTTGATCGAGCGTTTATCTCAACATATAGATGATGATAAACGGCGCCACTTTGTATAAAAAAGTTTTGTCATATCTTCAAAATTAACGGAGTTATCGCTTGGGGCGTTTTTTATAATTCACCCTGTATATCTCTGAGTATAATTTTTTTGATTTGCGTTTTTGACAAGTAAATTTCTATAATAAATGAAGTACTGATTTCTGAGGCTTTCCTAAGTTCGGTAGGCATTGTCGGTAGGTAATTGTATAATAATAAAAAATAGCAATAAAAATTCCAAATTGAGAATATTTTCGACCTTGAAAATAGAACCCATAAAAAAAATTGTACATCACTTTACTGAAAAATGTTGTGCAGGTCTCTCTGTTGCTGATAAATCACTCTTAATATTGATTTGGTTAATTTTCCATGTAGGTAATGAATTGGCTGCAGCACACTTCATCGTTTTTCGAGGTGGTGCTGTCAAATTCCACAACAAAATCGATTGGGTCAAAGCTGATGAAAATAAGAAATACGATTTACCCAATAAACTAAACTCTACAATGTACATAGAAGCAATCGACTGCACTGATATGGATTTGTATTATGAAGGATTGGTCAACCTGAGAAACTTGAAGGACGTAAAATGGCTGAGCTTAAACGGTTGTAAGCACATGGACGACTGGTGCTTGGATAGAATTAGCAATATATTCAGTCACAGTTTAGTTTATTTGGATCTAAGGAACTGTATGAATATTTCCGAACGAGGAATAGGAGCTCTTTATAAAATGAATAAATTGAAAATTTTGTACTTGGATGACTTGCTGAAAGACACTAAATATGAAATGACTTGTTTGATGCTACAGGATCTTAAACCTGATTTAGATATAAGAAGTGATCAACTGAAATTTACTACTAACGAAAAATGAGCAGGAGCTTCTGTTCACTTATTTACCTTGTTGTATTTGAATTCATAAGTTGTTAATAAAGTTAAAGTTGAATAAGAATAAAATGGTTTATTATTTTGACAAATTACAAAATTTAAAAAATATTTATAAGATTTTGAATATCATTTAGGGTCCATTAGTGAAAGAATATGCAATTTTTTGTGTTTTTGCGAATGTACACCGATGGAGATGCTAAATAAATATGCAGTAAAAGCATTTACTTTTGTTCCCAATATGGCCAGCCTGTTTGTCACTGTTGTTTGTGTGGCACGTTTCCACAGGAACCAAACGATAGCTGATCCTCAGTCTCATGCAGTCTGTGACCTTTAGATCAGTCCCTATCATCACTCCAAGATGACTGATGAAAAACTGACTTAGGACAATTTGGCAAATTGTCACATTTGTTGTGACAAATTTCTATAATCGTATAATAATTACATTGGTTTTTAGAAACTTGAAACGACTCATTTGACAATTTGTTGAATTGTCATTTGTAAATGTTTTATGAAATGGGGGACCTGATCTATTATTATAGATAATAATAATACTCCTATTTTAAGGTAACCCCAGTTAGTAGTTTTCCAGATACAAGGAAACTTGTAAATTATAGTGGTACAGTACCTGCATAGTTGTAGAGCTGAGTAGGGGATACTTTCATCATAATCATACCTGCTGAGCTGACATTGACATTTATATTTACAGCATCACGAGTGTCCATATACATAGGTATCTTGAAAAATATTAAACCTATAATATAATTTCTAGTTTCCCTTAGCAACAACTTATTATCGGTGTACACCACAAACACGTTTTTGCTGTGGGGGAATGGAAACAGACTTCAGAAATAAATTATTATTAATGACAGAGCAACTTTTCAAATAAATTTTCCTAATAATAATATTAGTCAAAAATAAAAGAGATTACAGCCTTGAATAGTTTAGAAAAAATGGGTCATTGGAGCTTTAGTTTTCGAGATACAGAGTGTTGAAGTTCTTGGAAAAATTTAATATTTTTTGAATATTTACAAACTGGCTGATCGGTATAACTTGAAATTTTGGAGATTTGTTCTAATTGAAGTATCATTTATAGGACAAATGACAAAAGAATTTCGAGTTGAAAAATTTACCATTTGGGGTCCAGGCCTACTTGATTAGATAAGAAATTTTACCATATTTTCATGTTTAATAAATCAAGCATGTCTATACATTAGTATGGAAATTGTGTAAAGTAACTGACAGTTCTAAAAATCAATTTCGGAGAAGCGGCAAGCGGAAAATTTTTCATGCAACGAAAGTTTCTGCTTGCCGCTTCTCTGAAATTACTTTTTTGGATGTGTCAGTTACTGTACACAATTTTCGTACCGATGTATAGAGGGGAGCATTCTTTTTGTTTTCTGTGTAGGTAAAGTAACTTATTCTGCGAAATAACGAAACATTTTATTTAAAAGTTGCTCAGAATTCATAATTATGCATGCAGTCATGCAGTCCAAATTTCATTGCCATAAGCCTACTTTGATTTTTTTGCAATATGTATTTTCCATAATTTTTTTAAATTTGTAATTTTGATCTCTTTTCTCTAAAGTATGGGAATACATTGATTCCAATGCTTTAGTAATATTGGTGTTAGCGTTTCTATAATCTGTGCCCCAAACGAGTATTAATTCTAGGATTGATTGAAATTGTTTATAGTATGACTTGGAAACTAGCACAGAGCATATTTTTAAATGTTTGTTAATGGTAGCCTAGTAAATCAAATATGGCCTTCAAATGTAATTTCAGACTAATTTTTTCATAAAAAAAACTATCTAGGTACCTACTGGTTTTTTTGAAACAAAAATTTAAAAAAGTAAGCCGATTGTTATGAAATTTGGCATGCTCGCATAATTTTAAATACGGAGTAACTTTTTCAAATAAAATTTTTGATATTTCATGGCAGAAAAGGTACTTTATCTAAACATAAAACAAAAAGAATGCTCCTGTCAAGGCATGCTTGATTTGTTAAGCACGAAAATATGGTAAAATTTCTTATCTAATCAAGCAGGTTTGGATGGTCAAATTTCAACTCGAAAATTTCTTGTCAATTATAAATTCGTTTATCCTGGGACACCTGTATGTACCTAGAATAAAACAAAATAATATATTTAACAAATAATTTTATTAGGAGCCAATAATTTTTGAAGTACAAATGCAGTTATTATTAACCAAAAACATTCAGACGACATTAATGCAGACGATGTGTTGTATTCTGAAATCAAATAAAATCGGTCAGTTTTTTTGTAAAATAAAATGATATTACTTAAGTCTAAACTTTTCAAAGTATTACCTACTACATATTTTTTTTTATAGCAGTCAATGATCGCAAATTTAAAAATCTTCAAAAATAAAGAAATTTAAATAGGCATATAGGTACAGTTCAAGATAAAGTTGTCGCTTTGAAATTTTTTTTTAATTATTTAAAAAATATTGCAGTATGTTTACAAAAAAAATACGATTTTGATAGGCAAAAAAACAAAAGTTGGGTTTTGGTTATAATTAATTTATATCCTAAGGATTTTTGCTTCAATGCGAGGATTACTATAAGTTACAGAATTAATTTTATGTTTAAAATTAAATTTTCAATGCCAAATTGACAAAACCAAAGGCATGTTTTTTTGCAGCGTTGCCTGATTAAGAGATACCCGACTTCACTCTATCCGTGTTGTAATAAGCAAGACTTCTAAGTCCTTAGGTTTTAATTTGTGGTCTTCCAAAAACCATCCGTACCTACCCATTATTTGTCAACTCTTAAAATTGTTCTTGTTTTAAGATTAATAATTCATTGAATATTTATTGGCTACTTGGTATTATACCTACCTGATAAATAGTCAGTTGTCTCTGGCATTGCTTCTCCATCTAAACTAGGTAAAGTAATTCCTGGACCTGTAAGGATATAATATTTTTATTAATTTTATTTATGTAATTATTTATAATAAAATACAGGGTGTTTCTGTGATATAGGGCCAAATTTAAAGGGGTAGTTCCTCTCATAAGTAATATAAGTTGAAAAAAAACTCAATTTCAGCTCAAAATGACGTTTTGTTAAAAAAATACAGGTGTGAAAGTTTAAAAATTATAACAGTTTTTGGTTATAACTCGTGTAAATTTAAATTGATTGTGATGAAACGAAACTTGCCATGAACAATAAACAAACAAAGCTCTTTAATTTGGCTATTTCAGTTTTTGTAGATATCTTCCAGTGGTGTAGGTATTCAGGGTTGGCATCCCTTTTCTCTCCTGTTTATCTTTTACGCCACTGACTATATTACGATAATAATTATAAAGCCCATTAATTTTAAAACAAAAAAGTATTCCTTAATTTTTTTCATACGGCGCTTTAGAATATTAAAAGTTTGCAAAATAAAAGCAATTGCCCGTGCTTTTTAGATCAAGAAAGAGTATTCCCTAATTTTTTCACACAGCGCACCGTTTTTGAGATATTTGACGTTTCCTCAGGCAATGTTACTAATCATTAAGAATAACAATGCATAATTTTTTTTTAAATATAAATGGTGCGCCGTATGAGAAAAAAATAAAGAATACTTTTTTGTTTTAAAATGCATGGGCATGCATTTTATTGAACGATTCGGCAATTGCCAAACGGTCAGTGGCGTAAAAGGGTGGTAAAAGGGGCGCCAACCCTGAATATCTACGCCACTGGAAGACATCTACAAAACGTGAAATATCAAAATCAAAAAGAGCTTTGTTTGTTTATTGCTTATGCCAAGTTTCGTCAAAATCGATTTAATTTTGCACGAGTTATAACCAAAAACTTATTATATTTCTTTAAATTTTGACACCCTGTATCGTTTAAACGAACCATCATTTTTAGCAAAAATTAATTTTTTCATCTTATATTTGTGAGAGGAACTACCCCTTTAAATTTTGCCCTATATCACTAAAATATTCTGTAAAACTAGACTATTATTTGTAAAGCATTAGATTGCAAAAAATAAAATAAAAATGTCAATTTAATAATTTTTTTCTACTAGAAATATTTTTCAAAACCCCAATGTCGTTTTCATTTCAATAAGTCAAATATTTAGGGAATCTCCAGAACTATAAGAGATGAAAAAATGGACCCGCGCATCCTCAATCTCTTTTTGTAAAAAAACGTCAGTGCAAAAAACTAAAATTTGCTATCGTCTTTTGTTTTCGAGTTATTTGCAAAAACTTGATTTTTTGATTTTTCGTTTTTCCATCCTCTCTGATTTACTGATAGAATTAGAAGGAAATAATTCACACATTGTTTAGACACTTTTTTTAAAGTGGCGTAGCAATTAAAAAAAAATATAAAAAAAAGTTCTAACATTTTATTTTATAATTTTTTAATGGAAGTCATAGTTGGCTTTAACGTCATTAGAAAGACATGTTTTGCCTATTACAATGATATAAGATTTATTCATTTTCGTTGCTTCTTTGTAAAAATAAAATTATTAGGATTTCAATCATTTAACTTAAAGCACTCGCTAGCGGGAATAATTTTAACTTTTATTGTCCCGTGTGCATAAAACTGTGAATGAAAAATTACGTCATGGATTCAAAACAAACAATAATATACAACCAATTCAAACAATTATTACATAGGTATGTATGTATAAGATTTTACTGACCTCCGATATTTCCAATTGTCGTAAATCCCTCTGGAATTTTTTGAGGGAACTGGACTACTCTTAGTTGAGCTGATTTTTCGACGTGTCGGTAAGTAGGGTAATCTAAGCTGACTTCACAAGTATAGTTACCACTTGAACTTTCGGTGATCTTCAAAATGGTAACAGGGCATGACTGATTTTGAACATTTCCTGAAACATGCAAACCTACTTAAATTAGGTACACAAAGTAGACAAAATTGCAAATTTAGCTTGCGGCACAAAATAAACAAAAATTATTATATGGCAGCTTATAGCAGATTACCATTTTTTTGCCTGCCAAGATCGCTACAGGATAGGGGATGAGGGTGAGTTCCCTTGAAACATCAAAGAAACTAAATGGGTTAAAAATAGTCGTCATATACCTAAGTGTTATTAATCTGACACACCATACCATAAAGAACAAAAATGTAAATATTAAATATGCCTACCTGGATACCTACGATGTAGCTCCATTCCAGACATCAAAGAAACTAAATGGGTTAAAAATAGTCGTCATATACCTAAGTGTTATTAATCTGACAAACCATACCATAAAGAACAAAAATGTAAATATTAAATATGCCTACCTGGATGATGTAGCTCCATTCCAGATGTTTCAAATTCTCTTACACTTCCGTTAGCTTCACATCTAAAAAATTGTTTACCATTTTGGTACCACTTAACGTCGTATAGGACTTCATCATATAACAATTTGTATTTACAGTCTAAATGAACATCTATGTATGCTATGGTAGACGAAGGAACGTGTAGTTCTATAATATCCAGTAGACACACTGGATTGATTAACCAAAAACCTAGAAATTTTGAATAATATTATAGGTACCTACAGCTTGTAAAGTTTCACTGAAAATACAGCAATAAGAACATTATTTTTTAACTGAAAATAAACTATAATTAATAAAAACTTAAAATGAAGCACTTGGTTTCATGTTTCAAAAATTGTTTAATAGGTATACGTATACTATACCTATAATCTAAACAGCTGTTCGGTTCGAGCAGTTAAGTATCTTCTCGTCATCAGAGGTGGTAGGTATTAGATAAATAAATTTATAGATATCCCAGCATTTAGTTTATCTGATACCTACCTACCACCTCTGATGAAGAGCAGATAAGTGCCTAGAAACAACTGTTATCATCATATACACGGTCATATAACTATACCTATTCCTAAATTATTTAAACTTTTATTAATAATTTTTGAAACACCGAAACCAAGAACTTAAAATTAAACACTAATTAGTGTTTCCTTTTATAAATCAATTATGGTTCACCAAACGCTAAACAAAAAAAAGCCAAAAATGTTTACTTTGAATATTATAATCCGCATAAATACAGGGTGTTTGGTAACTGGAAAGCCAAAATAGTGTATAAAATCGTATTTTAAGCATAAAAGAAAGAATAACTTTTTTCCAGCTGATGCCTCGTTTAGGAAATATTTCAAAAAATGTAAAACTAAGACTGCAATGAAAATTATGTTTCATTCAGTAACTGAACAACAATTTTGGAAATATTTCCTAAACGAGGCCTCATCTTGAAAAAAGTTATTCTTTCTTTTCTTTTATGCATAAAATACGATTTTACTAATGGCGTTCGATTTTGGCTGTCCATTTACTTAAAAAAATACATTTTCACCTCCGTTTTACATTTTTGAAAATCTTTTTTAAACAAGGCCTAATCTTGAAAAAATTTATTCTCTCTTTTATACTTTTGCATTTTGGCTGTCCAGTTACCAAACACCCTGTATATGAGATTAGCAGACAGTGGGATTTCTCCTGAATGTTCATCTACAAAACTCACGTTAGTGGAGTAGTTAACGGTCAAGTTGGCAAAACTGCTCGACAATAATTATTATACCTATACATTAGTATGGAAATTGTGTACAGTAACTGACAGTACTAAAGAAGCAATTTCGGAGAAGCGGCAAGCGGAAAATTTTTCTTGCAACGAAAGTTCCTGCTTGCCGCTTCTCTGAAATTACTTTTTTGGAAATGTCAGTTACTGTACACAATTTCCGTACCGATGTATAGGCTCTTTCAAGAAATGCACAACCTTGCAGCATCCAGAAAAACCAAATGTGTGGGGAGGAAATTTTTGAAACAGTATCATCGTTGGACCGTTTCTTGTCGAGAAATTTAACATTTCTCTCTAAAACATACCAGGGAAGCCAATAATAATTCAATCCAAAGTATTTAGGTACCATTGATCCTGTCTATGTCTATGGTGCGTCGGCCAATGAAGCAACAGGAGGAACCTATACCTAAATCCTATATAAAAAAATCTGATGTTACAGCAAGAGGATTCTCCTGCTCGTTGTTTTCAATGCTTGCACGACAGTTTTATATGATATTTATTTCCAATGACGACGGTATCGAGAGCAGGGGTCCTGCCTAGTAGTGATTTGTCTCATTCGAACTCTTTTTATGAGGCCGCATGAGAAACGAAAAAAACGCAATTATTCTCTGGAAAACTTGTTGCTACAACGTATTGTGTGCGAGTTTAAACAAAAGGTGAAAATTGATGTTTGTAAACGAACGAACAAAGCAACAAAAAGGACATTTTTGACTTCATTTTTGTCTTCAAGCATTGATTCTGGGCAGCGTTGCCGTGGTCTAATGAGATTTGCTCCGAACGTTTCGTCTACAACTACGGTAGACATAATCGGCGGTTTCGTGTCTGCAAGCGATCCTTCTAGACCTCGTGTTTACTGACAAATGGCTTGACGGATGGAACGCGCTTCTATTTAGAGACTGATGGTGCGATGAGGTCATACCCCCTCCACTAACTTTCTTCGCCCTCGCAACGGACGGCAAATCCTCTAGAATTTCTTTCCGTCCCCCTTCCAATTATTGTGATTATTTAGATGTTTATAAATTTCAATTGCTTCACGGTTTAGAGCTTAGTTTAGAGCCTAGTTTAGATATAGAGCTGCTATGAGCAGCCCTCCGCTCCTCGATGTAGCGCTGACTTCTACATGGAATTCTTTTGCCATATGAATGGTATTCACCCCCGCATTCAATTCACGATAGAAATAAAATACAAAAGAACGGAAAACTACCATTTCTTGATATTCTGTAAATAGACTCTGCATACGCATATGTATGTACGCAACGTCAACCAAACGCAACGTCAATACTAACTGGATTGAACAGAAGAGAAACTTTTGCGTGGGCCTAATGGACGAGTGAGCGATCGTGGGAGGCGGAGCCAAGGTTCGCTTTTAAGATGACCAATCAATATGCTACGAAAATACTGTGTCCACCACGTCACACTATTAGGTATATCAGTTTTCATCGTGAAGCAATTGGAATTTATAGCAAGGAAACTGCAACGGATTTGGCATCCGGTTCTTCAGTGAACACGAGTAGTGAAAGATCGTTTTCTCACACGTAACCGCTGATGTCTATCGCAGTCCAGTTGTCGACTAAACGTTCTGAGCAAATCTCCAAGGAACACTACAAAACACGTCGGAATCGCTTATGATTTCAGTAGGTACATAGGTAGGTACTTGATGCTCTTAAAAAATTTCCACAAAAAAAAAAAAATTGAACAACTCCTTTTTACTGTGTGGGGGAGGTTAAAGGTGGAGCTTTCTAACATTTCGTACCCAATTTTATTTATTCCCTTCACTAAAAGTGAGCTCTCCTGGCGGCTTTTTTTGCGATAATGGAAAAAACTCGGTCGATTTCGGTAGGCCAGACTTATTTTGTTTATTGACTAGTCATTCATTATTTTCTATGGCCTATAAAAATAAATAATTATTAATGATTGTGGCTTGTTTGGTTTATTTACAGTCAGGTCAATCATTCTAATCACCTTGAATAATTACTACAATGACATTTTATAACGAGAGCTTTTAGTGCGTGACTATAAATAACCTTTTGCGTCAAAACCGGAAGAATTGAGGTATACATATTATGTTAATGGCATGGCATTGTTATTCATACGGAAGCGCCTTTGTTATGAATTAAATAATTATGTGCACAGTTTTTTCAATAAAACTCTCTCTCATCCCTATGAATGCGTTAAAAAAATTACGTCATTCATATCCAAATTTATAGTAAAAAGTTTTCGAAAGTGAAAATATGTCTCCTACGTCGTTCAAGCTCCAAGAAAAGCAATTATTTTTATGACGTGACATTAGAAATACCGACTTCTACTCGGTATACAGGGTGTGTGAAAAAGTATAGGTAAAGCTCTTATATGCTGGTAGGTTACCAATAATGGGACTTTCTTCATGTCATCTTCACATATAGGTAGGCGTCCCTTCACGATACAGGATGTTTTAAGTTGAAATAAAAAGAAGTTTTTTTATTAATAATTTCGTTGTTTCTTGAGATGTTCAGTTGAAATCTTGCGCATAGATACTTCTTTCTTATGCCGGCGTTGAGAATTGTTTTTTTTCAAAGAAAATTGAAGGGATGTAAAGTGGAGGGACTAAACACATTTTGACCCCTCACCTTTTTCCTCTGCACGCTTCTGATTCAAATGTATTATGTTAGATCAATCTTTCTCACTTTTTTTTTCTTGCACAATTTTGATTTAGGGATATGAACATGATATGCAACTTATTTGACTATAATACTATAATGTCATTGATCAACTGGCTGTTTAGATTGGCAATTCAGTAAAGTTAAACCAAAAATGTTGGTTTTGCTGCTTTAAATAAAGTAATTCCAAAGAAGTTCAGGAAAACTTAATAAAGGAAGGTTTCCTGAAAAAGCCTAATAATAAAGTCCCATCAATTATAGGCGCCGAAAGGGTGTGGAGAGTTCAAAGTTCCCTTTCTTAAGTTTTTGTCTTCAGTTTTTGGCAAACATGCATATGTATATCGAAAACAGGGAAGTTTTTACTTTCCAAAATTAAAGCTTATTACCTTCCTCGCAGAATGATATAATATAAAATATACATAATATGTATAGTCATATGTGACCGCCGTCTTTGAGATATGAGACTGCGAAAATGGAAAATTGTAGAAAAAAAAATTAGGTAAGTTTAACTAAAGACGCGAGGCAATGCAAAATTTTCAGCAAAAATTTGAACACCACCAAAAAAAGCAAAGACGGTAACAGGTATAAAAAGAAGTGAATATATACACTATTGTGGAGGGAATTTAATAAGTTTTAATCTTGGAAAGTTAGAGCTCCCCTGTGGGACGCACCGTCGTTTACCATAATATAGTTATGCACAAAAAAACTGAAGACATAAACATGAGGAAGGGAACTTTGAACTCTCCCTTCCCCCCGGCTCCCTATTAATCGATGGAACATTATCAGCCGTTTTTCAGAAAACCTACCCTTACATATTCCTGAAACCCTTGGAACTACATGATTTAATCCAGTGAAACCAACTTTTTTGTTCTAATCTTACTGGACAGATCAATGACGACCTATGTTCGATCTCCCTTTCACGTTTTGATTCTCTCGAGAATAAAATTTCGCAAGAAAACGTACCCGCTCAAGAAAGTACCGCGTACCTATGTGCAAAATTTCAATTGAATATCTCAAGAAACAACGAAGTAACAACATACGTATATGACTAAAAACTTTTTTTTTAATTTCAACTTAAACACTCTGTATCTAGAGAAAGGGACGCCTATGCGGAAAATAACATGCGAATGGTCCTGTCATTTTTGGCCAAACAATTTGTATAAGAGCTTGACCTATTTTTTCACAACACCGTGTATAGTACCTATGGTGCGAATGCGTACAACGCTAACGAGCGAACTGATTGATTCTAATAAACTAGCCCGCTTCTGGATTAAATAAACCAGCGAAAGCGAGCTCAAAGGACGTGGCCTCATTACGACGTGTCACAAGGGCATTGTGCCACACTGGTCGCACTATTCTTACATTGTACAACAACGGTTTATGTGAATTTTTCTCAGTAATCCTGATTTTACATTTTTCCGAAATCTTTTTATTTCTTCATGTCTCTTGTATGTACATGGAGGAATCTGTCGGTCTTACAAAAGATGCATGACCACGCGACCTATTTTTCTGTTCCAGGTGTTTACAGTTACAGTGAATAAGTTATTTTTTCATTTTTGTAGGTTTAGCTTTTTTAGGGTATGGCCTTATTATGAACACTATGTAATTAACATCCTAATTAAAGTCGTTAATAATGTTCTTAATCTTTAACTTTACAACAAAATATTTAATTTTCTGAATAAAATACCACGGGGAAAATTAAGTTACCATGGAAAAAATTTATATATCCTTATACTA
Organism: Malachius bipustulatus; assembly: GCA_910589415.1. Lineage (NCBI taxonomy): Eukaryota > Metazoa > Arthropoda > Insecta > Coleoptera > Melyridae > Malachius > Malachius bipustulatus. The sequence goes on along the minus strand of OU342630.1, from coordinate 84,195,149 downwards.
TACCAATGCTGATGAATCCTAAGTTGCTGCGTGCGCCATCGACACGCGCGCCCTTTTTCAGAATACTTCAAACATATATTGTCAATTTTTCAGAACACCTAGGTATTGAGTGCGGTCAAATATACCTAGCGATGTTTTTTGAATCAAAAACAATTCAGCACAAAAAAATAATAAAATTGATTTTTTTTCATGAAAACTGTATTGAAACATTATACAATATTATTTAGGAAAAACAACTTCCAGTAAATGGCCGCAACGACAAGCCAATGGCCGACTCTATAATTATTATTATGATCACGGCGTTATTTTGCGCAATATTTTATCTGGATTTGCGCAATTTCTTCACGAAAATTGCCTTTAAGTATTTAAACGTATGTGGATGATTAATAAAAACTCGTCTTTTCAAGGACTTGACCCCACAAAAAAATCTTGTGAAGCGGCTACTCTTTCCGGCTAATTTTTCCATTTTTTGAGATCATCCTGGCAGGAAAAATGTCTCTATAAGAAGAACGACCATTTCACGCGCTATGTGGCATGTAACGAGATCCTGCTGGAACCAGAAGTTTTCTATGCCAAGTTAGTCCTAAAATTGCAATAATTTACGTACCCATAGGTTTTTTACAAATTCCGTTTTTTTTTTAAAGTAACTGCAATCTTCTTAATTGATATCTTGGACAAAAGATAATGGTGCAATTATTTCGACGACTATTTCATCGAACCACAAGTAAGACTAAGGTTTTCTGTTCCCAAGACACCATCATTTTGCATGTTAATATGAGGAGAAAGGAAAGCATTTGCTTCGTCGCTCATTATCAAATTTTAACAAAATGTGGTTTGCTTCTACGAAGTTTTGTAACAATTAAAAAATTGCGTACTGCAAACCTCTTTGGAATATCAATTGACCATAGTGCGAAATTCTTCTTAATAAAGTGCGCTTATAAGACAAACCTAATTTTCGCCACGTTTTTTTTTTTAATCCGTTTGTTCTACCTTGACATCAGCGTACCTACACAAGCTCTTCATTTGAACGACCAGCAGAACGAGATCTTCCAGTATGCTTTTGCATCATTTTAATACAGTACCCACGAATTTTATTAAAACGCAAAAATGGTAACTGATGAGCATTTTTACAGTTCTTTTAATATCTAGTCCCACTTTAGCAGGCTATGAAGTTATTAGTACCTATACCACTAAAGATTTACATTACAGATCACACCATGGGATACATTTACCTGGTTGAAAACCAGTAAAAAATTTTCTCCTTCGAATAAAATTTAGCCTGTACACAAGTGTGTGAAAACTCGTTCGCTAAACGTCGAATTTGTTTATCAGTGTGGAGTTTTTCGATCGGGATACGCTCTCCTAAAAGACGCCAAGACGCGTTGAGTTTAAACTGTCAAAGAGAATTTTTGGGAATACCTACAATTTAATAATTTGCGGGCAGGTTGTTGAGGTCAATAACGCTCCATAGCAAAATTCCGTATCTATACTTTGATAACCTTTTTGTCAACGAAATAAGAAAATGATATAACAATATTCCGTAGCTGGGTATAAGCTAGTACCTACGTACAAGTTGAGTATTCGAAAAATACGGAACTACATAAAATAGAATATTTACTCTATGGACGTAACCGTCCTAAGCCTAAGCTACACCAGATTTTTGTCCGCGCAAAATATGCATTACTCTGCTTATTTGCAGTACATGTAGCAATAATAAATAAATATAGCTTTATTTATAGATTATCTCGTTCCTGTCGAAAGTATATTTCGAAAACTTACCCGTAAAAATGAAAAATTCCGCTTTCCACATTTTCAAATCACACTTATACAAAGACTTTATTCCTATGCATGAGATGCAAAGCCGCACCGCACCCACAATCTGCTTCTTCGGTGTCCTCAAGTTCACTTTAATCATGCGATGTCTTGATATTGTAGCAGTTTTAATTAAAATGGACTACAAATTACATTGTTTACAGTGGGAGTAACTATAGAGTTTCCAGTGGAGTTCAGTATAATAAGAGGATCGGGTTAAGAAGTCAATTGATGTATCGCAGCTTTTCAAATGGTTAGCGGGGATATTCTGTGATAATAGTATCTGAACCGTGCTAATCCATTGGAATGCGCACATTCTAACGTTTATGTAGTAGTTGTTTAACTATATTTTCAGCGTTCAACCATTAGATTAATTGGGCAAACGGTGGCATGATCACATCACCCGCATCAACTGTTGCAACGATGGTCTGTATGACATGACCATGAGTGTGAACTAAATTTAAATCCACAAAAATGTTTCCATGTGTATACCTACCTATTAAATGATTTATTTATTTACGGTATCGTCCTGTAGGTTTATACCCATACTATTAGGTACTTAAGTCCGAAAAGCAATTACAGGTCAGCCTGCGAATTGTGGTGATAGGTATAAGAAGTACACATAGAAATGAACACGAAATGAAACGTGTACACGTCATCAACTAGTTCTATAATAAATCTACCTACATAAGAAATAAATCTCTAATAAATCAAATATTTTGTACCTCTTCAATTACGTTAACCGACGTCTATAAAATATCTAATTTCAATCTGTTCGCTTTTTGATTGCTTCAGGATCAGGACTGGTAAATACCGTTAGTATTTCTGAGAATTTGCGACGTAGGAACGTGTGTTTCATTTTGCGCTCAGTCGAAGTACCAATACATTTTGGTCTACTACTGCTGGTCGAAAAAATTTATAAAATTTCGATAAAATTCGTCATAATACGCACAAAAGATGCATTTACTTTGTGTAAATTTATGCAAAAATATTCAGAGTGTGTTGATATTGATAGTTAGATGCGCTGCGACCTATTAAAAATCTTATTGTGGCCCATCTACTTCTGCTTCTCTGGTGTGTATTTCCCTTCATTGCAGCAGCCTCTCCAATTCCGTTTCCCTTAAGAATTTCAGGATTTGAAGAGCATCGAGGCTGGGTAGAGCCCCTCCGTTGAGCTGGTGTTGTTGTTGTCCCAGAACATTTCTTCTCTCGCGTTCTAGTGGTCAGCAGTTCGTCACTATAGGTGACGAGACGTCTCGTTTTCTTCCCTGCAGAATCTGCAAACGCCTTCTTTTTCTATACCAAGTTTCCTCAGGTGTTCATTGAGCTTGCAATGACCTGTTAGGAAGACCGTTAGCAATCTAGACTTCCTTTGTTGAGGGTCAAGAGTTTTCTTGACCTTTCTCGGTTAAAGTTCCCGAGGAGCTTCTTGGATTGCTTCAAAGCCTGAGAGGTTTTTCCAATGGACTTCTCTCAGTTTACCTTCTTCCTTTTGGAGTTCTGCTTTGAAGAACGTGTCTTCAAGGCCACTGAATGGCTCTGGTCCTATGAAGGCAGCTGCTGCTCCTTTTCTTGTCATAATGAGTTCGTTTCCCTCAATTCCAGTGTGACCTGGAATTGACATTTGAGGTAAATTTTGTTCTCTTTGCCTAGTGTGTTGAGTTTTTGTAGGCAATTCCATGCCATTTTAGAGCTGATGATAGGAGATCTCAGCGTTTTAATGGCTGCTTAACTGTCTGTCAGTATTGCTATTTCCGCATTTTTATAGTTTCTGTCGATGTTTATTTGGGCGCATACTTCTATTGCATGTAGTTCGGCTTGAAGTATGTTTGGGGATGATGTTCCCACTGGATCTGAGTAGTTGGTGCCTGGCCCATCCTGCCCCAGTTCACTCGGTGGCCTTTAAGCCGTCTGTGTCCCATTTTATTTCACCTTCTTTGAGAGTGTGTATGAATGATGTGTTGCTATCCATTCCTCTTTTGTAGACAGTCCTTGATGAAGCTGATTTCTTAACAGTTTTGTTTTTTGGCATCATCAGGAGGTTCTTACAGACGTTCAAAGGTTGATTCCCATCGGTCCACAGTCCACATTGGGCATGTTCTCATTGCTCCTATGATGCAGAGGCAAGCAAGTCGCTGGATCTTCTCGAATGTTTTCCTCGCTGTTATTCAGGGTGTGTTACAGTTTTAAGAAAAAAATTGTTTTTTCTGCGACGGGCTATAAGTTTGACCTTTTTTCCCCGTTGACAGGTAGAAAAATGCCTCATTATATGAGCTGCATCTTATCGGGGAAATAAATGAATTAGCAGGGAAATAAATGAGTACTTATTTCCCCGAAATGGCGGCTTAGGTATAGCTACTATTAACACTCAGATATCATTAAATTTATATCAAATATACGTAAAGGAAAGCTACCTTATTATCCAAATGGCAATTATTAAGGGAATTTTCATAATAATCACTATCCATATTATTAAATTCACTCATCGAAAACTAACAAGAATCTTTGCAAAACTGTCTTCAATTTTAATTACATTAATATGACGTTTATGTAATAATTAAATCGTTTCGTTACCCAGGCAACGTCAATTACGATAAAAGACAGTTTGAAAATCCAAGTTTAACATAAATCATTTTTCCGACATAATTTTCAGTTATCTAAAGTCTATTTTTTATTTAGATGGACTTGTCAAACAGCTGTTAAGTTGGTACCCTGTGCAATGTTTAAACAGTAATTTTCATATTGTCGGATGGTAGCCTGTTTTCTTGACCTTGACAAAAAATTTACGTTGTGACTAAAGTAACGCGGGAACATTCCCCGATTCTGGTATAAGGCTATGACGTCACCTGCAAAACATGTTTCCTTGTTGTAAGTTGCACTGTTATAAAACGCAAATTAAAAACTTCAAATTACTTTATTTTCTTCGAAAACAGTCCTTTTTTAGTAGTTATTCGTTTTTTGAGGATAAAATTAACTTTTGCTTGGATTGCCTATATCCATGCAATGACGTTTTGCGAAAACTAGGTCTGGGTCCTCATTCGGTATTCTAGTTACAGCGAAACGCCAGAAACTTGAAAAGTTGAAGTTGTCAAATTGACAAACCAAATTATCAAATTCAAAATTATTAAAATGCTCATGCAGGTAAATTTATTTCAAAAGAAAGAAACGAATTAATCATAAAATGCTATAAACAATAGCGATTCAAAGATGTTTCTCCAGATTAAGCAAAAATACAGTTTAATCAGATTCCTTAATTAAGAAATTCTTAAAAAATGATTAAATAATGTTAAGTATCTACCTCTATTTGTCAATAATAGATCTTCTATTTTCAACATTTTTACATAAAACTGGAAGGAATTGGTCTAATCCTACATACATAAGATTTATAAGAGTACCTAAATAGCTAGGTACTTACACTTACAAGTCTCTAAAAATTTTCCAATTTACCTCTAAAAATTGCGTTTATAGTTTTTCGAATTTTAAATTTTGAAATAAAATGACATTTCAACTAATCGACATAACCTAAATTAATTTAGTAACTACTCCAGTGACTATTTTAGTAACAACTATCACCATAACCAACCTAATCAGTCTTGTTGCCAATCGTTCCCCTAGAATTTTGACTTGGTGGAATCCATCTAAATAAAAAATAAAGTATAACTCATGATAGTCTGTGGTATAACTACGTTTTTCGACATTCTAACACTGATATTTCTTCTCGCAGAAAAAAATTGTATATTACACACGAGAAAAAAGTGCGATTTTAGCTCTCGATGTGTTTGTCCCCTCCGCTAACATCTCGAGCTAAAATCTATCACTTTTTTCTCTTGTATAATAAATAACTATTATTTTTTGTTTATATTAAATTTCATACCACCCTAGATATTTCTGTACATCTGTACACAAACAGTATTTTATGATGAAAAACATAAAAGCAGCAACATGTTTTGTTGTGGGCAAAAACGTTACCCACTTGTTTTTGATAGTTTTTTTCATGATTTGTTTCCCTGTCATATAAAATCAATGAATTAGTCCTTGAAAAAGTAAGTAATATTAATGATAAGATACGTACAAATGTTCAGTTTATATCTCAAACGGTTCCTGAGAAATCGTCAAAAAACGAATTTTTTTGACAACCCTGTTTCTGGAAAACGGTACCTACATTTGCATACACCATCTTAATCTCTATATCTGTACCTGCTAAATTGCTGTTCCATTAATGCTCTATTTTTAGTACAGTCACCGAAGGCTTATTCGTCTCAGAAAAGTTTAACCTTAATGATTTGGGTGAAAACTGGTAGGTACCTAAAGTAGTTTAGAGGGTGCTTCAAGTAACAAAAGTGACATAGTGCCGATTTGTGCTTTTACTCTGCGGGTGGATACCATCCCTTCTCGGGGGCTGAAATTATTTTATCATAAATAACCCTGGGAATCGATAAAGCCACTAAATTCTAACCAAAATATTTTCCATAAAGTTATTTTGAAAAGTCAATATTTTTTGAGCTATTAATGATTGAAAATGTTGATTTTTCATGAAAATAATGCATGTTTTGAAACTGTTTGTTATAAATAACTCCAAAACTATACGTTTTCGAGAAAAATTGTTCTTACCAAAATAAAAGCTAATAAAAATAAAAAGAGATTGTTTTTTTAGGAACATTTCTAGTTGAATCCAAATCGACTTACCTATAGCTAGTTACCTAAAGGTATCATTGTTTTGAGCACTCGAACGTAAGTTGGTATTTGAGGTAAAATAAAGGAAAACCGATACATTTTTGGGAAATTACCTATGGAACACTTTTCAAAGTACCTACTTGGAAAGGTCTTTCAAATAAGCCCTGGATAGAGTAGATAGCATTAAAACTAAGCGAGTTATGATGAAAATAAGACGGGACTCGAATTTTGAAAAAACTAATAAACTTCAAAAAATAAATTTAAAGTTTTTTTATTTTTTTATCGAAGAAAAACAAAAAAAATTGGCCGAAATACGTCAATATGAAAGTCATACTGCTTGCCTTATGGTTTTTAAATTTCTCTATGATATTCTATCTAAAAAGTTGTCTTTTTTTAAGGAAAAATAAGAATAAAAATTTTTGAAATTTATTTTTTGAAGTTTATTAGTTTTTGGTTTCCATTATTTTTTTCATACCGAATGACATAGAAAAACAATATGGCGGCCATAAGAAAAACAAAAGGTATCAAAGTTTGCTCTGAAAACTTTGGGATCTAGTTGGCTTTGAAAATTTTTGTAATGTCAAACGGATACCTTTTGATGATTTAGGTAAGCCTACAAAAAATAATTAATTTCCAATAATAAAAAAGATATGGGTAAAATAAGAAATTTTGATTTTTCAGTTTTTTCAAGATATTTCAGCAACGACTGAAAATATAAAAAAAAATTCTTATTAAGCATCAAATTGTGCAACTTTTCTCGAATTTAACCACCCTGTATCTCTTGCCGTTTCCGAAATCATAATGTAGTTACTATTATCGGGGACACCCGGTATTATTACATTTACATATTGTTTGAGAAAAGTCAAAAAGAATGGTTTGTAAAGTTGAAGTTTCTAATGAGCAATTTATGAGTTATAAACAAATGAAAATCGCGATTTTTCATTTTCAAAGCAGCTTATATTGAAAACGGCTCGAGATATGGGAAAACGGCTTACATGTCCCTATCTTAAATTTTCATCCGGTGTCCTGTTGGATGGATGAAATTTTTATACAGAGTGGTAAAAAATTTGATTATTTTTATCACCCGGTATAAAAATTTCAGCTAGGCACATGATAGGATACCAAATTAAAAATTAAGATAGGAACATGTAAGCCGTTTTCCTCTATCTTGAGCTGTTTTTAAGATACGCTGCTTTGAAAATGGAAAATCGCGAATTTCATTTGTTTATAACTCATATATTACTCATTACAAACTTCAACTTTACAAACCATTCTTTTTTACTTTTCTCAAACAATATGTCAAATGTAATAATATAGAGCTATCCTATTTAAAATAACAAAGTTGTATGGCGTATAGCGATATTGGGCCACCCTGTGTATCTGAAAATTATTTTACAAACTGCACTTTACCCTCCCATTTACAGCACTTTTTAGTTAATTTCGATATCTTTAATGGTGTAGGTGTAATCGAGCTTTCCATCTTAGGGGACTCACCCTGTATAACAAAATTAATTAAAACTTTTTTTCTAAATATCTCTATCCCATATAAATAGTACATGAAAAGTTAAAGATATGGATATGTAAGCCGTTTTTCGATATCTTGAGCTGTTTTGAAAATGGAAAATGATGATTTTCATTTATTTATAACTCATAAGTTACTCGTTACAAACTTAAGCTGTGAAAACCATATTGTTATTCTATTTTCTCAGATAATCTAAAATACCAATAATATACAGAGGATGTCTCTTTTAAAATATGAAAGTTGGTTACTACTTCTGACATAACCGGAAGTGGTAAGTATAGGGTTGTAAATATTTTAGTTCAGTTCGTCGTAATTGAAAATATAAATGATGAAATTCCAAAATGTTTCCATTTATGAATGCCCTAATAAGGTTATCGCGCCTCATCTTGTAGAGAGATTATCACTTATGTAAAATTTTACATAAATTAACTGACATAAAAAAATACCGATGAATAATAGAATGTAAAAAATTCAGTGGTATATTTTATATTTATTTATTAGATAATTCAGTTTATACTAATTAGGTACAAAAATACAAGAATAAATATTTTACAAAAACATTTATAATACTTCTAATGGAATGGAATGTACAAAAATTCTGCAAACGACTCATCTAGCACTACAGTGAGAAAAACACACAAAATTTTAAAACACAAACTTTATAATTAATTCTAAATTTCGGAGTCTCAGAACAAATTATTTATAGAGGAAACATTCACAACCATTCCGAAGTTTAGGTCAAGTACATAACCATCTTTTCTACTAGTAAACAAAATATATATCACAACTCAGTTCTTTTGGCATACTTTCATAAGTTTTATTAGTCTCTATCATGCCTGCATGTACGCCAAAACTCTTGTGGCTGGCTCTGTTATAGCTCAAAAATTACTATTAAATAAATGGAATGGAGGTAAGTATATCGTTTATTTGTATAAATAAAAGAAGAAGATTTTTGTTATGGGACTAAGTTGAAAAAGAAAAACTAATTTTGTTCGAGAATACGGGTGTATAACTTGTTATGTCTTTGGCCGTCTAAGATTATCAAATTGTTGGATTTCTTACAAAAAAATTCCAATTAGTTGTTGGTCTTATTTAAATAATCATTAGTTTTTGTAATTAACAGTTTTGTATTTTGTTTTCAAAATAGTAAAATTATAATAACGACAAACTATTTTCTTGTACCATTCAAATTACTAGGAAAAATTTTAACTGAAATAACATCAATATTTTCCAGCGAAGAAAACAATTGTTTTAGAAAACTTCTTTCGATACCAAGATTACCGCATTTTTCAAGTTCCCACTTATTAATGCAACTACTTTTCAATACAAGGGATTGGTGCAGTTTTGTATCCAAAAGAGTAATTTCAAACAAGAATGAGTTTGTAGGTCCAAAAGAAACACCTATTTGAAACACATTGAATTTCAGAAATTGAGAATCGCATTCATAATCAATAATAAAAATCATATTGAAAGCAATAACAATTCTTCTCACCTCCTCAGGTTCTTCTATTTTATCAAAAATCACTTCAACTATATTTGAATTTATCAAATTAATTTTTTCCTTGTGATCAGTAATTTTATGACTTCTAATTGTTGGAAAAAATTCATTACAGCACTGGCAAAAGAGACACCGCCATGTTTTTGAGTAGATACACGCATGTTCGTGATTCCATAGGTCATCTTCACATAGATAAACACAACACCCCGTGTAAGCAAACTTGCAACGGGACCTTGCAAGATGTTTGTTTTTTTCTTGGAATAGAGAAGGCACAAGGAAATTAAAGTGTCCATAAATATTATGTTTTAACCTTATATCGACATTTACAGGCTGTTTTAATGAATCTATTGGCATTGAATTAAAATCAAATTTTGTTTCCTCGTTATCATAAAATTCCTTGAACGTTTCAATTTTATTTTCAATACAACACTCGAAAGAAACTATAATGTTTTTGTTACTCTTAAATACTAATTCAATGTTGTAGGTTTCTTCATAATAGTTGTCTACCTTAAAAACAGCACAACGTATTTGTTTCAAGTTCAATTTAAAATGTAATAAAATAATCCCAGAAACAGTATTTAATAAATATATTGCTTCGGTTGGTTCGTGAATATCAATAGCATCAAGTGGAAATATTGTTAGATCTTCTGGTGTGCTACATCTTGTAGAGTTATCATGATTGCACATGAACAGATGTTCAGCATATTCAAATTCCATACCTTTCCACTGACACCCAAATAACACACAAGTTATTTCCCTGAAGTGGCAAACGGACTCATGATCTTGAACTGTCACCACATTACTTTTAAACGCACAGCCTTTAGAACTATATTTACATCCACATTCAACTGCTTTCATGATTTCTTCCAAAGAGATGTTTTGGATGGCTGCCTTCTGTTTTCCCTCGTCAACAGTAACCTGGTCTTCGCCTTCGCCATGAATAACTTTACCTGAATTTTTGAAATCCCGGTCATAACAAGAATGACACACATCGCCAATAGTGGATATCAGCATTATAGGTGCAGTCAACAAGTTCCTACATATGGCACACAGGAATTGTTGGGGACAAAGTTTGTTCGTTAAATCAGGCTTGGACATTATTACAGTTTGATGATGCTGCAAAAAATTCAAGTGACAATATTAATGTGAAATTTAAAAAGGGTGGTCGTGTTTTTAAAGAATCAAATTTTACAAGGAACTGATATAGTTAGTTATACAGGGTGTTCTACAAGCTCTATGACAAACTTTGACAGATGGTAGGTTGCTTGATTTTAAACATATTTTTTTTAATAAACATGGGTCCGATTCGTTTTTGTTTAGAAGTTACAAGCATTTAAAGAATCGTAATTTTTTCAGTCAACCAGGAAGTGACACACTAATGTCCGTATTCATCAAACTTCAAAATATAACTCTGGGGTTATATTTTGAATTTTCCGACAGCTGATTGGTCTAATGCTCAAACCCTACGAACGCTACGAATTTTGAACCAATGACATGTTCCAAAATATAACCCCAGGGGTTATATTTATTGATGAATACGAGCCTAAGTCGCTATGTCACTAATAAGACACTAAGGCCCGTATTCATCAATAAATATAACCCCTGGGGTTATATTTTGGAACATTTCATTGGTTTAAAATTCGTAGCGTTGGTAGGGTTTGAACATTAAACCAATCAGCTGTCAGAAAATTCAAAATATAACCCCAGAGTTATATTTTGAAGTTAGTCGGTCTTCGAGTGACCGAATCTTTAGTTCGTCGATGTGAAGCTTGCATTCAAGCTGAGGGTGGACATTTCGAACAATTTTTATAGTCTTAAGTTTTGTGATTATCATTTAATTTAAATTTTTATTGTTGATTGTTAATAAAGGTTAAATGCTTGTAACTTCTAAACAAAAACGAATCGGACCCATGTTTATTAAAAAAATATGTTTAAAATCAAGCAACCTACCATCTGTCAAAGTGTGTCATAGAGCTTGTAGAACACCCTGTATATAGGTACCTATATGTAGCAGGCATATTATTGTTTTCATGCATATTATAAAAGGTCTACTAGTCTTTATTCTAAATATGGTTGGGGTAACGGTGGATGAAGTTAAATATTTTACAATACGGCAGCATATTTTTACGTAGCATTATTGTGTATCATAAACAAGAAATCTCGACTGAACTACTATCATCACACTTAATTAATATAGCGCTGACTTGACAGAGATTGCAGACTTTTCAATATTCCTCGGTATCTCTAGGTCATTTCCTTCATGAAGAGTTGGAAACGTAATGGAGGAAACTTTTTATTATCAACTACTGAGAAAATTTTATTCTTACAAGTTTCTGTATTATTGTCTCAGACCTTAATATTGATAACCAAAGAGTAATGGACTGCTTATTTGCGTATAAAAGATGTTACTCAAAATAGTAAAATGTCTTATTTAGATCTACAGGTTCAATCGAATTTTTTTTTTCCCAATTCAAAAGTTTATGAATACTTATGTTTTATATGTTCATTTTTTTTCTTATTTTTTTAAGCAATTGGTGAATAATTTACTTAATTTGACGGTTTTTTAATGTATCGTCGGCAATAAGAAAATATCCTACAAAATTTTATTTCTTTTGCAGTTTTTGGTTCAACAATTTTTTTGTTGATTTGTATTTTTTTCGATTTGGTTATATACATTATTTGGTGTTATACAGTATCCAAAATATTCCACTCTTTCCAGCAAAAATCGGATTTGTTCAACATTCTTCTAAGTTTTTGAAACAGTAATTTAACGTCCATATAACCAAACAGATTATATTCTGTTATTTATACAGGGTGTTGACTCTGTAAGGTTGGCCAAACTTCACAGGCTGATTCTTCAGACTAAAATAATGAAAAAAAAATTTATACAGGGATGTCCGGAACCACTTCCTAAGAAAGATAACACCTTCGAAGTTTCAAGAATTTCATTTTAAAAATTTATAAAACGATAAAAATAGTAACGGAATTCTTGAAACTTATTTGAAGGCGTATATCTTACTTAGGAAGTGTTTCCGGACACCCCTGTATAAAATTTTTTTCATTATTTTAGTCTTAAGAATCAGCCTGTGAAGTTTGGCCAACCTTACAATAAACACCCTGTATAAACGCTACAGAAACGGCATAAAGGGAGAAACAACCCTGATGCGGACATTGGATCAGATCATAACCCAGTCATAGACAGAATAGAAAGAATTTAGTAAAACTAAAGAAAGTACAACGTAATCGATTTATAAGGCCCAATTTCGTAATGCTGAAGGAATTAGAAACACGCGGAAAGGTATAGCAAACATATTGAATTGCAAACTTGAGAACGAAGCAGTCACTGACAGGTGACACCAACGAAAATTCATGGAAAACTGTTGAAAACATAATCTGTCAAGTGCAAACAGATCACCTCCAGTACGGAAACAACATTAAAAAGAAAGAAAAGGAATGGATGGCGCCAGAAATTTTACAATCAATGGACAAAAGGAGAAGCTACACAAAAACAGAGACGAGGTTAAATACAAACAGTGGCACATAGAACTATAACAAGACTAATAAGAAAGGCCAAAGTGGATGGAAGACCGATGCTATGAACTAAAAGATATCCAAACTAAACATGATCACTTTAACATGCATAGAAAGATAAAAGAGGTGACAGGAGTGAGGAATAGAACCCATGTATTCAAAAAACCCAAGACGAAAGATAACCGGATAATCGCTGATCAAAAAGACCCAGAGGAAGAGTGGCTACAGTATATTCGGGAATTGTTTGACGATGAAAGAACAGAACCAGGCTTAGATGAACAAAATGAGCCGCCATTAAATGTTTTGGCACCAGAAATAGCTCATTAAATGAAAATGGCAAAAACTCAAAAAGGCCAGGTCCAGATGACATTCGCGGAAATGTTAAAACTCCTAAATGAGGAAAGAATCATAATATTAACGCAGTAGTTGATGAACATCTATGAGTCGGGAATAAGTATTCCTCAAGACTGGCTTAAATCAATATTTATACCCATTACAAAGAAAATTAGTGCTAATAAAATAATGCTCACAGAGCAGATTGACCAGCATCAAGTCATGCATTGAAAATCATTGAAAAACACAGTGCATATGTTGATTTTATTAGGCCTTCAAAAAAGGCCTATAATTTTTTTCGTAATATTTTCTTTTGGGTTTTGAAGACGCACAATTGAAGAACATGAAGAAATCTTCGGAAAAGGTCCTCTTTGTCTATCACGATAAAATGACCTGTTTCCGAGTAAAACTGTTTTAAAAATTTGCTTGCACTAAAATTGATCACCATAAATTATAATCATTCTGTAACAATACCAAAGCATGCTTTGGAAACAGCTGCAGGGTTGCCTAGGAAACAGGGCGTTTGCTTTGGATTTCATTTTGACAGCTTTTTTTTTATTAAAATTATTTTATTATTTTATTAAAAAAAATCATAAATAGTATACAGGGTGCACCATGTATCCTTCTCTATATTGCTATCTCCTAACGCTAACAGATACAGGGTCGGTTAAACAAATCCAAAGGAGCGCAATTTTGTGGCCATCTCGATTCCGTCGAGACATACAAGATATCTGTGACCGTTCCTGAAATATCCTGAAAAAACTGAAAAATCGAGATTTCTTATTTTTGCCATATCTTTTTTATTATTGGAGATTAATAAATAATTTTTTGTGGGTTTACATAAGTCGGCAAGAGCTACCCATCTGACATTTCAAAAATTTTCAAAACCGACTAGATCCCAGAATTTTCATAGTCAACTTTCGTTTTTCTTATGGCCACCATAGTGCTTTTTCATGTTGTTCGGTATAAAAAAAAATCATAAAAACTAAAAATTGTTAAACTTCAAAAAATAAATAAATAAATTTTGTATTCTTCTTTTTTCTTTACAAAAAAGACACATTTTTAGACCGAATTTCATAGATAAATTAAAAAACCATAAGGCAAGCACTATTTCGGCGTATTTTACAAATGTTGACGTTTTTCGACGAATTTTTATTAGGTTTTTCTTTGAAATATTAAGAATAAAAATAAAAAAATTTTTTTTTTGAAGTTTATTAATTTTTGGTTTCCATTATTTTTTCATATCGAACGACATAAAAAAATAATATGGCGGCCATAAGAAAAACGAAAGTTGACTGTGAAAACTCTTTGATCTAGTAGGCCTTGAAAAATTTTTAAATGTCAGATGGGTAGCTCTTGACGGCTTATGTAAGCCTACAAAAAATTATTTATTTATTTCCAATAATAAAAAAGATATGAGGAAAATGAGAAATCTCGATTTTTCAGTTTTTTCAGGATGTTTCAGGAACGGTCACAGATTTGATGACAGTTTTGACGAATTCGAGATGGCCACAAAACTGCGCATCTTTTCTCTAATTTAACCGACCCTGTATCTCTTAGCGTTCAGGAGATAGCAATATAGAGAAGGACACATGGTGCACCCTGTATTATGCAACGAGCTTATAATGAAGGCTATTAATACGCGAGTATGATGGTTAAGATACGAGCCGTAGGCGAGTGTCTTAACCATCATAAGAGCGTATTAATAGCCATTATCTGCGAGTTCCATACACTATTTTTTCTACGACCCTTTTTTATTTCATAGAAAAGATTAAAAAATTATATATTTTAACAATGACCCGTGTACAATTGCGGATCATTGAGGTTAAGATAGGTTGCTATTTGTTTACGCATATTACCAAATTTTCTCTTCGTCGCTAAGATTATTCTGCTGAGACATGTTTTAGTATCAAGTTTAAAGGGCACTGCTCACTACTGCGTAATTTTTATTATGCGAAGTTCGAATCCCGAATTTTACGCTTCGATTTTGAGATTAATTAATAATTTTAATAACATCGACAGCCATTAATTACGATATTGTTTACCTGCGCAACGCGACGATCGCAGCGTTGCCGCTTTGAATACTATCACGGAGCGCTACGAATAATATAATACTTTATCTTCATATCTTTTACACGATATACCTACCTATCAAATTAATTAAGGTAACATAAAATCTTGATACATTTCCGTTGAATGTTACTTATGTTCTAAATTAAATAAACGTTCAGAATTTTTTTTCAGAAATACAGAACTTATATCACAAGGTCGTATCACATTATGTTGTGAGTATGACAACTCTGTGACTTCGGTTGGCTTGCCGACCCGATTGTTAGCGAAAAGGAACCGATTCGATTGCAAATGCTCCTCTGCCATTGGATAGCTTGACCAGTGCTTTAATGAAAATTTGTATCTTAATGAGACCCATTAAAGCACTGGTGATTCATATTTAATATGCATATTAAAGGTTGGGAGTAGAAAAAATATTTTAAAATTTTACATTTCTCAAAAAAATATTAATTACGAAAAAAGTTATAGGCCTTTTTTGAAGGTCAAGGGCAGTTAAGGCCTGTTGATTTCGAGGGATTCAAGTCTAATTTGGACCAAGGATGTAAAGCAACATCAGTAGCAAGTGTGTCAAATTTTAAGAAAATCCGTGCACTAGAAAAAAGTTATAAAAAATATTGATTTAAAAAAATCAACTTTGAAGGCTTATAACTTTCTTATTTGTGAGTTTTCGAAAAAAAATTATAGATGCTTTTGGCAATATTTCATCAAGTAGAATCACCCCCTTAATTTTTTGCGCATAATTTCCGGACACCTGTATAGTCTGTCTACAAAGTTTAAGTCATACGGAAAACTTTTTTATTATCCATTTTAGGAATAAAGTTTTTCTTCGTAAAAAATTGTGCTTGGTCTGAAACCTCAAATTAAATAGTCAGACATCAAATTTTTGCAGTCGTATATACGAGGTTTTTCCAAAAACACGAATCTTCCAAAATAATAAAGTACCTTTATTTTTGACAATATCAAAAATGGTTACTTAAAAAAGTTGATCAGCACTGCAAATAACATTCAAATATGCAATTCATCGAAAATGTGTTTCGTCAAAGAGGATCTTTTTATCAGTACCAGTGTTTTAGTTTTTATGCTGTTTTTTGTTGATTACGCTACATGTTGCATATTTGAATGTTGTTTGCAATTCTGAATAATTTTTCTGAGTAACAATTTTTTGATATTGTCGAAAATAATTGTACTCTTTGGCAAAATTAATATTTTTGGTCAAACCTCATATTATACGGTTGCAAAAAATTTTTTGTCCGACTACTTATTTCATTTTAGGTTACAGACCAAACATGCATAACTTTTTATTAAGAATAACTTTTTTTCTTAAAATGGATAATAAAAAGTTTTCCATATGACCCCAACTTACGCACTCTGTATATCGAGGAAGAAATTATGAGCTCTTGAGATTAGTCATTGAGAGGAAGATTGAGGGAAGAAGATGTGCAAGGAGGAGGAAGTGTTCCTGGCTGAGAGATGTTAGAAAATGGATGAGACTCAATACAATCGTTATTGGGGGCAGCACAGGACAGACCACAATTTGCCAGAATTGTTGCCGAACTTCAGCAATGAAGATGACACCTTAAGAAGAATTTAAAGTCCATAATTCTTTGAAACGTTACTGCATGAATGTTTTAGGCCAAGGGGCATGCGTAAATAATAAATATCCATTATGTCCATGTGCGACATTAAATGCGGTTTTGTCAATCGAATTTAGATGTATTTCAATTTTACGATAAGCAGAAGCTCTGCCAAGAGTGCAAAAGTAATTAGGTACAGCGTCCTTATTTATCTAAAATACGTTAATATAGTGGAGAGGATCCCTGATAATAATTATTTATTGGTGTTACCAGTACAATTAGTAAGGACATACCTTACACAATTTTGACCTATCGTAAATTATTTTTCATTTATGTACCTTCGATTTTTTGAACTACTCCAGGAACTCTAACTTGCTCAAATTACATACTCATTTAATATATTTTTTTCTTTGTGAATGAAAGGGTATCTGAATAAATTTGCGAGTGTTCTCAAAGTAAGCAAAGTAAGTAATCTTCAAGTTTCAGGAAACCCGAATACATAATTATGTGCACAGGAAAGGTAAATAGGGAAAACACTATAATACAGTGAATATTAATAAGGATTCGAGCCACTCTGGTTTAAAAGCTGATAGTTTCCTATGAAACTGTATAGACTCTATTTTCCAAAGGAACAGAAACTTTGGAAGTTTTCAAGGGTTCTCTAGAAGATGTAATTAATTAAAATGTTAGGTACATAAATAACTAAATAAACATAAACTAAATAAACATAACTAGTAAGTAAACTGCCGATAACAAAAAGAATAAAACATTAAAAACTTCAGTTTTTTATTATAAAAGTATCAATAATACAGGTGTTAATCTTAATACTTCAAATTGTATGCAGAAAAATTAATACAAACAAATCAATTATAAAAAATATTTAAACTTAAAATTAAGACACAAGCATTTAAATTAATTTTTAATTTTGGAGTCCAAACATCCCCAATAAAAAAGAAACATTTATACATACAATCATTCAGAAGTTTGGGTAACTACCACTTTGTAACTAATAAACAAAACATACCACAAATCAGTTCTTTGACACACTTTGGTAAGCTTTATTAGTTTATGAAGTCCCTATTTCCAATATTTTGTGGTTCGGAGATGGGAAATTTTTTTCATGGAAGTAACGTGACAAAATTTGTTCGAGAATATGGGTGTATGATGCCTTGCTATGCCTTCGGCGGACCAAGATTGACAGAATGTTAGATTTCTCACAAGAAATGATTTATTGAACAGGAAATTTGTCAGTTAATTGTTGGTATATTTAAAAAACCATTAATTTTGTAATTAACAGCATTTTAAAATTATTTAAAAAAAAGATGATCAAAAAATTGAACGATTTTTTGAATATTAAGAAACAAACAATTTTTTATACCGTTCAAATTACTGAGCAGCAAAAATCTCAACTGAAATAACATCAATATTTTCCAGCGAAGAAAAGAATTGTTTTACAAAACTTCTTTCGATCTGAATATTAGCAATACTTCCAACTCTCCACTTATCAATGATGGACCCTCGCAGTACAAGTGACTGATGTCGTTTTGTATCTGAAAGAGTAATTTTAAATAAGAACGGGTTTGCAGGCCCAAAAGAAACACCTCTTTGTTCGACAGTGAATTTCAGAAATTGAGAATCGCTTTGGTATTCAATTTTAAAATACACATTGAAAGCAAAAACAGTTCTTATTACCTCCTCAGGTTCTTCTATTTTATCAAAAATCACTTCAACTATATTTGAATTTATCAAAGGAACTTTTTCCTTGTGATCAGTAATCGTATGATTTCTAATTGTTGAAAAAAATTCACCGTCATACTCGCAGAAGAGACAGTACCAATTTTTTTTATACCTACACGTATGTTCGTGATTACGTAGGTCGTCTTCTAATAGAAAAACACAACACCCCGAGTCGGCAAACTTACAACACGACCTAGCAAGATGTTTATCGTTTTCTTCTTGGCATAAAGAAGGCACAAGGAAATTACATTTGTGTCCATAATAATGATGTTTTAATTTTATATCGACATTTACAGGCTGTTTTAATGAATCGATGATTGGCACTGAATTAAAATCATATTTGGTTTCCTCGTTATCGTAAAAATCCTTGAACATTTCAATTTTATTCATAATGTAACACTCAAAAGAAACTGTAATGTTTTTTTTGTTCTTAAATACTAATTCAATGTTGTAAGTTTCTTCATAATAGTTGTCTACCTTAAAAACAGCACACTGTATTTGTTTCAAGTTCAATTTGAAATGTAATAAAATAATTCCAGAAACAGTATTTAATGAATATATTGCTTCTGTTGGTTTTTGGATATCAACAGCATCAAGGGGAAATATTGTTAGATCTTCTGGTCTGCTACATCTTGTAGAGTTATCATGATTGCACATTAACAGATGTTCAGCATATTCAAATTCCATACCTTTCCACTGACACCCAAATAACACACAAGTTATTTCCCTGAAGTGGCAAATGGACTCGTGGTCTTGAACTGACACCACATCACTTTTAAACGGACAGCCTTTGGAACTGTATTTACATCTACATTTAACTGCTTTCATGATTTCTTCCAAAGACATGTTTCGGATGGCTGCCTTCTGTTTTCCCTCTTCAACAGTAACCTGGTCTTCGCCTTCGCCATGAATAACTTTACCTGGATTTTTTAAATCCCGGTCATAACAAGAATGACACACATCGCCAATAGTGGATATCAGCATTATAGGTGCAGTTAACAAGTTCCTACATATGGCACAAAGGAATTGTTGGGTACAAAGCTTGTTGGTTAAATCAGTCTTGGACATTATTACAGTTTGCTGATACTGCAAAAAATTCAAGTGACAATATTAATGTGAAATTTAGAAAAAGATGTGTTTAAAAAAAATTTACAAGGAACTGATATAGTCAGTATGTATAGGTATACAGGTGAGGCGCGAGAACCTTAGGGAATTTTCATATGAGAAGTGTTCGAAGTAGAAGATTAAAAATTTGTACATTTATGATTTCAATTTTGACGAGCTGAACTAAAAGATTTACAACCCCACACCACTTCCGGAATCCGGTTATAGCGGAAGTTGTCATCTTTTTCTTTTTTTAAATGGCACATCCTGTATACTATTACATTTACAGATTGCCTGAAAAAATGTAATAAAAATGATGTTTACAGTTCCAATTTGTAACGACTAATTGATGAGTTATAAACAAATTAAAATCGCAATTTTCCATTTTCAAAGCAGCTTTACTTGGAAACGGCTCAAGATATCGGAAAACGGTTTACACATATCCCTATCTTAACTGTTTGTATACTACGCTGTGGTAAAAAAAAAATTTTTAAAGACATATACATCACTTTGTATACAAATTTCATCCACATAATAGAAACTACGTGAAAAGTTAAGATAAGGACATGTAAGCCGTTTTCCGATATCTTGACCCGTTCTCGACCCAAGCTGCTTTGAAAATGGAAAATTGCGATTTTCATTTGTTTATAACTCATAAACCGCTCGTTACAATTTTGAACTATAAACACCATTTTATTACATTTTTTCAGGCAATCTGAAAATGTAATAATATACAGGTGTCCTATTTAAAATAAGAAAGTTGATGGCAACTACGGTTCTCGCGCCTCACCCTATATATAGCAGGCACATTGTATTCAGCTTATTGTAAAAGGTCTAGCCTAAAGTCCTACAGAGGGTATTATAAAGGCTCATTAAGTTAACGGGCAGATTTCTGTGGCCATTTCTGAAGAAGGTATCGAGTCTAAGTGGAAATTTTTTAAATTTATCTAATCTTGACATGAAAGTAATTACAAAAATGTTAATAAAAGTCATTTGACGTCAAATTAGCTTCAAGAACGAGCACAGAAATCTGCCGGTTAGCCTAATGAGTCTTTATAATATTGGCTGCTAGTCTTATTCTAAATGGTTGGGCGAATTATGAATGAGGTTCAAGATCTTATTTTACAATATGACAACATATTTTTATTTATAATGAACAAGAAATCTTCACTCAAATAATATCACTAAGAATTAATATAATTTCAACCGAGTATGCTGAAGACTTTTTTTTATTATTAAAGGAGGGATCATCGGGCTTAATATCTATGTAGGTACGACAAAGTCCCTCCTCTCCAGAAATTATGGGTTCGAGAACTTGCTCATTACCCAGCCTCAAGTATGCCAATTAAATATAGTAGAATAGACGAACTCAGACAACCAGAGCGAGACTGAGAATCGAACTCAGTCCGAGGTAGTCCAATGGTTAGCAGTCTGCGCACTAAACCGCGAAGCCACCGCCGGCTCACTTATAAATTTAATAGTACCTATTCTTATAATACTATTATAATTAATAATAGGTACCTGCTTAGGAGTAGGTAAATAAGAGCAGTAGATTTCAAAATGTTCGTTTGCAAAATAGGAGGGAGAATTTCCTCCTTGGTATCTCTTGGTCACTTATTTTTGTGTGAAGAGTAGGAAACATAATAATGATTTTTTTATTATCAACTACTGAGAAAATTTTATTCTTACACGTTTCTGTATTGTCTCAGACCTTAATATTAATAACCAAAGAGAAATAACTACCTCTGCTTGTTTGTGTAGGTACCTATAACAGGTGCTACTCAAAATAGTAAAATGTCTCGGTTAGATATCTAGATATTGAAGTACAGGTTCATTTGCAAGAATTTATAGAATATTTAAATATAAAATAATTCAAAAGTCTCTACGAATTATATTGGGATATTTTCAGGGTTTTTTCCCAATTTTTTTAGCAAATAATATACTTAATTTGACGACTTTTTTTATGTATCGTCGGTCGTCGGTAATAAGAAAGTAATTCTACAAGATTTTATTTCTGTTGCTGTTTCAGGTATTTCAACTTTTTTTACTTATTTTTTTTTAAATTTGGTTTTATACATCATTTATTGGGATTAGGTATAAAGTTAGGTGTTCGACCTTAAACGTTACTGGTGAATGTTTTAGGCCACGGGGCATGCGCAAATAATATTCATAATGTCCATGTTCGACATTAAGAATATGTCGCTGTTTTTTCAATCGAATTTTGGTACATAGCGGGCAAGAGTGTACGACGACGAAAGAAGTGGAACGGTAATGTCTAGTTCAGTTACCAATTAATTCGTCAGATACTA
Organism: Malachius bipustulatus; assembly: GCA_910589415.1. Classification (NCBI taxonomy): domain Eukaryota; kingdom Metazoa; phylum Arthropoda; class Insecta; order Coleoptera; family Melyridae; genus Malachius; species Malachius bipustulatus. Next base: position 84,172,985 of record OU342630.1, on the reverse strand, counting down.
ATTTGTTATTTTACTTCATTATCATTATTATACTTCATAAACAATGAAGTTTTTGTTTAATCTCTGTGGGCTATTATAAATTCCTACAATAACATTAATAATAATTTATTGTACAGCACAATAATTAGTAGGTACCGTACACAAGTCATTTGTGTTTTGACCTATCGTCAACTATATTTTTATATCGTCAACTATACTATCCAAATTGGACTACTCCTGGAACTCTGATTTGCTAAAATTATTAGGTACACACTTATTTATTATTTTTCACATTGTTTTTGAAATTCCTCTTTGTGAATGAAAGGGTACCTGAATCAATTTGCGAGTGGGATAGTCATTCTTAAAGTACGTTTCAGCAAAAAGAGAATGCATACCTATATCATATTCATCGTACTCAAGTCCGGTTGCACAAACATAATTAAAAATCTTGTCAAATAATTACTGATTTTAAATTGCAAATGTTGAAAATATGTATGGTGAATATTTCCAATGACGTTTTATTTTTTTATCGGTAATTAACTCATTAACTCTTCTAAAAAGGAGTAGAATTTATTTCCAGCAATATCAGACCAATATTCTGATAAAATTTTTAAATCAGTAATTATCTGACAAAATTTTTAATTACGTTTGTGCAACCGGACATTATTATTATCTAATTCCAATTGATCTTTATTCCAATTCATTAATAATTGATGTTTACAATAATTATTTTGTACTGTTGATCAATTCCTTATCCGCTTATTCTCACGCCAGATGAACAACAAGAAACATTAACCAACTCTGGCAACTTATTTTTATAATCTAATACAAAGCCAACAGTGTGAAGTTTTTGAAGGTTACTATAGAAGATGTAATAATGTAATATGTAAAATTTTAGGTAGATAGATACATAATTAACTGAAAAAAAATTAGTAAAATAACTAAGTAATTAATTAGTAAAAAATTAATAACAAAAGTAAAAATAATATAAAAAGAATAAAATATATTGAAGACTTCAGTTTTTTATTATAAACGTATCAATAATACAGGTGTTATTCTTAATATTTCTAATCAAATGTACAAAAATTAATACGAATAAATCTTAAAAGATAGAATTAAATTTAGAGCATAAACATTTTGATGAAGGAATCTTTAATTTTGAAGTTTCCGAATCCTCATTATAAAGCGAACATTCATAAGTTTAGGTAATTACTACTTTTTTACTACACTCAGGTGCAAAAAAACGGGCCACATAGTATTTTTTTAAATCGAGTATATTTTTTTTAGATATTTTGGCTTTTAGGTTACACTTTTGATTTTTTATAGATAAAGGCCTTCCTCTTGAACGATTCAACAATATGATACTTTTTCTCGTTTTTATAAACAATAACATCACTTATTAGAACCATAACTGCCACTTAACTATAGTTGAGTGACAGTTACCTAGCAACCAAGCAAACGAGGTACCTAGCAACCGAAAAATGACAACAATATTGCAAAACACAGGCACTTTTTACGAATTGAATGAATAACGAAACATGAAATGATTGAATTTCAATTTTCTAACATTGTTCAGTGTATACTAAAAACCTAATTATTCTAAATAAATAACAAAAATTTTATATTCAAAAAAAAAATAAAAAAAATAACTACAAAAATATAAAGCGGTACTGTTTTTTTGCGCCTGAGTGTAATAAACAAAACGAATCACAAATCAGATCTTTTGGCACACTTTCATAACTTTTATTAGTCTATGAAGTCCCTATTCCCAATATTTTGAGGTACACGGGAGATGGAGATTTCAGTCATGGAAGTAACTTGACAAAATTTGTTCAAAAATTGGGGTGTGTGATGTCTCTGTTATCCCTTTGGCACACCAAGATTGTCACAATGTGATTTCTCACAAGAAATGATTTAGTGGGGAAAACTTCCGGTTAGTTTGTCGGTGTTAATATAATCATTATTTTGTTAACAACATTTTGTTGCCAAAATAGTATAATTATTATTGAAAAAAGAAAGATAATTAAGAAGACCAAAACCAAGCCTTCAAGTCTTAGAAATAATCGTAAAAATGTCTTAGAAGGTTTAAAAATCATTTTAAAAAAATCACTACATATCAACATTATATACAGGGTGATTCTTAACCTATATGCATAAACTTAGGAAATTATAGCTTAGGACAAATAAAAATAAACAACGAAAAAAAATTGTAATAAAAGTTTTCTAATTACGGAGATACAGTTGTTTCATAAAGAAAGTCAGTTTCAGCCATATTCTCGGCCATATCTCACGAAATATTATGCGATTTTTGTGAAAACTTGTATTTCGCGGTTTAAACATTATCCGGTTTCAAAAAATATATTTTTAAAAGTGGAACACTTCCGGTTATACCAGAAGTCGTTATCAACTTTGTTATTTTAAACAGAACACCCTGTACCTATATTGATACGGTTTTGAATTGTCTGACAACTCAACAATTTAAAAATGTATTAATATTTTATATTAATATTAATATTGTCCTGTTTAAAATAACGAAGTTAATAGCGACTTCCGTTATAACCGGAAGTGGCCCAGGAAGTTTTCAATATAATTTCATAAAGCTGAGGTAATACTGAAATCATCAAATGAAAATTTTCACAAAAATCTCATAAGTATTTCATGAGATATGGCCAACTGACTCTCGTTATGAAACACCCTTAACTCCGTAATTAAAAAACTGTTATTACAATTTTTTTTCATTAATTATAATTATCATTATTTGATCCAAGCTACTATTCTTAAGTTTATGTGTATAGGTTAAGAATCACCCTGCATTATTGCATTATGCCAATTAATATTAAAAAAAAAAAACTGAATCCTTTTTTTAATGGAACAAACTATTTTCTTGTACCATTCAAATTACTGGGAAAAATTTTAACTGAAATAACATCAATATTTTCCAGCGAAGAAAACAATTGTTTTAGAAAACTTCTTTCGATCTCAAGTTCAGCATATCTTACATCTCCTGACCTCTTAATGCAGTGGCCTTTCAATACAAGTGATTGGTGTAGTTTTGTATCTAAAAGAGAAATTTCAAACAAAAATTGGTTTACAGGTCCAAAAGAAACACCATTTTGACGAACATTGAATATCAGATATCGATAATCGCTTTTGTAATGAATAGTAAAAAACATATTGAAAGCAATAACAGTTTTTACTACTGTTAGAGGTTCTTCTATTTTATCAAAAATCACTTCAGATATATTTGAATTTATCACGTCAATTTTTTCCTGGTGATTGGTAATTTTATGAGTTCTAACTATTGGAAAAAAATCACCACGATACTCGCAGAATAGACAGATCCATGTGTTTTTATACTTGCATATAAATTCGTGATTAGATAGGTCGTCTTCTAATAGAAAAACACAACACCCCAAGTTAGCAAACTTACAAAGGGACCTAGCAGGATGGTTGTTTTCTTCTTGGCATAAAGAAGGCACAAGAGAATTATAAAAGTGCCCATAAATATTATGTCTTAACCTTATATCGACATTTACCGGCTGCTTTAATGAATCGATTGGCATGGAATTAAAATCATATCTGCTTTCCTCTTTCTCATAAAAATTCTTGAAAGTTTCAATTTTATTCACAATGCAACATTCAAAGGAAACTATAATGTTTTTGTTACTCTTAAATACTAATTCAATGTTGTAGGTTTCTTCATAATAATTTTCCACCTTAAAAACAGCACAATGTATTTGTTTTAAGTTTAATTTAAAATGTAATAAAATAACCCCAGAAACAGTATTTAATAAATATATCGCTTCTGTTGGTTCCTGGATATCAATAGCATCAAGGGGAAATATTGTTACATCTTCTGGTCTGCTACATCTTGTTGAATCATCATGATTGCAGCTAAACAGATGTTCCAAGTATTCAAATTCCATTCCTTTCCACTGACATCCAAATAGCACACAAGTTATTTCCCTGAAGTGGCAAATGGACTCGTGGTCTTGAACTGATACCACATCACTTTTAAACTGACAGCCTTTAGAACTGTATTTACATCTACATTCGACTGCTTTCATGATTTCTTCCAAAGAAATGTTTCGGATGGCTGCCTTCTGGTTTCCCACGTCGACAGTAACCTGGTCTTCGCCTTCGCCATGAATAACTTTACCTGGATTTTTGAAATCCTGGTCATAACAAGAATGACATACATTGCCAATGGTGGATATCAGCATTATAGGTGCAGTCAACAAATTCCCACATATGGCACACAGAAGTTGTTGGGGGCATTGGTTGTTGGTTAGATCAATCTTCAACATTGTTAGATTGATAATACTGCAAGCATTCAAGTGAAAATTAGTGCGAAATTGGAAACAGAGTGCGTATATATGTAGGTATATGTAGCATGGGGCATGAGTAATGTACCTAAATTCAATAGTTCGAAGTATAATTTATATAGGGTGAATCTTTTATCGCGCCCATTAGAAAAAGTTCGACTTTGATTTAATCTAGGAATCTGAAATTTGGAACTTAGGCAACATACATAATAACGAGTCAAAATAAAATATTACCAAGATGGCGGCACATTTAAAAATGACGAAAGGAATGGCCATCTTTGTTTTTTTAAATGGGACACCCATATATTATTGCATTTTCAGATTGTTTGAGAAAATGTAATAACAATGGTGCTTATAGTGCAGATTAAATTGAGTAGGCTACGAGTTATTATAAAGAAGTGAAAATCGTAATTTTCCAACTTTAAAGCCAAAAGATAAGTCAATTTTGTAAACTCGATTTTTGATTTGAAAGACAGTCACATTTTGTTCAACAGGCAAAGGTTTGAATCTCTTGCTAGTCTTGTTACTGCTTTGAAACATCTTTTCTGCTGCCACGTTTTTGGTGACGCGTAGCATTTTAACCTCTTCTTATTTCTTTGAAAAATCACAATGCATCATAAAAGTTAAGCTTTTTACATTTTCATTTTACACAATTTTTTTACAAGTAGTGGTCAGTGTTTTCTGTTAGTAGATATAGGAATATTACTTGTGATAAGTTTTGACCATTGACGAAAAAATTGTTAGACATCTAATTTCTTATGTTATATTATGTTCTAATGGCATCCCCTGACTTACCTCAGACAAATGCCCTCAAATCTCTCATGGGGAACATGCCTAAATTTGGAAAAATGTCCACCATCTTGGAGGTTCTTAAGAAACACAATAACTTCGGTATATTGACTTGTGGTTTGCGAGGAATCGAAATTTGCGAAAAATGTAAATTAAAAAAAAATTGCTAAAGTACAATTCCTAAGCGGTCATTCAGAACCTCCGTAACCAATAGTGCAAGACTACAAATTGAAACTTGTAGAAAAAGAGATCCAAGTGGCAACATTATGACGTTTATTATTTTCACACAAATTTATGAAAAAGTAATTTTTGGAAAATTTACAGTTTTTAAAATAAATTTTTTAAATTTTATGGTTGTTACATGTTCTGTTATTGTTGCCTTACCTGTTTTCTTCAATTCATCGCAAACCACAGGTCAGTGAGATCAACCATCCCGAAGTTATAGCTTTTCTTAAGAATTCCCAAAAAGTTGGACAATTTTCCAAATTTAGGCATGTTCCCCATTTCAGGGATTTCATATCATTTTTCATTTTTCTGAGGTAAGTCAGGGGATGCCATAGCATATCTCATGATGAGCGTGTGTTAACCATATATGAGAAACTACACATGACAGAAATCTGAAAATTTGTGTACAAAAGTTTTGCCAGAGGTGAACCGATAGAAAATATTTTCAAAATGCCGGTTATACTGGAAACGGCTACCATATTTGTTTTTTTTTTTTTTTTATTTATATGCCCCATTTATTATTGCATTTTCAAATTGTCTAATAAATCCAATAAGAAAGGTTTTTACAGTTGGAATTTGAAATTAGTACGTAGTTTATGACCAAGTTACTACTGAAAGAGTGAAAATCGCAATTTTCCAACTTTAAAGCAGTATATACGAACCGCTTTAGTTATAGGAAAAGGACTTACATGTCCCTATCTTAACTTTTTATAAGGTATCCTATTGTGTGGATGACATTTTTATCCAGGGTGATGAAAAATCTACTAAACCATTCAAAAATTTCAGCTACATGATAGGATACCATGAAAAGTTTAAATTAGATCATTTAAAGTCTAATTTAAAAATTACTCACTTCAAATTACAACCGTAAAGACCATCCTTACTGGATTTTCTACACGATATGAAAGTGGCATAATATACAGGGTGAGTTATCTTCAATCAACGGTTAAAGATAGGTAGCAAAATTAACCACAAAGTGCTGCAATATATGAAAATAAACGTCAGCAAGACCAAATTTATGATATTCAGTCGAGAAGATGAGAATGCACATTGACCCTCAACAATTCAGTGATAGAAAGAGTTGACCGTTTTAAATACTTGGGTAGTGTTATCACAGAAAATTTAGATCCAGAACTTGAAATCAAGTACCGCATCGAAGCCAAAGCGACTTTCAGAAAATGAAAAGCTTCTCTGCGACGATAACCTGAACCTAAAGCTAAACGACGCTTAGTTAAATGCTTTATTCAGTCAACTCTTTTATACAGAATGGAAAGTTGGACCCTAAAAGCAGATTTGCTAAACAGATTAGAAGCCCTTTGGATGTGCTGGATGCATCGACGAATGCTACAAATTCCATGGACTGACCTGACTAACAAATACCGAAAGGCAGTTGACAGCAAACATTAAATGTCAAAAAATTAATGCTGAAAAAATGTTAAAAGTGCAAAATAGCACTTCAAAAAAGGATTTATCAGCAGAGAAATGTCATGGCTCAGGAAGACAAATCCGCCCAGTCATTTAGAATAATAAGACTAGTACCTCGTTGCAGAAAAGTAATTACCTGATTTGTCAGATTATTTTAAAATGCATACTTTCACAATAATATTGCAAAATATTGAATGACCCTGTATGTATTATTAATCAATCATTACCTTTTCTAAAAGGGAGTAGTTTCCGCAATGCCAGACCGATATTTTGATAATAAGAGGGCATTTTAAAATCAGTTTATCATCTGGCACTTCAGGAATTACGTTCCTGCAACCGGTCCCAGGAGTTTACAAATATGCCTGAATTTACAATATGTTTGCAACAAACATATAAGTAGGTTTGGTACATACCAGCTATTAAAAAAAGTGATATTAAAAAGAATGAGTTTTTCTCATACTTAGGGCCGGTTGCAAGAACGTTCGTTATTAAAAATTTTTCAGATATATGTAGGTTCTGATTTTAAGTTGTAAAATTTTGAAAATATGGTGAATATTTTCAGTGGTCTTTTATTTTTATCGGTAATTAATCTTCTAAAAGGGTGTAGAAATAATTTTCAGCAATATCAGACCAATATTTTGGTAATACAGGGCATTTTAAAATCATTAATTTCAATCTGATTAAAAGCAGAAGATATCGTCAAGTAAAAGTACCAAAGTGATCACAGCATCCCATTTTATATAAAATGCCATTAATATTGGGAAGTGGCTGCGATTCTCAATTTTTCTAGAACGAGTCGAATTTTTTTGGAACTATCCAAACTGAACTACTCCAGGGATTCTGACTTGGTCGAATTACTCCGTGATTCAACATTTTTGAAATTTGTTTTTGAATTTTCTCTTTGCGAGTGAAAGGGTGTATCTGAAACAATTTCTGCCTGGGAAAATCATTTTTTAGGTAAGTTTCAGCAAAAGCAAATATGTCATATTCATAGTTATTATTATTGTAAGCATTAAGGCAATATCCAACAGAAAACATTAAGCCAACAGAAAGTGAACTGAAAGTTCGGCAACAAAAATGCAAGCTGGGTTGATTCCAATTAACTTTTATTAATAATTAAAACAATCACGATTTACAATTTTGAATTGTTAATAAATTCCTTATCTTCTTGAGAAAAAAGAAAAAATAACCCTTATTGAAACAAATTTTTATGCAATACAAAGCAAATAGTGTGTCATGTTTTTCAAAGGTTATCTAGAATAATGTAATTAATTGAAATGTTACCTACATAATTAACTGCATAAAAATTAGGAAAATTATCGATGAAAATGAAAAGAAAATATAAGAAAATTCTGTTGTTTATTATAAAAATATTAAAAACTTAAAAATATAAAAACTATAAAAAAAAAACTTAAGGTGTCACGCTTAATACAAAAATATCTAGGTATCCACTTTTTCAAGTTGCACTATTTTAAATTTCTGAATAATTGTCAGATGGAGGATATTTCATGACGACTGAATGATGTAAACCTACTAATAGTCTAAGGAAATAATCATAAATTGCTTATTAAGCATAAAATTGTGTATCTTTTCTCAAAACATGCCCATTGAAAAAGTGAACACCTACCGTGTGTCCCCGGATAGGTGAAACGACTCTTATAAAAGACAAAATTTTTTTGATTTCAATTTTAATTTTTTGGGGTTCAGCCCTGCTTGGCCTAAGAATAATTTCTAACAAAATTTTAGTTTTGAAAAATCAAGCATGCCTTGGAAATTTCAAAAAAAACGGTTTTTCTGTTGAGTAAAGTGCCTTTTATGTGGCAAAAACGAGAAAATGTTATTTCAAAAAGTTGTTCAGAATCAACATTTAGGTCCCTATACCAAATTTCAAAATCATAGATCAACTTTGATCTTTTACATTTATTTTTATGTTTTATTTTACAAATCAAAGAATTTCATTTTGTAACAATGACTGTCATGAAAAAACCAAATTGTACCCATAGCAATAGCAATTTGTCAATATAAGTCTTTGTTACAAATGAAATTCTTTGATTTGTGAAATAAAAATTAAAGTAAATGTAAAAGATCAAAGTTGGCCTATGATTTTGAAATTTGGTATAAAGACCTAAATGTTGATTCTGAACAAATTTTTCAAATAACATTTTGTCATATTTGCCACATAAAAGGCACTTTACTTAACAGAAAAACCGGTTCCTTGGAAATTTCCAAGGCATGCTTGATTTCTCAAAACTAAAATTTTGTTAGAAATTATTCTTTAGCCAAGCAGGGCTGAACCCCAAAAAATTAAAATTAAAATCAAAAAATTTTTGCCTTTTATAAGAGTCGTTTCACCTATCCGGGGACACACGGTATATATCAAATGTATGTATGTACATACCTACATACAAAAATTATACAAACAAATCACTACAATGGTAAAAAATATGTAAATAACACGGGTCCCGCGTTATCATAATTTTAGTAAAATTAATAATATTTAAATCTTCCGCGCACGACGACCGACTCGATGCGATGGCAGACAGATACAGATAACCGTTCAGACGGACAAGTCGAGAAATTATTATTGTTAATTTTTGTTAATAATTTTTATTGACGAATTGTGTATTATTAGAAATAACTATTAATTTAAGGGAAGAATTGTGAAATAAAGGCTTTAAATGTTGTTTCTTTAATTTACAGGTAACATTGTAACTACTTTATATTATTTATAACGAAAAATATTAATAAAAACTTTAATTTACAGAGAAACGCAATTGAGCCGTTATTCAAACAAACCCTACCTACATAAAATATTATAAAACAACATTTTCGCAAACATTTCATTATGGAAAAACTGAGGTTTGAATTCATTATAAAAGCTTCGCCTAGTGATCCGAAAACAAGCATATTCGCAATAACCTCAATTGAAACAACGGAACGTGAAATATTTTGTATTCCAGAAGAATTCCAGCCCATGGGACTCCACGGAAAATTAAAAGAAACAGAAGCTTTCAAAAAAATTAAAAATACACTTAAAAAAAGAGGTGAAAGAAGAAAAGTTTGGATCACTCTAGATGAAGAATTATTAAAGCAATACAGAGATGAAGATGGAAATATAAAATTTGAAGATTTTCTTTTAGAAGGACATATAATACCAGAAGAAACAAAACCTGGACCAGCTACGTTACCAGGCACTGGAATTTCGGCAGAAGCACTCCAACAAATTCTAGAAAAATTCACTGAGTTACAAAGACCTACAGGCATCAATCTGAAAAACATTTCAGAAAAATTTACAATAAGAAAATTTTCAGGAAAAAATGAAAACGTACTACAGTGGATAGAAATTTTTGAAAATGAATGCACACGACTAGCTGTAGATCAAGATACAAATAAAATTGAAATATTAAGACTATTTTTAGACGGATCCTGCACTGATTGGTACAGTTCAATGCTTATAAAACATACGTTAAACTCCGAGTGGCGAGTATGGAAAAAAAACTTCTGCGACACATACGTAAACAAAGGATGGACTCCAGTGAGGCATGCAATCGACTACAGGTATTTAAATGGTTCTTTACTAGACTACGCAGTAAAAAAAGAAAGGCTTTTACTAGAAATGAATAAGTCACTAGACACATCCACTATAATTGATTTAATTGCTGTCGGATTACCAAACTATATAGCAGACAGAATTGATAGAGATAAACAACAAAATACGGAGGACCTTTTTAATGAATTGAGAGGCCTAGAACACTTAATTAGAATAAAACCTTTTAGTAAGAAGAATATCAGTAAAACGAATTTTGATAATAAAAGGGAAATTAATGAAGAAAAGAAACCGTGTAATATATGTGAAAAAAGAGGAAAAGGCGCGCGGTATCATCCTGAATCGACTTGCTGGTTTAAAGGTACAAACAATGAGAAGAAAAACAAACTTCAACTACAAGCTGCCAACCACTCAGAACTAGAAGTCGAATTGAATGATGAAGATCCAAAAAACTGGTAGTGCCACCATTAATTAAAATCAAGTTACTAATAAACAGCACAACAGAAGTTACAGGTATTTATGATTCCGGGGCAAATATATCATTAATAAATTCAAAACTGTTGAAAATAAAAGACACAGATATCAGTAATCGAAAGTTAGTAAACTTGAGGACAATTAATGGCGAGAGAAAAACAGAAGGTTTGGTAAAATTGAAAATAAAAATTTATAATATTGAAAAATACATGAATGTCTTCATTGTAGATGATAAAAATTTTAATTATGATTTTCTGATTGGGTTGGATTGTATTAGAGAATTTAAATTAAATCAAGATGATAACTTAATAATCTCACAGAATAAAGTTTCTATAAATGATAAAGATGTAAACATTCCTGAATATTCAGGTGAGAAACAAAAAATGAAAGATATCGTCTTGATCGAAGGGGTTACACAGATAAATTTTAATGAACATGTAAATACAAATAATTTTGAGGTTTTAATAAATCATCTAAATATTAGTCAACAAATAGAAATAGAGAAATTAATAGATAAATATAAATCGGTCTTTGCTAAAGACAGATACGATATTGGGTCTGTAAGAGATTACGAAGCACATATTGATCTAGTGGTAGAGAAATATTGCTGTAAACGTCCGTACAGATGTACAATTGAAGATAAGAAAGAAATAGAAGAACAGGTAGCAAAATTATTAGAACATAACTTAATTGAAGAGTCGTATAGTCCATTTGCCGCCCCAGTGACTTTAGCATATAAAAAAGAAGAGAAAAAATTATTCTCTCAGAAGATTTTAGTAAAAAGTTGATAAGAACTATACACAATACATATTGTCACATAGGAAAAACCCAGATGCAAAACAAAATCACACCATTTTATACAGCAAAAAATATGACGACTAACATAAAAACCATTTGTGACCAGTGTGAAATATGTATAAAGAACAAATCAAGGAAAAAATCTAAAATTGGTTTATTATCACACTTAGGGCCAGCAACCTACCCGTTTGAAATAGTATCCATAGACACAATCGGAGGCTTCGGCGGCTCTCGGTCTACAAAAAAGTACTTACATCTACTCGTAGATCACTTCACAAGATATGCTTATATTACAACTTCAAAAACTCAAACCTCTGATGATTTCATAAAATTGACGAATATGGTAGCTCAAAATAATAACATCGGAATAGTCTTAGCTGATCAATACCCGGGGATCAACTCAAAAGAATTTAAAGGATTCCTAAATGAAAAGAATATAAAATTAATCTTCACTGCGGTTGACTCACCTTTTTCAAACGGCCTCAACGAAAGACTAAATCAAACTTTAGTCAACAAAATAAGATGCAAAATAAATGAAGAAAAGAAACGAACAGCTTGGACAACGATAGCACAAAACTGTACAGAGATGTATAACAAAACAGAGCATACAGTTACAAAGTTCTCTCCTGAATATTTATTGGAGGGCGAAAATATCGACATTCTACCACATGAATTGAGACAACACCACACGAAATCAGATTTAGAACGAGACAGAAAATTGGCATTAGAAAATACTATAAAATCACACGATTATAATAAGAAAAAATTCGATAAGCATAGAAAGAAGTATGAATTAAATGTGGGGGACCTAGTTTATGTGGAAAATGGAAACCGATTAAATAGGAAAAAATTGGATGAACTAAGAATCGGACCGTATAAGATACAAAAGAAAATTTCGGACTCAATTTATGAAGTTGACACTGGACATAGAAAGGTGGAATCAAACTTTTTTCACGTCACAAAACTCACCCCAGTATTAGCTAACCAAAAGGTCACCAACCACCACACTTCTTGCCCTTCGCTAGATACGTTTTCTGGGGGGGGGGGGGGAGATGTAAATAACACGGGTCCCGCGTTATCATAATTTTAGTAAAATTAATAATATTTAAATCTTCCGCGCACGACGACCGACTCGATGCGATGGCAGACAGATACAGATAACCGTTCAGACGGACAAGTCGAGAAATTATTATTGTTAATTTTTGTTAATAATTTTTATTGACGAATTGTGTATTATTAGAAATAACTATTAATTTAAGGGAAGAATTGTGAAATAAAGGCTTTAAATGTTGTTTCTTTAATTTACAGGTAACATTGTAACTACTTTATATTATTTATAACGAAAAATATTAATAAAAACTTTAATTTACAGAGAAACGCAATTGAGCCGTTATTCAAACAAACCCTACCTACATAAAATATTATAAATATAAACTTAAATTTAAAAGATAAACATTTTAACAAATAAATGTTTAATTTTGGAGTCTCAGAATTCTAATTACAGTGGAAACGTTTACACCACCATTCAGAAGTTTAGGTTACTACTATGTTTTTACCAGTAAACAAAATCAAAAAGCAAACAAATCAATTTTTGCCACACTTTCATAAGTTTTATTAGTCTATGAAGTCCCTATTCCCAAAACTTTGAGTATCGGGAGATGGAGATTTTTGTTGAGGAAGTAAGTAAGTCAACAAAATTTGTACGAGAATACAGGTGTATGCCTTTGACGAACCAAGATTTTCAGAATGTTACATTTCTCACAAAAAAATTGCACAGAAAAATTACAAGTTACTTAAGTTGTCGGTCTGTTTTGTAGTTAACAGCATTTTGTTGTCAAAATAGTAAAATTATTGAAATAACGATGAGTTAGACTCCGCGCCTTTTACTTCCAAGAAATGATCTTAAAAATGTCTTAGAACATTTAAAAATCAACAAAAAAATCACTATCCACATTAAATTATGCCATTTATTTTATCAAAAATATTAAAAGACTGAACGATTTTTATTATTAAGAAACATAAAATTTTTAATACCATTAAAATTATTGCGCAGCAAAAATTTTAACTGAAATAACATCAATATTTCCCAACGAAGAAAACAATTGTTTTAGAAAACTTCTTTCGATCTCAAGAACACCAAATCTTCCAACTCTCCACTTATCAATGATGGACCCTCGCAGTACAAGTGACTGATGTCGTTTTGTATCTGAAAGAGTAATCTCAAACAAGAACGGGTTTGCAGGTCCAAAAGAAACACCTCTTTGATACACAGTGAATTTCACAAATTGAGAATTGCTTTGGTAATCAATTATAAAAGCCATGTTGCAAGCAATAACAGTTCTTACCTTCTCAGGTTCTTCTATTTTATCAAAAATTACTTCAACAAGATTTGAATTTATCGAATCAATTTTCTCCTTGTGATCATTAATTAAATGAGTTCTAATTGTTGGGAAAAATTCATTACTGTACTTGCAGAAGAGACAGCACCAATTTTTTTTATACCTACACGTATGTTCGTGATTACGTAGGTCGTCTTGTATTAGAAAAACACAACACCCCACATTAGCAAACTCACAACAAGATCTAGCAAGATGTTTGTTTTCTTCTTGGCATAAAGAAGGGACAACGAAATTATGTAAGTGTCCATGAATATTATGTTTTAACCTTATATCAACATTTACAGGTTGCTTTAATGAATTGATTGGCATGAATATAAAATCAAATTTTGTTTCCTCATTATTATAAAAATTCTTGAAAGTTTCAATTTTATTTATAATGCAACATTCAAAAGAAACTAAAATCTTTTTGTTACTCTTAAATACTAATTCAATGTTATAGGTTTCTTCATAATAGTTGTCTACCTTGAAAACAGCACAACGTATTTGTTGCAAGTTCAGTTTGAAATGTAATAAAATAATCCCTGAAACAGTATTTAATGAATATATTGCTTCTGTTGGTTCTTGCATATCAATAGCATCAAGTGGAAATATTGTAAGATCTTCTGGTCTGCTACATCTTGTCGAATTATCATGATTGCACATTAACAGATGTTCAGCATATTCAAATTCCATACCTTTCCACTGACACCCAAATAGCACACAAGTTATTTCCCTGAAGTGGCAAATGGACTTGTGGTCTTGAACTGATACCACATCACTTTTAAACGGGCAGCCTTTGGAACTGTATTTACATCTACATTCGACCGCTTTCATGATTTCTTCCAAAGAGATGTTTCGGATGGCTGCCTTCTGTTTTCCCACGTCGACAGTAACCTGGTCTTCGCCTTCTCCATGAATAACTTTACCTTGATTTTTGAAATCCTGGTCATAACAAGAATGACATACATTGCCAATGGTGGATATCAGCATTATAGGTGCAGTCAACAAATTCCCACATATGGCACACAGAAGTTGTTGGGGGCATAGGTTGTTGGTTAGATCAATCTTCAACATTGTTAGATTGATAATACTGCAAGCATTCAAGTGAAAATTGGTGCGAAATTGGAAACAGAGTGCGTATTTATGTAGGTATATGTAGCATGGGGCATGAGTAATGTACCTAAATTCAGTAGTTAGAAGTGTAATTTATGCAGGGTGAATCTTTTATCGCGCCCATTAGAAAAAGTTCGACTTCCATTTAATCTAGGAATCTGAAATTTGAAACTTAGGCAACATACATAATAATGAGTCAAAATAAAATATTACCAAGATGGAGGCACATTTAAAAAATGACGAAAGAAATGGCCATCTTTGTTTTTTTAAATGAGACACCCATGGATTATTGCATTTTCAGATTGTTTGAGAAAATGTAATAACAATGATGCTTATAGTGCAGATTAAATTGAGTAGGCTACGAGTTATTATACACAAGTGAACATAGTAATTTTCCAACTTTAAAGCCATGCATTTACCACGAAAACAGCTTACATGTCTCTATTTTAACTGTCGAACTTTTTCTAATGGGTGTGATAAGTCAATTTTGTTAACCCGATTTTAGATTTGAAAGACAGTCTCAATTTGTTCAACAGACAAAGGTTTGAATCTCGTGCTAGTCTTGTTACTGCTTTGAAACATCTTTTCTGCTGCCACGTTTTTGGTGACGCGTAGCATTTTAACCTCCTCTTATTTCTTTCAAAAATCACAATGCATCATAAAAGTTAAGCTTTTTAGATTTTACACAAATTTTTTTACAAGTGGTCAGTGTTTTCTATTAGTAGATATAGGAATATTACTTGTGATAAGTTTTGACCATTGACGAAAAAATTGTAGACATCTAATTTCTTATGTTATATTATGTTCTAATGGCATCCCCTGACTTACCTCAGAAAAATACCCTCAAATCCCTCATGGGGAACATGCCTAAATTTGGAAAAATGTCCACCATCTTGGAGGTTCTTAAGAAACACAATAACTTCGGTATATTGACTTGTGGTTTGCGAGGAATCGAAATTTGCGAAAAATGTAAATTTTCAAAAAAATTGCTGAAGTACAATTCCTAAGCCGTCATTCAGCACCTCCGTAACCGATAGTGCAATACTACAAATTGAAACTTGTAGAAAAATGGGTTTCCAAGTGGGAACATTATGACGTTTATTATTTTCACACAAATTTATGAAAAAGTAATTTTTGGAAAATTTATAGTTTTTAAAATTATTTTTTTAAATTTTATGGTTGTTACATGTTCTGTTATTGTTGCCTTACCTGTTTTCTTCAATTCATCGCAAACCACAGGTCAGTGAGATCAACCATCCCGAAGTTATAGCTTTTCTTAAGAATTTCGAAAAAGTTGGACAATTTTCCAAATTTAGGCATGTTCCCCATTTCAGGGATTTCGTATCATTTTTCTGAGGTAAGTCAGTGGATGCCATAGCATATCTCATGATGAGCGTGTGTTAACCATATATGAGAAACTACACATGACAGAAATCTGAAAATTTGTGTGCAAAAGTTTTGCCAAAGGTGAACCGATAGAAAATATTTTCAAAATGCCAGTTATACTGGAAACGGCTACCATATTTGTTTTTTTTATTTTATTTATATGCCCCATTTATTATTGCATTTTCAAATTGTCTAATAAATCCAATTAGAAAGGTTTTTACAGTTGAAATTTAAAATTAGTAGTTTATGACCAAGTTACTACTGAAAGAGTGAAAATCGCGATTTTCATTTGTTTATAACTCATAAATTGCTGATTATAAACTTCAACTAAATACCATTCTTATTGACTTTTCTTAAACAATATGAAAATAAAATGTAATAATATACAGAGTTGGTATATATCTATTTCTGGTAAAACTCGTAAATTTGTTCGCTCGATAGATCCTAGACCGTAACGTCAATCACCAACATTCAAGATTTCAGCTTTCTTGGTTCTCTATATCCTTCTAATAGACCATTTCAAAAAATCACTCTGCACCTTTGGTATGTTATAAAATATTGAACTTTATCCATCATCATACTGTAAAGGCACTAGTGAGATTTGATATCATAGAATCTCAAGAGTTATCGACTATAGGATGAAGAGGGGGTGTTATAAATGTTTGAACTAAAGAAATTGTGTAAATAAACATTAGATTCTTATAGTATAGTACATAATATATAAAAGGAATGTTATTTGTCAGGGAAAACAGTGACCAAATAAACATGGTAATGATTGATAGTATAAAAACAATTGCGTTTGAAATTGAAATCCTCCACCCTTCCTTCTTGTTTTCAAATGGTGATCCTGACTAAGAAACAAAGTTCTCCCAGATTATCGGCGATCTTACCATTCTGATTATTTTAATTTTCAATCTGCCCAGTCATTTAAAATAGCACTACTGCAGGAAAATAATTAACTGATTTGTCAGATTTATTACTGATTTTAAAATGCCATACTCTCACAATATTGCAAATATTGGAGTCAGTTTTTTGTAGCAGGACTTGAACAGTTTATAGAAGACCTATTTTCAGGAATAAATGTTCCCGTGAACATATGTCTGGAAGAGCTTAGAAAAAAAAGATACAAGGTGTTTAAAACCATTTTTTTTTTCAGTTTTCACAGCATAACTTGGGCATTTATCAATATTTTAATTTTATATCAAGAGGTTATTTATTATAATTTAGAGCACACATAACGAAGAAAAACAAGAGTGAAAAAATTCATCAGTGCCATAGATAGAGGTATATGATCCCTTTTTCACTCAACAACTTCTATGCCCAATAGCTTACAAGACCTTGCTTATCAGCGTTGGATTCCTTGAATGTTTCTTACAAAAAAAAGTATACTTATGAATATTCGAAATTCTCCATAGTTTTTGAGTAAATTGAGTCTAAACTTCATCAGACCGCAAAAATAAGCTTATTTTTTCGATATAAATTTTGTTATCTTCGGATATAAAATAATAATTTAAAAAATCCATGATTTTGAATAGGAAAATGAATGGTACAAGGAAGTTCAGACTCAATTTACTCAAAAACTATTGGGAATTTCGAATATCATAAGTACACCTTTCTTGTAAGAGATCTCCAGGGAATCCAAATTTTATTATTATGCCTTATTTATTTCCCTTAATAATTGCTATTTTGACATTATGGGAATTAATGTGTATAATATTCGTATTCGTGTAGGGAAAGTAACTCTGCAAGTAAATTTCAGTAAAAGCAAATACAGGGTGCACCATGTATCCTTCTCTATATTGCTATCTCCTGAACGCTAAGAGATACAGGGTCGGTTAAATTAGAGAAAAGATGCGCAGTTTTGTGGCCATCTCGAATTCGTCAAAACATGCAAGATATCTGTGACCGTTCCTGAAATATCCTGAAAAAACCGAAAAATCGAGATTTCTTATTTTCCTCATATCTTTTTTATTATTGGAAATTAACAAATAATTTTTTGTAGGCTTACATAAGCCGTTAAGAGCTATCCATCTGACATTTAAAAAATTTTCAAGGCCTACTAGATCAGAGAATTTTCATAGTCAACTTTCGTTTTTCTTATGGCCACCATAGTGTTTTTTTATGTTGTTCGGTATGAAAAAAATAATGGAAACCAAAAATTAATAAACTTCAAAAAAAAAATTAAAAAATTTTTATTCTTAATATTTCAAAGAAAAACCTAATAAAAAATCGTCGAAAAACGTCAACATTTGTAAAATATGCCGAAATAGTGTTTGCATTATGGTTTTTTAATTTATCTATGAAATTCGGTCTAAAAATGTGTCTTTTTTGTAAAGAAAAAAGGAGAATAAATTTTTTTTTTATTTATTTTTTGAAGTTTAACAATTTTTAGTTTTTATGATTTTTTTTTTATACCGAACAACATAAAAAAACACTATGGTGGCCATAAGAAAAACGAAAGTTGACTATGAAAATTCTCGGATCTAGTCGGCTTTGAAAATTTTTGAAATGTCAGATGGGTAGCTCTTACCGACTTATGTAAACCCACAAAAAATTATTCATTAATCTCCAATAATAAAAAAGATATGGCAAAAATAAGAAATCTCGATTTTTCAGTTTTTTCAGGATATTTCAGGAACGGTCACAGATATCTTGTATGTCTCGACGGAATTGAGATGGCCACAAAATTGCGCTCGTTTGGATTTGTTTAACCGACCCTGTATCTGTTAGCGTTAGGAGATAGCAATATAGAGAAGGATACATGGTGCACCCTGTATATATACCATATTCATAGTTATTATTATCGCCAATATAAGTCAATGTCCAACAGAAAGTGAGCTGAAAGTTCGGCCACAAAAATGCAAGCTCAGGTAATTCCAATTAATTTTTATTAATCTTTAAAACAATCACGATTTACAATTATTTTTAATTGTTAATAAATTTCTCCTACTAGATGAGAAAAAAGAAAGAATAACTTCTTATTGGAAGAAATTTTTATACAATAGAAAGCGAATAATGTCATGTTTTCAAAGGTTTATCTAGAATATGTAATTAATTAAAATGTTACATAATTAACTGCATAAAAATTAGTAAAATTATCGATCAAAAAAAGAAAAAAAAAATCAGTTGACTACAATGATAAAAAAACTTAATTTAGATTTTAACAAATCTTTAATTTCAGGGTCTTATAATCCTAATTAGAGAGGAACCATTTAACACAAATCAGTCCTTTGGCATACTTTCGTAAGTTTTTTTTTTTAATAATGTTAACATCCAATATATTATACCATTCATTATTACCATTCATCACATTATACCCTAAAAAAACTGAACAATTTTCAAATATCAAGAAACAAACTATTTTTCTAAAACACGCAAATTACGCAGCAAAAATTTTAACAGAAATAAAATTAATACTTTCTAACGAAGAAAACCATTGTCTTAGAAAACTTCTTTCGATAACCAGATCACCAAATTCTTCTGCCCACTCATTAACACAGGGGCCTTTCAATACAAATGATTGATGGTGTTTTGTATCTAAAAGAGTAACTTCAAACAAGAAGGAACTTGTAGGCCCAAAAGCAATCCCTCTTTGATGCACAGCGAATATCAGAGATTGAGAATTGCATTTGTAATCAATAATAAAAACCATATTGAAAGCAATAACAGTTCTCGTTACAATCTTATATTCTCCTATTTCATCGAAAATCACTTCAACTATATTTGAATTTATCAAATCAATTTTTTCCTTGTGATCATTAATTAAATGAGTTCTAATTGTTGGGAAAAATTCATTACTGTACTTGCAGAAAAGACAGCACCATGTTTTTTGATACTTACACATACGTTCGTGATTACCTAAGTCGTCTTCTTGTAAGAGAAAAACACAACACCCCATGTCAGCAAACTTACAAAAGGACCTAGCAAGATGTTTATTTACTTCTTGGCATAAAGAAGGCACAACGAAATTATATAAGTGCCCATAAATATTATGTCTTAATCTTATATCGACATTCACGGGCTGCTTTAATGAATCTATTGGCATAGAATTAAAATCAAATTTGGTTTCCTCCTTATCATAAAAATCTATGAACGTTTCAATTTTATTTACAATGCAACACTCGAAAGAAACTACAATTTTTTTACTCTTAAATACTAATTCAATGTTGTAGGTTTCTTCATAATAATTGTCTACCTTGAAAACAGCACAACGTATTTGTTGCAAGTTCAATTTGAAATGCAATAAAATAATCCCAGAAACAGTTTTTAATGAATATATTGCTTCTGTTGGTTCTTGGATATCAACAGTATCAAGGGGAAATATTGTTAGATCATCTGGTCTGCTACATCTGGCTGAATTATCATGACTGCACATTGACAGATGGTCTGCATATTCAAATTCCATTCCTTTCCACCGACACCCAAATAGCACACAAGTTATTTCCCTGAAGTGGCAAACGGACTCATGATCTTGAACTGACACCACATCACTTTTAAACGCACATCCTTTAGAACTATATTTACATTCACATTTCACTGCTTTCAAGATTTCTTCCAAAGACATGTTTCGGATGGCTGCTTTCTGCTTTTCCACATCAACAGTAACCTGGTCTTCGCCTTCGCCCTGAATAACCTTACCAGGATTTTTGAAATGCAAGTCATAACAAGAATGACATACATCGCCAATAGTGGATATCAGCATTATAGGTGCAGTCAACAAGTTCCTACATATGGCACACAGGAATTGTTGGGTAGAAAGGTTGTTCGTTAAATCAGGCTTGGACATTATTACAGTTTGATGATACTGCAAACATTCAAGTGAAAATATTAGTGAGAAATTTAAAAAGGAGCGTGTTTTTAGAAAATCACAATATACAAGGAAGTGATAGTCAGAATGTAGGTAGGTATATGTAGCAAGCATATTGTGTATTCAGGCTTTTATAAAACGACTCTATTAGTCTTATTCTAAATGACTAGGAGAATGATGATCAATAAAGTTTAATATTTTGCAATACGACTACATAATCTAATTTCTTATTTAGCATACAGCCAAACATAAGTCTTAAACGTAACTTCAACTTTCATACCGACAGATTACATTACAAATTCTTCTCTTGACACCCACCTGTAATATCATGCATCATGCAACCAGACAATTTGTATCACCCCATTTTTTATTTTGCCCAACAGGCAAAGCATCTTTTCCGCTTTATGTTGGTCAATTTTGGTCGAGGTAACACCTTTCAATTTTCATAACCTCCTATTTTATAACAATGACGCATTAAATTTAGATTTTTAAAATACAGGAACTCTCAAACGATACTCGCCGTAATGTGATGTGAAAGAAACCAGTTATTGCACAAAACACAACGGACAAAATGTATTCCCCGTTAGTGTGCGGGAGACATCACTGGTATAGGTTGTGACAATTGGAAATGTTA
This sequence comes from Malachius bipustulatus, assembly GCA_910589415.1. Classification (NCBI taxonomy): domain Eukaryota; kingdom Metazoa; phylum Arthropoda; class Insecta; order Coleoptera; family Melyridae; genus Malachius; species Malachius bipustulatus. The sequence continues at coordinate 84,151,105 of OU342630.1, read as the reverse complement.
AAAAGCATATGACTCAAGGAGATATCACAGAGACATCAGATGCATTATAAACAAGAGACATTTATTTCACTCAGAGGCTATATCTATGCTAAAATGTAACATGGATTCTATGCATTCTAACATGGATAACTATGCATTCTAACTTGGGGCGATAGAAACCAAGTCCAATTTAATGCTGGAAAAACCCAAGCAGCCATCTTCTCCAAAAAGACCAACGTTTTGGAGCCAGATATGATGATGGCGGGACACTCTCTTACCCCAGCGTCATCTCTTCGTTTACTTGGAGTGAGCCTTGGAGCGAACATGTCTTGGCATGATCATGTTGCAGGTCTGGCGAAGAGTGTTTCTCAAAAACTTGGAACACTCTTCCGCACGAAGAAATTTTATACACCACAACAGCTTCTCCTCTTATACAAGGCTCAAATCCGACCATCCTTGGAGTACTGCTCACATATTTGGAGCTCAGCTCCTAAACATACGCTGAGACTACTCGACTCTATTCAGAAAAGAGCCATCCGCTTGATTGGGGCCCAGATTTTACAAAAAATTTAGATACTCTCGAACATCGAAGAAGAGTAGCTGACCTGAGTCTGTTTTACAGATATTTTAATGGAAAGTGTTCAAAAGACGTGGCCCGCTTGATCCCACCAAGAACAAGACCGGGCAGAAATACACGCTGAGCCGCAGACGCTCATCCGTATCAGGTTCAGCTCGTTACACCTCGTACCACCCTATTTCAGACTTCTTTTATGTATAGAACGCATCACTCTGCAATAGCATTCCAAAAGGCGTGTTTCCCGAAGTATACAACCTGCAGAGATTCAAGGCCAACTTGAATCGATATCTCCGCTCATGCACCGCTCCCAGAGCGTCATAGGGATTTCCCTGCAGTGCATGTGCATTTTCAATAATAAAAAAAAAAACATCAGAACAGAATATTCGCTATTACGTAAGTAGTTATAAGTTAAGTTCGTATTTAAATAACTCAAGTGCTAAAGAACGTATTTTCCAATTATTAACATTCCTTTTTACATATCTTTAAAAACAAGAGCAGTTTACTCTTTTTTGTTTCACAATTTTTGGCAATACCTCCTATATGCAAGCAGCTAATTTCTCTTTGGTTATTGATTTCTATGTCTAAGACAATGCAGAAACTTTTCGCAAGAACAGAATTTTCCAGTAGTTTGTAATAAAAACTTTTCCTGAATGTTTCCAAGTTTCTGCATGACACTGTAAGAATAGAATAATATAGCTTGAGAATACTGAGTCTCTATATAGTATAACTATAACATACTTAATTGTTGGTATTGTTACAAACAATCCCATTGAAAAAGTTTACCATAGCAACTATTAATTGCAATTTCTCACTGAAATACATGCATTTGATCGACGACACTGAGACTAGCGACATCTATTAGTTCGGGGCGGACCTAGCACCAAAATTAGAATTATAAAGATGGCCGAATGTTTTGGTTATTATTTTTATTGTTATATTGTTACAAGAGTACTTAATATGTCGCTTTGACAAGGGGTGTTATTGGGAACTTCAGAATAATATGATATCGTTCGGTGAGCGCATGTTCATGCTAGATTACTTTTTATGATTTATTAAAGACTAACAGCCAGTATTATAAAGATCCATTAAGCTAAGGGGTAGATTTCTGATACCATTTTTAAAGCTAATATCGACGTCAGATAACTTTTATTAAGATTTTTGTAATCATTTTCATGTCAGGCATCACTAAATTGCTATATTTTCCAACTAAGGTCAATAACCGCCTTTTCTAGTAACGGCCCCAGAAATCTGCTCGTTAACTTAATGAGCCTTTATAATACTGTATAGTGGTATTTTCTGATTCAGTAGCTGCACTTTTTACAATATTATAGTTTTCAATTATTGAGATGATCTGCAACTGACCAGAATCTGAGATGGTCATGTCATGTCATTGGTCATTTTGTTAGGTTCTGTCTCCACTTCACTGGCATAACTTTAAGTGGAACTAAGGGTTAAATTTTAAACTGCTGCACTTTTGAGGGAAGTTAATCTGGTCTAAACTCTAATAATCACCCTATGAAGTAATCTAACCTTTAAAAAATTTGGTAAAGAACTGTAGAACCACTAGAGCCTGAAGGGCATGATATTATAAATAAGCCTACAATCTATAAACATTCTAGTGAAGGTTCTACAAGTGTAGGTACAACTACATAGAATGCCTGAGTGCGAGTGGCCCCTTATCTATACATGAAAAATTTTCAAAAGTAAAATCTTAGGTACCATGCATAAACTAAATCGTTACCGTTGAATACATATTAAATAGCTAAGCTAAGTATTATAAAAGAGTATATTATTATTATGTACATACATACCAATGGTAAACTTTATTTTACAAGCAACAGTAACAACACAACACAACAATCATGAAACAGACACTGCCGGCAATGCAAGGGGACTTAATTTCAGTACTTGCAGTTTTTCAGTAACGCTACTTTTCAATCCTAAACACTTTACTTTTATACTTTTATGTAAAATATGCAATGCAATGCAATATTATTGCGCAGCACGTGTACGTACAAAAAAACAAGTCCAATCCAAAGAGCGGCAAACCAACAAACAGAACAGACAGAAAGTATAAATCACATCACATAAAGGTGGATCCACATCAATACAAATTTTCGTTGTGCGTTGTGTGTTGAAATTCAGCGAAAAATTTGCGCCATAAATTTAAATCTGATGAAATATTTTACCACGTAATTTTTATATCTTGTTCGTTGTGCGCGCGAATCCACTTGTGGGATGCGGATCGTCGATATTTGAAATAATAACATTCGCTAATAATTTTCTTATTTTTCTATCTATTAACGATTGTAGTCATGGATTCATCAATCAATTTCCTTTTATGTCAAATCAGTTTCACTTTATGTCAATTGCTTTTCCTATTTACGTGCATTTACAGTATAATAAATACTGGAAAAGCATAAATTTGATAAAAAAGGAATCTTATTTGACAGAAGAGGAATTTCAATTGAAAAATCACGCACTGATGTTTGATAAATGGGAAAAGCATTTGACAAATTAGGAAAAGCAATTGACAAAAGGGGAAAATCAAAAGCAAAAGACTGTAAAATTAACAAAGTAGCCAAAATATCTAGTAAAAAATTACACAAGCACTGATTCACGTCCACATTAATATCACTGTGCGCAGCAAATCCCTTTGAAGTTGGTTGAAAACCGACAGCTCATCGGATCGTGTGCGTCGTTCGTTGAAAAAATGTTTGCGTGAATTTATTCGCGGCGCACAGTCTACATATATGAATATTCCGCCGCACACGAGCAAATTTGTGTCAAAAACAACGCACAACGAAAATTTGTATTGATGTGGATCCACCTTAACACATAACACAAATTTTGCTCTTCTGTTACACACAGAACTACCGAACAACTAACAATCACGAATATACACGGTATGTCAACAGTCAGTCACTGTGACTACCAAGACTGCGTTCCGGTCTTCTGACGTCATTCTGTTAGACTACACAATAATATGAGATTGCTTATTTTACTCATATCTTTTTTATTATCAAAAATAAACAAATAATTTTTGTGGACTCGCACAGCTATCCATTTCACGTTTTAAAAATTTTCACGGCCAACTAAATCTCAGAGTTTTCATAGTTAACTTTTATTGTTTTTCTGACGGCCGCCATATTATTTTTTTTATGTCATTCGGTATCAAAAAAATTAGGAAAACCAAAAAAGCTATCACATTATTTCTATAAATTTTTTTCACTGATTTCAGTAGCTGGATCACTTTGGCAGCAACTGCGGCAGCGCTTTTCAAAACAGAATATACGCTATTAGGTTTGCTGCAGCAAACCAGGAGGAAAACATCACTGAACGTCACGCTGATTTGATATTCGCAAGGCAAACCGGAAATAAACATCACTGAACGTAATTCTGTTTTGAAAAGAGTTGCCAGTTGCTGCCAAAGTCACCCAGCTACTGAAATCAGTGAAATCTACGCTTTTTCGAAGCATGCAGCGTCATTGCTGTATCTGTCAATTCTTATTTCTTATTTATGATGGTTGTTGAAGTTGTTATTTTGATACAAGGGTTGTTATTGTAGGACTTGTTACACCGTATTCCAGCGAAAAAATAGGTAGTTATTTACGTCATAAGTCCGGTAAGCCAGATGCTACAGTATGAGTGTCATGTTTATGGACGAGGCGACATCAGGAGCTGAGTACAGAATTTGGCGACGAATACTGTAACATCGCTTTTAATTCGCTTATAACATCGCCCGACACGACTAACAACCCGTGTCGGGGTTGTTAGTCCCCCATCGGGAGCCTCCCCGGGTGGCGGATAGGGGAATGTCGTCCATATAGATGACACCGGGGAAATTAAATACCCCGGGGCTGACCAAAACTAGCAAACCAGATGGTAGAGGACATAGAACCCACACAGCCTCGCCCGGTGCGATACCATCTTTCTGGCTTAGGCGGCGTGAAGTTGCTTTAAAGAGCTGACGTTTCGTTGCTGTGCCAGAGATTCCGGTCCTTGGGGTAAGAAACAATTAATATGCATGGATGGCGTTCCCGGGGTTAAAATTTTCCGGAGTTAAAACGACCCCCCATTCGAATCTCCGGGCGGGGGCTAATCCAGGGGCACATTCATGCAAGAGAAAGAATAATAACATCTCCAGAATGGAAAAATTTATAGTCGACTTTTGTAATATTAGAGGTTTAAACACAAATATCAATTCAGTACATCAACATCTTCAGACAAATAAACCTCACATTCTAGCACTGTGCGAAACAAAAGTCCAAGCGTCATCAAGCACAGTTAAATATTTCTATCCAGGATATGACTTTCATTCCCGATTTAGACGTAACTTCGGAATTGGCATTTTTGTCAGAAGTGACCTCTCCTGCCAACGTGAGGAAGACTTTGAGCCCAATGACTTTGACGTCATATGGCTTAGGATAACAGACCGACAAACGACGAGATTTATCTGTTGTTTATACCGACCACCCAGCGATACACAGTATAGGACACTTTTTTGTCCCTCACAAAAACTGTTGAATTCATACAGATAAACTACCCCAAAGCTGAGATATCCATCTTGGGTGATTTTAATGTACATAACATCAACTGGCTTAAATACTCAAACTTCACTGATGAAGAAGGCCGTGAAGCGGAATCGTTTGCGATCAGCTGTGGTTTTACCCAGCTCGTTGATGAACCAACACGCATTCCCGATCGCGAGGGAGAATTCGCTAGCTTGTTGGATCTGTTTTTGACCACGAACCCTCAAATGTATACTATTACGGTGAAAGCCCCATTAGGTTCCTCAGACCATAAACTCGTCTCAACATCTTGTGTCCTACCAATTACTAGTGCTAAAGAAGCAAGTAAACCTCGTGGAGTCTGGCACTATAGATCTGCTAAGTGGGAAGAACTCAGGGAATATTATCGAGATTTTCCATGGAAGAGTGTTTGTTTCGACTCTAATGATCCATCTGTTTGTGCTAGAGAAGTTGCTCAAATCATCCTAACAGGCATGGAAGCCTACATTCCCTTTTCTAAAAAACAGCCCTCAAACAGCAAACCTTGGTTCAACAAAAGATGCAAGGAAGCTGTCGCCTCCAAACAACTGGCTTTTCGCCAATGGCGAGAGAGCCCCGACGGCTAAACCATCACAATTTCATCCTTAGTCGAAACAGATGTAAAGAAATAATAGATCAAACCAAGGAAACTCACAACCAAAGAATTAGGAACAAACTTCTCTCCTGCCCTAACGGTTCGAAATCTTTTTGGTCTGTAACTAAGGCAGTCAGTCAGAACTTCACCAGATCCACGATTCCACCACTTACACGGACAGATGGGACTATCGCATCCACGGCTACTGAGAAGGCGAACTTGTTGGCGGGAGTGTTTTCTTCATACTCTTCCGTCGACTTTCATGGAAGAACTCCGCCAATGATCCCTTCCGTGGAGACCAAAATGTCAGACATTGTTTTCCGACAGCGTGTCATAAAGAGCATTATGTTAGCTTTAGACCCAAACAAAGCTTCTGGGCCCGATGACGTACCTGTTATCGTACTAAAAAAATGCGCCACTGAGCTGTCATCTGTTTTCTGCCGACTTTTCAACTTGTCGTATAACAAGGGAATATTTCCTTCTTGCTGGAAATGTGCACGGATCCAACCTATTCCCAAGAAGGCAAAAAGACTATACCAAATAACTATCGACCAGTGGCACTGCTTTCAGTAATATCCAAGATTATGGAGAAAGCTATTAACCAACATCTTTTAAAATACTTGCAAGCAGCTAATGTAATCAGCGACCGCCAATACGGATTCCGCAAACAGAGGTCAACTGGTGACCTCCTCACTTACGTCACCGAGCTGTGGAACAGCGCAATCGAGCACCATGGGGAGTCTCGAGGGGTTGCGCTTGATATTTCTAGAGCTTTCGACCGTGTTTGGCATGATGGACTGTTGGCAAAACTGCAGGCCTATGGCATGCCCGAGAAATTCTGCTTGTGGCTTGCGAGTTATCTCGGAGATCGTTCGTTGCAGGTGGCAGTCGATGGAGTTCTTTCTGAGACCTTTTCCATCAATGCCGGTGTGCCTCAGGGATCCATTTTATCTCCGACTCTCTTTCTAATATTTATAAACGACTTGCTTGAAACAACAAAAAATCCAATATACAGTTTTGCCGACGACAGTACCCTAATATCTTCTTATGCGTTAGATGCACGAACATCTGCCATCGACGCACAGACTCGCAGGGAGCAAGAAGTTGCCATACTTAACAATGACTTACAAGGCATTCTAGCTTGGGGCGATAGAAACCAAGTCCAATTTAATGCTGGAAAAACCCAAGCAGTCATCTTCTCCAAAAAGACCAACGTTTTGGAGCCAGATATGATGATGGCGGGACACTCTCTTACCCCAGCGTCATCTCTTCGTTTACTTGGAGTGAGCCTCGGAGCGAACATGTCTTGGCATGATCATGTTGCAGGTCTGGCGAAGAGTGCTTCTCAAAAACTTGGAACACTCTTCTGCACGAAGAAATTTTATACACCACAACAGCTTCTGCTCTTATACAAGGCTCAAATCCGACCATCCTTGGAGTACTGCTCACATGTTTGGAGCTCAGCTCCCAAACATACGCTGAGACTACTCGACTCTATTCAGAAAAGAGCCATCCGCTTGATTGGGGACCCAGATTTGACAAAAAATTTAGACACTCTCGAACATCGAAGAAGAGTAGCTGACCTGAGTCTGTTTTACAGATATTTTAATGGAAAGTGTTCAAAAGACGTAGCCCGCTTGATCCCACCAAGAACAAGACCGGGCAGAAATACACGTCGAGCCACAGACGCTCATCCGTATCAGGTTCAGCTCGTCACACCTCGTACCACCCTATTTCAGACTTCTTTTATGTATAGAACCGCATCACTTTGGAATAGCATTCCAAAGAGCGTGTTTCCCGAAGTATATACAACCTACAGAGATTCAAGGCCAACGTGAATCGATATCTCCGCTCATGCACCGCTCCCAGAGCGTCATAGGGATTTCCCTGCAGTGCATGTGCATTTTCAATAAAAAAAAAAAATCGCTTACCGGACGTGTATGTCGTACAACGTTTTATTTCAAACTGTGTTATTGTTTACATTGAAATTTTTTTATTTCAACAACAAATTTTGCACTCTCTGTAGCAGTTTAGTTTAATACGGACCTAGACTCTAGCGTTCTAATGCATTTGACACTAATATGCATGGCGACTGCTTTGTGGATGCATGGCTTCTGATCTGACATTTGTTTGACCAATCAAAGAAATTATTTCATTTTGATATCCAATGATTGGTCCATTATTTCAGTCCATTTCCAAAATTTACCGGACTGAGTACTGTAATGATCAACTTACCGGACTCAAATTAAGAATGTAAATATAGATTATAGATGCATGTGATACGATACGACACATTATTTTTCAAAAATATTTAAGGCCAATATTATAAACGCTGGTTAAGTTAACTGGCCGATTTCTGTGGTCGTTTTTGGAGAAGATATAGACTATAGGTCGAAATTATTGCATTTTAATTACTCTTGGCATAAAAAGGATTACAAAAATATCAATAAAAGTTATTCGAGGTCAATATTAGCTTCAAAATCGGGCACAGAAATCTGCCAGTTAACTTAACCAGCGTTTATAATATTGGCCGTTAGTGAGTGTAACGCGACTTGCACGAACGCCACTGCTATAATAACTAAAAGTTATACGTTGGGAAATGCCTCTTGATGCATGGAAGGTGTGCACAAATTTTCACGGAAATATCTTGATTCTTATCAACGTTATTATCAAAAAAAGTTTTTTTTTTCTTGAAACTTCAACTCCCTGTAGTTAAAAAGTTATACGCCTCTTAGGACATACGTTTATACTTACTTTTTTCTTAAAATGATCTCATAAATCACCACCTGAATTTTCTCGGTTCATTTTAGATACACCTGTCACCTGTATATATGATCCTCCCCTTCTTGCAGACTCCTACTTTGTCACCTTCAGTTGAGAAAGCGGAGAAGCGGCAAACAGAAAACATTCCTCGAAACATAATTATATGTTTCTGCTGGCCGCTTTTAAGAAAGGGCTTTATTAGTAATGTCATCTACTGCCAACAGTTTTGATTGGGTATCATAGTTTACGTTATATTACTACCGTGTGCCGTGCCATGTAGTATGTAGCTGTCACACGCATAACGTCACAGATTCTAGTAACTTCGATTCTATTGAGTATTGAGAATCGATTCAAAATTTAAATCGCACATCCCTACTGCAATGTAAAACGAGAGTGACAGGAAAATGACATTGAAAGTTGAAATTGACATAACAAAACAAGCACATAACCACATTCTATTGGACATTACATTACGTTTTCGTAGAAATTAATGTATGTTGCGAATTTTAAAAATTATTTAATATTTCAATATTGTTTTTTAACGTTAGTATGAATATTATACGACTGTGAGTTAAAAAATTATATCAGACCTAGCTTTTGGTTGAAAGAAGAATAGATCACCGTTCCTGGCTTACGAAAACTCAAGGTAAAGAATTTATACTTCTATCTTGGAAAAAGGTGGATATTTAAGTACATGGCAGTATATTTTTAATTAATTGAGAATCTGATTTACAATTTCTAGGTGAGATGACAGCTATTTGATTCATTAACGAAGATTGTAAATGGAAACACAATCTGAACCGACTTCATCACGTCCTTCAAGTAGCGAAGAAGGTTCTTCTGAAAATATAGCAAATGATATCCAGTTCCCTGCTAGTTTGGCATCTGAAGAACTACAGCTCGCCTTAAACAAAGTAAATTCCAGCTGCATTTCAATATGCAGTAACTGACATTACCAAAAAAGCATTTTCGGAGAAGCGACAAGTACAAGTGTTCCTCAAAACGTAAGTTTCTGCTTGTTACTGCTCCGAAATTGCTTTTTTTGTTCATGTCAGTTAATGTACACATCAGATAGCACTCTATCTGAGCTATAGTGTTTTTAGATATAAGTGGTATTCTAGTCCGAGCAGAGAAAATCATTTACTGATCATAAAACAGCTGATGGTCCTCGAAATATTTCCATTCTCAAATACTTTCCGGTACTAAGCGTGAGATATTGAAGCAGGTACATGATGAAGAGTGGTTTAAAGCCCCATCCTTAGCTTGTAGTTAGACTTATAAAGAATAACTTTTCACATCTTTTCACAGTATTTAGATTAGATTTCGGTGAAAGGGTGAATGTTAAGAACAGCGGCCACTCGCACTCCCACATACTATATATACCACGCGATAGGCCTACTCACTAGGAACATCGTGGCATAAATCTTATCCGCCGGTAATGTATAATAAGGGAGTTATAGGGTCTAGAAGAAAATGAGTGAAAATTATAACTAATACGGATCTGGCAGCAGGTAGGTAATACGCGAGTAGCAGCTGTAGAAACTAAGATCACTGACATCGCCGGAGGATGCTGCATGTGTCAAGGCCATCGACTGAAACGAGCGAGCCAAACAAACAAATGAATCGAGAACGAATGAAACAGTGTAAGTGCTAAAAATAGGTCAACCGGATGGCCTGGCTCATTGAACGCTCGTAGGCAGGCAGGGACTTCCCCGCGGTACCAGCCGGCTGAGGGGGGGAACGTCGCTTGTATTCTGTGCTGGCAGTCTGATCTAGCTCACGCCGGAGGACGGATCATTTTATATTCATATTATATACGATTGTTCACTTTTCCTTTCATATATGGTCTACATTAAAATACGTTCACATTTCCATGTGTGCCTTTTTGTGACTTTTAATAGAGACTCGCAATCATATCGGAAAGAGTTAGTTTAAAGTTGGAGGTCGAAGCGATCGTATCTACCCATCAAAACGAAAAAAATGCAGTGAGATTATAATACGTGTACGGGGTGTGAGATAAGTGATGGAGCCGGGGTATGTTTTGTTTGCGAACGAGCGGGATAGTTTTTCCTTGCCCTAACAAATTGTCAACTAGTGTAACCGGAATATTATTATGGAATTACATCAGGTGAGTGTATAATTAATTTTCGAGTTCTTAATGCGTAAATCGTTCTCGTAATGCACTGTAATCTGTTGCTTGGGAAAGGACAAAACAATGGTTGGGGAAACGAGGTAGGATAGGGGGGGGGACAAGGGGAAGTAGGCTACCACCAAAAGTTGTAATATTGTGCAATATTATGCGCAACGGTACGCATTGAAATTTATACGGCGACAGGGACGGACTGAGAAAGCTATCTGCAAGCGGTGATGGCTCTCTGCTCGGATGACCTTAACGAAGCGTCTCTCTGTTAGAGAAAAGTGACCTTAGTTTTAAAGTGACCTTAATAGAAGTGCTCAAAACTAGCGAAAATAGAATCTAGTGCGTATATTTTACCCACCCAGCACCCCTATTCGCTCCACGGTCCCGTATGTTTGTTGGGAAAACACCGAGAAAAAACACCTTCAAAACATTTACCTAGATTTCTTTTGGGGGGGCCATTGTGACACCTCCACTGCGAATATAGGTCGATTGTGGCTCACATCTAGTCGTGCTACATTACCACCATCAGGTCAGCCTCTTTAAGGAAGCTGACCATCTTGATTGTTGTTAATGTCCAGGTCCTCCAGTGTGAGAAAGTCTCTCCCAAAGGTTTGTAATCTGGTTCTTCGTCTTCCTTTTTCTCAGGGGAAATTTGTTTTTTTTCCTGGTCCAGCGGAATCGAGCTGTTTCTTGGAGTCGGATTAGAACCGATCTCCATAGCTTCTGAAGTTTTGGCTCTCCTCGTCAGAGCATATTCGGCGGGAGGAATGCAAGGAGTAAGGCTCAATACACAGGGTGCGCCAGGTGCCCTGAGGTTATGTTTGCCGCTAAGACTGAGCTATCCACAACTCTTCGGCATGCGCAATACCTTGAGATTGGGGAGGTTTTTATAGTGGTGCATCATTTGCGCAGTCTGGACCGTCAAGTATTTTACAATGTCAATCAATTTTTTAGTTTTAGGTAGATACCTTGATTGTGTATCTAATAGTTTGACTATTCCTATACAATGTGTTTATTATTGTCGCAAAGGAAGATGTGCGAATAAAAAAAATCATTTGTTTATACTCATAAACTAGTCATTTTAAATACCAACTGTTAAAATTAGTCTTATTTTTTCTTCTCGGTCAATCTAAAAATGCAGTAACATAAGACCATTACATTAAAAAAACATAACTTTGATATGTCACTCTCATATGGGACGCACTGTAATTTCAAATTAATTTTAAATTATGGTCGGTGTGACCCTGTACGTAAATTAAAAAAAAAATCAATTATTTGGTCCACAGAAACCTACTCGAACGAGCTGGAAAACCCTGTATAATTACCAACTTTTCTTTCAGGGAGCATCCAAAGAAGAACTTGAAGAAGCAATTGATAAATGTAAGAATTTAATATTGGGCAGTCAAGAGTGCTCAGATGAGAGAAAGTGGCTCGTAAGACATCTTATTGAACTTCGACTTCGAGTGCAGGAGTACAAAGATGCTATGACAGATCCACTGTATGTTTTTTTTTTAATCCAAATAAAGATGTTATTAGTATCGTTACTATCGTTACATAACAATAATAATATTTTAGTTATTTTTTGTTTTTTACATTTAAGCCACCCAAAAAATAATTGCGGCGTTTCGAAAAGAGTTATCAAGTTGCACCACTTGACTTTACAACCGCTGCTGAGAAATGCTAGCTCGAGATATTGTGATCATTGTACTGGAGCCATTTGGTAAGTAAAAAAAAGTGTAACAGAACTTGCATCACTATATGTATAGTCTGCATTATTGTGCTAATAAAATAATTATATTTTTTGATTTTAGGAGCTTCGTTCAGACATGGTATGAATGTGAAGACTGTGGATTTGCATGCCATCATAAATGTCTTTCATCGATACATCGTGAATGTGCTTATGTATTGGCAAGTGAAAGGGGAGCATTTGAATGGGACATCTGCCCAGAGTTTGGATTATCGACTCAGAAATATTGCTGTTATGAATGTAAAACACCTTTTTGTATGAGTAAGTTTTTTATATTTATACAAACTAAAGCTAAATGAATATTTTCAATAAGATTCTTACATGAATAGAATAATTGAAGATGAATTGCATTTTTGGTGTCCTTAATGTCCAATCTTTAAACAAGAAAGTGCAAAGATACAAATCAAAAAAAAAAAAATTAAGCTTGTTATAATATCATTACATTACATTGAAAAAATTAGTAGGTACTAGAATAATACATATTCTGGATTTTATAAAAAAAATGTTGACTGTCTTTCTTTCTACCAATGTCAGACCAATCAATACCTTGGTAATACAGGGTATTTTAATATCAGTGATTATCTGACAGATTTTTAATTATGTTTGTGCAACCGGATTAGAATATTTCACAAATCTTATTATCAAAAATTATGAAAATCATTTTACATGGACAATAAATAATTTTCATGTTGGGACATTTATAACAGACTGTTTTTTTTTTAATAGCTTCACATAAAGGACTAACATACATTTTCAAGTTATTATTTCAAGGTAAACATTTAATCCTCCTGCATGTTTGAATTTTTGATAATTTGTGAAAATTAATTTCTGTAATAATTTTCGATAATACCCGATATATTTTCTTGTAATTAGCTTTACAGTATTTATAGTAATTATTTTACAAAACAAACAACAGTAACCTCATACTTTAAATGAATAATCAAGTTATTACCACTTCTTGTTCCCCTAATCCAAATTTTCTTTAGACTTGCCACTTTCTTTCTGTTGAAACACCGAGTACTAAACACAATTATTACTGTTATGGTACTAATAACCTCCTTTCTTCTTAGCCTTCCGTCACTTGTCACTAACTCAACTGAACAAACTGTCCTCTCTTGTAATAACACTCTAAACTCCACTGTTCACAGTACAGGCTCACTAGCACCTTCTCTCCTATATGCTTTTCTAATCCACTCCATTAACGGGCGCACTAATGAGGGGCGCGCGCGCCTCTCATATATCATGGCAGGAGACTATAGAAACGTTCAACCAAGATCCTTGATTCATTCTAGATTGTGATGCCAGCAGGGCCAGAATATACGTTAAAAAAGAAGAACAAGATATTTTATAACCTCAGTTTATATTATAAACGTTTCTGTGAATTCTGTGCAAGGTGCCTCTGTCCTGTTTCACCATATCAAATTCACCAAAATATTCCTTTTGCTGATGGACCTCTGTTACTAATTCTTTCTCACTATATTTTTGTCAATTCTGACCATCTTTGAAGTGCTGCATTTTCTATTTCTGCTCTTTGCAGAACAATTTTGCTGTTTTTATCTATAAGAATTGGCATTATTTTTTCTGCTCTTCTCAGAAAAATGTTTGCTGTTCCTGGAACAACAATTTCATCTGCTCCAACATTTCCTTGCATACCTTAATTACATAATATCCCACTTTTGATGACCTTCGATTTGAAATAAATTAAAACAGTTCTTATTGTCTAGTTAAACCTGAAGCTACGCCAGATATAACAGCATTGGCTTCTGTTCCAAAGTTGAACAAACCTCGGAGTAAAAATTTTTATTCAGTATTCAAGATATTTGAAATGGTTGGTTTGATAGCAATATGCTTTATTAATATTGTATATGGGTAGTACCGATTTTGAACCAAGGATAGGGGGGGACCTTTTATCTTTCATTAAAATAATTTCAGAAAGTTGTGGTTACATTGTGGTAGATTTTTTTACTTTATGAATGTTGTTTTGAATAATTAACCTTAAATATACTAAATTTTTAATTATGAGAATATTATGCGTGCAGAAAGAAGGATGTTTTAGAATTGTCCTGAGAATTAGAGCTTTGAGAATGTCTAATATATATTGTAAATCACTTGCACTTGCTGCATGCTGCGATTATTTATATTTAAATCACATAAGTAGTTTCGATATATATTTTTTTCCTTCAGACAGAGATTGGAGAGAAATAAGACGATGCGACTATTCAGGGAAGTATTACTGTGCCGACTGCCACTGGAACAGTTCTGCGATCATCCCAGCTAGGGTGATTCATAACTGGGATTTCACTCCACGACCAGTGTGCCAGCTAACCATCCAGTTATTAAGAATTTCTTCCAATAACGCTTACATTAACATGGAGGAGTTGAATCCCAATTTGTTCACATATGTCCACGAACTGGATCTTGTAAGAAGGTTGAAAAAGCAATTGCACTCGATGAAGCAGTATTTAATTCTATGCAGAAATGTTCAAATGGACAAGCTGAAACATAAAATTAACATCTCTCCCCATTGGATCGAAAAACCTCACATGTATAGTCTGCAAGATTTGGTCGATTGTCAGTCCGGGGAGTTGCCTTCTAAACTTCATAAAATTGTCGATATATTCATGGAGCATATCAAAGTCAAGTGCGAGTTGTGTAAAGGGCGAGGACATTTATGTGAAATTTGTTCAAATGACGAAGTTATTTATCCTTTCGATTTAAATGTTCACATTTGCTCGGAATGTCACGCTGTTTTACATCAGAGTTGTTTTACTAGAAAAAATGAATGCCCGAAATGTAAAAGATTGACGCTGCGTAAAAATTTACAATCAAATGATAGTGATGAATGATGAAACGTCTGGTTGTTGATGTTATAATGTATTTTTTCAGTATTGCTTTTCTCAATTATTAACTTAATTATGTTATTTTATTTTATTACAATTAAAAAATATTTACATTATTTATATTATGGATTCTGTGTGACTTAAAAGGGTTAAAAGGTATTATTATAATAATAAAAACATAACACTGTGTTCACTTTTTATTAATGTGATGTTCGTCCATGAACTATGTAATATGATTATTATTGACTAAAAACTAAAAGGGCACATACAGTTTTACATTCTTCCCCAGTGTTTCAGAATTCGCACATTTTGCACAAAAGAATTTGTTTTCCCTGTTTCTTTTTAAAATTAGGTATAGTTCTAAGTAACAATATTTGAAAATCTTAGGAGCCTGCTCAAAATATCCAGGTACATATCTTTTAGTTTATTCTTACGAAACTAAATGGAAAAAAAAACTAATTATTGTTTATACATGATTTTTGAGTAAAATATTTTATTTTTATTATTTAGTTGATAATAGAGGCCAAAAATCATTTACATTTTTTTTTCATTTTAAAGAAATTTTGATAAGGTGCAAGCGTAAATGGAGAAAAACTGTAGAATCTATGAATTTAATATTTTATTGATATCATTCAATCATTCTTGAACATTAAAAAAATTACAAAATAAAAATTCTGAAATTTTCCTTTAAAATTACAGAGCAGGAGGTAGTTTGAAATGGCATCATTTCAAATTCAAAAGTAGGGGTGGTTGGGGGGTGAGACCCTGAGACCTAACATTTAATGAGATACCATTTTTAAACTGGTCCTTAGTATCAAACTTGAATCACCTTAAAATTTCTCAACATATTCTTGCATTTCTCCATAATGGGGGTGAAAAGTTTTATATCAGACACACTGTATACAGGGTAACAGATTAGATTAGATTACATTAGCAAGGTTGAGCAGAATTTTATACTTTCTAAGAATTTTACAAAAAATTTAGGAAAACAATCCTTCAAATATACTGACAAAACCGAAAAATCTTTTTCTTAGTTCAACCATATCTTTTTTATTATTCAAAATGAATTAAATTTTTTTTATAGATTTGCATAAGTCTTCAAGAGCTATCTATACTAATTTGTACTAGTTGGCAAACCAACCAGTGATGATGGATGCAAAAGAAAAAGAAGAACCAGTTTAGTTTTAGTTTTCATATAAGCTGTACGAAGCCAGCTAGACGGAACAAGATGAAAAAGTGGTTACGTTAGAAATTTTTTTAAATGTATTCATTTTGATAAGATTATTAATATGAAGTTCTTGTTCTAATAATAAAATAATATAAAACCACAATGTTTAATAAATTAGACTAACATTGGTGTTGGCCCAGTTTAGGAAAGTAGTGGTTTTATATTAGTGTGGAAATGTGCTGCTGAATTTTTAATAGAAAATGGAGTCTTGTGCACAAGGTCAGGAAAATAAATATGGAATCGTTTTATTTGCAAGAAATAATTTTGTTATAACTTATAACTGTACCCAACACGAAAACCAAAACGGTCAAAAAATTTACTGTGACTGGCAATTTCTATAAAACAGGTATGTAAAAAAATATGCAGACCTTCCTCCAGTTAATGTGACAACACCTTCATTTTTCTTGAACTCTCAAAACGTCAAATCATTAATAAATTGGGATCTATGAGAAAACAAATAGCTAACTATTTAAAGTTACTGAATGCCAATCTACCGTGTCTCCCTGGATAGGTGAAATGACTCTTATAAAAGACAAACAATTTTTGATTGTAATTTTCATTTTTTGGGGTTTAGCCCTGCTTGGTTAAAGACTAATTTCTAACAGAATTTTAGTTTTGAAAAATCAAGCATGCCTTGGATATTTAAAAACAAACGGTTTTTCTGTGGAGTAAAGTGCCATTTATGTGGCAAATACGACAAAATGTTATTTCACAATCAAAGAATTTTATTTGTAACAAAAACTGCCATGGAAAAACCAAACTGTATCCATAGCACTATGAATCTGTCAAAATTAACAGTCAAAACTCTTTTATGAAACGTACACTGTTTTTTAAAATAATGTTAACATTAAAAGAAAAATTTGATGTGATTTAATGTTATGGAACCGGCGATAGATCGATAAAAAATGTGGTTACTGCTTTTTTAGAGTCTTACATTAATCTGATGTTTTAACAAACATTTACTTAAGTAATTATAACTTTTTAGTGTGAAGTCAGAAGTCAGTAACATGTAGTAATGATAATTTTGAAATGTTTTTATTCATAATAAAATTTTGAATAAAATGTTTAAAATAAAATTCTTTGAGTTGTGAAATAAACATAAAATTAAATGTAAAAGATCAAAGTTGGCCTATAATTTTTAAATTTGGTATACGGACCTAAATGTTGATTCTGAACATCTTTTTCAAATAACATTTTGTCGCATTTGCTACATAAAAGGCACTTTACGCCGCAGAAAAATTGGTATTTTGGAAATTTCCAAGGTATGCTTGATTTTTCAAAATTAAAATTCTGTTAGAAATTAGTCTTTAACCAAGCAGGGCTGAACCCCAAAAAAATGCTGTTACCTTACTTGCTAATGCGGGTGGAAAGCTATAATGGCTCTGAAACGTCATGGGGGTAAAAATTCGTTGGTAGCTGAAGGCTATGTGGGTGATTCTATGAAACAGAAAATGAACAGAGCGAACAAAATACTTCAATCAGTGGAGCAAACTACAAAAACAATTAATACCAATAATTTAAATCGCAATTTGAATTAAGTGAATCATTTTGAAGAAAAAAAGAATAAAAAAAATACATTCTTACTTGTAAAAAATGCAAATATCGTGTAATCGTTATCATCATAGTGGGTTACCACAGACTAGAATGTCGACATGTACCATTCTTATATCATCTTTTATCACTTGTCAAATGCCATTTATAATAAATTGACTATTTTATTTTAAATTTTACTGGTTTTCTTTCTTTGTAACTGTTACTGGCAAAGAAAAGAAGTAAAAGTAAAATACTCTTCTGTCTTTTACTTGTTTGTGTAGTATGTACTGGTTACTGGTGGCGAATTACTACAACAGGGAGAATAATTATTACTAAGGCCCATTCTATACGAACCACAAAAACGCGACCGATTAGTCGCTTAGTCGCTTGCAAATTTTGCCCATTCTATACGAGCGTGTAGACGCCGCGCCTTTGTAGCGCGTATAACCGGCGAGTGAAACGCGACCCATTCTAGACTAGCGACAAAACGGCTCATATTTTGATATGGATCCCGTACAAGTTGGGTGTATCGCAGTTCACCAATTAACGTTATTGAGTTTGTTGGCCAAAAAAACTTAAAAAAAGACGTTGGTGGGTACACCCGGTTGGTGCTAATCGCCTGACCTTAGGGGTGTTTCATCTTAGCTTCGCAAAACATCGGAAATATCTTGAGAATATCCTAATTTGCCTGTGGGTAAATCAGGTCTTGTTCTTGTAGGCTTCAAAAAGAATATGAATTCAAAGGCGAAGCGGGATTTCAAAAGGGTTCAAAACGGTTTTCCCATCTCGATAAAGCGCCCCAGGCAATTTTTTTTTCAATGCCCAAGGTCACGCAATTTCCTAGAACTCGAAAATATTTTCCGTTTTCGAAAATTTGCCGCCCATACAAATCTGCCGCCGCAGGCTATAGCCTACCTAGTCTAATCGGAAATCCGCCACTGCAAGCACATCAATGATGTGCACTACTAAAATCGTGGACTGTAAAAAAAGGACAAATCGGCTCGGCCGGCCAAACGCTTGCAAGTTGCTACATATAGAATGACACGCCGGTCTCCGGCGCGCGACTTTTACGCAACCTCTTGCGTTCAAAACGCCGACACGCCAACGAACGCGTCCACACGCGACCGCAAAGTCGCCCGTATAGTATGCCCCATTTAAACTCTCTGGTTCTGTGACACACGCGTGTCGCTCGCAGGCAAACGGTCGCGTTTTTGTGGTTCGTGTAGAATGGGCCTAAAGGCGAAAGTGGGAAGCAAACTGACCATCAATAATTTACATATTATTATAATAGTAACAACGCATAATATCGCATAGTCTTTTTGAAATTTTACATATTCCTTTCTTACACAAGTCGATGGCAAGGGATGAGTGGCTTTCTTTTATATATCAGTCAATGTTCACTCTGGATACCTACACCATTCTTTCACAAGGTGCAAAGATCATATTTTAAAACCTACATTTGTACATATCGCCTTCTTGCATCAGGGGTTTCAATTTATTGTCGATTGCAAAGAGATTCATGCATAGGAAGAGAATGGAAAATTTGTTTACCAAGTATTTATATTTTAGTTTCACCTTCTATAAAAACAATTCATGGATATGAAGTACGGCCATAAAATTTGCAAATAGCGTTACTTAGAACTGCACTTGATCAGATTGACTTGACTCCCAAGATCACTAGTGAATATTTAATACTCATAATACATTAAAAATAAATACATGACAACAATGCTTGATTCATAAAAACCAACACCGATATCTCAGTGTCATTTGCACAAATTCAACTATCTAGAACAATCGATTTGTTTTCTGCACAATCCAAAGTGCTTTGGTGATATCGCTTCACATGATTAGTAAGATGTTGTGAATAAGCAAACCTGCTGGGACATTCCGAACATAGATACGGAGTTTCACCAGAATGTATCCTCATGTGTCTCACAACACAATTTGCCTGAGTGAAACTCTTCCCGCAAATTTTACAGGAGTGAGGTTTTATGCCTTCGTGTATTCTCATATGAATTTTCCTACTTCCATTTGTTGTAAAACGAGTTCCACAAACTTCACATGAGTATGGCTTTTCACCTGAATGTGTCTTGAAATGCTTTTGCATTTGGTAGGTGTTGATGAACATTTTGCCACAGGTGGGACAAGGTACTGTTTTTTCACCAAGATGACTTTCCACGTGTCTTTGAAGACTAACTTTTTCTGAAAATCTCTTGCTGCACATTTCACAGAAAAATGGCTTTTCGCCCGTATGAGTTCTTTCGTGCACTTTCAAACCTCCTACTTGCGTGAACGCTTTGTCACATCTGGAACATTTGAAAGGACGTTCTCCTGAATGGATCCGCATATGATTTGGCAATGCACTAGCAAACCTGTAAAATATTAATTTAATTTATTGTAGCCAAAACTAAACCCAAGTTATAATAATAATTATGTCCCTGCAATAGTTATAACCATAATGCTTACCTGAAACATTTGCCACAAATTTCACAAGAGTAAGGTCGTTCTCCTGTATGAACACGCATGTGAACATTTAGTACCCAGCGCATTGAAAAGCACTTTTTACATGTATCACAAACAAAAGGTTTTATGCCAGTGTGGTTGTTACTGTTATGCACTTCCAGGTGAAATCTGGTTTTATATGATTTATTACACTCTTGACAACTAAATACCTTTGCCACTTTTGTTTTATTGACCTTTTCTACAGATTTGTCTTCTATTTTTACTTTCTTTGTATTTCTCAGATTTGATCGACACTTTTTTGTTTCCTTATTATTTTTTCTCAGCGGTTCTTCATCAATTCGTATCTTAACATCAAAGCATGGATCATCATTATCCTCATGATTAATTTCGTCATCTTCAAAAACGTCATTAGTCTCATCAAATGAAACTTCAGGAGTTGGAGATTCAGCTTTGCATGGATTCGCTGATAATCTCAAAGTTGTATCTGAGTTAATAATTAAATTTTTAAAATCAAAATAATCAGCAAGTTTTACAACACATTTCCCACATATGGTTTTTGGAAGATTGTCTCCTTCAGTGACCTATAAAAATTAAGAAAACATTTACAGGGGACAATATAAAGACTATGGGATCAACACTATTTGAATCGCTAAATACTTAGTTAAGATATCCACATTATGAGGAGTTGTTCCATCTTGCTGCACACTAACACAGCAGTAACAACTAAAAGGGGGACCTCTTGATCACCTCTTTGTGTTCTTTATTCGGTTCTAGTTTCCCAAACCCTAATTATTCATAAAATTGGGGGATCCCTTTCAAAATACTAAACAGTATTGAAACATGCATAGTATGCCTACCATTGACTTTTTTTTATTATTGTTGCTTAACAAATGGATTAGAATGTTTATGCCCTTTTTAGTTCAAGCCTCACTTAATGGTAGATTATAAAAAAGGGGGATTCACCATCCTTGTTAAAAGTAAGTTAACACAATTTCAATAAAACTTACCTCAACAGATGCACAGTTTGTGATCATATCCGAAATTATTTGATCTTTCATTCTCGAAAAAACGTTAACATAATCTATGCCGGCTGATTTTGTTAAACAAATTCGACAAACATTCATGTTTTTGTTTTCTTTTACTTTGTTTTTGTTTTCTTTGTTTATTTTTTTTTAGTAGCTTGAACTTGAAATTTTTTTAATAAGTTTGCTTTTGCTTGCTCTCTAAAACAAGAAACATCAGAAACAAAACAAGATCAACTCAACAAGGAACAAGATACTCGATTACTCGAAACTCGATTGGTTTCGGTTCGGTCTTGTAGGAGGGTAGGATCATCGAACTCGAACTCCATAGAGTGCGACTCAAGGTGGAGTGGACTACAAACTGATTCTATTAGGAGCTCATGATCTCTGATAGCGGATTGACCTTGACTGTTAGGTGTGTTATTAAAAGAGTGTTCATGGTGTTAGGTCCGGGTCCGGTAGTGATGTACTGACCTGACTGATGTCGATGTGATGATTGTGATGTATCGTATATTTTACCTCTATTCTTTACGCGATTGTTTACTGGTAAACAATTTATTCTTGAGTTCCTTACACGAACTTTTTTGTTGGTATAGAATGTAAGCAATTTAAAAAACGTAAACAATGCAAAATTTATGTTTATTATTGCTTATGCATTTAATAGTTGCTTATGTATCTAATTATTACTAATTAATAATAAATAATGTATGCCTCATTTTTTATCTAATTATTACTAATTAATAATAAATAATGTATGCCTCATTTTTTATTGATTGAATGAGTAATTATTATTATTGGTAATCCTACATTTTGGGTTATTTATTTTGAGTTTTATTGTAATTATCTGGAGTGGACTTAACCCTTTCAGTCCCAACTTTTTTTTGAGCATAAATAATTTTTTTAATGAATTTCAGCTGCTATATCATTGTCATTTAACGTATTAAAAACCCTTGGTATTTTGAAATTTGAGTTCTTTTCGAAAAAAAAAAAAACTGATGCCATATATGGCATCATTGGGAAAATAATGGTAACTTTTGATGAACAATTTATCAATGTTATAAGGTTGAGTAAGGACAGAAAAAGGCAGGTTTTTTTAAATTATTTATTAAACACTATTTGTATTTAGTATTAACTACCTATTCATTCATTACTAATGGGTATTTCAATAAGAGCGCAAGATTTGAATTGCGCTCCATGTTTGACAGTCATAATGTCATATATGATTATGACGTGACAGATCGAAAGTTGACTGATGGGAGTTAGTAAATATTGGTGGTTTAACTGATATATTATTCGATGATGATATGCCAGAGCTAGTCTCGCCAGACCAGAAAAGAGAAAAGTAGTCTGGCGAGACTAGCAGATTGCGACTGTAGTGAAACGCCTAATGACTTGTTCGTTGTCGATGGCCGATGGTACTGGTGACAGTAATTAATTTAAACAAAACAGCATTATATAATCCTGAAATAAATAAATAATTATAGTACTTTACACAATTGTTTTGATTTTCCAAAACCAAGAACTGAATATAAGTACAATTAATATATTATGTCATTCAGCACCGCCAACGATTTTAATTTACTTTATTTATATGTGCCTTTAACCTAGAAACTGCATTAACAAGGTATTTGTCACATATTCCATACAGAGGGGGGCATACTTCCTGTGTGAAGATCAGAATATATTCCTGAGTTTTGACTTCTGCGTACCATCGTAATATATTGTGGTGAGATTCCGTGAATATAATAATAATTATTAATTACATGAACAATAACTATTTATTATCGTAGCATAAAATATAAAAACAAACAAAAACATAACCTTGCTTTCTCTTGTTTACCTTCTTTATCTATTCTTTACGTATTGTTTATGTCAAATGTAGAGAATGAATTGTTTACGCGTAAAGGCACATCACTGGGTCTGGGAAACATAAAAACCTGGATAGCGATTAAAATTTTGTTACCAACTTTACCTATGTAAATGAAAAATGAGTAATATGAATATGTCATCGATCCTCCACTTCATAATAACATAATAACGCATCCAGAATAGTTTCAGAGTGAATCGAGCAAATATTTAATATCCGAACGCACCTTACGTACTGATTGATGGGAGGTTTTGACAAAGAAAAGTCAACTTCAAATTTCAATATCATGTCACTGTCACTGCTAAATGCTAATAAACATTAAATGTTTTGGTTTGGTTTTCCTTTGATTGGATATTACAAAAATATTTTGATGTTGCCTAATTTGATAATTTTTGTAGATTATATCATGTTGAAAAATGGAATATTATATTATATGACTATGGACGACAAGACTTGCTAGCTGTTGCTTGCATATTTATTATCCTTTTGTTTTATATTATGCATTTAACAGTACCTAGCTTCCATACTTTTTGAAATGGGTGCTCAATATTTTAATGGAAATCTTCAAAAGGAGTTGAGAAGATTCCACTATTTAAGTTTTGATGTCGTTTCCCGTTAGAAGTACAAAAAGAAAAAAATGATACTCTGTCGAATTTGCGTGAAAACTATCGATGAGAATTTTGGTGTGAACTTATTCACAAGTTTTACGGTACAGGAGAGAAATGAAGTTCAACAACTTGCTGCAATGATCAGGGAATGTGCATCAGTCCAGGTAAAGAAAAAGACGTAGAGGAAGAAAAATTTCAGGTTTATTCACAAAGAAAAAGATCAAATGATGATGATATGAATCTTGATCTTAAAATAAAAGTACCTACCATATTACGGGTATACCATACCACCATATACAACTCCCCCTTTTTTCTTTCCCCACCTTCACAGGAGATTAAACCACCAGTGGAGTACTGCGAGGTCTAGAACCTCCAGGTGATTATCCGAGTCAAAAGAAATATTAAATAAGAGCAAACCCACTTAGTAACATTGAGAGGAAAAGCAGTAATTGACCCGAGAATTGACCTTATAATTTAAGATCTGGTATTAGAAATATATACCCTCATCTGTTAATAGAAGATGACATAGATTAGATGTTAAGTAATAAAATTTGAAAGTAGTACGGGTACTAATTGAAAACTAGGATAATGTAAGTAAGGGCTTGTGGTCACTTGATTTGGACACTCTTAATGAGATTTGGGCACTCTTAAGTATCTCCTACTTACTGTGAACATTGAGGAAAGATAGTTCTGTTAGGTATCACATCAAACATGGTTTTTGTTTCCTTTATTTTATTTTCAAAATTAAAAAAAAAGATACAAGGGACAGGGACGTGGCACAAAACTCATTAAAACTTGAATCTGCAGGACTTCTCCATTATTTGTAAATGAATATTGTGACTAGAACCTCACAGATGGTTTTTACAGAGAATTAAATTTCATTTCTGTTAAATGGATAGCTCTTGAAGACTTCTGTAAACCTACAAAAATAATTCATTTTATTTTCAGAAAAAGCTATGGCTAAAATAAGAAATAGTTATCTTTTTGTCATCAACCAATAATAATTAGGCAACCCATGTGCGATTTGTCAATCTATTTATAACCCAACATATAATCTATGTAATTTTCAAATAACAGGAGGGTATATATTTCTAATACAGGAGCTGAGACTATTACCTCAACTCGTGTATCAGTGCTCAGGTGGTTTGTGTCTAAAGAACCATCTCACTCAAATCACAGATACATTCAACTGAAAATCCTATTGATAAGCCGAGAGAATTAGAGCAATCCTTGAAAGCTCTTCTACTATTTGAGTCCCCCCCCCCCCCTACAGAGGAGCCAATATTTACTATAGTAGAACCATTTTAAGAAAACGGAAAGTCATAAAATATATCTGTTACTTTCTTACTCATTGGGGTTATCCATATCTGTTGACTTGAGAGAAGAAACCATAAGAATCTGCAGCGGAGTTCAATTGTTGAAATGATTTATTAGGGGTAAAAACCGGTACTTAGACTTCAGGTAGCTCCCAACAATGTGCCCCCTGCTGAAATGCAGGTCCGGTTCTAAAACTGTTTCTACTTCGAAAGTCCAAATCCAAAGCTTTGTATCATTTTATATTTTTCCATAATTAATTGGTACCTAATATTATTGTTGTAATATCATCTGAATATCTACTATGGAAATTAATAAATAAAATCAACGGAATTTAAATTAAAATGTGTTGATATAAGTAGTAAAATAAACTATATTATCAGGAATGAATTTCTCGTGTTTTTTTGCATATTAATAATTGGCTACTATAATTAGATAGGTATACTTATTTAATTTGCCATTGAACAATGTTTCCACGCAGGGTGGTGGAAAAGTTCAGCACAAAATTCATAATTCTGTTGGTAAATGACTTTTCTATGAAAGTCGCTTTGACAGGTCGTTTTTATGTTTTTCAATTCTTGATTTCTTGCAATTCAAAACTTCAACCCCCTCCTAAAAGTATCTACCCCTTTTGTCGAAAAAAGCGAAAATAGGAAGCATGTATTGGTATAAAAGAAACCTTTATAATGTTATAGTTACCTACTATTTGAAAATATTTGAGAGCTACTGGTCAGCTTGAGGCATGATATTATATGCATTATTCTGTTTCTTTCTATTTTTATGACTTTCCGTTTTCTTAAAATGGTTCTACTATATAGTCCAATAAAGTCTAAAAAGTCATACGTATCGATTAAGAATACACATCCTTTTGATAGTTCGATTTATTTTGTTTCATGTACGTGTTTTTATAGTAATCGTCCAGTTTGTCTAAATACTCCATCCCGCATAAATAAGTATACGTCAACATTGGTTTTGAATGAGAATTAAATGCACAACACAGAGGATAGAATGTCATTGCGTGAATAAATTTTATGTAGTTGTCAGTGGCTCTCAAACTGACGTAAGCGGTTCCAATTCATTGTTTGAATGATTTCTTCAATAATTACGCTCGTTCACAGTTTGACAATTAACTGTTTGACATTTTCTGGTGAAATTAAAAATATTAATTCGGACGGTTAGTGAGACGTCACATCTGACTTTTTAAAGTTAATCCTACTATAGTTTCATTTTCTATATGATTTGTATATGCGTACAAAACAGGTTTACAAGATGTCTTGCTTAAAGGGCAGACAAAAAAAAACTGTAATCTTCTCATGCTTTTCAGGTGCTCGAGAATGACCATCTGCCCCAAACGCTATGTACAGAATGTGTTGATAGATTAACCAGCTCCTATTATTTGAAAAAACAGATTATTGCTGCTGATCGGCAGCTTCGTTTGCTTCTTAAAACAACTGTAAAAAATGAGCCCAATGACTCATCATATACTAGCCTGGTTGATTTCTCCGAATTAAAAACATCCGACCTAAGCAACACTAGAGAATTATCACTAAAAATGAGGGGCACCACGATATCTAAAAGGGAACCGCCAGACAGAGGTAACATTGAGCAAAATAAAGAACATGCCACTGCAACAGATATCTCCGCCTTCAGTCATGAAGTTCCAGATTATACTGAAAGTGATAGAGATGATGATACTGGGGAACAAGAAAACTATAAACTAATAGATATACAGGACAATGACCTGAAGCCTTGTTTGAATTCAGATAATAAACACCTTGCTTCCGAAGAAAACTGTTCTAATCTCAATGACAAAAAAGAAATGATCACTTCAGAGACTGCATCTTCTTTTCTTAGTTTTGATCATTTTATGTCTTCAGAAAATCTAGCTTCCAATGGAGGAGAACAAAGTGAAGGGAACGTTAAGATTAAGATGGAAACAAACAAGAACAAGAAGCAGAAAATGAAATCTTTGAACTCTGATAAGAAATCTCAGAACTGTGATAAGAAATCTAAGATAAGCAATAACTCAAATTATGTGAGGATAAAAAAATTTGCCTGCGATGAATGCAATAAATTGTTTACTTCTAGACCTCGTAGGGAGTGGCATGTGCGAAACAAGCATACCGGGATCAAGCCATTCAAATGTGACACGTGCGAAAAAGGATTTGCCAACGTTTGGAGTTTGAAGGTACATAAGCAGATACACAGTGATGAAAAACCTTATCCTTGTGAAAAGTGTGGAAAACTATTTAGGTAATAATATTTATTTTAAATCATAATTTATTTTTTCTTGGTTTGTACATTTTTGAATTTATAGTAATTTGTACATGAAACTATTTTCTTTTCAGGTATCCCAGCTTAGTGAAAGTGCATATGGAAGTTCACTCGGAATTTAAAATGTACAAGTGTGAAATATGCAGTAAATCATTCAACCAATACAATTCTTTGCTGTGCCATAAGAAGAGACACGATGACAAAAACCCAGTGTTCTGTGATCGATGCGGAAAACAATTTAAAAATAAAGCTTTACTTACCAGCCACTTGGACACCCATAAAGAGAAAACAGTCCCTTGTCCCGTTTGTGGAAAGTTATTTGTAAATAAATCACAAATGAATACCCATTACAGGAGACATCTCGGACACAGGCCTTATAGTTGTGATATTTGTGAGAAGAAATTTGGAGATTCGAATGTTTTAAAAAATCATAAAAGGATACACGAAGGGAGTAAACCATTCAAGTGCACCATGTGCACTAAAAGTTTCAATCAGAAAACTATTCTTACAAGGCATCTTAGAATACATACAGGAGAAACGCCATATCCTTGTACTTTATGCCCAGCAAAGTTCGCTTATACACATTATCTTTTGAATCATATGAAACGATATCATCCAAATAATATTTAGTTAATTTTTTTTTTTAATTGACACTGTAAATTAGAACGATGCAGCTTATGAAACCTGCAAATCCAAAAAAAATTATGGAAAAATTCACTTAAAGTCACTAACATCCTCTTGTGAGCAAGGCGAAAGAAGAGAAACCACTGTGAGTGGTAGTTTAGTATACGAGGGCGGTCCGATAAGTACTTAGCCTCACCGCCAGATGGCGCCACTAGCGCAAGATAAATTTACTATCGTGTAGTACATTCTCGTAGAGAGCTACTGTCAAAATTTCAGCCGAATCGGACTTGTAGTAGTCGTAGTTTTATTTTCACCGCATGTGGAAGCGGGCATGTGCGCAAAAATGGAAAAAGAGCAATATCGGTAGGTGATTCGATTCTTGTTTTTGGAAGGGAAATCACGCAGCGAAATCAAAGAACGCTTGGATGCCGTGTACGGTGACTCTTCTCCTTCGATGGTGACCGTCAAAAATTGGTTTAACGAATTTCAAAGTGGTCGCACGTCGGTTTTTGATGAGCCTCGCCCAGGTGCCCCGAAAACGGCTACTACGGAGGATAACGTGACAAAAATCCATGACCTCGTATTGACAGACCGCCGATTGAAGGTACGCGAGATAGCTGAGACAGTAGGCATCTCAAAAGACCGCGTGGGTCATGTCCTGCATGAAATTTTGGGCATGAGAAAGCTGTCGGCGCGATGGGTGACAACAAGCGCAACCGTGAGACCACTTCAGAGCAGTGTTTGACGCTGTTTAAGCGCAATCCGAGGAAGTTTCTGCGTCGTTTCGTGACCGTCGATGAAACATGGATCCACTGGTACACGCCAGAGACCAAGGAACAGTCGAAACAGTGGACTTCACATGGCGAACGTGCTCCGAAGAAGGCGAAAACTGTCTTATCTGCCGGAAAGGTGATGGCCACCGTTTTCTGGGATTCACAAGGTGTGATCTACATCGACTACCTGGAGAAGGGCAAACCGATTGTATTGTATTTGTATTTTTGAGGGTGATTAAGTTACTGCGACCTAAAAGATCTATTGTATCCCCTCTACTGTGCTTCGCTTGGTGTAGAATCCCTTTAGTGAAGCACTCCAAGTCCATTTCCTTGAGAAACTTCAGGATTTTGAGAGGATCAAGGTCGGGTAAGTTCCCTGCCTCTAGCTGGTGATGGCCCAGAATATTACTTCTTTTGAGTTCTATCGCATCGCAGTTGAGCAGCAGGTGACGTGGTGTCTCGTCTCCTTTCCCGCAGAATCTGCAGACGCCATTTTCTTCTATGCCTAACTTCCTCAGGTGTTCCTTGAGCTTGCAATGTCTCGTTAGGAATCCCGTCAGTGTTTTGTTAATTCTCTCGGTTAAAATTCCCGAGAAGTCCTTTGGATTGTCTCAACCCCGAGAGGTTCCTCCAATGAGTTTCTCTCAGTTTTCTTCTTCCTTTTGGAATTCTGCTTGAAGAAAGTATCTTCGAAGCCACAGAATGGTTCTGGTCCTATGAAGGGTGTCGATGCTCCTTTTCTTGCCAATGAGTGGGCATTCTTCTTGCGTTCGAGGTGGTCTCGAGCACAAGGATTGTTTAGATTGCCGACTGTCTTGACGGGTGACAAGCCCCGCTCGGTCAGCAGTCTGTATCGCGGTGATGTCCCGCAATTTCTTGGTTTTTTGTTTCTTACCATGGTTGATCCCACGAGTAGCTAGGGAAGGGTGCTCCACCTATGCAGAGCCCCGCATGCAAAGGTGAGGGGATTGATACAGTGGGGTGCCCCAAGGTTGAATCCAGTAGGGCTGGTCTTCTATCCAGTCACGCATCCCATCAGCCTGGACCCCCGCCTTAGGATTTAGGTTTTTTAGTGAGGTTGTCTCCTCTTGGTTCCGGCGATTAAGCCGAGACCCCCACATCTCTCTGTGCGCGGAACGTGACCACGACAACAGATGATACGGTATATCAGATAGTCCACAGTCGGACATCTCTGGCGCCGTTTCCCCTAGTGCAGACCTTTAGTCACGACACGACAACCAGGTTAGGGGAGGTGGTCCGCGGCAGGGTTTTGAGCTACCAGTCTAGAATTTTACCTCCGACGAGCTTTATCACCACTGCTAACCTTACTCACTTACGCTCATTGTAAGGCCTTCCCCCTATCCGCCACCTGGGGACGCGCCCGATGGGTACTCAACCGCACGGGGGGCAAACCGATTACTGGGCTGTACTATGCCGAATTATTGGGCCGATTCAACGGCGAATTGCAGAAAAAACGGCCCCATTTGGCGAAGAAAAAAGTGCTCTTCCACCATGACAACGCACACATCCGCCCTCGCCATGGCCAAATTGGTCGAATTGGGCTACAATATGCTGCCCCATCCACCGTATTCCCCAGATTTGGCCCCATGCGACTTCTATTTATTTCCAAACTTGAAAAAGTCACTCGGCGGGCAGAAATTTGAGTCGAATGAGGAGGTGATCACCGCCACGGAGGTCTACTTTGCAGACCTCGAGAAAAAGTATTTTTCAGACGGGTTAAAGAAGTTGGAGCATCGCTGGGTCAAGTGTATCGAGCTAAAAGGAGACTAAGTTGAGAAATAAATCGCCACTTTTCCAAAATTTTCGTTTTTCTTATGTTAGGCTAAGTACTTATCGGACCGCCCTCGTATAAAAGTATAAGTGGATATTAAGGTCTTTAAAACAATCTAAACACAGGGTGTTCTATAAGCTCTATGACAAACTTTGATAGATGATAGGTCACTTAATTTTAAACATGTTATTTCTAATAAACATGTGTCCGATTCGCTTTTGTGTGCTTGAAATTTCCATGTCATGTAAGCCGTTTTCCGATATTTTGAGCCGTTTCGATGTACCTACACTGCTTTCAAAACGAAAAATTGCAATTTTCACTTGTTTATAACTCATAAACTACTCCTGTAGTCCTGTACCCATAAATACAAAATAGACAATGTCGTCATTACTGAGCCAAGGAACATCCTGTATGAAAAAATGTGACGCCAATAGAAAATTAATTAAATAAAAAAATTGATCTTTTTTATACAAGGTGTCCAGGTATGAGTGTAAGAGCTACACGTGGCGACCTTCCTTGGACTATTTTGAGTAAAAAATCTTAATACAATAATGCTCTAAACGTCTTCACGGTGCCACAGGAGGTCATCAAAGTTAGAAATTCTGGGTCACAAATATGCATATTATTGAACTTCTGTTTCCTTTTGCAGTTACGGTTAACATTTTCAAAGACTTTTGCAAAGTCTTATTTCATTTAATTCTCCTAACAGTGCAATTATTAACTTTTTTAACATTTAAAAAAAAAAAAAAATTTAGGAAATGTTAAAAAAGTTAATAATTGCACTGTTACGAAAATTAAATGAAATAAGACTTTGCAAAAGTCTTTAAAAATGTTAACCGTAACTGCAAAAGGAAACAGAAGTTCAATAATATGCATATTTGTGACCCAGAATTTCTAACTTTGATGACCTCGTGTGGCACCGTGAAGAGGTTTAGAGCATTATTGTATTAAGATTTTTTACTCAAAATAGTCCAAGGAAGACGTGTAGCTCTTACACTCATACCTGGACACCTTGTATTTCCAAAAAAAAACAATACTTTCGATTTTATGGAATTTATTCCTTACTTATGACGTGCACTTTATTCTTTTAAACGCTTGTAACATCTAAAAAGTGAATCGGACACGTTTTTAGAAATAACATGCCTAACATTAAGTTACCTATCATCTGTTAAAGTTTGTCATAGAGCTTATAGAACACCCGTATAGCAAGTGTTTTAAAGACAAGGTACTCACGAATCATTGAGATAGAAGAGAATCTACCTCAATGCCATGCCATGAATACTTTATGCATTTTTTTATTGGTACACTTTGAAATCATAAATTGTGGAATATTTGACGAAAGATTTTCAGTAATATTTATTTAATTTTACAAGGTACTCCTGTCACAATAATAATTAAAAAGTTGACATAAGGCTTTGTTGACCGACATGTTTCTCTGGTTATGTTGATGTTGCCCACAGAAACTTTAAAACACCAGCATGTTTTGAAAGTTACCATGGGCTACATGAGCGTAATACGCTTCTGTTTTAAAGTTGGATTTAAACACGTTCAGGCGTACTTTAACTACTAATAATAGGGTACCAATAAAAAGTATTTTTTTTGTAAATACTTACTATGTAATATATTTATTAGAAATTAAGGTTTCTTTTTTTTTTTGTATATAAAAGATGGTCTTAGAGATTAGTGATAAAATGCATATAGGAGGCAAGGTCGTAGTTAGGGTACTTAGAGCTTGTGGCAAAAATTTGTCAAACACCCTGCGGTCCTGTCCCGCCTCCTCCAAAAGTATTTTATGTCCCGTTTTCGTAATTCCCAAATACATAATACAAGTGTTTATAAATGTAGTACCATAAACTGGAGTACATGAAACTTAAATTTTAGAAAATTCAAATAAATTTTTTTCTGAATTTTTTAGAGTGGACCAATAATTCTGAATTTTTGTATACAGGCTTTCTATTTAATAACCTGCATTTGGAAAAATTCTGGGTAAAACCGAAGCATACAGTGGCGTAGAATCTGGGTTCCCAGGGCACCTTTTTTCTTGTAAAAAAATTCTGAACTGTTTTGTTTTTTTATTGATGGATGATAAATTACTTCTCATCCATCGGTATGCAGAGATTCTACAAAGTAAGGCTTGAAAACATAAAATTTTTAATGGCTTTTTCGGAATGCCAGATTAAATTGATACAAAAAAACCATTTTTGATATAAGTTTTCAATATAAGTTTGCAGAAGCCTAAAATGTTAAGATAAACACCGAGATACATGGTGTTTAAGTGTCATTTACAAAACAGGTTTTTCAACATCCTGTATCTCAGTTAAAAAAACATTTTCAGAAAAAAAACTCTCTGAACTTAGCAATAAAAAACACTTTTTTACGAGAAAAAAGGTGTCATGTGACCCCGGATTCTATGCAATTGAGTGCTTCGGTTTAACTCAGAATTTTTCAAAATACGGGTTATTAAACAGAAAGCCTGGATCAAAAATTCAGAATCATTGGTCCACTCTGTAGAAAGATACAATAAAAACCAGTTTCATAAATCGATACTTGGACACCCTGTATCTTGTTTACATTTTCGGGAAAAAATTTATTTGAATTTTGGTAATATTTAAGCTCCGTGTACATGCCATCCACTTATGGTACTACATTTAGAAACATCTTGTAGGTATAGTATCCATCTACGAACGGATCGAGAGATATTTACAAGGGAGGAGGAAACCTTATGGGTTCCAATTTTTTTTTATATTCAAATTTTAGTAGCTTTTATCATAAATTGGACATGCAGATATTATACAGGGTTAGAACTATTTAATGGGTGACTACAGGGATATCTTCAACCATTGAAGATACAAGGTCAGTTAGAGAAAAGTTGTGCTGTTTTGAGTACCTAGTGAAGTACTCAACATTGTGAATTTTTTTTTTGAAATCCCGAAAAAAACTGAATAACCGAGAATGCTTATTTTCATATCTTTTTCATTATTGAAAAATAATATTTTTTTTTGTGTCTTCAAGAGCCATCAATATTATTGAGTGTTGAGAGTATTGAGAGTATCAATTAATTATTGATACTTCAAAAATTTTAAAAGCTGACTAGATCCCAGAGTTTTTATAGTTAACTTTTGTTTTACAAAAAATCATGGAAATCAAATATTATTAAACTTGAAAAAAATGTAAAAATTTTTTATTTTTATTTTTTTAGAACAAAAAAACAATTCATCCTAATTCACTGACGTCAATGTGAAGTCATACTGCTTACCGTATGGGTTTTTAATATCTTTATGATGGTCTAAAAAGATCTTTTTTTTAAAGAGGATAATTTTTTTTTACTGGCGAAATACTGAAAAATCTGATACTGGGGAAATTTAAATTTTTTTTCACAAAATACTCATCTCAAAGCACAACTTTTCTCTAATTTAACCGACCTCATATCTTCAATGGTTTAAGATATCCCTGTAGTCACCCATTAATAGTTTTAACCCGGTATATGGGGATAAACCGTGGGGGGGGGGGTCTGGAATATCCCCTACAGGGGAATTTCCTTGAATTTTTTTTGTAAATTATCCAAAAAGTCATGAAAAGGTCACGAAAACATTAAAATAAATAATTTATACAAATATGTAAGCTTTGCATATAAATTTTAAGTAAACAGGTAAATAAAAAAATCATGAGTTTGCGCCCCCAAAATTTCCTCAAAAGCCGTCTTTGTAACCAGGGTTGGCAAAATCAGTGTTTTAAATTATTTTAAACAAAACACCTGTTTTTTATTGTTTAAAACAGTTTTTATTGTTTTAAACATAATTTGAGCAAATGTTTAAATTTCATGTTTTAAACATAGTTTAAAACATGTTTAAAATGTTTTAAACTTGTTTTTTATATGTGTGTAGCTGCCCTTAGGGGAATATATAACAACAATCTTCAATGTCAAAATTCATTTTCAGGTTTAAGAATTTTAACTGCAACCAAAGAAAAAGAGAAATAAGATATTTATTTTTAATTTTTATTTATCACCACATAAAAGTGAAGCATACTGTTTCTTTTGAGAAAACGAAGATATTTATTTATTTTTTTTATTATCACTTCAACATAAAAAAAGTGAAGCGTACAGTTTCTTTAATTTTTACCTTTTTTTATGAGATTTTATATATGAGTTGCTTTTAAAGCTTAAAGCTAATAATATTCAGAGGAAGACCAAAAAGGTTTAGTTCCACTATTAGGATTAGGTACTACATATTAGAAAAACTTGTGATACCAACCGTCAAAAATATCCTTTATCAAATTTTTTGTTTTAATACCTTATTTCTGCAATCCTGCTATACTACAGCACTGGAAAACTACTATGATAATAGTAAAAATAAAAGGGATACGAGGATAAACTCAATATGTTTTTTATGTTTTAAATTCAAGTTTTAAACAGTGTTTAAAACATTTTGTTTAAAACAAGGTCAAATCTTGTTTTAAACAAATCAATTAGTTTAAAACTGTTTTAAAACATTTGTTTAAAACACATTTGTTTTAAACTGCCAACCCTGTTTGTAACCCCCTAGCTACGGCCCTGATGGTCACCAACTATTCCAGGAACATGTGTAGGGTTTCTAGATTCGAGACTACATCCATCCCGGAGCACAACCAATGATTCCTGGACAGTCCCGTCCAAAAATTTGCAATACTTTTTTATGTTACTAGTGTTCAGGAAGGTGATAGACTTGTTAGTCTAGATGAAATAAATAAATAAACTATACATGAATTTAACAAAAAAATGTGTTTAATGAAAGTGAAAGAAGTAAATTGATGTTATATAACAATAATGGTGTGTCCGTTTGCTACAAAAAAATAAAATTAACCTTCAAGGATTCAAATGAATTTAATATGAATATAAGTTATTCAGATTTCAAAACATGTGCTGTAAAAGGAAAGGTGTGATTACTTGCCCCATTCCGAGAAAAACAAAACATTCCTATTAACCTGGGTCTGCAAACAAATCATTTTCGGGATACAGGGTGCCAAAAAACCCCTCTTTTTTGGCAACATCTCAGGAACCTTTCAATATAAAAAACTGAGATTTTGTACACATCTTATCATTTAATATTATTTACTTTTTGGCTCTAAATTCTTTTTCATATGACAGTGGCTGAGATTTTATGGTTGTGTGAAATTGGCATTGTGAAAGCACATTTTAAACTGTCCATGTTTTCTACATAAAAGTGCTCTTGATCAAAACCTTTAACAAACTGTTTTCAAGATAAATGATTTGTTTCAAGGTTATATAAAAAATTAAATTGGCGCTCAAACAGTAAGTACCTACATAATATTAATCAATAAGATGTGTACAGAAGCTGAGTTCTGTATCTCAAACAATTCCCGACGTATTGTCAAAAAAACATTTTTTTACACACCCTGTATCGCGAAAACAGTGCGTTTACAGATCCAAGTTAACAGGAACTTTTTTATTAGAACAACCCAATGAATCACACTTCTTATTTTCCGACACATGTTTTTTTATACACCCTGTCTATGCAATTTAACCACCATCAAACATTTGACTCTTAAAAGAGATTTATCACTGGTGAATTCCAAGTTTGTTAACTCATACGTTCAAATAAATATTTTTCGTACAAGGCATTTTCCACTACAAACTAAAAGTTGCAGAGCTAGAGGTGATAGCATCGTAAATAAACGTATTGTTCAGAGGCTTGTACTGATGAGTAATAAGCTTAATGAGTTCATGTGCCGCACATCCGGCTAGCATGGCGGACACGGAATGCAACTCGGCGCCTCCGTATCGACACATCTCGTGCACTCGTTCATCTGGCAGCGAATGCGCACAGCCCCATTCTGATAGCAATTTACCTATCAGAGCCTTGAGCTTGAGTACATCCGGCTCTACTTGGTCATCAAACTGGCCCGGGTATGTATTGAACTCGCTCACAAAACGTTCCAGACCTCTCAGTATTACGTAGTAAAACATGAGACTATCCGGATCCTCCAGGTAGGAAGAGAGATCAACACTAGTGGTGTGGTATTCATCGGCGATACAGCTTCCTCTGATCACGTGAAGTTCAGAACTGTGCTTACAAAACAGTTTCACCTGAAAAACAGAAATGCAGAGTTAACTTTCTCTGATAAAGCGAACGTCACTAAAAATATGATTTTACAATACATTGTTACGATTTGTAATTGATTAGATTTCTTTACTATCGTTTCACAGTGGTAAAAATAGAAGTTGGGTTATGAACATCTGTTCTTCTGGTTCGTCTAAGTTTTAGATATTGGAGGAATCTAGGATGTGATCATGTTGAACATTCTTCACCTGTTCTAGACAGTTGACATTACATGTCAGCTGATCTGTCACATTGTAGGTCGATCACATCCAAAATCCAGAATAACTATAGAATCTTCTTTACCATTCGAGGTCTAGAATGAACCGAGCCTCTCGATAGTGATAGATCTACTTGACGTTACTGAAGATCACTGACATTACCAGCTCTCCTTTTCTCCAAATAATTGGCTAATTTTGGTATCTCCTAGTGCTAGAATGAACAAAAAGGAGTAATGTTACAGCATAGTGCCAAGATTATTCCCAAGAGTTTTGGGCTGGATAAATTTAAATTAAAATCTAGACAATAACAAGTCAAGATTTCTTCTTTAAAAAAAAAAATAAAAAATCAGATGGGGCTCCTTCTTGTGTCATTTTAGTTAGATACATTACATTACAGTAACAGTATTCGAGTCCTAAAATATTTAAAATAATTTCGATAATATTGATAGTAATCATCTATGAATGAAAATATTACATTTGTTTCAACAGAAACAGAAATTAGGGCCTGAAAATCTAAATATTCATTCTGAAACTCGCTAACCTCATTTTCAGTAAACAGATCTTGTGGCAGTCCCAAGTTTCTAGCGATCTGCGAAGCTCTTCTGTAAATCGCTTCGGACTGATTCTGCGCCTGCTTGGAGTAAATCTGTTGCAATGCGACGTAACTTTTCGTGTCAGCAGCCATGTCCGGCAAACTTCCCCTGACTGGTAACGTGCCTTCACTTTGAACATGCTCTCGCAATGCCGCGCACATCAGCCAAAACGGTGTACTGGACTGGTTCAAATTTATGCACGAATCGTCTTCTAAAATTTTCTTGACGTTGCTCGGTATCGTTGATGATCCCAAGCAAGTGTTCACGTAATGATCGGCTTGTTCAAAGTTTTCTTCCAGCTGTTTACGTCCCAGCTCGTCTGGAAGAGCACTGTCTCTTATCATTTGTTTCAGTTCCTGTTTTTCAAGTCTATTTTTGGGTAAATTACCTGAAAAATTAAAAAATATACTGAAATGCAACTCCTTTTTATAAAAATAACAAATACTGTTTTTTTCTTACCATTGTGTAGTCTTTTAAATTCTTCTAAATAAAAGTATAAGATAACTATAGCAGGCACATGACTTCTTTCTTTGCGATCCAATTCTGCCACATTAATACTATCCAGGTATTCTTTCAAGGCTGGCCAAGGGTTGGTAATTCTTATGTCTGGATTTTCGTTATCAGGATGTGCTTCGATAACGGTATGTTCTTTAATTTGTAACCTGATATAGCCAAGGAAACCTATACTTCTGCCGACTATTAGTGGAACCTTAGCATCCCACAGGTGTCGAGAAAGAGGTACCAAAATTCTGAAATTCAGGCATCGATAGTTACCAACGTAATGATATATTTTTTGCTACTATTTTTACTTTTGAAGTTGATCAAGCACTTGTTTTATGTAATTCTGAATCTAATAGTAGTTGTTTATTTTTTAATAACTTTATTTACT
This sequence comes from Malachius bipustulatus, assembly GCA_910589415.1. NCBI lineage: Eukaryota > Metazoa > Arthropoda > Insecta > Coleoptera > Melyridae > Malachius > Malachius bipustulatus. The sequence continues at coordinate 84,112,615 of OU342630.1, read as the reverse complement.
GTTATTCTACAAGATACAGGTTGATCAACTTGAGAAGCGATTATTCAAGACACCTGTAGTCTGTAGTGCAGAATTTAAAAGGAAGGAATCTTTCACCATCACCAGAGAGGTTATAGTTTACAAAAGAGGAGAGTTTTATTTTGCTTCATTGTGGCTCCTAAAATTTTTTAAGCATCCTAATACCTATGTACCTATAATACCACTGCACTCTCTATGATGCAGTGAAGTAAAGTTTAAATATGACCATACAAAGATACAATAGAGGAATCACAAATATGTTTTTTTGTGTAATTATTCCTAATTTGCTGAAAATGTTAACAGAAAACCAAAACTACTTACTTTTCAGGCAAAGCAGTTGCAATAACGACGTTGAAGTTATTGAAAAAATCCTGTGTATGAGCCATAACGTGTTCAGGTGATTCGTCAATGTAATCACCCTGTACATCAGGGTTAAGTTCAAGGAGGCACTGTGTTGCTACCTGTGCTCGAGACAAACCTACACTTTCACATTCGAGGAAAAAACTGTAAAGTACATAAAAAATCATTAATAACAGCAACAAACTGCATAGCTGTTAAGACACGTATCCACCAAAGCAACAAAGGGGAACATTTATGTTTCTGTTCCAAATTTCCGAAATGTTTACGAATGTTCCTAGCACGTTGCTCAATGTTCCATGATGTTGCTAGTAGAAGTTGTTGCTTGTTGTATGTTGCCATTTGTTTGCACGCAATATTTTGCACTTGTTTCTCGAAGTTTCTAAAATTTGGAACAAGAAGCAACAAATGGAAACAAAATGTTCCTGTGTGTTGTTTTGGTGGAGAGGCACCTTTAAGTTAACACACTGAGACCTGGAGAAAGTACAGTAAAGCCTAACAATAAAATGATCCTGAATGTTTGGAAAATTCCGGAACTACACAGTAAAACTGCTGTTCAACACCAATCAAATATGGGACATTTAGTTTAAAGTTATTTTGAACATTTGATTTGAACCAGGACTCGGTTGGATTTTAAGGGTATCTGGATCCGGCTACCTGGTGTATTCCCTAGTTAAGACACCCAAAATCAAGTACTTTGGATTGGGACACTCTGTACATGAGTTGAGTTACAGTCTATGCCAACATTTCCAACTCTATTTGGATCGCAGTTGGTCACGTGATTTCTCCTGCATAATCTTGAAGTTTGAAGTTTTTGTTAGTGAGCTGTTAGTAAGTGAATTTTCAGTCAGAATGCACGTATGCCAGATTGTAACAAAAACACAAGCATCTAGGGACACCCACTAGTTTTGAAGTAAAAAGGGGTGGATTTAATTTTATTTTTGATCTGACCAAAACCTGACCAGGTCCAGCCAGTTTACATAGGTATGCAAATGAGCTGACTGGGCAAGTTCTGGTCCAGTCGTTCCTTGAGAAAATCGTTATGAAATGCACATCTTTTTAGTTCCAAAGCCAAACAGCCGGGTCCTACTAAATGCTTATGCGTTTACGTTTTGCAATCTGGCATATGGGCATTCTGAATCCAAAAGTTCCGAATAAGGAAACATCATACTTGCCAAGCTTGAAAAACTATTCAGAACCTTATTTTTTTATAACAAACTCCACTGCAAATGTCATTTTATTAATGAAAAAACGCAGTTGATATATCCCTACCCATCTTGAAGGCAATTCGGTCACTAAATCCTCGAACTCTTCCGCATTATTTGTTTTTATTTACATGCTAGTGATTATTAAACGGAAAAGTTTGTTGTTTTAACAGGCAAATGACTAGAAACTCATTGCAACCTGATAGGTCAGGTCATTTATCATTATTATAAAAAAAACATGGATTTAGTAGAATTATTTCCACGATGGTTACAGATACAGCAACAGATTAGTAAAAATTTAATTTTTGGAGGTGAATATCTCGAGAAAATGAGTTTTTCTGAGCTTATGCCCATGAAGACTTCTGCTCTACTCATCCAGTACTACCGATTCCCAAAATTACAGCAAATTTAAATGAGAGCCAATCTCCATAAGGATTCTATGGGGTCCTTTCTCTTAGAATACCTACCGCATACACTAGAAACAGGTGTGACAAGAAATGGTATAAATACAAGATCGGATTGTGACTATGGGAATAATGATGAATAGCAGAGAAAATAATATTATGTAAAATTGTTTATGAGATATAAGTTAGTTCCCGGATATTTTAGTACGTTTGACAACATTGCTTTATTTGGAGAATGACATTGTCAAAAACACTCCTAACGTAGAACACCAACACTTGTCAGTGGGCTGTCAAAAACGGAGTTGACCATTAATGTTATAATCCATAGCCAATAACTAGGTCTGAATAGAGTTGAGTACTATATTGATGACCTCTACAATACATGTCTGGCAGTAAAGTAATTCTATCAGGTATACAAAATGAAGAAGGTAATAAATTAATCCTGCAAGCAGTCTCATCATTACCGGGGCAATCGCAGGGGCATATAAAATAGCACAAATTTAGGGTTATCATTAAACAGCCTTAATTGTATTTTCCAGGTCTCAGCGGTAAGCTAAATAATTACTTTGATCCAATATCTTCTTCGGTAACTTTTTCCCCATCGACAATGGTGAAAGATCCAATTCCTGGTAACACCAAGCTCTTTAGAATTTCAGTGCCCAGGGCTGTGGCATTGATTAAACAAACTTTCGAGTTTTCGAGAAATTTCTGCCCATGATCTCCCCATAATCTAAAAGACAGAGGAAGTTTCAATTAAAGGTATTTCGGGGATTGTGTTGCAACTTTTTACTAACCTTAATTGCCTGTCATATTTTTTACTTTTGTCGCTTTGTTCTGGTGATTTTGGAGCTGGAGAGGACATTCTCGAGAGCCTTTGAGTTGAGTAGGTGTTGTAAATTACTCCAATTTCCTAGTATCTTATTATGTTCTAAAATATTCAACCTTCAACCGGTATCCATTCGAGGTTAGAAAAATTAATAAAACTATTTATTTTAGAACCCTTATACAAGTATTGGTATGTCAAGTTCAATAACTACCTCTATAGCACCGAAAGTATTCAGAAATTTACTTTAGGGTATTAATTTTTAATTATAATCAAAATTTTCTATTAAGAAGACTATTTTTAAAGTACATGAAGGTAAACCTAAAATTTAATTCCAATATTTCCAATTTCCAAAATGAAAATAATAAAATAATTTGAAAACATGACAGACAAGTGACTGTGACGGTGACGACTGAACGACGATTTCAGTTGTCACTTGTTAGTGGTTGGGACTAGAGAGATAACTAAAGAGTAGTTCCATTTGTAGCGAAAAATTGGTTGGGAACCTGCATTACCGACACTAACGCTTACTAGCGGTAATACAGGTTCCCTAAAAATTGGAACAAAATAGCGCCCTCATCCAACCTGGCAAGAACTAATCTTAGCCGGCACACAAACCATACATAGGTACTACTGTTAGCTGTTAGCTTAAATTAAAAATTATTTGTTTCATAAAGTCAATAAATAATAGATTTTTTTTTACATTTTATTCAATAATATTTTATTAATAACTGGAATATTTTTTACATTCCAAAGTAGGTACATAATCATAAACTTATAAAGTTTAGTTATTTGTAGAGAGAAGAGAATCCGCGGCTCTAAGTTTCATCAATTTTTTCGGGACCGAGGAGCGAAATAGGGGTGTTGGGTGGGTAAGAAGCTAAAAACAGCCATTGCAAACTAATATTAAGGTCACAACTAAGGCCTCTATTTGACACTACGGTCGAATTTTTATTTATTTTTTTAACTTTCAGGGCAAGAAAAATCTTCTAGATTAACAGTAGCAATGGTTTTTATTTTGAATTTTGCATTTATTTTGCATTTATATTCCAAAAATCGTAACATCAATCCCTGTGGTCTTTTCACGATATAAAAAAGCGGATATATTGCGTTACGTGCCTGTATTCGTTTCGAAGCGCTTGCTTTCTTCTCAAAGTGTTTATTTCCCGTAGACTCGATATATTATCGTCGCATCTGCCAGGTCCGTACTTTTATTGCACTCTCAAAACCGTGTTTTTAGGCCGTTTTGTGGCTTTCCCTTTCATTTGCAAAGCATATGAATACCTTCGCTGGTGTTACTATAGGTATGTTCTCCACCCCTATATAGGTGCCATAGTGAAACTGTTGGGAGCCGCGGATGTAAATAATGACCAAAGTTAAAATAGGGATATGTAAGCCGTTTTTCTGTATCTTGAACAGTTTTCGTTGTAAAAAATGACGATTTTCACTTGTTTATAACTCAAAAACTTCTGAATTTAAACACCAACTGTAAAAGCCAATCTTATTTTCTCTTCTCAGACAATCTAAAAATGCAATAACGCATATACCGTATGACAAGTTTCAAAGCAGAACATAGGCGAATAGCATTGGAAATCACATATTTGTGGTTTATTTCTCACCACTTTTATCTACAAGAATGGTAATGGTGTCTATCGAAAGAGAATTGTTTTCTGAGCATGCTGATACCAAATACTTAACAATTAACAGTTTCTTTATGGTGACAGAATAACTTAAACATTTTCAAAATTAAAAGTGTGAGCGGCTATGACATGCCTAATTCGAATAATTTTGTTACTGTCAAAACAAATATTTTTAATTACTGATACACGTTTCCCTGCAAAGATTGTCAATTAATAATAATAATAATAGCTATTCTAATGCGTGTTTATCGCCGTGGTACTCTTAACTGGCCGGCCAGATCTCCCGATTTAGCACCTTATCCTTGTTGTGACTTTTCTTGAGATCTTGAGGTTACCTTAAAAATAAAATTTACAGAGCTCGTGGTGGCCGAATGTGCACTCGTTAATAACCAACAACTTGGACAAGTTCGAAGCGCAATTTATAAAAGGGTGGGAATATTAATTTCAAAAAAATAAATTAAATAATTGAAAATATTTGCTTTGACAGTGAAAAAGTTGTCCGAATTTAGCATGTCATGGCTGCTCATCTTTTAATTTTGAAAATGTTTTAAATATTCTGTCATGATATAAAACTGTTAATTTGTAGGTATTTTGGTATCAGCATGTTCAGAAAATAATTCTCTTTCGATAGACATCATTACCATTCTTGTAGAAAAAAGTGGTGAGAAATAAACTGCAAATATGTGATTTCCCGTGCTATTCGCCTATGTTCTGCTTTGAAACTTGTCACTCGGTATAGGAGCATTCCATTTAAAAAAACATAACTTTTGATATGCCACTGTCATATATGGGACACTCTGTATACTCCAAAATAATTTTAAATTATGGCCATTGTGATTCTGTACTTGAATTTTCAAAAAGTTTTTTGAAAAAGTCAATCTTTTGGCCTACAGAGACCGCTTCGAATAAGCTGGGCTGGGACACCTGTATAATATCAGCAATGCTTTACCTATCTATCAGGACCTTTTCAATTTCATTGATCAAATCTGAATGTTATCAACTGCATCCTGCTCTTCTCACGATTGTTTCCATGTTCTTCACCCTTCCATCTTCAGCTCATCTTCAACCGTTCTTTTTCTGCTGGACTTTTGATTCAATAAAAACCTGAATTAAATTATAATTTTGGGTTTTTGACACGTAAACATTTCCCCTACGATGCCGCTGGGAACGGAGGCGTGAATAACATATGGAACGCTGAGAGGATTTCAGCACTACCGAGCGGAGATACAGAGCGGAAACAGTGGCGGGCATATACCGTTGGGTAACTGATGACGCGTAATCGCAACCTTACCGAAAAATATTTCCGAAAAAGTTTCATACAGGTGTCCCAATATTCCATGGACATGGGAGCAACCACAGATTACTGAGGTAAAAAAAAGTTGCTCGGACCAAACTTATCTCTATACCAAAATGCTTCGTTTGTCCGTTAGAGGGCTTCAAAGTCTTTTGAAAATTTTAGTTTTTTTGAAATAGCTCAAAGTCGGCTGATTCCAATTCGATGAAATTTGGTAGGTAAATGTCTTATTAAAAGTACTAATTTCTGATGTACCGGGTGGGCATCTAAGAATGAACAGCGGCCATATCTTGGGAAATATTGATCCTACAGTTTCAAAAAAAAAAATTCCAGATATAAGTGACTATGCGAAATGCAATGCAAATATTTTCAAGATGGTCGCACTTCCGGAAATACCGGAAGTTGACACCTACTTCGTTATTTTAACGGGGATACCCTTTATATTATTGTATTTTTAAATTGCCTGGCAAAATCGAATACAGGTGGTTTTCACAATTGGAATTTTAGGTTGAGTAGTTTATGAGTTATAAACAAGTGGAAATCGCAATTTTCAATTTTCAAAGCATCTCACATTGAAAACGGCTCAAGATATTTAAAAACGGCTTACATGTCCCTATCTTAACTTTTTACAAGGTATCCTTACCATGTGGTTTAAATTTTTATACAGGGTGATGAAAATTAACAGATTTTTCATCTACATAATAGAATACCTTGTAAAAAGTTAAGATAGGGACATGTAAGCCGTTTTTAAATATCTTGAGCCGTTTTCAATGTGAGATGCTTTGAAAATTGAAAATTGCGATTTTCACTTTGTTTATAACTCATTAACTACTCAACCTAAATTCCAATTGTAAAAACCACCTGTATTAGATTTTTCCAGGCAATTTAAAAATACAATAATAAAGGGTGTCCCCGTTAAAATAACGTAGGTGTCAACTTCCGGTATTTCCGGAAGTGCGACCATCTTGAAAATATTTTCATTGCATTTCGCATAGTCACTTATATCCGGAAATTTTTTTTTTTTAAACTGTAGGATCAATATTTCCCAAGATATGGCCGCTGTTCATTCTTAGATGCCCTTCCGGTAGATGATGATTTGACGGAAACCCGGGAAGGGGTGAAAGTACCCCTACCCTCCATTAAAATCGATCGTAATTATTGATAGGGTAGCAGGAACGCTGTTCATGTTTTTTTGTTTGAAAGATACATCGTTTTAGCCCATTTCTGGTCTCCTACAAAAATAGGTCTACAATTATTATCATTAAAAAAGGATGACCCCACTATCCAAAAACTAATGACGACGTCATAAGAATATTTTACATCAAAAGTTGGTAATTTAAAAAAAAGAAAATCGACCAGTCAAAGCGATTTTCATAAAAAAGTCTCACAGCGGAATTATTCAATTTGTTCCAAACTTATTTATACACGCACACTGTATTTATTTCCACATTATACAAATAAATTGTACCTACATTATATGTACTTAAACAAAAAAGTGAGCCGATCCGTTTTTAATTTATATAAAATAGGCCACTTATGTAATTAATTTAATGTAATCATGTCTACCATTTTACATAACAATTAAAAATCATTGGAGTGTTTTCAAGATTATAAATATCCAAATTAACTATCAAGAACTTTTAGTAAGTAGGTATATCTATTATATCTAATATTGGAACATAGACACTAAAAACTAGAAACGTGATTAAGTAGATCAATTAGTATTTCTTTAAGAAAATACTTAATTAGTATAATTAGGACCTACTGAAAAGTTTTAAAAGATAAGTATTTTTTACGCCAGATAAATATTTTTAGGAAGACATGTAGACAGATAATTCAACTGATATGATCATGTACCTACCTATAATAAACCCACCTAAGCATCTCACATAGGAATTCAATTCAAATGTAAGATCGAGTTTGGTTGAAAAAAAATGACTTGTCTTAAAAAATCGGCGTTTTTGTTCATCCTGTTGTTAGGTCTGGTGACAGCAAAATCTTATTATAATAAGAATATCGAGAGAGTTCGCTATGATAATTATAAATTATATCGATTAGTATTCAACTCAGCAGATGAGGTGTCGAAATTTCGAACATTCAAAACAGAAACTGGTGTTTCAACATGGAAAGAACAATCCAATGGGCGAGTGGTAGACGTTATGATCCCGCCAAGTTTAATGGATAAATTTGAAAGTTTATTCAGTTCTACGAGATCTTCAGTGCTATTGGAAAATATTCAAGAAGCCATTGACGAGAGTAATGCTGTTGCCGATGCGAATGGAGTGAAAGAGTTTGGATGGAAAAAGTATAACACTCTAGACGAAGTAAGTACTTTTACTTACTTTAAATACAGCTCTGGGCTTGTGATGATAATGATTCGCGGTAGTAAGCCCGAGCGATGTAGTCACATTAATTCGAATGGAAACAACGATAAAATTATTACTTTCAAAATAATTTCTGAATGTCACTCCCGGAGAAATTCCGAAATTCTCGTCCACAACTTTTATCGCTGATATTATTTTTTTAACAAAATATTATTAAATTTTTTGTGCGCATAACATTAGATTAGAGTCCTACAATTAGGATTGCATATAGTTCATTTTGAAATTATTGATCAGCTAGAAAAAAATAGAGCCTTTACTGAAAATCATGTATCTTGAAATATTTGGTTGTATCTTGTTCTTGATAAAACAGTTTGTATACAAGAGTTTACATTTGCCTTCTTTTTGAGAAGTTTATATTCCGTATCTACAATAAGGTAACCTTTGCCTGGTTCACCATAGTCTTTCAAAAGTCAATAATGATGCACATCGCCAGAAATTTAATTTTTCATGAAGTTCAAAAATAATAAAATGAAAAAAAAAATCAAAAGGCTAACAAACAATATATTTAATTTCTACATTTTATGAAACATAATAATATACTTAGTAGGATAGTACCGAATCATTGATATTGATAGGGAGGGTGTCAGATGAGCTGCAACCTATATTAAAGATCTATTGTGCCCCCTCTACTCTGCTTCTCTGGTATGTATTCCCTTCATTGCAGCAGCCTCTCCAATTCCATTTCCCTTAGGAATTTCAGGATTTGAAGGGCATCCAGGATGGGTAGAGCCCCTCCGTTGAGCTGGCGTTGTTTCAGAACATTTCTTCTCTCGCGTTCTAGTGCTCCGCAGTCCGTCAAAACGAGGCGTCTCGTTTTCTTCCCTGGAGAATCTGCAAACGCCATCTTTTTCTGTACCATATGCAAGTTTCCTCGGTTGTTCATTGAGCTTGCAATGACCCTTTAGGAATCCCGTTAGCATTCTGACGCCCGTATTCACAAACGATAATTTCCTAAATAATTACGTAATCAATTATCCCCGTCTCATTCTATTGCAAAAAAACTGCATATCTCCATCTCACTCATTTAATTAATTACGTAATTATTTAGGAAATTATCGTTTGTGAATACGGGCATTAGACTTCCTTTGTTGAGGATCAAGAGTTTTTTTGACCGTTCTCGATTAAAGTTTCCGAGGAGCTCCTTGGATTGCCTCAAGCCTGAGAGGTTTTTCCAATGGACTTCTCTCAGTTTACATTTTTCCATTTGGAGTTCTGCTTTGAAGAACGTATACTCAAGGTCACTGAATGGCTCTGGTCCTATGAAGGCAGCTGCTGTTCCTTTTCTTGACAATGAGTAGGCACGTTTATTTCCTTCAATCACAGTGTGACATATATGGTATTCGTTTGGGGCAAATTTTGTTCTCTTTGCCTAGTTTGTTGAGTTTTTGTAAGCAATTTCATGCCATTTTAGAGCTGATGATGATAGGAGAGCTCAGCGTTTTTATGGCTGCTTGACTGTCTGTCAGTATTGCTATTTTCCTATTTTTATAGTTTCTATCGGGGTTTATTTGGGCGCATACAACTATTGCGTATAGTTCGACTTGAAGTATGCTTGGGGATGTTCCCATCGGCTCGGAGTAGTTGGTGCCTGGCCCATATACTCCTGCCCCAGTTCCCTCGGTTCTGAATCAATAGAAATCAATATTTTTGAAATGGTTTTAACCCTTAACATGGCAAAGTGCATTCTAAGATACATAAGTTTCTATTTTTTGCCACCTAGGATATTTCATTCTGAATAATTCATCCTACCTTGTAATCTGGCAAACTTACAGGTTTTTTTATCAATGACGACATGGCCAGCTTGGATGAAACAACCTATTAGTAGGTACTTACTCTCAGAATTGACCAAAAAATTAAAGTTAAGAGATTTGAATTTCAGAATTGATGTGGTACCTAGCATTCGAGACTATTTTTATAGTCACTGATCATGTAGATCCAATTTGCGCAATTTCTCTTAGAATTGAAACACGACCTTGCAACTTGTCGCATTCCATTCTGACCATGGAGATGTCTCCACTTTCTACTTGGGGTTCCCTCCCTATAATCTCAGGAAACTTCAAATTACTCACCTGTAGTTAATATATCCGTCAGGTATAATACCTACCTTATTTGTCTTTCGTACGAACTAAGATACAGTAGGTATTTTACCAATCCAAAATCCAATAGGACCAAGTCTAGAATATCGTGACAATTAATAGGTGGGTGGGAAAGTTTATTATAATATTAAAAAGAGGAATCTCATTACTGGATTTCATCTTTGTTTCTCAATTGCCTGTTATAGATAAACCAATGGTTAAATCAGTTAGCTGAGAGCTACCCAAATTTGGTGAAGGTGGTGAAAGGTGGCAAATCCTATGAAGGGCGAGATATTATTGGAATTCATTTATCATATTCTGAAGACAATAGAAACAGGACTGCGTTTATTGAATCCAACATACATGCATGTGAATGGTAAGTCCAAAAAATTATTTCCTGCACGATGTTTTGAATTTTGTTCTTTCGAATTTATCAACATATTATTTCTTACTGATTAAATTGGTCTTTTAAATTTCATAAAAACCCGTTCTTGTCACTCGATTATAGGTCCTAGTTTTCGATCTAGGGAACTGAAATTTTTGTAATACATATTCAGATATCTGGAGGCATTTGTCTGGCATAAGATTTCAGAAATATCGGTTAAGTCGTTTTAAAATTGTGACCATTTAAAGTGTTGTAAAAAATTCTATATTTTGAACACCTGTATACGCCAAACTAAAGCCCAGTTGCACAAACGTAATTAAAAATCTGTCAGATAATATTACTGATTAAAAGTGCCCGGTATTATCAAATTATTGGTCTCATATTGCTGAAAATAAATTCTACTCCCCTTAAGAAGAGTTAATTACCGACCGCTGAATAATGAAATATTTAAAATATTCGTTTTAAAATCAGTAATTATTATCGGAAAGATTTTTAATGTCGTTTGTGCAACCGACCATTAGTATATTTTTTCAATCAAAATAACATATTTAGAAGAGCATACGAGTATCTTAAGTTATACATTACTGCCAAAAAATTTTGCGTTAAGTCATTAGTTCACCAGTGGCATAGGTCTCTCAAAATTGATAATTTCCTATATCCATTATAGGGCGCATTTGCAAAAAAATTATACAAAAATTTTTGCAATAGACAATTATACCTACCTACCTACTAATAAATTTTTTTTAACAATCTATAATTTCCAAAATTGCTATAATATTCAAAATTACTGAATCAATGCATATAAAAATAGTAAGAAGGTTCTAAATTTATATATCGACGTCGGTCATAGTAAAAGAAAATTACAATTTTTATTTCTCTAAGAAAAATGTCCTTAGATTGGGGTCCCTACAAACGAAACGGTATTTTTGATGCATCGGATTGGATGAAAAGTCTGAAACTCAGAGGAAACTATTTTCCAAGAAGCGATTGCTTCGGAAGCAATATCTTCGCTATCGCCGCAAATGAATTTTTACATCTTATTTTATCGACAATAGCAACTGGATAATTTCACTGGTGTTGATCAAATTCAAATGCGAATGCTAAAGCATAAAAAACATTTGATGGGAATTGAAAATTCAATGGATTTAAATTAATCAGCAGCTCTGCTGGGAAATACAACTGCACCCTACAAATGCACGTATTTTACGCGTGTTTCGTCGATGATTATTTGAACATGTAAAACTGAATTTGGCTTAAGACAAAATCTTTTATGATAATCTAAATCTTAGATTAGCTTGATCAATAATAATATTAAAGTGAGTCAAATAGTTATTTATGCAAAATTGAGCTTTGACGCTCGATAATCAGAGCTTCAAAAAAAAAAACTCATTCGAAAGCACCATAATTTCGCGCTCGAGATGCATACAACATTTTTTAGACAGTTTATTGAAATAAGCGAAAAAATGAAAATAAAAATCATAAAAATGACGCATGGAAATTTTTAATTTAGTTCAAAGTTGATTGTTGTTTTGTTACTAGGGACACAAATAGAATATTTCTATACAGTGCACGAAATATTTGTTGCTCTAGGTTGCGAAATACTTCGCGCACGCTGCCGAGTAAACATAAATAATGTGCTATTTTCATTCGTATATTAATGAAAAAATGTCAACATTTTTTGTCTGATTTGACGCATTTGAATGATAAGCAGGTAGGTACCTAATCTAAATAGATAAAAGTAACAGATTTATAAGATCAGTTTATTCGAATCAGTTTATATTATTGTGATAAATTCAACGGAATATTTTGCGCTATCGTCGAAGAATATTTTTGCAGTCGTAAAGTCTTCACAATCCATAAGAAAATTGTCGTCAAAGGAGCAGTGCGATGACACTATCTTAGGAATCTTATTATCTTTTAGAAAAATAAATCACTGCACACTGCACAGTAATTGCACATGCTATAAACTGGCATCGTGCTTTTGTGGATCAGGTCCGATACGGCTTGTAAGATGAGAGTAAAGGGTTTAGTGAGAATATTTGCAATCCTGTTCGCATACCGATGGAACATTTCAAATAGAGGGTCAAGGTCTCTTTAGAACACATAATTCAAATACCTTGACTCCCTCGTCACTTGGAGGAACTCCCGAGACGAAAACGGCTCAATTGTTCGGATGCCACGGTGTTAGGTGAGAGAATATCCATTCAGCTCAAGGAGAGCTCCACAAATCCACGTTTAAAAACGAGTACTAAATTTATCAATTCTTACTGTCTTTCTTTACGATGAACATACCTACTAGTTTAATGCTATCTACCTTTCTAGGGTTCCTACATACTTCAATGGCGGATCCAGTTAGTGGAGGCCAAAAACGGTACAAATTTTGTGGCCCTTATTATTTAATTCGGGTGAAAAAAAGTTTTATAATCGCTTTGGGAGGACAGTCTCCGGGGGGTCCATGAGGTAGTAGGTATCCCAAACCGTAATGGGGGATTCGGAGTCATTTATCTTAAAAAAAAAATTGTGGCAAATAGTTACAGCATTCGTGTATATACTCTTTATGAGGTTTCAATGATGTCATTACATCGCAGAAAACTTTAAAAAAATATTATTGCATAAATATTATTAGTATCGATTTAATAATTTATTATTACCAAATCCGCTACCTTTTAACCAGACATAGGTCTTACCTACTTTATTTTAAGCGGTTTTAACGGTATAAAATCCAAAATTATTACTCGATTAAAAAAAAACAAATCAGTTTTCAATGTTTTCAAAATGTTCTTAAAAATTTGTCCCCTTCAGGAAGGTGGATTAAAAAACAGGGCACTCTTTAGCTTGATGATGTAAAGATATTTTCATGACGAGTACTTTTCTATGTCTTAATCCGTCTACAATTATTATTTCCAGGATTACGTCTGCCGTTACTACGTATATGCTCAACCAATTTTTGACCAGTAATGACACTCAGTTAAGGAAGATTGTGGAACATTATGATTGGTACTTCTTTCCAGTATTCAATCCTGATGGTTTTGTTTACACCCACGAAGTGGTAAGATGATTTTATTAAACCTTTTATTATTTCAATATTACTGCAACTTAAGTTTTAAGTTCAAATAAGTACCTATACTTAATTATTGATGTTGTGGCATTAAGTAGGTACAAGCAACATTGGAAAAATTTCGTTTATAAAAAATTACGTCAGCATCTCCATGAACAGATTTTATTAATTTTCAAACGGCACTCGTTTGTTCACGATTTGTCCACGTTTACGTAAACGTGGACAAATGGTGGACAAACGAATCCCGTTTGAAAATGAATGAAATCTGTTCATGAGGGTCAATTTTTAAAAACTTTTACTAACTTTTTTTAGGGGTGGACGAACAAAAATTTCAGGTGGGCGAGCGTGTAAAAATCGTGGACAAACGACCGGCGTTTGAATTTTATGAAAATTCGTATATTTGTTGTTGCTGTCATCTTTTAATTAATTTGGGCATAACTTATCTTTTGAGGGAGGGGAGGTGTGGACAAACGAAAATTTTGGGTAGATAAACGGGGACAAATGAATGCCGTTTGAATTTGATAAAAATTCGTAGTTAGGAGTTCCAGCTTCACTTAGCTGTGTGTAATTTTTGTTTCAACTATGGAAACTTTACAGAAAGAATTTCTTGCTTTGTTATACTTTGAGGCACACTTTGACTCAGTTGATGTGATAACAATTTTTCACGAAATAATAATAATTATAATTGTGCTATTCAACTTAATTTTGCAGAGAAAAGGAGTCCGTAATATTACTCATATTCCTTTGTTTATGTCAAATTGCCTAATTTGTTAGAAATTTATTCAATAGGATCCGCAAATTATTGGCAGTTTGACATGAACTCGGAATATCGACGGAGATGCACTTTGTTTTCTGAATGTCTTGTATACCTATGTATCGACTCAACTTTCACCTATTGATTGGTCGAGTGCAAGTGCTTCTTTTTTGGACGACTTGAACATTCTATTTGAACATTCCGAGCACGACTTGAGCATATCGACTTACATCTGTCTATCCAGGTTATGTTGATCGATACATGACCTTGTTCATTGAATAAAGAAGTAGTCCATTAGGTACCTTAATACTATGAAGTAGGTACACACGTACGCACAAAATTCAGAAAACTAGGTGAATCAAACCAAATCACGAATAATAATAATTGCCTCTAAAACTTGAAGTAAGTACAAATCTTCTTGGTAATAGCAAAGAGACGTGGTACATTAAAATCGTCTCGAAAACTCGCTTATGTAAATTGCCATTCCCCTTCATGAGTCATTCACTTCGTACGACAGGATAGACTGTGGAGAAAAACCAGGCAGCCATACGGAAAATGCTTTGGCGCGGATCCAAACAGGAACTGGGACTACTATTGGGACACGACGGGCACTAGTAACAATTCATGCTCCGAAACTTATGCCGGGCCACAAGCCTTCTCGGAACCCCTCACCCACTCCCTGTCGAAGTTCATCAGCTCCATCGGGAAAAGCCTGGTCGCCTACCTAGACTTCCACTCGTACTCGCAGCTGCTGATGTTCCCCTATGGGTATACAAAGGACCATCTCGACAATTACAACCAACTAGTAAGAATAAAAAATATTTCGATCTCATACATAAATGTAAAATAAAGATAGAGAAAATTTAAAATTTTCCACACGTTTTGCCTCGTTATATCTTTATTTTTCAGCGCTTACTCTTATTTCTGGTGCTGCTCGCTCTATGTATCTTGTATCTTATCTACTTATAAGCGGACAGAGTTATATTTTGGCTGTCGAAATTACACAAACTTTTAATTAAACTTAACTAGAAGCAGTGAAGCTGTTTTTTATACGAGACTTTGCTACACTAGATACTATCTCAAACTGAAAAGCATTAAAGTTAGATTAGAAAAACTAATTAAATAAAACAAGCAAGAAAAAATCAATCCGAAAAGTAGAAGATTCAAAAAATATTAAACTGGTTAGAAAAAATCGACAAAATAACTCTGTTATTTATTTATTTACTTATTTTATTTTTATAGTTAGGTATTTAATTATAAATCGATTTATTTGAAAAAAAAGAAAAAGTTGTTCAAAACTGCATAGAGATGATGGTATTGTTGTCATTAGCAATACAAAACGTGTCGTTAGTTTCTTAAGCGAATAGCTCACACGACGCTGACTTTGCCTGCTTGATTTTGCAACTGGGTTCCAAGCGAACTTTGCAAAAAGCGACGCGGAGTAGGAGTAATTCGTCGTAAAAGACTTTTAATAATCTTATTAATGATATTATAATTATTGAAGAATTTAGACGAAGAAACAGAAGTCAGAGATTAAATCCTTGGTTGTGGAGTCGTTCGTGGTTATTACCTACGTACACTTAAAATACAGGGTGATTCATGACTAATGCGGCGTAGGCCAAAGGCAGGTAGGGGAAATCGAGGTAAGTCTAAATCTATGACAATCTGTTTTTTTGATCAACAGGTAGGAAGATACAGGGCATTTTCTCTGTTTTGACTTAAATGTTAAAAGGCGATATTTTTGCAATGGTTTGATGAAATGCAAAAATTTTTTTCAGAAACACTCTTTTACCGAAGCACTTCATGATTACCTATCAGAAAATTGAAAATCCAGGACTGTACTTGAAAAGAAATGACTTTTTACGTTTTTGACAGAAGAGCACATTTTTCGATCGACTTTCGCAAAAAAACGGCATCGGATTCGAAAAGCACCAGGTAACATGTTATGAAATGAGCTTCTTAAGTTGAACGGCACACTTCGACCAGCTTTACAAAAACAGATGAAGATGAAAATAAGAACTTGTACCTACCTATCTAAAGTTCAATTTTGCCGTACAAATTATTATTGTTTCCAATATACGAGTATGTGCTTCAAAATTTATTTGAAATCATTTGAAAAGATAAGGTACTGCGAATTTACGGGATAGCCTATTGCCAGAATTTAAAATCTTGGAATCAGGGCTGTACTAGGAGGAAAATTGTTCACATTTTTATTATTCAGAAGAAAAGCACCGTTTTCTTATCGATTTTCGGAAAAAAACTTCATCAGAGTCATAGAGTACCTACTGGAAAAATACTATGAAATGAGTTTCTCAAATCAACCAGTTTGACCAGGTACACTTCGACCAGCTTCACAAAAACAGATTGTAAAATGCAGTACAAGTTCTTATTTTGATCCATTTTTTTGAAGCTGTTCGAAGTGGTTCGTTTTAATAAACTCATTTTATAGAATTTTTTCTGTACTCTCCGAATCCAGCTGTCGCGTTTTCCGTAAGTTGATCGGAGAATGTGTTTTTCATAAAAAAAAACAAAAAATGCGAACAATTTTTCTTCAAGTACGGCCCTGGTATCTATTAGTTTTAAAATTCTAGCACTAGGCTATCCCGTAAATTCGTATAAATATCTTTTGAAATGATTCGCAATGAATTTTGAGGAACATTAGAAATAATTTTTTTCGATTTAAAAAGCTCATTTCATAGCAGTTTCCCTGTACTTTCCGAATTCGATCGAAAAATGAACTCTTCAATCATAAAAGTGCAAACCATTTCTTTTTAAGTATACGGTTCTGGATTTTTAATTTGTGGATAGGTTATCTTGAAGTGCCTCGGTAGCAGAGTGTTTTTGCAAGTGTTTTGCAAAATATTGTTGCATTTCACCAAACCGTTGCAAATATATCGTGGTTTAAAATTAAATAAAAATAAATAAATAAATATCGTATGGCCGTGGTAAAGCCCAAGTGTCAGAAGTTTTTAGGTAGCCTTAAGGGCCTCTGACGTAACCTAACGACTGCTGTGAAGCCCAAACATAGGAAAGATCCTGTATCTTCGTACCTGTTGACAAATTTTTTTGTCATTAAGGTACATATTTAGACTTGCCTCGATGTCCTCTAACCTGTCATTTAACTACGTCGCATTAGTCATGAATCACCCTACCCTGCATATGAAATTATGAATTTATTCTGACATTCTGGAAGAGTTATCATCGGTCTTAATGTTTTAACTGGCCCACAATTTCCGTCAATGGATTCTCTTCAAACATGCTTATTTTTATTACGATACCGGCTTCTAAAGCAGAGTCCTTCCATGGATGCGTCAATCAGTAACCCTATCTGTGGAGTCGTCCACTTTTTGGTTTTTAGATATTAGGTTTTGCATTTGGTCTACCATTCTTTGGTACCGGAACACTATTCTGAAAAGATATTCAAATTTTCAAACGTCAACACAAGCCCACATGACAAAGTGCAACGTTATAATTGATACCTATAAACATTAAAATATAATAACGGACCAGAAAAAAAAAGCACGAAAAATATAGCGACGGAACCAGAGTCTTGTGAGCTTGAATTTGCATTATTTTGATCAATTAAATTTACTAATAAGGCTCTTAAAGTGGGCACAATAGCAATTTTTTGCAGTTCTCAACAACTGGTCTATTGTCATTGTTTTCTTTGTTGCTAATTTTGTAAGTTCACTGTTCTAGTATATTTTGTGTGCATTTTTGTATTGTTGTTATTTTTGTTTTATGATTTTGTTTATGAACTACACTTAATTGTGATTTTTTCGATTTCGTTTTTTTTTTCTATAAAATTCTCTTACCACTGGGATCGATAATTTAAAAAATCTGAAACAAAATTTATGTTAACCTCTACATGAAAAAACTGAACAATCGAGATTTCTTATGTTAGTCGTATATCTTTTTTTTATAGTATCGAAAATAAATAAATTATGGCTGAATAAATTGCTTAAATAAATCGTCAGAGCTATCCTTCTGACATTTAAAAAATCTTCAAAGCATGCTAGATCTAGGGTTTTCACAGCCAACTTTAGTGTTCATGATGGTCGCCAAAATCTCAAAATTTTCTTTTCTTTTTTCGACGAAATAAGGTGTAGAAAAATTCACAAAACTATTTATAAGGCTACTAAAAACTAAAAATTCTTAAAAAATATACAGGATGTAACATAAGCATCAATGTGTCATAAACAATAATGTGTCGCCACTTATATGTATATTTTTTGAGAAAAACAAAGTTCTACTAAAAAATTGATTATTTGAATGGTAATAATATTCAAAGAGCCTCTTAAGTTTCATGAAAATCAACGTAAAGATTTTTGAATAATTACGTAATAAAAATCTTTTTTTTTTAATAAAATTTTGACACCCTGTATCTCGAATATTATGCAAGTGATGACACAATAATTCCTTAGAAAAGACAAAAACTTACCTCTTAAAATTAAAGTTACACCCATAACTGCTTATTGACGTCATTGGGTGAAATTTTGTTTTTTTTTCGAAAAGAAAAATTGAGTATTTTAAATTTTATTGATTTTTCTCGTTAAAAAAAATTCAAAGTCAGAAAGATAGCTCTCGAAGACTTATGTAAGTCTACAAAAAATATTTATTCACCTACTTCCAATAATAAAAGAGATGTGGTCAAAAGAAATAATCTCAATTTTCCAGTATTTTTCAGTAGATTTCAACAACGACTGAAGTTAGCCTAAGTTTTGTTTCAGATTCTTATTAAGCATAAAATTGTGTAACTTTTCCCTAATTCAACCGATCCTGTATCTCTGCTAGTTCTCCAGATCCCAACGGCGAGAGAGATAAAAAAAACCGCTCTTTATATAAATTAATCAATACTTATTTTTGTTTGAAGGAATCCATAGGTTTAAAAGCAGCTAAGAAATTATCTGAACGATATGGTACTCAGTACACAGTAGGGGATATCGCAGAAACTATATGTAAGTATACCGTGTGTCACCCACAGGTATATGGTAGGTACACTCCCATTTTTTTTTTTAATTTTTTTTTACATTGTTGTGGAATTTGGTATCTCGCATGAAAGGTACTCGATAAGACGCACTTTTTGACAGGTCGTACCTAATTGAATCTTTTTCTACCTCCGGTTTTTCCGGAAGTGATACAGTGATACCAGCTGTTTGTTTTTAAATATATAGAACACACTGTACATACAGTAAAGTGAAAATGGCCTTTTTCAAATTTCAAAGCTTCTTTCTTATCTTGGAAACGGTTAAAGAGGAGGAAAATGACTTATAATATGTCCCTATCTTAACTTTTCAAGTAGGATCTACCCATCTGATTTCTGGAAACAAAAATTTTGCAAATGTTTCAGCGCAACAGAATAGTATGAAGTTAAGATAAGCACATGAGCCCTTTTCCTATATCTTTAGCATTTTCCAAGGTAAGCTGTTTTGAAATTTGGAAAAAGGCGATTTTCACTTGTTTATAACTGATAAACTATTTCATTTAAGCTCCAACTGTCAGAAAAATTATTATTGAATTTTTTTTGGTAATATGAAATGCAATAGTATTCATACCAAATTTCAAAGCGATATCTCAAAAAATAAAGAAAAAATGGGAATATACCACGCCTGTGTAACACCTATACAATATGTAGATAAAGATTTCAAGATGAAATATTTTAAAACATTTGTCTTAGCGCTTAAAGGTAGATCAATATTATACCATATAACAAGAAAAGGGGAGCATGATAATTCCTGAGGTGTAATACGTTGTTAAACTTCAAAGGATTTCTGCTACAAAGAAACGAAGCATTAATGCAGGTCTCCTAGGGGCATAGCCTATTTGTTTCATGATCAAGAAAAATATTATTTCTTTTATCGAATCATAACTTAACTTTAAATACTTTTTCTTCGACAAATTCATGAAATATCATTCCTTCCGTTAGCAAAGTATAACATATGATAAGTCAGACATTGTTTAATAACACCATATCTGATGATTTTAGTCCAAAAAAGGAGTAAACTTTTATCTTTTTTTTTCTCCTTTTCTTCTCTCTTCTTTTTTTGTTTCTCAAATAATAATAATTTTAGAAGCAAAATTAAACTTAAGAGCTTTAATATTTAGGACGAGATAAAATAGTTAAGCCTGTAGCTTTTTGTCTCTAAAAAGTGTAGTTGTTTGCCTTTGAAAATACTTTTTATGGGTAATTCTATCAAAATGTATACCTTCCTACACATAACAACTAATATACAGGGTGTTTCTTAATAACATGCGAATATTTAAGGAGGTTATGCTTGGGTCAATTTTGAGAAAAAAACTTTATATGAACGTATGTCCTAAAAGTCTTAACTTTTGAACTACAGGGTGCTAAAATTTAAAGAAAAAAACTTGTTTTTTATTATAACTGTGATATTAGCCTAGATATTTTTTTGAAATTTGGTACACGCCTTCTATGCATCAACATGCATTTCACGAGGTGAAAACAATTTTAGTACTTTTACCAGTGGCGTCTGTACGGGTTTTGAATTAAATGTTTTTGAAGAAAAATATGTTACGCCACTGCTTTTTCTTAAAGTAAAAATTATTTTTGAAGTCCCCATCCCTTATTTCCAAGCAAATGTGGTTTCTTGATTTTTTTCCAGTCCGATGCACGGTTTTCGCCTAAAAAAATAAAATCTGTCTCTCTGCATGGTAACAAGATTGTCGTTAAATGACAATAAAAAATATAAAAATATGCATAGATAAAATTCTGCAAGATGTGACTAGTGGAGATAAAACGAAATGTGGGACCTGAAAAAATCCCTCTTGATGAGTAATACCTGTCTATTAAATTTCATTAAAATATCCAGCGCGGTATTACAGATATTATGAAAAAATTATTTAATTTTAAAAACTTTACCACCCTGTAGTTCAAAAGTTAAGACTTTTAGGACATACGTTCATATAAAGTTTTTTTCTCAAAATTGACCCAAGAATAACCTCCTTAAATATTCGCATGTTATTAAGAAACACCCTGTATAGATTATAAAAATCCTAAAAAAATAAATGTAGGTACATTTTTGCTCTGAACGTATGAACAACTTTTTGATACCTGTTTAGAAACTAATCATAAAAGGGACTTTTCTTATAATCTAGGATTGTAAGATATTTTATCCACAATCCTACAACTAATCAAATATTGACCGAAATATAGTCACAGAACTGTTATCAAAAACTTATTAAGAAGGGCGAAGAAGTCCTAGATCTACAGCGCGGTCTCGGTGCGTTTGCGACCGGAATACTTCCTTAAGCGGTCGTTAGATTGGCGTCTTTCGAACGTGACCAAACCACCATCACAGCTGCGACATCTGCGACATATCCAAAGAAATATCAGCTCAATTTGCATCTCTTTTTTCTGTTCATTTGTCAAATCTCATGAGTCATGACTTATAGGTGAGGTTGTAAAGTAGATTTGATGGCAGCACGACTCATACTTTTATCACATTTAAGGTGTTCGCAGACCAACGTGGGACTGTGGGGGCGGTAGGGGAGCTATCTGAGCGCGAGATTTATTTATGCAGCGAGATATCCATGAATCGAAAGGCGTCAGTTAGTGTTTATCACGGAGGTGTTTATCACTGAACGGACGAGAGCTGTAAACGCGGTCAGAAAATGTCACATTACCCAGGTGTGTTCTCGCAGTCAGTCGCACTCCTTATAGCGTGGTCGCACTGTTTAGTTCTGCCGAGAGGTTTATTCGGGCAAGCGCTAGGTAGCATACATTATTCACGCATATTCACTGATAAACGTGTGCTATTCTGTTCTAATTTTATTAATAATTTTGGTATGCCAATCGATGAAACACCTGTGATAGTTTCACCGCATCAACTCTACAATTAAGCACAAAACACTTTCTACCTATTTTTGCTTATCACTTGTTCATAAAAAAAAAAAATAAAGTAGGATGTCATCCCGAAAGTGTCAATTTCCACGTGTAAGAGTATGAGGTCAGAGCCCACCTGGTCCTGATTCTCTCATATACTGACTAGGAAGGTTTCGTTCGATGCTCACTGTTAAAATACATCTCTTGTTCGCTCACCCTTATAGAAAATAATCTTAAAAATTCCACCGAAACAATAGACTGGTTACAGAATTTGAAGCTCTTGTAAACAAAATCTACATTAACAGCCTGATAACTTAAGTCCGGATGCTGCAAAATGATTGGAATACTTCAAACCAATCTCAACAGGATGGTGTGTCTAGGTTTTTTTAATGGGGTTTTCCCTAGACTATATCTCTCAAAGCAAATGCTTCACCATGATGTCAACATCGCATCAGAATAATATCCTACAGATCGTTCTTTTCCCCATGATCGACGAAACCAATCATATGTAATTTAATAAACTAAACAACATGTTAATCGTAAGACTGCAATTTGTAATTTCAAACGAATATATATATATATATACCCTGTAGTTATAACTTATACCGAGGAGTTTATACATTTCCTGCTGAACAAATTGGTCCCGTTTCGGATCACACTCCCGCAGTTACGCGTTGGTCTTCTCCAAAGGATCCTCCAAGTTCCTTCAATATAGAAGAAACTGCCTGAAAATGGAGATCTACATCCCTTTTTTCACCTCGCATGCAAATTATAACCTCGAGACACTCAAACTTCCCCACCTGCTTCTTCGACTAATATCGGTTAACTTGCGATGATAAAGTGTTCTCCCATATCGATTTGCAAGGTTAGCATGATGAATTGATAAGGAAGGTAAAAAAATAAAAGTCTCGTTAAAGTCTAACTTTTATTGTTCACAGATCTTGCCAGTGGCAGTAGTCTGGATTGGGTAAAGGGTACTTACCATACGCCAATTACATACGCTTACGAATTAAGAGATACCGGAAGGTATGGTTTTCTTCTTCCACCCGATCAAATCATCCCTTGCGGGGAGGAAACCTTGGATTCGGTGATTGAAATATTCACAGAGGCTGAGAAGCAAATTAAAAATTTTAACTGATTATTTTAACGTTCATTAATAAAATGCTAAATGGAGAGGATTGTAATGTAAATAAAATAAAATAATAAATAAAATATTATAATAAATCTGAAACTTTTACTATTACAATTCTAGGAAGTAGGTAACTACTTTTACATCTGAAGTTCATACTATGCTACAGAATTACTCCTTGGTTTGAACTTTTGTTGAGGAGCTTTTTTACAAAGCGAGGGAGCATCGGTTTTAACTGTGTAGATAGGACATAGTCGCTCTACTCTGGTAATTTGGCTTCAAGATCGAGCTCATTTAGTAATAGACAAATTTTAAATTTATAAATAGTTTTATAAACAAACACAAATCACCATGACGAGCTGGTATTCTAGCCCAGACGGTGACAGCGTCAACGGCGTAGCCAGTCAGCGACCTAAAACGCCGCGCTACAACCCAATCGAGGAGCTCTTAATAAAAATGTAAATATAAGCAAATAGAATGTAAGTATCAAATGATTATTATGGACAGGATAGTTTTCAAAAGTTATAAAGGCTCTAAACGATAATACATGAATTCGTAAATCTCCCATGTTTTCAATTTATAAACGAGACTGCTTTGGATTGAGAGAAGATGGTTGTGGTATTCCTGTTCAAAAAACGAAGATCATAGGACTGTTCCCAGTATTGGGGTCACTTGTATATTATTGATTATTTGATTATCAAATGAACACAACTCTTGTGGTTTGGTCATGTCCTAAGGATGCCATCCATAAAGGAGTCTCAAGGGACACGAAAAGGAATGAATGGATTAACTCATCATTAAATTAAATATTAATGTGAAAATTATATTTTTACAAAAAAGCTTGAGATTGGGGTCATTTGTAAAAACCTCTTCTTGTTTTCCTTTGTAGGAACTTGATTTACGAAGGAAGACTTTTTTTTTTAAATATTCGCACTGATTATATTAAGATTGATAGTTTTTCATTATCAATTATTGTAAGTCGAAAAAAGGTGAAATGAATATTTAGGAGAAATAGAAACCTACCTAGCAAAGAATCGTTGCAAATATATTGTGATAATAAAATTTTTATTGTTCACAGATCTTGCCAGTGGCAATAGTCTAGACTGGGTGAAAGGTACCTGCCATCCGCCACTTGCATTTGTTTATGAATTGAGGGATACTGGGAAGTATGGGTTTCTCCTTCCACCTGATCAAATAATCCCTTGCGGAGAGGAAACCTTGGATTCGGTCATAGAAATATTCAAGGAGTATGAGAAACCAATAAACAATCCAAATTGATTGACATTTATTTAGTTTTATTGTTTACTGCAATTTTGAGTGCACGTTTGTTAGGCATTCTTATGAAAATGCTAACAAGAAATTTTTAATCTTACTTTACGTACCCATGTATCTAGGGACTGTCGTATAATCAGTTTTTCTGGATTTAATAAAACTGCATAAAAGCTAATATAAATTTTTATTTTAGACTGAATTAATAGGGAGTCTTATAAATTGTGGTTATTAATTCGAGAAGAGCTCATTTTATATTCTTGTAGGTTCACTTTTCTTCTTGATCAATAAAAAGAGTAATAGCTTGGTAGTTGTCAATTTTACAGCCTTGAGCTTTCCCTGGAATTCGTTCAATTATTTAAGGAGCACACAGTGTTAATGGCCTCATTACTGCGAAGTTCTGATAAGGACATAATGCAACAACTACCTACCTAACGTTCACATTTTGAGAATATTTTCTACGGGTAGGTATTCATTACAACAAGCTTTTATATTAGCGTGAGCAGAATATGACTGCATACTTTAATATAAGCTATAAAACATGGTAGATATAAGTGATGTAAAAATATGCATCAAGAAGTCCATACTTTAATTATGTATTCAATAGAACAGAGAATATGTCTAGATACCTACGTTATCATAAAGTTATACAGACTCTTATATTACGCCTTAAAAAATTGAACCAGTACTTAAATGCTACCAACAAAGATTGCAAAAACATCCTGAAAACTGTGATAGGTCATCTATGATAAGTAGTTGATAAAGAAGAGCAGTCTGAAACAATTTCTCCTCTCTTTTCTTCTGGCTTTTGTGATACAAGAACTATACAAATCCATGGTCAAATATTATTGCGTCTCTGCTCTCAGGTTCTTAACATCTCTACCAGGTGTGATTACTATATGTGACCATTTTCTGGATGAAACTGTTGACTTCTTGTATCTGCTAACCCCTAATTGCAAGTCAATATTTATGGGAAACCTATTATTCATGAACGGCGGTGCTGACTCCATTTATTCGTATAGAAAATTTCTCCTCCCGAAATTACCCAAACCAAGACCAAGAACATCTAATATGAGTTTTATTCACACAAGCGATACTACAAAACTCCTACGAGTGCGAGAGGTGTGCTGAGGTGAACCAGTCAAGGAGATAATACGAAGGCTACGTAAGCATGAACAGAGTTTGTTACGATTTATTTATTAACGTTCAACTTTAAAATGAATAAAAATGAATAAATTACCCAGGTTAGCTCAAAACAGCGAATACTAAACAATCAAACTCTAGGGTAGTGGCGTTTTTACAGGTGGTTGGAAACACAGAACAAAATGAAACAATGACATTGATAAAAAAAGTTTTTATTGAATTAATGAATGGAATGAAAATAAAAAATGAAATTTAAAATGAAACCTAATTAAACGAACGTGGCTTTACATTTACAAATAAAATAATAATAAAAATGGCAAATTTGAACGGTCTGAAAGAACCACCGAATTTCACTAGTACTTAGTTTGGTGCTGGTTCTAGGAGATTTCCTTGGAGAAGGGCTTCAACAAGGCTGATTGTTCCCGGTGGCTGGTTGAGCTCAGGAACAGACTTTAAATAGTAGAGTAGAAACTGATTAATGGACTCCACAAACGTAAAGTTAGCTTCAGGGAAAAAACGAATCAGCTCCCAGAAAAATGCTATACAACCACGGCTCAATCACTGAATGGTCATAATTGAGCAATAGCAGCGAATCACCTTCTGCACGGGTATTTTGAAATACAACTCAACATAATAGTTTAAATGAATATGTAAAATCACGTGCCAACAGATCATAGTTATTCGTTGGTAACATGCCATAGTTACTGTAACGGGATTTTCGGTATGGTAGAGATGATTCCCCAGGGATGGATAATTGCCCCCTTTTACCCGTGACAAGTCAATTAAAATTTTAAAAAACCTTTATTTACAAGTACGGTAGTTACACATATCTGTATCTGTTAGATTAATATTATTAACCACTGAATCATCTGGGCCGGCCCTCGTCCACTGCTGGCCGTCTGATTGGTGAGAGATACCTGCGTCGGGACACGCACCTCTGTTGATTGGCCGGTCTGTCGGCCGATTCACCTTCGGCTCCGCTGCGTCAGTCGCTCTCTTACCACCGCACGCTGCGTGTGCGTGTCTCCGGCTGCTGCGGCCTCCGGAATACGCGACATGACGGGATTGCCGGATCGACAACTCATTACATTGTGACCCGACGTCTGGTTTGCCTGGCCCTTAATACAGGCCAGGCGTCGTCTGAAAAGACCCGCCGGGACTTCACTACAGCCCCGGTTGATTCCCTGTTATGACCGGCAGTTCACTCTCATCGATCTCCCGACGTCCAGTTACAGCTAGGCTCGACTCATTTCATCGACCTGCTGTAGCCGGCTGGGTACTGGACGGAATGCACTCAATACATGCCTCCTGAAGACCTCCTAGCTCAGTTCACAGGGAGGGAGATGGTTCGCGAGTCAATACCTCGGAAGATCTACCTGCTTCTCCGTTGGGTCTGCTTATATAGCCGGTGCCGGCGAAGATAACCTGCTAATCACCGCTGTAAAAACTGTATCCTTCTGATAAACCCCTCGATTAATTAAAATAAATAATAATAATAATCAACGAATGCCTTGGAATTCGTTACATTACCAACGGATTAAAAGGGGAGATGGAAAATATTATATAAGCAACCTAGGGCGATGCAATCTGGTCTCAGGCAAGAAAAGAAGTCAACAATATCTAATTTACGAATCTCGTTGTCGCAAAGTCCAAAAACGTTAATGGTATTGACGGACCTTGGAACTGGCACTTGACAGACAAGTATAGGCAAATGACGCAGTCGCGCCGAAAGTTCCTATGATAATTAATGGTTAAAACTTGTTACCACGCCTGTTGCATTTCCATTCCCGTGGACTGTCCAAAAATAAAATCATATCCATGGGCACCTGGTAAATTCGCTGAAGAAACGTTATGGTCTGCATGTTTGCTGAAATTTCTTGCACAAGCAAATACTGTCTACAAAAAAATTTCTTCGTGAAAAAATTGTATGGTAATAATGTAACGGATTTACGTCAAAAGGTTCGTCTATTAAGTAATTCCAGATTCAATCAGTCAATTATTTATTTAATAAATACTGAAAGTTGTTTTCACACACTATACACACTAATTATTTATCTAATTATTTATTTACACTATTTACTTATTTAATATTCAATAGTATAATTTATTTTGAGTACCTACTTGTTTATTTTTAGACCGTTTCACTGTGTTGCTCGCCCTATACTCACGGCGTCGTTATTGACCACACTGGGGGCGGGGTTACGCTGCAATATAATACAAAATATTTGTCGCAAGAGTTCAAAAATAAATCTTTCTGCCGTAGAAAAATAACTCCAAAATAACTTCAAAATGAACTGTGAGACGTTAGGGAAGAGCGGAAATTAATTCGTTTTTATCTTTTGCAAGGTCACAACTTGAAAATTTCGTTCTTTTAATTAATTTGACCTAAGACCTAATAATAATAATTATGACTTGCTTTAAATTGATATAATTTTCTGAGTCGGATAGTTTTTTTAGATTTTCAAAAAAAAAACAACCTGTTGAAAATTAAAAAAAACTTGATGAAATAGAATCAAAATTGCGAACAAAGACATGGTAGAGTTTTCAAAATTCTGGAAAGTTGTAGGAAACCTGAACGAATGTTTATTTTTACTATCATTTGCGTCATGTTGTCCCTCAAAACATAAGAATATTTTTGCACATTTCTCTGAAGCCCATCTTATTAATGTCGTAAACACCTGGTGTGTTTTATTTAGCCTCAAAGAAAAGAAACCTTGAAGTAATCGATGAAAATAAGGAATGTTATATTTTGATAGCATGCGTCAATATCTTCCGACGACAAAGGTTAATAATAATATGAACTTGGAATGGAAGTAGACAATCCAATCAATCAATCAAATGCCAGAACGAAATCACACAGGTTTGCAAATAATGATTTCAAATTTGATTTCAAAGGTAAACAGTAGTTTTCATTAGCTACATTATGTTACACTAAATCTCAAATAAGCTCTTTGGGTTTGCTTTAATTTTTTGATTTTATTTCTGAACATTTTCAAAAATAACATTCCTACTTGTACTTGCGAAAATATACTCGTACTTATGCCATTGGTACTTATTCCCTTATTCTTGAAAGTTTCGATGAACCTTAAATTGATAATCAGTAGGTAAAATATTGGAAAACTATTTTTGAATACCCTGTATACACAAATTCAAAATTCAGAGGATATATACTACAAATATTCATTATGATATTTTAAGTATCTCATTTGAAACATTAACTATTTAGTTGCAACAAATATAATTGAAAAAGAGCCAGGTCCTAGAAAGAAACTCGTAAGGAAAATTCGCAGCTTCTCATGGAGCAAAAAATATTGCAATTACTCTACTTAGCTGTGGTATTGAAACGACTACTCATTTATTTTATTTTATTATGACGATCCATCAACAGACCTAAAGGCCCAATTACAGGGCTATACCTAACAACTAAACAAAAAAGTACATTCATAGTATTTCTGTAAAAAAACACGAAGATAAAAGTTAAGAATAGCAACATAAAATGACTAAACAACATTATTAACTTTTTATAAATTCATTAGTGCAAAGGCCCAAATCCAATATACTGTAGTGTATACTGGTATACTCTAGAGTAGACTTTTATGTATTCATGAACTAATTGTACAGGGTGTTCAAAGTTCTCTGTTCACCATTGTTATGTGATGGGTTGGTTCTAAGATTTCAGTAATGAAATCTTACTTTTCATTAAGTAAACATTTGAGATAATTCCTAAGCTGGTGTGTTTATAAATAGCATGACCATGTTGCAGGTCTGGCGAAGAGTGCTTCTCAAAAACTTGGAACACTCTTCCGTACGAAGAAATTTTATACACCTCAGCTGCTTCTTCTCTTATACAAGGCTCAAATCCGACCATTCTTGGTTTAAACATAATCTGAGATTACTTGCCTCCGATCAGAAAAGAAAAGAGCCATCCACTTTGATCGGGGAACCGGTGTTGACTGAACATATAGACACACTCGAACATTGAAGAAAAGTAGCTGACCCAAGTCTGTTTTACAGATATTTTTATGAAAGTGTTCAAGACTTCCCATAAAAGGCCTGGCCCGCTTGATCCCATCTAGAACAAGACCGGGCAGAAATACACGTCGATTTGCAGACGCTCATCCGTATCAGGTTAAGCTCGTTACACCTCGTACCAGCATATTTCAGACTTCTTTCATGTATAAAATCGCATCATTTTGGAATAGCATTCCAAAGGGCTTGTGTTCTGACGAATGCAACCTGCAACAAAGTCAGCGTGAGTCGACATCTCCGCTCATGCACCGTTCCCAGAGCGTTATAGGAATTTCCCTGCAGTACGTGTGCATTTTTAATAAAAAAATTCCTACTCAACCGTATCAGCTATTACGATCCAGAGTCAGTCCGGTCAGGGTGCCTCCAAGTTTATCCAACGATATTACAGCTATCTTCGTTTATATTGGAGCTACGAAGTCGGTCAATTTGGAAAGGGGCATTTTAATTCGATTTTATTCACACAATAAGATAATGTAATATGCGAATATCTCACGAACTCGACTTTCAACTAGTTTACCATAGTTACCATTGTAATATGGGCAAAAAATTGTCTCGTTTTGCTAATTTAACCGACTTCGTGGCGTCAATAATAACGAAGTTAGCAGTGATCTCCAACTTCCACCAGCTTTCCACGGTTCAGAGGAAATTGGGGGCAATGTAAAGTCCAACAGTACATAGATATTTATCCGGCAACACTGGATTCATCTTAAAATTGCAATTAGTTGTCCAAACAGAGAGGAAGAGAGGGGAAAGCAGAAAAATACACGTTCTAAAAAATATTACTAATGTTTAATGAGTAATAAAAATGTCAAGAAATACGTTACGAAACATTAAAGATATCTGGATATACAGTGTAGGTACCCAGGATAAGGATGATGGGGATCTCGGAAACCGTGAAAGTGAGATACAGGCTCGGTTAAATTAGCAAAAATTTTGGATAAATGATAGTAAAAAAATAGGAGTCAATGATATTCCGTTGAGAAAATCATAAAATTAGACTTAACTCCAGAGATATTCGGAAAAAAAAAACAAAATTTTTCGTTTTCGGTTTTAGTTTTTCCTGAAGCTATTCGGAAATATAATATAAAAGAACAAGGAACACTTTCTTTTTGCTACTTTTTTAACTGTACAAGACGGCTTTATGTTTATAAACTTTCACTCCAACGTTTAGTTTAGGAGAAATCACCATCAACTTTATTTTTTTTTATATGTCCCGTAAAAAAAGTACACCCTGTATTAGATAGCATTTTTAATTACGAATTCAACAATGGATAATATCACAGTAAGATTTCGGTTTTTTCGAATATCTCCGGATGTAACCGGAATTATCTGGTTTTCTCAACGGAATATCAATGACCCCTAAATAGCCGAACTTTTTACTAATTTAACCGCCCCCGTTTAGGGCCATTTTTTTTTTGCAACGTCCCATCTATAGGATTTTTTCTCGGTAACGGTACATCGCGGAGAGATTCTGTTTGCACAATTGCTTAGGGAAGGCATGGACTTTGTAGAGATTGTTTTTCGAAAAAAAATTAGGCGAGGGGCAAATTTTTTTTAGCAGTTCCCCTAAAATTTTTCGAATTATTTTTCGACTATTTCGAATTTTTTCCTAATTTAAAATGTAATAATTCATACGAAATATGTGTATTACCCACAAAAAATGTAGATATATGCCCGTATTCACAAAGCATTCCTGTCCTGTTATATCCCGAAAATAATTAAATAAATGGGATGAAGATATACAGTTTTTTAGCATTAGAATGAGATGGAGATAATTGATTACGTAATTATATAGGAAATTATCGTTTGTGAATACGGGCAATAGTTTTTTACCTCCAAAGCTAGCAAAACTGACTTAATCGGTTAAACCCGACAGGCCATTCCGACTGTTTTCCGAGTTCCATATTTGTGTATTCCTGAAGTTTTCTACATCGTGAAGTTTTTTCAACATATAATTTGTCGTGTTGGCTTCAATTCGTCTCGCATATGTTGGCACTTTTATAGAAAAATACAAAAATTCATCGCTGATCGATAGATTACACTTATTTGAGAACCATCAAGGATGTTTAAATAAATTATTCGTCATTTATTTAAAAAAAATTTTTTTCATACTTATTTATGTTTGATTGAGAAAATTATAAGAACAATCGCAACGATAATAATTAATTCGATTAAAAAAGTACGATTTTAGCTCTCGATTTTTTTTCCCCGAAATCACATCTCGATCTAAAATCACTTTTTTCTCTTGTATAATAAATATATAATTCTTTCAGTTTTTTGAAGATATATCAAGAACCGTTTGAGGTACAGAGCTCAACTTTTGTTCAGTTGAACTTTTGCTCAATCTTATCATTGATATTACCTAATTTAGCCTCGCAGTTTAGCGTGCATACTACTAAACCGTTGGAGTGCCTCGGACTGAGTTCGATTATCAGCTATCTACTTATACTACGTCTATTCTACTATTTAATTATTAAAGTTTTGCCTGGGTAGAATGAGCCAGTTCTCGCATCCCATAATTGTTACTGGAGTGGAGCTCTTACCTACATAGTTAAGACCGATGTTCCCTCCTTTTTCATAAAAAAATCTTTCTTTATTTTTTTTCGAAATAATAACGATACACCCTGTATAAACAGTAAATCATATACCTAGTTAAAAGTAAATGGTAGATTTCAATGGGGTACATCAATCACGTGTTACTGAACCAGAAAGTTCTTACTCACGTAGGTATGGTGATAAAAAAAAAATTGTATAATAATAATGATAAAAGGTTTACAGAAACTTCTTATTTAAGCTGAAGCTTATTCTAGAGAATTGAAAAGCTAAACACAGCTGTGCACCGGTGGCGTTAGAAAAAAGTAACAAAAAACAACGTAAAGATTTTTAGTATTACCTACGTGAGCGATCACACAATATTTAGATTTAGAATCTAAATTCAAAATCGAAACCACTACGTTTAGCACATGGTCATACCTACACGGCCCAGAGGTTTAGGACCTGGAAATAACATCTGATCGATTAAAACAACCAACATGTTTATTTACAGTTTCAGCCAGAATACTGATTAGTGATTATAACCGCCGAGTTAGACAATTGATTGGTAATGTTACGAAAACTTTCATTTTCATGAAGAATTCGTTTATTCATTCAGTGGAAACTGATGTAATCATTTATATGGGTAGGTATTATTATAGTCCACTCATTATACAGGGTAAGTCAGTTTTTTGTAGCATGACTTCACCAGTTTATAGAAAAACTATTTTAAGGAATAAAAGTTCTCATAAACATGTAGGTATTACAGGAAAAATACAGGAAAAGCTTGGAAAAAAGATACAGGGTGTTGAAACCATTTTTTTTAGTTTTCGCGGCATAACTTTGGCATTTCTCAATATTTTTATTTTATACCGAGAGATTATTTATTACAATTTAGAGCACACTAAACGAAGAAAAACACGGGTGAAAAAATTCATCAGCGGCGTAAATACAGGGTATATGACCCCTATTTCGCTCAACAACTTCTACGCCCATGGACTTAGAAGACCTTACTTATTAACTGGATTCCCTGTAGATTTCTTTAAATGGTATGATGTACTCGTAGTTTAGACTCAATTTAATTAAAAAGTATGGGGAATTTTGGATATTCGTCAGTATACCTTATTTTTTAAGAAATCTACAGGAAATCCAACGCTGATAAGTAAGATCTTGTAAGTCAATGGGCGTAGAAGTTGTTTTTCTTCATTTTGTGTGCTCTCAATTATAATTAATAACCCCTCGGTATAAAATTTTCAGAAGAAAATGTGAGCACATTAAATTTTGAGGCCGTTTTGAAAACATTAAACAATGTACCGATTGGAATCATAGCAACAAGGACTTGATAAAATAAGTTGTTCAGATGTAGAAAAATACATATCAGCCAAATTCAGTGTAGCACTTTGCTAATCAAATAAGTTTTCGATATCCCGAAATCATTCAAAAATTGTACTGAAGCGTATTGACGTCTATGTTACAAACCAAAGGAATAAGCTGCTATCCTCAAATTATTTGATGATGATTGATAAAGAGCTCAACCGAAACTGTCGAACGGAAGGTGAAGGAATTAAATAAACTGCACAAAAGGAAACTGCATGGGATAAATAAAAAAAAAAAACTGTCTATTGGAAAATACGAGATCTGAGATGTGAGTGTGTTTTTAGTCACTGTCACTCATAATCATTGTCGTCGTTATCGAAATCACTTTCCAGAACACGATCAAGATGGGAGAGTAGTAAGCGCGGGGACGTTTGACGGGCGACTTCGGAACGCTATTTTAGTTTTTGGGATTATAGGCGACATCGAAAATGTCTGAAAACAGTATTTTGATCATCTCGGCGACCATACAAAAAGTTACAAAATTGAGCCGGGTAGCTATTATGTAGTTCGGCTAATTTTTTTGACATTTTAAAAAATGCGCCCATGTCAGGTGCCATATGCTTGGCGCAAAATGTCTGAAAGCAAACATTTTCTTCATAAAATAAAAAAAAATCTACTTCCGGTATTTCCGGAAGTGCGACAATCTTGAAAATATTTTCATTACATTTCGCATAGTCACTTATGTCTGGAAAATTTTCATTTTGAAACTGTAGGATCAATATTTCCCAAGATATGGCCGCTGTCCATTCTTAAATGCCCACCCGGTACATTTTCAATATCAGACGTAATACGATAATACTGTCTGCATGCGTATTTTTTTTACATGGCAGAAATGTAACGACTTTAGACGGTTTTGGCCGTAAAACGATAATACATGGTTTTGATCGTGGGCTCTCGTACTGATCGGACATGAAGATTCTGAAAAAAGGGTTTGAATTAAAAACGTTGAACATGATAAGACTTGCTACAAAATCGCTTCCATATTTTTTTTTGTCAGACTTGTTACAAAAATGATACCATGAGGCGCTTAAACACTTTATTGAATATCATATTCTTATAATACAACTTATCAAACATTCTAATCCGGCTGTCTATCTCAGATGGCCTGGCCTATCTTAAAATTAAAAACTCCGTTCACCGATATCTCGTGTCCCGGTCGCCCTTGTCAGCGCGTGAAGTGGACCTACATCCAGCAGCACCTCGATAAGCTTATCCATCTTTTGTGCTTCAGCGTCACAGAATAATATTTTTTTCTCAGTCACCTTCGGGGTCGAAAAATACGAAGGAATTCTTGAAATCTCGTCAAAGCGGTATTTTGCAATGATCAGTGCTTATCCTATAAGCATGTGAGAAAATTCCCAATTTGGTATGGTGGATTCGGATCCTGCAAGACTCGAACGAGACTGCATGACGACTTTGATTCACTAGAGTGGGTGTGTAGGCGATGACGGGAAGTCAACAAGATTTTTTAAGACGCAGGGAACAGATAATGAACCAGGTATACCCTAAAGTACAAAATCAGAAAACCGTAGAAACCGTGCATGTATCCGTACATGTAAGTATGGGATATAAAATACATATGCCTATATTGGGGATACTACTTATACATAAAAAACGCCACTCATAAAAAAAGAGGCCTCTAAGTTAGAACCGAAAAATAAGCAGAATAAACAAGGGAACCACTGGAAATTAAAGACTCATTGAATGTGACCTAATTAAAATGTTTCGTCTTCGAGCATTTTTCAAAAATCTTAAACTTTACTTGAGTAGAAAATGTGCTAAAAATTCTTTGAACAACAAAAGTTGTAATTCAATTTGTACAATAATTAGAGGCTCGTTAAATGCTTTCAAAATAAACCAAAGTACTTATTCTAATTTTTTGAGAAAATAGGAAAAGTCTCAACTCCATCGAAAAGTGAGCAGAATATGGTCGAACAATGATTTCAACAATGCAAATCGAGCTGTTTCGGTCATATGGCAATTTGAGCTCATTAATGGCGAATTAAAGTATGAAATTTTAAAATACCCAAACATCGTTGCAAAAGTACCTAATTTCTTTTATGTGCCATTTACGGAGATCTTAGGATGGAGCGAAGTTTTTTGTCCTTTATTTTCCGACACATGTTTTGAAACATCCAAAGCGAGTTTTTCATAGTAAATATCCGTTTTTCTCGAAAAAATCTCACGTTAGCAATTACGACCAGAAGTACCTTTTTGAGTAGAAAATATTGGTGGTTTAAAAAGGCGCTTTCGAAATGTCAATTTTCTCAGGGTCGTAGATATTAGGGACAAAAAGGGGAAAAAACGCAAGCATCCATAAAATCCTGGCCACTGGCATATGAAACTACGTTAGTTAGCATTAAAAAATAGCTCAAATCAATCAAAAGATGTGTACGAAAGCTGAGTTCTGTATCTTATACGGTTCCCGAGATATCTTCAAATAACTTGAACAAATTTTTTTTATACCTATCTCAAAAACGGTGCATAGGTATATGCGGACACACGTTAATGGGATTTTTTTGTTTATTTTTGACCCAAAAATCTCGCTTTGAAATTTTACGCAATATTAAAGATACACCCGTATCTCCGATGAACCTCCGATGAAGAACAATTCATTTTTGATTTTTGTTTGC
This sequence comes from Malachius bipustulatus, assembly GCA_910589415.1. NCBI lineage: Eukaryota > Metazoa > Arthropoda > Insecta > Coleoptera > Melyridae > Malachius > Malachius bipustulatus. The sequence goes on along the minus strand of OU342630.1, from coordinate 84,076,263 downwards.
TTGTAGAACAGAGACGATGTTTTAGCATATCGTCTAAGAATGAGATAGTAGATTTTATATTTTATCAAGTAGATTGACAGTACGTACAGTATACAATAATATTCTGCATCCCTTATGATATATTGAAGGTTCTGAAGATGTTTATTAGATGATCATTAAGGATGCTACAAAACTTAAGGAACGCAAATAGCCGCATCATTCTCATTTGACGAGATGACATCATTCAGCAATTTTTTTTTATCGCGGAATCCGCTTAATAACTGCCTATGAGCCTGATGAAGATCTTAATAGCTCATGGCGAACGGTCTCGCGCTCCTTGTAGGAATACGCATCCAAAAAAATATTTGTCATTACATTTTTGAGAGGATTTTTGTTCGGGTGTAGGACTTTTTCTCCTCGAACCCAAAAATAACCCGCCGAACGACCCGAAAAGTGGTAGAAATATGTTTTCGAGGGCGGTCTTCCCAAAAATGAGGGTGTTATTATTTGCTATTTGCAAGTGCGTTCAAGTGTCCCAATAATTTGGAAATATGACCAAAATAGGAAACTATTTAACTAGAACCGTTCGAAAGAGTATCAAAAAATTTATAAAAAAGGTCATCCTGAACACCTGTTTATCTAGCAAAGTTTTGGTAGAAATTGGGGTCGAGAAATCACCCTTTTTTAAGATAATGGTAATGTTTTTAATTACCTAACTAGTAAATTATATTTTTTTAATATTAAATTTCTTTATTTAGATAAACAAATAAATTAAATAATGAATTTTAAAGGACTATTTTAGGGTGCAGTTTTTCATGGGTGGGGGGACGGGTAATTGGTTAAACTGAAATTAGACATTTTTTTTCTTTATTACTGACGAAATGGTGGCATTTTTAACAAATAGAGATCAAGCGTATTGCGGCAAAACTATAAAAGATATATTTGGTGGTCGTGAGGATCTTGGGATAGATTGTGATAGATTTTGGGATATTCTTTCGGAACCAGCCAACCACATTCCGAAATTTGCAACAGTTTTCGAGATATTCGGCAAAAACCCATCTTCATATTTTACCACCCACATTTTTGGGCCACTTCGCCGCACTTGTGAAGGACAAAAGTTTGATTATTGGAAACAATGACCCCACGAACATATACTTCCCCTATTTTTTCAGTCTTTTTTGGGTCTGGTTGGAAATATTTGAATATGAGAAAATAATCATTCATTCAATAATGAAGAAATAATTTTTTTATACATTTTTTCCTCCAAGTAGTATTTCTGCTCTGGATATTCAGTGATTTCCAGGAAAAATATGCACAATACAAAAATGGAACAAATTCCCAACCCTGTGAACCCATTTTCAAACGTCTTATGGTAATTTCTCTCTCTTGTCTTTCATTGTTTGCTCTAGGTTTCGGGCGTTCAACTGTAGGGGTGTTGGGCCCGAGGAAAACTAATGTAATAATGTTTGTATCGACGCTGATGGAACAGACAGTTATTATACAAACAACGAGAAATGTAAATGCTGCTTTGAGCCAGGGATTTAAACGTAGTTTTTTTCTTGAAAGGATAACCTAACTTAATTATTCTAGCTCTAGAAATTACGAAATTACTATGCTATAATCTATAGTGATAAAATTAATGTGTTCGTAATAACACGTAACAAGTCTTAATTGGTATTAAGCATTTGGTAGATTAGGTGTTTAGAGAATTTTTTGGGACATCTAATACTAATACAAATACAGAAATTATTCATTTAATAACATAATAACTATACATTATATCTGGTAGGTACACTAAATTTTCAAGGTTTATAAACATATTTCATAAAAACATAATATTCCGACTTCATTTAATTTCGAAAGAGAAATGGAGGAGAGTTAAAAGGCACAACGTTATCCTGTTTAAAATAAAATATCATCTATAATAATAATAATAATAAATAACGTTAATTGTCAGTAGGTTAAATGCCAAGTTTGAAATATTATGAAATCACAGTACATATGAGGAGCATTAATAAAGGTGTAATGGTGTCGATTATTGTCGATGGAAGGAATTAATAAGTTTTTCTTTTCTATGAACCTCATCATAAGACATCTGACAGAAGTATATAAATAAAGTTTTCTTATCTTAGAAAACATGTCGATTGTGGATACACAATATTTTTGATATTGTACCTAATCAGAAATATTTTGTGCTTTTTTGGTGAAAGTAAAATTATTGGAGGGTTGAGATTAAGACAAGAACGAATTGATAATTCCAAGTTTAGACAGCCAAAAGGCGTTGCTAGTCGATACAGGCACAGGCCTTTCGCATTGTAGGAAGGAATTCCGCAAGAATGTAAGCGATTTGGGTGTAAAATACCCTACTGCCAACATCCACCCTGCAGACAACCCGACAATCGTTATTAATGATATCACATAGTTTGATATGAACGTCATAATGAAATGAGCGTGTGAGAGTATCAGGAAGGGGAAACACGTCACGGTTTTGGTCATATAGCTTGAAATTCATGCAAGCGTTACTACCATTTAATTGCAGGCTCAACTTACAAATCAACTTTATCAAAATTTATGAGGGTGGAAAGTGAACTAAGAAAAACTCAATTAGGAGGAGAAAAAATTTTTTCAGAAAAAAAATTAAAACGGGTCGTAAATGAAGCGAAGCAACCAAAACCGTTCAACAGAGAAGTGCGGATTTCCGAGATATTTTATTCGCTTTTGAAGATGAGTAACTAAAATATGCCTTTTCTTATTCTAAAGCTCATATTTCAGTATTGTGTGGAAATTATAATGGAGTCGTGTTTTCATTTAGCAGCGTAGTTAATTATTTAACTTTTCTTTATTTTGTTCCTTGTGTTTTTAGCGGTGCATAAAACTTTATATTCATAATCGGGCTCTGCATTATGTCTGCAAGTGAGATCGGGATAGCCGGGAAGCTTTGATTCAAATGAGAAGAATTGCTTTAGATTGTTAGATCTGTTGGGGAAAAATCAATAGTTTTCAACGTCTTCGACTTTTTAAAATGTGACGACAACAAAAATTTACGCGACACAGTTGAAAAGGGTTCGAAAATGACCGGTAAAGGTAAAACCACAATTTATAAAATTTATAAAGAGAAGCGAATAAACGGTTTACTAGCTCCTTCAAAAATATGCCCTGGACATCCAAAAAGTAAGGTAGACGATGACTAATCGCTGTAGTTTTCCTGTCAAATATCCTGCGTCCCTTCCTGTCAATTCAATTTTTTTATTTATTTATTTATTTTTTTTTATTTGATGTCCTGATCCAGTGCGGAGAAAATGCTTTACAGATGTTTTAAAATAAAAAAGTTTTGTTCTCCCAATAAAAGAAAATTTTGCGTAACATTTTTTTGCGCACTGTATGATCAATCACGTTCAAATCCAATATAAATTCCATGCAGCTACATAAATCTTCTTCTAAGCTGTATCCCTGTCAATGATCATTACTTAATCAAGATACGTTAATTATAATTAAAGAATAATTAGATCAGCGAAGGAAATTTTTGATGTGAAAAAATTCTAATCTTGATCAGATGAAAATTAGTGCTACATTGTATAAGTAGTACACACACGTAGGTAGGTATCCACCCTCCCTCTGTAGCACTGCTTACTCTGAGACAGGAGGCGGTAAGAGATTCAATTCGGGCAGCAGCCGTGCTAGGATGTCACGCGTCCTGAATCCTGACCCTTGTGTGCTTGGACTTGGTGCGCGGACTACGACGGTAGTCGGAGATCCCTCCCGCTCGACTTCCAACAACGGGAGCGACAGCGCCAGGCGCCGGCGGCAGTCCGACGCTGCATCTAAGCCAATCCAGATCACTTGGCTTCTGGGAGACGCGCTGCCACTCACCCCGCCACTGCTGTCCCACAAGTGCATCTCTTTTGTCTCTGAAAGAAATTGTTAACACCCACTTGTTTTCTAATAGTTTTCATATCCAGGGTAAGTTATCTGTCTTACTATATAACTATTCTGGATAAAAAGCTTTTTAATTGAAATATTTGCGTTCCAATTTTTTCTACAAACCAAAGACATCAGTTCAAAAACTAGTCGGTTTATAATTTTTTCAATAGTCGTATAATGACCGTAGGAGTTATATCAATATTTTAAATAAAGTGAACAGCAGATGATTTTCCTTTATATGCAAAAGTCAAAAGAAAGATAAAAAAGTCTAATTTTTATTAGATACCGTGAATTTAAAGCTGTAAATATTTATTTAACAATATGGTACTTACTTGAGAACTACAATAAAATTGGTAAATACATACTGCGTTTTCAAAAAAAAATTCTTGTCGCTAAATATATCACTTAAGCGCTGTAGATTATTTACTTTAAAAACATAGGAATATCAACTAGCTAACCGAAAATACAATTTCAGTAGAGAAAGTAGCCAGTTCATAGAACACTACCAGAATTAAATTCCCGCATAGTCGTTAATTAAAGTGAAAAAAAAAATTAAAGAAGAGAGAATACGAAAGCCAGACTCTAAATTGATTTGCCATTATCTAATTTTTGCGAGAATTTAGTGGTAATGTCCAGGAGCTATTAAAAACTATTTTTACAACTTCAGCGGATGATGTGATTGCTTCTCACTCATTTACTCAATTATTATTGACTCTCCTCTATAAATTCTATAAAAAAATCTCATTTTAAATAAAAGTCTGATTTACAACTCTGTTGTTTTGGCTCTCGTTCAGTCCAATAAACTCTCAACGTTTTTACAAACGTTTTCGGCCTCTTTTAAAAATTAGCCGGTTTTTACATTATAAGAGATTAACTTTTTACCAGTAAAATTCTTGAATTTTTAGTTCTTTTATAATCAAATCTTAACAAGTGTCCCAAATTCTGGTGTTCATAGTTTTTCATTACATAATATTAAGCAGTTTTCCTTTGACAACTAGAATAATAATTATGAGATAAATTTAAGATAATAAAGAAACCAGGACATCAAAGGAACTTTACTAGGCCCCAAGTTCCGAAAAATTGTTTAATAAAATGTCGGTCTGTTCATCTGTGAGCGAACATGCAAACCGAATCACCATTCATTCATTCTTGAATGAATCCATGCATGCATTCAAATTTTTCAAAAATTCTATAACAATAACGGTCCCGTAGTGAATATGTACCGTTGAATTGGAAGAGGTGCCAATAGGAAACAAAAATAGCAATCTTTTGATAAATTAAAAGTTTTCTCAAAAACTTTTTGCAAAGTTTTACTCAAAATTTTACTCAATACACCGACATAAAATCCTCTCGGTGTATCATGGAAAAAGTCTTTATTTTCTGGGAAAACATGGGATGAACTTCAATGTTTTCTAGCTCATATTTCTCCAAAACTATATAAATTGGAATAATATTTGGAAGGTTTTAATAATAATTAGGAACATCTCGAATCAACACCTGTCAAAGGTTTCGGCGGTGTCCTTGGTATTGGTCACTGAAGCCAGCGGGCTTATTGTATTTCTCACATTTAGATTTTCCTTGATTAGAAAAGCTCCGTTCCTTTGACAAAGTCCGCTAACCAATGTCTTTTTCCACCAGCAGGCTCCCGGGGCTGAGTGGTCCCAGGACCGCATAGCGCGTTCTTGCGAGTGCTGGACACTCGAATATCTCTCATCTTCTTCATTGCAGAGTCTACAAACTGGTTCTTCTCTGTATATCCCCAGCTTACGTAGGTGTACTCCTAGGTGGCAGTGTCTTGTGAGAAGATCCACCACCGTTCTGGCGGTGTCCTTTCAGACGGTGACCTTTCTGTGAAAGATGACCGTTTTTCGGGAGATCAGGATTAATCTGTTGTTTATACCGACCACCCAGCGATACACAGTATAGGACACTTTTTTTGTCCCTCACAAAAACTGTTGAATTCATACAGATAAACTACCCCAAAGCTGAGATATCCATCTTGGGTGATTTTAATGTACATAACATCAACTGGCTTAAATACTCAAACTTCACTGATGAAGAAGGCCGTGAAGCGGAAATTCTGCTTGTGGCTTGCGAGTTATCTCGGAGATCGTTCATTGCAGGTGGCAGTCGATGGAGTTCTTTCTGAGACCTTTTCCATCAATGCCGGTGTGCCTCAGGGATCCATTTTATCTCCGACTCTTTTTCTAATATTTATAAACGACTTGCTTGAAACAACAAAAAATCCAATTTTGCCGACGACAGTACCGTCATATCTTCTTATACGTTAGATGCGCGAACATCTGCCATCGACGCACAGACTCGCAGGGAGCAAGAAGTTGCCATACTTAACAATGACTTGCAAAACATTCTAACTTGGGGCGATAGAAACCAAGTCCAATTTAATGCTGGAAAAACCCAAGCAGCCATCTTCTCCAAAAAGACCAACGTTTTGGAGTCGGATATGATGATGGCGGGACACTCTCTTACCCCAGCGTCATCTCTTCGTTTACTTGGAGTGAGCCTCGGAGAGAACATGTCTTGGCATGATCATGTTGCAGGTTTGGCGAAGAGTGCTTCTCAAAAAATTGGAACACTCTTCCGCACGAAGAAATTTTATACACCACAACAGCTTCTCCTCTTATACAAGGCTAAAATCCGACCATCCTTGGTGTACTGCTCACATATTTGGAGCTCAGCTCCTAAACATACGCTGAGACTATACTCGACTCTATTCAGAAAAGAGCCATCCGCTTGATTGGGGACCCAGATTTGACAAAAAATTTAGACACTCTCGAACATCGAAGAAGAGTAGCTGACCTGAATCTGTTTTACAGATATTTCAATGGAAAGTGTTCAAAAGACGTGGCCCGCTTGATCCCACCAAGATCAAGACCGGGCAGAAATACACGCCGAGCCGCAGACGCTCATCCGTATCAGGTTCAGCTCGTTACACCTCGTACCACCCTATTTCAGACTTCTTTTATGTATAGAACCGCATCACCTTGGAATAGCATTCCAAAGGGCGTGTTTCCCGAAGTATACAACCTACAGAGATTCAAGGCCAACGTGAATCGATATCTCCGCTCATGCACCGCTCCCAGAGCGTCATAGAGATTTCCCTGCAGTGCATGTGCATTTTCAATAAAAAAAATATTATTGTTGTTATGCTTTCATGTTCATTGTCCTATATTATATTTAAGGTATCAATTGAATTATATTTATCATCTTTCAACTTGATGAAATAATCTCGTCGGAAGGACTATACAGGGTGAGTTTTTTCAACGTTTAGTAAAGAGATCTCGTAAAATACTCCATTTAAATGAACTGTTAAATGGGGAAAGTAGTGCAGTTTTATGAAGCAACTTTTGTTTTTTTGAAAATCTCCATGGGTTTCTAGATATTTGACAAAAACAAAATTTTGCGAATTTCTTTATACTGAGATAGCACTCTTATATTGGGATTAGAGAACAATAGTAAAGAAAATGTTTACGACGATTTTAAAACCAATAAAACGGCCCTACAATTTTTTTTATTTCTCGTGTCATTTTCGTGTTATGACATAAACATGTGTTTTTTAAAGTGTAAAAACCGTCCTAACTTATATAAATAAGTCGTCATTTAAGTTTTCGGAAAGGGCGGATAGGTTTTTAAAAAGGGGAGCAAAACCTACAAGTTGATTCAAGCGAGTATACAGGGTGCACCATGTATCCTTCTCTATATTGCTATCTCCTGAACGCTAAGAGATACAGGGTCGGTTAAATTAGAGAACAGATGCGCAGTTTTGTGGCCATCTCGAATTCGTCAAAACATGCAAGATATCTGTGACTGTTCCTGAAATATCCTGAAAAAACTGAAAATCGAGACTTCTTATTTTCGTCATATCTTTTTTATTATTGGAAATTAAGAAATAATTATTTTTCGTAGGCTTACATAAGCCGTTAAGATCCATCTGACATTTCAAAAATTTTCAAGGCCTACTAGATCCAAGAGTTTTCACAGTCAACTTTCGTTTTTCTTATGGCCGCCATATTATTTTTTTATGTCGTTCGATATGAAAAAAATAATGGAAACCAAAAATTAATAAACTTCAAAAAAAATTTTTTTAAATTTTTATTCTTCTTTTTTCAAAGAAAAACCTAATAAAAAATCGTCTAAAAACGTCAACATTTGTAAAATACGCCGAAATAGTGCTTGCCTTATGGTTTTTTAATTTTTTTATGAAATTCGGTCTAAAAACGTGTCTTTTTTGTAAAGAAAAAAGAAGAATAAAATTTTTTTTAATTAATTTTTTTAAATTTAACAATTTTTAGTTTTAAAGATTTTTTTTTATACCGAACAACATAAAAAAACAATATGGTGGCCATAAGAAAAACGAAAGTTGACTATGAAAATTTTGGGATCAGTCGGCTTTGAAAATTTTTGAAATTTCAGATGGGTAGCTCTTGACGACTTATGTAAGCCCACAAAAAATTATTCATTAATCTCCAATAATAAAAGAGATATGGAAAAAATAAGAAATCTCGATTTTTCAGTTTTTTCAGGATATTTCAGGAACGGTCATAGATATCTCGTATGTCTCGACGGAATCGAGATGGCCACAAAATTGCGCTCCTTTGGACTTGTTTAACCGACCCTGTATCTGTTAGCGTTAGGAGATAGCAATATAGAGAAGGATATATGGTGCACCCTGTATTTCTAGACTGAATTATTATTTTACATTTATCAAGAGAATAATGAAACAATCGGCTCAGCAGCTAGCAGCCTTTCTGTGAAACAGTAATTTTAGAAAATGCAAGTGCATCAGAATAATAACATGACACTGTTTACTTATATTAACATATGATATCCTATTCTAGTGTTTCCTTAACTCGTCACTACAAAAAATAATAAATTTTAAATAATAAAAAAGATATGGCCAAAATAAGACATATCGATTTTTTAGTTTTTCAGGATATTTCAGCAACGACTGAAGTTAACCAAAATTTTGTTTCATATTCTTATTTATTAAGCATAAAATTTTGTAATAATTTTTCGCTAATTTACCCGACTCTGTATGTCCTATGGTTTAGGAGATCTCAATGGCGAGTCAGTTGAAATTTACCACCTGTACCTATAATAGAAGGCGATTCGGTGGTTAAGTATACCATAAATTGAAGGGCTTGTAGATAAAGCTAAAATATGAAGAAAATCAGAAGAATTTATTTTCCTAAAGTGTCTTTTAATCGAGATATAGGGTGTTTAAGTGCCAATTTACGGAACAGTTTTTTATTTTTGTAGGTATCTTTCTACAGAGTGGTACAAAGAGTGGCGCTCAGATCTCTCCCGTTATCCCGCCCCGCGTTGTTCTATACGAATACTTTCAGGTAGTCAAAATAAGTCATTTTGGAGATATTTATACGACGGAGTATGTATGTGGTTAAAAGTGAACCGAAAAACATAGTAAAAAGCAAAAATTATTTCAAAGTTATCTGTTTGTTGACGTCCCTCTTCAAAAGAAAATTAACATTGGGTAATCAACAGAGCACACATTAGGTACGAAATAATCTAGACAATCTGTTGTTTTTTTTTTTTCAAAAGATCACAAACCTCTACGATCCGGATCGTCTTCATCTAATAAGAGGTACTTGAGCCATTTAGAATTTATAGGGATGAAACTTGTTATCTTGTAAACTGCTCTAACAGAAATTCCAGTTTGGTTTGAAACTTTTCGGATCGAAGTAAGTAGTTGGATTCATCGAGAGCTATCCCAAAACTTCAACTTGAGTTTTATTTAATAGTCTGCGCTTAAACGTTTATTCAATTGTTACTTCTAAACAATAAACAATTTTGTAAACACATCAGCGCTTTTCTTAACAATCAAAATAGTCATTCAAGATTGCAATTCTAGAAAATTGATATATTTGATAAGTCAATGACATTTAAGTTTTAATACACGGCGATAAAAATATAGTTTCTATAATCACGTTCTTTTGAATGGATAAATGTTGATTGGGGAAATCTCCTAAGATATAACTTCAGGAACTTTATGTTTTTATAAAACCTGTACTATGGCTACCCATTAAAAAAACTATAAAAAAATATAATGCCAAGATTGTTCCAACAAAAGGACCTCAATTGAGACACTGACACTATCCATTCCATGTTCAGATATTCATATCATTGCATATTCAAATAGATTATTATGTAGCTTCTCAATAGAGTGCAAAAATTAAAAAGCCTTATAAAAGCTTTTTCTAATGAGCTTCACTTGAATAAATTACTTGGCTCAACTTTCCGTTAAATTTTTTCTGAGGAGCTTGCTTTGGTTGTACAGGGCTGAATAAGGTAAGCAAATTTACAGATAAAAAAAAGATAAGGAAAGAGAGGGGACTCGTAACGCCCATTTATGAACAGTAAAAGAAAGTGTAAACAAAAATTCATCATCCGCCATGTTTCGGTGCCGAAGAATCGTCATTAACTCAACTTGAAAACAATATTTTATACAATTTGTATTGCGTTAAATAATAAAAATTACTTGCTTTGATTTGACAATACGTTATTGTAGCCAGAAGGAAACAGATTAAATTAATATACAAATACCCCTCGACGGGTCGGTTTGGTTCCATCTGGTTAACCTTTTGCACCAACAACCTTTTGCGTCCCCTCTCTTTCCCTGTCTAAAAAAAAAATGATCATTTAGGCAATTTTCGCAAACATGGCTCATTGCCCAAGATAAAAAAGTGGTAGGTTTATAAATGAGCAAACTGTATTATTATAATGTAACTACTACTGCACTATTATGGTCACATAATCAAAAAATGAGATTTACTTTAGCAAGAGTATAAATATGTAGTTATAAGAAGTCTTAAACACACTGCAAAAGGAGTGAATGTGTTCCCCCAGAGACCAATAAACGATAAATCGATCTTAACATAGGCTTGCCTGTTATAAAGGACATAATCCTGTTCTTATAAATAATGCTTTGTACCTACTACACAAAGCATTTTTGCGCCCTTAGATCTCATGGCACTCCTTTGACGACAAAACGGGAGGTCGTATCAAAAGCTTTCTCGAGACATAAAACAATCAATTCACATAACGTTTTACTACCAAATCTTCCTTTGTTCAAGAAATAACTAGTGTAAATCATAAACTGTGATATTAATTAGTTAAAAATTCTGCGCTTGAATGCCGTTACACTTATACTACATTTTGTAATACGATTTTTGTCCCATTCTAAACTGACTTGTGTTAGCTTATGCTAACTCTTGGAACTTTTAACAAGATTACTTTGTTTCGATTAGCGAATTTGAACTCTCTTGAAATAAAATGGAATCTATCCCGTCGGAACTTGGTGCTTTACATTATGTTTCGAAGGATTGAATTGCTATCCGATTCAACAGGGATGCGTCACCTTTACTATCAGCGACATTTCTTAGGCCTTTATTCGACTCTAGCTTTCGCTGTTTATTCGCAGTCCAGGAATTCTTTCACAAAGGCCGGAAAGTGCTTTCTACAAGATTCTCCGAGTTTTCTTCATCATTACTATGTATAGTTACAAGCAAGTCGGATATCAAATTAAAGCACCCCAGATGGCTGTTATGTCGTATATTCATGATTCCGGTCAGCTTGAATGCTTCCGATTAACTTTCTGTTACGACGCGTATAGAATCCTTCAGTTTTATTTTTTCAGAAGTCATTACTCTGGTGTTTCTCTTTTTTGTTTTCCTTCTGTTTTAAAATACCTTCTCGCCCTCGTCATGTGCCCTGCGAACTCCCAATTTCACCGAAAAACCCTCGATGACCTATGAGTGGACTTCAGTGTACAGTTCGATTGATACGCCTCTTTAGTAGCAGCACACTTATAATATTGCGCAGATGTTTTGAGGTGGTCTTTTGTTGGAACTTCTTATTGGGGTGTCGGATAAAAAAAGGAGAAGGAAAGTATCGACGTATTATAGAGGGTTATTCAAGCTACTTGAGAATGAAACATTTTCTACATTGTGCGCTGAGTAAAATAATAACTTATGGAAAATTCTCGTTTTAATTTAGATATTACATTTTCCAGCAAATCTACGAGTATTAAAGATAATCAAATAAATATTGGAACCGCCACATTTATAGAGAGTTGGTTATTAAGTTTGTTCAATTGTTAATAACACAACTTATTAATGCTTTATTTTTTTAAACAGTGAATCGGAAAAAAAATAAAAACAAAAATGTTTAACAAAACCATTTTAACACCAAAATTTCAACAAAATGCATTTCTTTCTTGACCCGTTTTTCGGACAATTCTTCTATTTTTCAACCGTTGTTGGAAAATTGTTAGCTTACTTGTTTGCATAAATCAACGTGTTAATCGACAACAAAAATTCTTTATTAATCGGAGTGTCATCGTTTCCTATGATGATCGGTTACTCCAGCTGATGGGCAGCTAGCTCACTTTCATGGTGTCAGTCATGCAAGCCGCAAGTGTATTGAGCATTTTTAAAGGAGCTAAAACGCCCCCGAGCAAGATGTAGAGTGTGCAAGAGCTCAAAGAAGATGATCCTGATCGCAGACTTACTACATTTACATTACATGGGAGGTAGTTTCAGCAAGATGGGATACCACCACATTTTACCGTCATTGTACGGAATTACATCAACGAGTTTTTTTTTTACAACCAATAGGTTGTAATGAAGTCGTGATTTTCCGCCTTCATCTATTTCCTTTATTTCACTTTTCCGGTAGATAGGAATGAATCTGATGTCGTAGGTATAGAACCAGCCTGTTAAGTTTGTTATTTATTTAAACCAATTTTTGCGGCGTCCGTGGCTCGCGTAACAGCGAGTCCCTTCAATAAATCATCACATAATTTCACTGTGGATGGCGAAGACCTCGCTCCTGGTTCACGGTCCATCGCCTAGCACAGCAAGGGTGGATTGGGTGCCGAGCGCGACGTCTAATGCCCGCGGAACTGCGTGTCCCTTCAATAATCACCCCATCCCCCCATTCGTTGTGGGTAGCAAAGACCTCGCTTCTGGTTCACGGTCCATCGCCTGGCATTGCAAAGGTGTATTTTTTTGGTGTGTCAAGTGCAACGTGTGGTGCCCGTGGATCAGCCTATCCCGCTGAAACTTCACCCCTATTTCTCTCCAACTACTTCTTCGAGTTCTTCGCGGCTGCACCCCTTTTGAGTCCGCCGAGAGCGCCCCTTTTTCCGCGACTACCCCCCGGCCCTTTGGAGGCCGATCGTATTCCGGCCGTCCATCACAACATGTTCTCATTTCGACACACGCACTTATTAGTAGCCACTAACCACGTCTGTTTCACGTACCATTGTGCCCCATGCCTAATTCGCTTAGATTGTTATTGTTAAAATAAACTCAAGCCGTTCTTTATTTATTTAGAATAACCATTTATATTAGGTAGGCACTTATAAATGGTTTCGAGAGATTGTTAACAAATCACTGTTAAATTTAATTTTGTTGGTGTTGGTGTTTATTCGTTCCCTAATAATTGTCCGCCTTCCGTAAAAGTACCGTTCATTCGCTACAACTTGGCTCCTCGGAGGTGCCAACGACATCGGAAAGCGATTAAAGCCCGCTTTGCCGAACACGATTCTGTTCCGGTGGTAACCTCAACTGACCCTTGGCACTTTCCGTTTCTCCATTGAGCTACCTTGAGACAAGCAGTACCACTGTAGATTCGGCTCAGATAAGTGGGAAAATTTTTCGACAATATTTCCCCAAGGGAGTAAACCCTAAGTAAAAATCTGGCGCCAGAGAAATCCGCTGATCTCTAGGCAATCCCGAACTAGTGAAATTCGTTAGACAAGAAGAAGAGTCTCAATTGAGTGGCTAGCAAGATTTCAAGATTTAACATACCACTAGACTTTTTTATCGGGATATTATGAAGCAGAGTTGTTGTTAGCAAGCCTAACGATGTCGTGAAACTTATAATGATAAATAATGATTACGAGAATTAATGTAATTTCAGTAATCTTCGGAATGCTTTTTATTCCCGATAACTCTCAACAACAATTTAAACCTTTTCTGCAATTAAATTGTTTTATTAAATATTTTTCATGCAAATATTTTTTCCCGCTTCATTGCCCGCCATAAAAAGTCAATATATCGTAATTAAAAAGTAGTGGAGCTTCCAACCACCTCCCCCATCCCCAATTATAACAAGTTAAGCAAATCCTGAAGTTTCCATTCTGTATGTAACAGCGACCATTGTATGACTTGTAATAGTTACCACTGATTATTGCCTCCCTGTATCTATTTAGGAACAAATTACAGAGCTTTAGACTTGTGTCAAAAAATGCTGAAAATTTAAAGCTTTTTCCTACCAATCAATATGAATCAAAATTATCCCAAAATTATTCCAATTTTATTCCAAGATGGGGGGGATTTATTAACTGCAGCCAATTTGGGTTTCACCCTTCTGACCACCAGAAACAAAACAATATTAAGAATTCAGTCTGCCCCTAATTTTTTCGATCTCAAATGGTAATTTGACTGTTGTATACATTAAGTACATAATATAATCCTGCATGAAAATCTACAGTGTGGCAACTTTCAAAGCAGGACATAGGGGAATAACATGGGAAATCACATAATCGCAGTTTGCCGCTCACCAATTTCATCTACAAGAACGGTAATTGTGTCTATCGAAAGGGATTTCTATCCTGAGAGCGATGCTACCAAAAACTTCTTAACTTATTGCTCTTTTAATTATAGAAATAATAATTTAAATATTTTCAAAATAAAACATAACAGAAGTAAATTCGAATAATTTATTATTTTTATTGTCTTAAAATTTGATTTGACAGTAACAAAATTAAGTGTTTAACAATTAATTAAGTAACTATTTCATCAAGTAACAATTAATAAATTAAGTAACAATTTGAAGTTAAGAATAATGTCTTTTCGATAGACTCCATTACCAGTCTTGTAGATTAAATTGGTGAGCGGCAAACTGCCAATATGTGATTTTCCATGTTATTCCCCTAAGTCCGGCTTTGAAATTTGTCACGCGGTATATGACATTAACATTAACAAATTTCAATGCTTTTGATCTATTACCGCTCAATATCAATCATGATTAATTTTATTACTTATAGCACGAGTATTAACTGAAATAAATATTGATACAGATGTAACACCAGAAGTAGATGTTTACTGATGTAATTACTTTAATCAAATATGGCAAAAAGTTATGCGGGCAGTGGAACAGGTACAGTTGCGGTCATACAAATGGAAATGGAATTATCGATTTTTAGGTAGGTACATTAATAATGCTGTGAACATAAAAAGTCGTGCCTAATTTGTGATTGTATAAATAAACAGTTAAATGACAGTCCGAGTTAAAGGAAAGTGAATGTCCCTAATAGCTGTTAACAAAATGCTCCAGAAACTATTCGAACATAACTATTATAACTGTAGCGTTACCCAAATTATGTGACAAGAAAATGCTAACCTTTACGAAAAGAGAGCGTGAAAATTACAATAATTGTCCCTATATGAATTAATTTTTTAAATATTTCTGGAACTTTAGATTGAATTTTCAGGCTCTGGTATTTACCTATAAAGTGTAATGGCAAATTGTAATGAAGGGAACAGAAATTTCGCATTTCTTAACACACAAGTTACATTTTTAAAGTTCCCATTTGCAATATCTTGGAATTGGAAACAAAAAAGATATACATAAAAATTGAAAAAATACGGAAGAGGAACCAAAATGACGTATAATAAATGACTCACCCTCGCCAATCGTTATAATGCAAAATTTTATGGTAGCTCCCTACTTATAACGACGAGTAGTTATGATACATCATTGGAAAGCTCCTAAAAAATAATTTTCAATAGTAGTAAATAAAATTGCATTTTGTCGAATTTACAGGGGTATTTGAATGATTAAAATTCGAATTATTATGAGGTCTAAGCGGTTTTTTAAATTTTTTTAAGTGTAACAATGCGATATCTTGAAAAGGGTTTAAAATATTTGCATAAAACTTTGATGACGTATAGGGACCGACATATTTTACGATATTTTTGACATTTTATCTTCCCCCGTTTTTTCATCCCCTTTTGAGGCTCTCTTAATTTTTTTTCTCGATTCATGGATCATTTTAATTCAATTTAAGTTAGAAATAAAGCGAAAAATAAATAATTTTGTCGACTACAGCGTCTTCTATCATGAATCGAAAAAAATGTTACCGACAAATCGTATTGTACCATATTTTAGCCATAAAATCGGAATCTACAAAAACTTTGGTGTATTTATTTAAAATTTCAAAGTTACTCTCACCCCTCAAAAACGGATGAAGAAAATAAATGGCTCAAATATCGTAAATTATGTCCCCCTGTACTTACTAGGTATATATGTCACCAAAATTTCATGGAAATATTTTAAGCCGTTTTCGACTTTTTCTCATTATAACACTTATATTATAAGTTATCAAAAGGGAAGCAAATTATTTCTAAGCTCATAAGAGAGTAGACAATAATTTGTTTTAAGTTTGATATGAAATCCCATAATAAAGCGAGGTAAAGAAGTGAGGATGCTTTTTTCAACTCAAAAAACATAAATGCATTAACCGATAGTGCCATAACAGAAACTGAAGTCAAATCGTTCAATAGGAACATCAATTAACTAAAGACCGCCGACTACCTATACCTTGTCCATATAGTTCTTATACGAAAGGGTATCTTACAGTCACTCCCAGAGACCTTTTTTGAGGTTCCTCTACTTAAAACCACTTCAAATTAGAGGTAATTATATTTTCTGGCACACACGGATGTCTGCTTCACTTAGACCCCTGAAATTTCTTGGGCCTGTAAAAGCGTATAAAATTTAGATGTGAGATGTTAATAATTTTCCGAAGTCATCTCTACAGCAACAAACTTGGTGCGCGTAAATTGATTAATAAAAGCTCAAGGTAGGTGGTAAATTGTACTAGATTTTCATTTTCTCATTAAATATTTGGTCTTACAATGTTCGTATAAATCACTCCTGCAGCGGCATATAAAGTTAATGACTTTTCTTTATTATATGTAAAAATAAGGGAAGTTAAATGATAAACGATAAGTTGGCTTGATTTGTTCAACGAAATTTTCACAATAAGTTTTATGAAACTTTAATGTAACCTGGGCATTTTCTTTCACATTTTCATGATTTTGATTTGTAGGTAGGTAAACTTTGACGCCAATGATGTAGGCACGATATATGAAATTAATGAAAAATTTAACGGTGTCAAATTTACATGCCAAACAAGAAGTTATATGAATAAACTTTATTTTGCCCTTTATCTTCTCAGCAGGTTTACTACTATGAAATTTTCCGCCTGATATAAAGTGAGTTGAATTGAAAATCGTTCTAATCATGTTTAGCAAGTTTTTCTCAATTTTTTTTCTCGTATAAACCTTAAAACAAATTTGCGAGATAATTTTGGTACCTATCACAAATTAAGATAATTGTTAATAAGATTACCAACGGCATCAATTAAATATCTATTTCCAAATAAATATTCAAGAAAGAACTGAAAAACACTTATTAAAAATAAGATCCTTAATTCAACCGTCTAGGTATACTTATTCTTATACTGATTCTTATAGCCTAAAATATCCAAGTATCTTGAAAAGTGCGCACTCTGCGGAAAAATGTTTTCCTCAAAAGAGGTTTTGTTCGATGTGGGACATCCTTTAAACACATCCTGCACCCCGCCTCACCTCTTGCGTGGGATTGGTAACTTTTAAATTTTAAATAGCAACCGGCAAAAACCGCCCTACATCCCTCATCCTTTGCGAAGGAGTGGTGGTAACTTTGAAATTTTCAAGAACAATCCCTATTTTTTGCGAATTCGTAGGTATTCAGTAAAAAAAACATGGGCAAAAAAGACGCTGAATACGAATTCGCAATAAAAATGGGAGTTTTTTTTTAATAATTTAAAAATTGCCCCCACTCCATGCGCAAGGGTTGAGGAATGTAGGGAGGCTTTTGTGTTTAAACGATGTCCCTCACCGAACTAAACCCTTTTTTTAAGAAACATGCTTCCGCAGGGTACTTGCTTTTTCAGATATTATAGGAAAAATAAACAAAATCAAATTTCCTTGATTAAAGCGCCATCTATAAATATTCGCAAAAATGTTTCAGTAAGATCTTACGCATTTTTTGTCGCTGAATACTAATTGGCAATAAAAAAATACGGTTTGCTGTTTAAAATTTCATTGTTACCCCCATTCCCTCGCAAGGGGTGAGGGCTGCAGGGTGATTTTTGTGTTTAAGCGTTGTCTCCCATCAAACAAATCCACTTTTGTAAAAATATGTTTCCGCCGAGTTTGCACTTATCGAGATATTTGGATATTTCAGGTTATAAGAATGACCATGTATTTTTACACGACTTATGTGGCCTGAGGGTCTCATTAGGTGATCACCATACCAATTCTGCTTAAATGGAATAAGCCATTAACTTTTTTATTTCAAATGGGACATTTTTTTTGTTACATTTTCATAATACTGGATTACTGGAATACTGGAGACAGTCGCTCACGAATGCTCACCATGTCCATTTTAAACCCACTTTTCCGGTTTAAAATAGCTATTTGTTATACAAGTTGCAAAATGGGAGTGTTTTAAGTACGAACGAAAATTGCTAAACGAGGCCGAAGGCCGAGTTTGATAATCGTCAAAGTGGTTAAACACAAGATGCACACAAGATTTTTTGTTAAATCGACAAAAAACAATAATTTATTGATTCTAAGTCGTTAAGAAATATAAATTTATGAACTCTAGAGATTGGTATTTAATATTGTCAAAGTAACAGGCTGCATGAAGATTCAAAACTTACTTTTAATAATCATTTATGTATTTTTTTCTACTCCCAACCTTTAATCTGCATATTAAGTATGAATCACCAGTGCTTTAATGGGTCTCATTAAGATACAAATTTTCATTAAAGCACTGGTCAAGCTATCCAATGGCAGAGGACCATTTGCAATCGAATCGGTTCCTTTTCGCTTACAATCGGGTCGGCAAACCAACCGAAGTCACAGAGTTGTCATACTCACGATAAACATTGCCTTGTGATATAAGTTCTGTATTTCTGAAAAAAAATTCTGAACGTTTATTTAATTTAGAACATAAGTAACATTCAAAGAAAATTTATCAAGATTTTATGTTACCTTAATTAATTTGATAGGTAGGTATGTATATCGTGTAAAAGATAGGAAGATAAAGTATTATATCATTCGTAGTGCTCCGTGATAGTGATAGTATTCAAAGCGGCAACGCTGCGACCGTCGCGTGCGCAGATAATGTAACGTGTCAATGTTATTGAAATTATTAATTGGAAAATCAAAGCGTAAAATTCGGAATTCGAACTTCGCATAATAAAAATTACGCAGTAGTGAGTAGTGCCCTTTAAACTTGATACTAAAACATGTCTCAGCAGAATAATCTTAGCGACGAAGAGAAAATTTGGTACCTAATATGCGTAAGCAAATAACAACCTATCTTAACCTCAATGATCCGCAATTGTACACACGGGTCATTGTTAAAATATATAATTTTTCAATCTTTTCTATGAAATAAAAAAGGGTCGTAGAAAAAATAGTGTATGGAACTCGCAGATAATGGCTATTAATACGCTCTTATGATGGTTAAGACACTCGCCTAGTGCGTAGAAGTATGTTACTTTTAGGCGCTTGTGCCTAAATGAATGTCATTTCTAAACTAAAATGACAATCAAAATGGCTTTAATTGAGCTTTAATAAAATGGCGATTTAACAAAAAAATCTTTTGTTGTAAAAAACTATTTATGAATTAATCAATACTTTTTTATTGGAATAATCTTGCCTCCTTTAATAACAGATCAATAATCTCGAAAGATTACCACTTTTGTATGACTCATCTTGCATATATAAAATAATAGTTCATTTAATTGGTTTCCGTAGCGTATGGGAACTTTAACAGAAATCGATGAACTTCATCTCGTTTAATCACAATCACGTAACCTCTGCCTTGAACCCATACAACCCTGGACTTCGATAGGTACATTGAAATTTACAAAAGGGTTTCTTATTAATTCGAACGTGATGAGAGAGGAAGTACCTAGTGGGCGAAGTAAACACTTGAAAATTGCGGCAGAAACTAATTTTCATCAATGTCGCCGATAATAGAAATTAGTCGAGAGTTTCGTGAGAACGCTTGAATCGGGAAATTCTTGATCGGTGACGTGCATTGACTCATGTGTAATGCAGCCTGTGTTTTAATTCACAGAGCCTTTGGGGTCTACGTTATGAGATTTATTCAAGGTAAGGGGTTGAAGCTATATAACAAAGCGTCAGCAAAGCGAGGGGTTGTGTGCTAACATTATGCTTTAACTCGCAAAAAATATAAAATGTTTGAACAATCTATTTTCAGGGCCCATACCTTTACCTATCAGACTAATATAAACGACAAATTCGTGATAATTTCTCCATTAGTCAGATTTTCAGTTGAATATATATTTACAGAGGTGTATGTACTACAGGAGATATGTGCTAACTTAATAATTATAAAGTTAAAATGTCAGTCCATAAAAATTAAAAAAGGAGGGCGACCATTTTTTAATTTTCGCAAAAATGTAAAAAAAATAGTATAATTTTTACAGCTATTACAGTTTTTTTATCGTAGGTAGTAATATTAGCTTGATAGACATAACAACGTTAGTAATTTTTACTTATTTACTATAAGAAAATAAGTTTAAAAGTATATAATAAGAAAAAAATATAATGAGAAAAGTTAACTGGCAAAGACAAAAGAAACAGAGAGCATAACTGTGCAATAAAACGAAATTAAAAATGCCACAAAAGCGATAATGGGGCATAAATAACGAGAAATCAGAACCCATGTTATGTTGTGTTAACCTTATGTTAACATATGTTGAAATAGTGGAGTAAAAGGATGAAAGAAGAAGGAGCACAAAGCAGGAGAGACAAATAAACACAAATTGTTACAAAGGGAAATCACTAGAAAATTGGAAAACCTAATGGAGTTTGAGTGAAAACTAAAACTGATTATGAACTTTTGTTCTTATTTGTACCTAAAGTATTGTAAATATTTCATTTTTCGACTTATCGTAAACAAATTCCTCAAAGAGATAAGTTTTAGTCGTAACGGACAAAAAAAAAAACTTAGTGAAAATAAGCTTTCTCTGGATTACCTACTCAGCCCAGTCATTATGTAAAAATTTCGTTGTCGAGCTTTCTTGTTCTACCCGTTAGGGGAGTCACTGCATGGTAGTCTAAATTCAAAATGGCGACCAGATCCGAGTTGCGCGTCAGTCGGCCATTTTTAATTTTATGAAAATAAGTTTTTCTTGAATAACTTGGCCATTTTCAATTTTTTAGGTAAAAGTTTAAAAAACTTAACTTATCGGATATTGAATTTCCTGAAGCTTTGTATATTACAGTTATTTCTCTACGATTGGCATTGTTTGAATTAAGCCCGAAAAAAGCGGGAAAGTCATTTGACAAATACTTGATGACTGTTAAAGTTGGCTACCGGCCATATCTTAGGAACTATGGGTCCGAGAGCTGCAAAATAAATTTCAGTTGGGACATAAATGACCAGGAGAAACTGAATGAAAATATTTTCAAGATGGCCGCACTTCTGAAAATACGGGAAGTTGATACATATTTTGTTATTTTGACGGATACAATCTATATATTATTATACTTTTAAATTGTTTGAGAAAATCGGATACAGGTGGTTTTCACAATTATTGTAATTTAAATTGGAGTAATTTATTAATTCTGAAGAACTGAAAATCGCCATTTTCAAATTTCAAAGGAACTGTACAACAATAAAGGCCCAAGATATGGGAAACGGCTTACATATCCCTATTTTAACTTTTTTATGAACTATCCTATTATATTATGTAATTTAAATATATAATTTTTTCCGGTTTAATTCGAAAAGGGTCGATCGTAGAGAAAAGATTGTAACTTGCAAAAGTTGTTGGAAATTGAATTTCTTACAAGTTTTGTTTCAGCACTTTTTACCAGAAAAAGCTTCAAAGGCCAAGTTATTAAAGAGAAGCAATTATTTTGCATAAAATTAAAAATGGCGGACTGATGAGCACCTAGGATTTAGTCGCCATTTTGAATTTAGACTAGTGACGCCACCTAACGGGTAAAGTGTAAAATAAGAATAATCGACAACGGAATTTTTCTTATTTCAGGTATATTTTTTGGATATAATGACTGGACTAACTATGTCTAGTCTGACTAGCTAAAAACGATTGTGTGAGCATTTGTTTGGGAAAAAAGTTAATGTCTGATGAGATTGCATCTGTAAACTACTACAAAATCTTTCATTTTACAGTTTTACAGTTCGAATCTCAGATATATATGTATTTTTTATAAAGCCTGCGTATATGTTTCCATTTGCTCACACAAAGTGAGTCAGCGACATTTTATTTTCTTCCGAGATGACCTTAAAAGAGAAATATCGACGTAGCAGTCATATTTGATTATGTCTGATCATGTCATCCTTATACTACTGTTTTATAGAGACCCTTACAAATCTACAAAAAAATTGATACTTCGATAGCTGTCAGTTCATATTATCGTTATATTCACCGCCAAGACTTATTAATATTTTATTCAATTTGCATGTTTTCATCAAAGTGTTTCGTCTAGGTCTTCCTACACTCTTACCGCGATATTTACAAAAATTACCACAATTCCATTTTAAAACACATACCTACCTACACAACTTTATATCACAACTCGAATTTTTATTTTTTATTGTTACTCCCTGCGTTTCCTTTAAAAAGTATCTGAAGAATATTTCGATCATTTCCTACTGATTTCATTAATAAATGAGAGGTGAAAAGGGGAAAAGTCGTAAAATCGATTAGTTTTCATCATTGACGTTTTCCCAAAAAAAGATCGAGGATGTACGGCCCATTTTCATGTTTCTCTTATAGCTATGGAGATTCTCTATAAAAGCATCGAAATTTAGCACCCTGTACCTACATATTATTACGCTTCACATATGCAAAACTGCAAAGTACATGGGTTATAGAAATCCCTCACAACGTACTAAGAATATAATATGTAATATGTCTTTCTTAAATAAAAATTTAACAACAGTCCCCTTTCTTAAGTTATAGTAGAAGATAAAATCACTCAGCAGTGGGAATAGCTCTAAGCAGACACACACTTATCAGGATTTGCTTGAATTTTTAAAGGATAGTCTTAATAATAAAGTAATTCTCTCGAGTTGTGAAATCGAATAGCACTCTAAATGTCTGATCTCTGTCCAAACGATTTTTTCTAAGGTGACAAATTATTTCCTGGCTACGAGGAATATTCAAAAATTTAGATAGATGATATAAATACTCACTTTCATAACCGTGTGGACTCCATCAGAAAACCGTGATGAGAATATCTTGCATCCACTAAAAACGCGTCTTGAATTTTCTCGATTTTGTAGAGTGAATAAAATTTAAGCTCGCACAAGTCGATGAAGATTTTTTTCAATACATTCTTACATATTTACATAATGTAAGTATTTGTTTTCGTTAAAGCAATTATAGAAAAAACGATAATTTATTTAACTTTTACCCATTTTTGTGTTATCAACTTGCAATTTGCCACTTGCACTTTTAATTATTTAGATAGACGAGAAATGTTTAACTTCGTCGCTGTCATGTTCTCTGTGTCGAATGACTAAAATATAAATTTTATGTCATTCAAATTTCATAGGGAAGGTGTGGTTTTTCAAGACGATTCAGGATCTGGTTTTTAAATTTTTCTGAGGCCCTTCGTATCGATGTTACAGGGTGATTTATGCATTTTGCCGAAATTTTTTTCCTAAATTTTCCTAAATAATTACGTAATCAAATATACCCATCTCATTCTAATGCATATAAGCTGTATATCTCCATCACATTTATTTAATTATTTTAGAAATATTACAGAGCCATAATGATTTATTGTGAATTCGGGCAAATATCTGGCATCTTTCGCCAATTCGAAAACTGCGGGGCCGTATCTAATTTTTCAGGTCTCTATCGTTTTTGTCAAAAAGTTCACCCTGTATGCATTTTCTTCAAAGTTGAGTACCATTTTCTAAAAATACACGAAAAATGCTGCAATTGCGGCAAAAAATTACTTGGCACCATTACACTGAATCGAGAAGAAAATAAAAACTTTTAGTTTTTTCAGGATTTCATTCCATCGTTGTTTGCGTATTTTGTAGTTATGTCAAATAAATTTGCTTGATCAAATAAGAGGAAACCGTGAAGTGATGCGCAGGGCAACCGAAGATTTGAAGATTGACTGAAAAGGCCATGAAAATGTGTCGAGTTCGATGGTGGCCTGTTTGAACTTTATCTGCACTGAATTGTTGTTTTTCTTCCCAACATTTGTGTTGATATTTTTCTTTCTGTTTCGCTTATGTACTATTTGTTTATGTATTAATGTGTTAATAAATTGTGTTACTTATACGCTTATGTGTTGTTATGAGTTGTCATCAAAATTACCATTTTTTCTTTTAGCTGTTTTTCTTATTAAAACTTGAGTTGTTTTTCTTGTTAAAACTTATTTTTAGCTCGAAAAAATCTAGAACGGTCCCTAATCTTGGCTAAATCTGTAGATCCAGCAAATTTTTTTGAAGTAACTACAAAATAGGCAAGTTTTAAAAAGTCGCATTTGATTTTTCGAAAATTGTTAACAACCATGAATTGAAATCCTGTAAAAACTAAAAGTTTTTATTTTCTTCTCGATTCAATTTCATAGTACCGAGTAATTTTTTTCCCACAATTCTAGCATTTTTCATGTAGTTTATAAAATGGTACTAAACTTTGGATAAAATGCATATAGGGTGAACTTTTTGATAAAACCGATAAAATAAATGTCATTGGTAGAGCCTATCTACCAAACTTCAATAAATTCCATCAATTCGTTCAAAAGATAATACTGCTAATCAAAAATTTCGACAAAAGGCATGAATCACCCTGTAACATCGAAACGAAGGGCCTCAGAAAAATTTCAAAACCAGATTAATCGCCTTGAAAAACTACACCTACCCTTAAGTTTTGTCGGTCTGCTGGTGAAACAACCTGTATAAAAGTCCGTAAATTTAATTCCGTTATTATCAAAGGGTCGCGTTGCGTGGTGAGAGTGCCACTGACTGGGTTCAAATTCCAGTCTCCCCATGGCTGTTTTTTTTCTATATCTCTAACGTAAAGCAAAATATCCTTAATTCCACCTCTCTTTCCGAAGATGTGGTATGCGGGGTTTAAAGATCAAATTTAAGTTAAGACATCGTAAAAAGTGTGACTCATCACCTGTATATGACTGTACAAAAGTACAAAATTTCGAACCCCGACTCATTTAACTAGCGAAAATACAGGGGTGTATTCATCTTAAATGCGACACACTGTATGAATGACATTATTTTCAGTTTTTTTTCACAGGTGGAATCCCAAAAAACTGAAGTTATAACTTAATTCCTATAAATTTAAATCGTGCTTTTGAATTTTTCACGATATTTGATAGAAAAGGTCGTAGTCTCTATTTTAAGCACACATTTTTTCTTAAACTGTCAATATTGAAAAAGTTGAGGTCTTAACTTTACCTCTTCATATCTCCTTCAATTTCCAAGAATTTTTTTTTTCTTTTTTTTTTTCTGTGCTGCACGAATTGTCCCCTACAATGTACCGTTGAGGAAATGCGCCATAATAGCTCGCCCTGTGTAGTAGGTACCTAAATGCTTTCTCGTGTAAATTTAAAACAAAGTACAGTTGATTCCTTCTGCCACTGTACTGCCGAAGTGGTTCAAATATTTGAGACATTTGAGACGGCAAAATGTTTAAATATTAATAAAATTCAAATATCATGAATACCTTGACTTTTGAATAATTGTGCATTGAGTCCAAGATAATTTAAGGAGGTAGGTACTTATGTACATACTATGTACATACTAAAGCTTCGATAATGAGGCAGACTGACCTGAAAGAGCAATGGATGCTTTAATTTATTGGCATGTCGCACACACAGATAGCGTTAAGGTCGCCAAGTTATTAGGGACTTGATGGGGCCTAGAGGGCGAAACAGCCCTCCATGTCTTGTGGGTCGAATAATTCTGTTTGCTTGCTTATTATGAAGATCTGATGAATCAGCGTAGCCCCCTCCTTATTATTATTATTGCATGAGCCTAAAACAAAAAATTGTTTACTACTGTACGTGGTTCAATAAATTTTTTATTTAAATGTAGGATATTATGATGTCTAGTTTGGTTGGGCCATAGGTTCTAATAACTTCAAAGTTTGAAAAGGTCATTTTCTAGATGTTTTGGGACTGGTCAAAATCTGAAAAAATTATTATCTTGTTGTTTTTGTTTTGTGCTGTTGCATGTCTTTTTCTTTTTGATTGTCCGGTTTAGTTTTTTATTCGTTCGTCGCTGTGATTCAATGTTTTACAGTTTTATATTTATTATTATTATATTCTTGTTTTCTTTCTCCTGCTGATGTTGGATACTTAAAATTGACTTATCGTGTTTATTGTTTAAATAACTGTGAACTATCCTGATTCGGTAGTGGTATCTTCCAGACGAATTGCTGGGAGTCAGCTGTAAGTTGCTATTTATTTTATATTTTTCGGTTATTAGATGATAAATTATATTGTTACAGTAGGCTGGATTGATTTGTAATAGATTTTTTCTAAAATGTGATCGTTTTTGTGTGGGTGGTTTCTTTAATCGGCAAAGGGTTCAGTGAATCCAATATTCTAATTCTACCGTAGTAGGTATATATACCTACTGTATAATAGGCAGTAGGTATACTGAATCAGACAATTTGATAAGTAAAGTCGAACTGATTTGTCTTCGCACGAGAATTTCCATATGACATTTGCAGTCGGGAATATTGAATTGGTAATGTGAGTTTGGGAGTCTGATAAATCTGCATGTCATTTGATGTAGAATAATTGGTTAGAAATATATGTATATTAACGGGGTGAAAAATAAAAGTTATTATTACTGCGAAAATATTTCTTTGAAAATAATAACTTCGATATGCCATTTCTATACTGGATATAACCAGCTTGTTATTGCAATAAGACATAAAAGGAATACAAGTTTTGCGTGGCACTCGTCGAAAACTGTTTTCTGAACTACCATATCATGTCTTTTATTATACACACTCTTCTCTAGAAAATTGCATTATACAATAGAATCGTAAAATGGTCCTACGTAGCGTAGAAGAGTGTAATGTAATTGACAAAAGTTATTGCCCTCTATGATGTGGTTATCATATTCCAGCATATACGAGAACGTGTGTTGGATATCACACTTGAAGTAGTATTACTAGAATTCGAAACTAACTTAGTCCCTGTTTCTGGGTCTTTCTACTTACTTCCATTTCAGTTTTCATAAGAGCTTAAACTGCCGAATCTAGTGTAGATGTTAAGAGCTTAGGATGCGGCCAAAATGAGTCAGAGTCAGAGTTAGACAAACTAGATTTACAGGATTACTCGCGAGGACAATAAAAACTTTTGACTGAAAGTGGTGATATATATGCGAATAGAAATAAGCTTGAGAAAGGCAATGGAGGAAGTTCTGCAGAAAAGTTATCAATAAATAAAATTTTCTTAACTTACTTACGTTTACATGTGATTAAAAAAAATCGCGTTCACAATAATTATTAATAAAGATATCTTTTAACACGTTCCACTCTAGTAATCTTTCGCTTCGAGAACTAGCTCGTTTAGCTATACAGTAATTTTTATCATATTTAAATTATTTAAATAGACGAATAGGTACAAACAATATCCATGGTGAGACTGGGATGTGAACCGGATCAATTTCAAGTGGTTGTAGTTTTGCAAACAGTTAGCCGCCCACTCTAACCGCCACTCCACCGACCAATTCAATAGAATTTCAAATTGTTAAAACAGTTGCAGTGCAGTTACATCCCGGAGGTCAAATATCCAGGATTAGCTAAATTTCAAGAAAATACCGTGAACAGTGTAACAAAACTGATTGAATGTGGTAGCCCAACCTCGGGGACGAGGATCTTTGTTGTTTTATATGTAAGGAAGAGTTCTCACATACGGCTACAACAAGAAGTAAGAAAACAAAGGACACATTTGGAGATACTCACATTTTATTACATTTCTATAAGAAAACGAGATGTAGAAAAGAAATCAGAACGACCATGACCAGAATATTTTCTTATTTTCTATAGATTGTTTGGGTGTTGATGGAAAATAACAGAAGTCGTCAACAGCGAACACAATGATGTGTTATTACGGAACCCGTATCAATATTTACTACATTACGATTATGACATAGAACATTCTGTTATACCTACAGGGTCACAGCTTTTAAGACTGGCCAGAAGAAAATATACATAAGAAAATGTACCAAATGGAAGAGGAAGGAATTCTGCACATCATGTAGCAAACGCCCTCACAAGTCTCATTTAATTATTTAAAAACTAAAGCAACTAAGTAACAATTAAGGCAATTAGATCTCACTACATTCACATCAATATGATGACTTTGAATCTAGCACTTCTGTAAAAAAAATTAAGCGGAAAATAAAAGGGTATTATTCATGAGGACGAAACTTATTTCTACACGATCCGTTTGCTAATGCTGGAACCTCCTAGTGAATAATGTCCATTCTCCGCGAGGTGAAGACGGTAATTTCTTTTCGATTTTATGCGAAAGTCATCATACACCTTTAAAATGCAATATTATGTCTGCTAAGTAGCTCAGCTTGCCACGCAATAAAGTTGGTGCGTGCGCAGTTGATAAAATAGACTTGCATGGCAGTGTATACCTGAACCTTAGTTAAAAGATCGCATTGGAGTGTGGTCGTGTTACTTCGTTTGTTGTACGAAGGTGTTCGTGTCATTACATCTTATATGATCAGTTGTAATTGACTCTCACTCGTGATTTTTCGTTTATTATTTCGCAGACTGAGCTGTGATTTACTTCTGAATGCTGGCGTCTGTTATCTTACGTCATGATAAATGTGGTACGTCATCAATTAACTGAAATCGGCAGAATAATGAACGTTTAATTCAATGGTCGCAGAGAATATAATACCTTCCTGAAGCGAGTTGTTGTTAGCAAAGAATGCAAATACAACTTTGCTTTTATTAAACCACTAGGTACCTGGTAAGTAGATGACCGAACTGATTTAGACTCATACCTAAATCACTTCTTAAATTACCTAATTTTTAACGTTTCCTGGCTTTGTCCTTACTAAGAACCCCAATGTCTTGCACAATATAATGCATGATTCTATTAATACATATTACACTCATCAATTAAATTACTTGGAGACTTTAACGAGAAGTTATGGTGGGAAATATCCGCAGAAAATAAAATAAATAAAGATTCCGCAGCGTCCCCCGTCTGGAGTGAAACTATTCATAGCTGTAAACCGGGATATGATATAGAATAGTAATGAAAGTCTGCAGTGGAATATGAACGCACTACATTATGTAGGTGTCATTCCATACATAAGCAACTTTGATGATGACCTGATACCAACCTGATGATATTAGTGAGCTCAATATTACAGAGCGGTTTTCAGTTACAACAGTTAATTCTTCGTTATTTCTTATCATATTTTATGCACTAATCCTCGCCTTATCGTCCTGTAAAATCTGCAGCTGCAGCTGATGATTTCCCTTCATTTCTTAAAAACCTCCACACAGCCAGCCTAAATAAACTGCTGGAATTATGTAGTGTGTCCACGGATTGGTATATGAAGAGGAAAAACATACGCAGGCTGCCTCTCGAGGAAGCTCAGAAGTCACACTTAGATTTTCGCACCTAATCTCGTCACTAGATTTTTTATGGGGTATTTTGAAAAGAAGAAAGAGCAACGCCGTAACTGAACTAAATCAACCATGCTA
Source organism: Malachius bipustulatus (assembly GCA_910589415.1). Taxonomy (NCBI): domain Eukaryota; kingdom Metazoa; phylum Arthropoda; class Insecta; order Coleoptera; family Melyridae; genus Malachius; species Malachius bipustulatus. The sequence goes on along the minus strand of OU342630.1, from coordinate 84,046,469 downwards.
TTCGTTAAGTTCACAGCGATTTTTTTTTGAAAGCAGAAAAATGTGTGGCGATGGATGACAGCTACCTACATAGAAAAACTTTGTGTATTGTTTTTATGTTCCATGATTTGACTTACGTTCTTTTAATAAGTATTATGTTTATTTATTAACGACGGTTGGAAAATAATGACTGCTTGTCATAAATCTCATATTTGAGTGTGGTTTCTGAGGTTTCTTGAGAAGCAGAACATTTTATAAGAACAACTTTTTTCCTAAAATGAACATTTAAAACGTCTGGTTCCTGAGGTTTTTCGTGAAGAAAATTTATTTATAAAGAATGACTATTTTCGTAAAATTAATAGGTATTAAGAAAGTTTTTCCCTCTTCATAATCCAATCCGTGGACACACTGTATAACCAAATTTAGTTTAGCCAAGTAACTCCATCCCTAAGGAGGCAGTTTATCATTTTACCCTTCAATAAACTAAACCGGAGCCCGACCGACCCAGAATCATATCGACCAGTTTCCCTTACCTGCACAATGTGCAATTTGATGGAATAAATGATCAATAAACGCTTGCTGTGGTATCTTATAAGATATAATATCCTCAACCCAACACAGTCCGGCTTCAGACCCCACTGAAGTATCTTAGATAACCTTGTCATATTACAAACTGAAATTGCCGATCTTGAGAGAGCTTTTGCCACTGTATTTAAATTTAACGTCTACAGAAAGCTGAGAGAAATCAATCTGTCCGGGAACCTTTGAACTTTTCTGGGAAACTTTCTATCCAACATTTCATGCAAAGTAGCTGTCAATGGGAAAACCTCCCATCTGTTAACGATGTACCTCAAGGTTCAGTTCTGAGTACCACCCTATTTATATTGGCAAAAATGTTGTATGTTCGTCTGTAAGATCACCAGTAAGGCTGACGATCTCGTCCTCTTCTGCTCAGGAAAAGTCTCCTCAGCAACCACATACGACCTACTCCAGCAATCTGTAAACGAGCTATCTCAGTGGGCGCACAGAACAGGTTGCAAATTTTCCTCTACAAAGTCAAAAGTTATCAAATTCAGCAGAAGGAAGGAGAAACAACCAAACCCCAAACATCACATACAACAGTGAAACTCTACAAATATCGGAACAACACAAGCTACTTGTAGTAACTTTCGACAGCAGATTAACATGAAGGAAACATATTCAGAACATCAAAGGAAACTGTCTAAGCCGGCTAAACATACTAAAAGCTCTAGCAAACCTTCAATGGGGTGCCGATGAACAAGACCGCCTCAGAGTATAATATAGAGCCTTAAATACGTCCGCAGTTAGACTACGGAAGTACAATTTTCTTTGCTGCTAGCAAAATGATTCTCAAGACCCTGAATGTAGTATACAACACTGCACTTCGCATCTATTCCGGAGCCTTTAGGTCCAACCCCGTCGCATCCCTTTACTGCGAAGATCATGAATTTCCTCTCCATCTTCGGGTCAACTATTCCTATCATACTTGGCCAGATGTTAGAAAACCCAAATAATCCAGTCCTGAAGCTCCTTTTGATAGTATAAAAGGTCCTGTTCAACAAAAATATCTTCAAGTATTTATAAAATATATTCAATATGGAAATGACTTCTATTTAGCTGGCAGAATATTTTACAGACCCACATCAGATTTATTTCTTCGCGATCTCCCAAGTTTGAAACTCCTAGTACGTAGGGGGGTGGACAACCTCGTGCTATAGTCATGATGGTCTCCTCATATTCTTGAATTTAATCAATAAAATCAATATAATCAATATAATCAATAAAAATGTAGTGGCAATGACTCCACCGAGTGACACCTGCAGTCATTCTTAGAGCCCATTTCTGAAGTTTAAGTATCCTTATCGACGCAGGTTTGCGTTACTCCAAAAGCAAACACCATAGGCGACTAATGATCCAAACAGTGACTGATAGACTATTATTAGTGTGTCACGACCAGCACGTGTACGCAGAGTTCTCAAAGGTACACTATCTTGCCAACCTAACAACAGACTCACTCGCAAGACCCGAGTCTTGCGTGAGAAAGAGTCTTATTGGGATTAACCCTCAGTTGATTGGCAGTGAAAAAATCGTAGCAACATGAATTGAATCACTAACATCGACAACCAAACACAAAATGTAATCCACCACATTGATGATGGTGGTGTCGTCAGCATATAGTATTCATTTTTCATTCACACTGTTCGGAAAATCAGTTGGCAATAACAATAAAGAGCATGGGAGCAATGGTTGAGCCTTGTGGTACTCCAATGCTGACACATCTTGGTGTAGAGAGAACCCTATTGATGATGACATACTGGCGGCGCCCTTTCAGGTACAAAGAGATGAGTTGTAAAGGATCTCCTTTTATTCCTCAGTATTCCAATTTAGCCTTCAGTCATGACATCGTCGAGCAGTGACGCCGAAACTCCTTTTCTCTCGTCAAACGCATCCACCACCGACTACAGCACTCTTCTCATGCACTACCTGAATCGCAGAACGAGAGCCTCCAAATCCAAACTACCTTAGTAGGTCAAAATCAAGAAACGCCTGTAACCTATTAGTGATTATAATCTCCACTTTTGGCCAAAAATGGGAACTACTCGTACACTAATTGGCTATAATAATTAGACAATACACCACGGTCACTTTTCTTAAATACCACAATGACCCTGCTCAATTAGAAGACATCATCAGGTAAATTATTGACTTCGATGATAAATCTCTTTAAAAAGGCTGTAATCGGTTCCAAAATAATATCTGCGATTCCTTTGATTATTCTACTTTTTAGCCGTAAATATCATAGACGCCGAATTGGATAGTACATACATAGACAATTGCCGACAACCGGCAAGCAACAAGCTCGATTTGAAGGGTCCATACTATACTGATGAGATGTATTACTCCAAAGGCAGACCCCGCACCAGTTCTTCTGGTACGCCGAGAAAATATTCCTTTGTCCAGAAGAAAAGGAACGATCCAGCTAAAACAGTTCTTTTCTCAATCTTCTCAAATGGGCAGCGTCTATTGCTGATCTAAACTTGATGTAATCTATAAAATTAAAACAGTCTATAAATTCGTATTTGAACACAGAGGTTAAAGAACCCAGAGAGGAAAGTTGTGAAACTACCATTATCATATGAATTTCAAATTTAAAAGTAAAGGAGTGCTATAAGTGTAGTTGCAAAACAAGTATACACTTCAGGACATCGCCCCTATATCACCCAACCTAGGGGAAGAAATGGGATCAACCTTCAATAAAAGAGATTCCACCTCATCAACGGTGAAGTCTATGGCCTATATTCTCATAGTATTTTATCTTTATTTAATGCAAAATATCCGTTTGAAAAACACGAGCAGCACTTTTATGAAAACAAGATGAAACATGGGACTATATTACCAAAAAGGCACGTAAGTTGAAGTAAACATACCAAGCAAAAGGGGTTTTTTAATTTGTAATATGGAATAATCCCTGAAATCGTTTAGAGTACGTATGTATACTACATTTAACTGAAGAAGAATAGAACAGCTTTCTTGAAACGTGCAAGCAGAGATCTATCAAACTTTACGGGATTAGCTCTCAAGAAAAATACGAACCGGCGAAATGAAATGTCACGAAATATCCCATTACGAGGAATGCGGATGAAAAGAAAGATAATGCTACAAATCAATATGCATTATTGTTCGCAGAAATGCAGCAGTTGAATTAATTTGAAAATGTATCAAATTTCAGGCAGAGATGCTTAAAAATACCTAAATGAATAGGTAAATCGGAGACATCTGAGTATCGACAGGAAACAATAGTTTTCCCGCTAAAAAGATACATACCTACGTTCACAGTCCTAAAAATAGGTCAGATGTCGTTGCTCCAGTTACTTCATGATTTAGTAGTGTACTTATGAGGAATAGCATCACGGTTCCCCAGCATCGAATTCTGTCGTGGAAGCTGACCAAATAAATCACGCTATAAATTTTATGCTACCGGATCACACTTAACAAAAAACATGTTGTTGTGTTGATTAAAATAATTGGGTAATAATCAGGGAATTAGTCAACTAGATTATTTTTAAGCAGGGGGTAGGTTTCTTTACTTAAAAGTTTGTGACAAAGAAATAATGAAATAGCCTTCAAATCCTTACATCAAGACCTTTGAGGTAGGTAACACTCCTGCTTGACTGAGAATTAAAAAAATCAACCCCCATTTTATTTTATTTTTCACCATAACTAGAATTTTTAAAAACATAAATTATTATGAATTACATTTTTTTGGTGAGAGATGTTCGGACATAAAAGAAAAGAGAGCAGGGTTTATTGATCAATAGATCGAAAATTTTGCGACATAATATATCTTCTAAAAAATAGCGAAACTATGTCTGAATCCTTACTTCAAAGCTTTTAAGGCTTTGTAGTAGGCTATCGCGCTACTGTAGATTAAAATGGAAAAACATAGGTATTCAACCCATTTTTTGCCGAAAAATACGGATTTTTTAAATTTCCATAATTTTCCTGTATTATTTACCTCATTCCCCTAAAATTAAAATTTTCCAGATGGTCGGCCCAGAATGTTCGGACATAAAAGGGGAATTGGTTTTTTGAGGGTTCCATAAATGGACGGAACCCTTATAGGATCACTAATTTGTCTATCACAGCGAAATTTCTCCCAACATTTTCTTTTAACGTTAATGATTATATCGGAGAACAATTATTCAGTTTTAAAGCAATAAAATATACAGGTCGCCCAACGAAAAGGTAACAGGCCTAATAACTTGGAAACTGAAGATGCACGCGAAAAAACGCCGAAACAGGTCAACTTTGTTATCGGGGGGGGGGGGGGGGACATATTTTAGTGACGAATTTGACTAACCAAGTTGATCTTCTTGGCAGGGGTAGCTACCCCTTTTCTAATCGTCATAGCGAGCAAATTTCGAGTGATATACCTCTTTTTTTGAAAGCTACTTGAACTCTCTTTACAACGATATCACACTTTTTGGGTTTCTCTTGAATACAAAGTGACCCAACGAAAATTATATCTCACTTTTTAGGTTTCGCCTGAATGTTACAGGGCGAATCGATAAAAATGGTCTTCTTCATAATTACTTCCTCTTTTCTTTGTAAATATGCAAATAGAATTTTTATTAATACAACGTCTCACTTCACTAGCTGCCATGATAGTAACCAGTGAAGTGCGATATTTTATTAAAAATAATTCTCTCCGCACATTTCCGAAGAAAAGAAAGCAATTGTTGAAACCTATTTTATAGATTCTCCCTGTATCTAATATTTTTGCAAAACCCAAGAACATATATCGTTGTAAAGGTAATTCAAGGATTGAAATCGTAATTGATTCCGGCCCGTTGTGCCGTGGTCTATGGAGATTTGTTCCTATTAGGGCCTAAAAAGTTGGAAACTGAAAATGTACGCGAAAAACTTCGAAACGGGACATATTTGTTATTGAGGGGGACATCTCAATGTAACAAATATAACCTAATACCCTTGGCAGGGGTGCTACCCCTTTGCTTATCATCATAGGGAACAGATATCTAGTGATAAGACGTCATTTTAAAGCTACTTGAATTCCTAATTATTGATGTGTGCAGGCTTTCACGGCCGGCTCCTATTGAAATCGTAATATAGGAGCAAATCTCCATAGATCACGGCACAACAGCCCAGAATCAATTACGATTTCAATACTTGAATTCCCTTTACAACGATATAATTATGTTCTTGGGTTTTGCAAAAATATTAGATACAGGGAGAATCGAAACAGGTTTTCTCAACAATTGCTTCATTTTCTTCGGAAATGTGGGGAGAGAATAATTTTTAATAAAATATCGCACTTCACTGGTTACTATCATGTCAGCTAGTGAAGTGAGACGTTGTATTAATAAAAATTATATTTGCTTATTTCCAATAAAAAGGAAGTAATTAAGCAGATTTTTATCGATTCGCCCTGTAACATTCAGGCGAAACCTAAAAAGTGAGACCTCGTTATAAAGAGAATTCAAGTAGCTTTCAAATCATGTATCGTTCGATGTCTGTTTTCTATGACGATAAGCAAAGGGGTATCCATCTCTGCCAAGGGGATGATCTTGGATAGTTAAATGTGTGACTTAAACATATGCCCCCTCCTTAAAACTTAACCTATTTCGGCATTTTTCGCGCACATCTTCAGTTTACAAGTTTATTATATAATACCTGTTACGTTTTCGTTGTGCCATCCTGCAGATTATTTTTATTTTTCATATACTTAGGTTCCCACCCACTTAGTTTAGGTAGTTGGAAAATTGAAAGCTAGCTTTTTTAGACTTGAAATTTTCTCACTTGCTTTTTGTAATTTTGATGCTGTTCAAAAATCCTGCAAATACGTCTATGAACCATAAAAAGCTGATAAATTATCTGCTTTCTTTAACTAGAACAGTTCGATTGGAGATTGAACTTCGGAATGGTTTTTAGATGTTTGTCAAAACTCAATTGGTGAAATTGAGAGGGTCTATTTTGGGGCTGTTTTAGGTTCCTGACTAAAAATCTTTTATTATAACAGAATCTACCGGAAAATAACACTGCAGTTTCCGAGATCAATAATAACCCTAAAGGATAAATTGACATATCTACCACTTACCATTCTGCAGTACTTGAGACCATTGTCGAGAACAATGTCATATGAACCTTCACCTACTAAAAACACTAAGATATCTCAGATCGGTAATTTGCAGTAAAATAAAATCATATTTCGGTAAAATTTTATGAAAGCATTACCCTGGATATAGCCTGAAAAGCAATATAAACGAAGAAATCGACACATCTAGCTTAAAAAGCTGCCATAAAATAATAAGGAAACGATACAAAAGCGACGTTCATGCTTCGCAGATAAAAGTAAAAAACAGAATTATAGCTTTCTTTGTGTCTCTTTTTACTCAATTACTAATATCTAGCCTTGGTCAATAAAATACAATAAAATCTGCTGTGAAAAGGGATTTTCATATTTGACATCATCTGTCACTTTAGTCCTTTCACTTCCTTTCATCCAATAAAAAATATTTCACATTGTTCACTTCTTTTAGGTTTTAGCACACTCGGTTTTCTATTATATTGTAAAAAGTAATTTATTTTACAAGTAGGTATTATTTACTTGTATTCTTCTTTCTTGAATTGGAATTAGAGGATAAATTTTTCAAAACCAATAGAAAGGAAAATTACCGCTATTATTTTTTTCAAGTTCCTAAAGAAAACTTTCAGTTATAAGATTATAATATTCTGCTCACATATAGGGTGCTCGAGATACATGGGAATTCCGGAAACCGTCAATGATCGAAGTCGGTTGAATGGGATGATAGTTACTCAATTACCTACTTATTTCAGAATTCGGAAGTTTCCCATGACCCACCAGATAAGTACAACCAAGTAGATGAGTCAAAAATGTCAAACCCTTCCACCCATAAGTCTCGCATTTACCAAAATTATGAACGAAAACTTGGAACACTTACATAATAGTAGGCTATGGATAGATTGATGCAACAAAAAATACTTTTGTCAACTAGTTATACACCTAAGTGATGTTCACTTTTTTCTAATGGACTCCATGTTCAATTTTTTTAAGTTAAAGAAATAAGGAAGAAGTGTAAAAAGAAAACATAAAACAGTACAAATAAAAAAGATATCACAAATAGAACATTTGGGAAAACTCCCTCTCAGTTGGGAGTGTTCCTAACATTGAATAAGCGTTGCTTCTCTGCAGAGCAATGCTCATCCGTTTGAAAAGAAAATGTGTCACGCGGGATTCCTCCGTAACACTGGTAATTTTCTGACCAACCGATAGTAGAAGACTCAAAGCTGCAGTATTCCATACTCCTGAAATTTCCTGTCAGACAGGAACAAAAATAAATCTATCCCCGAGAGTTCGGTATTTGATTCTTCTTTTGATTCTGCAGTATTGGCCGCGTATCCAGAATCGGAGGAAGTGTAATGAAGGTATGAAGCTGCATAGGTATATCCGCACAGGTATAATCTCATAGCAAGCATTTTTTTTGCCGTTGAATCAATGTCATTTCATCATCTCTAGAACATCTCACAGCTTCTCTGATTACCGGAATTTGGGCAGATTTTAGAGCACGGTAGATAATCACATTCGCCTCGGCATGTGGCAACAGATGACCAGGACTGAATAGACATGACAGACCATGCAATTCTATCGAAGTTACTTCTTTTCCGCAGCGGTAATGTAGGGGATAATATAAATCATAGCCTAAGCGAAATTCTATGAAAATTCGAAAGAACTCATATTAAGGGTGAATTCCAAGTTGAGGAGATGCATTTGACCAATCACTGGTTTGTGGTTGAGAATTAGCAAGAAGTCTATAGCTTTGTCTTGTTGAGAGGTTGTTGCTTCGATCAGGAATCTAAACTTTTTTGAAAATCAAGTATCTCCCATGTATACATATTATGACATTGTATTTTCATGAGTAATTTAGATGACGACCATGCTAAATAATCAAAACTTCTGGAAGCAATAAATCAGCTGCTTGTATGATTCCAAAAGGTAGAAGACGTCACCAATGTCTGACAGCTACGAAAGGAAGCGAGAAACATAAATAGAATCGCCGTATTCACAACGTGTCTTATTGTCAAATTCCATCTTTATGTGATGGAAAAATTCAAATGAGGAATAATTTGTTGACTTACTAATAATCAGGAATATCATTGTGTTATTGTTGTTCGCCCTTACTAGTGTACTATATGATGTGTAATTGTCTATTTATCAAAGAGTTTATAGTTTTTGTTGATATTGTTTAAAATTTAAATGTTTTCAAATCAAGCTAAGTACAATATAATGTTGGAGTGTTTCATTCTGTCACAGAAATGACTTGAGGTCTAATAGAAATGAGAGATATAGTTTAGACAGATTTCTCTCTTAGACAATAGAAGCAAACACAGGCGTATCTAGGGCCTCAAATCAACAGATTCTAAAAAATAAATTTCATCCATTTAGGTATCATCAAGTCAAATACTTCATGATGACGATGGACAAAAAAGACTGACGCTCTGCTGGTGGTTTTTGAGTCAATATAATACAGACAGAAACTTCTCTCCAAAGATCATGGTGGTCTGACAAGACACATTTTACTAACTGTGGGATGCTTAATAGAAAAAAAACTTTCTATTGGTCTGACGAATATTCTGGCTAAAACAGACATTTGAGACAGCAAACACGATGGGGTTTCAAAGTTTGGTTTAGAATTCTTACAGGAAGTATCGTAGGTTCCATATAAGATTTGATTGAGATGCAAGATACCTTGACTTCCTTTAAAACTATGTGAAATGAAACTACAATGGTCATGTACTTCCAGTGACTGTAGGAAGAGTTATTAGGAAAGTACAGCTGAGTTTGTTATGAACGCTTTTCTATCACTGATAAAAATGATGATAAAATGATGGTCTAATACTCGAACACCTGATTTAATTTGTCATGTGAACGTTTATGTTTTTTTTTATAATTCTTATTTTTTCGCATTTTCAGAGTAAAAAATAAGGAGAATAACGTGTTGGTATTTTGCTTATATTTGGCTTGAATTTTGCTAACTATTATGCGCTTGTCATGTCAAAATTTCAATGCAACTATGGTCAAATATTATTGTGCGGTTTTTTGCGTAAATTACTAGTATTTCATAAACAATAAACATGTTACACTGTTCTGAGGAATTTTCAAAAAAAAATTTCATATTCGACAAAATCAAGCATGAGGTCCTTTGGACACAAAAAGTTGAGAATCGCTTATCTGTAACTAGTTGATTTGTTTTCTTGATTCAATCGATTCATTGTCTGCCTACTATTATGTAAGTGTTCCAAGTTTCAGCACTTGATTTTGCTAAATGCGATATGGGCGGAAAAAGAATTTGACATTTTTTACATATTTTATCTAGTGAGCCATGCGAAATTATCGAATCCTAAAAACAGTTCTGAGATGAGTAGGCATTCGAGCAAATTTTTTCCTATTTAACCGAATTAGTGTTTCTGGCGGTTTCCAAAATTCCAATGTATCACCTTTTAACTTACTGGACATACTACAGAAAAAATCTTTAAAAACGTATTAAATGGTTCCCATTACATTGTTATTTAAATAGATTTTTTTTAAGAAATTGCTTAAAGAAAGTTAGTTTCAGACTTGGCTTATGACCAAAAATATCTAGAAATTCGTAGGTAAAAACTCATGAACATTATTAAACTCAGCCCCGTTTAACATTAAAACTGTTCATTTGTCACATAATAAATACCAACCTATTGGATTCTATGACAACACGGATGACAATAATTATTTTATAAGTCGTGGAAAATTTTTAAATACACATTTAAATTCGTTTTACATCTTTATTCCAGCGATCAACTTAAAAAGCAGAAGTAATGGGCTAACTTTATAAAACTCTCCTCTGGCCTTTGTGGAGTAATTAATTCTTTGAAGTTCATGAAATAGTCAGATCTGAATAATTGAAAAGAAAAATTACGCGATTTCTTTTTCAATTCTCGCCCCCATAGCTTCCTTTCCCTGGAGATAAAAATGATTTGGCTGAAAGCAATCTCGACTACTTCTCGTGGGACTGGATGATATGTATACAAATAAAATAAATAAAAGTAAATAAAGTTAGTTGAAATCTCTAAGTAATCGAGCGGGCAAGATTTAAATGTTTTCAGTTGTTAGTTATCATTTCATTTTTATTAGCCTGGAGAGAGATACGGTTACTTAGGCGTTATTATGGTTACGGCATCTTAACTAACAGGTAAAAGTAAAATAAAATATAAAATGGCAAATAAATGGAGGAAATTAGCTACAAGCTATACAATTTTGTCAACACGATGAATTCGGCTTCGGTTGCAAATTAAATCTAGAATGCTGTAACAGTCTTTAATCCATTCATGCATATAAGAGTGTTACAGGTCCCCAGGCGTCGCGGGATAACATGATTACTGATTTTAATTATTGCAGGAGTGAAAGAGACAGAAGCGAGATTGTCTAGCAAATTAAAAGGAGGTTTAATCACAGCCATGTAATTTTGATCATTTCCGCATTTTCCTGTCCAGATAGTTCATGGCAGATAACTTTCGAAAATAATTTATCCAAATTTACTCCCAAAACTCTGATTAAAACATGTTTGAACGAGTAAATATTATCTAGTAGTTATTACTTTGCGACGATCCCTTCTAAGAGCTGGAGTACAAGCTTTTTAATTCCAGCAACTAACTGCGAGTTTTAATTCTCCATTTCCATGGGTTAAAACAGCAATGCTGGATAGAGTCAAACTGAGACATACTGAAAGCAGTGTCATTGGCTAATAGTTGTTAGGTATGCTACGTTTGGCTTTCTTGAGAACAAGCTAGACACGTGCGAATTTCCAGCAGGGGTTATTCCTTCTTTATGAAATAAGGATTTTTTAAAGTCCGCAAAAAACAGGTGATAACATAATGACCTTTATGACACGCGCCCTAAAAACAATGTCTGACATTTTACATTCTACAGAAGTAATAATTGGTGGAGTTCTTCCTTTCCTCAAAATCGACGGAAGAGTATGAAGAAAATAATTCCTCCAACAGGTTCCACTTCTCAGTAGCCACGGATTCATTGGTTCTGTCTATCCATGTAGTGGTGGAGCGGTGGCTCTGACAAAATTCTGGTTGACTGCCTTAGTGACCGACCAAACAGATTTCAACACGTTAGGGCAGGAGAGAAGTTTGTTCCTGGCTCTTTGATTATGATCTTCTTTTGTTGGGTCTATTACTTCTTTTTATCTCTTTAGAGCACGGATGAAATTGTGGTGATTTGTGCCATCAAGGTTCTTTTGCCACTAGTTTTGTAAATTGTTTGGATTCGACGGCTTCTTCTCAACTTTTATTGTTCCCTGAGTTCTTCCTACTTAGCCAATCTGTAGGGCTAGATTGTAAGCAAGTTAGATACTTGCTCTTTGAGTTGATTCTGGGTAAACCACAGCCAATAGCAACAGATACAGATTCATGGTCTTCTTCATCACTGAAGTTTCAGTTCTTAAGCCAGTTTTGATGTTATGTCTTCTTCTTCTCCTTCTTCACCATGTGTCCTTCAATTGTCAAATATGGGCCTCTTCCAGGTTTTTACATGCTATGGAGTCTCTTGCTAATCTCATACACTGTCCTCCTGCTACTGTTCTAACTTCATATGCATCCATCTCTTTTTCCGTCGGTCTAAACCTCTTGTTGTCCCTCTTGGTCTCCAGAGCACCGCTTTCTGGGTTCTTCTAGCTAAATCCTGTCTCACCACATGCCGGTCCATTGCCACTTCAAACTTGCCACCCTCTCTACAACATCCACTATCTTGGTTTTGTCACGTATCTGGCTATTATTTATCTTGTCTTTTAAAGTGATTCGCAGCATTTTCTCTCCATGACTGTTTGTGTAACTCTCAGTTGCTCTGCTGATTTCCGGGTTATTGCCATTGTTTCTAAGCTATACGTAAGAACAGGCAAGACACAGCTATCGTAGGCTTTTTGCTCAGCTTGACAGCTACCTTTTTGTCTTCAAAAAAATGACGTTTTATGCCTACACTTGAATTTCATAATATTGCGAAGATATAATTCGTTATAAGATTTTTATAACGAAACTTCAGCTTTTTAAAGCAACTTCACGCTGCTTAAACCAGAAAGATGGTATCGCACGTGGTGAGGCTGTATGGGTTCTATATCCTCTACCATCTGATTTGCTAGTTTTGGTGAGCCCCGTGTATGTGATTTCCCCGGTAGAAGGGGATTTAAAACCCATTTAGAAAGGCATTCACCTATACGCTACCTGGGGAGGCACCCGATGGGAGACTAGCAACCCCTACATGGATCCCAGAATCAAATACCTGCTTTCTGTAAAAAAAAAAAAACAATTTCTAAGTGGTACCTCTCGGATTTAATTACTTCATCAAATGGCCAATTCAGCAGGATCTCGTTCGGCGTTCATTTAGGATACAAAATTCAAAATACGTTCGTCTTATATCGTTCGTCTTACACCAACAGCAACATGGACGTCTTTAAACTTATGCCCGAGATCAAGATGTTGCAAATAATGCGTCAGTTAAATAACTCCTTAAATAGTAAGATGGAAATAAAACTCTAGGGACTGTCAATAGAAAATATATACTTTGAACACAACATGAAAATTAGGTAGGTACTTCATAAATGAAACCAGGCGCTTCATATTTTAAAATCTACCTTTATGTGGAACTATGACCTACTTATGTGATGAAAATTCAATGTGCAATAGACTTATTTTTAAAAACAAAGCAGCACCTCCGTCTGCAAGAAAGAACCGGGGGTGTTTGATTCAATCTCGAAAGCTTTTGGCGCCACATACGTGCTCTAAAAGAAAAGCTAGGTCGCAGTAATCCCGTAGTATTAAGAGATAGACGGGGGTTATTTTCTATCGACTCGAATGTTTTATTTATACCGGATTCCACGAGAGAGCGATATGTTCACTGGTACGCGTTATATCTATGGGATCATCGAACTATGATTTTAATAAGTATCAGAACATAAATCAATCACGTTCATCATCGTCGTCATATTTTGTATTTCCGGGGTAAAAATAGATATTGTGACTGGAATTAGATAAGTACCTATGTAGGCACATACATTTAATAACTGCATCTGATAGCGATGGTACTTTTTGTTTATTTACATATTTCGAAAACGTTACATCCAAATAAATGTATTTTGATAAAAACTCACCCTACAGAAGGGTAATATGAAATCGACAAATTTTAAATATTGATGAGATGAGTTCGTACTGAAGCATGCGACTTGTTAAAGCAAATCAAGTCAAATCTCTCTGAATTACTTAAAAACATTTATTACGACACAAAGATTTTGCTAAATCCGTCGAGTTACTATTTCTCCCCTAAGTACGATTTAATACGGATCGAAAAATAATGCTGCGCGTGACGGAATAACAGAGTAACAGTGAATAACAGTAAACTGTTAATGCAGATAACATGGCCAACTTGAATTTCATAGGCATGAAAATGTGCCCACATAATAAATAATTCTATATCAATATAATCTCATAAGTATGAGGATACAAAATCATTATCGACCGTCAATGATGCAGTTCGTGCAAAGTAGCGCGCATATGAAACCATGGGGCCTCGACCTTTTAACAGGAGCATCGCGAGAGGCATCCGGAGCAAGTACACTTGACAGATTTTCTGCCACACTAAAAGACCGAAGTCCGCTCCCAGAAACCATTGTCCATCGCCATCCCACTGGTCCTGGAATGTTGTTATCACTGAACACTGACTTGTCTTACCAGGTATCTTGAAGAAAGACAAAATCAAGTGAAGTTGTCTAACATGATTGACTAGGAAATCTTATACGTCTTTGTGGTAAAGTAAAACAGTGATTTCCCCAGAAGTTTAATAGACTGCTGCAGTACCCATATAGCTTGGCAGTGTTAAGTAGCTTCGGAAAATGATTACCGCACTTTCCAGGTAGTCTGTTTCCCCTTACTCCTTCCTCGATGTATCTAATTTATATTCCCTATTTCTTTGAAATACGGCATTATTGCTCACAATCTCTGACCTGTGCCAGCAGCAAAGAGTATTCACGGTATCTATGTGAACGAATGATGTCATCAATCTCACTTCTGATGTGAGCCCAATCAAACTTCGAAAATTGATGCTCTCCAAGTAACTTTTGTCTTTGTCTTGTCCTGATCGCTGCAGAGTAAATCATTCAAATTTTTGGTAGCTCTTTCCTTGTGCTACTTGGCGAATCCTCTCCTATCTCTCGGCGTTTCTTCGGGCAAGTTTTTGAGCCAGTGTACCAAGAATTATGTATTTTGTTTGCATGAACTTTCTCAGCATCATTGATAATTCTGTTTTTGAAATCCCTATCACAGTATTCTCATTTTCCAAAAGATCAGAAATTTTTTGCTGGGTGGATTTAGTCACCTGATTGATTGATACCGGGTGTTGCATCAGCCGACGCATCATAGGGATTTCAATAGTGAAAACCTATAGGATAGAATTGTTGGCTTCCTTACATGTTGTAGAGAGAAATTTTAAGTTATTAATTTAATAGGCTCTCGGGAAAAAGTTTGCAATTTGAGATCATTTTTATCGTTTTCATTTTGTTTCGACGTAATTTTTGTCTTTACGTCATTTTTCAGTGTTTTAGTCAAGGTAATAATGCACATGATGTCCCAAATTGAAACCATTTTCCTGATTTTCTCGGAAATGACTTAAATAGACTCAAAAGGTAACTGCGGCAAAAGAAGCAACTTTTCAATCTCAACAATGGTTAATTTAACATTTTTCCCCAAAATTATAGGATGTCCAGAAATTGCGCGCAAAAAAATAGGGGGCGGATACTTGTGAAAATATTTCCAAAAGTCTCTATAACATATTTTCGAAAACCCACAAGCAAGGAAGTTGATTTACAAACAAGGTTTTAAAAATAAATATTTTTTAATTACTTTTTTCGAGTATACGGATTTTCTTGAAATTTGTCACTCTTACCTACCACTGAAATCTCTTTGCACGCTTGTTGAAAATTAGTCTTAAATCCCTCAAAGCCAGAGAGCTCTTACTGTCCCTGACCTACACAAGGGGCCCATAACTTTCTTATTAATTCTTTTTAATTTTTAAGATGTATAATTTAAGAAAAGGTTCTCTCGTTCTATAACGATAAAATAAGCTGTTTCCAAATACCCGTTTTAAAAATTTGCTTGCCTAAATTTGAGCACCACAAAGTTTGATCATTCAGACGTTTGTATAGTGAAGCAATTTAGAATAGAAGGATGTCACAATCACGGATGTTCAGCACAATCCATCAAAGACTGGGAGAATTTGTATCATTCAAAACTAGACGTCTTGATGCAGATCGTCGGCGAAGTACTAGAACTGAATTTAACCGGGCATAATCTCAACAAAAGTGTGATATCAACTGCTATTCAGGAAGGTATTCTAAAGATCTTGGTACATGAAATTGTGAAAGAGCAACCCCTTTATTCCTTTCATTACCACAAAGTTCAAGAATCTCTTGAAGATTCTGTTGCTCGTCTGAAATTCTGCAATACCTTGAGAAATCTCCTTAATGACCTTCAAAATTTTGTGTCTTCTATTATTTTCACGAACGAAGCTGGCTTTGGATATAGTGGCGTATTCAATTGTCATCATGAATATTATGGGCATAATAAAAAGCCTCACTTGGGAGTAGAACAAGGCTACAATAATTATTATTATTAGTTTATTGAACGATTATGTAGCCATTTTTCAGGATATTATGTTTATGTTTATACCACGAGCATTAGCGAGTGGCATTGTCCCCAGCAAGTGAATAATGGCCATAATCGCGAATGTAATAATACATATTATGCTTTTTCTACTCTTTTATATAAAAAAAATTTTTAATTAAAATATTTTTTTATTTATTTTAAACTTCTAGTACCGAGTATCGACTGCGCACGCGTGTATTTATCGTTCCTATTAACAGCTTTGCTCGGTTTTTCAAATTTACAGCTTTGGATTGGTCCACGAGCGGGTACTATGAATTGCTAATGTCCCAGCTTATTCGAAGCGGTCTCTGTAGGCCCAACGATGGACTTTTTCAAAAAACTTTTTGAAAATTCCAGTACAGAATCACAATGGCCATAATTTTAAATTATTTTGGAGTATACAGAGTGTCCCATATGACTGTGGCATATCAAAGTTATGTTTTTTTTTAATGGAATGCTCCTATGTTATTGCATTTTTAGATTGTCTGAGAAGAGAAAATAAGATTAGCTTTTACAGTTGGTGTTTAAATTCAGAAGTTTTTGAGTTATAAACAAGTGAAAATCGTCATTTTTCCAGTTCAAGGCCTTGTACAACGAAAACGGTTCAAGATGGAGAAAAACGGCTTTCATGTCCCTATTTTAACTTTTTATGTACTATCCTATGGTATAGAAACATTTGTACTTTCTTTGATTTTTTTATTTGGCGACGCGTGGAGAAATCTGAGATTTTTTCAAAATTTTTATCACCCTGTATAAACATTTCATCTACATCATAGGATAGTACATGAAAAGTTAAAATAAGGACATGTAAGCCGTTTTTCTCTATCTTTAGCCGTTTTCGTGGTACAGGGCATTGAACTTAAAAAATGACGATTTTCACTTGTTTATAACTCAAAAACTTCTGAATTTAAACACCAACTGTAAAAACCAATCTTATTTTCTCTTCTCAGACAATCTAAAAATGCAATACAATAACATAGGAACTTTCCATTAAAAAAAAAAAATAACATTGATATGTCACTGTCATATGGGACACTCTTTATACTCCAAAATAATTTGAAATTATGGCCATTGTGATTCTGTACTTGAATCTTCAAAAAGTTTTTAAAAAAAGTAAATCGTTTGGCCTACAGAGACCGCTTCGAATAAGCTGGGACACCCTGTATAGCTGTGATTGGACAAGAGCCGGGTATTATGAACTATAATTCAATACCTACGAATAATAATTTTCATAACTCATCCAAAAAGCTCTAATAATTGGAATATTTTTGTATAAGAATAAAAAAAAAGATTTTCTATTCATTTTATTTATTATACCTCGCTAAAGCTCGTAGCATTATCGTGGCTAAAGCTCGTGAATAATCACTTCATAATCTCTCATATTATAATAATATATTACTACCGTTAATGTCAGGATCAGAATAATAGCAGACTACTTAATTGGGATACACACCAATCCAGAAAGACTGAATGCTGCAATTTATTTAGATTTTTTAGGAAATCAGTGGCCCATTCTTTTGGAGGATGTACCTCTTCGAGTACGAAATTCGATGTGACTGCTTCATGACTGCCCGCCGCCGCATTTTATACAGCAAGAGTAATAGATTTCGTCAATGAAACGATACCTGAAAGATGAAAGATGGATAGGACGTGAAGGGTTTGTGAAGTGAAATCTTAGATCGCCTGATTCAAACCCAATGGACTTCCTTTTTTTCGGTTATCTCAAAACTCAAAAATTATACAGGACTCCTGTGCACAATGTTGAAGTGAAAATAAACACAAAAAGGGAATCTGCGCCAGTGTTCTTTGGAATTTCCAAAGGAGGATTGATTTATACCATAAAATTGAAGGACTTAACTTTGAAATTTTGTTGTGAAGATTATGTACTAATTTGTTCTTAGTAATTATTTATTATAACAGAATGATTGTCATTTTGTTAGCGATGATTAAATTTTTATTTATTTTTATTTTTTCTCGGAAACAGCTCATTTTATCGTAATTGAACAAGAATACTTCTTGGAATACTATTGTCGTATGTTCATCAATTATTGTAGATTGTAAATATTGTAATGAAAAAAAAACATCATGTAAAAATTTATGGGCCTTTTTTGAAGATCAAGGGCAGTTTTATAAGGCCCTTGAGGGCTTATGACTTATTTGGGCCAAGAATGTAAAATTTGAAGAAAGCCGATACACCAGAAAAAAATCGTAAAATCAACTTTGATGGTCTATTACTTCCTTATTTGTGAGTTTTCGAAAAAAAAAAGTTAAAGCAACTTTTAGCAATATTTTTTTGAAGTAGAGTCACCCCCTTATTTTTTGCGCACAATTTCCAGGTACCCTATGACAGGAGATTGTCCTGAATTAAAAAATGTGTTATTTTTTAGATGCTCCATTAAAAGGTTCAGCGTTGCTAAAAAAAAGTTATTTTTGAATAAATCAATTTGCTGCCCTCAAATCATAGTTAAAAGTGTTAAATCGTCCTTAAAACCATCACTAAAAGATAAAAATAACTGTATAGATGTAATATGGAATTTATTTATTTAATTTATTTAATCTTTTGCAAATTCGTAATATGATCTTTTATTTAAATTTTGCATATTTATGAGTATCGGTCAATTTGCATTTACCTTTTGTTTGTGTTCTTAATTTTATCTAACTGGCGCATTAGATAAATGTTTACATATTCCTAAATACACGTCTCCCACACCCACGCATACATTCTGTGTTTCAGGATCTGTGCTTAATTCTATACGTTGGTTCTTGATTTAATAGTAAAACTTGTAATAATTAGATATAATAAAATACTTTTAACTACATATCATATTATGTATTTCCCATATTTAATTGATGTTATTTGTAGGGAACATTATAACTTAATGGAAGTTAACTTAATTAGTATTGTTAGCATTCTCAGATTAATCCTATTGGGTTCAGCTTGATTTATGATAACGTAAAAATAAAAGGGGAGTATATCAACGAGGAAGCAGCTTCCACATCCACATATCATGATCATAGAGTATAAATCATCTGTTTTGATATTGTTAAATGACATATCTGTGCGATAGTCCATCAAAATCACTACCGATTTTAATCAAATAGCTTAATGAGTTCTTTATTGAGAAAAACATAGCCATGTCACCACAACCGGAAATCAATTAGATTACACGCTTAGAGGAATCTCACGTGATACTAAATCTCCTGGATTGATGTTTGTACCTACTGACGTGACGCCATTTATTAGCTAGGAATAGACGAAGCGATTTGCTGGCTGATTTGATCGCCACGAGCAAACCCGGAAGATAAATCTCTTCGTCTGTGGTAACTCAGCGCGCCATGCCAAGAGCCATGCCAGCACCGTAGACGCCTCTGGCACGGCGTGATAGCGTTTTCTGCCATAAACGAACAGACTTTTCTGCCAGACTAGCGCGATACGCGGTACGCTCACAGTAGCTCGTTTTCCCTTTTTGTTATTATTATTATACTTTGACATTATTGTCAAATAATAATTAGCTTAAAAAGTAAAGATAGGTACTTGCACTCTGCGTGTAAGCGTTAAAAAAGAATTTTAGGCATGGCTCGCGACCTCTTGAAATTTTCTACAGATCACGAGCCACGCAAATCCGACCGATAAATCGTGTAGTTTCTCCATAAACGTACACATTTGCATGTGATGAGCCACTCCGACGGATAATTCGTACGATTAGCGTGGACGTTTATGGTGTGACTTGAAAAATCTGTCGACGCTGCTCGTCACGAGCAAATCCATCGGATTTGCTCAACGCGTGCAAATCGGCCAGCAAATCGCTTCGTCTATTCCTAGCTATTGACATCCCCCAAGCTTTGGAATTTTACTCGCGTGATTGATTGGCAATGAGTGTTTTCGATTACTAGGAGAGTATTTTAAAACCATACCACCGCCGCCGCCACCGAGCCACCCAATAAAAAACCTTATCGAATTTAATTTGAAAATTCTTTAGATACACTTTCTAGATCAGTTGCATTGTTTGCGATAGTTTATTAGTAATTTCTTTATACAGTAGTAGGTACTGGAGAAAAATATCTGCAAAATATTGTCGTTAGTATTTCAGCCCTTATAATACAACGATTTTGAACGACTATACAATCGGTGAATTAATTTCCGGGATGTACGTGTTTGTTGACCGCAACGAACCCTTTGGTGAAATTGAGAGCACTCAATTGTCACTTGACCAATTATTATTTATAATTCATAAATCCTGCACATGACTGGCGATCCGCTATTCAGTCAGAATGTCTCTAGGACATTGCACTGCAGAATTTGCATTTATATTGTAAGTTCTATTTTTTTCTTTTACCTTCTTTTTAGATTCTGCCTTCTATCGTGTGAGCTAATTAAAACGTAATTTAGGCAGTTTTTATATAAAACTATACTAAAACAGAATTTTGAAACACGCCCATAGAAATTAATTAAAACAATTAACTGGGTCACTTATTAAAGATGCACATTTCAGCAAGTTCCATTATCTACGCTCGCTCGAAAATCAGCGTAATCCGTTAATCTTTTATTTACTTCACATAGAAACTTTTCTTAATCTCAGATGTAGTTCCCTTTTGAATTTTACAAGCTTAGAATTAATTTAATCTTTTGAGAAAGGCCTAGCAACTCTATAACGAATTTAAACCTTTAGGTCAGCAAGAAATACATTAAAAACGTCCCTACATCAACGGGACAAACTACGGTGTTAAGGGGTTAACATCGATTTTGTAGTTATCGACTTTTAGAAAACCCATGTTAAGTTCCACCCCTGAAAAGCATATAAAAACCGTCTACTTTAGGCTCTATCTTGACAGTACCTATCTTACACAAGAAGATTGCAAACTTCCATCTTTTTAGGTCAACAAAACGCTCCTTTCTAGACGCCTTTTTTTGAATGACGGATCTGTATGCATACAAGAAAAATTATGCTCCATTAATGCTCGTATTCTCAAGGTTTACTTCCTGGTAATTGTTCTAAAATAATTTTTAAAATGAGGAGGAGTTTATATACATTAGAATGATAAGGAGCAAATTTATTACCTAAACGTAATTAATTGTATAAAACTCTTCTTTTCTACTTACAGTTGAGACTTTTGAAAGAATGGGTAATCAAGGAGCCGATGTAGATTTTAGTGATTTTACTACTCGTTAAGATTGTGTACACTTCGTTACAGCTGCACTAGAATGGAATGTATAATGAAATAGGCTTTATAGACTTTAGAGGCTGCTGTGCTGACAGACGCATCGACAAGATCAATAGAATTCTCGTCAGATCCCTCCGAACACGTAACCGTAAAAACAAAAATGACACAATAAAAATATCTCCACTTTAAAGAGGATTTTTCAATCCTAAATCACGGGTGGAAGGCTATGTCAATTTAGTCGGGGATGAGTTTTTAAACGAAGAAGTTTCTGGTCTCGGTTTAAAGATGACCATATATCCCAATCAAATTGACAGCCAATTTTCCTCGCTTAAGTGAGGATTTGCATTGTAGAAGATGAGTTTCAACGTATGTAACATGTACCACATACTAAAGAGAACATTAATTCATGTTCCTTATTGAAGTGATATAAGTTATAACATCATCAACTGTCCTATATCTATAGTCGGTCATTTGTATGAGTTATGCTTAAGAGCTAAGCTAACTCACGGTTAATTGACACATTGCCGTAATATGACATTATTCCCTGTAAATCCCAGTCACAACTCCCTTAAATTTATGCGTTTTCGCTCAAATTTTAATGGGCCATTTGATTGTGAGCAACACGGCAAACTTCTGGATAAGCTACCTATACCTATTCATTGGGAATACGAGGTATGGGTTTGGAGTGGTTTACATCTTATCTTGGCGATAGAGAGCAGTGTGTGAGCGTTGATCATATGCGTGATGGCGTAAAAGTACAGTTTATATCATCACCTCTGAAACTTGATGTAGGTGTTCCGCAGGGATCTATTCTGGGTCCCATTCCCATTTTATTCCTGTTGTATATTACAATGATCTGAAGCGTGGATACTTAAAGATGAGTTCATTTCAATTTTTACCGTGGATGTAGGTACGCCGATCACACTATTGTGTTAGTGTCATATGTGTCATACCCAGGAGTTCTTCAAGGCACTGTTGATCACTCGCTTCAGGTTTTGGCATAGTGGTTTGGTAAACATTATATGCATCACATATTTTCTTAAGGAAGCCATGCTAGAGAAAAAGTAAATGAACTTAAGTAAAGTAAATTCCCTTAATCCACAATGAATGCTATGGTTCTAAGTATCCGTGTTCGCCGATTCGAAATCACCCTCTATATTATTATTTTTATTATTAAATGATAGGTACCTAAGTAGTATCATTAGTTTCTAACCATCAAATTCAATTTCATGTACCTACTGAATATGTAGAGATATTCAAGTTTTGAGAATTAAATTATTAAAAAACGAATTATTTCCAAAATAGGCATGGGTATTTTTTTGCCTTAAGTAGTTTTTTCAACTTACCATTGTAAGAAAAATATTTTCATCCATGAATAGGATTCAAATATTTATTTTTAAAACTTTTACAGCAATTTTTAGAATAATAGAAATCCAAATTTAGACAGATGTTTGTAAACGCTCATTGACGTCAGTGGTTGGTATGTATATCTGACAAGAATCTCGCGACCACAACTTTTTTGAAGCCGAAAAAAAGAGTTACTTTATTATATGTTTTTTTCTTTTCAAAGGGAGATATATGTATCCTGAAATGACCAGAACTGACCTAGAGACGCTTATTTTTGAACATACTGACTGGTTACGTCACTGCAATTCCCGCGTTTTTAGGTATGTTTGAAATTATTCTTTGGTTTGGTACGTGAAACTTTGACAATTTATAACAAATTAATTATTGATATTTGAAGCGTCATATTTTCCATACTTACATACTTTTGTGCCATGAAAATGTGCAAGTTTCCAATTTAATAACGAGATAAAGTAGATATACCTACACAAGTTGAAACGAACTATTTAACCCTTAGAGGGGAAAAATAGTCGCTGAGAGCATGAGACAAGAAAAACAAGGGTCGTAGGTTGAGTCGCTAGTCCAAGAGGGTCAACAATAACAAGCGGGTCAGCAGAACAACAGGCACTCTTTATTAAAATAAATCACAGTTATTATCACAAATTATTAACTTGAGCACGGTTAACAACAATAAGGAGCAAGAGCGTGTAGAATCTGAATGAACTGATCGGTTAAACCTTGGTAGGCAAAGGCACTTAGCTTCGTAGGGTCTTCGGAGCGAGGGTGGAAGTTTAGATGGTGGTAAACTTCTCAGGTGTCTCAGGTAACATCACTATGTTTCCGACAAATCATTTTGCTTAAAGCTTTTGATTTTCTTTCTGATCGGCACACTTCTCTAGTGGTGGTGATGTGACAGACTGATGAGATGGAAATAACCATTGAAACATCGATGTCTCTGTCTTCACCATACCGTTGGAGTAAGTGTGTCGTTCAGAAAGCATTATTGTTTTTCAACAATCGGATTGCTGTAATTGATATAATAATTTATTATTATTCAATTTGTTTCATCAGCCTTCTTGTTTGAGAGAAAAATTGCCTCCAGAGATAAAGATTGCCTCCAAGAAAAGATTGCCTCCAGGGAAAAATTGACTCCAGGGAAAAAGTTGACTCCAGGGAAAAAAGTTGACTCCAGGGAGAAAGCTGTAATTTCATGGATATCAGAAACACTCTTGCATTAATGAATGGTCCGATCGAGTCTGCTTGCCAAGGGTACATAGAATTATTCCCGTCCTCAAGATAGGTTGAGATCAAAAAATGTGACTGACAAATTTTACATGCGAGCGAAACTCGATCGGGTTTAAAGCTGTAATTAAAATTAGCATACGGTATTAAGAAAATATGATCTGTATAATTCTAACGCAATTAAGAAAATCATTTTACGACACTCACCAAGCCAAAAACGTAGTTGATTCTTATAATAATTAACGTGAAAATTCACGCCATTTCAGGAAACTTAGGGTGTTTGCGGACCCTTCATCCGCGAATTTCCAGGAGAGAAAGAGCGTGAAAACGCAGGTATAATGATGAAACGCACCTGATTGCAACTTGACAGTCGATGTTACGAGACTTGAGGCCTCCAGTCGGCCGATGCACTAAAACCCACCATCATTCACTCACTGCGCGCGCCCGCCGTCGTCTCTGTGTTACCGGCATCTAGCCAGTACGTACGAAATGTACATTACAAAGTGTCCCAAATTTTCCTTAATTACCAAGTGATATCCGCATTATTTCAAAACAGAAACAAATGAGTTTAGGAAATTTCAAATATACCCATATTATGCGCGATTTTTGAAAATCTAGGCATAATTAGCATGTCAAAAACAACAAACTATCTTAAAAACTCAGCGTTGCCAAGGAGTGAAAAACCACACTAAGATCATTTCAAAATGAAATTATGTTCTCCCCAAACTTTTATTTCCATGGCTACAACACTTGACGACAATAAAGCGTAACTATGGTAACGAATAATAACAGTACCCAAGTCGAAATGCCACGTTTCTGGTTGAAAAGAATACTCGCGGTACCGTTAGATGTAAATGCAGTCATTCAAAATCTATTTAATAATAAAAATGCACGTCCACGTTGAACACCCGTGCCGTTAGATGTAAATCGACCCTCATTTGACATTTTGTCAGTTTGTCGAAATTAATCCAATTTAGAATGCTTAGATTTTCAAAAATCGCATTTCATTGTATTCAGAACGAAGTCAGTAATCCTGCTAGGCAGGAAAAAAAAATAGGGATGTAATTTGAAGGAAAAAAACAAGTAGGGGATGGTTACTTGGGGGTTGAAAGGCGTAAATGTGTAGGTATTGATGATGCAGCCGCAAAGTCTCAGGGGCAACTATATTTGAAATTTCCCGACTATAGTATTATGCAATTTTGCAAATAGAGCGTAATTTCATTTTGAAAGACTTAAGGTGTGTTCATTTTTACTCCTCGGCAACGCTGGTTTGGCAAGCTAATTATGATTAAATTTTAAAAAATCGCATGTCAGTGTATTCAGAACAAATTCAGTAAACTTGCCAAGCAAAAAAAAAAAAAAAAAACTAGAGGTGTGATTTGAAAAAAACAAGTAGGGGATGATTATTTGGGGGTTAAAAAATGTTTGGATATCCTGTATTTTAACAGCGCCTACCAGTCGGTAAGTTGGTAAGAAGTCGAGAAAAGCTTGGAAATTGATACCAATAGGTCGAAATTTACAACTTTTGAGATTTTATAAAAGTTTAACTTGCAAACAATTTTTTATTTTTTAAATTGTTATTCTCGAAGGTTCACGTTATATTCCCGACAATAATTATTGACAAATTATTCAACAGGAAATTTTAGCGTATAGATGAATAAAAACGTTTGTGTATCACTCAGCAGACCCTGGTTCAAGCCCCGGTAAGGACTCACTTTTTTTAATTTTTTAGTTCTTTTTTAATGTTTTTAAATTGGGTAAATCGAAAAAAAAATTAAAATGAAAGGTAAGCAGGTATTACCTATATACACTTATGTACCGACTTATCTTTAACCGACAAGGAATAATTATTATATTGATTCTATTAATTATTTAAATCATATTAATTACAATAATTAAAATTATGAAATACAAAAAATAAACCCAAATTTATGTGTTATTTTTTTTATATGAAACCAAAAATATCGAAATGATTTTGTTTTATAAATAATTGCGTTATTAGTGGATGAGAATAGTGAAGATATGAAGTTAATCTTAAAAATTCGAAAACACGTTCTCGAAGGCATTTTTAGGTAACATTACGTCACTGTAAATTTAATGGACATAAAATGATTGTGTTTCACTTGATCCGTATTGTAATTTAAGATTCTCGAAGGGAAGGGAACACAACCGCCGTGAAGATAAGGTAGCAAAAATGAATTTGTCAATGTCTTGTTTCCCCCTTATAAAAATAAGTGTCTTTGTGTTTCCAAGAAAAATTGTTTTTCGCTAATAAATAGGTATACCTAGAGTAGATCGTGTACGCGACGCTCATTATTTATATTAATTCTGAAGTAATTTTTTATCTTGCAGCAAATATAATCATTTTAAATGCAACGGTATTTTAAATAGAGAAGCCACCCTACTTTTTTGTATACCAAACTATTCATTACAAACCTTAACTACAATAAATTTTTGGTCTCAACCGTATCTTGATATATAGAATCTCTGCTTATTATGATGAATAGAACTTTATGTTCATTAGAACATTATGTTTAATTCAGGGGGTGATAGTTTAAGTGATTATCAGACGAAAAGTTCATACAAACATAGGTCCGGAAATGTATATTTTATAAGATACAGGTGTTACACTTTTATTAAAAAATTGTCTTTTTCGAAAATATATTAAGTTGGTACATTTACCCAATATTGTTGAAATTTTGCAGTTTCATTAATTTACTGTAGCAAAGGGGCTACTTTAGCCCAAATGGAATAAAATTATCAAGTCCAGTGGCATCCTGGGGAGCACCTCAAAAATATTATTTTGAAAAAAACTTAAAAAAAACTCCAAACGCTGATTGACTCTAAGCGGTAATTGTTCTTTTATTATTTCACCGACTGAGCTATGATTGACTCGACTGCGGGAATGCGCGTCGATTATCTTATCGCATGAGGAATGTCCATCATTATTAAACTGAAATCAGCAGGATAATGTACGTTTTATTCAATAGAGTCGTAGAGAAAAAGAAAATATTGGTATTTCAGAGATCTTTTAGATTAGGTCTGATGGAAGGAGGCAAAAAAACTAAATAAAATAAGTGTGAATAGGTCACCTTTATCGACACATCTCTTCTCTTTTATTTTATTTTTTTTAGAGAAAACATTACCGCTAATATCTGAGAAATTGCAGATTCCGTCCCACAGTATCGAACGAAAGTCGAAATTCAACTTCAAACGTCGTGTAGTGTTTGCCCGGAGTTTGTTCCGAGTAGATCACTTAATGAAATCTTGATTGGAAGATGATAGAATTAGTGTTCAAACGAAGTTACTTAGTATGAAATTCGATTGTAATTATAATGTCACGACCATTCTGTGTTGTGTAGTCTACCAAAGGTGGTTGCACCCTGTTTCTACGGGCTTTCTCAATTTATGAAGTTTAAAACTTATTTAAATTCTGAAAATTAACATACCATAGCGTAAGCAAGTCTGTGCGCTGTAGCCTTTTCAGTCAAAACAATTCCAGTCTGAAAATTATATCATATAATATTGGGGGTGACTCCAACTCATAACTCATTTAAAATATCAAAACATTTTAGTTGAGTTTTAAAACGCAAATCTGTATAGGCTGTTTCAATAACACAAATAAGTTATTTTGCATGTTAGACCAGTCAAATTAAAATCGCAAAGCGTGATGAAACTCATTTTGTTTCGAATAACCTGTGTTCACGTGAAAAACTGCAAAATTTACGGAATTTTTCACTTGTTGCCTTATAACTGGTAAGTAACCTATCGGTTTTTTGGTATTATATCGAATGCAATAATTTTAATTAAAATCAATAGTTGAAAACCCTCGATGTTTTGGGTTTTCCTAGCCTCCAGGTTGATCACGATCGTATTCCAAAATTGAGGGAACTTTCTAGGGTATTTTGTCTGATTCACCATTGTGATCGTCAGGGCCATCTTCATCTGCGACGTTGTAGGAAGTCTTGCCTGAGCATTTTAACCCAACTCTATGGTAACTGTATAAGTTTCCATCTTGTGCTTAGATGAGAGTGATCTGAGTAGGATTGGTGAGGCTGGTTACCATAATGCTGTTGTTATTGGTAGGTATTAAGACAAAGAAGATCTTCGAAGAGTACCACTCTGCACTCTGCAACATTCTTCTCCACCCCAACCACTTTTGCACTTGGTGGTATGTGCGATACGAATGGAAGCAAGCAGTCAAACGGTGGTAGGTCCTTCAGGTTCCGCTTCTTCTGAAAAACACTTCACACTTTTGTTTTTCCTTGCCAAAAAAAATGGAATTCGCCTAAATGCTTGGAGGGCGTTCTTAGCCGGGTGGTAGAAAGAAGAGGGAGGAGGAATTCCATTCCTCCTGGACCGAATGAATTTTTCAAAAACCGTATTTAAACTGAAACGGGGAAGACAACCATCTTGTTGGCATTGGTACCAACAACTTTTGCACTTGGTTGTATGTGCGATACGAATGAAAGGCAAGCACCCAAACGGTGGTCAGATCCTTCAGGTTCCGCTTCTTTTGAAAAACACTCCACAATTTTGTTTTTCCTTGCCAGAAAATGGAATTCGCTATAAGTGCATGGAGGACGTTCTTAGCCGGGTGGTAGGAAGAAGAGGGAGAGAGGAATTCCATTTCTCTTGGACTGAATAAATCGTTCAAAAACTATAGCTAAACTGGAACGGGAAAGACAGCCATTTTGTTGGCATTGGTATACCAACAACTTTTGCAATTGGTTGTATGTGCGATACGAATGAAAGGCAAGCACCCAATCAAGTCATCAAACCCAATTCCATTCCTCTTGAGCGGCAATTCGCAGCTCCTCCATTGTGTTCAGAGCGAGGTTTCTTCCTCGGAGGCTACGTTACAACATGTCCCACATGTGCCATATAGGATTTAGATCTGGGCTATATGGCGGCCGCTCTAATCGTCGAATTTGAACTTCATCGAGATATTCGTTCACTGCCACAGCTACAGGTGGTTGCGCATTATCATGCACAAGCATGAAATTATAGTATCCAATCAAGCCATCGCATGGGCTTGTAAGATGTTTTCAAGGTACTGTTCAGGCGTCATCCTCCCAGAAATTCCAACAAGTTCTGTGCGTCCTTCTCAAAAATCACGTTATTTTAAAGGTTGCATTTGACTTAACGTTCCCCAGTTCTTCTGTGTAGGTGGTTCCTGGTTCCTTCCATCAGGTTTCCATAATTGAATCGTTACGCCAAATCGAACCTTTAAAATATTGTAAGTTTTGGAGGTGACGTTAGTATGTTTTGGGGTGAAATTAGTTCATAAGGACGCACAGCATCTGTAGAAATTACTGGGAGGATGGCGGATGAACGGTATAATACATTGAGAACATTTTACAAGACCATGTTTTACCATAGGTTAGCTTTATTGGATACCATAATTTCATACTTGTGCATGATAATGCACAACCACCTGTAGCTGAGGTAGTGAACGAATATCTCGATTAAGTTCGATTCGACGATTAGAGCGGCCTCCATATAGCCCGTACCTAAATTCAATGGGGCACATGTGGGACATGTTGTAACGTCGTCTCCGAGGAAGAAACCCAGCTCCGAGCACGATAGAGGACCACGCTGCGAATTGCCACTCAAGAGGAATGAATTCAAATATTCAGGAGCTCATTGGGAGTACGCCCACATGAATGCCTTATTCTTTTTTATTTTCGCATAAATTTTAAAATATATGCGTCAATTTTGTCCATGTTACGTATAAGTTCAAGTTGAAAAAAAAAAGAACTAACATTTATTGATAGATTTCGAGGACCTTTATGAGAATAAATATTTTTTTATGATCTTTCAGATTATATCGAGTACTGGAGTTATACTTACACAAAAAAGCTGATAAAAACTGAATTAAAATTATGGTATGTACTTACTTTTTTATAGGCACCTAAATATGCAGAAAAAAAACGTCGCTGATTTCTGAATAATATGAGCTCGCTATTTTTACTCCTAAGAAGTTCATACGCGTAATAATTAGATAGGTATTGAAATTCAAGAAAGGTAATAAATAATAATGTAATTTAATAGTTTATTCGTAATTATTATTATTACAAGCCATCACTAAACTTTAAAATCAAGAACGATGTCTGAGTTAAACTTCGAGACAAGTTATTCCCGGGGCTCAGACATTTTGTTCCCTCGATATACAAGATAAGAAGAATGAACACAATGGAGAATTTTCTGGCATCGCTTGCAATTGCTTTTTACAGGCAATTTGGCATTTGGAGGAGTGATATAACGAAGAGACACTGGAGCAGCATCTATTTAATACAGTGGTTCTGCTGAGTTTAAGAAACAGGAATAAGTAAAATTCCTAAAGCGTTTTATCTTCTTAAAATATTTGCTCACAAATTATAATAAATGTAGTATTATATTATTATTTCTTCTTTAGCGCATTTATAAAATTTATGCCCGTATTTCAAAAGCTTTATGGCCCGGTTATAGCTTAAAAATAATTAAATAATACGTCAAAAGATGCGCTTTTATAAAAGGACAATAACTTTTTATAAAGGTTGATATTTTGTCGAAAAATTGAATTTTTGGTGCATTACCTATATCTACTGCTAAGCCTATCCTCAGACCCACTGTATGCATATTTTTATAGGTATAGGTACATAAGAAAGTGTCATAAAATGCATAATTATAGGTATAGTTGAACCAGAAATATAACGAAACAACTTCTGTCGGATCACTTCTCCCTAAATGTAAAAACTACCCCAAAAATTATTTTGTAACATTTTAAACTACAAGAAAGGCCCCACATTTTGGCATATACAGGGTGTTTCATTAAGATAGGTAAGCGGCCGTATCTCGGGTAATTTTTTTTTCCGTTTGCAAATTGAATCTTCTTTCTGATTATGGTGTTATAATTATATCGTATGATTTAATTTTTTGGGATAAAAAAAACAAACTGTTACCACTACAAATCGCGCCCTCTGCCGATTTTATTAGGAACTGTCGCATACTAATGAATGCTACAGTTAAAAGCACTCACCTTTCTCTTTCAAACAAGCTCAAGTTTACCAGAATCGGATGAGCTGTTTCGAAGTTACAGCAATTTTATTAATTTCACTTTCAACAGCTTCCCCCACTCTTATCAAGATTGGTACGCCTATGAGTCGTACACCAAAATTATGCAGAATTGCCTAAGCTTTCTAATGATGTTACCAAAAGAATACCTAAATGAGGAAATTTTTAAATAAATTCAGATTTTAAATATTTAGTGTTCATTTGCGCCCCCTTGCGACGAAATGCGGAACTTAAAAATAATTTCCAGGATTTTCTCATGGCCACTTTAATTTTGAAATTTTTTACCTCTAGTCTCTATATCCAGTAGTACCCGAGATACGGCCGCTTACCTACCTTAATGAAACACGCTGTATATGAGCTGCTTCAGGTTAATAGAAGTTTTTTAATTATTATTGAAAATTCCTGAAAGCATAGTTAAATGGGAGACCATACACTAAAAAGGGCGCTCCTGGAAAGTGACTTAATATTTTAGACATGTGGTACATCTAATCTACTGTAACTTTTTTGTATAAGATCTAATAAGAATTATTATTTCTGAAAATCTGATATATCTAAATGTCCCAACTGTGGAGTATATTCCACTTTCTGGGAAGGATGATTTGTTAATTGTTTATGGATTTTTTCCGAAAGACGGTGTTCGGGGACGATTAATGATTGGAGAAGAGTTTAGTTTTCGTTGGCTCAGATCGCACCGCACTGCCACTCAAAAACTCAAAAAGCTTCTCAATAATTATCTTCAAAAAAATGTTACCAAATATATGGGGAGGCACATTCAATATAAAGAAACTTTTCAGTACGAATTAACACTTTACACTATGGCATTAGCTCCAACCGAAATATTGAAAAAGTTGCTTGCGCATCAATTACGTAGTAACTGTTTTTTTTATGCGATTTAATTACATATGAAATATTTCCACAATTTTTTAAATTGGCTTTCTGTGATTTTTAATGGTTTTATCATATTCATACGTAGTTCTTTAGTGTGAAAATTCCAGATCAATTCCTTGGAAAACGGGCTATAAAATAACTAGCTATAGCAGGAATTTCACAGCTCTTTGCCCCTTTTCATATGCACGCCACTGGCCGCCTTAATTTTGAAAATGCAATATTTTTACACTTTCATCATTTAAAAAAAATCGAATTTCTCTGCCTTTTTTATTATTTTTTGCTTCTTGAAATTTGTGACGGTTAAAGGTTATTAATATAGAGCTGTCTACTGAAAAAAACCAATTCGATTCCTCTAAAAATGTGCTCATAAATGGAAAGAAATTGAGCAATTTTTACCGTTTTGCTACCCTTAAGCCACTGGCTTTATGATTGAAAAATTACAATTTTTTTACACTAAAGTAAAATTCGAACAATGTCCGTTAACCCTGTTAATTTTGTATCAAAGTTTTTTCCTTCTTGTTTATACAGAGGGTTCAAAAATGGCCATTTTCTGCCTGAAAAATATAGCCTGAAGATTTTGCTCAAATGTAATACCAGACCACTTCTTATGGATATCTAGCTCCCACAAAATAGAATTTAGAAATAATATTTAGTCCCGTAGATTTAAAGCTGCGACCTCAGATGATACTTACCACAAGAACCGGTTTTTTTCGAATTTTGAAGGGACGTAGAAGTAACACGACTTTAGGAATTTTGTCAACGAAAATTCAAGGTTATCTAAAAGTTCTTCAAGACCTCAAAATTCCGTTCTATTCAGTAGGAGTACCTATGAAAGGCAATAAGGGCAGGTAAATGTATCAGCAGATTTGGAGCAATCCGTATTTCCTGCCACTGCTATAAATAGAACATTGTCTTTTATTCGAACTTTTAGACAAATTTCATCGATAAGTTGGTCTTTGAATTGAGCAAGTACTACAAGAACGTCCGTATTTTTGCAGTCAATGACACACCTTGAGTATCGTGCACGTTTCGCTTCCTGGATGTGTAAAAGGATTCTCGTATATCAGCTTCTTCGTGAGTTTCGTGAAAAATTTCCTATTAACGTGTGTCTGGATATGCACCCTTTTTGAGATACAGGGTGTCAAAAAAAGATTGCTTTTCGCGTTTTTTGAAGATGTCTCGGGAACCGTATAAGATACAGAATTCAGCTTTTGTACAGATCTTATCATTGATATTAGCAACTATTTTAACGCTAACTACCTTTTTTAAGTATGCCAGTGCCGGAGATTTTTAGGGTTGAGGGGATTTTTTTGCCCCTAATATCTACGACACTGGGCACATTGATATTTTAAAAGCACACTTTTAACCGTCAATGTTTTCTACACAAAAAGATACTCTTGGTTATAACTGCTAACGTGAGCCATTTTCGAGAAAAACGGGCATGTACGATGAAAAACTCGCTTTGAATGTTTCAAGACAAGTGTCGAAAAATTAAGGGCAAAAAACTTCGCTCATTTCTGAGATCTCCGCTATAATGACACATGAAAAAACTCAGTATTAAAAAAGTATCTATAAATATCAATGATATGACATTTACAAAAGGTGAGTTTCATATCTCAAACGGTTCCCCAAATATCTTCAAAAAACTGGTAAAATAATCTTTTTTTGACACCCTGTATCTCAAAAAAGGTGCATTTCTAGACACACGTTTATACGAAATGTTTTGTTTATTTTTGACCAAAGAATCAGCTCTTAAATTTTTTCGGTGTTATTTAGATACACCCCTGTATAATTGTTCCATAGATAGGGCTCATAATATAATACTAAGAAATCTATAAGCGTCACACTAACCTACAAACAATTAAGAAAACAAATCCCCGTTCAGCACGAGGATAAAATAAATTCTTCTGCAAACTGTAAATAAATTAATATAAACGAGAGGAAAGTTTTGTTTGGTCGCCAGTCAATGCAATCCAGGATCCAGGTCCCGGTTGTTTTTTTCCTACTGAACTGAGAAGTTCCTTATTTAGTTCATCCGGACGCTATACATATAGCGAACCCTGTTTTCGACTGATTTTATTAGACCTAGATTGCCGGAATGGGGGCAGTAACCCTTACATGATAAATGAATCTATCCTAGATAATATTCATAGCATGAGTTGAATTCGAAGTCGGCGAGAGGTCAAGATGCAGGAGAAATGCAGGCCAGTGTTTACATCCCTTCTGACATACTTCCGCTTG
Source organism: Malachius bipustulatus (assembly GCA_910589415.1). Lineage (NCBI taxonomy): Eukaryota > Metazoa > Arthropoda > Insecta > Coleoptera > Melyridae > Malachius > Malachius bipustulatus. Next base: position 84,012,263 of record OU342630.1, on the reverse strand, counting down.
GAGATATATATTAATTTTCTCTAACGGTCTACGGAATTAGTTGTTTCAAATAATTTCTGGAGTGGAAAATGCGAGGTTACTGATCTGATGGGAAAATGATAACACTCATCTAAGATATAATAAAAGACGAATAAAAATCTGCAATCCCTCAGACTTATGTATACTTACGAACTTCGCCGTTTCCATGGCGACGAGTTGATTTAGGGGTATTTGTATTCCCCAGTATCTTCAACCGACTGTTGAATCTAGCGATAAAGTACTAAAATGTAAGGGTAATTTATTTTATTGTCAATGAGGGTTCAGTAGAAACCTTGTACACAATATACCCGGAGTGGCTTTATCTTTTTTGTTATAATCCACAGACTCTCCCATTGCCTAGAATTTTTACGTAAAATTATACCTCTAATTGAGATTTTTAATAACATTTTATAGATGATCAAATTCTACCATTAATCCACAATGGCATCATATTTAACATGTCTGATTTGTTCCAGCAAAAGGGCCCAGCAGAATTATTATCCCCGTATAATTTGTTGTTAGGTTGGTAATCGGTAGTTTTCGATGAGTAGATCAGAAGTCTCCTTGGACATAAGCCCACAAAATATCGTATTCATTGTTGAACCATTTGTTAAGATGTAAAAGCTACTTCTGTTGCTGTAGTGACATTCTAAGTCTGTTGATCTATTTTCCAGAAAATTGAGAAAAAGTTTTCATTTTGTGGTGCAATTTTTTTAATAATTGTATTTACTTCAACCATTAACGCAAACTGAAAACTTTTTCCCAATTTTCTGGAAAATGGACCAAAACTTAAAATGTAACTACATAAGCAATAGCAGCAGCTTTTCAATCTTAACAAATGATCCATCTAGCATTGCTCAACAATCAACAATAATTAAAACAATTAAGGGAGAGGGGGGGCAATATTTAAAAATATATGCGTCTCTGTCATGAGAGAAAACTCCATGTCGAGAACACGAGTTTTTATGGGCCCATAGCTTCCTATATGTGACTTTTGATCTACCTCTACTCATCGAAAACTACCGATACTCCAAGTTACAACAATATGGATCAGGAGTCATTTTCCATAAGGATTCTATGGAATTCTGCAGTGATTTACTTAGATAAACGTTATTAAATTAGTAAGTTTTTTATTTAGAGAAAAGACAATAAATCACAACATTAAAGAAGGCAGTGCGGTGCAGTGAGTGTGAAGGCTTGAAAGGATCATCCTGAATATTTATCGGTGGCTTATTTGTCCTACACTTCACCCACTCCATGTAGAAGCAGCAACATTTCCTGGTATAGTTTGGCTCAATCCTTTTATGTTGACCTCCTATCTAAAATCACGCTCTTAATGAGACGCTCGCATACATTCCCTTGGTGATTCTCTAAAGCTTTGAAGTTGAAACTTTAAATTCTGTATACGGCTAGTTCATGTAAATTGTCAGATCAAGTTCGTTAACTAGCCAAATCGTTTAATATTGGAGGGGGGTAGACCACTTATTATAGGAATGAATCTATTTTTTGTTCCATTTGTAAATCGATTAGGGTTAGATTAATATAATATATATATATATATATATATATATATATATTAGTTGTGTCAAGATCAAGCTCTATTCGGTCGTGAACATATTAGTGAATTTTAAGTATTTTTATATTGATATTTTATTTTTAAAGTTTTAGAGTATATAGACCAGTATTTTTTCTAATGTGATAATAGTAATTTTTAGAAAAACTAGAATTATTTAAAGTTTTTCTTTTAATTTTTAAAAATTTATTAAACTTCAATGTCAAGTGATGACGAATATTCCAATAATGATCATCTTTTACAACATTTCCAAAAAAATGGGACGCCCAATTTGCTGCCAGATTTTAAAATATGTTCTCAAGACCTACGAGAAGCGGGTCCATCATCAGATCATATTGAAAACAAGAAATACCAAAATGATTCCTTTAATAGATATGCTCAAAAATTTTTGAAACCGACCGAAGAAAAAATAATTAATAATTTGGACAATACCAATTTAAATATCGAACTACAAACTGAATCTTATTCTCAATGCGATGTATGTAATCAATCCTTTGTGACAGAAAGAGGTATGAAAATACATCGAAGTAAACGACATCCTACTGAAGCAAATCAATTGTTAAGTCAAAACATCCTTATGAAAACACGCCAATCATCTCACCAATTATCTGAATTATTAGAAACATCAAGAAATGAGCCCACTCCAAAATTAACGGATATTAACTCTGAATGCCAAAAATGGACACGAATATTAAATGATATTGAACAGTCACATCCAATCGACACCAAAAAATTTGATGAAATTGTGACTAACTTCCTAAAATTTTTATTTGAAGCAAACGAAAGATTACCTGGACCAATTCATCCAAATGTTAAATACTATCGAATGCGGAAGAAAAGAAAAGATAGAAATCCTTCATCAACTTTAATGTCATCCAATCCACAAAGAACAAATAAGCTTACACGACAAAGACGTAGAAACAAATACGAATATGATTTAGCCCAATTCAATTACTATAACCGACGCAAGAAAGTAGTTAGAGAAATCATGAATTCGGGTAATCAACGTCAATGTAATATAGCCATCAATGAACTTGAATGCCATTTTAAAAGTATATTTGAGAACAAAAATGAATTAACACTCCAATCTTATCCATCTTACACAACAAATCCTGATGTAAGAATAACTCAAGAAAATATTAGGAAACACATCAAATCAACCAATTTTGACACATCACCAGGACCTGATCGTGTACTTGCCAGAACAGTTAAGAACCTGGACACAGCAGAAGCAATTACTACCATTGCTAACATCATGTTAAACACTGGATTTGTACCAACAGCACTTCTGAAAGGTCGTATGATTTTGATTGACAAAGGTGGTAATGAAAAAGATATATCTAACTGGCGACCAATAACTATATATTCAGTGATTCGAAGAATTATTGAGAAAGCTTTAGATGAATGCCTTCGTCAACAAATAGATATCAACAGTAATCAACGTGGATTTGTTAATAATATTCCTGGTTGTCATGTAAACACTCGACTTATTAATGGCTGTTTGAAAAAAGCAAAAAAGAATAAAGAAAACTGTGTCATATCATTTTTAGACATTTCAAAAGCCTTTGATAGAGTTGGACATCTCCATATTGAAAAATGCCTCGCATCTCATGGCGTTTCAAAAAATATCTGTTCACTTTTAATGAATATGCTTAAAAATAATGAGGTAAAAATTAACATAAGAAATCTTTCAAGTTCTTCAATAGCTATTAAAAGAGGGGTCCCACAAGGAGGACCAACTTCACCAACTTTATTCAATTTAGCAATCAATTACATTTATGAAGAAATTTGTGATCCCAGTTATGCAAACAAATATGGTTATGAACTTGACAATAATTATGATCGTCTATGTCTAACTGGTTTTGCAGATGACCAAGTAGTAACAGCATCAAATGAACAGTTAGCTACACGAACAATCGATCTAACAGAGGATCTTTTTAATCAAATAGGTCTTGAAATCAATCATAGCAAAAGTCATGCTATTAATATTTCTTCTGGTAAGCTTACAGATGTTCCTCTTAAACTATCAAATGGACATATCATAAGAAGTCTGACGCAAAATGAACGAATACGCTATTTAGGATGCAGTTTTGAAAGTGAACTAATATTCGATGATAACATAATTGAATGTCTTCAAACAAATTTACAAAAGCTGTCAAATTCTCCCCTATTAAAACCAGATCAGAAAATCAACATAATTAATCAATATATATTTCCAACATTAATCTATCCTATACAATCTGCTCCGATCAACAAAATCCCTTCATATGTTACTGATGGTTTAGACGTTATGATTCGAAGAACAGTTAAAGAAATTATTGGACTTCCGAGCAACACAAATAGTAATATGTTTTATGCTTCACGTAATCTTCGAGGACTAGCTTTAATGAGAGCAAAATGGGAAGTCAAATTACAACCTTTTGCAATAGCAAAGAAACTAGATCTTATTGACGACAATCTTTTACATTCTGTATGTGATTTTAAAAAGGAGCAGTTAGACTGCCTTCAATCATTATCAATCGAAGGCAAATCCACCAAAGAAATTCGAACCAAACTTAGATTATCAGCTTTTGAAGAATGGAACAAATGCTCATATCAAGGAATAGGAGTCAAACATTTTCAAACTTATACAAAAACGAATAAATTTATTTTCACAAAGAGCAAATTATCAACATCCGACTGGACTTCAGCTATCAAACTCAACATTAATTACGCAAACTTGAATGGTGTCCCTGGTTCAAATCACAGTTCCAACCTCTGCCGACGATGCAACGAACAGCAGAGAGAAATACCCTCCCATGTAATTGGAAACTGTAAAGCGAACAACAACCTAATCATTAACCGCCATCATAATGTTAAACACCGAATTACTGAAGTTTTAAAAGAGAAAAAATTTGTATGCTATGAAGAAGTACACGCCGTAGACACTGATGGTCTTAATCGCTTCAGTGATATTATTGCATTTGATCCAAAAACAGACTCTGCCTTTATTATCGACCCTACAATTCGTTTTGAAAGTAATGACTGTCATCAAGATGATAAAATTCAATTAGAAAAAAAGAATATTTATGAAAAATGTTTTAATTTTTACCAGAGCAAATATTCACCAAGTTTTGGCATGCGCAAATGGGAAGTCATCGGCCTTTGGTTTGGTAGTCGTGGTACAATCGGTAAAAGTGTAATTGAATTCTTCAATCGCTTTAACCTGAACTCAGAAATAATTAACGAAATTTCTGAACAAATTTTAATTGATTCCATCAGAATCATAAACAAACACATTTATTCCTAAAATTAATGTTCTTTAATTATTATTTATGTTACAATTTTTAATATTTATGTCATTTTTTTGATTGATCGATATGCTGTGTATTAATGCAACCCAAGTTAAATGGGCAGTCGACTTTATTCAATAAAGTTTTTCTCTCTTTATTTTCGTAAAGAAATCACTAAAATCAATAATTTGTTTTGTCTTCTGTTTGTATTATCTATGAAAGTGAAACTCCTAATTAGTGCGTTACCTAGTAATAATGCATTTTTTCTAATTTAACTAGAGAACGTCTCATTAAAACTGTTCAACAGTTGAAACAACAAGATTCAACTAAAAAAACTCAAAGTCTGCTTTTTTTACAATCTACTTGCATAAAATATGTACGAGGATGTATGTAAAATGTTCAAGCTAGTGTGATAAACTTCGAGAGCTGGCAGGGTCGCAGTCGAACAATAACACCTAATATTTATGGTCCACACCACATCGGGGGCAATTTTTGTATGCGACTTGCTACCCCGAAACCCAACTCTCATACAAATCGGTTCGGCCCGGCCACGGGCTTGTACATCGTCACCCCACACCGGCTAAACACTAGCTCAAATACCCGCACTTTCCCCTTCAATACACCGCCACGAAGATCGACACATCTCATCAATTCAACCATACATCGGCAGTTTTCAACACCATTCAACAATCCAAACGAAACCCTTCATGTGAAAAATCAACGGGCATTAGGGCCCATGCGAACACGCTACTTCAAAGGAAAACACCTTGAATCAAAACAGCAATAATTTGAGTAATCGTTGATGAAACATCGAAGTTCCAACTCAGTGGCGGAGCGCCAGGACGTCATAGACCATGTACGGGAATTACACTCTTTAGGACTAACTTGAATGTTAATAATCTAATCGCATAGGTATAATTAATGATTCTAAACTCTGAACTGATCTAAGCCTATATAATAATGATTTCCTTCTTATATGTATATCTATATCTATATCTATAAATACTACTATATTATGTTATTATTTGTTATTAAACATATTATATTGTTTAATATACACAAGTAATATAAGATAAATACTTGAATCTTGAGTTTCTCTATGGTACAGAATCTCGCTAGTCCTTACAACAGTATTAAATTGAGTATATTTGTGATAAACTATCGACGACGTACCTACCGATCTACATCTTGGAAAGTTAGCTGGAACAATCTTTCTCAATAAGTATCCGTTCTAATAATCCTTGCCGCTTTCTAAAGAGAAGGAACATGTTGCTCACGTCCCGAGCAGGCTTTTACACACAAGGAATAATAGAACTGAGTGCAACATAAGAAGTACCTAACAGGAAAGCAATTTTAATATCAACGCGTACAGGAAAGAAAGCAATTTCCTGTAAGGGACGTCTTAACCAATCAGCGGAAGTAATCTGATTTCCTTTAACTTGCTTATACCAGTATGTGTCACTTCGATCGAGTACTAAAAGCATACGCGTTGATCCGCAGATCGACTTCATCTCCGGAGCGTCCCCCTTGATCAACATAAGAGGGTCCATTTTACACACCAGTATCAATGAAATGCAGAAAGTGAGATTATTGATAAAAAATTTATGTTAATGGACCCTGAGTCGTCATCTCTGTATGAATCATTTACATATTTGCTCATATACCTAGGAATAATCTGTAATAATTTTTGTTCAGATTCAACACTACAGAACACTGCATTATAAAAATTTTATAAGATTGGATAATTATGTTTAAAAGCATAGGTAATAAGTATACCATGTTGACTTCATTATGCTATACATAGGAGAAGATAGTTATACAGGGGTGATGCGCATTAAGAGAGGATAGAGAATCTGCCTGTGGTCATGTTAGACAACATCGCTGGCAAATAGTTCTACTATGATATCTATCGCCTTCTCTTTTGTATTTACATTTGTTCTAATCTTTTATCCCTGTCCATCCAATAAATTTTATACTTAGTATCATCATTCAGCCAAGACAGAAGGTATTGAGCGAACAACTACGCACGGTTTTCTTGAATACTAAAAATATCATTGAACATCTTCTTTTCCAAGCCATAAATCTTATTATAGTTTGGACCAGTTTAGATACTCCACTGACTGAATTTAACATTTTAAAGAGAATCTTCTGTTTGTTGTAGTCATCTTATCTGGTTGGCTTTGAGTGAAGCCATTCTTGATCATATTGTTTTGAGTGTATTTCACGCCTCGTTTTCAAGGTGGTTGCATATTATAGGGCTTCCCGTTTCGAAGGGTAGTCTAGGGGCTTTAACGATTACTACCATGAAATTTATGTCGCGGCTGGTGTGTTTGGTCGTATTATAGAGGATCGATCGTCAAATTATTAACTGTTATACTCCATTCGTTCTGTGTTACTAGAGGGGACCGCAAACTCTTACATTTTATATATTATATTTTTATAAGTTCTTCATTGTGATAAGCCAGATGCGGCCGATTCTCTTTACTTTGCGATTATATTATTCACTTAAAACCTACTAAATCCTATTGAGAAAGCTTATAAAAGCGGGAGGGGGAGAATTCCAAAAACCACCAATTTCCCCATATTAACTTTGAAAATGGTAAACGTCAATTGCCTGAAAAAAATTAATTGCTAGAGATGCGCGTTTATTTTACAGCGAAATTATACCGGTTCATTTTTTTATAAAAAAAAAGAATTTTTCTTTCAAAAATTTTTATTTTTCTTCTTGGAATATGAGTGGTCAGTAGAATTAACTTGACTCAGGGATAAAATTGCAATTATAAGTAATTAAGTAACACACTTTCTTGTTACAGAGACAGGAGTTCAACAGAACCATCATCACCTGCAACCAGGTGATGGTGAGAACATGTCCGTGCTCTACCCAAGCGATTCATCTTGGCAAGCATCAATGGCATGCTTGAACTTAAGTCATCGTCACGACGTCTCGGCGGTGCATGCACCGACGCATATCACACTCAGCTTCCCCGAGGACTCGCGCTCCGAGCTTCTGCGTCGCTATTCCTACGGCGTCGCTCTCCCAGCGATTTGCAGCCTCGGGATTCTCGGCAATCTTCTTAATCTTCTGGTGCTTACGAGAAGAAACATGCGCGGGATCGCTTACATCTACATGAGAGGTAAGTGCATGAATGGGGACAAATGAATCAAGATAATTGAATCAGATAAACTTTTAATCTAAAGAAATAAGACGCAGCAGAAGACCATCATAAAATCAAGGGTGGTACTGTTTTTAAAGAGAGCAAGGTTTTCAGATATTTAAAATTATTTTTCCTATATTTATATCAGCTGAGGATGCTGAAGTTCTTGAAGTTCTAGTCCTGGTAGAAGCCAGCCTGACCTGACAGCTTTGAATCCTGGACCAAATATGTGACATACAATTTGTGAAACTTACCTACCTAAGAATTCGAAAAAAATATTTTTTTTATGTAATTGATATAAAGAAGACAAATTTTATAGACAATTTTTTTTTGTATAGAAAAACAGGCTCTATGTTTTTATATTGATTTATTTCACAAGATGTCCCTAAAGACTGATGAGCATCCAAAACTGATGAATTAGTTCAGACTCTTTAGCCAATTTTTGCCATTGACTGAATACGATATGATAAAATTGATGAGATCCGAAGATATCCCGGTCCCATCAACGCTAGAATTCCTCTTTGGGTCGAAGATTTTTTATCAAAGTAAAGGACGAAACAGATGGCTCGATGGTTATGATGTTTCGCATGACTTTGACGGATATCTTTCGATGAATTGAATACTTTTCAGCTTCAAGAATTAAAGGCTTCATTTTCATATCAGGCTAACGAGTATGAAAGGAAAAAAGGTCGACGCAAATAACCTTAAATTACGGTGATGTAACTATGAGAATTCGTGGTAACTGAGCGGTCGTCTTCCTTGAAAAAAGTAAGGACTTGTATTAATGTCGCCGATAACGCCGCTATTAACAGTACCCACGGTTATTATCAGTAATTCACCAACATACTCAGGAAAAATCTGCACACGACATGCATCAATAGCATGGCCCAACATAGAATCGACCATAAAAAGAACCACGACTGAAGAAGTTATTCTCTTTCTCTAGGAATATTTACTCTGGAGGAACTATCCACCTTAGTCGTTGGAAATTGACCTCGCCTGCTCCCGGTCTCAAAGCCACTAGAAATTAATTTCTGACTTAATTATTGTCAAATGAAGCTGAATACTTGATCACATAATATAAATATTTTCGGCAGATTTTTTGTTTAAAAGGTATAAGGTATCACTTTCAACTATGGTGAATATAAAATACCGATATTCACACTAAACGAACCGTTATTGTGACGTAGTCGATTTGGAGACCCTGCTACATTTATAATATTGTGTATTTTCACGAAAAAACACTCTATATATAATTTCTCACAGAGGAAATGTTCAGTTGTTTACCCTACTAGTACCTATTCATTAAACGAGCAGGCATATACGAGCATGTAAGCGTAAAATAAAGCTCAAGTTTTGTGTAGTAATATTCGAGCGTTTGTATTACGGGGCAGGTTCCGCAGCCAGTTTATTTGCAAAGAGATGGCTTACTTTTATTTATACTTCCATACAACATTTGCGCGTCACCATCTGGACCTATAACATACCAAACAAGAAGTGCAAACAAAAGATAAAGTAACGTATAATCCTGCTGCGGTTTTGAAACGTTAGCCGATGTTTGTCATTTATCTTTCTGGATTTTAAAATGGTCTGGTCATTGAAAGGCAGAAGAGAGAGAGATAGAGATACTTTTATTTTCATAACAGCTCAGGCTTTGTCATCGATGGACGATCATAAACGTACATTTCGTATTCCGTATTATCCGCGCACTTTATTGAAACACTTCAACTACAGACCCATTTTAAAACTATTTTAATTCTGATTACTTAGGATTTATATCAAGTATCTGATGTAGGCAAACATCAAAGCTCCTGAGCTCCTAGGTTCGGTTAAGTCAAACCTCAGGTCTGACAAAAAGTCTTCGTCAAATTGAGATCGAGATTTGACTAGTCACTTTAACACATTAGTTAAAGGGCGAAACTGAAATCGAAATCTATTTCCAGGTTTGCCGAAAGGCGTTAGTCAAACCTAGGATAAACCAGTCATTCCGCGAAGAGGGCATATCGACCATCGACTATAACATGTCAACTGTTTTACTATCAGTTTTGATAACGTCTCCCTCCTTACCACGGTGCCCATCGACGACGAGACTCTTCAACATATCCACCGCATCTTTCTCATTGATTTGACTTATCTCTATCTCTTCCAGATTTGCTCACCACGACTTATTGTCGGTACAATAATGGATGGAGTGACTATGTGGGCCGCCCCCAAGTCCAGTTGTTGCCAACTTCTACATTGAATTTTTGAAGCCACGGCCATAAACACTGCCACTAAAAACCAGTGTTTTTTGGTAGATGACACCTTCGTCATCTGAAAATACATGGACAGAAGGCCTTGGAATAATATCTTCAACATAGTATTCACACCCTGATTTAATTCACGATGAAAATAGTAAAGGACGAAAAATCATTTTCTATCATTTACTAATGTTTTCGTTATCAGGAATACAAATGACACCTTGGGCCACATCAGATTTTGACGCAAACAGAGATCGTATTTACACAAAAACTCCAAAAATTGGATTCGATAGTTGGCGCTGCGATCGAGTTATTAATATTTTATCATTAACGTTGTCATTATATCCGTGCTAAGCTGGAACCGATAACTTAACAAAGTTTTGCTTCCTTCTTATGCAATCTTTTGGATTCTGACAGATTTTTTTCTTGACCATTTTGTAATCACAGTATTTAAGTATATCAATTTACATTGTTTAATTAATAATGGCACTAAAACAATATCAATAAATACAATAATTATTAATAACTTATACAAACTAATCATCGTAAAATGGGCAACTGAATCTTAAAAATTTGTCCAGCTGCTTATTATTCAAAAAATATTATTATCTACTGCTCGTTTCAAGGAACAGCTGGTAGAAAATTAAAACGGCAACACTCTGAGCTCTGAATATAATCCTACAGGTTTCAGAATTCAATATTACAAAACTTCAATTTCCACACGTTTCAGGCTACTCATTGGCGGCCCTGTTGGCCATCACGTTCGTGCTACCGTTTGCGTGGCGCGTGCTTGTACATCGCGAACACGGACGCTGGGAGACGCGTCTACCGGCTCTCTACTTCGCACACCTGGAGCTCTACTTGGGCAACGGCTGCTTGGGCGTAGGGGTGCTCATGCTGCTAGCCCTCACCGTGGAGCGCTACGTGAGCGTGTGCCATCCCGGTCAGGCTCGCCCACTCCTCGGCTCACCTGTCCGTTCCGTCGTCATCATTCCTCTGGTCACCTTTCTACTCTACGCACCAAACGCCTTCAGGAGCTACGTGCGGGCCTGTATGTTCATGCCTGAAGGTGAGATTTTTTTCAAAGTAAACACACTCATAGGTTTGGGGAGACACTCTTTGGGGAGAAGAAAGAAGTTGGGATTTTATACCGGATATTTCATCATCTTAACAGTTAAACAAATTACAACTGAAGTCAAGTTATGTAACGAATCAATTTAGAGCACGACCCGAGCACGACTGGTCAAGGAAAAAAAAATTTATTAAGTACTATAATTGGTCACCCATCCAAGTAGGGACCAAACCATGCTGCACTTAGAGATCGTTTGATCGAAACTCCAACAGTTTGGCCATTGTAACCGATAGCGTTTAGGTAGAGTAAGATCCTAAATTTAGTGAGCTTATGACTTCGGGGATTTTAAAATCCTGTTTCTACTTAGGCTTGACCACACTTGAGGAAGGGACCACACTCTAGTGGAGACGTGACGGCAAAGACTTGACGCTTGTCGCCTCTTGAAGTGTCATCTCCGAAGAGTGGTCAAGCCAAAGTGCTTAAGGCCTTTAAGCTTTCAATTAAATAGAAAAAGTGAAAAGTCACAATATGAGCAGAGAATTTGGAAGTCTATTGTTTCCTTTTTTGATCCCTCTCCAAACCGGATGCCAAGAATCTTATCATCAGATCCTCAAATTCCGATTCTAAGAAAGAACAGCGCAAAAGATAATTAAAAAATAATGGTTCCTGATGAGAATAAGTCGTTATTAAAATAAAATATAAATTTGTAAACACACAGAAAATGCTCTTTTAATATTGTTTGATTTCATTTTAGGTAGAATTTATTACCAAAGGGAAGAATACACTTCTCTAATAAACCACCCGATTTACAAAATATATGCAGTACTGCTCGAGTGCATATTCAAGATCATTCCCATTATACTCATCGCGGGACTAAACTTGAGGATACTGGTAGTCTATAGGAGGTCCTGTGAGAAGCGCAGAAGGATGACGTTGAATAGAAGCACCTCCGGTGAAGAGGATCCGAGGAAATTCGCAGAAGAACGTCGTCTAGTCATGCTGCTAGGATCCACGAGTATCCTGTTCCTGGTGTGTGTGAGTCCGATGATTATCCTGAACGTTACACTTTCACAACACAATCTGGAGAAGTATCCCTATCAGGTCAGTATATTTCAATTCGATATTATCTTCTTTATTATGACGAGTTGCATGTGGATTGGAGGGCAGACATAGCAGACAGAAAAAATTACATGGAATTAAATAATCTTTCTGTTTAATCCGCTTGAGACCTTAAAACAGAAAAGTTCATCTCATGAAGATTTTAGTATAAGATCTTTGTTTTAGATTACTTTTAGACAACGGTTTTGATTAAATTTTATCTGAAGTAACGAATACGCTGCGTATTTACTCTTTTCCAGGAAGTTGCTCACACTTCAATGGTTTTTTGTTATTAGGAATATTTTTGAACTTTTTCAGCTTACGGAAATATTTCATGGTGACCTATGAAAATAAAAATAAGTCACGTTCCTCAAGAAGTATAATCCTTCTCAAGTAGTTTATTTCATTCAAATTGAAGTTGCAAAATTCTCTTGCTATACACTGTTATTCTTTTATTCCACTATTTCCACTGTTTCAGGAAAACCTTTCTTGCATCTACAAGGTTTTATTCGCCGGTTTCTTTAGGTACCTACGTATCGTACGATTTAATCAGGGGGGTTGGTTTAAGTTGTGTTTTTACAGTCGCGGAAAAGGATCGTCTTTCTCTTCAGTTGACGTTTTCCGAACGCCGGCCCTTATAGGTACTTATTTCCTTTCTGCTAGACGCGCCTGTCACTGGAACTGCTCCTAATAAGGCGTCTGTACCTACTGTAAATAGGCGCTCATATGATGACACTTCGCTCGTCTAAGCGGCTCCATGTCGAATGAACCCAAACTTATATTGAACTCAGTATGGGGAGCTCGTCACCTCTCACGATCCCGGAATTGTAACTCACCTCTTCAATCACATTTACCTGTGGGACTTGGAGGGAATGGGGAGACGTCGCGACGCATTTTCAAATTCACTTACGCCACTGCACAGTAGGTAACCTGACCGAAAATGTGGCAGCAAATATTGTTACGTACGGTAGGTGTGGAACGTCGAAGCTTTTAAGCCTGCCGACTATTCTTATTCGGTAATTTAATTGAAACAACTCTCTCGTCGGTTCTGCTAGAGGTAGCATGTAGACGAAAGGAGGAGCCCCAACGAGGAGCCGATTAATTCAATTAGGGATCCTACTCTCGAATCGAAGTTCTAATTCCAAATTCCCATGAGATCGGTAACCTATAATAATTTAGTATTGTTATATACGTCTGGAACAGATTTAACAGATGAGTGACCTGAAAATCTTGCAAAGGTGAAAATCGTGAAAAGATGAAAATGATCCATGAAACTGGGGGTAGCTCCCAGGGCGCGGGTAGTAATCCAAGTTCACTAAGGTATTATATACTTTCCAGCAAGGCTAGGTATTATGGCGGCTGGGTTTTATGTCAATCACATAAAGGTACAATAAGTTTGGATACGAATACGTACCTCACCCGCGGTATGTTAACTTTCAGATATATTACCTTCGCAGTCTCACACCATATAACATCGTATGTATAACGTTCTGTGATCGATAAAGAATAAGAAACGCCAGCCGCCACGATCTATTCTAATCGCTTGGCTAAGCTGGAACGAACCGCACCCCAGCCGCTGGGACTGAGGACTCTTATCGTTCGGTCGGTATCACTAGACACTAGAATGAACGTTTCAGAGGACTGTAAAAAAATCCTATAAATAAAGCGAATTACGAAAATAAGCAAAAGTCGTCACAATATCTCACATAAATAAACAAACAGTAGTAAATAAAGGTTTTATAAAAAAGCAATCGAAGGTTGTAACAAAAAACAATAGCGCCTATGACCTGGCAGTAATTCCAGTAAATTTAGAAACAATTTTACCTTAGCGAATCATCGCATTTTAGGCCATGTTTACGTTTATATAATTTATATCCTTAGGTTATATTTTAAGAACAAGAACCTAACCTAGACAATTTATTTTCAAGGTGTTTAGAGCCTTGGCAAACCTACTGGAAGTAACGAACTACTCCATCACGTTCTACATCTACTGCCTGTTCTCTGAGGACTTCCGCAAAACGCTCTTCCGCACCCTACGCCTGTCCGGCAGTACACCTTCTCGGGGAACCACCAAGACGCCGCAACCCACTGCCACTACTACCATCACCCATGCCAGAAGTATCTGATACAAGGCCGGCCGTCCCAAGGCCACTCCCGTCTAACAATATATTGAGTACGGAATAAACCGAACAGAACGATCTCCGTAGATCTGCCTAGCCTTGTGCAAGAAATGGTTTCCTTGTTTCTGTATATTGTGTGCTGTTCTAGGGTGATATTAGTGAAATATTCCAGTATTCCAGTAGATTATACCATACAGTCAATATTTCATTTATTTAACGAGTTTGCAAACAAGAAGCTGAAGCTATAGGTACTTTCCTCTCTTAATAGGCTATAACGTGTCTATGTGAACTTAGAATAAGATAGATAAACATAAGCTTCTAAATTTTTCTTCATCTATTTTTAGGATTGAATCTCTGCCAAAACAAGGATAAGGCAGCCTTGAGCGAAAGGGCCCAAACGTGTTATACTATTTGAAATTTCAATAATAAGATATTTTATATAAAAGGAAAATTGGCTGTAATATAAAAATTGGGATACCTCTATCTGTATGATAACTTTTTTTACTATAATTGTGAAAATTGAATAAAACGCCAAATTTTTTGATAACGAGTTTAAGAAAGTAAAAGATTGCCAATACTATAATTATAAAGTGCTAATTGGTATTTTTGTATAGTGCTAATTTGTATAGTTGGTAACTATACAATTGTTACACATTATACAATAAGGAGTATAACATACCCTATTTTCAATGTAGTTTAAAATAGTAGGGATGGTAATACAGACTTATCCAAAAATAATAGTAATTAAGTATTCTTCAAAGAACAAAGAATGAAATGATGATATTATTTGCAAGGGGGCGAGTATGGGAATCGAAAGTGAATTATTTACCTACTCGTGAAAGCCATTATTATACTTTCATTATTATACTCGTGAAAGCCATTCTTCACGAGTAAAAGACGCTATTTTCTCTACAACTATAGGAAGAAGTCATCTAAATGCTTTATTTTTTTTTATTATTGGTAACCAAAGTATAATGCTGAGTTAAAAACCGACTAAGCGTGTTTAAATGCAGCTTTCAAACACGCGCGTGTTTTAAAGGTTGTCTGTCATAGCAATATCAACATAAACCCAAAAACGGAGTATAAATTTCAACTTTTTGATTGTTTTGATTCGAGTATATGCTTGTTACGTCAAATAAAAATATTAATGGCAGATATTTGAAAATCTTAATTCAAATACTTAACAATTTATGACTTCAAAATGTGCCAATAATAAAAACTAGCATAAAGTATTCGTGGATAACGAGTTTTAAAAACACTCGCTTTATTTTCGAGCATGACGGCTTCTCGCGCGGTTTAAAAGACCTTATTATCCACTCATACTTTAATATACTATTATTATAATAGGCCAATATTAATATTAATAGCAAAAAACAATTATTTACATTGTTAATTTAATATCCTATTTATAAATCATGTGTTCGTTTTATTGAATTGGTTTCTCGATTTCTCGGGCCAATCATAAATAAGTTGCTTTAGCAACTTTCACAATTTCCGGCAGTGTACTTACAAGGTAGGTGATAAAATTACACGTGAAACTTATTTGGTTGCTGTCTGAGATGGAGGCGTTCCGAGTTAGACGGTTGGAACTTAATGTACAATATTATTAGAGGTGATCGAATAAGCTGCGGGTCTAAGAATTTTGAGACTATTTAATGCATGAAAATAATCATTATAGTAATATTTACAGCAGATAATATTAAACACAACAAATAATGACATAAAGCTAGGTACTTTATGATTGAAAATGCCTGCTATTTATGACAGTGATCATATGAAATTTTATTTCATACTGGTTTCTAAAACTCTTTCTCGAATTTATATGAATTATGGAAAAATTATCTATCAGTCTTTAACTCTAAACCAATAGCTTCCTAACAAAAAATATACTGGTTAGGAAGGTAGGATGTGTAAATAATAATACATACTTACTTTCTAAATAATTAAAAACTCTTAATTCAACTAGATGTTACTAAGTTGAAGAGAAGTGACTTAACCAAAAATATAATATGGCTCTAGATGCTGGATACTGATCGAGTATTCGAGTATATGGGGTTCCCATAGAATTCAACTTTTTAAAAGTGAAGCCTAGTAATATTTTGTTCCACTTATCAAAATTATTCAAGTGCGTACCTACTTAATAGAAGTTTCAGTTAGGTATCAAGTAAAATTAACATCTAATTCTCCGTCTTATAAAAATTATTGACAGTATATGAAATAAAATACCTATGTATTATATTTTTACATAAGCCAAGAATATACTTTTAAGCAGCAGTTCTTCATTTGTATATATTATTTTTATTTTATGTATATATGATGATAAAAAGCCAGTGTTATTCAATTTTTATATAGGTAAATTTAAATAAATTATTATACTTGTATAACAGAAATTTTATTGTTAGATAACCTTCGTAGTATGTGACCTATAGAGTTACTGATATTATTACACATTAATAAATTTTTGGCGCAGGAGGATAAATGTTCACGTACATACCTACCTACCAGTCCTACCACTGAGGCCCCATAAGTTGTAGCACCAAATTGCACTTGTGTTCGCAATACTTCATTTTTGATAAAAAAAAATAGTGCCAAGAGTAGGGTAGGTACCTACACAAAGTCGGGAAAAAGTAATTTTTCAAAAATCTTGGTTTATTGTAACGATATACGCGGGGCCACGATAATAGTACATAAACTAACATTAAATCAAAAACATATGTATATTGTTTTTCATGTATATCACTTGGAGGGTTTGGACATTATAACCTTGGATATGTTCTTGGATGAATCATATAACAAGGCAGTGAATCATGGGTTGTTGTGCAGACTGGAGTGTTGTGGGATGAGAAAAACAGTCCTCAAGATGGTTTGAATCTTGCCTCAAATTAAGATATATTATGTCAACAAGTTGTAAAGATGGTCAACATGTCATAAAGATGGAAATACAGGCAAGTTCACTGAGGTAGTAACAAATGCAGGGATTCCCCAAGGAAGGGTTTTGGGCCCGGTAGCGTTCTTGATTTTTGTCAACAATGAGAATCTGTTAGAGTTATATTTTTTTCATTTATTTAAATTATCGTATCTCGACATCAGATGGCCATTGACACATTAACAGTACACTTACAATATTGTAATATTATACAAGAAGAGGAAGATTTGCATTTGCATTTACATTAGTTCTATTAAAATCTGTATCATAAAGAATTGAAGCTGGCATTGATTCTTGGATCCATTTCTTATATTTCATGGTATAGGTCTATGTCTTGCAGGTATTCAATGAGACGTGGTATCTGGCTGGGGGAACTGAGGATTTCCCGTAAGCACTGTGATAGGCATTTATTTTGCCGGCTTATCTCGTAGTGAGGGCAGTCTATAATTATGTGTTTAATGGTAAGGGGGTGGAAACATTTTCTACATACAGGTGGGTCCTCGGTAGCCATTAGGTGTTTGTGTGTTATCCGGGTGTGGCCAATTCGCAGTCTTCTGATGACAATTTTTTCTCTTCTGCTCATAGAAGGTAGTTCAACTGGTTTTACTGAGGGATGGATTTCCTGCAGCTTGGAGGGGATTGTATTCCAGTGGATTTGCCAAGAGATTCTCGTGGAGCGTTTAAAGTGGGCTTTGAGATCGGTGTGGATTTGAACTCTTTCAGGAGTTGCGTTTGATGATGTGGTTTGTTTGGTCTCCTGGTCGGCTTTCTCGTTTTCAGGTATGCCGACATGTGATGGAATCCAAATTATAGTAATGGCTATTCCAAGGGAGACAAGTTTATTGGAAGAGTCGTGGATGGCTGATACTAGGGGATGGTCTGTATAAATGTTGTTAATAGACTGGATGGCGGCAAGTGAATCTGTGCATATGGCTACTTGCTTGTGGTCGGAAGTTAGTGAGTTCAAGGCTTGTTGGATAGCAAAAACTTCACCTGTGTGGACGCTGGAGAAAGACGGTAGAAGACTTGTTAGGATGGCTCGGTCAGTAGAGGTGACTGTACAGCCTACGCCAGTTTCAGATTTGGAAGCATCCGTGTAGAGGATTTTATCAAAATGGAACGAGTTGATTAGAGTTAGGAAGGCTTGTTTTATTATACTTCATGTGGAGTTTCAAGTTTGTTGTATCTTGTGAGGGAGGTGTTGATTTTTGGCAGTGACAGTTGAAGTTTGGCAGTGAGTTAGATTTAATTAGAGTTAGAGATCAACAATGAGAATAATAAACACTTGAATAAAACCTTAAAAAGTGAAATTCATCCATGCACACGTCAATACAAATTCAAATTACGAGCGCTTATGAGATCCTGTTGACGTCATTGCGCCGATTTGACGAAAACAAGACCGCCTAGTATCATATCTCTGTCTGGCATTACAGAGTGAAACACTACCTGTATTCATGGAGACACACTTTTCACACCATAATGTAAGGATATGGAGATACACTTATTTCTAAAACAGGTATATATTATGAATTACAGGAATTTTTTAGGAGAAACACCATTTGCCATCACGTAGATACAAACTATGACTTCATGCAATCAGATGGCGCCAAATCAGATGATACAATAACTCAAAAGTGGAGTTACACAATTCTCTGGTCTCATCGATGCTATGTCCATGCTACGCGTAATGAAGATATGCCCACTGACAGCAATTTCAATGACAGAATATCCAAGCTGAGTAAGGAAACAAAGCTTTTGGAAATGCATATAGGTAGTTAGACAGGCGGATTGACCTGAAGAGAAACATAGAGAACATTTGCACAAAATTAAACCAAACCTGTTTTATCCTTCCAGTTATCAAATATACATTAACAAGCCTTAAAAATAGTTTATCAAGCAAACTTTGAATAAAATTGAGTTTTAATTATTATTTTTTTAATAGAAACGAAAGTACGAGTAGAAAGCTTCTAAATGCTATAAATCACAAATTGTGAGAGGTGGCGTCCGTCGGACAGCCCACACCCAAAATAAAAATTAAAACAGTTCTGTTGTGGCCTGATTTATTGTTTTATTGCATCATTATTCACGATTAAGAATCACAAATCCAACAGCAGATGGTATGTAAGCACACTACTTACTGTAAAGAAACTTCGTGCATGAATCCCTCAATGAGATTTTTTTATGAATTATTGGCGCAATTTTGAATATTTCCAGTATTTGTGCTTCCTGAAATTTTTCAATGTCAAAGCTGATTAGTTTTATAGTTGGTTATTGTAAGATTTCACTTCGATTTCTTTAAAAATGTGCTCATTAATGGTTATAGAAAAATAACAATTTTGCTCCCTTTACTACGTACTCCACTGGCTAACTGATGAAAAATTTGCTAGTTTTTTACCCTAACATAAAGTTCTAAAAACGCTCTTCCTGTCCTGTTATATTTTAGTTTCAAAGTTTTCTCCATCTTGCATGTACAGGGGTTCAAAAAATAGCAATTTTTTCAAAAATCAGTCGGCAAGCGAGGTCATTTTCAATTACATATTAGAAAATTGAGTGACTTTGTACGGCCAATATGGTTTTCTTTGGGCAAAAAAAGTTATTATCCCGCTCTGAAGGACGTAATAGAGATGCGGTCTCATATTTTATGGAAACAGTGTAGACAGTGAATATAGTGTGTTCTTGTTTCACAAGAAAGTTTTGAGAACAATGTTTAGATTGTAGAGGATATTTTACAAAAGCAAATTTGTTAACCATTTATAGAGTGGTTTATTCAGGAGTATATCATCTTCTTGTTTTAGAACAGATTTATCTTTTAAAAATGAACCAACAGACAATATATCCCAACAGTGTTAGAGTTTTACTATCCGGTGCATAGACTGTCAACAACTGAAAGGTCTGCAGCATATTCCTCCATAAAACTTTATAATAAGTAAATTCAGTATGGAAGCAGGATTTGAAATCGGAAAACAGTTTTAAAATATGTACACAGCGTGTCCGGAAATTATGCGCAAAGAATTAAGGGGGTGATTCTACTTGATAAAATATTGTCAAAAGTATCTTTTTTCGAAAACTCACAAATAAGAAAGTTATGAGCCTTCAAAGTTGATTTTTTTAAATCAATATTTTTTTATAATTTTTTTTCTAGTGTACGGATTTTCTTAAAATTTGACACACTTGCCACTGATGTTGCTTTGTATCCTTGGTCCAAATTAGACTTGAATCCCTCTAAATCAAGAGGCCTTATGTGCCCTTGACCTTCAAAAAAGCCTTTAACTTTTTTCGTAATATTTTTTTCTGAGTTTTGAAGACTCACAATTGAAGAACATGAAGAAATATTCGGAAAAGGTCCTCTTTGTCTATCATGATAAAATGACCTGTTTCCGAGTAAAACTGTTTTAAAAATTTGCTTGCACTGAAATTGATCACCATAAATTATGATCATTCTGTAACAATACCAAAGCATGCTTTGGAAACAGCTGCAGGGTTGCCTAGGAAACAAGACGTTTGCTTTGGATTTCATTTTGACAGCAATTTTTTTTTTATTAAAATTATTTTATTATTTTATTTAAAAAAAAGATTAATTTTTTTTTAAATTTTATCATTTCCAAGTATATTTATACAGGGTTATGCAAATTTCATGGTGTCAGTATTGGGATATCCTAAACCATAAGAGATACAGGGTTGCTTAAATTAGAGAAAAGTTGCGCTATTTTATGGCCATCTCGAATCCGTCAAAACATGCAAGATATCTGTGACCGTTCCTGAAATATCCTGAAAAAACTGAAAAATCGAGAAATCTTATTTTTGGAATATCTTTCTTACCATTGGAAATTAATAAATAATTTTTTGTAGCCTTACATAAGCCGTTATAAGCTATTTATTTGACGTTTCAAAAATTTTCACAGCCGACTAGATCCCAGAGTTTTCATAGTCAACTTTCGTTTTTCTTATGGCCGCCATATTATTTTTTTATGTTGTTCGGTAAGAAAAAAATAATGTAAACCAAAAATTAATAAATTTTAGAAAAAAAAAAATTGGAAAATTTTTATTCTTCTTTTTTCAAAGAAAAACAGATAGTTCTTAACTGAAATAGGCCAATATGAAGTCATACTGCTTGCCTTATAGGTTGTTAATTTCTCTATGATATTCGATCTAAAAAGTTGTCTTTTTTTAGAAAAAAAAAAAACATAAAAATTTTTGAAAGTTATTTTTTGAAGTTTATTAGTTTTTGGTTTCCATTATTTTTTTCTTATCGAACGACATAAAAAAATAATATGGCGGCCATAAGAAAAACGAAAGTTGACTATGAAAACTCTGGGATCTAGTCGGCTGTGAAAATTTTTGAAACGTCAGATAAATAGCTTATAACGGCTTATGTAAGCCTACAAAAAATTATTTATTAATTTCCAATGGTAAGAAAGATATTCCAAAATTAAGATTTCTCGATTTTTCAGTTTTTTCAGGATATTTCAGGAACGGTCACAGATATCTTGCATGTTTTGACGGATTCGAGATGGCCATAAAATAGCGCAACTTTTCTCTAATTTAAGCAACCCTGTATCTCTTATGGTTTAGGATATCCCAATACTGGCACCATGAAATTTGCATAACCCTGTATACGAATGTCTCTGTTTTGTACATAACTAGGCAACCCTGCAGCTGCTTCCAAAGCATGCTTTGGTATTGTTGCAAAATGATCATAATTATTTATGGTGATCAATTTTAGTGCAAGCAAATTTTTAAAACAGTTTTACTCGGAAACAGGTCATTTTATCGTGATAGACAAAGAGGACCTTTTCCGAATATTTCTTCATGTTCTTCAATTGTGCGTCTTCAAAACTCAGAAAAAAACATTACGAAAAAAGTTATAGGCCTTTTTTGAAGGTCAAGGGCAGTTAAGGCCTTTTGATTTCGAGGGATTCAAGTCTAATTTGGACCAAGGATGTAAAGCAACATCAGTAGCAAGTGTGTCAAATTTTAAGAAAATCCGTACACTAGAAAAAAAGTTATAAAAAATATTGATTTAAAAAAATCAACTTTGGAGGCTTATAACTTTCTTATTTGTGAGTTTTCAAAAAAAAATTATTGATACTTTTGGCAATATTTCATCAAGTAGAATCACCCCCTTAATTTTTTGCACATAATTTCCGGACACCCTGTATGTAAGAAAATTTTCAGTCTACTTGGTAAATTTGAAGTCATACAAAATTAATGATTTTTAGATATGAATGTAAGTTATTTAACCCCCCTTCCTTGTCCCCCCCCTCGCCCCTCTGTTAGACACTATTTTCTGTTTGAGCATTTTGAAGAAATTAACCTGCTACCTATTTTTTTTTTCAAATTAATTGGGTAGATAGAAGCAGATATAGGTAAATGACTAATAAACAAATTATTATACTTGCATAAACATATTTATTCAGAGATGGTCAGTAATTTTTTATAACCTTCAATAAGTAGCTTATAATCAAATTTATTGAAATCGATTAATAAATTAGATCGTTCTTTCATAGCAACCTCAGGAGCATTACAAAACACCTTCATTTTCTCATAAGCATCATCCAAGTTGTTATATAGACAGTTTTTGGGGTAAATTTCAGGATACACGAGCGAGTTTGGTAATAAAGGAAAACAACCGCAGTAGGTTGCTTCTAGCCTGAAATAGAAATACAAGAATCACCTACCTACTCTAAAATAATCGAGAATTAGGTACTATTCAAGTAAATAGCAGTAAAACTAAACTTGAAATATTTTTTTACCATACTTACACAGAAACGCCAAAAAACTCATGTTTAGAAGTAGACACGACCACATGACTTGCACTCAATATCCTGAAATAGTCCTCTTTAGATGGAACGTAGCCGAAATGTTCTATTTCATCTTTCAATTCTTCTTTTGCGGTTTCGAAAATCCTGGGATTATCACAAAATGACTCACCCAATACTGACAGTTTGAAATGCAATCCATTGTCTTTTAATCTCACCATTAAAGTGAAAAACTCTTCCGGGCCTTTATCAAATTCCCATCGATGAGGCCAAACGATGCGCAGTAAATCAGGCGACCGCAAGTTTTCAAGAGTGGTGGGATATTGTACAGGAAAGTATAGAACTCTACACTTGCACTCAATCGTTTCCCTTAACTGCTTTGGACGATAATCTGGTATTATTTTTATAACACTTTTAATGTTATCTAGGAAGGATTCTTTATTGTAATAAGAATTAAAAATAACCTCATCTGCAGATAAACTGTAAGTAAAAGTCGAAAAAAATTATTAAAAACACAAAAAATTGAAGTAGAATCTTTCTTCACAGTAGTTGAACATTTACACTTTAAAGTTTACTGGTTGAAAAGTTTGACTTAATAATATTCATTGAGCAATATGCAAATTACTCTTTCCGTTTTGGTTCACCTGAACACAAATCAGAAGACCAAGATGCGTTAATTTGTAGCTGTTGCAATTGCAACAACAATGGACATGTACACTAGAACTGCGTTTCAATGTCTATTTTCGATTGATAACTGAGACTAGGAAGTGTTTCTGTTGGAAACTTACCAGGTTATAATTTGATTATACGCAAACTGTATATCTCTTTCTTTTATTTGCTGTTTGGGATAGATCAGCTGATTTTCGTGAAAATAAACAACTTTCTTCAAACTTTGCAAGTCTTTCCTTATACCGACCAACTCTGCTAAATTGATCACTGAGCTGCAGAATAATACTTTTTCTGTTGTCACCGTCGGTATGAACCTTTCGATGCACAGGGCTCCGCATCTTGCTCTCCAGTGCCATTTTTTAGCAGGTAAAGTAATTAATCTGTAATTATTTTCATCTGCTTACAATTATTATTTGGCTAGGTATTTTGATGAAAATGTCACACTTGAGACAAAGACAAGCATTTTTTTCATTATTAGAGAAACTTCCAATTTTTTTTGAACTCCAAACTTTTGATACTAAGTTAGATATTATAAATCAGGTAGGTACCTATCTATCTACAATAAAACCTTAAGAAGCAGACATATTTGGATAAACTTTTTAAAATTACAAAAAATGATTTAGCTGTCTTATCTTAAGTGCAACATACCATTCGTACCTTTCGTTAAGGTATCAATCAGGAGTTTATGGGAACCACCATAGAATGGTTCAACGATCAACACACTTTTTTCTTCTAAGGACGATGGCAAATTATCATTCCTTGTTGTTATTCCTTCTGAAGTATCTGATGTGCTTAAATCCAAATCATTCATCTTGACAGTTGAGATAAACTAGAAACGAATTATACAGGTGTAACATGATATGTGGGCAATCTCCCGGATTTGGGTAAATTAAGTAAAAATAAATTAAAAAATAGCTATAACGTTTAGTCCTACGAGACACCCCTGGAAAGAAATACCCCTTAAAGTGAAGGGTTGAAATGAAAGCTATGTTATAACGTTTATTCCTACGAGACACCCCTGGAAAGAAATTACCCCTCAAAAGTGAAGGGTTGAAAATCTATTTTTGCAATAACTTTGTCATTAGTTGGCTGATATTGTTGAAACTTGGCAAGTTAGTAATAAGGAGCTCCTTTAACCCCAAGTTGATTAAAATTATCAAGCCCAAGTGGCGTCCAGCGGACACCCTTGCCAAAATATTATATTATAATAGAAAAATGTACCTACGCCACAGTATTTTTTTTAATTTGATATTTTTTCCAGATTTAACAGATTCAAGGAGGCAATCGCGAAGTGTTCACTCACTGGCACTGCTCACTGGATTCGTAATTCGTATTCAATTTCGTATTATCGTATTTCTTGTATTTGTATTTGTTTTTGTTTCCTTTTTTCTAATAATTGTGGTTATGTATCGACAATTCTTCTTCCATTCTTTACTTTATGGTCTTTGCACTGTAGTGGATTTAGCCAGCTATATTCTTCTCGCTTTATTTGGGAAATTTGTTTCCCAGTCTCGACAATAGACGCCGACAGTGATGACGTCAGTGGGCGGGGCCAACGGCCAGGGTTCCATACAAACAAACGTTGTTTACAGGTTTGACGTTTACAGGTTTGCCAGCTCTGATGGAAGTTGTCTCGTCAAACATCAAAGCTCTTAATGAGGTCTCTCATTAGTAGAACTTCATAAGTGCTGCAAAATGCAAATGTGATGGCATTTTATACCCTTAGGACAACAACAACTATACTTTTCCCAATGAGATAATCATCCAATAATCAATTCAATCTGTAAATTAAAAAAACAATTAACCCATTGCCACTACCTGTTGAATTGGCTAGCAGGATATTCTTACCTCAACGCTATTAGGTTTTGTTTTTCATGCTGGCGGGTACTGTTCCACGAATTATTTGAAGTTCCGCCTCGAACTCCATTCTCTCAACATGGCCAGATTCCACAGCATTTTTTCACCTTTGGAAAATGATTTGGTTTCTTCTCATAAAACAAACAGAGGATAAACTTGGAATTTTACGGGAACACCCAAATCAAACCAACCAATCAATAAATAAATAGCGACAGACGTACTATAAACTATAACTAAAGTAACTGAACTGTCTAATTTTAACTAAACTCAGTATTCATTCACTAATGGCATTATTGGCATCACAACCCAGATAGCACCGAGTGTCCTATGGACGTCCGTTGAGTATCCATTATACGTCCATTGGTCCATGGACAATAAATGGACGTCCTACGGACTTCTCCGCACGGACTTCCTATGTACGTCCACAAAAGTACGTCCATTGGACGTCCATCGAGTTATTTTTAACTATTGCGCATGACGTGCTGTCGCAGACAGGAAAAGAATAGCAGCACAAGTGCGCACGCACGCGCTAACCACCCCATCTTCCATTCTTCCACTATCATACAATCCACATTCCTACATTATACATTTAATTCGTCCCAAGGAAAGTCTTCCGCCATTCCCATATCAAACTCAAGACTGCTAGCGTGAAGATGAAGACATCTGCATTATACAGTGAACAAAAGAAAGAAATTCGATGAATCTTTAATTTTTAGAGTTTGTGAAAAATCCAAAAACGAAAATTTTCATTAAGTTTATCAATATTATCATAAACTAATATACTTAACAACTTTTCAATGAAAATTATACCAGATTTTACGTAAAACTTAATGATAGAAACACGTAAGTAGGTAAGTACCTAGTCGTTTTCCTGTATCTTTTAGCCGTTATTAACGTTGTTATCAAAACAGAAAATTACCGTATATACCCTAATGACTTCAGTAATGGCTTCACTAATCACTTCAATGTCAATGGCGATTGGCTACTGGCGATGGCGGGGGTAACATCACGTCAAACTTCAGGAAAAAACACGACAACTGACAACAATGACTACGTGAAGGGTTTGTTTGTATGGAACCAGAACCACTAAGCCCCGCCCTGTGACGTCACACTGACGGCGTCTATTCAATCTGAGTTGATTCTAGTGACATGACAGGAATGACACATTGTCAGGCCAGTGTGAGAGTGTAACTAATAACAGTTATACTAATGCCAGAATGGTTCCGAATTATGTGCATATTCAAGAATGCGTGGTCACTGGAAACACATTCGATGATATCTCAGGGAACTAGCTTATACATGCAGGGTGTTATTAAATAGGTGCGACAAACTTCAGGAGGTGATTCTGCATGAAAAATAATGACAGTTTGTATCATGAGAAGTCATGATACAAAGAACTCTAGATAATATTATTATGTCTATTACATTTGCATTATACAGGGTGTATTATAACGTCCGCATAATATTAGCACCACGCGATTCTACATCAAAAACAGAACATAAAAGTTTTAATACCGTTTAGCTCTTATACCTCAAAGTCCTTAAACCTCTTACGGTGGAGTGCTAGAACGTTAATTACAGATCTGCCAGATACTTAATTACTGATTTTAAAATGCCCTGTACGTATTATCAAAATGTTGGTCTGATATTGCTGGAAATAAACTCTACTGCCTTTTAAAAAAGTTAATTACTGATAAAAAATGAAAGACTATTCAAAATATTCACCCTTTTTTTCGAAATTTGCAATTTAAAATCACTAATTATCTGACAAATTTTTAATTAGCGTTCTAGCACTCCACCCTTAGACCTTAAGTAAGAAGTAAAATAGCCAAATTATCCAAAATTTTAGATTTTTTTTGGTAAAAATGGTTTTAATTAACATTTCAAAACTAGGAATTATTTGATTTCCTGAGTTCCAATCAATATTGCAACTGCGCGTTTTAATTGTTGAAAAAAAATTGAAAAAATAAAAAATCTGCAAAAAAATTGCATCATTGAGTGACACGTCGCAGCATGACATTTATCTTGTTGCACCTTTTTTCAATTACCATAGCAACGGCACACCTCACTACCAGTTAGGTGACTTCACGATTTCACGTCTAAGTTATCTTAATTTTTATACCAGCGCCAGTGTTGCAAAATTTAAGAACAATTAATTGTCCATATCTTAAAATCTGTGTACATCAAGTAAAAACTGTTAAGGACTTTTTTGTTCTGTTTTTGATGTAGAATCGCGTGGTACTAATATTATGCGGACGTTATATTATAATACACCCTGTATTTTACTTATCCGGTATCGGTAATTTTTTAAATTCATATCCGATTTCGTGTAGTTTAGAGTACAACGCAACAGATGGCGCTACTGTTTTTGACCGCCTTTTTATTATACATGAAAATAGCGGAGGCTGCACCGCTTCCAGGTACTCTACGTTAGCGATTTAATTCGAAAAAAAATCGCGGGTCAAAGATCGATTATTTTGAGAGTCGAATGAGTCGATTCATTTAAAAACCGCACATCCCTAGTTTGAACCCTTGACAGTCTTGACACAGAATCTTGACTTGAGGCTTCCCCTTCCACTAATTAGAGTACCCTGTAAAAAAATATTATTATTTTATTATAAATGATAAATGATACAATAATATTCAATATTCCGATTCCGAATTTCCGGAGGCTGAATGACCTTTGTCCCTTTTGTTTAGTTTTTTTTTTATTTATGATGATCAGCAGGATCAGATGATCTTATCTTTAACTCTGCTCTGCTCCAGACTTAGGTGGGTAGTGAAAAACTGACCAAGTTTAAAGTTTAGTCTGTTCATTCAATAATTATTATTATTATCAGCATTATGATATCTTTGGGTTCAAAAGGGCTGAAATCAGCTTTGAACAACTTTGGAAAATGTAAGTAAAGTCAACTTAAACTTAGCTTTGAAATCCTTGTCAGCCAGCTCACATTCCCTATGTTCTTGCAGTTAGTTCAGTTAGCATGATGAAGAGAGCGGCTTCTGCAAGTCCAGCATTTGAAACTCTGTCTGTTACTCAACCACATGAATTTGTATTTCAAGTGGAGCTAAACAGACCAAACAGCTTGAACGCATTCAATAAGACCTTATGGATGTAAGTATATATCTTTATGAAATACAATATCGTGACCCCCTCTTATAACATTACCTACTCCTCCTGAATCCATCGATTCCACCTTTAGGTACCCTTTTTCTTCATTATCTCATTAATTTCTTCCTATTTCATTAAAGAACTAATAAGTACTAAGACTAATGCTTCTGGGTGGTCGCAAAAGAAGCCCGTAAGTAAGCACAGTAACCTGTTCCCCAGGCGCCACCTGGCACTGAGATATGCTCATCAAGATTTTTCGAAGGATAAGGGAAACCCTGAGTTTATTTCATGAGATACTATTATTTCATTCTACCCCCACCTCAAATAGTTCTTTCAGTCCATGTTGAGGAAGCTTCTGCGATTGTCAAATTTTTTATTGTATCCAATAATAAGACTCCCTACTTTACTTGACACTCTTTTACAGTTCATATTACCTGAAGCTACAAAAAGAATCAACTTCTGTCTGGTGACATTAATTTAGTGAGATCATATCTTGCTGAAGTTAGATATAAATAGACCTTAATAGTAGTAAAAGAATCTTTATACATTTTAAGGTGCGTATTCATTAGAGCATTTTAGTACGAACGAACCGAACGAGCCGAGCGCGCACGAACGAACCGAACAAAAATTCTGGGGGGAAAAGCTCGTGGTATTTGGAGCGCTTGTGCGTTCGTCGTGTTCCTATGTTCGTTCAGTAGTAGTGTTGTTTTTTTTGCGTCGGTAATCATGATGGACCCGGAAAATGTTATTGTGGCTGCTGGCGCCTTTTTCATTATACACGCCATTACCAAGAAGGGCAAGGAAAAAAAATACCTAATCTGACTATCCTAATCTGATGTACCACTTCTATAGGATTACCCCATTTTCTTTTTTGCCTCGCCAGAATCACATCCCAAACTGTTGTCTATATGCGTCCAGGCATCGAATTTCTTTATTTTATTATAATACAATCCATGCCTTGGATTCCACAGTACTGGATATTGTTCATAAATATCTATAAGTTGCAAACATTTTTCCCTATTCCAACCTATTATTTCTGTTTTTTAAATTTTAACAAAATAATCAGAAATAAAATTAAATCTCCTCCCAAAAGTTGCCCCGAATACTTGTTTGGAGCGAACAAGACGAACCACCGTCCCCATTGAACGTTAACGAACAACTAAATCCCTTTGATAAAAGCAGATTTACCGACAAGCCGTCGATAAAGTTTGGTGCGTTCTGTTCGGCAAAATTATGCTCGGAAACTGGTATTCACTTAGCGAATTCAGCGCTGCGCGCTCGGCTCGTTCGGTTCGTTCGTACTAAAATGCTCTAATGAATACGCACCTTTTAACAAACCTTGCAAACATTAAACAAAGGTTTTGCTGATGAACTGAGGGGTGCTGATTGTATTGTTGAAGTTCATTTTAGACCACACAACACTATTATCTGATTTATTTTATTTTCTCAAAATAACAGGTATTTTGTATCCATAAGATACACTAGCTTATAAATTCAGTAGGCATCAGGACACATTTATTTATTCATTTCATATATTTTGATTTTGCAGAGAAGTTGGAAAATGTTTCGAAGAACTTGATGAAAATGAAGATTGCAGAGTGATTATACTTTCAGGAGCAGGGAGATTATTTTCAGCAGGTAATCAGTTATAATATAATAACTGTTATATTAAAAGTTATAATAATACAATTATAATAAAGTAGTTTAAATTTAAAACATATGAACTTCATGTGTATTTTTATCAGGCTTAGATTTCAAACATGCTGCAAAAATGGCTCCTGAATTCATGCAATTCGATGATGTATCGAGGCGAGCAAAGGTTCTGGAAAGGTACATAAGATTATATCAAGACAGTATGAGTTCACTGGAAAAATGTAAGAAACCAGTGCTAAGTGCAATTCATTCCGCTTGCATTGGAGCAGCTGTTAGCTTGATAACTGCCGCCGATATAAGATATTGTACAAAGGATGCTTGGTTTTCAGTTAAAGAGGTTTGTGATCTATCTAAATTTAATTTTTAGTTTAATAATAACAATAATATGACCAGATTTTAATGTGATAGAGAATGGCAAAATAAGGATTTCTTATTAGAAATACCTCGAAAAATGCATCATAACTTACATACAGGGTGCTGAAGTGTAATTAAAAACAACTTTAAAATTTGCAGTCTTTTTCTCTTGGTTTTCCTATTTTGTCAATTAATGCCTTTTAACAGTATTTATTTCAAATAGTTTTCAAATTTTTCTATCTATCTATGACTATAGTCGTTGATCTATCAATCAATTTCCCTTTATGTCAAATTGGTCTCACTTTATACCAATTGCTTTTCCTACTTACCTACGTGAAAAAAAATAGTATTATAAACATTTGAAAAGCTTTTCGTATAAAGGGAATCTAATTTGTAATTTGACAAAATGGGAATAAAAAAGTGTTACATTTACTGTAAAATAATTAGGGGAGCTAAAAGGGACATACTGTATGTAAATACATTATTTATTTTTCAGGTCGATCTTGGTTTAGCAGCCGATGTAGGAGCTATACAGAGGTTGCCCAAAGTAATCGGATCAGATAGTTTGGCTAGAGAGCTGCTCTACACTGGTCGCAAAATGGAAGCCGATGAGGCACTTAGCTGCGGATTGGTTTCTAAAGTTTTTGATAACAAAGAGAGGTAATGATTTTCAGAAACTTCAAGATAGAAATAAAGCTTTAAGGTTACTGGATGCTTCTGCTATAAAAATTAGTGCCTTGTCAATGTTTTTCGATGTTAAAAATTTGAATGCAACACAAAATGCTTGAGATATTTTCTGGACATAATAGACTTTTCAAAAAAGATAACATTATCCCTTTACTGTTTGATGTTTAATATTTTCTAGAGAGTTGCTATGAAACATTCCATAGGCAGAAGATTTGCTTGGAAAATAAATTTGATACCAAAATTATTCACTCTTAACATAAAAATAACTTTTCACAAACGTTCAAGTCCAGTGTGAACCTGTTGCACTCGAGTAAACTTTGGAAAAATCTTGAGGGATACCTACCTCAACATAAAAAAAGACCTGTCAAAATAATTGAATAAATTATTGTTCGAATAAAAATAAAAATCTAGGTCATATGAGTAGGTATAATTTTTTTCCTGGTCGTCCCGCCTCACGGTTCGGTCCAGTTTAACTTGCTCTATTAAAAATGTCGAATTAATATGTAATATCAAATCCTATCTTCAATAGGTAAAACAATCTCAACCCTTTTCACTTCGAAAAGGTTTAAATTATATTTAACATCGATGTGATTAACATAATTCACTGAAATTTTTGTACAATTGTTGTTGATTCTTATAATAGAGCTTTCATCTTCATATATCACATTTGTAAGCAATGTTAACACCTGTAAATTTCTGGAATTGCCAATAACTGACAATTGTCCTGATGATGGGCTAACCCCCGAAACCGGTTGACAAGCTCTTTTTTCAATAAATTATACTCATATGACCTAGATTTTTATTTTTATTCGATGAATTTGAGTATACTATGGCCAACCTATATGATAAATTATTGTTGTTTTTCATGCAGCAGCATCAAGTGCGTGTTTTAATGTTGTGCTTATCTAATGTTTTTTATGTTGATTTTATATTTAGCATGCTGAAACATACTCTTGATATTGCAATTGAAATTTCCAAGAAAAGTCCTGTAGCTGTTCAAGGCAGTAAAGCAAACATAATATACTCCAGAGATCATAGTGTACAAGAAGGATTGGATTATATGGTGAGTAGATGTTATATTAAATTAAAATAAATAACAGATATGCTATGTTTAGTCTTAGCTATTAGATAAATATGAACTGGGCATTCCTTATCTAAACCTGTTGGGCATTTTGGATTGTTGATATCGATAGTTAGACTTTGGATGCGACTGGTGGTGGGCAAAAGAGATGGACATGAATAGTACACAGAACAACTGAACCGACAGTGGTGCATTCCAATAGGGGATATGAATTTTAATAATTATACACAGGCTGATCCTGAAATGGCAGACACTGATAGTATCAAAGCATTATAATATAGAAGCAGGATTCGTAAACACACGCTCTAGTGTTAGTGTTCCTGTTGCCAGATGCAGCAGAGTAAAGAGGGTATTTAGTTGGAGGGAATCCTTCAAGATTCTGGTCTTATATCATTATACTGCTTGTGTAGTGTGATCCTATAGTGCAAGTGAAGTATTAATATGGCAATGTGGTTGCATTCAATGTTCAGAAGAGTAATGTTTGTAGAAAGGGAGGGCCATTTTTAGGGACCATTTTTAATAGTCTATAGATTTAGTAAGATAATTTTTCAACAAACGGTCCTTGTGCTAAATAATTGAAAGTATTGTAGTCACAGTCAATTTGAAAGCTGATTTGTGATCAGTATGTTTGCCATTTTTTGACATTCTAAGCTAAGGACTGACATAAATTTTAAGGGGAATTAATATCATGGTTAATTGAAGGCCTTGGTGCAATAACAGTCCACAAGCGGTATACATAGTTTTGAATATTGTCACCAAAAATTCATATTTCACAACTGAACTTGCAACACTTGGTGCAATAATGAGGCCACGTCGACTACAGTTTAATTTGTAAACATAATACATGAACGATTCTTGCACCAATCGATACAGAATCACTTTTTTGAACAAAATTTGACGATAACTCGATTTTGCAAAATTTGGTCTTTGGCCGGTTTTTGCACCAAGCCCTTCAATTGAAGTACTGGTTCCACTTTTAGATAATCGAGGCTGTGATGTATCGTTTAAAATTACACTTGTACATCATAAGCTTTATTAAGAATTGATTAATGCAGCTCAAGGCTCAAGGTGGAAATATTAAATTCAGTTGAACAGTGGAAACCGGTTTCAGTTCAATTACCTAATTATACCACTTGTCTTTTCTCAAGAAGTGAAACAATTTTTTTTATAGGTGCAATGGAATAAAATGCATCTTCAGAGCGAAGATTTTGTGCAGGGAGTCACCAGTCAAATTACAAAAGAACCTGCTGTTTTCTCAAAGCTGTGATTTTCTTATAATATTAATGATAAGCAACATTTATATTTTTCAGCTTTGATTCTTTGAATTTTTTATATCTTTTATAGGTATACTTTGTTAAATTTTATATAATAATATATAATATAAGTACAAATGAAAAAATTATCATTTTATAATAAATATATATAAATAAATGATGAGTGGTAAATTGAGAATTCTAAATAAATCAAATATCTAATTTTTTATTCTATTTTGAGAATGCTGAATTGGGGAAAAAAATCGTTCAATACCTACATGTCAGAATAGCAACAGGTAAGCTTTAGAATGTTTTTCACACTCCTTTGATTATGGTCTGGTAACTGTTAAATATGAAAATATAAAATCTGTAAGTATAAAGCTACCTACCTATTAATCAGCATCAACACTAATGTCTTGTGCAGATAGAATTCTAATAATTTATATTTTCAACAAAGACATAATCTCACCTTCACTATTCCTGGCGATAGTCAAAAATAAATCAAAAATAAATCCATTAATATACAGTAGAATTTTAAAACAAAAGTGTTTACCATCATTATTCAGATATTTTACAAAGCGAGGGGGAGACCACTATTTTTTTATTATTATTTTTTGTTGAGTAATTATAAAATGGTGAAGAAACTGTGGCACTGAACTGTCAAGCCAACATTTACTAGGATTTTTTTAGTTGAGAAACATCAAGATTGACACAAATTACTGTAACAGCTGTTAAATATAAAAAATTAAAAAGTGGTAGTGCTAAATTATAGGTAGGTATTTTATTTCCTCGCTTCCCTCTCTTTGTAACAGATGTTCAACTTTCTACGTTTTTCACAGTTAAAGAGAAGTTTAGTTGGACATTTTGATAGGTAGGTAGGTAATAATCTAAAATATGGGCCGGTTCTTTAAAATATAAGTCAAATTTCCCCTTGCTTAAGATTGCTTTTAACAACAGTTTAAAGCAACTTTAAGCCAAAGTGACTTGAAAATTTATTATATTAATTTAAACTTTCTTTTATTTTTAAATAAAAAAAATGGGACCAGTTGAAAACAATAACAACCATGGTGAAATCAGACCTTACATTTGAATTGAAAGTGATTTTAATTTTATTATGATACAGGGGCCATTTATCATTTTGTTTTGTTCCAATTAATTTGGTTGACTTGTTGACTTTATAAAGTGGATTAAGACAAACTTACTCCAACATCCTTCAACTACGCTTATTAAAATATAGAATAAGTAATATGTATACTTGTTTATATAAAAAAAGTTTTCTGTATATCAAAAACTGTTCCTACCTGCCAGACTCTCCCTTTTTTTAAGTAGCAGTTTTCTCATTCTCCTGCAATTAGCAACTTTCGTGGCTTGATGATGTGAAAGTAAAAAAAAAAAACATGTTAATGTATTAATATTTATTTTTTACTACACTATTAAATTACATTTTTTATATCTACTGACTAACCCAAAAGACGCATTTATAGTTTTTAATGTTTCACCTTAGATATATCACAGTGTAAAAGATGGGTATCAATAATATTGGCCGTTCTCACTGAATGTCAGTTTGGCTCAAGTTGTGTTCTCTTCCCAAGGGCGAGGACCTCGAATTTGTTTCCAGTCATCAACATCCAAATCTTTTATCTTTTCGTATTCTGATTCTAAAGTAACTTCACCTGGTTTTTTCATAACTATACCTTGTTTTTCTAGTTCATTAGGGTTGATTTTCGTGACTTTTGAAAACTCATACCTAAAATTAAATGAGGAAATTATTAATAAAATACTAAACACCGGTAATGGTTATTTTTAATAAAGAAAATATAATAATTATTCCTATCGAAACAAATTACATGAGTCTGAAGACAGAAACGGCACTATTTCACCTTTATTAAGCTCTTCAGTTTGCCACACCAGACGTCATGAATAGATGTGTCGATCGAAGTAGGGTACCTGCATTACCGACACTGACGCTTACTAGGGTAGAACAAAAAGTTGGCAACGTCAACTTAACTTCAAAAAACGTCAGTTTTTCACGAGCGCACAACCTTCACACTTTGTTATTATTAAGTCTGCTTATCTAGAAAAAAAAGGTAAACTTTTGCTGAGTTAGAGGATGTTTCAACCACAGCTGGGCAAAGTACTCGACAAAAGAGCTTAAAGCCACAAATCTCAAGCCCTGTTAAGAAGGAGTAGAAAGCCCAAAGCCGCAATTCCTATTTAAACATAAAGAGCTCTGCAATTCTGAATTCACTTGAAAATGAATTGCAGCGAAAGCCACAAGCCTTTTTGTAAAGGATTTGAAGCTCTGTATAGGCTGGAAGTTCTGCAAAAGAGCTTCAAGCCCTTGAAAGTATCTTGAAAGCCTTTGCTAAAAGGGCTTGAAGCCTTCTTTGAAGTCACAATCCCGCAAGCCCTTGATCAAAAGAGGGGTTTCTACTTGTTAGCTGTGCCTATAGGTAACTTTTTTATTATTTTAAACTTATTGAAGTTCTTTATCAGTATTTATCACTGAGATATTCTGGTTAAAAAATGCACTCATAAGAAGTTATGGTTGCAGAAAATATGACACACAGAATTGCACAAGAAAGTTTGTCAGGTAAGTTTTATTACACCTTGATGAACCTTATTTTTAAGGATCAGTATAGGAGGTTCGAATTTAGAAGTTAGATGTTAGACTGTTGTCCGTGTGATTCACTCTTTTTCTCAGTAACTGTTAAGTAAGACCCGTAATATGTTTTTAATAGCCACTGAGAGTGGATTCCTCGTTCTCTAGTCATGTTATATTTTGTTTCATTTTTCAAACTTTGCTTTTTTCCACTTGCTACCTACGTCTGGGATCAAATGTGCCAAAAATCTGACATCCGGCTCTTCAACCATCTCCATGTCTAGTAACTGTCAACAAGTGACACACTACCATAGTAAGCATCATTGTCAGTAATACAGGTACTCTTAGATCGAAGAATAGCTCGATGCCATCTAGTTGATGGTGGTATTTATTACTAACCAGAATGCACAAAAATCAGAGGGCTGAATTTGTACTTTATCTGCTGTCTTCACTAAAACATTTCGTTATTTCAATAAGAGACCGCAGAGGATGGTCTCAGGCAGCGATTTTTAAAATCTCAATGATAATACTAAAAATATTAAATGCAAAAAGGTTACTGAGTTTTCCTACGCTAGTCCCCCTCCACTAAGTCAGGTTTTTTCCCCCTGAAAATGAAAGAAGGAAAATAAAATAAAGAAAAAGCCATAAAGGCAGTAAATTTTAAGGGAAAAAAACCTAACCTGACCAAAGACTTGACTTAGTGGAGTGGAACTCAGGGTGTCAATCAGCAACTTTACCAAAGGCAGAATTATTATCAAAGGAAAGTTTAGAGATACACCAAGACCAGTAATAGTACAGAGCGGTACTCTAGAAGATTGGGTTTATTCGTCATCAGTTACCCAACGATATATGCCCGCCACTGTCTCCGTTCGTGTAGCGCTGGAATCCTCTCAGCGTTGCCACATACAAGCCGTTCCCCTGCGTTTTCCAGACAATCTCAACTGGTTAGGGTTAGGTGATAGGTGATAGGCGCTTATGCTTCTCTCTCATGAGTACTCTCCGCTAGGTAATCCGGCCGGTACTCTCTTTGTTTACTACCTACTATTCTAAGAATATTATAAACAATGAAAATGTTTTAATGATATACCGAGCGGAGACAGTGGTGGGCTTATACCGTTGGGTAAATGATGACGCGTAAACGCAACCTTACCCTCTAGAAACGACATTGAAAGTCACTGGGCCCAGGATTTTTTCTTTTGGTGTAGATACTTGCCTTAATTTTGTGAATTCCTTTAGGCCGAAGGAACCCCCCAGTACAACTAACAGAAATGGTACCGCATACTTCACAGACTTTCTTTGATATATAGTGTTGATTTTTGTCAAAAGTTCATTCATTATATAGTTTTTCAAGTATGCAACACTACAACAATAACATGGGACAACCGGAGAAGGGAAATTTACAACCTTTGGTACCTTTTAGATAATGAAAAAAGAGTATACAAACAAGATACAAGATACAGAAAAAAATGAAAAAATTCTTTAAAATTATTGCGGTTATGTTACATCTTCATTCTTCTTATTCGTTTCGTAGGTTTTGTCTTGTCTTGTTCACGATACACATTTACACGGTATGCCAATAGACTATGACTATGACTGCGCAGGCTGCGTTCCGGTCTTCTGACGTCACGCGGCTGGAAGACTACACATGAGATTTTATATCTTTTTTATTATCAGGAATAAATAAATAATTCTTGGTAGGCTTGCATAAGTCGGCAACGGTTATCCATTAAACGTTTTAAAAATTTTTCACAGCCAACTAAATCCCAGGTTTTCATAGTTGACTTTTGTTTTTCTTAAAACCGCCATATTGTTATTTTATGTCGTTTGGTACAAAAAAAATCATGGAAACCAAAAATCAATAACAATTTAAAAAAATTGTAAAAATTTCATTCTACTTTTTTCGAAAAAAAATTAAAGATTTTCCAATATAGATCTAGCACAAAGAAAAACACAAGCGAGAAGGATGGAAGCAATATAATTTGACATTATTATGTATGAGCAACCTCGCCACGATTAATGCTTTAAGTAAAAATCCAACCTCATGACGTCATTGCGCAGTAGTGACCAAAATAGTAAAGGCAATCGGCATACCGTGTATATGTGTATCGTGGTCTTGTCTTCTTAATAGTGTGACCTCTAATATTTTTGTACATTTATGGCCTTTGATTTAAAGTTGAAGTTTATAAAAAATTAATAAGTAAACAAAAATATCGGTTTGATTCGACGTAGGTAAAATTCTGTCAAATATGTTTTTGGTTGACCCGGCCTTTTGAAGGTTGTATCTTGAAAAGCCGGTGCCTTTTTTGGACAAGGATAACTTCAGATATACCTCTACCTTTAGTCATATTTTTTACTTTTGAATCTGCTGTGAAGCGTTGCGGTGGTAGGTAGCTTTCTCATTATTATTGTTAAAAC
The DNA here is from genome assembly GCA_910589415.1 of Malachius bipustulatus. NCBI lineage: Eukaryota > Metazoa > Arthropoda > Insecta > Coleoptera > Melyridae > Malachius > Malachius bipustulatus. The sequence continues at coordinate 83,973,347 of OU342630.1, read as the reverse complement.
ATCCTAACGCAGCAAAAGTTTAGACAGTTGTACGTTCATGGAAAATCTGACGTCTTTGAAGTTAAATTTGACATTCCCAACTTTTTGTGAGAATGAAAAAATGCGCTACCCTAGTAAGCGTCAGTGTCGGTAATACAGGTTCCCTATGTCGCACCTAGACGCAATGCATTCGGTACAGAACAGAAGTCCGGTATTAATATTATTTTAGCGTATTTGATGTTGCAGTAGGTAGTTACTTTTAATAAGTTTGATTTCAGTTCAGTACCTGACTCACCTCTCACTTGACTGTTTGATAACAAAAATGGTTTATTTTGTATGATAAGTGTGGGTGTGAGAATCACGCAAGAAAAACGAAAGGAAAAGAGATATATTTTTTCAGTTTGCTAGCATAATAGGCAAAGGCAATAATATATTATGTATTGTATAAATGATCGTATCATAGTAAGCACCACTGACCAGCACTTTTCATTACACTCCACAAAAACAAATGTTGACTTCCACCTTCAAATAGGCATTTTCAATTCTTCCGTTAAGCCGACCACTCACTAACTGCAGCGCAGTACGACAGGATCGTACTACGAAATTGTACAACTTCGCAGACAATTGTATACGGCCACTCACTATCCAGCCGTGCAGTATTGGGCAGTTCTCGTCGAGTAGAGACGTCGGACAATGAGAAAAATTTGTAATTAGCAGCAGCTGTAATTTGTGTTTGTAAATCAAAAAATGAAAGAAAAGATAATACACTAATCGAAAATATTGATGCAAGGAATGGTTGCTAAAAATTAATCAATTGTGATTGAATCAAAATGTTTATATATTACAAAAAACTCCTTTAAAAAAAATTATTATATACAGGGTGTCCCATAATATGTGGGCAATCTCTCGGATTTGGGTAAATTTTGTAAAAATAAATGAAAAAATAGCCATAAAATTAATTCCTCAGAGACACCCCTACAAAGATATTAGCTGTTGAAGTTGAGGGTTGAAAATCAATTTATTGCAATAACTTTTTTATTTCATGACCGATTTTGATAATTTTTGGTTTTATTGTGTATTATTTTGGACTGTTTAGAATAGTGTTTCATAATCTTTGGTAGCACATACATAGACCTCGGGATGGCATAACCCCCTCATTCACTTGAAAGAAAACAATGAAAATAATAATTTTACAGTTTTTTAAGGTTAATTTTCTTTTTATTTGATATTTTTTACATATAAAATGTATCTTTATTTATTTCGATAGAGCGAACCGTTATCGAGATAAACGTCCTTCTAATAGGTGATGCGTCGCAGGAACTTTCTAAATTTCAAGTAAATTTTAACAAGATGGCTGACCTTTGACAGTAAATTGAGCAGGAAACAAAACAATAACTTAATTAAATACCTACACGTCAAATAGTGTCAAAGATTTCATTTCATGCAGATTCAATTCTAACTGATTTTCTGCGTATTCAGCGTTTGTGAAACTTATTTTAAAATCAGTTAGAATTGATCTCCATGAAATGAAATCTTTGACACTATTTGACGTGTAGGTGTTTAATTAAGTTATTGTTTTGTTTCCTGCTCAATTTACTGTCAATGGTCAGCCATCTTGTCAAAATTTACTTCAAATGTAGAAAATTCCTGCGACGCATCACCTATTAGAAGGACGTTTATCTCGATAACGGTTCGCTCTATCGAAATAAATAAGGATACATTTTTTATGTAAAAAATATCAAATAAAAAGAAAATTAACCTTAAAAAACTGTAAAATTATTATTTTTATTGTTTTCTTCCAAGTGAATGAGGGGGTTATGCCATCCCGAGGTTTATGATGTGCTACCAAAGATTATGAAACACTATTCTAAACAGTCCAAAATAATACAAAATAAAACCAAAAATTATCAAAATCGGTCAAGAAATAAAAAAGTTATTGCAAAAAATAGATTTTCAGCCCTCAACTTCAACAGCTAATATCTTTGTAGGGGTGTCTCTGAGGAATTAATTTTATAGCTATTTTTTCATTTATTTTTACGAAATTTGCCCAAATCCGGGAGTATACAGGTATACTAGACATTATCCATTTATTAAAAACCCCAAATTTATTGAAATAAACAGCTAATAAGCACGTAAGCACGTACTTTGTTGTATGATTTTGCCGGCCATCGCCACACACGCTCCAATTCATATCCAATTGCATGCGATCCGACAAAATTGTACTGCTGCAGTTAAAAAGTTTTAACTGCAAGACGAGCCGATCCAACTCGGTCCGACTCCGACTTCGTCGGTCGTCGACACACACCATAGAGAAAGATAATATAATTGTTGTCTCTGACACACACTATCAAATATCGTACGATCTTGTCGAATCCAACCAAATTGTACTGCGCCGCAGTACCGTGAGTGGCCGGCTTTAGAGCTTCGCCTTAACCACAGAATAGAATAAATCAGAAGCTAAACTCGCCGGCGGTGCCTTTGATCTTTTAGATACAAGCCACACCTCGAGCGGCCATTGCTTCAGAGTAGAAACGCAGGCCCGCCACAGAATAGGTACAATTCTATTCTGTGGGTCCGCATTCAAAACTAATGAAAGCTCATCTCAAATCATGGCGGATCTCTATGCGCTGAGTTAATACGCGAACTCGGTATTTTTATTGAAGTTTTAATTCTGATTGTACCTATTCTGTGCCTTAACCCTTAACTTACAAAAAATGATTTTAATTAATGAGGCCACATGCCATGCCAGTAATGCCATACAAGCGTCATGCGGCTGTCATTGTTCTGTCAGCTCTCCACAATTATGAACAATTTGATTTCAGTCAATATGTCAATTCAATCATTCTGTCATTCATTTCATCATTTTTATCAGTCATCACTCATCCATCAGTCATTTTTTCTTAGTTCAGACACTGCAACGTTAGTGAACACTGAACAGAGTGAACTAGTGAGTTGAATTTTCGCTGTTCGCTGAATTCCGTTTCCCTCTTCCTCTTTCGTTCGCTGTTGGTTTGGTTTTCATTTATTACCACTTCTCTTATTGTAGTAAAGTAAGAAGTGCTGCTGCTGCAAGTAGTGCAAGTCAAGTATCAAGGTATTATATTACAATTAATACAGATTACAAGTGAGTTTTTAACACTAAGGAGGAAATGGTGCTAGATACTTCGGTGTGTCTTCAGCATTGAAAATTGGTGATTTGGAACTACGCAAATGTCAACCCCCTTTCCCGGTATTAAAACGATAATAACTATGATTGTGCAATTACCGTGTTGAGTGTTCGGATTTTGACTAGAACTTTATAAAAAGACTTGCATAAAGTTTTTTTACATAGTGGAAGTGCAAAAACTTCAGCTGTTCAGGTGAGCATTCAAGTATTTTAAATCCAATATAGGATCATTATGCAAATCCATGTTCAAACATAACATTAAGTAAGCTCATACCTACTACATCCTGCATTATTACATAATTTTTTTACCGCTAATATACCTAGTTTCAATGAAACATTCTATTTTGGTTGTAAAACCACAGCCATAGCGCATTATCTGAATTATTGTGGTTGACAATCAATGAGGTAGTTTGAACTTTTTAAATTTTAAATAAGTATGTTGCTTTATTATGCTAAATAATGTAATTTACTTTGCATCTGTTTTGTACCTTTACCTAGTTCTCAAATTCAGCTTCCACCAAGTAAATACCTAGGTAGGTACCAGCTTGGTATTTACTATGTCACAATTGAATCTAATTTTATATAATCTGGACTTTTGCTTTACTATATTATATCTTCTATTTATCTTTAGAATAAATTTTACATATGTATGAGTATCTTCAAATCAGTGTGTGGTGTGTGTAGGTACATATAAAGTATTTCTATAATTATCTATTGGACAGTTTCCAAAAACACTTCTTTTATATAGCTTGCGTGTTAAACTCAATCATTTATGGGACGTAACCAATATCTCCATTTTGTCACACATTATGTTATTTTGTTCTGGATCAACTCCAATACCAATCAAAGTCTTTTCGGTATAAGTAGGTAAATGGGTGTCGTGATTTTTCCTTCATTTTTATTCAATATCGCTTCCTTCCGTCTCTAAACTTTGCTATTAAGTAAAGGTGGAAAATGACGAAAATTCCATTGCTCCACCAAAAATTAAAATTTAGGGTCAACAACATTTTCACCAAATATCCGGTCCATCACCTCTTTTTATGTCATTAGCACTGTTCCTCTCGCAGCACTTATTACAAACAGAAAACAGATGAGTGCATTTCTTTCAACTTGGGCAATAGGGATTTACATGTTAAAATTTTACCTCCTGTTAATGGTTTTCCTGGAGTAAATTTATGATTCTTTTTGTTGGATGCTTGAAATACTTCATTATGCATGATAATTTAAAGGCATGGTGCCAATGAAAGCTTAACTTTTTTAAATTAGAGGAAAATAGTGAAACGATTTTCACTGACTTTCCAAACTAGCTAGCTATGTTTAGAGTACCTTGCTATAAAATTATGATACAGAGTACCGAAGCTAATCTTCCCTCTCTGTCTGATTGCTAGTGATCTGAGAGAGAATAGGATATCTCTCTTCAATATAGTGACTTTTTAGTTACTATTCGGTTGATTTCTGTGCTGGAGTGAACATCGAACGGATACATATGCGTAACAAGTGATTGACGAATAGAAGATTCATTATTAATGAATTTTTATATCAAAATTAATTTATTTGCATTATAAAACTAATAAACCAATCGCTTAAGAGGTTCACTGCTAGTTAAATATAATCAGAACTTGGAGGAAGACAATACGAGATTTTTATGACTCGTATGCATCGTCTACTACGAAACATCAGTGCAAGTCAATAGAGGGGAGAATTGAGTGGATTGTTGTAGAACATCAATGCACATGGATATATAAAGTAAACACGTAACCAGGACGAGCCATATACGCATAGTACCGTCTACACATATTGGAACAATTATTGACGTACTCATTTCCAGTATTTCCAGGATTTCCAGTACATTCCTGCAGAATGTGTAGACTTGTTTAGTTTTTTTAGCAGCCTCACAACTGGTCAATGTTTCTCTGAGTGTTTGATAGCATCTTTGCATTTTCTTTGTTTTTTTTCTTCAGGACCTGATTCTGATAGCGTATGTATGTATCCTTTTTGTTGTTCGAGGCCTAGGAATCTCTGGCTCTTGGTTGTTTAATCCTTTACAAACCCGATCTCTGGTATTTTCAGAATTATCTGCAAAATGCCAGCACCGTAAGATCGAAAGAAATCTATCTCTGGTCATCGATTTTGTAATTAACAAAATTATTGTACAAAAAAGTATCCTTAGACCAATATAAGTTTATCTTAGGTAAGTCGACAATACCCATGGCAATGACAACTGCTGTGAGACGGTAGAGTTTCTCAGCTCGTGCAGTCTCTTATCAGCGAATCTTAACAAGGAACAGAGCGAGTCATATTTGTCTCGTACGCTATTGCACGTATTTTGGTATACATAAAATTACTGTACCTGTAAAAATACGAATACAACAGTAATCGTCTCACCAAAAGTTTATCTTTTCACCAGCGTTCCATACAATAGACACCAACGAGACATATATGTCTCGTACCGCAGCGAACGTGTTAACAAAGTTAATTTTGACAGTTGACAATAAATATTTGTGGCTGCACGTCAAAATGAGTCACTTCTGCTTAATTTAAATTTTTTGACCTTTCACTTTGTTCGTGAAATAATCTAATAAAATATGATTCGTGATTGAATTTTTTTTCTTATAAGTATGTCTTTTATTTCTAAACTAAATAAAGCACGAGTCTGCAGGACGTCTCGTGTTTATTGAGCGTTTTCTTAAACACTCGTAGTGTTTTCTTTTAGCAATTCAATTTTGTTGGAAATGAATCAACAGACTTATCGCGAAAATTCAATCACTTGTGATATTGCGCCACAGGATACACCCCAGGCAATTGAGTGCAGTGTCCCCCGGTGTGCGTGGAATTAGGTGAGACCTAGTAGCCATTGTTAGACGAGGGTCTAACCTCGTCTCTATACCCTCAATTGTAAAAATCAGAAATAAGAAATAACGGTAAACTTAAGGAGCAACGTTCTTCTGCTTTTAAGCATAGACTTTACATGTAATGAAGTTTATGATTTTACACCCCACTTAACCTAAAAATAGCTAGATTCAAAACGACAAGAAAAAGAAGAGGCAATTATAAATATAAAATGAACATTATACGTATTGTGATTGATTTTTTTTTTAACTGGGAAGTATGTACATACTGGCAAATGTAGAACATGAACTACCGTATCAGGTGAATAAAAAAAAAATTCAATTTACTTCTGAGTAAACCGTCAGGCACTACTCAATGATAAATATTTTTGCATTGTATCTTATTCATTGCCAGAACAGTCAAAAATAGATTTTTGTTTTTCATAGTAATTTCAATTATTATGTGTACCCATAGTTGTATAAGTTGGCTTTAGAATAATGTTTACTTTTTTAGTCCACTGACATGTAGATTGTGACCTTTTGATCGACACTTTACCTAAACAAACTTTTATAAAAGTTGCAATGAAGCTTATGTCACTGAATGGTAAATTGAATTGAAGAACTTTATGTAAATAAAATAAATACAATATTTTGTAGCATTGGCCGGAGTAACGTTGTAACTTTCATTTTTACAGGAGGTGCAAAAAATCCATCTTGCAACGTTATTGAATGAAAAACATTTGGCGATTTTTAAAACATTGTTTAAATATGATTCAAGGTAAATCATGCAACATTCAATGCTTTGGTGAAAGCATTCTCCCCATTTAAACATACTGCAAGGAAAAAATCACTCTAAAAAATTATGTCAGTTATGTACAACGTTATATCCGTCTCGGAACGAAAGAGTGACCTTCTCGTAACAGAATCTTAGATAGGTTCCAAGAACTTATAAAGTAAATGCAAAATTAAATTCAAATTTATTGAAATGTAGACTCACTTGGCTACATTGAAAGCGGGACTCTATAAAGATATCTAGATATTGGGATGACAGAAGTTTTTTTATTATTTTGTTATTTAAACAATGATGGCGTCTTAACTCTAGGGGAGTTTTCTTTGCCAAAAATCTTAGTGAGAAGGTAGAAGTAGTCCCAAAAGAAACTATAACAGTATTAAAATCAATTAGATCTTCGAATATTTATAAGAAAATCTTATTACTCACCCAGTTTGATTACTGATTCAGGGAAGAGATTGAAGATAATGTCTGATTCGTTGTTGATCAGTCAACGGCCAAAGGGAAAATAAATGGCGACTTTCCGGTCATAGGTCAGTTATGTTCTCTACTCATGCGTATATTTCGCTGTTCCTACGCTTGCTAAAATTCGCAATGCGGACGTTATTTTAGCAAATCATGGAATGGGATTTCAAAATATTCCCGCCGGATTACATAGAACTGGACAGGTAGTCTGCAATATTTCTCTAACAAAAAGTTACGGTATCTTCCATGATTTCTAACTACTGGTAAGACTATTTGACAAGAGATGGCGTTGCTTGTATAATAATTATTTGATTTAAATAAAGAAATATACCTATTTAGGAATAGGATATTTTCGACTAGAAAGTAGTGAATTGGTAGAAAATCGTAAATTTTTCACTCTAATATAATATAATATGTTACAACGTTACTACAGCCAATGCTCCATTTGATGAGCCAGAATATGTACCTGGAAGAGTGTTACTTAACTCTCTCGGAAATACCCCCTTTCTAAACCTGGCTCAGGCTGGAAAGGCACTGGCGACGTGTTTTCCACCAGTTCACCTTTCCAGCTTTCAATTTCCATTTGCATACCATGATTTGGTGTGACCATTTTTTGTGATTTTTTTTATGAAAAGAAATCAGAATTATCAATTCCTTTTCTCGTGTGCTCTTATCGGACAGAACACAAATATAGCAAATACATTTAATTATTCAAAAATCTATGTTTCAAGGTCCACCCGCTACTGCTTACAGATATCAAGTCGTGGCAGACCCTTTGACAGTACAGCTACCATTTCTCAGAAAAACAACCGTTTTCAGGTGTAGATTGAAAATTATTGTGAGAGGTTTCACAGAAACCGGGATCTGGTATGTGTTTCACCTCTAGAAATTAAGAACCTTTTAGGTTGAGTGTCTGAAGATTCTTTCCCGTCACATTCTGCAGTGAAAGAATGAACTAATAAATCATTCAAATGAGGGTCAGATAGCCTTGACCCTGATCCTGAAAACCATTCTTACCTCAGTTTTCCCATACAATCTGTCTTTATAGAAACCTTCAGCCGTGCGAAGGACATTTTCGTTGAAAATGTTTCCAAAAGTCGCTTGGTCTTGGTTTCTACAGATGTCTCTTCAAAGTTTGCAAAAACTCGTCCTTGTCACTCGATTACAGGTCGAATTTTCCAATTTGAGGGACTAAATTTTCTGTGAAAGTCAGCTATCTGGAGAGAGAGAGTGGTCTGGTATTGTCAAGTCGTTTCAAAACCGTATATTATGCAAGAATGCGAGATGGAAGGAAATTCTAAAACTAAATTAACAGGATAGGAAGATTGAGGGTTGGTATGATATAATTTAAATTGCGATTCAATCAAAAAATCAAGTGGTTTTTGATTTAAATTTATTTTTTTTGTTTACATATGAAAACAAGCAGTCACCCAACCTAGCAATGCATGAATGAATGTGAATGTAGTATAATCTAAATGTAGAGGTTCAATAAAACATAATATTATAAATTATGTTTGTTTGTTAGTTTTTTAGTTCATTACAAATACATTGAATAAAAAGGAATCCAATTTAAATAAAAAATCCAATTTTTTTCAATGAAAAAAGTGATTTTTTCCAACCTTCGAAGAAAGTTTTCTGGACTTTACTATAAGCACAGTGTAGAATAAATTATATGTTTTTGTTGTTATTCAAGCCTAGTAACAATGATTTTATATAGTTCTCTGTATGAAATAAACCAGTATTGAGAAGTTTTTTTGACTAGTTTTATTGACCCTTAGACTCTTGTTCTTTTTGGACAAGGTGAGGATATTTATTACAATAATAGTGGAAGTTACTTGACTTTTTTCTTTCAATTTTTATTCTGTTCAGATCATATTGCATTGGTATGTTTTCAAGCTAATTTTGATGACATTGACATTATTGTCTGGCCAATTTTTTTCTAATATATTTTTTTAGGTCAGGTCAGGATATAGTGTCATTTGTTAACAATGTAAAAATAACGTTCTCTCTGACCGTCTAAGTATTTATCCAATGAATAGGCGACAGACTATCCTGTTATTCTGGCCAGGGTCCAAGTTTTTGAATGTTTTTGCTGGTAGAATTTTTATACTTACTTATTTATTTCATAATAGAGGATATATGGGGTGCTCGAAAAGTGGTGTATAATTTAAATGGAACTGTGTCAGGGATTGATGATCTAAGGGCCAGAAAAATTCATACAAATTTTGGGTGTGTGTTAGGACTACCTATGCTATTTACAAATTTTGCTAACCTGTTAACCGATTTTGTTTATGTTAACTGACGATTAATCAATTGACCTTCTTAGCAGATTCTGCACTAATATGATGTACTTCGACCAGAGGTGAGAAACCTTCGTTGTTTATAGGTTTCCCTTGAATTATTGATTATTGGATGTTTCTCCTAATTCTCTTTGATTGACTGTTGATTCCTTTTATTTATTCGTACATAGTAAGTTTGTATAATACATAAAATCTAAAATCTCTGTCCTCTGTCCTCAGTTTGAAGAACTTAAGAATTTGCTAGAATTCTTGATGTGCCATGTTGGTTAATTCGAAGCAATAAAAGTGGGACAGCTGGGGCAACGCAGTAAGGTGATGTGTAGGCAGGTTGAGCGGATGACACAGTTATTGTTACCGGACTACAAAGCTATTTGCTGTTACAAGGCAGTGTACGAAAAGATGAGTTGTTTTGATAGCAGTTGAAGTATAGTGGTGTAGTAGCAATAGTAGAGTGTCTTCAAAAATTTCATGTAATAGTACTTGGTACTTGAGAGAGAAGATAATTATTGTAAATAAAACTCCTGTTTTTCTGATTTTTTGGCACCTTTCCCTGGATAGGAAAATACTTTGTAGATAGTTAACACTGCTACGACTGCTTGATCTAATAAGAGTTTGTAAAATTGACTATAATGTATTTAAAACCATTCATAATATTATGTATTCATATGCAACATTGCAAATTATTTTGAATGAAAATGTGTGCAAATGATATATTGATCATTTTAATAGAATGTGTTTATAAATATATTATTTGAGCTGCATTATGCCAGCTAATTCATAAAAAATGCATAGCTAAGCTAAGAGTTATATTATCTGTCTTTTTTAAATGACCCTGAACCTATTCCTCTGAGATTGTGTATAATAATATGACTAATATATGCCATGGTGAATCGATCATTTGGTCTTAAAGGATCGAGTAAAGGATCTTATTTTGGATAGTAGTGTATGTTCTGTCAGTAAAGAGTTTATGAACTTTACAAAGGAATTTCTATTTCAGCAGTCATGGTGTGTTTCAAGGATGAAGGATCATTTCCTATTACCATACAGGACAATGTTGGAAAGAAACAATGTTTTATGCAGATAACACATCAGAAGAAAATTGACACAGTCATTGATGAAATCTGTCGACAGTTTAGTTACTCAGCTGAAGAAATCGATCTTTCAATATCTACAAAAAATGGGAAAGTAAGTGTATTCTTATTTTTTTGTAAAGGCTTTGGACATTTATTGTTATTGATTGACTTTTCAGTGACATCAAAGTAAAAAATTTACGAGGTGCAGCTACAGGGAATTTTTTAAATTTAAAATTTGTTTAAAATCCAATTTTTAATTTTGGTCACCTCAACTTTCAAGAACAGTATACTTACAGTTCTTGATACTATACAAACTTCAAGAGGTGCTTCTTTGAGTGACTGTAAGATGAAAAGTTCATACACGTGTAGGTTCTTGAATGCATATCTGTCAAAATATTTTTTATTCGATATCGTTGAAATGTTGGATTTTTTGCAGTAATACACGGCTAATTTAGCCTTAACTAGAGTAACTAGAGTGAGATTATGAAATTCGGGGGCACCTGGGAAGCATTGTGACGAATATTTATAAAAAAATAAAAAAAATTATTAATAAATTTGAACAAGTCAAGAATTTGTAAGCACTTCATATGAAAAGTTATTGTTTAATTGTATGGGGCTTGCCCTGTTGAAATTAGAATAAATAAATAAATAAATAAATAAATAAAAAAAATTCCTGAAGAAGAATTAAAATTAATTCGAGAAAGCTTGACGTAGAAAAAAGAGTGTTTTTTAATTTAATTGACTGCAATCCCAAATAATTCCTAATTTCATTAATAGAAAAATGTATGTTTTTTTGTAATTTTTAATTTTAGTGAGATTAAACAATAATGTGTTTTTATCTTGCTTCGTTTTTGAAATAAAAAATCAACCACTTTATTACAATACAGTAATTTTGTATACCTAAATGGACCACACAAAAAAGAATTTAAAAGAACACGAGTTATACATATATTATAATTGGTTTGCGACAATTAGCGATGACTCATTCGTAAATAAATTTTTTAATTATTATTAAAAATTAATTTGACATAATAATATGTCGTGAGTATTATTCATGAATTTGATGTTTATGCTGTCTATTTATGGTGAAATTCAAGGCATAGTAAGTTTAGTTCTGTTTGGCTTCTTTAAGACCGTGGATTGTTTTGGAATAAATTTGTCTCTCTATCTATGGTTAGTCTGCTTGTGGTTGTTCTCAGACCAAAAACATAAATTAATGGAAATTACATTTCATAGGTTTTACCTTTTTTTTTTCAATTTGCCTTGATGTTGATGCATTTCTTAAGATTTAATACTTTAAAAATGTCAGTTTTCACTGCACACGGTAAAGGATCATTGACAGTCAGAAACAGTGTCCGCCATTTGGAGTACCCATCCCGGTCCCACCACAATCACAAATGCTCCTTCGTGTGCGTTCTATATTTTCAGATTAAATAGACTCTTGATTTGAAAAAAAGAATAGCTAGCTACATCCAAGTATTTATTTATTTATTGTTATTTTTTGTTAAGTTTTCCGGGTACCTACATCCAATAAAGTGATTTTTATCTTTTATTTCGAAAAGGAAGCAAGATACGAAAACAATTTAACACAAAAAAGTTGTAATTTTAAGTTATTTAATCTAACAAATAATGTATAAAAGTTACAAAAAGCAATTGGCGTACATTTAAATTAAAATAATATTCGTTAAGGTTCTTGTCACAATGCCACTCGACTTGATAATTTTAATCTAGTTAGCAGTTAGGGCTAAATTAGCTCCTCCACTGTAAATAACACTGCCATGCTAAATTTTAACAAAATTGGGTAAAGTTGATTGAAGATATTCACGAAAAAATATTAGAAAAGAAATTGACACCTGTATCTTGAAAAATATGCATGGCCGGACCTATGTTTACATCAAAAGTACCAAGTAAGTATAGATGACACTTGCTTCAAAATCTGGTGCCATATTAAAGGGACCATATCAGGTCTATTAAAATTTATTAAAATGGGCTGACAATGGACAGCAGCATTATTTATAACCAACAAATCCAGCAATATATCCAAGTTTTATTATTGTTTTATATTTCCTTGAATAGAAAAGACAATATGATCTGACCTATGTCATGAACCATCTATGTCTAGTGACCTGTGTACTCTTTGGTTTAAATGAACTTTTCGTCTTAAAGTCACTGAATAAATCAGCCTTGGCGTTTTGTCACATAATTAATTAACACCCTGTATAGTGCTTAAAATATAAAGTATAAACATGAACTGCATAAACACTTAGCATAATCAAAGTCATTCTAGTTGTACTCAGCGTTGCATTTTTACAATCCAAAAATATCAGGTTTCTTAAAATTATTGTATGGATGACAATTAAATGAATTATGAATGCGTGAACTCTACAACCTTTCGTGATAATTCGATTCATACCATACAGACCGCAGTTAAATGTTTTTTTACAGTTTCAGAATGATTATAATAAAATTACAAAATTACTAAAGGAAAACAAAATGTGAAATAATAAGCTTATAAAAAAATACGTCATTAACAAAATAAATTGAAGTGTAATGAAGAAAAAAATTAAAATTCAGTAGAACACTTAGGACAATAAATATAAGCATATTATAACAAATAAATATTCCTCAAAGATATCAATCAAATTATAAATTCAACTAAATTAAAGTAATAATTTTCCAGGTGTCCCTTAGCAGTGTAAAAGAGAAAACCATCCACGAACTGGGAGTTCAGTGCGGTGAAATATCCGATATGATTTACATAAATCCCGTGAAAGAAATGTCCGATGACGACCTGTTATTGGGAGCCTCAGCAAGTCCAATCGGTGTTTCGGCGCCCACGTTTGGTGATGAAACACCGAACAACATAACCGATAACAATTACTACAGTGATTTATATGTAACGGGGGAAACTCCCATCCCCGACGAAGATTACACAGCAGCTTCTTCAACGTCTAGAGCGTACTTACGGCCTGCGCCCGCAGAGACCATCAACTACGTCGGTCTCGTGAACCAGGCAATGACGTGTTACCTGAACAGCCTACTTCAAGCTTTATATATGACGCCAGAGTTCCGGAATGCTCTTTACAAATGGGAGTATGTTGGCAGTAAAGAGACCAGATCTATTCCTTATGAGCTGCAGAAGTTATTTTTAAATTTGCAGGTACGTTAGTTATTATAACACTTTGAATTATCAATTTTAAAAAATTATTAATATTTTACTTTTTCAGACTTCCAGACGATCGGCCGTTGAAACAACAGACCTAACAGCTAGTTTTGGCTGGCAGAACAGTGATGCATGGCAGCAACACGATATTCAGGAACTATGCAGAGTAATGTTCGATGCTTTGGAGAAGAAATTTAAAGATACAGAACAGGCCAATCTTATCAATGACCTCTACGAGGGTAAAATGCTGGACTACGTCAAGTGTTTGGAGTGCAGCACGGAAAAATCTCGCGAAGATACCTTCCTCGATATCCCCTTACCAGTGAAGCCGTTTGGCAGTGCTGTTGCTTATAACAGTGTCGAGGAGGCTCTGAGGGGTTTCGTCCAACCTGAAACTTTGGAGGGAAGCAATCAGTACCATTGTGAGAAGTGCAATAAGAAGTGTGACGCACATAAGGGATTAAAATTCACAAAGTTTCCATATCTTTTAACTTTACACTTGAAACGATTTGATTTTGATTATAATACAATGCATAGAATAAAGCTCAACGATAAGTAAGTATTTAAGTAATTTTCAATATTGCTGTAGTAGACTGTTCTGATTTTTTTTTTAGAGTAGTGTTTCCAGATATTTTAAACTTGAATTCCTTTATTCAATGTAAAACTAATTCGGATACTATCGAAGAAAGGGAACAAACCGTAAAATGTGATGATTGTAGTACAACCGATTCGGGGTCCGCTTTGGACGATGAGAGTTGCCAAGGAACAGATGCGTCTTCCACCACGAACGGACAGGATGATAATTGTGGCGATAGCGATGAAGGTAACTTATATTTGCTACTGTCTATAACTGTGTACTGTTGGTGTTACAAACAACTTGCATAGAGTTGAATTACCATCCAAAGTACTGAGCCATGAAAGCAGTCTATTGAAATTACCGTTATTCGATTGGCACACCTTTTATGATGTCTGATTGGCAAACTGATGAGCCTTTATAAAGGCGAAACTGTGTCATATTTGTCTTCAGACTTGTGCGTTTGCGTTTTGTATTGGTTTGTTGATTGAAATGGTAATAAGAAACAATATTGTTCTGATGTGAGTTTAGATTATTAATCATTAGGTTTTATAAAAGTGAGTAGAATTTATCTCCAGCAATATTTTAATAATACAGGGTATTTCAAAATTTGTAGTTATTATATGGCATATCAGGATTTTACGTTCTTGCAAGCCGGCCATAGCCTTATCAGCCACTTTTGTCTCATAGAAGTTATTAAAGTCCTGTTTAAATATTTTTCTGACAATGGTAAAAACTGGAATCATTCAATTAAAGATGAAAGATGCAGAGGAGAAATATACTTAGGAAGTTTACTTTGTTACGATTTATTTTATTTTACAATTAAAAGACTACATTCAAGGTTCTCTCTCTCTCTCTCTCTTCCTTTCACTCTCCCCCTCTTCCTCGCTGCCACATTCTCTCACTCCCTCTCCATTCCTACTTCTCCCCCCCTCCATCTATTACTCTCTCCTTGTCCTTAGGGTACCTGGGGTGCGTTAAATTTCACTTGCATAAGCTCTGTGTGATAAATTACTGCGGAGACGTTCATGAACAGCTAGTTCACTTGATGTATAAACTCTCCCATTAAACATAAATTGCTGATGGCAACACTCAGAGTGTTCGAAAACCAGGGTGTCTTCAAATATTGTTGAATAATCACCTCATGATCACTCCACATGCGCATTGTGGTTTTTGATGTTTTGATTCGACGTAAATCAAATTCTGTCCAATAATATTTAAATATACCTTATTTTTTATTTAGATGGATTCCACCAAGTCAAAATTCTAGGGGAACGATTGGCAACAAGACTGATTAGGTTGGTTATGGTGATAGTTGTTACTAAAATAGTCACTAGAATATCCTAAACTAATTTAGGTTGTGACGATTAGTTGAGATGTCATTTCATTTCAAAATTCGAAATTCGAAAATCTATATAAACGCAATTATTTAGATGTAAATTGGAAAATTTTAGAGACATTTGTAAGTGTAAGTACCTATTTACTCTAATAAGCCTTATGTATGTAGGGTAGGATTATACCGTTTTCTCCTTAATTTTCTGTAAAAGTGTTGAAAATAGAAGATCTATTGACAAATAAGCTAAGTAAGTATCGGCTGTTCGCGAAGCCTCGTGGATTTTTTCCGCAATTCGGTGGGCCAGCATTACCTTGCTGCCATCTCTCTCCCTTGCCCCCTTTCACTTAGGATACCTGTATTACCGACACTAACGCTTACTAGGGTAGTGCATTTACTCGTTGACGTTTAGTTGACATGGATATGTATGTTTGAACAGCTGGATGTTATATTTTTAGCATATTTGGTCATGGGCGTAGGCATCAAGTGGAAAAAAAGTGAAGTTTGAAAAATGAAACAAAATAAGAACATTAATAGAAATCGAGGAATCCTCTTTCAGTGGATATTAAAAACATATTACGGGTCTATAAGGGTCTACGAATCTGTAGGCAATATTTGGTAAAATTTTTAGCTCCGTATCTTACGCACTTCCTGAGAAAGATTCGTCAAGGTGTAATAAAACCTACCTGATAAATTTTCAGGTATTACAGTAATTCTGTGCTTCGTATTTTCTGCTATCATAACAGCCTGCTGCGGGTGCATTTTTTGTCCAGAATATCCCACTAGTAGAATAAATATTGGTTGAAGGACTATAATAATAAGTTTACAATATTAAAAATAGTTACCTTTAGGTAACGCGAACAAGTAGAAAGCCCTCTTTTTATTGTTAAAACATCTTCTAAAGCATCAAAAGTTTACCATTTTTAGAAAATACACTGACTTAATAACAAATTATGTGAATTTTTAGACAGTTGTACATTCATGAAAAATTTGACGTTTTTGAAATTGAATTTTACATCCAAACTTTTTGTGAGAATGAGAATGTGCTACCCTAGTAAGCGTCAGTGTTGGTAATGCAGGTTCCCTACTTTCCCTAGTCTCTATCTCTTCCTAGTCCCTGCCTTTTTCTCTACATAATCAAGAATCTTCTGTAATACTCTATAATCTAAAATTTCGAACAATCAAGAATGTTTTATACAGCGAGAATCGTTTCAGGAATTGATGTAAGTTCAGGTACTAACCTGACCGAGATTGAAGCTCAGGGACCTTTCCTGTATGAATTATTCAGCATAATGATTCATTCTGGGAGTGCTTCCGGAGGACATTATTATGCTTACATAAAAGATTTCGATACGAACCAGTGGTTCTGTTTCAATGACCAAAGCGTCCATAAAGTAAGTTTAATCATGCTACTGAAAACTGGACACACCTTATTGCTTCATAATCTAAGGGCAACTGTTGTTGACCTATCGAGCTGTCTAAATGACACCCCTCTGTTGCTCTATTTTAAAAAAAGTTGAAAATTTAAACAGTGTCCAGGTTTTTAAAATTGTATCGTGTTACAATACTAATTATATTCCTGCCATTACGAAAATTTCAGATTACCGAAGATGATATTCGGAAAACATACGGAGGTGGTCCGTTAAAGTCGTACTATTCAGGAGCTTACAGTTCCAGCACAAATGCCTACATGCTGATGTATCGTCAGATCGACAAGGCGAGAAATGCGAGGGTAATGAGAGTGGACCAGTTTCCTCTCCATATACAGAAACTGCTAAACACGATGCGTGAAAGGGAAGAGCAAAACAGGATCAATAAAGAAAAGGAGAAGGACATCATCAAGATGAACGTTTTCTGTTACCATCCGGTAGAGAATATCATGAAGGATTGCAAAATGGCGATGCTGAGTGATTCGACACTGGCCGAAGCTGCAAGTTCTGCCCACAGACACTTCATGTTGGAGGACATTGTGTCACTGGAGGATTGTAGGATCGTCACTTACAACAAGAAACGAAATTGCATCGACGGCAGTTTCGAATCTGATGAACTTAAATTCTGTGATATTGAACATATAGTTAGTGTATTGAATTATGGTTATTGGATGTTAGAAATTAAGAGACCCGGTAAGGTATAATTGCAGAAAAGGTTATCGTACGTGCTTACCTTGTAATTTTTTTTAGGTTTTGAATTTGAAACATACAGGCATGGCGGCATCAATATGAGAGTGTATCCTGTAAATCTGGAAACTGGGCATCTTGAAGACGTTTTTCTTGTGCGCATCAATCCCGACGATACCGTGAGAGATTTGAAAATGAATTTAGCAAAAATATTAAACAGAGAACTAAAATCTATTAATGTAAATTTTGAAGTGTTACCTTAATTCTCAAAATTGAATGTTATCCATTTTTCAGGTCGCTTTAGATGCTTATTGTAACGGTCCAAGAGTTCTAACAAACGATTCAGCTTTATTTTTTAAGGAATTCGATGTAAATTGTCTGGAGGCCAAATTACTTGTATCAAATGGAACAGATGATGAACCTGAGAAGTTTGGCGTCGTATCAAAATTTCACAAAGTGCTTTCTAAACTAGGAAATATTATGATGTTGCAGGTAGTTTTACCTGACACTGATCCTGGTAAGTTTTTTAATGTATTGAAAACCTTGTGAGTAATATGGATTTAGTTACAAAATATTAAGTCGGTTTTCCGTGCCTTTTTAAAGGAATGATATTGAATTACTCTGATCAACACAAATTATACGAGTCTGAAGACGAGGGGACAGCACTATATCGGACGGATACCATGAGAGATGTGCTGAACTAAGTGACCTACAAGGCTAAATAGTGCTGTCTTTGCCTTCAGGTTTATGTGATTTGTCCCAATGATTGTTAACATTTTTTTAATTGAAAATTTTAAAGTATGTACTCATCTGACTTTTTGCCAACATTTTCATCTTTAATTATTTTTAAAAATATTCATTTACTCCAAATATAGGGCATTATAGAGCCCTTTAATATTGAGGATAATCTGCAAAAAAATTAATCTGATGCTTAGTTTTCGAGTTACAGGCTAATTATTTTAATAACCATGAAAAAATAAATTAATAATAATTTAACCTGTATTTTCCCTTTCAGACACCCTTCAAGTATTACAAATACCATCCCTGGATTTAAATCAGAATTTAGACGCAAGGCAGGACATGAATGCCGACAGGGATGGGTCTAATTTTTCTTCTTCGAGGGTGTCACCGCAACCCGGACAAAATCTAGATGGATTTGGGGATTTGAGCAACAGTGAAGATAGCAGTCTCAGTGACAGCGATCGAACTCTGGTGGGAGAAGCTCCAGGTATGAATAATAATTGGTAATTCACTAATCTAGTGAACTAGTCTTAGGCGTAGACAGAGAAAGCTTGAGAACGTTCAGTTCTATAATACGTAAACCCGCAATCCTCTATGATGTGTTTTGAATCTTTCACTGCTGGGCATCGCTGGATTTATGTTTCAATATGTTTCAAATTTTTTCTCACTATATACCTTTTTTCAGGCGACGTGCCGGGTTTACTGTCGAGCAATTCCAATTCACCTGCAGATCAGCATATGGCCTCTCCTAATGACCCCACTGAAGATTCTTATAATTACGATGTGCTCGGTCCGGTAGGCATGGAGGACAACAACTGGGAACAAGAAATGAGTTGGGATGATGGGATGAATTCAGACACAAATCACTTGAAAAACGATAAACCACAGGATAAGTTCCAGGAACCGCATCGATTCAAGCAGTCGTTCAAAGATTACTATTTTAGAGTTGTTAATACAGAACTGCACAGTCCCTCAGATCCGGATATGTGTGTCAAGTCCTGCTTGGTTCACGCTGACGGTTTGATGTCTCTCAAACATTTTAAACAGCATTTAGAACTTCTGATGAGGGTTCCTTTAACTTACTTTAAAATCTACAGAAGAACACACAACAGCGACGAAGAATGGACCAGATTGAATGATAACTTGAAAGTTGCCAAAGATGAGGAACAGTTGATCGTTAAACTCGGCCGTGTCAGGAGACGAGATGAGTTTTTATGTAAAGTTTATTACTTTAGACCTGATGTTGCAGATTATTCTAGGTGTGTACAATATTAACTTTAACAACAGTTTGGCATCTTTGAAACAAAATTGAGTTGAAAGTATCCTGGACTTTAATATTTTTCCTCTCCTGTTTACATTATTTTTTTTGTTTTTTAGATTTTTATTTGAAAAAGTTGTCAGCAAAGGCCAGTTAGTTGGTCAAATGAAACGAGAGATTCTGCAGCAAGGTCAGAAAATGAATCTAATTGACAGCCACCTGACACCTGACAGATGTAGGTTGAGGGAGAAATCTTGGAAGAGGCCGAGAAAAGTGTTCCTAGATGACCAGAAATTCAACACGGACATTACAGTGCCTAGTAATTTCGAAGTATTCTTTCAAGAAATAAACGAGCCCGAAAAAGTGACATCGACTGATCAGGTAGTTTTGTTTGTCCGCCAATGGAGTCCCTCTGAGTTGAAGCTTTCTCCGTTCCATGAAGTGGTACTCGATAACAGTTCGACGGAAGATTTGAAAATGAAATTATCTGAACTATCACAAATTCCGCCAGAAAACATCGATTTAGCTTACATTAAGGCCAACTACCCTTGTGAATTAAATCCGCTAGAAATAGAGAGAGATTTAGATTGGAATGCGTCAGATACTCAGATTTACGAGTATTCTTATGCTATTGGCAACATATATTTCTTCAAGTAAGTATTGTGATGTAAGGAACCTGACTTAAAAGGTTATTGACAGATGTTTAACTGAATGTTTGAAACAGAAGAACTCTTGACGCTTGAAATGTCAACTTCTCTGACATGAACATCTAGATTTTAATTTGAATTTATCCCGCCCAAAACTATAGAGAATATTTGAACTGATTGAAAATTCTCCCGCCCTTAATTTCTAGATTCAGGTAGCTGAACAAAATGATCAACATGTTTTTTAACCCCTTTAAACTTTTAAGCCCCTGATTATTTAACCTATGATTGTCTAGATCCACAATTCATCATCTTTTTTAATTACCTAACATAAATCATCACCGTATGGCACTGATATTAATATAAAATATTTAATAAATTCACATAAGGAGGGGGGAATTTAGAGTTAGCATCAGGTGGCAGAAGTCCACGCTACATCACTGGGGGCCCCGAACTAATTATCCACCAGGGCCTCCTATAGTCTTGATCCGTTACTGATCAGACTCAATAACCTGGGGTTGGGATGTCTTATGATTCCATATGAGCAAACCCAAATCATGTCGGTGAACCCAAATTTATTATTTATATTTTTGGATCCTAGCTATGAAATGGACGTAAAATTAAAGTCCAATTTAGTCCCAGGGTTGTTTCATTAATACCGGTTTAATTTGTTTTTAGGGACAGCAGAGAGCAAACCAGGGAACTGACAGAAGAAGAAAAGAAGGAGCTGGGCATAAACAAGAGCCCAAGACTAACTAAATTCTCCCCAAAAAATTATTCGCCGGCTCGTGAGAGAGCTTTGAAGATCTACGTGGATTCTTCTCCTAGTAAGAACGACGACATAGACTGACCCTCTGATAAACAAAATAGTTTGTTACTGCGCTGTATTCTCAGCTAACTTAAAGAACTTGGAACCGAAAAAGCTTCAATATAATTTTTTGTACCTTTCATATTGTCGACAACATGCAGATTGTGCTGCTATTTAATTCGGAACTAAATTACTTAGAAAAATCATTATTTTGGCGGCCGATTGTTAAACATTATATTAAAAAAATGCATGATTTCATGGTTTGAAACTTTTTCTTATAATAAAACAAAAATTGGAGGTTGTGTTTATCAAAACGGTACTAACTGCCAACTCGACCAAGTCATAGAATCAATACCATCAATAGTGCGCTTCTAAGACAAAAGTTTATATCTGCAAAATCATTGTCTTGAGATATTAAATGTTTTAACTTTTATTATTAATTTAAATTATTTAATTTAGTTAGTTTTTTTCTCTTTTGATGAAATATTTTAAGTTGATTCTATAAAAATTTTGAAGTGCGTTTTACTGGAAGAGACTAATAATTGTGTTTGAATTGGATTTCTTTTGTAAATCTAACTTTGAACAGTTTTGACTGTTGGTTCTGTTGTGATAAACATTATTCAATTAAAGTTAGCATGGAACTTTAGTTGTGTTCAAATAATGAACTTTTGTGAAACTCTTTAAGGAGCTTTTCGAGGTTGTTTTCTGTACTTTGACTTTTTTTGTAAAATACGTCACTACCTTAATTTATTTCTTTTTTCATTACGTTTTATGAGTTATTAATAAATGTATGCTATACAACTTCTAGTTTTTCTTTCTTAAAAAAAAGTCTAAGGAAAGTTTTGTTCGTAATTACAAAAATACAAAGAGTATAAACTGATTAGTCAGTTGTAGCCTATGAGGTAGAAGGTTAAAATTTAAAAATAAAAACTGCAAAAGAATTCAAAAAGACAAAGTACAGGTGTCTGGAAATTATGCAAAAAAATTAAGTGCTTGAACAAATATTGCTATAGTAGGATTAACTTTAAAAAGTCAGATGTGACGTCACACTAACCGTCCGAATTAATATTTTTAATTTCACCAGAAAATGTCAAACAGTTAAATGTCAAGTTGTGAACGAGCGTAAATTATTGAAGGAATCATTCAAACAACGAATTGAACCGCTTACGTCAGTTTGAGAGCCACTGACAACTACAGAAAATTTATTCACGTAATGACACTCTATCCTTTGCGCTGGTTAATTTAATTCTCATTCAAAACCAATGTTGACGTATACTTATTTATGCGGGATGGAGTGTTTAGACAAACTGGACGGTTACTATAAAAGCCACGTATATGAAACAAAATAAATCGAACTATCAAAAGGATGTGTATTCTTAATCGATACGTATGACTTTTTAGACTTTATTGGACTATATAATACGATTTTTTTATTTGTATCCGGGTGACATTTTCCAACATATACAGGGTTCCCAAAATCTCCCAATAGAAACGGGTTAAATGGGCAAAGTTTGATGCTTATTAAGAATCGGGAACTAAATTTTTGAAAACTTCAGCCATTACTAAAATTGCTGAAAAAACTGAACAAATGAAATTTCTTATTTTCATGACCTTCTCCTCCCTATCTAAATAGCCCCCCAGGGTCTCGTTCTCGCCCTCTCCTTTCAGCGGGACGGCTACCTCTTGCATATGTCTGTGACAGCGGCGTGTTGGTCTCTTTATGAAGAGAGACCTTTTCCCTAAAAGGATAACCCGACCATCTTTCTCCTAGATGGGTAGGTGTGGACAGAATGGAAAAGGAAAAATATTGTCCTCTATCCCTTCGCTCACCAGCCAATCAGATAACCTACTTACCTCCGCCCGTCCCCCTCCCTAAGAGAAAAAATTTAGGAAGAGAGATGTGGGACCAGTCAGTGTGTTGATTTTCATTTTCTTTCTTCATTTTAACTTGGGCGTAGAAGTTGTAATAGCCCTCCTCCATGACTCTCAAAGAACTTTCTCGCGGGAATTCTCTCTTTGAGACAGTTGGGATGACGAAACAAGATTCTTTTCTTTTCTAAGTAATTCCATCCTTCAATGGAATTCAGTTATTGGTCTAAATCTAAGAAAGGAATCGTTTGTTTTTTTTTCGAAAAGTCCATTCTATACAAAATTAAAGTAGACAAAATTTCCTACATTTGTCATGAATAATTTTTTTTTCTAAGACTAACCGTTCTGCTGGTAGAGCGCGCTAGAAAACATTACCATTGCGTAGGGTTATGGAAATTTTAGCTAGAGTTTTGATCTCCTATGTTGTTTTGCTGGCAAAATTTAGCCCGGAATTTTGTGTTTTTTTTGCACTTTTTTCAGTTATTGATCTAAATCTCAGAAAGGTAGCGTTTTTTCGAAAAGTATACAAAAAAAAAAAATTACTGACCCAAGGAACCTGTTTTGGGTTTTTCATCTTCAGATCACACTTTATAAATTCTGGGGGTGGGAAGTATTGAAATCAACATCTTAAGACAAGAAAAGTGGCTACTACATAAATTCTGGACTGACAGACTGGTTGAGTTATTCGAGATAAGTACTCCTTTTCTAGAATCCCAGTGTATTTCGAAAACATTATTGAAATATTAGGTACTCCTGTGACAGGGACACCTACGATTGAAAATAATATAAAAGTGGTCACGTCAGAGGTCAGGACATCGCTTTGAAAAAATACAGTGTTTTTTATAAATCTCTCTTACCATTATTGAGATCTTGAGAAGTAGCAAATATACAGGGCCGATCAAATTAGAGTAAAGGAGCACAATTTTATATTTATTAAGAATCTGAAGCAAAATTTAGGACAACTTCAGTAGTTGCTGAAGTGCTGAAAGAAATGAAAAATTGAGATTTCTTTACTTCTTATTTTAGCAATATCTTTCTTATTAACCTTTACACTGCGCGAATATATTTCGCAGCTCCTCTGTGTATGCGCGATATGAATGCACGTGCATTCATATACGTTTGGAGCAGCCTGAGTATACATACGTATATAAACGTCCGGAGCAGTCGAACGCTAATTTAACAAAATTCCAACTAAATCTAGAAAAACTGCTTTCTTCCTGCTTTCTTCCTAGAAAAACCTGCATTGTGTATCGCGCAAATCTTGAACCAGTACTTGATGGTGACGAAAAACCTACTAGGGAATATTATTGACTCACACTGTTTGTTTCTTTTCAACAAGCCACAAAAGGCAGTTAAAAGTGAGACAATTAGCCGTTGTATTAGATCAACGTTGTTGTCCTTAGGAGTGGATAAAAGGTTTACCGCGCATTCTACGTGATATGCGTCGACATCTAACGCATGTGAAAAGGTATGAATATCGAGGAAATTTAGAAAGTGGCTGGTTGGTCCTCGAATTCAAAGGTATTCGCCGATTTTTATCAACGGCCAATAATTATTGTTGTCAGCGATGTTATGTTTGCAGAGTCTGTACTATCATTCAGTACTTACATCTGTTAAGTACATTTCTATTCCCTTATAATTTTGTTGAGTTTACATTACTACCAAAATACTATTGGTTTTATAATAATGCTTGGAGCATTCATTGGCCCATTTTTTCAGTTTACTCTGTATTATTTAAATAAATAATATTTAAATGATGAAGAGAATGGTTGTTCTGAACAGAGCTACCTTTGTAATCTCGAAGTGCAAGACACGAAGGATAATTGAAAGATCTCACAAACCCGCCGAAGGTGGGCGAAGTTTGATCCCAATTTTTCGAGTGTCTCGCACGAGAGATTCCCACCCATATATTAATAAATATTACCCCCGCCCCCTTTTCAGGTAAACTGAAAAATAGAATTGCTTTATACAAAAAATGAGTAAACAGTTACTATAGGGAGCGCTATGGTAATGGGGTAGCGCTTTTGTTTATATTTTTTAGCTCTGAACTTGTGGTCCAAGACATAGAATAAGTATAGTATATATACCTTCGTAATCTCTCGTGCGAGAAACTAAACTTCGGCGGGCTCGTAAGATCTTTCAATTAACAGAATATTGTAATAATGTATGAAGTTATAAACTCTACTGTGCTTTTACATGTTGTGCAATCCTCACTTATGAACGAGATCAATGTTGAAAGAGCAGTCTGCGGAGGTACAAAACGTTACAGAAGTGCAATGAATTAAATAATTTTCAAAATGAAGAGCGTACGCTCGTGATGGACGCCTGCTTCCCAGAAGTACGACAAAAGCGGCAACTATGAGCGCCATAAGAGCAATGCTGCATTATATTATAACATTTATAACTATGGCCCTTACTATAATACAGGTTATGCAAATTTCATGGTGCCAGTATTGGGATATCCTAAACCATAAGAGATACAGGGCTGCTTAAATTAGAGAAAAGTTGTGCTATTTTGTGGGCATCTCGAATCCGTCAAGACATACCTACAAGATATCTGTGACTGCTCCTGAAATATCCTGGAAAAACTGAAAAATCGAGAAATCTTATTTTTGCCATATCTTTCTTGCCATTGGAAATTAATAAATAATTTTTCGTAGGCTTACATAAGCCGTATGAGCTATTCATCTGACGTTTCAAAAATTTTCAAAGCCGACTAGATCCCAGATTTTTAATAGCCAACTTTCGTTTTTCTTATTGCCGCCATATTATTATTTTATGTCGTTCGATAAGAAAAAAATAATGGAAACCAAAAATTAATGAATTTTAGAAAAAAAAAAAAAAATGAAGAGCGCAATTCAAATCTTGCGCTCTTATTGAAACACCCTTTATAATGCATCAGCTTTAAAAATATCTTGGGTGCAAAAATTCATCAGAAAGTACGTTCAGTGCCTTAGCTTTGGTTATATAAGAAGTAATTCCACAAATAGATGTCTTTGCTTATAGTTTTGGTGATAACCTTTTCCTAATCTGACATCATATAAAATCAGTCCTAATATTGCAAAGCAACTGATTCGTCAGTTATGTCGTGTGAATTTACCATTTAAAGTTAAGTACTAAGGAAAATCTATCTAATGAACTAGTCTAGGTAAGAACTACTGATTAGTGAATAATTGATTACTAATTAGAAAATATGATAAGTGCATTTTTATTAATTTTTTTAATATAATTTAAAAATTATTTTTTCATTATGAATCCATTTGTTTGGATTATTATTGTTATTATAGATTACTATTAATTAGATTGCAAAATTTTAAACTTTTCTTCCAACTACAATAAGTTTTTTATTGGAAGAAGCTGTAATCCCATTAAAGATATTTATATCTGGAGAAAAATATTAAGTTGCTTGTCTAAATTTACAGAAGGCTTCTTATTTAAATTTTTGGTCCTGAAACACATCCTTTCAAATGTATATCTTAGAGAATACAATATTTAACAAAATGTATCTTCTTTTGTATTTTCGTATATTTCGAGAGCGTAATTTACACCAACATCTAGGTAGGTAGGTACTCTGCAGTTCTACCAATTTTTTTAAGCAAGGATTGTTTTTTGTAAGTATCTTTAAGTAACTGACTAACAGCGGGTATCAAAAACATACAAAATTACAAACAAAACATACAACATGGGCAGAAACAGAAATAACTCTAACAGCCAATATTATAAAGGCTCATTAAGTTAGCGGGCAGATTTCTGTGGCCATTTCTCAAGAGGGTATCGAGTCTAAGTGGAATTTTTTTTAAATTTATCTTGACATTTTGAAATTGATAGTTTATATGGGAGTATTTGTTTACACTACGACCTAGTGAGATCTTTTGTGCCTCCACTTCTGGTGTATATTTCTATAACGCCCCTTCTAATTCTTTGATGAAGTTTAGAATTTTTACTGATTCTAGAGATGATAAACCTTCTTCCATTGGTTGGTGGGTCCAAGCAGCGGAGTCTTCTTTGTTGTACAGCATAGCGTTCTGCTATGATCTGTATTGGGGTTTCTTCCCCTTCCCCGCAGAATCTGCATGTTTTGTCGTTTTGCAGACCTATCTTGTTGAAATGTGCTCCGAGTCTACAATGACCCGTTAAGAAGCCTGTTAGCATTCGTAACCCATTTTTGTTGAGTTTGATGCAGGCTTCAAATCTTTTTTGGTTAAACTTCTCAAACATTATCTTGGCTTGTCTTATTAGTCCCGGAAGGTTCTTCCAGAAGTTTTCCCTTTAGGTTTCATTTTCCTTTCTTATCTTGTCTTCGAAGATCTTTTTTTTGCTCTAGTCTGCAAAAAGGTTCTGGCCTAATAAGCTCCCCACTTTGCTAGACTGTCTGCTTCTTGATTACCTCAAACCTGTGTGTCCTGGCCCTGGCACCTGTCTCTTTGCCTAGTCTCTTTAATTTTATCAGGCATTCCTATACCATTCTTGAACTGATGACAAATGAGCTCAGTGCTTATCAATATTAAATTGAGCGCACCTTATTTCTATAGCGTGAATTTCCGCCTGAAATATGCTGGTGTATTTTCCCATTGACTCAAAATAATTTGTACCTGCATGGTCCAAAGATTCCAGCTCCCGTTCCTTCGATGGTTTTCGATGCGTCTGTATATACCATTTTATGGTACGCTCTTTGAATTTTTACTTGTCGGACTCATTTGTCCACTCCTGTTTGTTGGTGAACAGTGTTGTAAAGTTCTTCTCAATAGCTATATTTCCTAGTGATTAAGTCGCTAGGGGCGCTGGTAATGTGTTTCTCATTAGGTAGGCTATGTTTTCCCTCCTTCTGATAGGTAGACCCATTCCCTCTCTTGACATTCTGTAATAGGCCCTTTTCGCGGCGGTTTGCACCATCAAATGCATTGGTGTGAGGACTAAAATAACCTCCGTGCCGCTGTGGGACATGCTCTCATGGCTCCTGTAATGAATACGCACGTGAGTCTGTATTTTTCCAAGGGTATTCCTTGTTGTCTTATTCTTTGCTTGGTTAGCCCAGGCCACATAGAATCATAGAATCATCCGCCAAGAATCATAGAATTTGGCTCAACAGATTGGATGTTCTTGCATTTAGCGAAAATCTTCTCGAGTTTTTGAAATCATACTTGACCGACTGCCAGCAGTTAGTCTCATACAATGGGTACTCTTCAGCGGCATTTACTCCAGTGTTCGGAGTACCACAGGGCTCCAACCTAGGACCACTTCTGTTCATTTTGTTTATAAACAGCGTATGTGATGAACTCAACTGTGAAGCTCTGATGTTTGCAGACGATCTTAAGATCTTTAAGGCCGTAGAAGTAGAGGATGATTGTTTGTGTCTCCAGCAGTGCTTAGATGGTGTGATTGAATGGTGCTCTGTCAGCGGGATGCAAATTAATATTGATAAGTGTAAGGTCATGTCGTATAACAGAAGACGCTCTGCAGTGGTTTTTGATTACGCCATATCAGGGGTATTACTAGATCGCGTTAACGAGATCAAGGATCTGGGTGTTCACTTTAGTTCAGATTTTTTATTTGTGAATCATGTCTTGCAACTGTCAGCGTCCCTGAATAAACTATTGGGATATTTGCTGCGCAACACAAGAGAGTTCAAGGGTAACAGGGCTTTGAAAATATTATTCTTCGCTTTTATGGTTTCTAAAGCAGAATACGCTTCACTAATTTGGTATCCCCTTCAGAACTACCTTGTAGACCTGCTGGATGATATTGTCAGGCGAGTACTTAAACATAATTATGTGGTTCAGAGATTTTGGCTTCTATCCAGAGAGAGGGTTTTCTAATGCGACGCTTTTGAACACTTATTGCTTGGACACGTTTAGCAAGAGGCGAGTCAGAATGTCGATCTTATTTCTGTATAAGCTTGTACATGGTGTGATTGATTGCCCTGAGTTATTGAGTAAATTAAATTTTGTGTTTATTGCCTAGACCTCATTCCAGGAGCAGTCACACGTATGGACAGTTTGCAAGGACTAATTTACTTTTTAGATCACCCATTGAGGTCATGTGTAATAACTATAATTCTCTTAGTTACTCTTGTGATATTTTTAACTGTAGTATTTGTGATTTAAAGAAACTTCCTCTCGATATGTAATGACGGCCATAAGAAAAACGAAAGTTGACTGAAAACTCTTGGATCTAGTCGGCTTTGAAAATTTTTGTAATGACATATAGGTAGCTCTTGACGACTGATGACTTTCCAATAATAAAAAAGATATGGCAAAATTAATAAATCTCGATTTGTGAATTTTTTCAGGATATTTCAGGAACAGATTTTTTTTATTGAACCTTGCTTCTTAGTTGTTAAATGTTCTTCTTCGTTTTGGGTTTTAGGTTCTTGATAATTAAAGTACCTATTATTTTTCAAAAATATTTTTATAAAAAAATGCCTTACGTATCACAACTATCAGAAAAAATAGAAAAAATATTCAAAAAATCCAATATCAAAATAACTCACAAAAGTCACAACCAAATTCAAAACCTCCATACAAAATTAAAATCAAGAATCCCAACAGAAAAACAAACCCATATAATCTACAAAATACCTTGCAACAACTGTGAAAAACAATACATAGGACATAGGTCAAACAAAACAACACCTAAAACAACGCATAAATGTCCGCAAATATGCAAAAACTGCAAACACCGCACTAAACAAACCACAGGACATCAATTCAATTATGACAAAACCGACATCATAGACAGAGAACAAAACACATACAAACGAACTATTTTAGAAATGATCCACTTACAAAGTAATCAAACCAGCGTAAACGACCGAACTGAAATCAACAATCTATCACGTAGGTATCTATCAAACTATCATATCCAACATACCTCCTTCACACACCTAAAAACAAGTTAGTAATTCTGAAATTATAATATAAAAAAATTACATAAACAAAAAAAGAACTAAAAACCTGATTCCTAACAAAAACACACACAAAAATATCCTGCTACTACTCAAACTAACAATTACTCACCACCATTACAATAACAATACTTTTAAAATCATATTTATCATACAATAAAATACACTTAACAGACACAATAAACAATGAAATATAATATAAACAAAAGCACACACATAAAATGTCAGAATCAAGATCAAAATTAATTTATTATTTTTCAAAAATTAAAAAAAAAAAAAACATTTGCGACATTTTACTATAATAATTAGGATTTATAAAAGTATTTTTAAGTTTTTACATATTTTTTACAATTTATGAGTGAACAATAGGGACCAATCGGTCCCGAAACGTTTCATTTTTATAAAAATATTTTTGAAAAATAATAGGTATAGTTGGACCAGAGATATAACGAAACGACTTCTGTCATTTTATAAATTTTTGGATTATTGAAATATTGTTGAAGTCATAAAATATGACAGTTTAACAATTAGATCTTTTCGTTATATCTCTTGGTCGACTATACTTTAATTATCAAGAACCTAAAACCCAAATAGAAGAAGAATATGTCACAGATATTTGTATGTCTCGACGGATTCGAGATGGCCACAAAATTGCGCATCTTTTCTCTAATTTAACCGACCCTGTATCTCTTAGCGTTTAGGAGATAGCAATACAGAGAAGGATATATGTACCCATCCTATCTCTGTACCTATCTCTTAGCACCCTGTATAGTATATCTACTCGTATTTTGTTTAATTTATACCTATATTCCATCCCCGGCCCTTTACATCTTAATATGAATACTTATTCTGGTCAATATTGATGATTCCCTAAAATGCATTTATTGTTTAGGTCCACATCTCGCAAAAATGAAACACAGCCATATATGCCTTCTGATCAGCCTAATCGTCTTCGGCAACGCATCACAGAAAGGAATTGAGAACATCTGCAACATTTTACACAGTAATGACACTTTGACGACAATTGAAGCATCCAGCTTTAGAATTAAAGAGCTCAATTTTCTGAAAAGAGAAATTAATGAGATAAAACCATACGCATTTGAGGAATTATCGAAATTAGAGACTTTGTATTTGGCTGAAAATAACATCAAGGAAATAAAGAACAACACTTTTGCTGGACTTTCGAGCTTGAAATTTTTGAGTCTGTACTCAAATCAAATATCCGTCATCGACGAGGATGCAT
Source organism: Malachius bipustulatus (assembly GCA_910589415.1). Taxonomy (NCBI): domain Eukaryota; kingdom Metazoa; phylum Arthropoda; class Insecta; order Coleoptera; family Melyridae; genus Malachius; species Malachius bipustulatus. Next base: position 83,942,092 of record OU342630.1, on the reverse strand, counting down.
TTGATCAATTGTATGAATTAGAAGAACTTCTTCTCGATGACAATAATATATCAGACATTCCGGATAGACTATTTGATGACTTGCGGTCTTTAGACACGCTTGACTTAGACAGCAACGATTTGGAAATTATACATGACGGTGAACTTGATGGCTTGTTTGAACTGCACCGCTTGGAGTTACAAAACAATAAGATAAAAGTAATTGAAGATGACGCTTTTAATGATTTGGTCAGCTTAGAAATCTTAAGATTATCCAATAATAAAATCGAGAGAATAGAAAATCAGTTCGATTCTTCCGGAAATCTGACTACCCTACAACTTTATCAGAATAAAATTAATTATATTGATGAAAATTGCTTTGACGCGTTAATAATACTAGAGATTCTCAGTTTATCTCATAATAAGTTAGAGTCGATTCCAAACAATTTATTTGAAGACATGCCATCGTTGAAACTTCTCGAGTTAGATCACAACGATTTAAAAGTTTTGAAAACTGGCGATTTTAAAGGCTTATCAAATTTAGATATCCTCGAACTTCAAGATAATGAAATTCACACGATCGAACATAATGCTTTTAAAGGCTTAAATAAACTGAGCATTTTGAGAATATACAATAATCCAATCAAGAGTATCATACCAGAAAACATGGCCAATAACTTGAGAACTCTGGAAATTGTTCATGTAAATTCTGATATGTTTGAGTGCAGCAGTTTCTTTCCATTAGCAAAAGCTTTTATTCACAAAAATGTTACAATTAAAGATATCAATCCATACTCTTGTTATATAAACTAAGATACAAGTTATACTTTAAACAATGTATTTAACTCGGTATTTAAAATAAGCATTTTATTCATTAGGTATTGAAGAAGAACCGAATAGAAAGTCTGAAAAAAGCTACATGCAAATCAACTGTGAAAAACCTTTAACCTAAACATGCTTGTCAATATTTTAATAATAGTACCTAATGATAATGAACATATGAGACAGAGGGATTTCGATAAGTTTAGTATAGTTGCTAGGACGCCTGTGTGAGAATGGAAAATAGTATATAAACAAACTAATCTTTGAAAACTACGAAAATTTTCTGTAAAAATGAAATGAACTATCGTATAGGTACTTATAAGATTTAATTTAATTGATAAATATTTTCTTAAATAAACTAAAATTATTCATTCAATAGTGTATTAATAAATAGACTAGTTATACCTCCATTTCAGGTACCTAAACACCCGTATTATCAAAACTTTACGCCCTGGTAGATAATAGTTTAAGAATAAATGGAATACAGGCATAATTGAAACATGGTAAAATAATTTGAAAGGCAATCGTTTGGGAATACGGGCAAAAAGTTCGTCCCATGAAATTCGTTATCGTTAGAAGAGAACGTCAATACATAAGTAAATTTACAATTTGTTTCTTGTGTTGATGTCAATTTCGATGTGAATTTTAAATCTCTCTAAAATGGCAAGTCTTATCGAAAATAAATAAGAACACCTTTTATCGATATTTTCGTAAATTATAAATAACCCATGAATAAATGAACTGGAGCTCGGGACCTATATAAAAATGGGAATGAGGTAGGATGCGCACAAACGAGGTTTCGCTAGCTACTACCACCACACTGTCAGCAGATATAATAGAGTCAAGTGAGCGATTTCAGGAATCTCATCAAGCGAAATGATTTATAACATCGGCAATCAGGTGTCCTTTTAAAAATATTTTTTTGTACCTGACCGGTCCCTTTACTAGAAATAACCCGCCTTAACCTTAAACATTACTCTCTCATTTCTTCTCATTTGTTGGCTTTTCTGTAACATCTCCGCAGCCCCTCCTGCGCGTCTCATTTCCAATTTTTTGTATAGGCTAATTATTACAGAGAGTGATGTCTCACTGTCAACTATATAGGCCCAGTGATCTTCATAATATGTAATGTTCTAATTCGATCTCGAAAGTGGACAAATCCAGGGCTGGATTATTTATACTACAAACTACAATACAGTAGGGTCGCCGACAGCTTGGGAGGCGTGGGGGCGCCGTCACTCTGTAAAGATTATTTAACAAATTCTTTAATAGGCGAAAAGCTTGTAATGTGCAATAAATAACAATGTGTGAGAGGTGACCCTTGGCATTATGAATTGACGCAATTTTGAATATTTCCTCCCTTTTATTAATGTGGTTGGTTATTGAATATAGGAGAGTAGGTATACATATGTATACTTAGTTTATAGCTTAAGATGCCTTCCTCCCATTCTGTTCATTTACTGGGATATTGTGTGACCCTGAGCGTTGAAATTTTTTTCGCACGCCGCATATAAGGTCCAATCCGTCCCCTATTTAACGTTAAGAAAGTTACTGCACAGAATTGTATGTTACCGCATAATATCAAAATCTTGCAAGTGGCTAAATAGCTTGGGAAAACCTAAAGAAGAAAATCTTAGAAGTCACCAAGTGCGTGGGGGGAGGGTTGCCAGAGGCGAAACTTATAATCCGGCTCTGGACAAACCCCTATCCCCTAACTAACCCTTCAACAGCTCAATTGCGATAATGTGCTGAAAGATGAGTCATGATTGGGGTTCGCCGCAAGCCGCAATTATTCAGGGCCATATCAGGTTAAACTTCCCCCACAGTTATGCATTACTGTTTGCTAATATTGTGAGAAGGGCTGGACACTGGCATAAAACATGCATGCTCTGTAGTTTCGTTTTATTTTAGCTTCGTAGTTTAGCTTGCAGTGACTAGGGTATATTCCAATTAAAAGTCTTATTCTTGACAAGGAAATGTTTTTAGACATAACTTTTTTCCTTGTTCACTGATTTTTAAAAATTTTTTGCCTCACACTGAGCTAAAATTTCCGTCAAAAATCAGACAAAAAAATTATCGTCACGATGGGCTCGATACAGCAACGGTATAGAAAAATTCAATCGTCAGAGGTGAATTTATCGAGAAAACGAGTTTTTCTGATCTTATGCCCGCGTGAAGAGTTCTGATCAACCCATCGAGTACTTACTACCGATTCCCAAAATTACAACAAATTTTACCGGGAGCCATTCTCCACAAGGATTATGCTGGGTCCTTTCTTCTGGAAACAGGTTTTGGGAGGAAAATTTAATGAAAATCAACTTGTCTCCAAACAAACCTTCATTTGTGAGCACTTGGAGAATTTTACTTGGAGAACTTGCTGACATGTAGAGATGTTGAAACAACAGCAAATTACTTATTACGGTTTCAGGGGGAATCAGCAATCATCCTTACCTGAGAATGGTATGTATTGTTAACCATTGTTACGAAAATCTAACAATCGCTAAGCTCCTTGCTTTCAGACAAGCTAGAGTGATTGTTACAATTTTTTCGTAACGATGGTTACGAACCATTCTCGGGCAAGGAGAAGTGCTGATTCCCCCTGAAACCATGAATATGTAATTAGGCTGTTGTTATTAACATTTTTTATCTCGTGTCCACAGGAAAATTCTTATATTGTTCGTAAATGAAAGATAATTCGGAGACAAGTTGATTTTCATTAAATTTTCTTTCCAGAACCTGTTTCCCGAAGAAATTTAAATCTTATTAATTTTTTTAGGCAATTTTTGTTTCTAATGTTTTCTATGAGTCAATTTTCGTCCTCGGACTTTCTTGCATGAAGTTTAAATTTAATAATTTAATTAATTAAACAATTAAAAGTTATCACTTCAAGAGCAAACAGTGGATTTTTTTAGGTAACCCTATAAATAAATAAATGAATAAATAAATAAATATCCCTATAAATATAGGTGTTGAATCGTAAATTTCAAAACCATCTCAAAGTAAAACATAAGCTTCAAAATGTTCCTTTCAAAACATATAAGAAAATCTTATTTGAAAAACGGTGGTGTTTTGCACGCCTTCACGTATCACCCTTTATAAAACTTGTGAACAGATTTTTTGAGTTTACATCCAATAAAGCAGAAAAGTAAAGGATACGGCTGCTGACATGCGAAAACAAAATCGAAATTCCTTGGGAATTTGGAAAGTTATCCCCAATCAAAATTAGGCATAATTTTCAGGTGCGACACTTTAATTTTTGCCCAGGGCACAATGTCACTTATTCTTATATGGGCCATTTTTATGACCCATGCCAATACGAATTTTATTTGATGTTTTTGTAGAAAAAAATTGGCTGCACTACTTACAATAGTGAGTTTTTTAGGACTGGATCTTGATAATTAGTTCCACAATGTTGCCATGAGGTAATCAGGATTATTATAATTTTTTGGTTGGTGTCGTTTTGCTAAGGTCATCGACTATAATTTGCGTTAATAAGTTTTACGAACGGTTTCTTAATCGTAAGATTATATCTTCTTTATATATCTATTATTATAAAATAGAGCATTTCTCATAGAAAACTTACTCTCGCACTGGGAAGATTAGACACTTCTCGGCGGGTTTTTTTGATATTCGGGAGAGAATACGGGGATGATGGATCGTTGTTATCTACCACCCACCGTGTTGGATATATGTGGGATGATTGGCTGAGTAGGTGGGGACAAGCTCGCGATGGTCCAGGAGCGCAGGTTTTTTTCTTTATTCTCTCTTCTCGCGGAACACACGACGACAACAAGGCATCGGCTATCGGCTGCCTCAGATGCAACATTTCGGAGACCGCCGTGGCTGGTTAAGTGGAGACAGTGGGGATGCAGAATGTCCCCGATGACAATGAAACATAAGATTCTTTTCTTTTCTAAGTAATTTCCACCCTTCAGCGGAATTCAGTTATTGGTCTGAACGTCAGAAAGGAACCTTTTTTTTTTTCGAAAAGTCCATCTATACAAAATTTAAGTAGACAAAATTTCCTACATTTCTCATAAAAAACTTTTTTTTTCGGGAATCTAACCGTTTCGCCGGTAGAGCGCAAAAAAAACAAAAATTCCATATCCATTGAAAAGTGACAAAAAGTGCAAAAAAAGTTCCGGGCTAAATTTTTGTCAGCAAACTTCAAATTCGTGTTCAACCCAAAAAACAGAGGATGAAAAAATCAAAACTATAGCCAAACTCTTCTCTGAGAATTCTAATATGCCTAGCCTAAGAAACAGTTAACCATTTGTGAAAGGTTGAGTTTATTTTTAGAACATGTCCCATTGGGTGCTATCACTACATGCAATAAGTCACTACTATGAGAGCTCGATCACAGGTTTCATAAAAATCTTCAGGCAAGATTGATTGACCACTACCCTCATCTGGGAACCATTGATAAATAGAAGTAAAAGGATGCCAGAATAAAAAAAAATTAAATAAAATTTAATTTCAAGAAAAACAAACAATGATAATTGCACAGATACAATATAAATCCAAAATATATATGAACATAAGAGTTATCTAGTTATATAATTACAATAATAATTATTAATAAGAACTATAAATTAATGTACATATTATACACAAGGCATATAAGTGTCCAAGATAAGAATGTAGGATACATTGCATTTTCATTTTATTAAAGTTCTATTAATCCCAATATTAAACTTTTTTGAACAGAGAGGTAGGGAGAGTGAGTCATTTGTAGATAGTGCTATGGATTGGGTGGGAGAGCATTAAGCATCCATTATTGAGGCATCAATTTTCTCAGAGAAATTTCACCTGGTTTTCTCCACGTCCACCAAGTTTAACCCCATGCGACTCCTTTCTGTGGGACTATCTTAAAGGCAACATTGTCCCTGATCCTTCGGTGTCTTGAAAGAGCCAATAATTTAGGGAATCGGAAATTACCATTCTGCTTGAATAGAACAGTTTTTGAGAGGGAGCATTATTTAGAGGTCCTCACTTGAGTGAGATAATTTTTAAAACAAAACTAGTTAATTTAAAAAATTGCATTTTACTTGGTTTGCTTTTTATTAACTTTTAAAATCGGGAAGGTCTTATTGCCAGATCCTGTCATATATTTATTTTGAACTTATCACTTAATTTTATTTAGTTAATAATTTCATTACCTACCTACCTTATATCACAATTTCTAACACTGGCAGCACAAAAAATTGACAATATTTCTGGACTAATTTATTTTATTAGTTACCTATACCTCTATCATTCCGGTTGAGTACTCATTATTGTTTCTTCTAGATCTAGACCAAAACGGGTTGACACTCATAATCAAAGAAAACATAAAACCACACGAGGCTGGTGTGTGTTTTTCTTTTTACAAAAGTGCCACCTCACACAGGAAGCTAACAGGAACCTTCTGGTCTACTGGTAGAGCATAGTTCATAACTAAATCATAGAGCAGTCAAACAGCTCCTGATATTCATAATTTTCTGATAGGTACCTGAAAATAGATTTTGACTCTCATAACTAAGCAAAAATCATGGAAAAACTGCAATTCGATAGAATTTTAATTTACTAAAAATCAATCCAAACCTCCCCAAACATTTTTCAAAAATTTCTGGAATAATAGGAATTGGGCCGAATACCAGTAAATTATCTTGTGAATTCAAAAGCTTCTGACTTTTTTCACTGACTATTAAGGAACCGTTAGTCCTATAATAGTATAGTGACACTTACTATACCTTTACTCATGCCGGACATTTAAAAATAACCCAATTTTGAGTTTCAATCATTCACTCAAATTATAATTTACTTTTTACTTGATGATTATGGGCTACACATAATCAGTAAGAACATTTTCACTAATTGAAGACAATTTCACATCTGGAATCCTTCTAATATCACTATCACCACAGCTATTATCCCAAGTGGGCATAGTAGCTAGACCGACCACTTCATAAGCCCGATCAGGCACTGCTGTGATGGACAGATCCGAGTAATAGGCACTACTTGGGGCACTCGACACTTGGAAGTCGGGGTCGGTATATGCGGAGTTCTGATAAGCAGGAGTACTTTCGTACACAGGACTGCTGTTCCTCTGGTATGCTGGACCACTTTCGTGGTAAGTAGGATTACTGTCATTGTCCAGTTCTGTGTAGAAGGCTTCTTCTCCACTGTTATAGTTCTCAGCCATGTGGGTGTAGTGGTTCTCGGTGGCAGAAGTAAGCGGGTTGTCCAGTTGTGACGGACCAGTGGAAGATCGGCGTGACAGCCAGGACCAGACGCCCGTGGTAGAGGTGAGGGTGCTTGGTGAGGTCACAGGGATAGTAGCGATGGATTTGTCATCTGGTATGTTGATGGGAGGACGGAGTGCTGGGCTTCTATTCTGTTGTTGCTCTGAAAATATTTACGAAAATTAATGTCTGAGAAAAGAGCGCCCAAGTAGGTACTTTGTTTAGACAAGTAGCAGATTTATTTGTTGTATCTTAGCAAAGTAGCAAAGCTGTGTCATAGTAAGAGAAAATATCAAGCATTTTGTGTCCATGGAAACCAATTAAAATTTTTACCGTAACTAGAAGATGGTTACCCAGTTCAACTGTTTTTAAAATAAAAAAAAAAAACAACGAAAATGAAAATTATCACCTAATAAAGCTTTTACCTGGGATTTTACCTTTTAAATTTTTATTATTATTTTTTTAAGTTATTTATTTTTTTTGATCGTTTTTATTTTGAAAACAGCTGAAATTGAGGTATAGACATGAAATCTGCTTAGAAATTTATGTAGAACCCCAAAATGCAATAATACTGTCTGTCCCATTACAAAAAATGTGTACCATGAAATCATTTAATTTTTTTGAACCAACTGAGACAAAATGTAGAGGTCAAATGCCACCTTTTTTTGTATTTGACAATTTTTGTAGCATTAAAAAAATATATATATGAGTTATAAATAATAAAAGAACTTACCCCGTCTGTCGTTGCTTTTCAACCTGAAATCGAACAAAACACATTAAAGTATTTTAGTAAAACTTACACTTAGGTATATAATAAATAATTATTGTGTCATGCAAGCTTAATTTATTTTTTTATAACCGTCTTAGTTATGTAATTTTATATCGGGCGTTGAAAACGTTCCGGAACCGTCCAAGAAATCCTTAAATTTTGAATTTTGACAAAAATGCCAAGAATTTTTCCAAATACTGGTTATTAAATAGAAAGCTATACAAAAATTCAGAATTATTGAAAGATACAATGAAAACCAGTTTCGTAAATCGACACTTAAACACCCTGTACCTCGTTTAAAAAGCATTTTCGGAAAAATGTATTAGAATTTTCTTAATATTTAAGCTTCATCTAAACGCTCTACAACTTAAGGTACTTCATTTAGCAACAGCTAAAGTTCAAGATTAAAAATTCGTTTTTTTTTTGTTTAAATTATGAAAACAGTTGAAAATCATATCGAGAAGTCATGGCAACGACGATGACTTTCATAAACGGGAAACTAGATCCAATATAATGTTCCCTATTTAATGGATTTTTGATTTTAAACTTAATTAAGACTGGCTTTCTCGATTTGTTTTAAGTAGCTACTTATAACATATTGTAATAATTTATACGGTTGAAAACGGAATTAAAAGTACATATCTACTACCAAAATAAATAATGAAAAATGGAGATTGTCATAAAAAAAATTGATGACGTCATAACATGAAAAAAAATGGCATAAAGGAACTGAAAACAGGCTGAAAAGATTTGCTACTGTCAAAATCGCAAGGTCTTTCATTTCATTTTAGGGTAACAGGTACAGTCACCCCGAATATGAATAGAATCCAAATCCTTACCTTTTGCATTGTAAAACAACTATCATAATTATGGCTCCGATAACTGCTGACACAATCGAAACTATTACCAAAGTGAGCACCCATCCAATCTCGTCTTGTATTTCTGAAAATAATAAAATTTAAAAAATGACATAGGTAGATATTTTTTTCTACTTTCTACAACCATTTTTTCCTACTTTCATTAGAGAAGCAGCCAAATAACTGGCAAACTAAAAAGGAAAATTTAAATTTTGTGCTATACAGGGTGATCCCGAAATGGCGGACACGGAATACAGGGTGTTTTACAGGATGTTCAGAAATACTGTAAATTTAAAACAAAAATGGGTTCCTCGGCTTCGTTACCGAGATATAGGGTGTCCTTTTTCTAAACTTTAAATCGAAATGACGGTCAAATTTAAACAACCTCCGCTGGTAAAACACATGGTTTCACATAACTATAACGATAGTGTTTGCTTTTTATTATTTTTATTTTCGGGAACGGAATTGCAGGCATTCAAAGTTTACCTATTCCCTGTGTTCAACAAAATTTTTCAATGTGGCATCGTTGTTCGAATTCGAGATTTTGAATAATATTATCGAATTTGTATCCGCGCAACGATTATTATTGTTTTAAGCTTTGTTGTGTTTCCATTTCATATGTTTCCATGGTAACATCTATCTGGGTATTGTAGACCTACACATTATTTTTCTGCCTGAAGAATGGTATCCAGTGCAGTGTTGTGACTTTATTTTCTACAAAAGTGGTCATATCTTCTTAAGGGAGCCATACTGGAGAAAACAGTAAATAAAACTTAGAATCTTTAATCCACAATAGATGCTGTGGTGCTGTCCGTGTCCGCCACCCTGTATAATGTATTATACAGGGTGATTCATTTTATGTGCACAGGACTTTAGGCTTTAGGATGTGACAGCTTGTTCAAAAATATGAAAATAAGTTCCTATTAACATGGGTCCGCACACAAACTGTTTTCGAGATGTAAGATGTAAGGGTGTGAAAAAATTAATTATTTTTAGTATCTCAAAAACTGTTTGAGATACAGAATACAGCTTTTGTACACATCTTATCATTAATATTATCTACGTTAAGAGGGCAAATTAAAAAAAAAAAATATGTGGCAGAGTGAAACAAATCATAAAAAAATTATCTAAAACAAGTGTTTTTGTTCTCTACAAAACATGTTGCTACTTTTACGTTTTTCATCATAAAATGCTGTTTTTCTCGAAAACAGTTCACATTAGAGTATTTGACCAAGAGAGCACCTTTTTTATGTAGAAAGCATAGACAGTTTAAATGTGCTTCCACAAAGCCAGTTTTTGCATTGTCGTAGAAAGTTGGGGCAAAAAATTTCAAGCAACCCCAAAATATCCGCCCCTGCCGTATGAAATAAATTTAATCAGAGCTCAAAAAGTAAATAATATCAATGATAAGATGTGTACAAAAATTCAGTTTTATATCTCAAAGGGTTTACAATACCGAACCAAGGAGCCCCTGTATAAAATCTGTTTATACCAATAAAATGTAAATCAAATTATAAAAGTAATCTGTTTGGGGTTTTCCATCTTCAGATCACACTTCTATAAATTCTGGGGCTGGGAAGTTTTGAAACCAACATCTTAAGACAAGAAAAGTGGCTACTACATAGATTGGACTGACAGGCTTGTTGAGTTATTCGAGATAAGTAACTCCTTTTCTAGAATCCCAGTGTATTTCGAAAACATTATTGAAATAGGTACTCCTGTAACAGGGGCACCTACGATTGATATTGTGAAAATAATATAAAAATGGTCAGGTGAGAAGTCAGGACCTCGCTTTGAAAAAATACAGTGTTTTTTATAAATCTCTCTCAGCATTACTGAGATCTTGAGAAGTAGCAAATATACAGGGCCGATTAAATTAGAGTAAAGAAACACAATTTTATATTTATTAAGAATCTGAAGCAAAATTTAGGACAACTTCAGTCGTTGCTGAAGTGCTGAAAGAAATGAAAAATTGAGATTTCTTTATTTCTTATTTTAGCAATATCTTTCTTAGTAATAAGCGAAAATAAACAAACTATTTTTTGTAGGTCAAGATATAGCTATCCATTTGACATTTCGGAAATTTTCAAAGCCCAAAATTGCAAAGTTTTCATAGTTAACTTTTGATTTTCTTATGGCCGCCATGTTGTTTTTTCACGTCATTCGGTTCGGTATAAAAAATCAAGGAAACCAAAAATCTGTCATCTTAAAAAAAATTAAAATATTATTCTTCTTTTTTATATTTTTTTAATGATTTAGCAGAGATTCCAAATTCATTTATGGGCTGGACTCATGAGCTTTTTAATTTTTTTAATGAGTTTATGAGCTCTTAGCGGGACCGCATATTCTTCCAATGGCATTCTCCATAAAGTTGAATGGAGAACTTTTTCGAAATTTCCTGGAAAAAGATTTTGATGAACTCTTTGAAACAATTAAATGCCCTAAGAAACATGTGGATTTATAGTTGGATAGAGCTCAATGCCATTTTAGTAGACAACCAAACATTGGTTCCTGAACACTTTTTTGGTAGATATGGTAGGTGGATAGATCGCGGTGGAATAGTCGATTTCTATCCACGATCTTCAAACCTAAATATTTAAATTTTTTCTTTCAATGAGGATTTTTAAAGGGTCAAGTTTATAATGGAAAGATTAATTGAAATCCTAAAACTAGGTAGGTACATTCAATAGGCAGTAGTTTTTCACTATTGAAATGCTAAATTGAAGTAATAAAAAATTGAAGAAACTAATCCGAAGAGCCCAACTTTGTATAGAGGACCATGCACAACATTTTCAAAATGTTCTCATCCTAAAGATCCTTCAAGATCCAGCGGGAAAATTTTTTACTACACAAAAATATAGAGATCAATTATTTTTCATCATTATTATATGATGATAGCAACTGACCTAGAGTAGCATCGAGCGTGTATATATTGGCTTGTCTTAGAGCCCAGGTGCAGAGGTCGCAGGTGGTGAGGCCGTCGGATGATGCGCGACCGTCCAGAAAAGCGGGCCGGGGTGGAGGAGGCAGGAAGCCACCCACCAGCACACCATCCTCTAGAGCCGCCGGCAAGGTGCCATCCCACCACTCTCTTCTACTCAGGTTGCTACTGTGCGCCGGCACTTCCACTCTCACCTGCAAATCGACACATCATCATTATCATTCTTTGAAACAGTAACAGCCGTGTTGAGAACTTATATAATAATACAAATTTAATGAGAGATAGGATACCTACCTATAGCCTCAAATATTGGCGTTGATTTATTATACAGCAAGCGGAAAAAGTAAGGAATAAATTCGATAAAACGGAAAGCGCTGTTTTTTTGGAATAAAAAATAAGGTGTGCCATTAAAAAAAAAATAGCGATGACGTCACCACTTCTTCGCGCATCACCCTGTATACCCGAATATTATGTCAAAAGTTGAACAACTTGAAAACAAAATCGACCTGTTTTTTTATTTTTTCAAAAACAGCGCTTTCCGTTTTATCGAATTTATTCCTGAATTTACAGAATTTATAAAAAATAGAGTATTTTGCATACCGAAATTAATGACTATTTAAATGGAGCCTCGATACCAAATGAATGGAACATAAAGAGATATTAAAAATGTGCATTCACGAAACGGAAGGCAATTTTAATGGTCATTGTGGAGAAGCACGTCAGTTAACAACGCTTATATGTCTCTTGCATGGGAAGCATTCTACAATAAGGCTACTCGAGCAGTCGAGCATGAATATGGGGAACTCCTGCAAAGAAGAACAATTGAGTTTACCTGCCGGAAGAACTTGTAAGGACAACGTATTTTGCACGAAACAATAATTAATAATTAAGTGAAACAAACGACTGAATTAACTGGGCCCACTATTATTTATTGAACTTCATTTTCATGGTATAGTTATAACATAACACGAGTTTCCGTAATTGATTTGGAATCTCATGAAAAATAATAAAGGGCACTCAAATCAATATCATAATAAAAGCCCTACAAAATTTATAAGAGTCGGGGGCAAAACTCCGGGAACAGTTCAATAAAAATTTTCAAATATGGAGTTTTGATCAAATTGTCTGCTTTTCTTTAATTTTTAAATTTTATTTATTTTCTATTGACGCAACATTTTCTTGTAGCAGGGCGTTTCTGGGCTCAATAATGATGACATCGTCTATTGTCTATTGAGTGTTTATCAGTTCCAACTCTAAGCAAGTGAAAGTTGCAATTCTAAACTTTGAAAGCACCTTATTACCTTGGAAACAGCTTACCTTGAAAGCAGCTAAAAATACCTACAGGTAAACGTTTAACATGTATTTTTTACATGTTTTCCTGTTTAGGTGTTTATAACTCGATAAACTACTTCTTTTATTAGACTTCAACTGTAAAATTGTGAAAACCATATTCTATTGAATTTTCTCAGCTCAGGTGAATACACAGTTAAAAATCCCATTTGAAAAATTGACAATGCCACCATTGCTGAGGTAAGGAACGCTCTGTAAAAAAATGTTATAGGTAGGCTGGTCAATAGAAATTAAATTAAATTTATGATTTGAACTCAAAACTTTCAAAACTCAAAATTTAAAGATTTTTTGAACCGCTGCTGGAGTTTTGCCTTATAAAAAGGCGGACAACATAATATTATTATAGAAGGGGTTCGCTATAAAAAAAAGCAAAACAACCCTCCTCCACCTCCAAAACTCCATGGAAGAGCAACTTCTAATTATTTGTTATGCTGTAGCTTTAGGATGTGGATTTATTATTCAAACAAATCTTGAAAATTTCAATTTAGGTACGTACATAGGTATTTTTCTTGCTCGTTTCGAAATTATATCTCTATATTTATTGATTAAACCCTAATTATATTTTTCGAAACATATTGTTAAAGGGTCTCACACTTTATTAATACCAAATTAAAAGTCTTTCAAAATTCTTTATTCTCTAACACAACAATAAACTTATAACAATAATAATCTCAAAATCTAACAAAAATCGGCTGTTCTCTATTTACACAGACACCACTAATGAATGCCCTTTCACTTCACTTGTCACTTCTTCCTTTCAATTCAAGGCCATTTTTCTTATTTTATGACAAAGGCTTATTGAAGAATCGACAAACATCTTTTTATGGAGAAATTTACTGTGTGTTTTGCCGAATATGAGTTTTTTACCTCCTAATTTCTCAGGAGAAACAGGGGAGGTCAAAATAAACCTAGTCTGTCATAAAAAAAATCCTAAAGTACCCCTAAACGGATATACAGGGCGCCAAAAGGCTATACCCAACGATTTACTTTTTGGCTCTAACTTTATTCAATGAAATTTTAAGAGATTTTATAGAGGCCATAAGGAGTCATTAAGCCGTTAACAGAGTATAGCTGTTTGACGTCGTCAGGGAAGTCAGGAACGAACTTACCACCACCTTCGTTCGTTTTACAGAGCTGAAAACTTATTTTTTGAATACCTGATCATTCGTCTTTAAAAAAAGGTACCCTTAATTTATTTCGATAAAACTGGCGGTTTTAGAGATAAATCGGTTTTTAGGCATGTGAAACTCTCAAAAGTTACTATATAATGCTAAACACAAACAGGTTAAATTAAAAGTCAGGTTGTTGTTAAACCTGCTACCTACATAATTGATTACACTGCCGGAACTTGGTCAAAATTCTCATAAAAGTCGATTTATCTCGAAAACCTCCAGTTTTTTCGAATCAAATTAGGAGTATACCTACCTTTTTTAAAGATGAACGACTAGTGGATTTAAAAAAATAAGTTTTTAGCTCTGTAAAATGACATCTGTCAAAACTTTGACCCAACAAGCTTAGTGGTAAACTCCGCTAGGCTACGGAGCCATAGATCGCGGGTTCGAAACTCAGCTCGGCCCGCTTTACTTTTCAGGTTCATTTTCGAATGTCTGTGAAAAGTAAAATAAGCGATCAAACATTTTAAAGGCTATATTTAACAATAATTATTGTGTCTGGCAAAATAAGCACGATCTCGAAGCCATATTACTAAAGTGGAGCGACTATTATGTCTTACCAACGCATGTAAAGACCGATGCTCCCTCTTTTCAAAAAAAAAAGTTTAGTGGTAAGTTCCTGACTTCCTTGGCCTCTCCTGTATGTTCCCGAGAAATTAGGAGGTATTTTCACCTGTATTATTTTCATGTGTACGTGAACTCCTGGAGTTTGGCGCGGTCCAGTTAAATATTTATTCAAAGGAGATAAATTCATCCCCCAATAACCTGACCGCAAATCCTGATTAGGTCAGGCTCAGGGCTATAGAAAAATATTAAATTACTATAGGTATGTAGGTACCTACACCATGCAAAAAACTAAATTATGTCGCGCCAGGGAACCATATATAAGAACCGCCGTGGCTGGAAAACTAGTCAAGTAGTCAGTAGTGTCTTGGATGTGAAAGCTGAAGTCTAAAGTATACAGAGTAAAGAAGACAGTAGTAGCCAGTGGTGGTATATAGTGAATTGTGACTTAGTGAAGTATTGACAAGTGGTGTAATATTTGTGAGTGGAGACATGAGGACAGCTGATTATTTAGATTGAGATTATAAGTTTATAAGTTGTATTTGTGTTAGATAATAAAGACATTTGCCGACTTTAGTAGTAAGAATAATATAGCAAGTATACTCAACGATTAATTAATAAATAAAATAACGAAGGTAGGTCGAATGAGTATAATAAAATACATAGGGTGGAGTGATAGAACGCTAATTAAAGATTATTTGTCAGATAATTACTGACTTTAAATTGCAAATTTTGAAAACAGGGTGGATATTTTGAATGATCTTTTATATTTTATCAGTAATTAACTTTTCTAAAAGGGAGTAGAATTTATTTCCAGCAATATCAGACCAACATTTTGACAATACAGGGCATTTTAAAATTAGTAATTATCTGACAGATCTGTAATTAACGTTCTAGCACTCCACCGATAAAGTGCAATTACTAGCCTGTTAGATGGGGTCGGAGAATTCCTCCATCGCCCTAACAGTTGTCATGATGGCAGTGCCCGAAACTCCAACGTATAGAGTTTCCACATCCAACAGCAGAGCCAGCCAGAGTACCAGAACAAGCACAGACACGTGTTTCGCTCTACTGAAGCTCATCAGTGTGCTGCATCTGGAGTATCCGGAAGGATGCTGCTGGATGAATGGAAGTTGGCTTGTCTTAAGCCAATAATTAACACGGATCTCCGTGTGGTGTAAAATAGTGTGTGTGTGTGTGTGTGTACTCCGTGTGACTTTAGTAGTGATTTTGTAAGTGTGAGACCCGTAACAATACATAATGTTCCATATAATAATAATCTCAATACTGGAATGGTGAATTTTCTTGGCTTGTAAACAAAGCTTGATAGATCTATTTATGTAATAAGTAGTTTATCTGAAATCTTTTGTAAGTAACCGACACCGAACTCCACCAAGGATGGGTTTAATCCCTTTCCGGGGAGTCCTCGCACCCCCCGGGAATTTTTATTTTTATTTTTAAATAGTCCGAGATTCTTGATTTAATCGAATTCCCGGGGGCGTTATCGGTCCAAATGTTTAATGATGTGTACAAATTATAAATGCTTTAACATTTTTTAGAGGGTTAATTTAAATTTAGAGCGCTTATAGGAACTTCACTACTGCCCCCCCCCCCCCCCCCCCCCCTTAAATTGCAAATTACTACTTACAGCGGGTATTATAAAGGGATTAAAAGTATCATTAAGTTAACGGGCAGATTTCTGTGGCCATTTCTGAAGAAGGTATCGGAGTCTCAGTGGAAAGTTTTTACTTTTGTGTATTCTTGACATTAAAGTAATTACAAAAACGTTAATAAAAGTCATTTGACGTCGATATTAGCTTCAAAAACGAGCACAGAAATCTGCCCGTTAGCCTAATGAGCCTTTATAATACTGACTGCTAATTATTATTGTAAATATTTCAAAACGATGTAAATTTAATCCGTGTCATTTTTTGGCGCCCCTTATTTCTTGGGGCCCTGTTTGACAGGACAGCTCGAACACCCCTAAAGCCGGCACTGGAACAGGGCCCAATGCATGATCCTGTTTATGACGGGAAGGTAGCTTGTCGCTTTTTTTTTTTTTAATTAATCGCGTATTAAATTAAATAAACTATGTACAAGCAATAAAGTTGGATTTTACACACATAACTATTGATGGGCTTACGAGGTAAGAAGCCTGCTATTTATTGTTTCTTATACCGGTTGGCTGACCATACCTCTGTATGCCAATAATAATACAATTCATTTTAATAACAATAGGTACGTAAAAATACTTTGACAATGGGCAACAATTAATTTCGGTAACATGGAAATTATTTTGTATTATTAGGCAATGTTATCTATGAACAGAGATATGGTCAGCCACCCGGTATGTAGAACTAAAAAAAATAATTGTTAGTCTACGCAGACAAACATTATTGGCATTCATGATTAATTATTATTTGTTCGAATATAATTTGTAGGTAGGTACTTTATACATATTAAATGGACCTATAGAGTAAATAAATGAATATTAAAAGAATATACCTAACCATCAGAAAAAAGTGGTGAAATATGAGAATAGTTGCAACATTGATTAATGGTATAGGAATAGGAACCATTATAGGTAAAAATAAAAAATATAATAAAAAAATACCTTAGCATTGCCGGCATACTTAATAATAGACGAAGTTAAGTAGGTATGAGCGAAATCGTTTGATCAATTATTATCCCCAAGTACTTTAGCGGTCATTGTTTCCTTTCTGCAGTTCACTCATACGAATCGACTTACCTATCCAAAAACATATTAAGTTGTTATGCCCCTTGGTAAAATGATTGATGATGACAGATAAGATTAATGTTGTATAATTGCTGCATCGAAATACTGGCTCTGTGCTGTAAAATTATAGCACTAGCACTATTATAAGGTACAATATTATTTTCGGATACATCGGGTTATCAAACTTTCTTGGATGGATAAAGAATCACCAGGAAAGCCATTTAACTGGACTGCTTTACGGAAACATGCTAAGCTAACCTAAATAGAATTTTAAAACTGTTATATTTATTGCCTGTGTTAATAATTATTAATAGTCGATCGGTTCTGGAACAGTTACATGCATTTTTTTATTAGATGCCGTTTGATTTCTGGGACTTAAACTTATAAACTCTAATCGTTGATTAAAAGAGTCTTTCAATCAATATTCTTCATAAATTAACTGCTCTGTAAATCAACTTTTAGTTCTAAGTTTTCTGCAATGACAGTATTTTTTTAAATTAAAGTGGAAAAGGTACAGAGCTATTAAAAGGCACAAAAAACTCAACTGAAAGTTTTTCTCGTACTAGACTAGGAAGTTTAAAGTAAAAGATTCTCAAAGTCATTGTTTATGAACCTTCAGAACATGTATGTATGTGCAGCTTTAAAAATATCTTGCGTGCAGAAATTCATCAGAAAGTACGTTATCAGTGTCTTAGTTTTGCTTATATAAAAATTAATTCCACAAATAGATGTCTTTGCTTATAGTTTTGGTGATAACCTTTTCCTAAGCTGACATAATATAAAATCAGTTCTAATATTGCAAAGCAACTTCCTCGTCAGTTATGTCATGTGAATTTACCATTTAAAGTTACTAAGGAAAATCTGTCTAATGAACTAGTCTAGGTCAGAACAACTGGTGAGTGAATAATTGCTTACGAATTAGAAAATATGATGTACCTATCATAAGTGAATTTTCATTTAATTTTTTAATAAAATTTAAAAGTTATTTTTTATGATTAATTCATTCGTTTGGATTATTATTATTATAGATTATTATTAGATTGCAAAATTTTAAACTTTTCTTCCAACTACAAGTTTTTTATTGGAAAAAGCTGTAATCCCATAAAAGATAATTAAATCTGGAGAAAAATTGGAGAAAGTTGCTTGTCGAAATTTACAGAAGGCTTCTTATTTAAATTTGGTCCTGAAACACATCCTTTCAAGGTACAAGGTACGAAAATCTTAAAGAATACAATATTTAACAAAATGTATTCTTTTGTATTTTCGTAAGGTAGACTGCAGTTTTCCGAACTTATTTCCAACGATTTGATGAAATCGAACAAAATTCAGCAGAAACTACCGAGGCACTTCAAGATAACTTATCGGCAAATCCTCGACAGGAAAACACATTTTCCGATCGACTTTTGGAAAAAACCATCATAGGATTCGAAGAGTAAAAGAAAAAAAAATGATATGAAATGCGCTTAATTGGCAGGTCACACTTCGACCAGCTTCCCAAAAACAGATTGTAAAATGCAGTACAAGTGTACAGGGTGATTCATTATAATGTCGCCCCCCTTTAACTTTGTTATTTCATGTGTCCCAAAAAAATTAAAAGTGGGGTTATGTAGGTGCTAAAAAAGACTTTTTTATACGTGTAACAAAAATTTGAAAGTAGATCAGTATACAGGGAAAACCAAAAATTTAATTTTTTTTTCAATGGATCACCCTATATATGAATTTATTTTTCGATTCCTCGTAGAATTCTAAGCATAACTTATATAACATACCGTATACCTAAATTCAAAGGCTTCCGAAATATTCGCATTTGAAACATCATCAAATATTTTATAAAACACCTGTTGCAAATCAAGAAATCTAACAATAAAATGCTCTACTGGGCCTCCATTTTTTTCAACACATTTTATAAGGGTTTATAAGGGTTTATAAGGGTTGTTCGCATTTTCTCCAATGAATCTGTTATGAATTCTGGGTTATTTTAATTTAAATTATTAATTTTAATCCGTATCAAATCTTTTAGATGATCGAGGTTTTCAATTTGGTAGTTATACACACGGTTTTTTAAATAGTTTCAAATGCGAATATTTCAGAAACTATTGAATTTAGGTATACGGTATGTTATATAAATTATGCTTAGAATTTTACGAGGAATCGAAAAATAAATTCATATATAGGGTGTTCCATTGAAAAAAAAAAAAAAATTGGTTTTCCCTGTAAACTGATCTATTTTCAAATTTTTGTTATACGTATAAAAAAGTCTTTTTTAGCACCTACATAACCCTACTTTTAATTTTTTTGAGACACATGAAATAACAAAGTTAAAGGGGGGCGACATTATAATGAATCACCCTGTACAAGTTCTTACTTTGACATGTTTTTGTGAAGCTGGTCAAAGTGTGCCGTTCGATTTAAGAAGCTCATCTAATAGTATTTTTCCTTTACTCTCTGAATCCGATTCCGCTTTTTCCGAAAGTCGATTGGAAAATGTACTTTGCTGTAAAAAAATGCGAACAATTTTTCTTCAAATGAAAGGGTGACTACCCTGTTAGATTTAAAATTCTGGCAATAGGCTATCCCGTAAATTCGCAGTACCTCAGATTTTGAAATGATTTCAATGAATTTTGGGGAACATTTTAGAAACAATAATTTGTGAGGCAAAAATGAAAAGCGGTGGCATTTTTTTTTCCAAAAGTCGATCGGCAAATGTGCTTTTCTGTCAAAAAAGTGCAAACCATTTTTTTTCAAGTAGGTATGGTCCTGGATTTTCAATTTGCCGATAGGTAATCTTGAAGTGCCTTGGGTAGAAGAGTGTTTCTGTTAAATTTTGTTGGATTTCATCAAACCGTTGCAAAAAATCGCCGTTTAAAATTTAAGCGCGAAATAGAAAACACCCTGTATCTGTTGGCAAAAAAGTTCCATAGATCAGACTGTCTGGCATTGCAACTACATCGCATTAGCCATGAATCAACCTGTATAAAAAATCGTATCATGAGTAAATGTAATTACCTACCTATTATAGGTATCGAATTGCCTACAAATTGAATAAAAAAGTATGTCTACCTAAATTTCCAAAGAAAGGCATCGGACCGGTTTAATTGATTATACTTACAATTTTAAAGTGAAATTAATTTTATTATGAAATCCCCATAAGATTGGTTATAATAATTTAATGCTTATCATAACCTTGTGATCAATATTAAATTTAGGTCATGACAGAAAAAACATGAATAGTATTTCTGCTTGCATTATAGCCTCGTTTCTTTCTACAATGTTCATGGGCGAAACCAGCGCAGTTTTTAAGCCCACAAAATTTAATTTTTTAATATCTCAAAACGTTAAAGAAACTAAAAACTATGAAAACTTACAAACTATGCATTTTGCCTTGACTTTTTGAAAAATTTCAATAATGCCATTTTTATTTTGGCTCACGACACTTCCCTAGTTTCTCCAATTAACTCGACTATTTTCCTATAACTAATAATTACTCCCCCCCCAGTTGTTTACCTATACAGGGTGCACCGTATATCCTTCTATATATTGCTATCTCCTAAAAGACATACAGGGTCGGTTAAATCAGACAAAAGATGCGCAATTTTATGGCCATCTCGAATCCGTCAAGCATACAAGATATCTGTGACCTGAAATATCCTGAAAAAATTGACAAATCGAGATTTCTTAATTTTGACATATCTTTTTTACTATTGGAGATTAACAAATAATTTTTTGTGGGCTTACATAAGTCAGCAAGAGCTACCCATCTGACGTTTCCAAAATTTTCAAAGCCGACTAGATTCAAGAGTTTTCATAGTCAACTTTAGTTTTTCATAAGACCGCCATATTGATTTTTTATGTTGTTCGGTAAAAAAAATATAGAAACCAAAAATTGTTAAACTTCAAAAAATAAATTTAAAAAATTTTAATTCTTCTTTTTTCTTTATAAAAGACAAATTTTTAGACCGAATTTCACAGATAAAAGAATGTTGACGTATTTCGACGAAATTTTTTTTTGTTTTTCTTTGAAAAAGGAAGAAAAAAAAATTTTTCAATTTATTTTTTTTAAAGTTTATTAATTTTTGGTTTCCATTATTTTTGTTCATACCAAACGACATAAAACAACAATGTGGCGGCCATAAGAAAAACAAAAGTTAAACTCTGAAAACTCTTGGATCTAGTCAGCTTTGAAAAATTTTGTAACGACATATAGATAGCTCTTGACGACTAATCACTTTCCAATAATAAGAAAGATATGGAGCAAATAAGAAATCTCGATTCTTCGGTTTTTTCAGGTTATTTCAGGAACAGTCACAGATATCTTGTATGCTCGACGGATTCGAGATGGCCACAAAATTGCGCATATTTTCTCTAATTTAACCGACCCTGTATCTCTTAGCGTTTAGGAGATAGCAATACAGAGAAGGATATATGGGGCACCCTGTATAGTATCTATTTTGTTTAATTATTACCTATATTCCATCCCTGGTCCTTTACATCTTATGAATACTTATTCTGGTCAATTTATTTTTTAGGTCCACATCTCACAAAAATGATACACCATCTATGCCTTCTGATCAGCCTAATCGTCTTCTGTAAAGCATCACAAAAAGGAAGTGAAAACCTCTGCAACATTTTACAAAGTAATGACACTTTGACGACAATTGAAGCATTCAGCTTTAGAATTAAAGAGCTAAATTTTCTGAAAAGAGAAATTGATGAGATAAAACCATACGCATTTGAGGGATTATCGAAATTAGAGACTTTGTATTTGGCTGAAAATGACATCAAAGAAATAAAGAACAATACTTTTGCTGGACTTTCGAGCTTGAGATTTTTGAGTCTGTACTCAAATGAAATATCCGTCATCGACGAGGATGCATTTGATCAATTGTATGAATTAGAAGAACTTCTTCTCTACGACAATGATATTTCAGACATTCCGGATGGACTATTTGAAGACTTGCGGTCTTTAGACACGCTTGATTTAGACAGCAACGATTTGGAAATTATACATGCCGGTGAACTTGATGGCTTGTTTGATCTGGACCGCTTGGAGTTACAAAACAATAAGATAAAAGTAATTGAAGATGACGCTTTTGATGATTTGGTCAGTTTAGAAATCTTAAGATTATCCAATAATAAAATCGAGAGATTAGAAGATCAGTTCGATTCTTGCGGAAATCTGACCAACCTGCAACTTTATCAGAATAAAATTAATTACATTGATGAAAATTGCTTTGACGGGTTAACAAAACTAGAGATTCTCAGTTTATCTCATAATAAGTTAGAATCGATTCCAAACAGTTTATTTGAAGACCTTTCATCACTGCAACTTCTTGAGTTAGATGACAACGATTTAACAGTTTTGGAAACTGGCGATTTTAATGGCTTATCAAATTTAGATATCCTCGAACTTCAAGATAACGAAATTCACACGATCGAACATAATGCTTTTAAAGGCTTAAATAAACTGAGCATTTTGAGAATATACAATAATCCAATCAAGAGTATCATACCAGAAAACGTGGCCAATAACTTGAGAACTCTGGAAATTGTTCAAGTAAATTCTGATATGTTTGACTGCAGCAGTTTCTTTCCATTAGCAAAAGCTTTTATTGACAAAAATGTTACAATTGAAGATATCAGTCCATACTCTTGTGATGGCCACTAAAATATAAGTAGTTATACTTTAAACCTCGCTTTAAACAATGTATTTAAATAAGCATTTTATTCATTAGGTGTTGAAGAAGATCCGAATAGAAACTCCTTTGTGAAAAGGTGAAAAACCTTTAACCTAAACATGCCTGGCGATATTTTAATAAATAGTACCTAATGAACATAGAATATGAGACAGGGTGATTTCGATAAGTTTATAGCTGCTAGTGCGGCTGTGTGAGAATGGAAAATTGATTAACTCATCTTTGAAAACTACATAAAATTTTCTGTAAAAATGAAATGAACTATCGTATAGGTAGGTACTTATAACATTTAATTTAATTGATAAATATTTTCTTTAATAAACTAAAAAATATCAATTCAATAGTATTAATAAATAGACTAGTTATACCTACATTTAAGGTACCTAAATACCCGTATTATCAAAACTTTACCCCCTGGTAGATAATAGCTTAAGAATAAATGTGCCTAACCGCGTACAGGGATAAGTTTCCCTCTGCGGAGTTGTGTGCTAAATTTTCTGTAAATTGTATGTAACTTTGTGGCGAATAAAGATTAAAGATTAAATGGAATACAGGCATAATTGAGACATGGTAAAATGATTTGAACGGAAATCGTTTGGGAATAAGGGCAAAAAGTTCGTCCCATGTTATCGTTATGTAAAACAGAACGTCAATCCATAAGTAAATTTACAATTTGTTTCTTGTAGATGTCAATTCGATGTGAATTTTAAATATCTCAAAAATTGCAAGTCTTATCGAAAATAAATAAGAACACCTTTTATCAATATTTTCGTAAATTATGAATAAACCATGAATGAATGAACTAGAGCTTCGGACGTATACCAGTCGGACGTCTCCCAAAACTCAACGTCATCCCTTGAAGGGCTGGTAGGCCAAGTCATGACTGACCAGAATATCATAAGATGATCTCAATAAAAAATTGTTTATTTTCGAGATAATGGGACTTTTATGAATTTTGTGAAAATCGATACCTTAGATCTGTTTTTCGAGTGTCACAGTTGCAAAATTTCATATTATTACATTCTTAATTTTGTTACGCAATGCTGAATAGCCCCATTAATGATTAAGTGCCGAAGAAATATTCTAGTGCCCTACCTTTTAGGAAAATTATGAATTTTTTTTGCCCGATAGAAAATTTTTGTTTTTTCATGTCACAACTTTGCCACTTCATACATGAAAAAAAATTACCCCGTGAACCCTAAAAGTTATTCCTAAAAATTACCCATTTGATCTAGTTTCTGCAATGGTGTAATATTTTGTATGCTTTACTTTAGAAAAAAAGATATATTGCTGTTTGACTGCAAAAGGAGCGCATTGTGAAATCATATCAATAAATAATCTGAGAGGCGTACACAATAAAAGTACAGGGTGTTTTGTAATTGAATGTAAATATTTAAGGGGGTGATTTTGGGGTCCATTTTAAGAAGAAAACTTCATAAGAACGTATGTCCTAAAAGTCTTAACTTTTGAGATACAGGTGGTAAAATTTTATTAAAATAAATAATTTTTTCGTAATTTCTGTAAATACCGCTCTGGATATTTTAATGAAATTTCGTATTGAGGTATTACGCATCAAGAGGCATTTTTTCATGTACCACATTTTGTTTTATTTCCATTAGTGACGATCGTGCAAAATTTTACCTGCGTATTTTTATATTTTTTTATTGTCATTTTAACGACAACCTTGTGACCATGTAGAGAAACAGATTTTATTTTTTTAGGCGGAAACAGTTCATCGGGTTGAAAAAAAAACAAATGTTCAAACTTGCTTGGAAATGAATGGGGATTCCAAAAATGATTTCTATTTGAACAGAAATCAGTGGCGTATCATCAATGTCTGCTAAAATATGCAGGGAAAATTCTGCATGATCGTGCACCATCGTTACTAGTGGAAAAAAAGGAAACGTGGTAACATGAAAAAATGACCATTGATGCGTAATACCTCAATACGAAATTTCATTAAAATATCCAGAGCGGTATTTACAGAAATTACGAAAAAATTATTTATTTTAATAAAATTTTACCACCCTGTATCTCAAAAGTTAAGACTTTTAGGATATACGTTCTTATGAAGTTTTCTTCTTAAAATGGACCCAAAAATCACCCCCTTAAATATTGACATTCAATTACAAAACACCCTGTACTTTTATTATCTCTAATATTTTATTGTGTACGTCTCTCAGATTATTTATTGATATGATTTCACAATGCGCTCCTTTTGCAGTCAAACAGCAATATCTTTTTTTCTAAAGTAAAGCATACAAAATATTACACCATTGCAGAAACTAGATCAAATGGGTAATTTTTAGGAATAACTTGCCAGGTTCACGGGGTAATTTTTTTTCATGTATGAAGTGGCAAAGTTGTGACATGAAAAAACAAAAATTTTCTATCGGACAAAAAAATTCATAATTTTCCTAAAAGGTAGGGCACTAGAATATTTCTTCGGCACTTAATCATTAATGGGGCTATTCAGCATTGCGTAACAAAATTAAGAATGTAATAATATGAAATTTTGCAACTGTGACACTCGAAAAACAGATCTAAGGTATCGATTTTCACAAAATTCATAAAAGTCCCATTATCTCGAAAATAAACAATTTTTTACTGAGATCATCTTATGATATTCTGGTCAGTCATGACTTGGCCTACCAGCCCTTCAAGGGATGACGTTGAGTTTTGGGACACCTGTATAAAAATGGGAATGAGGTAGGATGCGCACAAACGAGTTTTCGCTAGCTGCTATAGCTCCACACTGTCAGTAGGTATAATAGAGTCAAGTGAGCAATTTCAGGAATCTCATCAAGCGAAATGATTTATGACATCGGCCATCGGCAATCAAATGTCCTTTTAAAAAATTTTTGTATCTGACCGGTCCCTTTACTAGAAATAACCCGCCTTAAACATTACTCTCTCATTTCTTCTCATTTGTTGGCTTTTCTGTAACATCTCCAGCCCCTCCTGCGCGTCTCATTTCCAGTTTTTTGTATAGGCTAATAACAGAGAGTGATAATGTCTCACTGTCATCTAGGCCCAGTGATCTTCATACTATGTTATGTTCTAATAATTCGATGCCTTCTTCTCTCAAGTGGACACACCCAGGGCCGGATTATCTATACATACTACAATACAGGCGCCTATGGCGCCGACAGCTTGGGAGGCGTGGGGGCGCCATCCATAGAGATTATTTAACAAATTCTTCAATAGAGCGAAAAGCTTGTAATGTGCCATAAATCACAATGTGTGAGAGGTGACCCTCGGCATTATGGTCTAAGGGGACACCTGCCGGACAATAGTTCTGCCGTGGTCTAATTTATTGCTTTATTGCATCTTATATATCAGAATTCACGAGTCACAATCATCAACTATTCTGTGACATAGATGTCATGTATTGTAAGAATCCTTCTCACTCATCAATCCCTAAATGAGTTTCTTTTATTATAATAATTGACGCAATTTTGAATATTTCCTCCCTTTTATTAATGCAGTTGGCTACTGAATATAGAAAAGTAGGTAACTAAAACTAACTTAAAAACTTAGTTTAAGATACCTTCCTCCCATTCTGTTAATTTAGATTTTAAATTTTTTCCCATCCTGCACATTATAGAGCGGTTCAAAAAATTACAATAGTTCCAAAAAGGCAGGCTAGGGAATTTTCAGCTACTGGGAAATTGCGGGAAATTGAACATTGAACAAATTTTCCGCATTCCGCATATAGGGTTCAATCCGTCCCCCATGTAACATCAAGAAAGTTACTTGCGCAAAATTGTATGTTATGCAAAACCTTACAAGTGGCTAAGTAGCTTGGGAAAAAGCTAAAGGCATAAACTATACAAAGAAGAAGAAGAAGAAGAGAAGAAGAAAATCTTAGAAGTCACTAAGTGGGGGGGGGGGGGGGTGTGGCTCTGTAATATTAGTTAGGTACTAGAGAGGAAACTCATAATCCGGCTCTGGACAAACCCTTATTATTATCCCCTACAAACCCTTCAACTGCTCAATTGCTCGAATATGCTGAAGGATGATTCGTGGTGGGGTTCGCCGAAAGCCGCAATTATTCTGGGCCATATCAGTCTAGACTTCCCTCACAGTTATGGATTACTGTTTAGGTTCACAAATATTGACGAGAAGGGCTAAACATGCACTGGCCTGCCATAAAAACATGAATGCTCTGTAGTTTCGTTTTATTTTAGCTTCGTAGTTTATGACCAGAGTACCCAGTGACCAGAGTACCTACCCATATTTCAATTAAAAGTCTTATAGGCTTATTCTTGACACCTGCGGGAAGTATCAAGCCCTTTGCGAATCAGGATTAGGGATTGATGATCTGGCCTTAGCGCCATTCTTGATAGGTAATTCTATGCACAGGTACCTATCTTTGATCAAAAGCTCTCTCTGGTAACAGTTGTTTGTGCCAGAGGCAAAAGTAGAAAACGTTTTTAGACAGTTTTTCGGGAAATACGCGGTTAGAAAGAACGGGGAGGTACTATCTTTAAATTTAATTAACATAGCGTGTATTTTGAGAAAATATATCAATGCTTTAATGCAAATACACTAAACGGATAAATTAATCAACACCCATTTCATACTACTTATGTTTCTAAATAAATTTATATAAGTGCCTAGTTTGTGATGAAAACCGGTAGATACGAAAGTATAGATACCTAAGTAACTTTACAACCATTCTGGTGAAAAAAATGAATAATTGTGCATGATTTTGTATCACGACGAGCGTGCGTTAGCCGCATATGGGAAACTACCTACTTATGACAGAAATTTGAAAATTTGTATACAAAGGTTTTACATACATGAGCTTTCTGTCATGAAACAGTGCTGAAAACCCATCAATGAACCCTTGTTCAGATGGGAACGAGATATAAAAAATCCTCTACCACTTCTCCAATTTAAGAAGAACGAACTTCTACATGTAAGATGGCAGAATGTACTAGAAACACCAAATACAAATTCCAAAATTTCCTACTTTTCGGATACTGTATCTTTTTAATTTGATAAATATTTTCCACTACAAAAATCTAAAATTCACAGCACTCGACTCGCCGGACCCAGATGGCTCACCCCCGAAATACGCCAACTCTACGATAAAATTAATCTCCTCAGTCCTCTGAAAAAGTCTTCCAACGCGCAGTTCAAATTACAACTTATTATCAGAGTTCAATTAGGTACATGACTAGGCAGGAAACAAAACGACGCAATGATATTTTCATTAGTGAATCTGAAAATCCATTAAATCTGGGCGGTCCCTTATAAAAAAACACTGCCAGTCGACAACCCCTTCTAAAAAAATCGTAGAGCTGAACTTTCAGGGTACAACTTCAGAGGATCCTGAGGAAATGTGCGAAATGCTTAATAGCGTTTTTCTCTCAAACGATTCCCTCACTTATAGTCATACTCATTGTTCTAATGTAGCAGATTCTGTCTCTTCGTCTTTCATGTTCTATCCCACTTCACTCGGGGAAATCGTTGGAGTCGTCTCCAGATTCAAGGGCAAAATGTCATTGGGCCTAGATGGGATTCCCTACTTAATTGCCAAACACTGCATACCTGAACTGGCTCATCCACTCGCAGATATTATAAATAACTCCTTTCTGACTGGCGTATTGCGTATTCCCCGAACAACTCAAAGCTGCCCTTGTTAAGCCCATTTTCAAAAAACGTGACGTTAAAAATCCCTAGAATTACAGACCAATTAGTCTGATGCTTTCGGTCTTTGATAAAATTATTGAATCTCTTGTTTCACACCGTCTGTACGGTTTAGGTACACAAAGAACGAATAATGAACTGTATAAATTAATAGACACACATTAAATTAATCTTTTAATGCAAAACTAGTAATTTTACACAATGCTGTAGAACAACCAATCAATTTAAAGGTAATTTCTAATTATGTAGACGATTATAATATGATTAAACGATTTAGTAAGATGAATAATTTGAATTAAGTCGGAGTAGGTATGTAGGTATTTATTTAGTCTGACGAACGAACGATACGAAATATACGAAATATTAGAGACAGCAGGACTTCTGTCCTGGTCAACGAACGAAAAGCGAATCTTGCTTTGCACACCTGACGCAGGCAAGCAGGGGTTACATTTTTACTTTTTCCCTATTCCACGAAGACCACCTAAGAAGTGCATCTCCCGGATCGATATTTAACAGAAACTTCGACATTTCAGTTCTTCTTCATCCTAAACTGTGTCTACATACACATAGACAGTGTCTACACGATTTAACTAATTTAAAAGCAGCTCAATCTGCAACATATTCCCCCCCTTGGAGTCTCTGACTTCAATAACACTAAATAATTTTTTTTTCTCATACGAAAATTTTCAACATATAATTGCGGTTCTCTCTCAAACGAAATAATAATATTTTTTCTTATTTTAAAATCGTCGAACGAATGAACGAATAGACAAATAGTCTCGAAATTATTACTTGCATTGTAAATCTTGATTTGGCAGAGGGCAAACCTTTGAAATACTTCTTATGAAATTTCCCTCCTGAGTTTTTAATTTAACCCGAGGTTTCACCATTCGAACTTTGCCGTCAACACCAGGGACGACCTCCATAACTCTATCTCTTGGCCATTTCAATGGAGGAGTATTTTCTTCTTTTATTAAAACGAGATCGTTAATTTTTAAAATTTCCGAAGGTTTTCCTTGCTGCAACTGCCTTACTTCTGACGAAAAATTCATTCTTTGTACTTGTTTAATTATTATTTCTAACGACTTCCTTAATTCATAAATAGTTAACGGACCTGTTTGTTTTTCTCCATTTCCGTTTTTTACATTTCTAACGAATCTCAAACAATACGCAACTGTTCTTTGCAAACGAACGAAACAGGAAAATTTTGAAAACCGAGATATCCAAAATGTTTCACTGTGATTGTGAAGC
The DNA here is from genome assembly GCA_910589415.1 of Malachius bipustulatus. Classification (NCBI taxonomy): domain Eukaryota; kingdom Metazoa; phylum Arthropoda; class Insecta; order Coleoptera; family Melyridae; genus Malachius; species Malachius bipustulatus. The sequence goes on along the minus strand of OU342630.1, from coordinate 83,912,076 downwards.
GCAACTTGCTTCACCGAATTTCGCTCTTCATTTAGACCTAATGAATGAGCTGTAGGCCTAAAATTTAATTTACTTAAGTCACAATAATAATTTTGCAAAAAGGTAGGACCGAGCCACCACATCTCGCAATCCTTCAATTTTTCAGGCGAAATTCCCCGCGATAAGTAATCAGCCGGGTTGTTTTCCGATTTAACGTGGCGCCAAGTGTATTTGGACGTCAAAGTTTGAATTATCGAGACCCTATTTGACACGAACGTAGACCAACGAGAAGCATGAGACTTTAACCAACATAAGACGATCTCTGAATCTGACCACAGATTAACCGAAGAATAATCAATTTTATTTTCGTAAGTTCGACATATTCTTTCTACCAATTTCGCGAGCAACACAGCTCCACAGAGTTCCAACCTTGGCAACGTTATACTTTTCAAAGGAGACACCCTAGATTTTGAACAAATTAGTCTACACGACACATCCTTATTTGAATATAATACACGCAAATATACGCAGGCGCCATAAGCTTTTAAGCTGGCGTCACAAAATCCGTGGATTTCGATACTTTCGATTGACAAATTTAAAGTTAGATTCCTCGGAATCTTCACCTCTTTTAGACACGGTAGCGAGAAGAAAAATTTATTCCATTCCGACATTAAATTATCTGGGAGATTATCATCCCACTCGATTTTACTGATCCATATTTTCTGCACAATTAATTTTGCAGTTACTACGACGGGACCTAACAATCCAATAGGATCGAAGATTGAAGCAATTTTCGACAGAACTTCTCTTTTTGTGTAATTTTTAATTTCCTTAAATTCGGGCATTGTCATTACGAGAAAGTCTTCATGAGAATTCCATTGCAAGCCAAGCACCTTACTAGACGAACTTTCATTTTGAATGTCGTAATTATTTTTCGAATTATTTTGATTTGAATCAACTTGGAAATCCTCATTCGAATTATTTTCCTTGAACTCTGTAGAAAAATCTTTGACATTTGAATGCCACTTATGTAACTTAAATCCTGCGGTATTTAATAAACTAATTAATTGCGAAGAAGTTTCGATTAATTCATTTTTCGAATTTGAACTGACGAGCACATCATCGACGTATGTTTGCGAAAGTAACATTTTTGATGCAAGCGGGTAAGTTTGCGATTCCTTTTCAGCCAGTTCTTTTAAACATCTAGTAGCAGCAAAGAGCGCGAAATTCGTACCATACGTTATTGTTAATAACTCTAAACATTGTAAAGGTTCATTTTCATTTTCACGCCACAGGATGTTCTGTAAATATGTGTGATTCGGATTTACACGAATCTGGCGGTACATTTTTTCAATGTCCGCAATGACTACGAAAGTACCTATCCGAAATCTACATATGATATCGAATAATTCCGGTTGTACCGTATAGCCTTTTAATAAAATATCATTAAGCGATAAACCCGATGAAGTTTTCATCGAAGCGTCAAAAACAACACGCAATTTTGTTGTTTCACTATCTTCACGTATAACTGCGTGATGCGGCATAAAATATTTATTTTCTCCTTTCTCATTATGAGAACTTAGAGGGACGATTTTCGCATGATTTAAGTTTACATATTCATCGATAAATTGTTTATATTTTAATTTTAAATTTGGATCTCTTAGAAATCGTTTTTCGAGACCAGCAAATCGTTTGCTTGCTTGCAAAAACGATTCACCTAAATTATACGATTTATTTTCTTGATTTTTAAATGGCAAATTTATTTGAAACCGTCCATTTTCTAATCGAATCGTCGTTTCTTTAAAAATTTCTTCCGATTTTGCATTTTCGGGACTTAAAATTGTTTTCTCTTCGATGTCTTCTATCTCCCAAAATTTTTGTAACAGTTCATCGCTACTCGATGACGTATTTAAAAAAGAACAACAATTGGGTGAACTATTCCCTAGTTCATTATACGAATTAATATTAGAATGCTTTGGCTTATTATTTGCCAATTTACCGCCGACGACATATCCTAAGAGTGTACTAAAAAGGGTTGGCATATCCGCCCCTAATTTAATCACTCCTGGAACGATTAAATCATAATAGACGTCTGCTCCTAGCAAGATGTCGATTTTCGACGAGACATAAAACTTTGGATCAGCTAAAATAATGTGATCCGGTATTTTTAAATTTGATACGTTTAGAGTAGTTTGCGGTAGTTCGCAAGTTATATTTTCCAATACTGCACACGAAACTTTGAACGAATTTTTTCTATAAACGTTTGACTTAATGGTTAAATCAACCATCTCATTTGATTGAGCATTTATTTGCGAGATTCCTGATATTTGCAATTCTTTACGATAAGTATTCGAATTTAATTTGTCTAGCAATTCTTTTGTGCACATGCTAATCTGACTTGCCGAATCCAGTAAGCACCTAGCCGAAACTGGATCGCCGTTGCGACTATAAATTGTTACCACTGCCGTGGCTAGTACGATTTGCGAATTATTTTGCGAATAAGTGGAAAACGATAACGAACTTTCGGGTTTATTTTCTTTATTTTCATTTTCATTTACGATACTTTTTTGCTTGGGACTGTCTTGCGACCTTGGTTCTAATTGACTCGAATTCTTTTGATTTACGATTTGTCTCGATTCTCTATTTTCTGGCGTTGATCGATTTGAATTATTATTAGTTGAATAATGTTTATTTTGATATTGGTTTACACCCTCGTTTACACCATACGTACGATTTTGACGATTAAATTGACGATTAATTGTGCCTGAATTAGGTTTATGGAGATCCTGCCACTGGCTGCGACTTTCTGTGCGACGAATTTGAAAATTTCTAGGATTTGAATGAACTTCTCGATCAAAATTGATATGAAGTAGAGTATTATGCCTTTTGCCACATTGCCAACAATTATTCCCAGTGCAAGTATCATCGAACGAATGCTTCCTAAACAGACATATTTTGCAAAAACCGCGAGAGGTTATAAAGTTGTTTCTTTCCTGAATAGTTAATTGTTTAAATTTATAACATTTATAAATCGAATGATTCTCTGAGCAAAAATTACAAATTAAATAGGATTGATTTCCTGTCACATTTCCTGTCTGTTGTTGATTCGAATTATGAGTTGAACTAATAAAATGATTAACTTTCCTAATCGGTGTAGGACTAGTGCCTTTTGTTGCATCTATTTCCTCTAATGCTTTGCATTGCTTTTCTAAAAAGTTTATAAATTCTTTTAACGTTGGTAGGTTCTTGGTATCTCGATGTAAGCAATAAGCCTTTTGCAATTGAAAATCCAATTTCTTGGAAAAAATGTGAATTAAAATTAAGTCCCAAGAATTTACGGGTACATTTAAATTTTCCAAATTTTCGATATTTTGATTAATATGAGTTAAGAACTCCCTCAGGTTTTGAGCCTTTGGCTTCAATAAATTAGGTAAGTTTTCGAATAAATTGGTGATGTGCGCCTCGATTATCGCATACGTGTTTTTATATCTATTTTCTAACAACTTAATTGCAGTTTGTAAATTCGAGCTTACCAACGACAAATTCTGTATTAAAGACAGTGCTTCGCCTCTCAAATATCCCTTAAGATAAATTAGTTTTTCGATATTATCTAAATCCTCATTATTTATGATGAGTTTAGTAAACAGATCATGAAAACTATTCCACTCTGCAGCATCACCTGAAAAAATTGGAATTTTGATTTCGGGCAGCTTAACTGTTTGAGAATTTGCACCCTTTGTATTTATACTTGTCGTAACACCCTGAACTAATTCGGCTACAAATTCTTTATTCGATTGTTGTAAATTCGATACGAAATTCTGAAATTCTACGTTTCCATCTAATCTAGGTTGTTGGGTGCTTAGACTAGTTAACTCTTCAATTTTGTTTTCTAACTTCGAAAACAAATTACAAAATTTACTTTCTACATCCTCACTATCTTTAGTGGCATCTTCTTTAATCTCAGCGATCGATTCTTGTATATTAACATAACTCTGATAAGCTGCTGTTAAATTTCTTTTGCGAATTTCGATTTGATTTTTATTATTTTCATTTTTTAAATTCTCCTCAACCCACGTTTCGATTTTTGTAATTAATCCTTTCGCGTAACCCCTCTTTTTCTTCAAATTATCCATCTTTTTACAATATTACTTAACAAACGATATTTTTATAACACAGAATAATATAATAAACGATTTTTCATACAATGAGACGACTGACGAACATTTAGGTACTTACGATATGACAGACGATAACTATAGGTATATTAATATTATAAACACGAACGAAATTACAATTATTTATATTTTTACGATCAAAGTTTTCAACTTTAGTTTATTCACGAATTCACGAATATTAGGTAGGTACATCAACCAAAATGACGAATTTAATTAGGTAGGTGGGTCTGAGTGCTTCTTTCGACTCATCAGCTGACGAATTAGGCTTCGAACGATTAATATGACATTTTGATGCGAAAACGAAATAGGAAATAAGAAACTTTCCTCGAATAATAAATGAAGAGGTACGTTACTCAGTTTAGTGGAATCCAGGAACTTCTCTGCAATCCAGGACCTCGTTTTTGTGGAATCCAGGAATTGCTCTGCAATCCAGAAGCTCGTTTTTGTGGACTCCAGGGACTTGTCTGCAATCCAGGCGCTCGTACAGGAGTTTCTCTGCAACAACCATCCAACACGAAACACGAAATACTTGTAGTCGGTAATGAACGATTTTGGACACTTAAAACTGCACAATTTTGCTTAACGACGTATTCACTGCATCCATGAGACACCAGCAACTTCCATTAATTTCCATTTGCACTAAATTCAGTTACAATCCGGCTCGAAGGACCACTTTTATGTACGGTTTAGGTACACAAAGAACGAATAATGAACTGTATAAATTAATAGACACACATTAAATTAATCTTTTAATGCAAAACTAGTAATTTTACACAATGCTGTAGAACAACCAATCAATTTAAAGGTAATTTCTAATTATGTAGACGATTATAATATGATTAAACGATTTAGTAAGATGAATAATTTGAATTAAGTCGGAGTAGGTATGTAGGTATTTATTTAGTCTGACGAACGAACGATACGAAATATACGAAATATTAGAGACAGCAGGACTTCTGTCCTGGTCAACGAACGAAAAGCGAATCTTGCTTTGCACACCTGACGCAGGCAAGCAGGGGTTACATTTTTACTTTTTCCCTATTCCACGAAGACCACCTAAGAAGTGCATCTCCCGGATCGATATTTAACAGAAACTTCGACATTTCAGTTCTTCTTCATCCTAAACTGTGTCTACATACACATAGACAGTGTCTACACGATTTAACTAATTTAAAAGCAGCTCAATCTGCAACACCGTCTCTTGGACTTTCTTGAAAAGACTGGGACCCAGTCTGACTCTCAGCATGGATTCTTAAGAAACAGATCTTCCGAGACTGCTCTCGTCGAGCTCGATTTTGAAAATTTTTAGCCTCACATCGAGCTAAAATTTCAGGCACAAATCAGACAAAAAAGAATTATATCCGCGATAGGCTTGAATACAGCAACGGCATAGAAAAATCAGAGGTGAATATCTCAAGAAAACGAGTTTTTCTGATCTCATGCCCGCGAAGACTTCTGATCTACTCATCGAGTACTCCGATTCCTAAAATTACAACAAATTTTACCGGGAGCCATTCTCCACAAGGATTATGCTGGGTCCTTTCTTCTGGAAACAGGTTTTGGGAGGAAAATTGAATGAAAATCAAACTTCATTTGTGAGCACCTAGAGAATTTTCTTGCTGACATGACATGCACAGATGAAAAATGTTGAAACAACAGCCAAATTACATCTACATGGTTTCAGGGGGAATCAGCAATCTTCCTTACCTAAGAATGGTATGTATAGTTAACCATTGTTACGAAAATTCTAACAATCGCTAGCTCCTTGCTTTCAGACAAGCTAGTGATTGCTACAATTTTCGTAACGATGCTTACGCACCATTCTCGGGTAAGGAGGAGTGCCGATTCCTCTTGAAACCATGAATATGTAATTAGGCTGTTGTTATCAACATTTTTTATCTCGTGTCCGCAGGAAAATTCTTAAATTGTTCATAAATGACAGCTAATTCGGAGACAAGTTGATTTTCATTCAATTTTATTCCCAAAACCTGTTCACAGAGGAAATTTAAATTTCCTCTGGATTAAATTTTTATGCAATTTTTTGTTTTTAATGTTTGCCCTGAGTCTAATTTTCATATTATTAACCCTGTAAATATAGGTGTTGTATCGTAAATTTGAAATCCATCTCAAAGTAAAACATATAAAGCTCCAAAATTTACCTATCAAAACATAAGAAAATCTTGTTTGGAAAACGAGGATACGAAAACCGTGGAGTGTTTTGCACGCCTTCACGTATTTAGAAAACTTGTGGACAGATTTTTTGAGTTTACATCCAATAAAGCAGAAAAATAAAGGATAAGGCTGCTGACATGCGAAAAAAAATCTAAATTCCTTGGGAATATGGAAAGTTATCCCCAATCAAAATCAGGCATAATTTTCGGGTGCGACGCTTTTATTTTTGCCCAGGGTCTCTTATTCTTATATGGGCCATTTTTATGACCCATGCCCATACGAATTTTATTTGATGTTTTTGTAGAAAAAAATTGGCTCCACTACTTACAATAGTGAGCTTTTTAGGACTGGATCTTCATAATTAGTTCCACAATGCTGCAAGGTAATCAGGATTGTTATAATTTTTTGGTTGGTGTCGTTTTGCTAAGGTCATCGACTATAATTTGCGTTAATAACTTTTACGAACCGTTTCTTAATCGTGAGATTATGCGATCTTTTTATATCTATTATTATAAAGTAGGGCATTTCTCAAAGAAAACCTACTCTGCTCGCTGATTAAATATACTTAAAATCCCAAATAACCCATTAGAATTGGAGCAGCAAAAAAAAACCAGTTCCCAGAAATCCCAGATCGGTATGACCTCTGTACCTATACCGTCCACTACTCTTAAGTAATAGGTATACTTTTATACTTTTCTCTTGCTCTTTAGATACAGAGATTCCTTCGCTTTATGTAGTTTTTTCTTATAAAAGTTGCAGATTATTTATGACTGATAGCAACCTTTTGATATGCTTTTATATGCATTTTTCGAAAAAATGTGTGGGCATAATAACTAATTTGATTTAATTTTTCGGACACATTGCCGTGCACAATGGATAACGAAATAGTGTACCTAATTATCGATTTTTATCAAATTTTTGAAATAATATTTAATATTTTTCAGCAAGTGAAGAAGAATCAGTACTATAGTACTTAGTGCATTGTGACTGATGACCGCAAGTTGGTGTATTTTCTTAGAGCATTACATAGGTACCTATATGAGTATAATATAACAAGTTTTCTTCAAATATAACATTATAGGTAACATACCTCATCCATTTCTTCTGCAAATTTCACATAGATAATATATAACCAGTAGTCAAGAGATCAGCAGGATGAAACCGACACTAATTCCTGCTAAAGCCTCCGCAAATAGTGTTGACATCACAAACACTTTTCTAGTTCACTACTCCACAACATCCGAAGAGGCAAACACTAAACACTGATATCGGATCTCACGGTCTTTGACAACACCGTTTCATAGCATATCGCGAGAATCTTGTGCAGGAGGCCAGCCAAGTACCTACGAGGAACTCATTTACCGCTCTGTTGTTCTCGCGTTGGACGTTTTTGACTTCACCTTAGAGTAAATATATGGAATGTTAGTAACACTAACACTACTCTAACGTAATTAACGCGTTAGCAACAAACTTGTACCTACACTGGCCAATTATGGTCAGTAACTTCAAATCAACAAAACTGTTTCAATTACCAATTATCTCCCGGTTAACAACTTCAGGTCGTCTGTATAGAGGAGGCACTATGGAATAAGAGTGAACAGATTAAAGAGAGCCCTGAGGAACGGTATGGTGACACTTGAACGAAAACCAAAGAGCTCAACACCTTGGCAAATAAATGCGAAAAAGACAACCCAGGTGATAGGAAATAGATGCAGAAATATCTTACTGAAAGTAAAATTACTTAGTGCGCATGATTTAATCGATCAAAACCCTTACTCAAATCCTTGTAATACTTGCCCCCCGTCTTCTAGTGGTATAGTGACTCCGAGATAATTACAAGAGAAAGATTTGTTCCACATATATTCGCGAAAGAAGCACTTGTAAGCAAAGAAGAATAATCTTCATCAGATTCAGAAAATGCATGCTTCACTTTTTTGTTTTTGTAGGCTTGTGGAACATATGAGACTAAAAATTCATTCAGAAAAATGAAGGTATACGTAGTATTAGAAATATTAAATGATGTTGGCGAGGATAGAGAGTTTTGAGCGGTACTCTGTTGGCTCCCACACCACACAAAACGCCAAAAAGCGTTATGCCAAAAACGCAATATGACCACGTGTCATGGAATTACCCCTTTTTACTGTTAACACCCGATCAAAATATCTGAAAACATCCGCTTTTAGCTCTTGATCCTTCCAGTGAATGCGTCGTCTAGGTCTATGTGAAATCCCTATGTGTCTAAGTCTATGTGGAATCTATATGAAAATTCAAGATGAATGTTCATTCACATCTTGAACCGTAGTTCTTTGAACTGACATATGACTGACAGAATCTCCGGAATACAGAAATCTGTGCCAATGATACAACTTCAGCGTGATGTTAGATATACTTTCATGGTAAATCAAACCAAGGCGGATTACCCTGAGTTTTTCCCTCGGAGAAGAGACCGCGGGACAAAGGAGTATTTTCGACAAAGGAGTCAGGTCAGAACCAGGTGGTATAACATATCCTTCCAACCTTATATTTACTCTAAGTGCTCGGCCGCAAATCGTGACGTCACCAACAGGTTGTTGGATCTCTAAGAGGTGGCCCGCTACCATGGGGGGCGACAGCCATGCCATGCCATGCCATGCACTGGGAAGGAATGAAGAACACCGTCCGACTCGGCGATCCGCAATCGGCATTCGACTTTTCCATACCTATTACCTATTCCATATCGCGGCATTCGCGGCCGCGGCTAAACCACCAACCTTCAGTGCCGCCGAGCCGCAGACTGCCCAGTGCGAATATGTATAACCTTTTATGAGAGGATTGAGAGGTGAGGTGTTGGGTTCCTGTGATCTGTGATCTTGTGAGGTCGCTATCACGCAGGTATAGGGTACATGCAGCAGACCTTATTATGTTAATATTAATATGCATTACATTGCATATAATATTCTCTCTCACTCTAGCTTGAAGAATATTTTGCTTAATGATCACGTACGTTACGGTAATGAGCCAGCAATAAAATAATGAGTAATATCATTATCTTATTGTAACAATTATTTATAATGGACATCTCCTTATTTCGATGTGTCCGATCAAAAAATAACCCGGATATATGGAGGTTTAATGGTTAACAAAATTCAATCCTCTATGGCCATATTTGCTGAAAAAAAAAACGAGAAGTTTATTATTACCGTCACTGTCATATTTTTAGTTTCAAGCATTTAATTGTCAAATGCCGGCGGCATCAAGCATCAAGGCAATTGCAGCCCAGTTACTCGCGCGACTGTGAATTTGCTATAGGTAGTAGCGGGCGACAGATGATAGTTATTACTGTACGACCCTATTGTATTTATGATAAGCATGTTTTCAAGTCGACGAGCGCTAAAAAGTACTGTGTCGGATGAAGACTATTTCAAACTAGTGTGTGAGATCGGCCCTACAACACAAAATGTATACCTAGTATTTTTAAACGTTCATTATCGCGATTGGAAGCATAAAAAGTAAAAGAGTAAGAAGTAGATGGATGTAAGTAGTAGGAGTAGGAGTAGTATGGATATTTTGCCCAACACTCGTTTGGGTAAATATTTATATCCACGTATCCTAAGTTCCATCAATTTTTCGGGACCGAGGAGCGAAATAAGGGTGCTGGGTGGGTAAGAAGCTAAAAAGAGCAATTGCAAACTAATATTAAGGTCACAACTAAGGCCCCTTTGACACTACGGTCGCATTGCTTTTTTTTTCTTCACTTTCAGGGCAAGGAATATCTTCGAAATTAACAGTAGGTATAGCACAATTATTATTCTGATATTTGCTTGCAAAACGGCAATATCTCGATGCACACCGCAGGTTAGTCGTGCGCGCTCTCGCGAGGTCTCGATCGGTATTTTGCCTGAAATTTTTTTTGTCTGATGACTCTCACATATCTACAGCTAACTTAAGGGGAAAACTCGTTTCCCCCCGTTTTTATACCTGGTTTTCTCTGTCCTCCCCACCTCCGAGACTTACGCCATATCGGCCACATAACAAGAGTGGTCCGCTAAGTTGACTGAAACAAAAAATTTAAAAAAACGAGTGTCGTTTTTAGAAGTTTTTCACGCTTGATCTATCCCATTAGAAGGGGTTGGAGCAAAAAGGGCAAAAAAGGATACAAGTAAATTTCATAACCATATATACTGCATAGTCCATCTATAGATATAATAGCTAAAGAAACCTGCTTGGTAAACAATGAACACCTTGTTAGGTCAAAACAAGTATAAAATCTACATCAAAACAACGTTGGGTGTAGGTACCTATCATCCTAAACCTAAGTACTTGTACCCTGCTTTTTGCTCTAACCCCTTCAATTATTGATTGAAGTAACAAGAGGTAAGTAATTATAATAATAATAAAGAATCAACTTAAAAATTAGAAAATAAAAGTTCATTTTTTGAAGAGAGTATCAAGTATTAATTTGGTGTTTTAGGTTTCCCCTCTTCCCCTTCACCCCTTATAAACCGATCTGCACTAAAATAGGCTAAACCCTTTGGGAAGCAAGAATTTTTTCGCTCCTGTGAACTTATTGCCTCCCCCTGAATTATGCCTTCAATAACTCCGTCCGTTTCTCCTTGTGACTCCCGTTTTGGCAAAAAAAAAACTAAGAAGCAAATAACGGCAATATGTCGATGAATATGTATATGGACGGATTCGCGATTGCGCTACACCAGGTTGTGCGCTCTCGCGAGATCTCGGTTTTTTACCTGACATTTTTTTTGTCTGATGACTCACAGCTAACTTAGGGGGAAAAAACCGTTTCCCCGTTTTTATACCTGGTTTTCTCCGCCCTCACCACCTCCGAGACTTGCGCCATATCGGCCACATAACAAGAATGGTCCGCTAAGTTGAATGTTTGTTTGATAGTCCAGTCAAATTAGACGAAAAAGGCATCGAATTATGCATTTCATGCGGAAAAGAAAATATTTCGTGTGGGGGTTGGGTAGTCCATGGAGAGTCTAAATCCAAAAATGCGACCTCCTACCCCTTGTGAATTAGCCGCCATATTGGTTTTAGGGGTGGATGGAGTTTTTGCACTTTACGACGTTAATTCGCATTTTACCGAAAAAAGTGTCATTACTTACTTTATTCAGAAAAACATTCTCCACAAATTTTCATATGTGACATTTTTTCGTATTTGCAATATTTAATGACCTACAGGTGATTCATTAAGAAGAAGGGGGATGAAAAATTGGTATTTTCGGAATAACTCCTTTTTTTCAATCGCAATCCAAAAATTATTCTCACAAAACTTGTAGCGCTTACAATTACGAACATTTACATAACGATATCTCATTAATCGGACCAATTAGTGTTGCACAGTAGTGCGTCAAAGTCATTAAGGTGAGATCGGGCCAATTAGGTTTCTCAGGTAGGTAAGCGATAACCCAGACCGACTCGCTCCAAATAGGGCTGCCGTATATAGATAAGATTTGTCTGTGATGTGGTAAAACCAATAAAAACGTGTCTAGACAAGCCTAGAAAATATATGCACTTTAAAAAAAATATTAGCCTGTTCGTGAAAATCTGGAAACACATCCCAAAAAAAGTCATTCGATCAGTTGGGAAACGACCAGTGTTCCAAAATGAGTGACTGCTTCGTCTGTAAAGAGGCCTTGGACCTCGACGAAAATCGCGTCATTAAAGAAAAAGGGGTACAAACTCTTCGGAAATCCGCGAATACAAGAAAAGCAAAGAAAATGAGGTCATGTTAAACATGTATTTAATATCATGTATTTTTAATATCTTTATACGGGGACACAGCTACAAGTGACGGTTTGAATGGATGCAGATATAAACGTTTCGCTAAATCATCAGCAAAAAGTAAATGCAACCTAGCAGCTTTACCACCAACTGCCGAAGCAGCGAAATACCACCTCATCGGACCTACTACCAAATACAAAAATGGCTCAACAATGAAAAAAATCCTGAGCACTGGGGATGGAAAAAAGATTCGAGGGGTTGGATGCCATTGACTACCACTGGGGACCCTGCACCACAATCGTTGATGAAGTTGATATCCTGCAAATGTACGAAAAATTGTGGAGCAGCTTGTGGCTGCCGAAAAGCGGATCTTCACTGTACGGCGATCTGCAGAACTGTTCCGGGGAAATATGCGACAACGTACCAGAAAAACTCTCAGCGATGGATGAGTTTGAAAATGATGACGACGACGAAGAACCCGATTCATGGCAAAAAACCGCAGTACATTCTCTGGATCACATCGACATAAGAATGAATTCACCTGGTTCTTCACGGAAAAAAAGAAAAAATGAGAACGATAGCTTCCCAATAAACACCAAACTATATATTATGTGAAACCCAAAGGAAATAAATAAACATTTTTTTTAATACGATTTACCATTGAATTTTTTTCTAATGCGATAATATTCATCGGCTTCGCCTCGAAATATTAATTCACATTCGTCTAAAGAAAATTTCGTCCTGTGGTAGGTACATAAAATACTATTATTATGAATAATTTAACACAACTTGTACGACAGTCGCTTATACTTTCCAGAGTCTAGAATTGATTCTACAAATGGATCAAAGTACTTTTCATGCATCTCGCATAATAACGATATATTAATTTTTCTGAATTTTGACAAATTCAAAACCTAAGATTCATGATATTTTGACTACATCAATTGGATTGGACGAGTGAAAAGGTTAAGTTCGCAGACTTCGGCGCACTACTGCGCAACAATAATTGGTCCGATTAATGAGATATCAATATGTAAATGTTCGTAATTGTAAGCGCTACAAGTTTTGTGGGAACAATTTTTGGATTGCGATTGAAAAAAAGGAGTTATTTCGAAAATACCAATTTTTCATCCCCCTTGTTCTTAATGAATCACCTGTAGGTCATTAAATATTGCAAATACGAAAAAATGTCACATATGCAAATTTGTGGAGAATGTTTTTCTGAATAAAGTAAGTAATGACACTTTTTTCGGTAAAATGCGAATTAACGTCGTAAAGTGCAAAAACTCCACCCATCCCTAAAACCAATATGGCGGCTAATTCACAAGGGGTAGGAGGTCGCATTTTTGGATTTAGACTCTCCATGGACTACCCAACCCCCACACGAAATATTTTCTTTTCCGCATGAAATGCACATTTAAATCCTACTTTGACTGGACTATGACAAATAAAATAGATTGTCATCTTTGATGATAGCATGGAAACCATGAATTCATGAAAACATTCTTCAATTTATAAACAACATTTACATGGGAAATTAAAATTGTCCCAGATTTATTTAAACAGAACCATGGCGGCATAAGGGTGGGATTTGAACCCATATAGCGTCAGTTTGTTGCGGTTTATAGACTACTGCTCCTTTTCACAAACAAAAAATGCTAATGCGCCTATATCTCTAACAACGGATATTATAAAGGCTCATTAAGTTAATGGGCAGATTTCTGTGGCCATTTCTGAAGAAGGTATCGAGTCTAAGTGGAAATTTTTAAAATTTCAAATCAAGAAAATTTCTAGGAATACCATATATTAGAAAATTTAAGATTTAATTATAATTGCTAGGCATAGATGCTTCTTGAAACTAGTCTAGTATTGTAGGGGACTACTAGTCTTTTCAAGGCTCAATTGTTATTGCCCCGGCTACCCATGTCATGTGTGTTTGGTATTCTACTTTGGTAACCTTGCTATATCAACATCAACTATTCTAGACTCAATCTCAAGTAGTAATAACTTATAGCCCATTGATTATGTGTAAAATAGAGTAATGGGGAACTATCAAAAGAGGGTACTTATTTCATGAATCCTTCAAATGGTCATGAAGGATTAAAAATCGGGGAGAGCTATTAATTTATTAGAGGGTTGAAATTGTAGATATGGAATTTTAGATCGAAATAGTTCATTTAAAAAATTAAAAAAGTAATTTGTAACAAGTAGATTAAATTTCCTTCAAAATGGGTAAAAAATTTTCCATAAAACCTGGCTAAGATGTTAACATGTAAATTCTTAATAGAGTAACTTAGCATGTTTAAAATATTTGGAGAATAAAGAAAAGTTAAACAGTACAGTAAAGTATAATAAAAATTTTACTCAGGAAAAGATACAATTTTTTTATTTTGCTCCCTATCTCTCATCTAAAAAATTATCAAGGGCATCTTAACGTTTCAGGGAGCCAACACACATTTTTAACATAAGAAGATATAAAATTTAATAAACCTTTACATTACATGAAAATAGCAATTAATAATTCACAAAGAAAAACGAGAATTAATAAAGAAGGGTACTATTTACAGAAACACATCTTTCGATACAATTCGGATATTTACAAAAAAAAAGCTTACAACTACCTGAAATATAATCATCTACTTTACAGTTGCTTTAGATATAAAAATAAACATCAGACCATTCATATCAGTTCAGTTAATTAAATTTGACGAATGGAGATTAAACCTATTGAAATTACATATAAAAATCAACAATACAACAAAAAAAATAATAAAAGGTAGTATTACATAATATATACATTAAACTAAAAGGCACTATGAATTTTATACAAATATAAAAAGATTGTCTTTTGCTATAATTTGTTGTTCAAATCTATACTCATGGACAAAATTGTCGCATATTATTTGAAAGTAGCTATATTTTCAAAGCAATAAAAAATAATAGAGGTTACAAATCACTGCTACCTACCATTTATTTGAATTTTATCAACATGCTACTAGCACCTAATAACAGATATCAGTTTGATTGTAATTCTAAGATTTTTTGGTTTATAAGATTAAGCAAATTTTTAAAATATGCGACAATTTTGTCCATGAGTGTACATCAAAGGAGACTAAGGATTGGTTGCACAAACGTAAATAAAAAATTTTGAAACAATTACTGATTTTAAAATGCCCTCCCTGTATTATCAAAATATTGGTCTGATATTGTAAGTTTTACTCCCTTTAACCCTTTGAGTGTTGATGACTATGACTATGACTACTTTTTCCCTATGCTATGACGTTCGTAGGCGTCATCAGCACTCAAAGGGTTACGAAGAGTAGTTAATTACCAATAAAAAAGAAAAGATCATTAAATATATTCGCCATATTTTCAAGATTTACAATTTAAAATCAGCTATCTCAAAATTTCAAGTTACATTTGTGCAACCGGCCCTAATAATGATAATTATTGATGATATAGGTATTTACAATGTTGCAAAATGAAGTTAATTTGTTAAAAAAAGCAAAAAGACAATCTTACATAAATTATTAACTACTCAAATAAAATTTAATTAGGTTCATCGGTAAAAGCTGGACTCATCGTGCTATCAGCATCGGTACCGTTGTTACCATCGGCTGCAAGACTTCCAGGAGAATTTGGTACTGACGTCTGTAAACTTCTATTCCTCACTTCAAATACCTTTTGAATCGCATCACGTAATGTTATGACGTTGTATTCGATTATACCTGAAACAATTTTATATAAGAGCTTTTAAATATTCAAAGTACAAAATCATTTTTCAGAAATTGTTGTCCCCAAATGTTTTATAAACAGGCTTAGCAAAGTCTTCCTCTTTCTTAAATATTTATAAGTAACTGACGAAGTGATAGACACATGTAAAGGTGGGAAGTATGGAGAGAAATAATAGCGAATCAGGTAAAGGAAACAGTATGGTTTGAAATGTATCTATGTGTTCAAGAAAGAAATCATAATTCCCAAAAGAAATCACAGAGCATTAATTACAAATTTACCTTACAACAAATATTTATAACATTACCTTTTCTAGCATAGTTGTCCTCTCTTAAGATACAAACTAGGGCAAGACATTTGTGCACTTCCCTAAGCAGCAGGATAGTGCCGTTATTTAATTTTATTAGAGCGGCGCTTTTCTCGTCAAATGGATTTCCTTCATCTTCATCTGCTAGACTGTGAAAAATTATATTTATAAATTAACAGGTCAACAAAATAGACTCAAATGAAAGCTATTCTACAAGCAACTTAAAGATAGTTTAATTTTTTACTTACCCATAAATCGATGATAAGTCTAGAACCACGTCGATCATATCACAACAAAGTTCGTAACTTTGCATATCCACCGGAGTAGAATCGGTTGCTATGTATATCTTTGACATTACGTCAAAGAGAAAAGATTTCTCTATTAACGAATTCTGAAAAAAAATTCATTAATGCAATAATCTTTTTCCTAAACAAGATTTCCTAGCAAAAATCTTTTTTTCCAAGATACACTGATCCAAATAAAATTAATTTGATAATTAATAATTTGAAGAGTAGTGGAGGTGGTTCTAGTACTATTCTAAAAAAAATAGTATTTACACCGAGTCTGATATTAGCTAATATTTTGAACCAATTGTGGTATTTGGCCTAATGCATCAAATAAAAAAAGTTGAAATAGTTCCAGTCTATAAATATGGTGAGATAAAAATATATATTCATTAAAGATAATGACGAAATTAATAGTCAACAACTTGGCTTCATGAAGAACAAAAGCAGTGCTCGTGCACTTGAAAAGGTTTCTGATGCTGTATACAGTCAAATAAGTGATAATAAGACTGCTACTGCTTACATTCATAGACTTAAGTGAAGTTTTTGATACTGTTAATCATCAAATATTACTTCAAAAACTGTTTCTTGTTTTTGTCAATGATATCTTTGATAACTGCCCATATGCAAATGGGTCCGGTCCACATTACTTCAGATAATCGAGCTTCTACTGTATATTCTTTTCTTTTTTGTTTCTTAGCACAATATTTTGTTGTTTTATTTTTTACTTTTAAGCTTAGGTAAGCACTTTGGCACAGAAGGGGTATGTATGTCCTCTTCCAAGTTGAATATTGCTGCACATTGCTTCAGTAGGATAATGTATTGTGATTGTGGTGTATAAATACTTGATGAATAAAGAAATAAATAATAAAACATATTTAAAACAACATGAAAAATCAAAATTATCACAAGTAGGTACAGTCTATTCCAACTTTATTCAACCGCGGTTGGTCATGAAAAATCAGCGATTTTACCTGGTATAATCTTGAAGTTTTTGTCAGTGAACTACACGTCAGTAGGTACATAAATTGGGCAGCAATTGACATTACTGAAGAAGCAAATTTTGAAAAAGCGGAACACAGAAACTTACGTTTCAAGGAAAATTTTCAGCTTGCTGCTCTCGGAAATTGCTTCTTTAGTAATGTCAGTTACTGCACACAATTTCAGTAAATGTCAATGAATTTTGTCAGCGGTTGTCAGCTAAGCTTTTTACCAATTTGATCTGTAGAAGTTATCAAGTTTCCACTGTAATTATCATTATTATTATTTAATCAAACAATTGAATGTCATAAAATCGTTCTGCACAGCTGCAAGAGATATTTGAATTTGGGGTGTGTCCTCAAAATAAATGTTTGAAAATACTTTGCATTCTTTACTGTCCAATGTGGACATACTTTACTGTCCAATATAAAATATGGCTTCAATAAAAAAAAATACTTTAGAGAAGTACCTACACGCTGTCCACTGAGAGTTGTCCGTTGTCATGCCACACTGATTCTGACTAAACAATTTCATTTAATTCGATTTGAATCGTACACTTATTTCTAAGTCGAACCAGATGTGGTATCGCAGTTCGTGTCAGTGGTGTGTGTTGAGGAATAATGAATATCCTACAAATATACTATTTCGACAAGTTATTGACGAAGTAGTGCCTTGCAACTTTTTGATAACAAATATTATATAATGCAAGTAAATAAGAATCATAATAATTATTGTTATCATCATGATAGAAATATCATGTCACCTACCTGCTGGTTGCCGTTTAAAAGAAAGAATAACACCTCCGTTTTCTTATTTGCAAGTAAAATATTCCAGCAATTTAACCACAAGACCACGTACTAGGGAGTTCAATCGTTTCCCAGCAAAACAAGGAAATAGATTTTTAGGCATTCGCGAAATTAAGTTACTCATAGTTTATCACACCGTACAATATAACACAGGTAATTCTGCTAATTTCGTATTAAAAACGTTTCAAATCACAACAAAAACCTTATTAGTATATTTAACGCTCACACTGACACTACTGACAGTAGCGACGACAATCTTATCGTAATATCGTATCAATCTAAGCGTATCAAGACGCGAGTCGATACTTCCGTCTCACTCTCGCTCATCTTTTTAGAATTGCAGACGATTCAAACGTATTTCTGACAATACGTCCCATTTTAACTCGATTGACTATGCAATGCAATAGAAGGAGTAAGAAACATAACGAGATGATGTATCCTTAGTTATCACAACAGACAACTCTCAGTGTACAGAGTATACATAGGTGATTCCCCAAAATTATTAATTGGATCTTCTCACCTGAACATTCAGTAGTTGTATTTATTATAATTTAATGGTAGAGAAGAGGAGGATGCTGATATTTACGTAGTATATTCTTGAAGAATACTATTTTCGTGAATACTTCTACTTCTACCTTCAAAGTAAATTACCATTTTTGAAAATTGAATAGTTGATGTAAAATTATATGACAATATGATTTTTTCAAGATTTAAATCCGTTTCCCAATTTTTAGTAAGTTTGGCAACATTGCTTTATTTTGAGAATGTGTAGCGTGCGCTTTCCCATTGTATTACTGACGATATTTAGAATATTGAAAGGCACGCTTGATGACGCACCAGCTCGGAATATTAAGACTTCCGTTAGTTTTAGAGTTTGCGCATTGTTTACGTTACCGAACGATCGAGTGTCAGATGTCAAGCCTGAGAGGTCAAGTCAGTAGCGGTAGGAGAAGAGGCGAGATTGCGCTGAGTTGTCGACCGAAGGAATCTGAGCATAGCTGCCGGATAGTTGTTTTTCTCTGCAATTGTTGGTGATTTTCCGCAATCATCCATACGGTCTTATAGTCGTTTCTCCAAAAATGAAATAAATCTGGCAACGACAGATGTGAAGTGAAAATCTGTAGACCGGCCGGGAAAGAAGCTCGTTTGACCCTTTCTCTTTGAGTTTGGTATTTGATAAATGAAGATGTGAGATCGCAGTATTTGCAATCATTATAATTTGTGTTTGGTGATGTGTTACTTAGAACAGGTATGAAAGTGGAATTTAATATCATATTAGCATTGTTAATCTCTGTTCTGTATTCGATTAGGTGATTTTGAGATCGACAAGGCATTGTGAATGCCGTCAGCATGGAGTAGGTTTTTAAAGAAGCCCGGCGTAGGCAAGATGGCATGCCCACCTTGGTAAGAAAATGCCAAACTGAGAATTTCAGATACTAATGTTAAGCATTCGATTTTTAGGGTTTTCGGTTCAAGCTGCAAGTTCTATTATGGGGTTTTAGTTCCAGTTCGAGTTAAAGTTCCAGTTTTTAATTTCAATATACGTTGGCGTTGTTTGGTTTGGTAGCGTCACTTCACGAGCGAAGCGTTGTTTTGTTTGGTATAATTGGTGGATTCTGAGGTATCTTACCTGCCTATAATTATATTTTCATGAAATGGAGAACGCTGAAGACCAAGTGTTGTTTATTGTAGAAATTTTTCATGTGTCATTTAATCAATTAATTGTTGTTTACCTATTAATGAATTTGAGTATACCTAATTGGTATTAAATTTGTCTATTAATGAGTTTAAGTGTACATAAGTGGTATTAAATTTTATCTATTAATGACAGTAAATGATGATGATTAAGATGAATTTTAGTTCTTGAGGTACTGTTTCTGCAGAAATAATTGAGATTAGCTATTTTTTTTATGAGTAATAATACTTTTTAAAGATTATGTGTATGTTTTAGCAATAGTAAGTTTAATGAATCTTAATATTAAGTATATCTCATGATATATTATTATTTTTCTCCTGGAATTGTTTTGATTTGATTTGATATAATTTCCAATAAATTTGTTATTGTTATATTGTGGCTTTTATTTTAGTTAGTGTTGTTGTTGTGTGACCTGTAATTAAAAAAGAACACAGCGTAGGGCAGGTCAAATTTTAAGTAGTTTCAATATTTTGGTAAAATTTTTAATCTAGACGATCATTATAAATTTGTATTTTTTAATCTCTCTCTTTTTGTGGTGTGGTTAGTTCGCCGAAGAACTGACCGACACCCCACCTCCTCCATTCCTTTCGGGTTCAAAGGAATCAGAAGGTACCCGGACGGAGCGAGAGGAGTTATACCCTCTGCTCGCCCATTTTTGGCCTTTCATTTCTAAATTTAAAATCAGGCGAGTAGAGAGGGTTGCAAATTACACTATTAAAAACACTCAAAACCTAGAATATCAACACCTGTCAAATGTATAAGGGGTTGATCATGCTCATAATGGACAGCCTACTAGGTCCGAATAGTTTGAATAGACTAAGCTGCAATCAGTGCTGCCAACCCTACCGAAATTTCGGTAGATCTACCGAAATTTGAACTTGTCTACCGATCTACCGATAACAAGCTCAATCTACCGAAATTTACGTTTCAACATTTTTTATCAAAAAACGTGATATTTTCATGATAATTTGTATACATTAAACAAATATTTCAATGTAAATTAATTATCTGATTAAAAATTTGTAACGAATTCCAAGGCATTCGCAGCTAATTATTATTTATTTTAATTTATCGAGGGGTTTAT
This sequence comes from Malachius bipustulatus, assembly GCA_910589415.1. NCBI lineage: Eukaryota > Metazoa > Arthropoda > Insecta > Coleoptera > Melyridae > Malachius > Malachius bipustulatus. The sequence continues at coordinate 83,891,139 of OU342630.1, read as the reverse complement.
CAGAAAGATACAGTTTTTACAGCAATGATTAGCGGGTTATCTCGCCGGCACCGGCTATATAAACAGACCAAGAGGACCAGCAAGGCAGAAGATTCCGAGGAACTGACTCGAGAAGCTCTCTCACCCCTTCTAGTGTACTGAGCTAAGAAGGTCCCCTAACCCCCCAGCAGGAGGCATGCATTGAGTGCACTCCGCCACATTCATCCGGTGACGGCAAGCCAATGAACTGAGTTGAGCTTGTCTGTAACACGGAAACGGGAGCCCGACAGGAGTGAATTGAGCTCCAGTCGACTGCCGACCACATAAGGGAACAAACGGGGCTGTAGTGAGGTCCCGGGCGGACCCTTTCAGACGGCACCAGGCCTGCATTGAGGGCCAGGTGTCACAAGCGTCGGGATCGCAACGCATTGAGTTGTCGACCCTGAGCTATTTATTAATACCCTCCTCGGTACTCCGTGAGTGGGCTTGTATTTTTCAGATTGAGGCGTCCGTGAATGATTTCTCTCCGAAGTCGCCGCGGCGCGTATGCCGGAGGCCGCGGCCGCTGCTAGCACAGCACGCAGCGGGCGATGGCAGTGGAGCGACTGACGTGGTGAGCTCAGTTCCAGTGATAGAACGACCGGGCGACCAATACGAAGACGCGCGCCCTAGCGTCGATATCAGCACCCAATCAGACAGAGCACCGAGGGAAGAGGACAGCCCACATTGATCCGAACTCATCGCGCAGCATTAATATATGTCGTTGTATTGAAATTTGGTAACTGTAAATAAATGCTTTTAAAATTTTGATTGACTTGTTACGGGTAAAAGAGGGGCAAATACCTAACCCTGTGATCGTCTCAACCCAGCTGAAAATCCCGTTACAAGATTGGCGCCCAACGTTAATTACACGATCATAGTTCCGCCCCGTCAGATCAAGTCAGCAAGGCCAAAAGTTCAGTCACAATAACAGTTACAGAAAGGGAATTACAGAATGACCAAAGACGACGCAACCACTGCAGGGCTAAGCTGGATATACCAGCTAAGCAAAGAAGAGGCCGAGAAAGAAGCGCGGAGACGGGGCCTAGAAGCGACAGGCACCCTGGACGACATCAGGGCGCGTATAAGTCAGCACGTCAAGCAGCAGCAAGGAGGAGCAATCCCCAAGGCGAATACAAAAGTCAAGCCGGAGCAGCCCGCCGGAGCGGAACGAGATAGAATAAACGCGCTCGAGGCCGAGATAGCACTCCTGAAGCTGGCCCTCCGAACGGATCGGGAAGCAACACAAGCAGCAGGAATCAGCGAGGAGGCACCTCAACTCACAGGGTCGGAAATAGTCAACCACGCCCGGAAATGGGGACTGAAGTTCGACCCAAAGCGAGACAACGTGATCCTGTTTACAGAACGTCTCGAGGAGCTACGGTGCGCCCACGAATTCCCAAAAGACGCCATGATAAAAGCGCTACCCGAGCTACTGAAAGGAGAAGCGCTACTGTGGTACCGCAATAATAAGGACGAATGGGGAGACTGGAACCAGTTTAGCAGGGAATTTTCGAAAGCCTTCTTCCCATACGAATACCGGCTGGCGCTAGAGGAGGAAATCCGGACCCGCAAACAAAAACCCAACGAACCAATCAGGGAATACGTAACCGCAATACGAACGCTAATACGGCGAGACGGGTCGATGGCCCCGGAGCAAGAACTCGAGAGGGTCATCCGAAACATGCGCCCGGAATATCGAATTCATCTGCACCTCCACAGAGTAACGTCCATAGACAAATTATTGGAGGCAGCCAGCGCCTTCGAAAATTTACAGAAAGAGCAAGAGGCACTGCAAAGCATGCAGACAAGAAGGGGAGTACCGCAGCGCCTTAGCACCGCCCAGGCCGGCCCAACGGTCTGCTACCGATGCGGACAAGAGGGGCACTTCCGGAGCCAATGCCGAAACGCACCCAAAAAGTTCTGCGGCAAATGCGGCAAGGAAGGGATCCTCGCCATTCAGTGCTGCAACAGGCCGCAGAACAGTAGACAGCAGGGAAACGAAAACAGGGCTGTGGGGGAATAAAACCCGCACAGCCCCCAGCCACAGTAGTGCGACCCCCGAAACGAGGCGGACGCACCTCAGAAAAAACAGTAGCAGCATCAACAGGGGGTGACACAGACCCCAGGCCTTTCGTGACGTTAACAATAGGGACGCGGCTCTTCAAAGCGCTATTGGATACAGGGGCGTCGGAAAATTACATTGGAGCTGAGATAGCAAACCTATGTCACAGAAGGATCAGAAATCATACAGGAAGCGTGAAATTAGCCGACGGGACATCTCACGCAATTACACGTACAGTCACAGTGGCTTGTAAAATTGACCGACTCAACACCACCACCACGTTCAGAGTACTCCCGAGACTAGAGACAGACGCAATCATCGGAGCCACTTTCTTGCGCGAACACGGAGCGGAATTTCGATTGAGCAAAACAGAGTCCGGGAGAACCGGCAGGATCGCAGTCACGTCATGCGCCGCGGCATCATGTACCGCCAGCATGGAATCATTTTTGCAAGCTGAACTAGAATTGTTTCACCAATTAACAGGACCAACAAACTGGATAAAACACGAAATAGTGCTGGAAAAAGGATGCAGGCCCATCAGACAACCATATCGGCAGTATAACCCGGCAAGGCTGAAAATAATTAACGACGAGGTGGACAGGATGCTCCAAGAAGGAGTTATTGAGCACTCAAACAGCCCGTGGAGCTCGCCAATCGTCCTAGTCAAGAAGAAGGACGGAACACACAGGTTCTGCATCGACTTCCGGCGAGTCAACGAGCATACAAAAAAAAGACGCTTACCCTCTACCTAGAATAGCGGAGATCCTCGACCGCCTGAGAGAGGCGAATTTCATATCCACGCTGGACCTCAAACAGGGATACTTTCAAGTCCCGCTAGAGGAAAAGAGTAGAGCGATAACAGCGTTCAGCGTGCCCGGAAAAGGTCACTTTCAATTCAAAACAACCCCCTTCGGCCTGAGCTCAGCAGGCGCAACATTTCAGAGGTTGCTCGACAAAGTCATCACGCCAGACGTCGGTTTCGCATTCAGCTACCTGGACGACATCGTGGTAGTATCCAGGGATCAGGAGGAGCACAAACGTCACCTGAAAGAGATCTTCAGGAGGCTAAGGGAGGCAAATTTAAAACTCAACCCAGACAAGTGCGCATTCGCACAAGCAGAATTACAATATCTAGGACACATCGTCGGACAGGGGGGCATAAAGACAGATCCGGATAAAATCTCAGCAATTACCGAAATGCCCGCCCCGAGGACCCGGCGGCAGCTCAGACGATTTTTGGGCATCACATCCTGGTACCGGAGGTTCATAGAAGGATACTCCACGAAAGCAGCACCCCTAAACCAGTTACTGAAGAAAGACAAGAGATGGACATGGGGAGAACCGCAAGAACAGGCCTTCCAAGCACTAAAAACCGCGCTCACCTCAGCACCGGTGCTCGCCTGTCCCGACTTTTCGCAGACGTTCTGCTTGCAGACCGACGCATCGAACTGCGGGTTGGGAGTGGCCCTCACGCAGAGGATAGACGGGCAAGAAAGGGTCATAGCCTATGCGAGCAGAAGTTTAACCCCAGCAGAGTCAAGATACACACCCACGGAAAAAGAGTGCCTCGCAATAATATATGGGGTACAAAAGATGAGGCCGTACATCGAGGGCTACAGGTTCCACGTACTTACAGATCATCAATCCCTAAAGTGGCTACAAAACATGAGAAACCCGACCGGCAGGCTCGCACGATGGGGATTAGAGCTCCAGCAATATTCCTTCGACATAAAGTATAGAAAAGGAGTGCTCAACAAGGTAGCGGACGCCCTATCAAGGCAACCACTAAGCAGCACAGAACAGGAGGAGGAGATCCTAATGATAAGCGCAGAACCACCATGCCAATGGTACGAGCGGATATCAGCAGGAGTAGCCGCTAACCCCGAGAGATTTCCCGGATACCAACTGATCGACGGGAAGCTGTGGAAACACGTCTGGGACAACCAAAACCCGGCCGAGCCCAACCTCTCCAGCCCATGGAAACTATGCGTGCCTACGCACCAGAGGCAAAAACTCATCGAAGAAAATCACGACTCCCCAGCAGCAGGACATTTCGGGACCGCTAAAACAGCCAACAGAATAACAAAGAACTACCACTGGCCGGGAGTCATAAAAGATGTAAAAAATTATGTGAGACGATGCGAGAAATGCCAAAAATACAAGTCATCCCAGCTGAAACCCGCAGGAAAGATGCAGCCACCGTTCATACAGGGACCCTGGGACACCATTTCGATAGATATCATGGGCCCTTTCCCCAGATCAAAATCCGGCAATACAGTGTTACTGGTCATACAAGACCGCTACACGAAATGGACAATAGCACGACCGCTCCGGAAGGCAACCGCGAGAACAATCGCCGAAGCATTGCGAGCGGACGTTTTCCTGCAATTCGGGACCCCGGCCCAATTAATTTCGGACAACGGAAGACAATTCATCGCCACCGAGTTCCAGGAGTTCCTGGAAAAATGGAAGATCAGCCATCAGTTAACACCGCCATACTCCCCCCAGTGCAACCCAGTGGAGAGGATGAACAAAGTATTGAAAACAATGATAGCGATGTTCGTCGGAAGGGAGCACACGGCCTGGGATAGATACATAGGCGAATTCTGCTTCGCCATAAACACAGCAAAGCATGAGAGCACCGGATTTTCCCCAGCAATGCTGAATTACGGCCGTGAAATAGACAGGATCAAGCCCCTAAACAGCAGCGCCGAAATAGCCGCAGACAAATACATAGAAACACTAAAAGAAGTAAACGACGTCCGGGAAATCGCCAAAAGGAACATGAATCAAGCATTCGTCACACAAAAGCGATACTACGACATGAGAAGGCGGGAATGGAAGCCTAGGAAAGGAGATAAAGTGTTGCGCAAGGAGCATCACCTGTCATCAGCCATAAATACGTTTTCAGCAAAACTAGCACCGAAATTCGAGGGCCCGTTCGTGGTCAAGGAAATAATATCGCCAGTATTGATTAGATTGCACACACCAGGAAGCAGAAAAACAGAAATCGTGCATATCAAGAATCTGAAGCCAGCGATAACGGACTGTATAAATACGGACGCAGCGGGCCCACCGGCAGTAAGAAGTTCATCATGAGCAGCACGAAGCCAGCCCTCGATATGCCGAACCTGCTAGACACCGACGTGTTGGTACTGACGACCTCGCCGCTGCGGACGGACACAAGCAGCGCGCCAGCCAATACCACGCCACCCCGGAAAGATCGGACGCCAGCCCGGCCAGTCACACCGCCTGAATGGAAAGCACGAACGCCAACAGGCATCGACGCCCGCGCCGCACCGACACCGCCGACAGCCTGGGGCCCAGAGCCAGAGCAGTACGGGGTAGGACTCGCCCTCGTCCCGCAGCACATCCAGCAAGGATCGGGCCGCAAGTACCGGATCCAGCTAAACACCGGAAGGGTGCTGCGTTTTAAACGAGACGTCGACGGCGTCTTTCAACTTCGGAAACTACCAGCCGAACGAGGGGGATACGGTTTCGAGGAATAGCAAGGGCAAACTCGCACAGATGGAGCCTCGCGATGGAACACTCCGTGGCAGTAATCATGGATAGAAAAAAAAAAAAAAAAGAAACAGTCAAACCGGCAGAAAATGGGTTTCACCGGGTAGTTTTCTTTTCAGCGTTAATTTCTTATTTATTTTCAGAGAGTTTCTTCAGTTTTCTTTTTCTTTTTTTTTACCTGGGGACCGGGGATGTAACGAATTCCAAGGCATTCGCAGCTAATTATTATTTATTTTAATTTATCGAGGGGTTTATCAGAAAGATACAGTTTTTACAGCAATGATTAGCGGGTTATCTCGCCGGCACCGGCTATATAAACAGACCAAGAGGACCAGCAAGGCAGAAGATTCCGAGGAACTGACTCGAGAAGCTCTCTCACCCCTTCTAGTGTACTGAGCTAAGAAGGTCCCCTAACCCCCCAGCAGGAGGCATGCATTGAGTGCACTCCGCCACATTCATCCGGTGACGGCAAGCCAATGAACTGAGTTGAGCTTGTCTGTAACACGGAAACGGGAGCCCGACAGGAGTGAATTGAGCTCCAGTCGACTGCCGACCACATAAGGGAACAAACGGGGCTGTAGTGAGGTCCCGGGCGGACCCTTTCAGACGGCACCAGGCCTGCATTGAGGGCCAGGTGTCACAAGCGTCGGGATCGCAACGCATTGAGTTGTCGACCCTGAGCTATTTATTAATACCCTCCTCGGTACTCCGTGAGTGGGCTTGTATTTTTCAGATTGAGGCGTCCGTGAATGATTTCTCTCCGAAGTCGCCGCGGCGCGTATGCCGGAGGCCGCGGCCGCTGCTAGCACAGCACGCAGCGGGCGATGGCAGTGGAGCGACTGACGTGGTGAGCTCAGTTCCAGTGATAGAACGACCGGGCGACCAATACGAAGACGCGCGCCCTAGCGTCGATATCAGCACCCAATCAGACAGAGCACCGAGGGAAGAGGACAGCCCACATTGATCCGAACTCATCGCGCAGCATTAATATATGTCGTTGTATTGAAATTTGGTAACTGTAAATAAATGCTTTTAAAATTTTGATTGACTTGTTACGGGTAAAAGAGGGGCAAATACCTAACCCTGTGATCGTCTCAACCCAGCTGAAAATCCCGTTACAAATTATTATTAATTACCTGAAGTCTTGCAAATATTGGGTAAAAGGAGGTAATTTTATCAACAAAGCAAATGAAGAATCCGATTATTTACGCTCGTGGGAACTGCCCTCTATTTTAGTAGCATTGTGAAGAACAATAATAAATTTTAACATTTTCGACTGCAGAACGCAGTATTTAACTTCAACTGCGGTTATGTTCGGTATGTTGATAATAAAAAACCCGAATTAGACTGTATTTAAAAAAAATTCTTTGTTCTACCGAAATTTGGCAACATCTACCGAACTTTACGTCCAAATCTACCGCATTTTAGTCTTCACGGGTTGGCAGCACTGGCTGCAATAGTTTGATTTTATGATTTTACCAACTATACTTTTCATATCTTAAAACATTTTATGGCTAAGTCATAATTATTATGAAGTTACTTGAAAAAGTCTAAATTATCTGATTAACAGAAGTAGAACTTCATTCACTATTTTTCTTATATCTAATTTTACAGATTAAATGACCCTATTCTCAAAACTATTTTTTCAAATTAATTACGCAATCGATAATTATATCTATCTCATTCTGATGCGTTAAATAACTACATATTTCCATCTCATTAATTGAATTACTTTCAAGCTATCACTGGGAAGTAAAGTTTTGAGAATAAGGACATAAATCTTAAATTAACTGTATAACAAATAACTTACAGTGTTGAGTATATTTAGTAGATTTTCTAGTGTTGCCAACTGTGGGATAAGTTTCTGCACCACTTTTGAGAAAGCTTCAAAAATCGAGTGGTCGTAAATCGACGTTAAATGAAAACTAAGTTGAATTTGTTCATTGTCTATATAAAAAGAGGAGAATTAAAAAAGTTATTAATTTTATTATAACGAACAACATTGTGGTGCTTAGTGCTCACTTGAATCGAGTAGATCATCAACAGCTCTTTGATGTATGTCCCTCTGAGATTCCATCTTAAATTCATCACCCAAGCCATCTACTTTATGAATGAACACTTCGAATATTATATCGGGATTTACTTTATACGCTTTCGTTACTGTCAAGTTTAATTTGTTCAAGGCTTCATTGTAATCGTCTTGCGCATCAATGACAAAAATTAGAGCCTGGCATCCGGTAAATATCATATCGACATCGAAAGATGAATCGAAAAAATCCACCTGACCGGGAAAGTCCCATATTTGAAACTGTACAAAAGTTGAATTATTAATATCGTCTTTTACTAGTTTGTTGGTGCTCTCGAGAAACAACGTTTCGTTTGGAGCCATTTTATGGAAAACCACTTTTGAAATTGAGGACTTGCCGGACCTGAAATTTAAAATCCATGTAATTGTTAATAATAATAATGGAAGTGTCAATTACTGCTCACCTTCTCAGGCCCATTAGAATTATTTTAGGTTTCTGTTTTTTTGATGAAGATTCGGGATCGCCATAATAGTAGCCGTATTCTCTCGGAAAGGACCCCGGGTTATCATAGGAGACATCATCATCTTGATAAGACTACAAATAACAGTTATTTATAATTACCGATTGTAATTCCTTCATATTGTAGTTTTATTAAAAAGAATGAATATTTACCATTATTGAACATGAAACTATTTCAAAACCACAGGAGTTTAAAAAAAATTACGCATCTAAAATGAAAAATGCGATCAAGTTTATACATTCTAACCTCTCACCATGAGACAAATTTCGCTGATATCTCGATGTTTTTACACGATACAGGTCAGATATCACTTGGAACAAAAAGCCTCTTTTGAAATAAAAAAATTCACATTCAATATCAGTTGCGATAAGAGCAACACGTATAAACTATTATTATTTATTTTTCGAAATAATTCTGAATTTTGATCACATTTAAAAATTATTTATTCAACATCCAACACCTATTAAAAAAAATCACATTTTTTTAAATGTAGGTATTTACAACAATGACAAATGATCTTTGACGTTAAAAATTGTGACATGATAACTGCCTAAACAAACCTGTGGTGGCAATCGGCGTTTATTTATATCCCAACTAGGTTTTGCCAATGGTGGAAGTCAAAAAATGTAATAGTATATTTTTTCTTTAAATGGACTCGTCAAACAGCTGTCAAGTTGGTAGCCTGTGGAATGTGTAAACAGTAATTTTGATATTTTTTGATCGTTGCCTGTTGCCTGTTTCCTTAACCTTGACAAAAAATTTACACGTTGACTACAGTCATGTCATGGGTCATGGCTTGGCCATGCCATGCTACAGTCCCCGATTCGGGTATAGCCTACGACGTCACCTGTAAAACGCAAATTTAAAAATTACAACTCAATTTTCTTTGATAATTAATAATCCTTTTTAGTATAGTTATTCATTTTTGAGGGTTAATTTAACTATGTTGTTCGGAATGACTATAACGCCGTGTCCTAGCTGCATCCGGGTAGTGCGTTGCGTGCGATAATACGGGGAACGCACGCAACGCAAACTCGCACGAGAAATTTTGAGTGTGTCCTAACTGAATACGATGCGGTTCGTGCGAGAAGATGGTTTCCAATCAAACTATTTCTGGTGCAGCTTCAGATAAAATTAATTTTGTAAACCAGTAGGTTGTTATTGGAGCTTAAAAGACTTAAAAATCACAGAAAGAAACATAATTATGTTACTTAAGAAAAAGAAACAATTAAGACGTAATAGAAGTTAATACCCTTCATACGTACTTTGAAACCTAAATTTCGAGACACATTTTTCACACTCCCAGTGTACCTTATTGACTCTTGTTCTTGTAAAATAGATTTCTCTTATTCCATAAAATGTTTCGCTTTGGCACGATGGCAATTAAAATTCAAAAAAGTTCCTACTCACCGCAAGAATCACAAGATTTTGACAGATGAAAATACTAAATATTTTCATTTAAAACAATGCGTGCGTTGCGGTGTCGTTTTATAGTACGACTTTTGCGGGCGTCTCTCAACACGGTGCAGACATAATTATGCGTCTATCTTTCTCTCGTAAGTACTGATCCACCAAGCCGTGACGCTTGCGCACAACAGTCGAGTACTCAAAAAGAGATAGAAAGTAGTCTCTTGCTGTCTCACTCAGTCCATGATACTTCCACTTACCGGTGCTAGCAATATAGAAGTATTAGATACCGTATTGTTCCGAATACAAGCCGCACCTTTTTCGGCTACTGGAGTGTTCTCAAATTCACATGCGGCTTGTTTTCGAGTCCTTCGGCTTACTTTAGGGACCATAGTAGTGTTTTTCTGACTAGGTAGGTAGGTATTAGTTCGGGATTTTCAGAAAAGCAATATGTCATGTCAGGTGTCATTGTCAATTTTAGATTTTAGGTGTTAGGTTAGGTTTAGGTTATTCAACTTCAACCAATGATATACTAACCTCTCTTAGATCAAGTGAAGAGAGAGATGAGTGACACCAACATAAAAGTCATGCGTTAGAAAAGGATAGGGAGAATAGGTAGGCAAAACATTGCAAATCGCCGTAAGGATACATGTAAATATGGTGAAATTGTTCGTTAAATTTCAATAACTTACTAACGTTTATTTGTTTTCAAAAGTGGTTCAACAGAAAAATAGATATTTAAAGTTTCTAAAAATGGTATTTTCATGTGCTGCTTATAATTGTACAGCCAGTTATAGTAAATTGAAAGCCACTATGATTTCACTGGTGAGTAATGTGTTTCTGATCTATTTTTTAATTGAACTGATTTATAGCAGAAATTAAAGCATGAAATTATTAATCCAACTTCTGAAACAGTTTCCCAAAGAATCCGGATCTGCAGAAGCAATGGATCTTGGCGACGAAAAGAATGGATTTTAAGGTTACGGCAGGATCTAGATTGTGTAGTAAACATTTCCTTCCACAAGATTATATTGACACAATTTTAAATGATCGAAAAAGATTAAGGAAAAATGCAGTGCCCTCGGTTTTCGAATTTCCAAGAGATCTAAAAAGAAAACCCGCCTGTGAACGAAAAAATCTATTAGAATCCAAATCCACATTTATTCCGAACAGTGAACCAATTCCCTCGACTTCAAGGTAAAGTGTATTATTGCTGTGATTAGATACTAAACATTCTATGATGGGCAACAAAAAACATTATTTTATTAGAACTAACATAATATTTAACTCTACACATAATGTTAATTGTTTTAAACTTTTTTAGAAGTTAGTATTATGATGAGCATCGAAGGACAACTTCTTCAAATATACGGAGTCCGCTAATGTAAGAAAAAAGTAAGTGCGTTAGCTATCATCAGGAAAATAATATTTTATTATAAATATATGTTTGCAGTAAAAAGAAGAGCGATACATATCCCGGAGATTTCTCTTTGCAAGACATGCAGAAGAAAAAAAAAGCGATGTTAATGTACAAGATGGCTCAGAAACAACTGGAGAGGCGTTCTGGTCTTATAAAGAATAAAAAAAGAATAGAAGACAATTTCATATAGTATTCGAAATCGCAAAGATTTATTAAATCATTTGAAAAAGTCAAAAAATATTTCTTTGTCATGCTTTTCCATGTTAAAGGTGAGAAACAGCTAAGAAAAAGTTATAATGTTTTTCTGACTTGCCTTTTTATGCTTTATATTTTTTTTTACTTTCATTTTAACTTTTTTATCATGCATATTATTGGTTTTTTATAAAGAAATAGAATATTATATGGTACGATTAAGTTTAAAAAATCATATGTGACGTCACATTAAATACTACCTATACTAATTTAATACTACCTATACGTAATTTGTGTAATTTGAAGCTTCAATTAAGTTATATTTAATTAAGCCTGTCGATGATGTACCTATCTGGTTGCAAATAAATATATTATAGAATGAAACAGTAAATTTATGCAGTTATTGTTTCTGTATTTTTTGTAATTCTTTCAGTTTTAAATTATTTTTGTAAATACAAATTTATATCAGAATGCAAATGTTTTTGTGAAAAAATCTTAAAACATAAAATGTAAAAAATTAATATATTATAGAATAAAACAGAAAATTATTAATTTCAATCAATTGTTTCCTTTCCTATTTCATTAAAATCCAAAAAATCCACCTCCTAAGTTAATAGAATCTTAATAAAAGTTTATCATGAGAAACAGAAGTAGGTACCTATCATGTTATTTTAATTTTATTGGATTCTTGTGAGAGAAATTACTAGATTTAAACTTCATTACTTACATATTGGGTTCACTAGTTATGTGTTGTAGGTTTTTTTTTTTTAAATGCTTTAAAAAAGAAATATAAGGAAAAAAGTAATTTTTGAATAGCAATTCCCATTTATTCTAATGTTAAATTTGGAGCTTTCTGCCTACATAACATCGCGCTCTTCTACCAACACGTGAGTATTTGTATCTACCCATCCTTTTCTCATGTTGGCGTCACTCGGTTAGCACGGCGGCATACGGCAACACTCGATCTATAGAGGTTAAGATATCATTGACTTCAACTCGTCTTCTGCTGAGTTAAATGTAAATGTAAATAATGTAATGGATAAATGGAATGGAAAATTCAGTTCAATGAGTAATGAAATGATTAAAATGAGATATATAAGTACCTAATAGGTAATTAATTAATTGTGCATCCGTAACTAGCTAGGTAATTGATTTAAAAAAATGAATATTGTTCAAATGAAACCTTCTAAAACAGCTCCCAAACGGGATTATTATTCAGCATATTTTAAAAAGCAGGTGTACAGTACAGCAAACAGTTCGGTAATGGAAGAGCCGGTAAACATTTCGATGTTGACGAGTCTAATGTTAGACGTTGGAAGCAAAATATCAACCAGATCCGGTTATCATTCCCAACAAGAAGAGCATTGACTGGCCCAAAAAGTGGGCGTTACAAACAAATTGATGATGCAGTGGTTGAATGGATTAATGAGCAACGAAACAAAGATATGCCGGTCAGTCGGAAAGCCATACGTGTTAAGGCTATACGAATTGCAAGAAGTTTGGATATATCAAGAGTACAGTTCAAGGCTAGCATAGGCTGGTGCCGTAGAATGATGAGGAGATGCGGTCTATCACGAATACAGATAAGCTATTGAAATATCAGCAATACATAATTAAACTAAACTTAGCAAAAAGGAGAAGTACGCGTTTTCCGCAATAGCAGGAAATGCCGATGAAACACCAGTTTTCTTTGATATGCCAAGTAACACCACAGTAAATGTTAAAGGAGCGAAAACTATATCTATAAGAAGTACAGGTTCTGAAAACAAAGCTTGACAGTTATGTTGTGCGTTCTAGCAGATGGAACTAAATTACCACCATATATTATCCTAAAACGTAAACTCTTGCCTAAAGATCAATTTCCTAAAGACGTGTATGTAAAAAATTTTGAGATAATTACTGGTTTTAAATCGCAAATTTTGAAAATACGGCGAATATAATTAATGATCTTGTATTTTTAATCAGTAATTAACTCTTCTTAAAGGGAGCAGAATTCATTTTCAGCAATATCAGACCAATGGTTTGATAATACAGGGCATTTTAAAATCAGTAATTATCTAAAAATTTTTAATTTACGTTGTAGTAAATAAGCCATTCAAGGATTACTTACGAGAAACGTGGTGTCAGATGCGCTGCGACCTATTAAGATCTATATGATTGTGCCCCCTCTACTCTGCTGCTCTTCTACCGCAAATTTGGGCCGTCATCTGATATAGTTATAGGTACCTAATACCTACTTAGTAGTCACTGGAGGTGAAAATAGGCTATATTACCTTATTAGAATTCTTTGAACCTCCATCGGTTTTCATGAAAATTTTGGATTAAACTTTATTTTACCCTTAACTTCAAAAGTGACATGTACCTTTTGTCACTTGTGCCTTTTGTGACTTGCCTTTTTTTGCATTTTAAGGGTGAAACCCACCCCTTTTGCAAAAATTGAAAAATACCAATTAAAAAGCAATTCAAAATAGGTGGAAATCTTATTTAGTTAAGTATATAGAATAACTATTCTCTGTAACATCTTGAGGCATATGATTTATGATTTCCATCAATTTTTCAACCCTTAGAGAACATCCCTTTCAGTCGACAATCATGAAAAATTGTTCTTTCTTTCGCTGCAATATTATATCGCACGTTAACATCACATAAAAAGTTTGTGCGAATTTTCAACCCTTAAAAACCACCCGCCTTACCTTGACATCAGTGGAAATATGATTTTTTAGAAGCTGGATGGAATCGTTTCAATTGTGCATTTATAAATTGAAATCTTATTTGAGAAAAAATCTTTTTATGAAATTTCGACTCTTGAAAGATTCAAGTAGATGAGAATCTTTTCCACTGCTTTATGATATTATTTATTTATTTGAACTTCTCCAACCCCAAAAGCATTTTTTTGGGGTTGAATTTTTTTTCAACCCCAAACTTTGTGCATAAATTGATGAAAAGTTGTCATTTAAAATTTTGAAACTTTTCACAAGTTAATTTCCTTGATCATAAAAATTTAATTTATTAATAATTAAATGAAAGAGAAAACAATTGAATGTGTATATTATTAAAATAAGTACGTCAAACCTGGATAAGACGAACACTGAATAAGCCGGAAACTGTCTATCACGGAAATTTCTCCCGGTCCAGAATTAACTACATATAAATGTACTGTATTTTGGTCATTGCAGATTTCAGGCGTGGCTATAGCAGGATATAGTCGGGTAATTTTTTTAAATTTTCCAGGTATTGTAGGTAAAAGGTAATAATAATAATAATATCTCTTGTACAAAAATTGCAACAATCATTGAATAGTACAATAGTATAGTGTTATGATATTCAGTAAAATATTCAGTCTATTGAAATACTACTTCTGTCTTTACTGACTTCCTAATTTTAACTTGCAAATTGTTTGTGCAAATAGTACAAATTTTGTACTCTGTTAAATAGTTAAACATTTTTAAAAATTATTGCAAATTTTGATACAAAGTGATAAACCACTTTCCGGACAAAGCCGTGAAATTATTAATTATTCCAGCACCCTTCACTTTCCTAGAATTACACAGTATTATTTTTTGTTATTGAAGGATTGTGATCCTTGGCGATTCGCAAAACACGTAAAAATAATATAGCAGTCTAAAACTTATGCCATGTAATGTACTTAGAACCGGTTAGGTGGGCTGATCTAATAGCATTGCGCTCCCTTTAAAGAACCTTGCACTCCCTCATCAAACGGCCAACTTATTTTGGACGTATAGTACATATTATAACTTCCACTGCTCAAGCCGGAAACTGCGTAACGCGGAAACGGAACACGTTTTTTAACCTAAAGCCTTGTCCACACCGAAAGCAACACATAGGAACATTTTGTTTATGTTGCTTGTTCTTAGAACTTGTTTAAATGTTGCCAAAAGTTTATTTAAGTTCCTCATTGTTTACGGTTGCAGCAACAAAAGTTCCTATAAGTTGCTTGTTTCCGTATTTAGCGGAAAAGATCAAAGAAAATATAGAAACATTGGTAAACATTTTTTGATTCTTAACGGTATTTTTATCAGTGTGGACACGTTGTTGCTTGTTCCCAAAGCTCGGAACTTGCGTCGTGAAGCCGTCGCGTAGTTGCCGAAAACATCAGCTTTTAACTTGACTTTTGACTTAGTTCTGTTAACTTTCTTAGCTTTGGATTTTTATGAATTTTTTGACAGTTTCAGAGTCTCACTAAAACCGTGTTATCTATGAAACTGTATGACATAAATTGATGAAATAAATTTTAGCTCACTAAAAAATTAACAAGTTATAACACAAAATTCGAGAAATCAGAAGAAACGCGCAAAAAGTGATTGAAAATGACTTTTGAAATTTCGAATTTTACAATTAAGAAAAAATCATTTTTTCAAATAGCACCCTGTATATTTTTTTATTTCATTAGATTGGCAAAAAAAAACTAAACAAAATTGATGTGCATGATAGGGAATGATATTTTTTCATTTTTCAAATAATGCTATTTGAAAAAATGATTTTTTTTTTAATTGTAAAATTCGAAATTTCAAAAATCATTTTCAATCACTTTTTGCGCGTTTCTTCTGATTTCTCGAATTTTGTGTGATAAATTGTTAATTTTTTAGTGAACTAAAATTTATTTTATCAGTTTATGTCATACAGTTTCGTAGATAACACGGTTTTAGTGAGACTCTGTAAGTGTCAAAATATTCATAAAAATCAAAATAACTCAAAAACAATTGAAGATCGATATAATGTTGTTTTACTAAAGTCACTTAATATTTATGATGAGGAACATAAATCCATGAAAAAACCGCACCGTGTCATTTAAAATAACGAAGTTCGTGTCCACATCCGGTATAACCGGAAGTGGTGTTGTGCTGAAAATATTTTTAAAATGTGAGTTTTTTCTAAAACACAGATACCTACACAAAAAATGGAAACTGTCAAACTGACAGTTTAGCCTATATAAATGGTATCAGCTCCCAAAGGTTGACCCTGATGTCTATAAATAATATGATTATAATAAAAATCATGCCGTTTAAATGCACAGAAAATATAAAGTGATGTATGACACCATATGTGACTTTCTGTCTAAAAGTCTTTTTTATTAATTAAAAAGAGGGTAATTGTATACATCCGCGGCTCCTACGTTTCATCAATTTTTTCGGGACCGAGGAGCGAAATAATAGGGGTGCTGGGTGGATAAGAAGCTAAAAACAGCCATTGCAAACTAATATCAAGGTCACCACTAAGGCCTCTTTGGCACTACGGTCGAATTTCTATTTTTTTTTTCACTTTCAGGGCAAGGAATATCTTCGAGATTAACAATAGTACAGTTTTTATTTTGAATTTTGCATTTATATTAAAAAATACGCGACATCGCTCGCTATTATATTCCGACTACGTTTGCATGCCATGTATGTTGCGTATGTTACCAGACCGCGCTCTGGTGTTGTTATTACGAGTTTCCGGTGTTTATTCCGTCCACTCCACACTCTGACCTTGCATGTTTATTGTGATTTTCGCTGTTCTAAACAGGCCCGCACTCAGGAAGACCTTCTTTTGATGCCCTTTTGTTCGCTTATCTTTCATTCGCAAAGCAAATTAATACCTTCCTGGTGTTACTATAGAGGTATGTCCTCCACCCCTATATAGGTGCCATAGTGAAACTGTAGGAGTCGCGGATGTATATAATGACCAAAAAGAGTTATTATAAAGTTATTATAAACAAATCTGGTCTAGTCCAACATTTACGGACTCGTTTTTTGTGTTTTTGTAAAATAATTACAATTGCAGCTGCTGCTGCCTGTAAATCTTCTTCGTCGTACAACATTATTGTTTAGATTTTAGAAACATACACTGTACTGGTGTATTTTTTATAGTCACGACGTTTCCTGTTGCAGCAACACAACGAAACATTCACAAAACTGAATTTACCTACTAGTGGAGCGGAAAGAGCCCGCTATCTCGCTTATTTAAGGTAGAAAAATTTTTCGGAGTAGAAAGATATATGACCGGTACCATCATGTTAAGGGATCTCTGGGGCACTAGAATCTCGTTTTACGACAAGCTCCCTTGGTGCTGACAAAAGTTACAGCCCTTTGAATCTCAGATTTGTGATTTTTTTTTCACGAGTAAAAGCTTCGCAAAGTATTTTTTTTCTCCGTCACCGGTTGACATTGGGGACTCTAGTTTTGTTTTTCCTTTATAGTTATGATTAGTGAACGAAATGACGTATTTGAAATGCAAGAAGTTTGTTCAATTTTCAAAATATTCAGTGTTTTTGACCGATTAAACACACAATTTCTGCAAAGTTCCGACTTTGAACACCTTTAAATTTTTTTTCACGATATCGATTTCAGTTTTTTTGCTACCATCTCATGAAATGAAGCTTTGTGAACATTTTATTTCGTATAACATGTAGTCGCGTTTCAAAAATAAACTTTCTAGGGCCGTTTATATGAAACCCTGAAGATGAACAGATATGTTTAGCATAGAACGGACGGAGTGCGAGTTATAGCGCGGCGACGGCTGTTGAACAAGGAACGGCTGAGGGTAAGATTGTTACTGCGAGTGTTACTGTTATGTACCTATTCAATAATAATTTAGGGACGTTTATTTATTGTAATATTGTTTAAATAAGGCTTTGTTATTTATTAAATATTTTAACATGCTTGAAATTCATTGAAAATATTCATATTTTCAATTGGTTAAATATACCTAAAGGGCGATAGAAAGCAAGGTATGGTCTAAGCAAGGTAGTACCTATAATAGGTAGGTAGGTATACCTATCTACGACATGCGGTTATAATTACACCTTAGAGCGGCTGGTCGTCATAATTATTATGCGAAGTATGTTCCTGTTTATCTCTCTGATATGAATAAATTAAAAACCAAAAATTCGAAAATGTATGATTTCTTAAATGAGGGTAATTTCGTAGTCAAAAAGACTGCAGAAAAGAGATTCAATTGTGTCGCTTTCGACATGGCATTAGAGCAAAGCATTAATAGAGACTGCAAAAACTATGGGGGGAGGGGATAGTGGGCTTCACTAAAAAACAAGAAACCTTATTGAGAATTGAGATGGTTAGTAACAAGACATTCACTTGGTGACAGCTGCCAAAAAAGTCTCTGCATAAAAAGTATTTTTCATGAAGTCCTCGTGGTTCTTTTTGGCATCAATAAGACACATATGTCATCAGGCTATTTTCAATTTATTTTGATGCGATCCACCCAGTAGTAATATTAATTAAATTCTCGGGAATTATCGACAATCAAATGGATTTGTCCATTGCTCTTCAAATAGCTCCATCATTTTTTGCGATTTTTTGTATGTCTTATTTTTCATCCCGTTATTTTTCAGTACTGCACTGTTGCCGTTGACGGTGATCAGTTCGGGACAGTATTTCATATATTTTTTTACATAATCACCAAGTGAATTTCTTGTTACTAACCATCTCAATAAGGTTTCTTGTTTTTTAGTGAAGCCCACTATCCCCTCCCCTCATAGCTTTTGCAGTCCCTATTAATGGTTTGCTCTAATGCCATGTCGAAAGCTACACAATTGAATCTCTTTTCTGCAGTCTTTTTGACTACGAAATTACCCTCATTTAAGAAATCATACATTTTCGAATTTTTGGTTTTCAATTTATTCATATCGGAGAGATAAACAGAATAAACAGAACATACTTCGCATAATAATTATGACGACCAGCCGCTCTAAGGTGTAATTATAACCGCAAGTCGTAGATAGGTATACCTACCTATTATAGGTACTACCTTGCTTAGACCATACCTTGCTTTCTATTGCCCTTTAGGTATATTTAACCAATTGAAAATATGAATATTTTCAATGAATTTCAAGCATGTTAAAATATTTAATAAATAACAAAGCCTTATTTAAACAATATTACAATAAATAAACGTCCCTAAATTATTATTGAATAGGTACATAACAGTAACACTCGCAGTAACAATCTTACCCTCAGCCGTTCCTTGTTCAACAGCCGTCGCCGCGCTATAACTCGCACTCCGTCCGTTCTATGCTAAACATATCTGTTCATCTTCAGGGTTTCATATAAACGGCCCTAGAAAGTTTATTTTTGAAACGCGACTACATGTTATACGAAATAAAATGTTCACAAAGCTTCATTTTATGAGATGGTAACAAAAAAACTGAAATCGATATCGTGAAAAAAAAATTTAAAGGTGTTCAAAGTCGGAACTTTGCAGAAATTGTGTGTTTAATCGGTCAAAAACACTGAATATTTTGAAAATTGAACAAACTTCTTGCATTTCAAATACGTCATTTCGTTCACTAATCATAACTATAAAGGAAAAACAAAACTAGAGTCCCCAATGTCAACCGGTGACGGAGAAAAAAAATACTTTGCGAAGCTTTTACTCGTGAAAAAAAAATCACAAATCTGAGATTCAAAGGGCTGTAACTTTTGTCAGCACCAAGGGAGCTTGTCGTAAAACGAGATTCTAGTGCCCCAGAGATCCCTTAACATGATGGTACCGGTCCCATATCTTTCTACTCCGAAAATTTTTTTGTGCATATTTTCAGCCTCTTTCCGCTCCACTATACCTTGGTGTGGACAGAATGTTTACGGAACTTTTGCTGTTGTTTCTGTTTCCATAAACAGGTTACGGCAACCAGCAACAAAATGTTCCTTTATGTTTCTTTGGTGTGGACAAGGCTTTAGCAATTTCACCTGCATAAGACGGAAGCGGACCACGTCGCCTCCTTTACCTCCGCATGTTCTCGCGCGTCTATCCTACTCTCACTTCTCGGAAATTTTATTGCGGCAATAAAAACTGTCTGTAGGTACCTACTTATGCACTTCCTGTTTAGTTCTGTTCGTATTCAATTTTAGTCAACTCTAAACTCTCCAACTGTGAGCATCAAATTATTTTTGGTACAATATTCGATATGTCTGCAAATAAAAAATTCAACACTCTAACACTGAAATCTAAAATAGATTTAATTATGTGTTATGAAAAACAAAAAGTTAGCGTTAAGCTTCTCGCGGAAAAATATAAGTGCGGTAAAACACAAGTTTACGATACTTTGAAGAATAAGGACAAAATAAAATCAGACTGGCTCGAGGGAAAACATTCTATCGATACTAAAAGAAAATCTCGCAAGACCGGCAATGAAGAAACTAATAAAATATTATATCAGTGGTTCTTGGATGCTAGAAATCGTAATTTACCTATCTCCGGTCCTATTTTACAAGAACAAGCAAAAATAATTGCACGCCGACTTGGAAAAGAAGACTTCAAAGCATCCAATGGGTGGCTTGAAAGTTTTAGATCTCGTCACGAAATTACTTTAAAGCAAGTCTGTGGTGAGGCTAACGACGTAAACTTAGATGACTGGAAGGTCAAGTTAAAATACTTAATTAAAGATTACAAACCAGAAAATGTCGGAAACTGCGATGAAACAGGGCTGTTTTTTAAAGCTCTCCCTAGCAAAACCCTGACTCTGAAAAATGGAAAATGTGTTGGTGGAAAGCAACCTAAGGAAAGGCTGACTGTATTGCTATGCGGTTTTGCTGATGGAACATTAGAAAAACCTCTGGTTATTGGTAAAAGTCTGAAGCCAAGGTGTTTCAAGAATTTAAATGAAGCTGAACTTCCGGTCACATGGCGTGCCAATAAAAAAGCCTGGATGACTTCTGAGATAATGGAGGAATGGCTGAAAGCCCTAAACAGAAAAATGAAAATAGAGGAAAGAAAAATTTTATTATTTTTAGATAACGCAGCTTGCCACCCTAAAAATGCTGGTCATCTTTCAAATATTAAATTAGTTTTCTTTCCACCAAACACAACCAGCCTGGCACAACCGATGGATCAGGGAGTAATTCAAAATATGAAACTTCACTACAGAAAACTTATGCTGCAGTCCTTATCTGTAAACATGGCCAGTTGTAATTCCGTGACGGAACTTTCAAAAAAAATATCTGTTCTTGATGCAATTCGTTGGATTTCTAGTGCTACCCAAAATATTGGCAAGGATTGCGTAAAAAATTGTTTCAAACACGCTAATTTTGATTTTCAAAAAGGTGAAGAAGTAACTGTAAAAGTGGAAGAATGTGAAAGAATTATAAATGATACAACAGAGCCGTACATGCTAGATACTATTCAAATAATAATGGACGAATTAGGTGAAAATTTTCTAACTCCCGAAAATTATGTTGATATTGATAAAACAGTTCCAACCGAGGGTGGATATCAAGGTATAGACGATCTTATAGCTTCTTCAGAGACAAATCTAGAAAATGAAGATGAGGAAGGACAAGGGTTAGGTAAGAATTATGCAAAATTTTATATACATTATATGCACGTGTAATAACACAAATGATTGCAGGGATTGATGTGGATGAGAATGAAAAAATTAACAATTTTACAGAGGCTTTTAAAAAACTTACCAGTTTGGAGTTATTTGCTGAAAATATTAACTGTAGTGAAATGACTGAAAAACTATTACATTTGCGTACAGCCATGGAAAAAAATGCACCATTCATTCAAATTAAAACAGAAAAAATCACGGACATCTGGGATATTAAAAAATAAATTTGCATGTATGGATCATGTATGTATGTATAATTGTATGCTAGTATGTACATGTAAACATATGTAATACATAAAATGTATGTGCGTAATACATTTACATATCAAAAAATTAATTAGTTTTTTACTTTACAAGTAAGTGTATGTATGTACATAATATGTACGTACTGTTGGGCATTTTCCGTGCTAAGTAGGTTTGTTTCCGGTTTAGACCTGTATAAGACGGAATTTATTTTCGGTCCCAGGCGTTTCTGGGTTATCCAGGTTTGTACCTACATTTTTTCTTGATTTTTATTTCGAATAATTTATTAACAATAATAATTATAATTATTAATTATTTTTTATTAATTACTTCTTACTTTGTTTCTACGATAACTTCGGATGTAGGATACACTGCTTTCAAAATTGGAAAAATAGCGATATTCATGCACTTGTTTACATTCCTAAACTTCTTTCTGAATTAAAACTCTAATTAAAAAAGGTGAAAAAAGGTATAAAAGGTGAACGACATATTGGCAGAACAATATTTCACCATCGCATTGATGTCGCACTGTGAGTTAGAGGTGGAAATTGTAGACACGTGTTTCGTCCTAATTGGGACTCTTCAGTACAATATGTATCTTGCTAACACACAGCACAACACTTAAGTCACTTAATAGTGAGAAAGATGATGAAAATAACATCAATTATTATTAGGTATAATAAATATTAACTTATAATAATTATTATAGAAACCAATCTTATTTTTCCTTTTTCGTTTTCGTATCTCTTACCGTTTCCAAGATTCGCATAACTATACAACTTAAATTGGACACACTCTGTAAGGCAGGTGGGCATAGATTAAAAAATTAAAAATATATAACTATTTATTTTATAACAAAGATAACACAGCTTATTGTGAGATATTGATATTACGCTAACGGTTATCAAATCTATGTTCTCGCTTTTCCACGCTTGCCTTTACTAGGTTTCATTCGTTCCCATATCCTTTCTATTTTATTAACATAAATTATTCGTTCTTCATCGGTCAGAAAAAGTTCTTGGTCATCTGTATCTAATTGCATATCAACTCCATCCTTATACTCCTAAGGGATAATTTTCAACCTTGAAAAGAAAATACATACAAAAATTACATAAAGCAAATTTACTACCTTGTATCTCTTTTTTCTAAATTCTTCTTCATCGATAGACCAATTTTTCAACAATTGATAAACTGAACGTATTACGTTAATAATATTATCATCGTGTACGCTATAAAACCTTTTTCCTAGAAATAATTTGTAAATATTCATTTTATAATTGACAGGAACAGAATCTCTTTTAACACGCCAGTACTCATACGTAGAATTGTAATGTAAGGAAATATAAAATACAATTTTCGTGCTCACGAATTTCACTACTTCAGAGGGTGTGAAAGAAAACTTTATTCTTAAGTGATTAAAATGTAAGAATTTAAGCCCTGGAAGGTTTAACGCATATGGGGGTGCATTTTCGAATTGTTCGAAATAAGCTTTACGCCTTTCTATTAGATTCCTTTTTATCCGAAATCTCTCCATTTTTTGTTTTTCAATTTCTTTTGCTGAAAATAAAAAGATTATTATTAAACACAGCTTTATTATTTATAATATAAAGCTTTATTTATAATAAAGAGCATTATTATCAATACAGCTATGTATAAGTAATTTTGCTTTAGGGTTTACCAAAATCAATAATAATATCTGTAAAGTATTAGGTATGTCTGAAATATGAGTAAGATAGTAATGTAATAAAGTAGTCAAAGCTTATACAAAAACTTTCTTGCGCATCAATCGCATATTGTATATTTTTATGCGATTTAATTATGAAATCTTGACTTTCTGAAATTTTCCATAGTCAGGTCATATTATTAGCGTAGTGTGGTTTACTGTGAAATTTTCATTTCATTTCGTTTAAAAACGTGCCATAAAATGGATTTTTAAATTTAACAAAACAAAAAAATCTGGAAAAATTTAACAATTTTGTCCCATTTCCCATAGCCCCACCACTGGCCAACTTGACTTAAAAAATGCTATATTTTTCACACTACCTTTAATAAATTCTAAAAAAGTTACAGGGGAGTTTTGAAAATCGAAAATTTGAAATTCTAGAGAAATACCTAAACATCATGTAAAAAAATTCGAATATCTCCGCCATTTTTCTCATTCGTTTCTTGAAATCTTCAACACTAAAGGTTATTAGTATAGTAGTTGTCTACTAAAAAAAAATTGAGTTCAATTCCTTTAAAAATATGCTCATAAACGGTTATAGAAATTTAGCCATTTTGACCCTTTTCCTACCTACTTATTAACTCTAGATTGAAAAATAATTCCTATTTTTATATCAAAAAAATTCGTTTTTTGGAATATCTCATGACGTGAACTTTCAATAATTATTTTTCTGTTTTCACCACTACTGTAATAAGTGACAAAAATTCTTCATGTTTGCTAGTTGAACCACTTCATAGCTCCAATAATATCGAAGTTACCAACGGTGAACAGAAAAAAATTGAAAATAGCCGATTTTTGATCACCCGGATATTTACTTCACGCCCATGGAGGCTTTTGATCGCCAGAAACATATTTGAATTTCAGCAATTTTTA
Organism: Malachius bipustulatus; assembly: GCA_910589415.1. NCBI lineage: Eukaryota > Metazoa > Arthropoda > Insecta > Coleoptera > Melyridae > Malachius > Malachius bipustulatus. The sequence continues at coordinate 83,866,787 of OU342630.1, read as the reverse complement.
CCGAGGGATGATTTTTTGTGGGGTCGGGTCGGGTCGGGCCGGGTTATTCATTTGAAAAAACAAAGGTTTGACGTTCCCAATCACTTTATTTATGGAATTATCAAAAAACTGCAAGATAAAAAATATCGAAATTATTTGAAAATTACACTGATATTTTAAATTTACCCTAATTTTGAAAAATAATGAGAAAGTTCCAATTTTTTATTTGGTTATTGCTGTTACGTCCCCTGGCGGTAATTTTAGAAGCTCAAAAATATATTCCAGAGATTTTTTTGGGCCACTTCCCTTCCGTGAAATTTTTAAGAGACAATTTTTTTTCCAATTGAACTGGCGCTCCAAAGTGTGAATTTAAAAATAAAATAAAAATATTGGGAAAAAAGTTCTGTAAAAAAAAACTTTTAGGGGTAGTATGATTCACACCCTTGCAGAGAACAAGGGTGCATAAAATTATGTAATTATATGGAGGCTTCATGGTAGTAGTATTCGAATACCTAACCGTATTTTTTTATTTCAAGTCATTTCAGAAAAAAAAAATCCATAATGTGAATTTTTTACCCTACTTTAAGGGGCTGTAACTTCTTAGGCGAGGCTTTAAGAATTTTTTTTTTTTTTATAACAAACCCCCCTTAAAATTCAGCAAGGAATTTCCAGTTGAATTTTCTGCACTGATTAATGAAACACCCTGTATAAATGTTTTTCGAATATGACAGATTTTGATTACCTTAATTTTTTTAATACCGAGCTACGTAAAAAAAATAAAATGGTGGCATTAAAAAACCCAAAAGTTGACTGAAAACTCTGGAATCTAATCGGCTTTGAAAATTTTTTAACTGTCAGATGGATAGCTCTTGACAACTTTATGTAAACCTACAGAAAATTACTTATTAATTTCCAATAACAAAAAAGAAAAAAAGAATTATGATGAAAATAAAAAATTCCCATTTTTCAGAATATTTCAGCAGCGCCTGAAATGATCCTATATCTTATACCGTTTACGAGAATGATGGGTAGTACAAAAATTTTCCTCCCTGCTAGGAGTTTTTATTGAATAAATAGAAAAAAAAATGTACTCACATTTTTCTTACAGACTTTCTTCGCTAATGAGCTATCTTAGAACTGGCTTTCCTTTTTCACCCAGATTAATTTTAGTTTATAAATGACCAAATCAAAATAGTGCTTTAGTAGGTCAACTCAGACTATTATTATTATAATTATTATTATTTTATTGTAAAAATACTGTAGAAATAAAAAACCTATTGGTGATTTTGACGTTTATGGAATATGTTTATTATTGTCATGCATTAGAAAATTTTATGGCGTTTATCTTATAGGAGAGCAAATTTCGGCAATCATCTAACAATAAAATTAAATATGTATCGGTGGTATGCAAAAATGTTGTACCTACTCTACCGAGAACGGCACCTTTACCAATCCTACTTTCGAAGTTTGAAAAAAAATGTCTGAAAAATTTAAGAATTGTCAGTTCGTCATGTAAACAACTGTCATATTATAGGGTGATTCATGACTATTTAGACTACATTCAGAAACTTACTCCGAGTATACTCCTTGAGTATCCTCCTTGGCCGTTCAGAAACTATTATTGGCACACCCTGTAAATGTCATTTACAGCGTTCATAAAAACTAAGAGGGCATGCTTCGAATACCCTACGAACGTACCCTGACATTTAATCTGTCAAAAATAATGCTGCATTTATCATAGAGTAAGAACCAATATAATAGTATATCAGTTCTTATTCTATTCGCATTTCGCGGTATTTATTCGCGGTAAAACGGTTCAAGGGTTTGGAACATTTATGTATATCTAATACTTCTACAGGGTATTACAAAAAAGGAGGGCACGCTCTTGGCCACAGATTATTTGGTCAAAAATAATGACACTTTCCTTATGCCATTTTTTACATAGGCGTTCCATTTTCAAGACACAGGGGTGTCAAACTTTAATAAAATTTTTTTTTATCAATAACTCCGTTGTTTTTCAAGATATTCACTTCAAGTTTTGCATAGCTTTCTTTCTTATGCAGACACACATTTTTGTAAAAAAAAAATCAAAGAGAATTCAAGCGCGAGCACGATAGAGAGTTTATGGCAGACCCATAAAGGAATGTGTCATTATTTTTGGCCAAATAATCTGTGGCCTTGACTCTCTTGACTTCCTTTTTTGTAACACCCTGTATAGGTACATTATTTAGTCATGAAATAAGCCAAAGAAATCAAAGAATTACCCGCCCTTGCCTATATGTGATACCTACATTATATTAAGAAACATTCTGCATAGGTACAAGCAGATTGAAGCATGATCGTCGATGGATAATTTTATGGAAATCAGCAATCAGTTAAAATTACTGAAATTCAAATAGGTATTCAATAATTGTTTATGGCGATCAAAAGTCTCCATGGGCTCGTGCGGGGTCCTATACCGGGTGTAACATAAGTACTGCGAAAGATTTCAGGGGGTGATTCCTGAGATCATTTTAAGAAAAAAAGTGAACATGGGACCGAAAATGCTTACCCGCTGAGTTATAGCCCCTTAAAGTTGGAACCCTGAGAAGAAGGTTTTTATTTATTAGGTTCCGAAACCGTTCAACATCAGATGAAGAAATTTAAATTCTGATTAAGTTATCACTATTATCAAGAATTTCGTTGGTTATTTTGATCCGAAAATGAATTTGATTTCAATGACATGGGGACAGAAATTGGCGTTCTGCAATACTTACATTTCAGAGCAATGCAATGACATTTTTGAAATGGATTTTTCTCGAAAACGGTGCATCTTATCGAAGTTGAACAAGAGAGACTTTTATCACGCAGATAGTTTCAATCGGAGGCTTCAATGTTCCATAAATATCACATCAAAATTGAAGAAACTATTGATACAAAAACGTTGGGATAATTTTCCCCCCCCCCCCCCCCCAGATTTAACCCACCCTTGGTGAAAATTTCAAAATCTTCAGTCTATCTTATTAGGCATAAAAACATTGGTGGATGTGGTAAATTTTGTCATCTTATGTTGAACGGTTTTGGAGATAATAAAAATAAAAACCTTTGTCAGGGTCCAACTTTAAGGGGAATAAATAATTACTAGATGAACTAATATTAATAAAGTATATATTATGTAATACCTAGGTAGGTACTTGCCGTTATTCCGAAGCATAAGAATCACGTGATCAAAATACTTCAAGAAGATTCGCGACACACATTTCACAAGTTCAATAAAATCATTTATTAAACAGAATAATAATTATCAATTTGTATGACTTTTAATACCTAATTTATTATTATGTAGTCTTATTATGATTATTGCTGATTCACTACGAAAACGCATAACTCGATAGTCTTATTCTGATTAATAAAAATTGAATAGGTACAAGAAAATCATGTACACACACATGCCTACATCAAGGATTCAAGTCGAGGTCTGCAAGACTTCAAGGCAATTCAAGGCAAGGGCACTTTGCTTATTGTTGGAGTTGGCAGGTGTGGGATAGACCCTAATGTCTGCTAAGCCTGCTGCCATTATTTCAATTTACCCTCTTGCTCTATACAGGGTGGAAAGTTACTAACGCATAAATAAAATAATTCCGTTGATAATAATTTTCTGGAAAAAATATCGAAGGGGTAATAGCAATTTTGACTGTAGACATATTTCCAGCTTATTTTCAGTTTCTTAATTACATATTTCGGTAATTATATACATCCGCGGCTCCTAAGTTTCATCAACTTTTTCGGGACCGAGGAGCGAAATAGAGGTGCTGGATGAGTAAGAAGCTAAAAACAGCCATTGCAAACTAATATTAAGGTCACAACTAAGGCCTCTTTGACACTACGGACGAGTTTCTATTTTTTTCTTCACTTTCAGGGCAAGGAATATCTTCGAGATTAACAGTAGCACGGTTTTTATTTTGAATTTTGAATTTATTTTGCATTTATATTTCAAAAATCGTAACATCAATCCCTGTGGTCTTTTCACGATATGAAAAAGCGAATATATTGCAAGTACGTGACTGAATATACGTTTCGAAGCGCTTGGCATTGTCCTCAAGTGGTTACATCCCAAACTAGACGTAGTTAATCATCGCATCTGCCAGGTCCGTACTTTCATTGCACTCTCAAAATCGGTTTTTAATGTCGTTTTGTTGCTTTCCCTTTCATTTGCAAAGCAAATGAATACCTTCCTGGTGTTACTATAATAGGTATAATGTTCTTCACCCCTATACAGGGTTATTCACGGTATACGCCACGGAAGATTATGGCCGTGTCTCTGGATTTTAGGATCTTTTAATTTTTGGAGTGGATAGAGACCCGGCAGAGGTACGTTTTAAGATTATATTCATAATGTACAGGTGTCCCAAAAGCATGAAACATATCAAAGTTATGTTTTTTTAAATTGAATGCTCCTATGTTATTGCATTTTTAGATTGTCTGAGAAGAAAAAATAAGATTGGTTTTTACAGTTGGTGTTTAAATTCAGAAGTTTTCGAGTTATAAACAAGTGAAAATCGTCATTTTTCAAGTTCAAGGCCCTGTACAATGAAAACGGCTTAAGAAAGAGAAAAACGGCTTACATGTCCCTATTTTACTTTTTCATGTACCATCCTATGGTATAGAAATATTTGTACTTTCTTTGTACATCATTGGATAGTACATGAGAAGCTAAAATAGGGACATGTAAGCCGTTTTTATCCATCTTAAGCCGTTTTCCTTGTACAGGGCCTTGAACTTGAAAAATTACCATTTTCACTTGTTTATAATTCACAAACTTCTGAATTTAAACACCAACTGTAAAAGCCAATCTTCTTTTTTCTTCCCAGGCAATATAAAAATGCAATAACATAGGAGCATTCCATTTAAAAAAAACATAACTTTGATATGTTTCATGCTTTTGGGACAGCCTGTAAATTATGAATATAATTTTAAAACGTACCTCTGCCGGGTCTCTATCCACTTCAAAAACAAAAAGATCTAAAATCTAGAGACACGGCCATAAACTTCCGTGGCGTATACCATGAATAACCCTGTATAGGTGCCATAGTGAAACTTTAGGAGCCGCGGATGTAAATAATGACCCTTTTTACTTTTCTCAAATAATCTGAAGATGTATGTATAATAATATATAGAGGGTGTCCTATTTAAAATAACAAAGTTGTATGGCGTACAGCGATATTGGGCCATCCTGTGCATCTGAAAATAATTTTACAAACATGCACTTTACCCTCCCATTTACACCACTTTTGAGTTCATTTTAATATCTTTAATGGTGTATAGGTGTAATCGAGCTCTTAGAGGACTCACCCTGTATATGAATAATAATATTATACCCACCTACAAAAATTATCATAAAATGCCTGTACGATATTAATGTTAGGCAGGATATGTTAGTTGTGAAGATCACTTCAACTCGGGGATCACTTCAGATAAGGGCGAGCGTATGCGCGCTTTCATGACCTAGTATAGAAAAAAATTACTTGAAAAACTTGTTCTAAATCATGGTATTCTAACCCCGAATATCGAGTTTCATGACAAAAGTTGCATTTGAATTTTTTCATTATTTCGGTGTAGGTACGCACATGCATAAAATTATGAAAATTTTTATTTTTCAATTTGATAATTAGAGTGTCATGGACGGTAATAATTTGACACATTTATCACTACTGTCGGATTATTAATTTCTATCGTACTCTAATTGCCAAATTAAGAAATACCAATTTTTCATAATTTTATGTATGAGACCAAAATAATGAAAAAATTCAAATTTTGTCATGAAACTCGCTATCCGGGGTTAGAATACGTTTTAGAACAACTTTTGTTGAAGGTTGAAGTATTTTTTTTCGATATCTACTCTAACGCGAAGCAAATTATCGATAATATTCGCTCTCTTTGCGAACAGGTAGTAGGCGGAACTTAAAGATCAAAATTCAGTTAAGTGGCGTAAAAAGTGTGGCTCATCAGTCCGTGTGACTATACAAAATTGCAAACGTCAACTTCTTCAAATAACGAAAATACAGGAGTGTATTCATCTTATAAATGCGACAACTATACAGGGTGTTATGTAATTGAATGTTGAATGTCAATATTTAAGGGGGTGATTTTTGGGTCCATTTTAAGAAGAAAACTTCATAAGAACGTATGTCCTAAGAGTCTTAACTTTTGAGATACAGGGTGGTAAAGTTTTATTAAAATAAATCATTTTTTCGTAATATCTGTAATACCGCTCCGGATATTTTAATGAAATTTCGTTTACAGGTATTACGCATCAAGGCGCATTTTTTCATGTACATACCACGTTTCATTTTATTTCCATTAGTGACGATATGGTGCACGGTCGTGCCGAATTTTACCGGCATATTTTAGCAGACATTGATGGTACTCCACTGATTTCTGTTCAAATAGAAATCATTTTTGGAATCCCCATTCATTTCCAAGCAAGTTTGATCACCTATTTTTTTTTTCAGTCCGATGCACGGTTTTTGCATAAAAAAAATAAAATCTGTTTCTCTACATGGTCACAAGATTTTCTTCAAAATTAAATAAAAAAATACAAAAATATGCAGGTAAAATTCTGCACGATCGTCATTAGTGGAAATAAAACGAAATGTGGTATGTGAAAAAATGACTCTTGATGAGTAATTCCTGTATACGAAATTTCATTAAAATATCCAGAGCGGTATTACAGATATTACGAAAAAATCATTTATTTTTAAAAACTTTACCACCCTGTATCTCAAAAGTTAAGACTTTTAGGACATACGTTCTTATGAAGTTTTCTTCTTAAAATGGACCCAAAAATCTCCCCCTTAAATATTGACATAACACCCTGTATAAGCACCTAGGTTCCTAGGTATTAATGATCGAAAAATATCTTCATGGAAACTCACCGATCTTCACATCTTCGCTGTACGTGGTTGTGGTTTCATAACAATCTGAATCGTCATCCATAACCACAGAATTGTTACTATTCTGTGCCATAACCATGAACTTTAATTCGGCGCGTAATATCTATAAGAAAGGTAGAATTTCATAAGTAAGGTAGGTATATAGGATAGGTAGGTTTACTTCCTAATAAAATGTAAAAAGTACCTACCTAATACATGCACACTCGCTAATAGTGGCACAAATTCTAAAAGATTGTTAAAAATAATAATTAACGTTTTTAAATTATTTATAAATAAAATTCGGAGATAATAATTATTACTCTTTTTTGCTTGGCATTTTAATTTTTTGTTCGTGAATTTAGCATAGTTATTAGCTATAACCGTATTTGCTGTATCTACTGCGCAGTTTGAAAACAGCGGCGTGGATAATAAGCAAACAAATTATAGTAGTGTGCACTTGAATTTTTCTTTAAAAACTTTTTTCATAATTGGATATTTTTATTAATAAAACCAGTGATGCGTTTAATAATACTAAACATAAATTAATTAATGTTTCTGATAATAACTATTTTTTGACGATTATCCAACTTTTTTGTTCGAAATATTCATTGAGCATAAATAAAACACTACATCTTTCATTTTCCAACACGTTTTGAAACAAATTGTACAGTAGAATTGTTTGAATTCCCTACCTCTTTCCTCTTTCTAAGAAAAAAGTTTCTATTAACATTAACATGTACAAGAGAGTGTCAAAATAATTCTCTTTTTTGACGATATCTCAGGAACCGTTTTACATATAAAACTGAATTTTTGGTAAATATTTACGTCCGCGTAGGTATCCGAAGTTCCATCAATTTTTTCGGGACCGAGGAGCAAAATGGGGGTGCTGGGTGGGTAAAAAGCTAAAAACAGCCATTGCAAACTGTATTATTAAGGTCACAACTAAGGCCTCTTTGACACTACGGTCGCGTTTCTATTTTTTTCTTCACTTTCAGGGCAAGGAATATCTTCGAGATTAACAGTCGCACGATTTTTTTTTGCATTTGCCATAGTGAAACTGTAGGACACGCAGATGTAAATATGTAATGATCGAATTTTTGTATACCTACATGTTGTCATTAGGTAAAATTATAGTAGGATTAACTTTAAAAAGTCAGATGTGACGTCTCACTAACCGTCCGAATTAATATTTTTAATTTCACCAGAAAATGTCAAACAGTTAATTGTCAAGTTGTGAACGAGAGTAATTATTGAAGGAATCATTCAAAAAATGAATTGAACCGCTTACGTCAGTTTGAGAGCCACTGACAACTACATAAAATTTATTCACGTAATGACATTCTATCCTCTGTGTTGTGCATTTAATTCTCATTCAAAACCAACGTTGACGTATACTTATTTATGCGGGATGGAGTATTTAGACAAACTGGACGGTTACTATAAAAACACGTACATGAAACAAAATAAATCGAACTATCAAAAGGATATGTATTCTTAATCGATACGTATGACTTTTTAGACTTTATTGGACTATATCTACTTTTTGAGAGCAAATTAATTTTTTTACGTGGCAGTGAAACAAAATCATAAAAAATGATCAATTTTGTCAACAACAAAATATGTTATTACTTTTATGTTTTTCGTCATAAAATGCTATTTTTCTCGAAAACAGTTCACATTTTTACAGCTTTTGACCAAGAGCACATTTTTAATACATATAGATGAAAACATTCATAGTTTAAAATGTGTTTTCAGAATGCAAATTTTCCCAGTGTCATAGAAATTGGGGGCGACAAATTTCAAGCAACCCTAAAATCTCCGCCACTGCCATATGAAAAGAAATTAAAGTAGTGATCAAAAAGTAAATATTACATTTATGATGTGTACCTTAGACATTAATTATTGCATTTTTTAACATGCAATTAATTCCCTATTCAATTCAAAAAAATTACGGATTGAAATCTTAAATTTGAAGACCAGAAACTCTGTTGCTACAAGATGAGAGATTCTTATCGTGTTTCTGGAATTCTTAAGTCAACATTTTTCCAAAGTCCGAACAGTTTTGAATCTGTTAAAAGCTTTGCAAGGAACTGCCCGGTTTACACGTATCCAGTAATTTAGTTGAGCGGTCGAGTAATTTAGTGCTCGACCTGTGTGAACACTTGTGTTTTAGTCAAGTCAGCTGGTTTGGTCGAGTTAACAGTCGAGTTTAGTAAATAGAATCCTATTCTATTTTTCCAGTCGAGTAGCCTTCCCCCGCCCTTTTTTCAGCTGAACTAAACGCGTGTAGACGCGTCTCGCCGCAGGTGATTATCAGATTAGTAGAGTATTCAGCAAAACAAACCAAAAAATTTGAGAGTGTTTTATTATTACTGTTGCGCAAAACATGGCACGTCATGGTGGTCTGAAAATACAACATATAAATTTGTTGTGGAGTATATCAAACATGAGTGCCTGTGGGATGTTAGAGACGAGAGATATAAAAATTGACAAATGCGGCAGGCAGCTTATGAAAAAATGCAGGAAGTGATGGGAATCCAGGCATTTGAGCAGAATGAAATTGTTCAAAAAATTAAAAACATTAGATCAACGTATTCTCAAGAGCTAAAAAAAATTTTATTTTATAATTTTATAAGGTGTTTTATTATAGAACGAAATTTATTTTATTATTTTATTATATTTTATTATTATTATTATTTTAACGGCATCTACTACTCGACCACTCGACTCATACTAAATAAAATACAAGTGCGCATGTGGACACCTGTTTTTACTCGTCTTTTAGTTACCAACTCTACTAAATTACTTGACCTGTGTGAACAGAAAGCTCACTCTACTAAATCACTCTACTCTACTAAAGCACTGGATACATGTAAACCGGGCATAAAAATGATTATTCAAACAAAACTGTCAAAATATTTTAAAAATATTGTAAATTGGGAATGGGAAATACAGAAAGTAATCACTCACCACATGTTTCACTTTATTTATTAAATCAGTATATTGCCCAATAGTGTTTCAAAGATAATTCCATAGTTTTTAAAAACTAAAAACAACATTTAAATATTTTTACTTATCACAACAACTGGATAAATTTTTTGAAGGAACATACAAATTTCAACAAACAGGCCACCATTCCTTGAACTGTAAGCACTTCCTACTTTCCTATAAAATTAAACTTAAAAAATTGGGATCTGCACTGAAATTCAACAAGGAAACCGAAAGCTAAGAGTGGTTAGTTGAAGGTGTTTCAGTGAGCATAGCAGAACTTCTCAGGAAGACTTCTGAATACACTGAAAACGTACCTATTAATTTATAAATTTATTTTGGAATACTTTTAGTTAGGAAACGTTATTTAGGGGCCAAGTCATTCCTTCTGCACAATTTAAGGTACCTGTATGATTGTTAACAGGAGTTTTAGAGATCAAATTGAACTGTTTCAGCAAACTTTATTAATAATTTTTATAAATGATTCTCTATACATAACAGAATAAATAATCAAAATATTTAAATATTATGTAGGTCACACCCAAATTACATTAGTCCACTAAAATTACCTAAAAATTGTACATAGGAAATCCTTCTTAAAAATATTTCTTTAATTTTCTATTAATGGAATGAAAAAATAGTGGCAAATGATTTGTATTATATAAAAAATGCAGTTTTTGGCACACGGGCATAGCTGCTGGAGGTGGCAATAAGACAATAATGAACAATAGAATCAAACTGCAGTCATATTGTTCTTCAAGTTTCTTGCTGACTTAAATACATAATACAGAAAAATTTGTAACAAATTATGTACAATAATTGTACAAACTCAATTGAACACAGGTTTGTAGTAAGTGGGCTCAGTGTTTTCTTCAACAGTTGTTTTTGAAAATACAAGAATTGTAAATCACTACCTATGAAGTAGTGTTTGTCTGACAACTGCGTTCCCAAGTAAATTTTAGCCTCTGTTATTAAGTGAAACCATCCACAACCACAAGTGGTCTGCTTACATCAACAGAAAAAAAGCAAATTAGACAAAACCTTGAAATAGACAAAAACAAAAGATTTCTACTGCATTAATTAAAGCAAACCTATTATTGATAGACACTTAACTTGACCTTTTTTTGCAATAGAAATATTTTGAATAAAGTTTTGCAACTTTCTTACCAAAAGAGTCTTTCTGAGAATTCCCATGCTCCTGAAATACCACAAGATAAACCATGTCAACACTTTAGTAAAAACAACAACACAAAGATCACTTCTTCCAGAATATGAAGAATAGAAAAACAAATACAAATATTCAAAATTTTACTATAGATATATTGAGATTGATTATCAGTTTTTCAAAATGAAGTGTAAAACACATTTAATAAACAGTGAAAAAAGATTTAAAGGTATTTTTCACACATCTTAAATAATACACTTATATATTATATATTGTAAATATTGTAACATTCAGAAACAACAAAATATAACCGAACAGGCTTAAGACTAGTTTCAATTGTACGGTTGTCTTTTAAAAAAATAATTACTTTCACGACAATGGTGATGGAATTCTTTGCGAATTTGTACTCGGAACTTCTGCAGTAGCTACTGCTAATGTTAATAAAACACCATTTAAAAATAATATACGATAAGAACTACACATTTTCCTGTTGTTACTCAGACAGTATAACTTACAATAGAATTCAGAAGTTATAACATGTAATTGAGACTAATCAGGTTTGAAATGAGTTATACTTTCTGAATTACAACTGAAAAATGTGTAGCAATAATCATTGTAAAATGGTCAAAATGATGTATTACATACCAGACCACTCATTTTTAGTCGTGGGGTGTTTATTATAATAAATTAAATATCTATTAAAACCCAATCACCTCTATCCATCATCGGTCATTAAGCCCAAAAAGTCAAAAGTTTGCTTGTTTGATTAGGGTTATCCAGAGCTTCTTTGATCACTACATTGGGAATAAAGCAATATCTTCAATGGTGAGACCACTTACAAGAATGTTATGCATCATTTAAGTACAAAGTTTTGGAGGAAGGTAGATCTATAATATTAGATAGTCCATTTTAAAGCTGCATAAAAATTACCAAAAACGTTCCATGGTGTGGGAATTGAAAGACAACAAGTTATAGTAAAGACAAATACAAGACATTCCTTTATGCGTTCCAGGAAGCAAGGGGGTTTCTAGTCACTAAGAATGGGAAGACCTAGAAGTATATGGACCACAGAAACTTGGACGAGATTAAGTATCGAGCAGATTTTTTGTAAGTCTATTTTGTACCCTGCATGCACCAACATTATTGTTGGCATTGGAAGAAAATTATGATTGAAGGATCAATAATGTCAGTTTGAACGTTGATTTCTGTATCTGTAAATTTTCAAGCTGAAATGGGCTTTTAACACATTACTTATATATTTTTTCATGATGCGATTGTTTGTACAATCAATATTGTTTGAAAAATACTAACATATTTGATATAGCAGTAAGCTGACTTCAGTCTTATTAAATAATATACAAAACATCAGCACTGAAAACATTGGAATCAAAGCAAAGAATTTCATCACCAGTTTCAAGCACTAAAAAGTAGTAAGCGCTATGAAACCACAATTCAATATTTCGAGATTGCTCACAAGTATGATAATAAATAATTAGTTTCAGACTATTTTACAGTGGAAAAGTGGTTGAAATTTTTTTTATAAAAACTATACAACTTGAACTACAATCGTTCACAAATATAAATTAATAAATGATAATGACAGGCACTGTTTACAAAATCACCTCTTGAGCAAGCGAAGCCGAAGCAGTTCATTTCAAGACTTACAGAACTTCTTACTTGTCGCAAGGATTTGTACATAAATATTATCGATTACAGAGTCACTGAGGGGGCCCTCTACTCATTAGAAAGGACCCCTAAATAACTTGCTGCTCTGGGACCCCACAGCTTATAATTACAACCCTGGCTAGTTATTACAGAAATTCATGGAACAAATAAAAAATTTAAAGTCGGAAACCTTTTGGAAATTGTTTTCAGACGATGTAAATAAAGATAAGTTTTAATAGCAATGACAACAGTTTTTGTAACAAATGTTGCTATAGTATTAAAGCTTTATTTACCATTAAGTAAGGCAATGTACTCTAATCGAAATAGAACAGAAACATGTGTATTCTGCATTCTACATGGAATATTAAGCCGACTGTAGCTAAAGAAAATATCCAGGGCAGCATAAAAAATACCGATTTTTCGTCAATTCTTACTTTTGACCTCATCTAACCAGTACAATATTTACAAAAATTTCTCTTGTGAACCGTCCTGTCAAAGTCTCAAAAAAGTCACTGCTCTTTTAAACGTTAATTGTTTGTATAGCACCCTTTGAAAGTTTTTCATAAAGATTCAGAACATAAGACAAATTTTCAAACACAGTGAAAATATTTTGGTTACAAACTTACAAACAGTGTAATACTTGACAGTAATCACATAAAATGACTTACGGCCGATATTATAAACGCTGGTTAAGTTAACTGGCCGATTTCTGTGGTCGTTGCTGGAGAAGATATAGACTATAGGTCGAAATTATTGCATTTTACTTACTCTTGGCATAAAAGGGATTACAAAAATATTAATAAAAGTTATTCGAGGTCAATATTAGCTTCAAAATCGGGCACAGAAATCTGCCAGTTAACTTAACCAGCGTTTATAATATTGGCCGTTAGAATATCAACATCTATATAAATATCGCACTAACCACATTTTAGATAGAAACATTTAACACATCATCTCATTTTTCTAACCACTTTTCAACTACCTAACTAAAATCTATATAAAAAATTTCCTAAAAGATAATTAAATTTTTTTTATAAAAATTAAAAATATATATATTATGTACATTATGAGTATATGTTCATACAATATATTATATAGAGCAAGACTTTAAAGGTCAAATAAGGCGCAACACATTATTATATATCACAATCACATAGTAAAATTTCATAGAATTCAACGTTTTATATTTAGGATTAGCAGTACACTAACTGTCTCGACTTTTCGACTGGAACCTCCTGGGCCACGGCAGCGGCCAATCGTACTGCCTTGGCAAGGGTCCCCCTACGTTTCCCTCAAAGTAAAGGAACGCACAGTACCACCAAGAGCGACCCAACAGATTGTTGGGTGAATGTTGCTGGAAAGAAAAAAAGGTTATGATCCATCTAATGCATGCCCAAGTTGGTTAAAAAAGTTTTTGTACTCACTTTTAAATTAACATTATTTGCTAGTGTATGGTAAGTCCAAAATAACCTAGTTGTTATGTAATAAGCAATTATAACATCTACAGTATAGTGACCGTGAGACAACTGCAGCATTACAACACCAATTAACGCTAGGATCCAATACAACCAATGTATCAGGTATAATTTCTTAGGTGTATCTAAAAGAAGAAAAATAAATTCCATGAAAGAATATTTACAAGCCTTCCATTTTGAGACTTACATTCGGAAATAAACAGATAACAGAGAACCAAAGTGACTGTGTGTCCGCTGTAGATGAAATCGCCACAGAAGACGTGCTTTCCATTTACGGAAAGGCCGAAGCCCGACATCAAATGGAGCACCCTTTTGACAATCACCAACGCTGTTGTATGATTCGATTGCGGTGAGCACACATACGTAGTGCTGGCCATTGGCAATACTGTTACATACATTGTTATGGCTCTATACATGTACAATATAGCCATTAGTAAAAATACTCTTCTGAACACTATGAATCTGAAAAAAAGAAACATATTTCTTAGCAATGCCCATATTATATTATAATATCATGTAATCACAGAAAGAAAAAATCATTATATTTTTTTCCATGAAGTTATTCCTATCTACAATCAGGGGATACACATCTTCGGTCACCTCATACAGTGGCTTATCCGACAAAAATTAAAAAATTTAGTTAAGCTAAAAAATTGAGATTATTGAGTTTTATACAGGCTGATCTGTTAAGGGTACGGAGCAGCCACCAAGAGAAATTCATGGACAATATTTTCAAGATGGCACTTCCGGAAGTACCTAGACACCTACTTCGTTATTTCAAGAGGGACACCCAGTATATTATGATTTTTTTAAAGTTGTATGAAAAAATCGAAAGCAAGTGATTTTTATTGATGCAGTCTAACTTGAGTTGTTTAGGAGTTATAAACAAGTGAAAATCGCAATTTTTCATTTTCAAAACAGTGTCCCTACATTGGAAACTGCCCAAGATATTGGAAAATGGCTTACATGTTCCTATGGTAACTGTTCGAGTGTTACACTACAGTGTACTTGGAATTTTTATTCACGAGTTCAAAAATACAGTAATATACTGAGTGTCCCCCTTAAAATAACGAAGTTATTTCAGGTATTTCCGGAAGTGTGCTCATCTTGAAAATTTTTTCCATTAATTTCTCTTGGTCACTTATGCCTGGAAAGTTTTATTTTGAGGTTCTAGGACCAATAGTTCCTGAGATATGGCCCCGTACCCTTAACTGATCACCCAGTATATGTTATAGCGCCCTTTAGCCTCAAGAAGTTGCCCAAGTGTATTGCATATTCAATACGAAGATGTATATCATCTACAAGAATTTATAAGCAAAATTTTAAATAAAATACTTAAAAAAACTCTTATTAACAAGCTTAAAACTCACCTGTGCTTATGAAATATTAACGATATAATACAACTGGTCATGCAAACCATTATGATATATTCAGAAACATCGAGGGCCCACCCTATGGCAGGTACATTATCGAGGAACACATCGGGAAGAGGGCCGTACACCTTACGATCCGGCACTCTATCATGGACCAAAGACAACGAAGTAAGGGTTAAGATGAAGTTGAAACACATTATTAGAGCGGCTGTAAAAATCATGATTATAATACAGGAAAAACGTGAAATTGATTTTTGCTTACCAAAAACGGTTTTCCATTTCTCGCGCGGGTACCGGGGCTCCTCACGGACCGGTGCGGGCATGTTAATTTTAATAACACCATTTTCCGTGGATTTTTGCATAACATCTTCCTCATCTTCATCCACAAAGTACTCGGTACCGGATGAACCCTGTGCACTACGTCCCCATTTGTCTGTCTTTCCCTGGTTGGGCAGCAGAGGTTGCCTCTGATATAGATCACCTGTAAAACCCAAAATAAAAGTCTTAACTGGTACGCTAATATATGCTCTACACTTTACAAATCAACAGTAAACACTAAAATAATATTACAATTCTCTCTCGATATGTCAGTATTCTTGAAAATAATGTAAAACATACGAGTGGAGTGAGTGACATTATGACATGTTATCACAGAGTTACAATGTCAATTCACCACTATTGAACTAGAGTTACAGAATTCATAAAATTATAATAATTAGGTATTAATTAAAATAAAGTGTATTTTCAAAGAAAAAATTGTGTTTTACGGTCTTCTATCCTATATTAAATTAGAAAAAACTCACTGCAGAAGCAGAAGTACAAAAGTATTTTTTTTTACCTTGGGTCATTCTTGTGCCTTTGGAGGTATTTGGAGTTTCGTCGTCGTCGAGCGGCGGCAGTGAAAGAACCGAACGGGGGCTCAGTAAGGCGTGAGATGAATTGTGCTGCTGGAGTTTAGGCACTTCTGCTGTCGAGTGGATGCTTCCATAGTCGACGAACTTGGGCTCCAATACCATTCTGCAACAATAATTATGTTCTTTTATATTATTAAATTCTGTATACATATTACATACAATTCTTCAATTCTTTATAAAATTAAATCGTCATGTCATAGAGGATCCTTAACCATATCATGATGTTTGATGTCTGACTGGGTAAACAACTATCATTGAAAACCTTGAATCAATTTTTCTTCAGAAGCTGTTAGTGGAGGTATCAGGTATTGTAAGTCATAAAACCACTAAAATCAGTTCTGGGGCCATTGAAATCAGTTTATGTACTATGTTTCTTAGTTACTTGGTAGACATGGAAAATCATGTCTTGTAAATTTGAATACCCCCTAATATTATCTACCAGATTCATTTTAGAGCAAAATTAAAGATATTTTGTAAATCATTTTCTAAAATTTGTAAAATAAAAATGCTGTTTTATAAGACGTTTTTCAAAATATCTCAATTCGCCTAATGAAAATTATTCGTATTTTGCATGTGAGTCCATCGTATAAGGGCCTTCAAAAAAGTCTCATACAATTTTGCACAAAAAAAGTTCATGGGATTTCCTATGGACGAGGGTCTGGCCATGTTACACCTGGTACTTAGGTATACAAAATTACAAGCATGTTGAAATTTGCCAAAATTTTTGGTAGTTTTATAATTTTTTTAAATAAGCTTAAAATGTTAAAAATTCAGCCATAATTTTTTTTTTTAATACGTAGTAAAGTCTATTTTTTATTTAGATGGACTTGTCAAACAGCCGTTAAGTTGGTACCCTGTGCAATCTTTAAACAGTAATTTTCATATTGTCGGATGGTAGCCTGTTTTCTTGACCTTGGCAAAAAATTTACGTTGTGACTAAAGTAACGGCAACATTCCCCGATTCGTGTATAGGCTATGACGTCACCTGCAAAACATGTTTTTCTTCAAACGTCAGTAAATCAGACATTACTCGACTCAGTAGCCGGTCTCAAAGTTTCACTTTTCCTCCGCCGGAGCTAAAGTGTTGCCAAGCAACACTTTCCCTCCGCCGGAGCTAAAGTGGTGCCATAGCAACATGAACATACAAACACATAGCTACCTATTATATTAAGAATCAACCATTGAAATTTTGTAGGCCCGTATATTCATCAATAAAATTTAACCTAAGATATGAAAACTCTCTAGTTTATTATTATCTAATAAAGTTTAAAGGAATTTGGTATTAATCAAACATAATCTTTGGAAAATCTACACCGAAACGAAGTTATTCTGTGAAACGTCATAATTATACCCGAAGCCGGACGGTCGACAGTCGACTAGAGTCGAGTCGAGCTCGTGCTCGGCTCAGTCGGCTCAAACGTCAAAAAAAAGTTGGGTTATTGCGAGGTAAACAAAAATAATTATTATTCCGTATTGAAATTTGAATATTGAACACAAGGATAATAATTATAACCATATACCTAGGTACATAAAGAAATCCAACATCTTTATTTTTACCTACAATGACCTACATATTTAACATTCAACTTCTGACTGACTGGCATCATCATTAACAGAAAATTAAAAAATTGACCAAGCAGGGTCTAGCAAGAGGTAGGTAGATGTTATCATTAATTTTATAACTTACTTACAAACTTTTATAACGTTTTTGATTTTGCGATGATTAGTAGTTTAGTTACATAGGTAATTATTATTTTATTATTTTTCTTTAATAATTTCAATTTCAATAATAATTTCTCGATGTTCACTGACGTTGATGACAGTGTCAATTTGACAGCGCCGCGTTTCTATAGAAGCAGCCCATACTCCATACTCACCTACTTACCAGTCCAAACCTTTTGAAAATTCGCTTTCCTTCAATTAAAAATGATGTTCTTGCTTAAATTTGCCCACGTTTGAAGAAAAAATAGTATATTTTATTTGGAGGAAAAGTGACTTTTCATGGCTTGCTCTCTATTATCAGCCTCACTTCGTTCGGCTGATAAACACGAGCGCGCCATGAAAAGTGTCACTTTCCCTCCGTATAAAATAATATACTATTCCTTGTTGTAAGTTGCTCAGTTATAAAACGCAAGTTAAAAACTTCAAATTACTTTATTTTCTTCGAAAATAGTCCTTTTTTAGAAGTTATTCGTTTTTTGAGGATAAATTTAACTGTTGCTTGGATTGACTATAATAATCTAATGACGTTTTGCGAAAACTAGGTCTGGGTCCTCAGTCGGCACTCTAGTCACAGCGAAACGCCAGAAACTTGAAAAGTTGAAGTTGTCAAATTGACAAACCAAATTATCAAATTAAAAATTATTAAAATGCTCAGGCAGGTAAATTTATTTCAAAAGAAAGAAAAGAATGAATCATCAAATGCTATAAACATTAGCGTTTGAAAGATGTTTCTCCAGATTAAGCAAAAATACAGTTTAATCAGATTCCTTGAAATATTCCTTGAGAAATTCTTAAAAAATGATTTAAATAATGTAAGTAAGTACCTCTATTTGTCAAGAATAGATCTTCTATTTTCAACATTTTTACATAAAACTAAGAAGGAATCGGTCTAATATCTTACATATATAAGATTTATAAGAGTAAATAGCTAGGTGCTTACACTTACAAGTCTCTAAAATTTTCCAATTTATTACCTCTAGAAATTGCGTTTATAATTTTTCTAATTTTAAATTTTGAAATAAAATGACATTTCAACTAATCGACATAACCTAAATTAATTTAGTAACCATTCTAGTGACTATTTTGGTAAAAACTATCACCATAACCAACCTAATCAGTCTTGTTGCCAATCGTTCCCCTAGAATTTTGACTTGGTGGAATCCATCTAAATAAAAAATAAAGTATATGTAGTAAAAATATTTAGTTGAAAAATTGAATAGAAATAAATGATCATACATTTTAGGAAGAAATCAAAAGCTTGCCATAATTTCAACAAACTATGGTAATTTTGTAAACATAAACATTTTTATTACCGCAGGTTATCAAAGTGTTACCTTGGACTAAAAGATAATACATACTTACATTTATTATAACTATGTATGTACTAATATTGCAGTCGGTTATTTTTCAACTGCCTGTAAATAGTTAAAATTTCAAAAATTCAAGGTTATTTTTTATACTGGCGAGTACTGAGTTTTTTACACAAAGGCGAATTTGCAATTCATAGTTGCTATGGTAAAGTAAACGGTTTCAATGGGATTGTTTGTAACAAAACCAACAATTAAGTAGGTACCTATGGAAACTAATTGAAATAGAACCTTACAATTTCTCTACATATAAACATCCAGTATTCAGCATAATCCTACCAAAAATTTTTGCTAAGTATAACATAATAATCAATATTAATAACCACTAAAAATGGAAACAAATGGAAGTATTTTGCATTTCACTGAAAGCTCTTTTCCCCCCCATCTATATGGTTTTTTTCCCAATTCCATTTTTTCGACAGACTGCCCTAATTTTTTTTTAATAAATGGAACTTCGCGCGCATTATTTTATTCAATATCGATTTTCTCCAAAATTGTGTCATATACAAAAAAAATACAAGAGCCTTTTTTAGGGGATCAGTTATTCTTTCTTTTTCATTATAAGCAATTTTTTGATTGTTCAAAGGTAAACGAGTTGTTATCTAAGGAAGACTTCTTCCACTAAAGTTTTATTTTGTGAGGGGTGGGGGGATGGGACGCGGCATCCCTTCAAATTTTATACCTCTACTATTCGCTGACTTGACTATTAATAGAGAATAAGTTTTTGCTTGTTCATGATGCTTTTAAATTTACGATACATTGAATTGATTTGGACCAATCTTTATTCTTTAGTGACTATTATTTAATAAAAACAATGATTTTTTTCGTATTTATTAACCACTAGTAACCTTAACGAAATATCCTGTACCTACTGTATGTACATATTTAAAGTAGGTACAAAATTAAAGTCAAACTTAAAACTCATATTCTTGGCATCCGGTTCTCTCTCTCACCATCATTTGTTCCATTCAAAAAGTTGTTTATACAGGCTGTTTCCTAATTGAATGTCAATACTTGAGGGAGTGATTTTTGACTTGAGGGGGTGATTTTTGAGTCCATTTTAAGAAGAAATTATGTCCTAAAAATTTCAACTTTTGAGACAAGGTGGTAAAGTTTTAAAAAATAAATCATTTTTTCATAATATCTGTAATACCGTTCTAGATATTTTAATGAAATTTCGTAGACAGGTATTTTGTATTTTATTTCCACTAGTCACGATCGTGCAGAATTTTATCTGCATTTTTTAGGCGAAAACCGTGCATCGGACTGAAAATAACCAAGTAATAAAATTTGCTTAGTAATGAATGGGGATTTCAAAAATGATTTTTATTTGAAAAAAAAAAAAACAGTGGCGTACCATCAATGCCCGCCAAAATATGCAGGTAAAATTGTGTAAACTAGTGGAAATAAAAATGAAATGTGGTACCTATACCAATAATAGTAAGTACAGATATTTTGAAAAAAAAACAATTTTAAAGACTTTACCACCCAAAAGACTTTTAGGACAAGTTTTCTTCTTAAAATTGACCCAAAAATCACCCCCTTAAATATTGACATTCAATTAGGAAACACCTGTATATTATATTAACCTTCTTATATCCTTATTTAAGATTTTATTACCCTCGCAACTTGTTTACAGGGCAAGTTATTAGTTCCTGTTATCAAGGATTTTTATGCATATCTGGCTTGAAAGTTACATTTACGAACTCCTTATTCGACAATAGATATTCAAGTACCCTAGCATCAGTTCGCGGCACATTTTTCGTATTTTGCAGTTCTCATTATTTCACTTTATTTTTACTCAAAGTTTTAAAATTACTTGAAAAAGTTACTTAAAATTGTTAGTTATCATGTCAAGCTATTATAGTAGGTAGGTACTAAAATTGATTGGCTTAAAATCTAAATAATAAATAATAATAATTAATTTTAATATGCGGTATAAAAATTGGAAAAAAATGAACCAAAAGAGAAAATAAAATTAAACATACCTCGAAACGTAATATTATTATTATAAGTAGCATTTTTATAAAACATAAAAATAACAATTTTTTTATTCCACCAGATAGGAGTGTACATGTACAACTATTGTTTGTTTCATTAATACTGCGCAGTTCGGTTCTCGCATAATAATGAACATGTAGGTAGGTACTACATATATTAATAATTAATTATGTAAGGAAAGTTCGAATCCACATTTATGCATTATTGTACTTAGTAGGTAATATAAGTGCATTTTTACGTTAAGCAGGCCTGTAATTATTTTAAAATGAGATACACATGACTAAAAACAGCATAAATTAACGTTATCCTGCGATTAAAGGTACGATTATATTTATAATAAGGTAAGTAGGTACCGGCAGGTACCGGATATAAAAAAAATTAAGAAATAATATCAAACAAGTACTAATGGTTTAGCTGACGTTGGATAATAATTGGGCAATTTTTGACGAGTAATAAAAATTAAAAACTGTCACTTTAGTGCACATAATAGTGGAAAAGCGGAACAACATTCACAGCAACACTCATCTGATCTTGTATATAAATTCAAATATACTTATTATTAGCCTATTATAGCCTATTATCTATGTATTGATATTGGATTGATAAATTATGATACATACCGACTAGTACAATAATTTATTAGTAGTAGGACTAGTAGGTATCAAGAATTTGAAGTATAAACAACCTTATCAAACAGAATTTAATCGGGCTCTAAATTGAATAGAATTTTCCCAACATTAAACCGATACTAGAAAATTATTCTAGGACGCTAAATTAAAATAAAGGTAAGAAGCTTAATAATATAATTAATTATGTAGGACCTTCGGACCTTTTATTAATCAGAATAGCAACTACAAGGGGAAATTCTTCAATCAATTTTAAGACAGGGTTGACGTAAGAAATATTTTTTAGCGCGTCGCCTCTGGAAGTCGGGAAACAGCCGGTCGAATGACGACTATTATTGCAACCCAATGTACTAAAGCGGCTCGCTTCAAAGTGCATAAAAATTTTTTTCCTGCCTACTAACGACTACTTTCTCGCCCTAGTGTCGATAAATTTTAACATTAGTCAGTTATTGGTTACTGATAACGGCAGGTGAGAGCTCCAGAGATCGATCCACGATACACGCATGTTTCAAGCAAGTCGAAGAGCGCTAAAATAATACATAATATATACCTACCTAATCAACTATTGACGGCTGTTGATAGTTTCACATTCAAGTTTTCAGTGTTCTAAGGTGATCAGCGATTACACTAAAAAACCGGCGTTTCTCAATTGGGCGAAATTACCTGAGTGATCCTTCGTCACGACGGGGGCCCTTATAATCCGGGAGCTCAATTGGGCGAAGGAATTTCTAAGTACCGTTGAGTTATTTGCATGCTCTTGTATGGCTACGTTGCCGGATTTTACAGAAATTCCGATTTTCTACATTACATATTATTTTAAAAAATAAATAAATAATATTAATACTTGATGCATTATTTTTTTAAGTTCTATCAAATACATCATCAAGCCCTTAGTGCATTTACAATTATTATTTTATACTATACCTACAGCAACATGAAACATCAATAGAAAAGTAATATACATTTATAATGAATACCTATGGCGATACACATAATTAATAATTATAGTGGTATTTATAATTTTTTTCCGCACTAAAACTCACCGGTAAGCCAGGTCTTTGGTCAGGGTAGGTTTTTTTTTTAAATTTTTTTTTTCACCTGACAAAAGACCTGACTTACCGATGACGCTAAAGTGCAACATAGCCATATGTAGGTACGTACCTACTGCCTACTCGACTTCAATTATTAATAATAAATTGATTAGGTATACGAGGTATACCTAAAGTAGGTCCTATCCGATCTACTAAAGCACCACTAAATAAATCTGGCAACACTGCTATATATATGGGCAAGGCCGCACATGTATTTCTTGTCTGTCCAGTTATCTCTTATAATCCCCTAGTTTCTCGTTTGTCGCCCAATTGACCCCTGGGATTAGTGAATAACAAAATCCTTCGCCCAATTCGGTATCGCCCTAAAAAACACCGTGTATATCTCGATCGTATCGAAGTCCATTTAAGCTCATATGAGATCGTCCCTCGCTACTCTCGGACCGATAACTTCATATTTGCATTTGCAGAAATGGACTTCATTCCGCCCTATATTCATCATGTTTTCAATTTATCAAACATTAATTAATTTTTTATTAATAATTTATTTATATATTTTTATCTAAAACCACATGAAATAATAAAAAAAAAACTTAGAAAATCAAAATCTACCATCAAAAGTCTTGAAATAATACCAGAATTTCATTAGCCGCTTTGCTGCAAGGAGGTGAACCCGAGGGTGTACAACCCTTAGTGCATTTTAAAGAACTTTTTTCTCAATTATAATGTTAATAACTGTTATGTTATTTAGAAAACCAACCTTTAGAAGCCTGATTCAAATCTGAATATAAAAAAAAAATTTTAAATCAATTAAAAAAATAGAAAATCAATTTTTTGATAAGAAAGATCCACCAAATACAGGGTGATTCTTCTAAGACGCCCATTAGAAAAAGTTCAACTTCTAGCTGATCTAGCGATCTGAAATTTGGAATGTAGAAAACATAAACTATAACCTATCCCAGATGTTTTTAAATTTAGAGTTGGCTATGGAAACTTTGAATGATGTTGGGGTGTTGGCTATGGAAACTTTGAATGATGTTGGGGTACCTCTGCGAATACTGAGCTTTTAACTACCTTTGACAAGGGTTTGGTAAACGGACAAACGGTAACTGTGGGTAGAAGACACCGCGATGGTTCTAAAAAACCCTCGAAAACCCCATGGGTAATGGATCTCACGTGATTAATAACATAGATACAGGTTGTTTTGTGGATATCGTTAATTTCTTTCGAAGGTCATAACTAACGAACCACCTCGCGAACCACCTTGTATAATTTTTTGAAAATTTGGGTAAAAAGTTTCCATTTCCGTGCACAAATGTGTGACATAATAGCCGGGAGAAAAACCAAGGTCCGGACTTATAAAAAATATATAAATGTTAGTGTTCGTAAAAATAAAAATTTATTATATCAGAATTTTCAAAATTTTGATAGGTATTTTAAATGAGCAGAAAATTTTGAATTGAACAATGTACTTTTTGTAGCTCTGCATCCGATTCTACGAGTGTCATTTTGATCTCGAAGTTTGATTTTTGCTTAAAATTGGTTCATTATATTCAAAAATGTGATTATTTTTAATGAATAAAGTACATCAATTATTGTTGTAGTCTATTGAAATTTGCGAATCATGTATGGCAGTACTGGTGTATGTTATTAAACTCTTGTTGTTTGAATACAGGTTCGTACCAGAACAAAAAATATTTGCCGATTTGCTTCTACTATCATATTTTTTACCTTCTTTCTTTCTTCTTTGTATCTTTACTATCTTTCGTTACCTTCAGGTACCTATGTCTATGTATATTCTCCATCTAGTCTTCTTCTCTTCTCTTTCACTTGATTCCTTGTTTAGTGATTCCACCATGCCGTCCGTTTGATTCTCGGTTTCTTCCTTGCGTACCCACCAATCTAAACCTTCCATCCTTCGAATAATTTCTTCACCCTCATTACCGAAACAAGTGCCAGATCCAATTTTTTATTGTCAATTAAGCACTTTTATATCAATCATCACCAAGTGTTTATTGTTATACAACCTTAGTTACTTTTATTAACAAATACCAAATTAATTTGGTCAATTATTAAATACGTAAATGCTCTTTCCGTTTATAATCATCACTGAATAATATCGAACTTCCTGTGATTTCCAACATCAAACGTGCATGTTCATTTTTAAAGGACTCTTGAAGTTATTTTTAATAACTTATGTCTACCGTAACTTCCTCCAAGAACAACTCCAGAATTTTCACCAAACTTCCTGAGTGAGAGACAAGCAATTAATCATCTCGTAAGTTCATCCATTTCACCAACTAGTGTTGGAAAGGTATACCAAAACAACAGCGAAGCTGTAAGTCGAGTATATCTTATTTCGCTTTTCAAAGAACTTTGACAAGAAGGTGAAATAAACACCTTAATCATCCCTATAAGAGAAGTACATTTTTTGTCTGACATTGAAGTTCCATGAACTGTTTTTAATTAATTAGCAAATAATGTGAAGGAACTAAAATTGATTACGCATTTAATTAATGTCTTAATTTAACTCTTAAATGATTTTGTAAACTTTGGCCAGGTAGAGGAATCGATTTCACTTAAGCCTACTATGCTTGTGAATTTGAATATTATATTTTAGTATTAAAAATAATTATCTATTCAATGTAGATATGTATGTAGTTGATTTCATAATAAAGAATTGATATTTATAGGTACTTCTTTTATAGGTACTTCATTTTAATGTAAATACACGAATTATTGTTCTGTTATTTATTTAAATCACGGACTAAGGATTACAACAAGGATTAGTTATTATTTCTTATTTTCAGAGATCAGACAAAATAAAGAAAAATCAATCTAAGATTATTCTGATATTCTTTGGATCTTAGATTACATTTTTTATAATTATTATTAAACATCAAGTTCTTATTAAAAATAAGAATATCTGGCATCCCGGTAAATTACCGTACCTTTTTATTTAATTTTTCTCTAGATCTCTGCCTTTTTTTTACAAGAGAATTACTTGAAAAATATTAATAAAATTTCTTATACTTTCAAATCACGAGAAAAGATCCCATTAGCTAATTTTTTTTTTCCCTAATTTGACTCTTTTTTGGAACTTTCAGAAATTTAAAATTTGTAAAAATTCTACAAATCAATTATCGACAAAATTTATCTTTTTAAAATTACCTCCCCCCCCCCCCCCCTCAAACACCTTAAACACCTCAAATCACTTTGGTAATTATGTACATACAATAATTTTTTAGCTCTTATTGAACCATCGGTTGCACGCATAATAACTATAAATAACTATAATTATGCGAATAAGTTATAGATTTTAGAATTTCATCATTGAATTGACTCTAAGCCTGCAACATGTGCGGAATACGTAATTAGGTACTTTAAAGAATGGAAAAATTGCATGCACGATACTGTGCATTGCATGCAGCTAATAACAGAATAGTTTCAAGTTTTAATCACAGATTCTTTTTAATAATTATTATGTAACTTCTGCTCATGTATTAGTGTATTTTTTTAATAAAAAATAAGACTATACGTCGTATCAAATTCGGAAATTTCAAAATTTCGATTTTCAAAACGCCGCTATAGCACCTTTCAACTTCAAAAGTCTCCAAACCAAGTAAAAAAAAAAAATAAGACCGGGTAAAAATCAGTCGAAAACACCTGAAATTCGAAACAGTACCTATGTAAAGGTCACAGAATTATTTCAAAAAGAATACCTAAGTAGTAAGAAGTAATGAAATCTGCATACCATTTCAAAACGAACCTGTTACTCGCCAGCTGGATTCGCGTATAATAATAATAGCCTAGTAGCATTCTCAATGTAGGTCAGGTCAGGTCAGGTCAGCAAAATCAACAAAATGATAAATAATGATCTGCTAGGTACTTCACCATCACCACGACAACGCGTCGTCTCAAAGTCAACTGAAAGGACGCGTTTACTTGATAATTACATTTCACAACGACGACTTTTCTAATACATTTGTTTTGTTTCAATTGTTTTATTCGAATAGAATTACAATCAAAAATATTGCCTCCTCCCAAATGAGTTAGTTACCTGGCAGCGCTGGTGGTGGTCTTCCAATCATCATAATAATAATAATAATAATAATAATAATAATGTCTTTATTTTCTCAAAGAAATATGAACACAAGAAAAAAAAATACATAGTTATAATCTTTGATTATACTTCGAGAAAAAAGGCGAAGATCAGATAACCGTGACAATTATTACATTGTCACTCTGCTTGTCTCAACCTTCTATTATTCTATGATTTATTTATTTGGCGCGAGTGTGATAAACTGCTGGTATCTAAACATATTAAGGGGGTACTTCAGCCGTGTATTTGTAGGGGTATCGTAGTTCACATTTTTCTCTCTTATTTGTGCATCAATTTCGTTCAAGTTTAAAAATAATTAAAGAAGAGAGATAGATTGAGGTACCTATAGAGCCCGATTTTGAAAAAAAAGAGTATGTTTTATTTTTCTAGGGCTATCAAGTTGGCCTATATTGCATGGACGCTGGTGGGTTTATTACTGCAAATATCAAAAAATCGGCTCTATAGGTACCCGCATTTGACATTGAACAATTATCCAAGCTTTTGAAAATGTTCTTAAAATAAGCCATTTTTACAAAAAACGTGAACAGCCAGCACCAAATTTCGACAAATACCACAATACAATTGCCTACATTTAAGGGGCTGACTTTAAATTTAAATACGGTGAGTTGGAATCACGGTCCGAGGTAGGGCAGCGGCGACATTCCAGTGCATACACTGGAAGAAAAAAACATTGTCCCATCTTGACAGCGCAATAAGGAGGAATAGATGTATAGATAAGTGGATTATTCTCAAACTACTGACTGGATATCATAGAAAATAAATGTATTTAATTATCAATTAAATATTATTATTTATGAAGTCTTTAAAATGATATTTTTAATATTTTCGGTTATATTATAAGGGAAACTTAGCGGTTTTAAGCTTTGTTTTGTTTTATAAATTATAAAAAAAATTATGCTAATGACATGAGGTGTCAATGAAAAGAGCTTTTTTGGTGTTTAAAAAAAAATTAATAAAAAGTTTTCACCTTTTAAGTCGGAAGTATCGGAGGAATCTTCAAAACTGGTGAGTATATCTGGCGGTTACAACAATTCTATGGTCACCATTGGGATCCCGGAAACGATAAGAGATACGAAGTCGGTTTACTAAGAGAAAAATTGCACTATTTTATTATATAGGGTCCGTTTCATAATAAAATTAAAGTCACTTTAAAATTAGAGTCATTTTTTTCAATACATTTCAACAACAACTTCAATTTTCCTAATTTTTGTGTCAGATTCTTGAATAAGTATAAAATGAAACAACGTTTCTTTAGTTTAACCTTGCATCTTTTATCTTTTTTTGCAAAAAAAAGTGGCCTACGTGCTACTCATGAGGCGCCTGGGTATATTTTATCGAAAAATGCGACGGTAAACTTTTACATATTTTCTAAATGATATTATTTTACTCACATATGTTACGTAGTCTAGTATGTGAAAAGTTTCAGAAACATTGCAGACAATTTTAAACAATATGACTTGCCTTTGCCGTGAATAGTCTTGCGCCATTATTTTGCAAAAGAAATAATGAAAGGAGTATAAAACATTGTTACTTACCATCAGATATCAGGTGAATTTCAGGAATATGGCATCACATGATTTAATGTGTTAATATTTGCAGACTCTCGGTGTTGTCTAGATTATATTCTGATGATCTGATGACAGCTAAGAATAGTTTGTTATAGGTGAACATATACGGTGACAGTGACATACGGAGGCGCGGTGACAGCATACGGAAAATTATTATAGGTACTCGCAGTTTAAACGAGCCGCAGATCTTTAATGGTTTTCTTTTTTGGAAATTGTGGATCGACTAATTCCGGAAGTAGGCACTTATGAAAGAACGTCTTTAAATGCGTTTCCATCTTCGCTTCCCAAAAATTATCATCTTTGGAAATTTTTTCAGCAGTTAAACCATAAGGCGTCCATATGACAAAGTAACAATAATTTCTTTTCGTAATGTGTAGCTGTCCTTGCACTTGATAGAAGTAGTTATGATTTCTTTTCAATCTAACTACACCATCACGAATTTCCGCAAAGAGGATTTTATTCTCTGTTATCGCCTGTTGCACTGAACACGAAGAGGCTTTAGCGGGACATTTTACTTCCACTATACCTTCTTCTCCAATTAAACCATCGGGAGAAGCAGCTAAGAAATTATGTAAACTGTCTATGAATAAGCCACATTCTTTGACCTGCAGTTTAAAGTTCTCTTGAAATTCATTCAGAGCAACCATCTCATGATCCTGTCCCCAGCGGGTGGATTCATTTCCGAAGAACTTGGAGTACAGCAATGTCTTCACAATATTAGCACAATTCGTTGTAGGTCTCATTTTGCAAATATTACCAAAATTTGAGGCGGTTAATCTAATTGATCTTTCTTGTCTCCACAACATATTATTAATTTGCCCAATTGTATTAATTTGAATAAATTTTCTTTCCTCGTCATTTTTCGCCAACATTAACAAAAATTCATTCTGTTTGGTTTCATATTCTTCGACACTGAGTTCTTCTTCTTGAACATCGCCATAATCAGAATCTGCTGGTTCTGCAAGCACATTCTTTTTTCGTTGTGGAAATAAAGTCATTCTGGCCGTTTTCCATTTCCTTCTCTGCTCTATACTAGCCATAAATTTTTTGGTGTATTTTCCAGGACTAAAACCAACAGATTTTTTATGGACATATTGAGTTACCTGTCCTGCTCCTGCATTATAGGCCAAGGAGGCAGCTTCACATCGTGTCTGGTATGAACCTTTGACTGAGAAATTTATTCTTTTTCCGCCAACAAATTTTGCAACTATAGAATTGTAACATTCTGCCGCATTATTGTCCATGTTTAAAATTAAACTCTCTGCATTCCTTGCCACCCTGTCGAACACTACCATCATGTCTTGGTACATACCTGATACTTTCATATCTGGAATCAGATTCCTTTCATTTTCTTGTCTTGGGCCACTGCAGAAGTAAGAAGAACAATGGGTGTGATCTCCAAAAACATGACTGGGAGCGTTTAAAATGTCTTTTTTAAGATGTCGCATCTTTTCTGCGTGGGACATTGCAGGATTCTCCAACACAAATTTAACGGCGCACTGCACTCCATTGCGTAGACGTTTAACTGCATTGCTCAAATAATTCCTTTGAACTATTGGGACAGATATTTTCTTTGAACTCACTCGTTTCTGTGCAAGATCTCTGAGCTTTGTACAGAAATTGCGTAGCAAATGATTTCTACATTCAATTTTCTGTACTAGTCGACTGCCATAAGGACGTGCTTCGGCTAGCTTTTTAGTTATACTACTGTCACCGTCGCCTACAAGATAGGCGTATTTTACATTATACATGTCGATGCTTCTCATAAAGCCTTCTAGGATAATGTCTGCTTCCATGCCAGTTGACGGACGGTCCCAGTTTTTGAAACATTTGTGTATAGGTGGATTGCATTTCTTCGTGGCCGCTCTTGCACATACACAACAGTATTTATTTCGTATACCTAAAAATATAACTTTTCCAGTCCGTTGGCCAACAATTACACCGACACCAGAAGCTGCGTTATAATTCACTCTATATGAACGCTTACTCCAAGCTCCATCCGCTATCACTGTAATCAACGGAATATTGTCGTTGTCTACTCGTCCTTCTTCAATCGCTAACCTCGCTTCTTCCTTTCCGGCTTTTTCCATAAGCTCCCAAGCAGATTCGTGTATAAACGATGAAACGATTTCTTCATTTTTTATGTACATGTGAGATGTCATCGAAGGTATATTACACGTGGAAAGAAATTCTCGCAGTTGTGAGAATCCACCGCCCGTAGAAATTGATCCTAATACAGCAGCTTGATTAATGCTCATAGTTTTAATGTCACTGTCAGATTTTACGGATTTTCTCTCACCACACATAACACATTTAATAACAAAAACGCTTTCTAGGCCACTTCTTTGCTCATCAATTATGCGTAAATGACTATTATCGCAAGAGAACATCTCAACGTGCTTAAAGTTGGTAATGTCATTAAAAAAACTTGCAATATTCACTATTCGGCGACCACACAAAAATTCCTGGGAGTTAGTTTCAACATTGCCAGATCGCGGAGTATTGTCTGTAGGCGTTCCCTGTTGGGCTGGCGCTGGCGGTACCAGTTCAGGAATAAATTGGGATGTACTCGGAAACAAGGTAGCAGAAGGCCGATTTTCTGAAACTGAAATGTCCGGTTCATAACTTTCACTGACACCCGAGACAGTAGCCCGTGCACTTTTTTTACCACCGATCGTTTTTCGAGAATTTTTTAGTTTTTGTTTTAAGCTTACTCGCCGCGACGGGTTTGTTGAACGGGGCATTTTCACGTATGTAGGTACAATGAACAGAAATAAGAAAAAAATATTATATAGGTACCTAATAAAAATAACTTTCTTGCTATATAGGATATAGGTGAAAAGATTAGGTATACATTCGTTTAAACAGCACGATTATAATAACGGAACGACGTATGAAGCGTATGAAGTTGTGAACAGTTCAAAGAACACGACACTACTAGTAGTGTTTCTGCAAGTCTGCAACAGTATTATTTCATTTTTCCCTCAGTCCTGAAAAATTCATAATTCCAGAAAGCAAGTGTAAAAGAATTCTTGGAAAAATCGATCGATGTGTAGGTCAACCAGAAAGAGCGTTGCAAATGCGAATATGAATAACGGCCTCACTGTCCGTTCCGTAAAGCATAAAGGGTTTATTACTTTGGGTATTTTAGATCTCAGAGTTTTCGTAGCCAACTTTTATTTTTCTTATGGCCGCCATATTGTTTTTCTATATCATTCGGTATGAAAAAAATAATGGAAACCAAAAACTAATAAACTTCAAAAAATAAATTTCAAAAATTTTTATTCTTCTTTTTCCTTAAAAAAAAGAAAACTTTTTAGACCGAATGTCATAGAGAAATTAAAAAACCATAAGGCCAGCAGTATGACTTCATATTGACGTATTTCAGCGATTTTTTTTTGTTTTTTCGAAGTTTATTAATTTTTGGCTTACATTAATTTTTAATATCGAACGACATAAAAAATCAATATGGCGGCCATAAAAAAAAAAATAAAAGTTGACTATGAAAACTCTGAGATCTAATCGGCTTTGAAAATTCTTGTAATATCAGATGGATAGCTTTTGACGACTTATATGTAAGCCTACAAAAATAATTCATTATTTCCCAATAACAAAAAAGATATGGCTAAAATAAGAAATTTAAATTTTTCAGTTTTTTCAGGATATTTCAACAACGACTGAAATTATACGAATTTTTTTTCAGATTCTGAATGAGCATAAAATTGGACACCTTTTATCTAATTTAAGCAACCCTGTATCTCTTATGGTTTAGGAGATCCCAATGGTGAGCCAGTTGAAAGTGACCAGATATAAATAATTTTTCATATATTATAAAACGTTATATTTAATTATGATCTTGCAGTCAGTATGGTAGGTAATACATGCACTTAATAACTGTATAGTGTATACCTACTGAAGAATAAACTTCGTAAAAAATATGTGAAATAAAACAAAAAATACGAACTACTATACAGTGAGAGAGGAAAGCGAATTATGTTACAAAAATAAAGTTTTTAGTTAACTACCTATCAATGAAGTAAAAGCTAAAAAGTAAAAATAATCAAAATATTTCTTAGCCCGATGATACTAAAATCACACTAGAGAGGCAAGCGACTTGCTACATGCGTCCGTGCGTCCGTTTATCGTTCAGCCATCGCGCGAATGCCTTCATAATTTAAAATTCATAATTCAATAACTATCAGACATACGACAAAAATTTATCTTTTAAAAATTTTCCTAATACTTTGGCTCCAATTTCTTCGCTGCATGTGTAAAGAAAATTTTAAAAACAAAAAAGTTTCTCGCTGACTTAAAATATCAATTAATTTTTGTGGAAATTTTCAATTACCTTTTGATTTCACAATCAAATATAAATGTCCTAAAAACAAGGTTACCGTCAAAAGAAGCGCTTATGTATGCACTTCAATTAAAAAAAAAAATTCGTGGATAGCTCAATTAGTTTCGAAAATGTGACAATTTACATTTTTAAAAAGCAACCCTCAGTCGGCTATAATCTATATCCACTCTGAACAATTCAGAATTCAGTTAGGAAGTGTTAAGTGTAAAAGAATAAAATCATGTCTGTGTATAAAATCTACATGGATATTGGAAGTCTGGGTACCATCGCCTTTTGCTTGCAGTGTAGATCTCGTCCACTTGAGTTTATGATTTAACTGCCGCGGCTTGACGTTCACAACAAAAGAGACTCTATCCCAATAATAGTTTCTGTACTTCACGTCAGACTTGCTTTAGCCTAACGTCCTCTGGAAGATTCACGCTTACTATCTCTTTTCGAACTTTCCCGTTCGTCCCAAGAATTAATCGCTCTGTAAGTGAAGTACGGCCTTAAAGAAAAAGATGCTGGTACTGTGAAATTGGTCACTAATCAATATTTAACAATTTGACAATTTGCTCATTCCCAGCCATTCATAGTCACCGTTCACCAAGCAAAGCCCTTCTGAGCTGTACTTTGAATTTTCTGAGACCCAAAAGCTTAAGTTCGTTTGGTATACCATTGTAAATTTGACATATTTGATATGAAAATGATCTTTTAAATGTTTCTGTTTTATGATATGGCACAGTGATAAGCCCCCGGAATCTCAGATTAATATTATGAATGTCAGTTCTGTATGTTATCTTATTATATAAATATGGTGGAGATTTATAAATTATTATTTTGTGGTACAAAGTGGCTGCACGAAGCAATCGCCTTTGATTCATGCTAAGCCAACGCACCTCAGTAAGTTTATGCGAGACATGGCCGCGACGACGTATCCCATAGATAAATCTCAAACATGAGTTTTGGAGTACCTGGAGACGACGAGCATCTTCACTGGTAATGTTGGAGCCATAGACTGTATCACAATAACTTAATACCGAGAGGATCAATGTATCACATGCCATTGTCCTTGATCTTCGATTCATCAGTTGCCTTTTTGGGTATAATAGTTTCAGTCTGTAGTAACCTCGCCTAAGGCACTGAGAAATATGCGATTCAAATCGCAGTGAACTGTCAATGATAAGTCCTAGGTTGCGAGCTTGAGGTGTTGGAGAGATCGTTGTATCTCCAACAATAACGCTAAAGCTTGGTAACAAGCTTTTCAGCTGGTTAGGGGAGCCGAATAAAATTAATTTGGTTTTTGAATTATTAATCTGAAGCCCATGATCCGCAGTGAACCTCAAAAGAGCAGCAATGTCAGCATTTATGCGTGTCATAGCAATCTCTGCCAATTCGGGTGTGAAAGATAAATAAATCTGTGTATCATCGGCGTATAGATGACAAGCACAAAATCCGAGAGTGGAGGAGATTGAAAAGGTGTACAAAGAATACAGAAGAGGACCCAGGATGGAGCCCTGTGGAACACCAGCTCGGACGCTACCAGTAGCAGAGTCATCATTATCAATACGTGTTAGTTGCTGCCTGTTAGTAAGGTAGCTACGTAACATGCAGCAAGCTCTCTCTCCCAGGCCCTGGTGACGAGCTATAGATAGGAGCATTTCGTGGTCGATGGTGTCGAATGCTCTGCTGAGATCAAAGAGTACCAGAGCCGTAACCATTCCTCTGTCTCTTGCAGCTAAAATATCGTCAACTACGTTAAGAAGAGCCGTTTCGCAAGAATGAAGAGGTCGGAACCCCGATTGAATAGTAGGTAAAATTTTACGGGACTCTAAATAAATACGAAGCTGCTCGTGCATTATTTTCTCAATCACTTTTGAGAGAGAAGGGAGGATGCTTATAGGGCGAAGATCTTTGAATTCTCTGGGCGTACTGATCTTTGGTAATGGCTTGACTATTGCCGTTTTCCAAATATCTGGAAATATTCCTTGTTCAAAACTACAATTAACCAAATGTGTGATATACGGTATCAAAACCTCACCACATACTCGTAGCATGTATATATTTATACCGTCAAAACCAGTAGCTTCGCTTTTAATTGAACTGAGAATTTCTGTAACTTTTTCCATCGACACAAACTCAAAATTGAATTGGTCTTCTAAGTTAACATTTTCGGCGTAACTATTTAGATATATATCAAGGATTTTGGGATTAATTCCATTACTGACCGATCTTGATATATAAAACTCATTAAGAGCTTGTGGTTTTTTTAGACATTTAGGTAATTCAATAAAGGTATCAGATTTTACAAAACGCCAGAATGACCTCATATTATTATTTTCCATGGAGCGTGTTAAGTAATTTTCCTTCTCTAGTCTGCAAAAAAGAGTAACTTGATTACGCAGTAGCCTATAGTATTTTAAATGTGATTCATTACGAGTACGCTTCCACTTACTGAGTGCCCTGTCTCTTAGTTTCATAGCAAATCTAAGATTGCTTGTTAACCAAGGAGCCGACGGCTTAGTGATGCGGATGTCGATTACGGGTGCATGGGAATTGAAGAGGTCAACAATTAGTTGATTAAAAACTAAGACTTTTTCATTCATATCTTGTATGTTGTAGATAATATTAAAAGAGGTCGTTGATATGTCGCTCCTCAGATTCTCGATGTTCATATTCTTAAAGTCCCTGATCCTTTTATATCTTAAATTATTTCGACTATCGCGAATATCTATATCACATATCAATGCTTCGTGATCCAGCTTTAAGTGTGTCACAAATGAAAAGACAGATAAGGACTTCACCATGTTTGTATCTGAGACAATAAAATGATCAAGCATTGTAGACGAGGTGTCAGTAATCCTGGTGGGAGTATCAACAATTTGTGTTAGTCCGAAAGATTCACACATATTATTATATTTTCTAAATTCAACACCACCAGTGTTCAAAAGATCGATATTCGTATCACCTGTGCAAACCAGTTCGTCGCAAGTTGGTAATATAACTGATATTGTTTCATAGAGAATGTCTAAAAATTCCTCATAGAGTCTCGAACTAGGATTATAAACTACACCCAAGGCGATTTTTTTTCTCCCCACCTGTAGTATTATCCAGAGTTGTTCTATTAGATTAGTAGTTCTCAATAGCGAGAATTTTATGTCACTTTTCAAGTATATACAGACACCTCCGTAAGATTCACCGTACCGCCTATCGTTCCTAATGACTGTATAGCCCTGGATAGAGATATCGTGATCAGATACAGAAGCCGACAGCCACGTCTCACTAAAACATAGTATTTCCACACTAGAATTACGGCAAAAGACTCGAACGTCATCTAATTTTGGAACAAGTGAACGCGAGTTAAGGTGGAGAACTCTCCAAGTTGTACTCGCCATCACTCTACGACAGAACAAAAAACACTAAAATCATGAACAGTACAGGACCATTAACAGTAAGAATGAGCTATGAACATTAACAAGCCCCAATTCATCTAGATTTCAACATACGAGCATCATACATCTTTTATCACTTTATCACGACTTAACACATACTAAGAATAAACTATATTCAGTAATGAGATGAGCAACAACAATAAAATGTAATACTAGAAACTTATTAACAAAATGTAAGACACAGCAAGTATACAATAAAACAAGAATATGTCCTAGGGAAATAAAAGGAATCGTGCAACACTGCCAAACATATCCGCAAAAATATCAAAACTTATAACGCTATTCAATCGCAAAGTAAATAATAACAAATCAACCAGGTAATCGTCATTTAAATTATTTAAATACAATTTCAAAATAATATCTCCCTGCAGTACCTACCTAAAGGGAAAAAAAAACAAAAAAAAAAAAAAAAATAACATCATCAATCAATTCTGTATCTAGGTGGATTTACATTACAACAATTGGCTCCTAAAGAGTACACACTATCTACAAATCTGAAGATTCTCTAATTCGTCTTCGCCTATCACCATCTTTCACGAATATCTGACCATTTTGCGTCCAACATTGACGCTTATATTTTTTTATGGTTAACTTGTATAAATTATATGTTTCCTTTGATAGATATTCTGCAACTACTATGTCTGATCCCTTAAATAGTGATTTGTTATTGTAAATTAAATCTCTTTTATAAATATAAACAAACTGAAACAGTATCGGCCGTGGCCTGCTATCTGTTTGTTTTCTTCCAACACGATAACAATTCGAGATATCACTGATGGACAAATTTAAGCCATCGATTTTAACATATTTGGAGACCGTTTTTACAAAATTATTAAGCAATATTACGGAGTTTTCATCATCAACTTCAGGCACTCCGAACACAAGCATTTTATTGGCATGCACTTGTCGCTCTTGATTATGTATAGTATCCTTAAGGTTTTTAATTGCCATTGAGTTGTTTTCTATCTCCGTTCTCAATTGACGTATTTCATTGTGTATATTAGTTTCAAAATTATCAAACTTACGGGATAAATCAGATAATGACAGGACTTCATCTCCAACTCCTGAAGTTCGCATTTTTCCCTTGAATCTATTCATTTCGTCTTGAAAATAACTTTCCAATCTATCAATTTTTGTGGCCAGATTCTCTTCGGATGGTTCACTAGATTTGACTGAGGCTTTTCTAGGATTCGGCATTATTAACTGATACCAAACTTGCACACACAACAGAATGTAACGTACTCAACAGAACCAGTTGTAAATTATAAATTAATTACAAATAATATTGCGAAAAATTAAATGGTTAATGCGGACTGTTTCAGCAGATGTTTACTCGCTCAGCGCCATCACCAAACTTTTTTGAGTATCATAGAAATGATACTGGAATAACCTTTACCAGGTGACTTACAGCCGCCTTTTGAATTTTCAGAATGTCCCAAAATGACGTCCCTTTGAGATGAATTGTCAATATCGGGAAAAGGAAAACTCACAAGGACTCAAGTCGGGCGCGTAGCTAGACAGAGGATCCACAGAAATGTACCTATTCACTTTCGCAGTTTATCCCATGAAAGTTTTTCAAGAACCTCTCCATGAGTTATTGATTGACCGCATTCATGAGGCACAAACTTTTGTGCACGAGTTCCTGGCTATCAAAAAGCAAATTGGCATGCATTGGATCTTCGACTTGACGGCTTGGGCATTCTTGCTTTTTTGGTCCTTGTAAAGGTTGAAGTGTGCCATTCCACGCTACGTTCTGGCGCTTGATATCTGCATGGGGAGTAAACATTCAAGACTAGTCACACCAGTCACCATACTAATGACCACGGTGTAAGATAATCTTATACCACAACATTGGTATAGGTATGTCACTCTCCTAATGGGAACTCGGTATTATAATAGTCCAAAATAATTTTAAATTAGGTATGGCCATTGTGATCTTGTACTTTAATTTACTATTTTTTCAACATAGACCGACTTGAATGAGCTGGGACAACCCCTGTATAACATGGAACTCATTAATCGACATATGCTCGACAATAACCACACAATAACTATCAATCGACTTATATTGTACCTTATGAATGAACCCACAGAATGAAAATGAGAAATAAATTACCCATCCAGAATATCAATAATACATACATACTTACATAATTGGAATAAACTTCATCCATCCGTTATAATAATAATGATAAATCAATAAATTTCTCTATTACTTTCAATATAAAACGTTCATTATGCTGCTGATTTCAGTTCAGACACGATGCACGTTCTACAGGTCGTGAGATAATAATAATTTTGTCACAGTTGAATGATCATTTTCTCACGAGATAGTGGCCGATGAAAGGTCGTGATT
This sequence comes from Malachius bipustulatus, assembly GCA_910589415.1. Lineage (NCBI taxonomy): Eukaryota > Metazoa > Arthropoda > Insecta > Coleoptera > Melyridae > Malachius > Malachius bipustulatus. The sequence continues at coordinate 83,827,717 of OU342630.1, read as the reverse complement.
TTCAGTTCAGACTGGCCGTCTCATAACATGTGAAGATATTACGAACATCATATTATGGGCCGATAGCGCTCAACAAGCGACGAAGCAGCACGACTGCATTCTTTAAAAAAATATCGTTAACCCCAAGATTAAAATATACCAATAATTTGCGCAAATTACTTCATGATCATGACACTCTTATTTTTAAATCTTATTAATAAAATACTCAAACTAAAATCTCTCAACCTCAACTCTTATCTCGTTAACCGGTAATTAAGTGATTCGCCCTAATCGGATGCAGCAGCAGCCAAGCAGCAAATTCAAGCAACTGACACCTCTCTCCAAGGTAATTGCATTATTTTATACCGAGTTGCTTTGGTCTCATTCATCATTTTAGTGTATTTTTTAACAAAAAAATACACTATTGAGGACGACATCACTTTCCAAAAATCACCCAAACTCATCAAATGTCCACCGATCGTGACCCCCAGATCACGAAAAAGTAGTTTTCCAAAATTCACCTGCCCACGATATATATATATATATTTATATATTTAACAGAATAGTAATATTGGGTTTGCAGTCAAACACTTAGGGTTAGTTATACTCTATATTTCTAATTTACAAGCTTTCTGGTCCTTTAAGACCCTTCTTCAGGTAACTCTAAAAAGGAATGAAAATCAATAAAGAATGAAAGCAATACAATGACTTATTTCCTTACGAAATGTGAGATTTTTCCCCTTGATGCATATAAGCTGTAGGTACACTTCATTAATAAATCAATAAAATTTGTGGGTAGGCACATAATATAATAATTCAATTGGGGGTAGGGTAGGAATGCCTAATTGGCGTCGCCACATTTTTATGATTTAATTGTATAGGTAAGCAATTTTGAAACAATAACCACTCCTAAATCAGTCCTTCAGACGGTGTAATTAGACACTACCACACAAAACAGGAGTTGGTTGCTTATCTTTTGAATGACAACTGTTGACAGTACTTATTCCATTCATTAATCTCGAATTGTTCGCGCCTCTGATGTGTCACTTTGTAAGTCCTGATTAGAACATAATTACGGTCTGTGGCCGGTTCTCCTTGTTTTAATATTTTGTATTGATGTTTTATTGATTTATTAATGAAGTGTACCTACAGCTTATATGCATCAAGGGGAAAAATCTCACATTTCGTAAGGAAATAAGTCATTGTATTGCTTTCATTCTTTATTGATTTTCATTCCTTTTTAGAGTTACCTGAAGAAGGGTCTTAAAGGACCAGAAAGCTTGTAAATTAGAAATATAGAGTATAACTAACCCTAAGTGTTTGACTGCAAACCCAATATTACTATTCTGTTACTTAATCATTCAGTCGAGACTACTAATACTTCTTTTATATATTTATATATATATTTATATATTTATATATTTATATATTTCTCCAAAATCGCGAAATTTCGATTTTAAAAACGCTCCTGTGGCTTTATCTTTTAAGATTAGTGAACGAAATTTTGGGTCCTTGTAAAGCTTGGGAATGACGTTGGATTTTCGTTGAAAAACTTTCCAAAAGTCCCATCACTTCTACAGGGTGTCCCTTCAAAATTCCAGGTATCCGGTTTTTGTCACCTCATTTCAGGTCGCAGTTTTCAATCTAGGAGACTGAAATTTTTGTGGAAGTAAGATATCCACAAGGAGTGGTCTGGTATTGCACTTGAGCAAAATCGATCGAGCCGTTTCAAAATGGCGGCCATTTTAATTTTTGGAAAAAGGACTATTTTTTGAACCCCTGTATAAGCTAGATAAAAAAAGAGTTTTATATCAAATTCACAATATTGGAAGTAAATGACTTGAAATTTAATTTCATGCAATAAAATTTGCATTTTTTCTATTAATAAGCCAGTGGCGTGGGTAGGAAAAGGGTAAAAATGGCTAAATTTCTCCAACAATTTATGAGCACATTTTTGAAGTAATTAAACTGAAATTTTTACAGTAGACAACTATACTAATAGACTTAAACCCTTGAGAATTTCAAAAAGTAAATAAGAAAAATGGCGGAGATATTCGATTTTTTTTTACATGATGTTTTTTATAAATTAATTTCTCTAAATTTTTAAAAACGCTCCTGTAGCTTCATCTTTCAAGATTAATGAACGAAATTTTTTACTCTTATCAACCTTAGGGCTGACGTTTGATTTTCGTAAAAAACATTTTCCTAGAGTTGTGTTACTTCTACAGGATGTCCCTCCGAATTTCAGAAAAAAAACCGTCCGTGAGGCACGGTTTCTGGTCGAAGTTTTCAATCTAGAGCGCTGAAATTTTTTTGGTAGTAAGATACCCTCAAGTAGTCGTCTGGTACTGTATTTGAGTAAAATAGGTAAAGACATTCCAAAATGGCGGCCTTTTCAATTTTTGGAAAATGGCTAGATTTTGAACCCCTAAATAGGCAAGATCAAAAACTTTTAAACAAAATTAACAAGATTGGAATAAACTTATTTGAAATTTGAGCTAATGCAGTACAATTTGCATCATTTCTATTAATAAGCCAGAGGCGTGGGTAGGAAAAGGGTAAAAATGTCTACATTTCTATAAACATTCATGAGCTTATTTTTGAAGGAATAGAACGGAAATTTTGATAGTAGACAACTATACTAATAGCATATTTAACCTTCAAAAATTTCAAGAAGCAAATATAAAAATGGCGGAGATATATTCGAATATTTTTAAATGATGTTTATTCCTCTAAAATTTCAAACTTTCGGTTTTAAAAACTCTCCTTTCAGTTTTTTCCGAATTTATTAAAGGTAGTGTAAAAAATAGTATTTTTCAAGTAAAGTTAGCCAGTGGCGGGCATAGGAAAAGGGACAAAATTGTAAAATTTTGCCAATTTTTTTTATTTTTAAATTTAAAAATCCATTCTAAGGCACGTGTTGAAACGAAATGAAATGAAATTATCACAGAAAATTTTTCACATTAAAGCACTACGCTAACATGACATGACTATGGAAAATTTCAAAAAGCCAATAATTTAAAAAGCGGTGAAAATATTCATAATTGAATCGCATAAAAATACACTATTTCTGCGATTGATGCGCAAGAAGGTTTTTACCCTTTTTAAACATCAAAACCATACACTAATGTAGGTCTTTATAAACACAGTAACATTTGTTAAAATAAACGTTGTCATGTACGGTCATGTTGTCATAAAAAGGCAACATCAAAGTTTTTTTTTCACATGAGCTGTGACGTCATCATTAGCTGTATTCTTTTGGTCATATTATTACAATCGAAACAGGTATTTCTGATCCGGATTCAAAAGAAGATTCAAAGTAACTTGTTCTTTTGAAAGGTGAAAATTCTTTATGAAAATAATCTGAATCCTTCCGAACTTCGATTCAATGGACTCCAAATACGAAACACATACGAAATCACATTTAAGCTTATGATCTTCGCAGATCTCTTTCATTAAATCGGTTGCTTCGGAAGTTTTCAAACCAACAAATCCTTGTTCGGTAACTCTGGAAACTGATCCACATGATATTCTAAGCCATGCTAAACCGCAAAAAAGTCTTGGTTAAAACTGTAAGTTTCGGGAAAACTATTTGCAAAAATTTTACCTACCAGGAATGTCTTGGAGTCGGTATACTTTCACTGCTATATCAGTTATTCTTCTTCAAGTGCCATCTCCTCCTGAGAAGGTTGGCTATCATCACAGCTCACAGCTATTCTCATCTCGCTCCTCATAACATGGCCCACATACTGCAACTTTTTCACTTTAACTGTGTTTAATATCTCCCTTTCCTTTCCAGTACTTCTTCATTTGTTATCCTGTCTACTCAACTTATTCTCAAGATCCTTCTGTATGACCACAATGACCACATCTCAAATGTTTCTAGTTGATCGCTAATGTTTTTCTTCAAAGTCCAGGACTCCATCCCAGAGAGCAGCACCGAGAAGACATAGCATCTTAATATTCTTACTCTGAGGTGAAAGGTGAAAATTTAATCTCTACTGCATAATACATTTTGCATCTTGTTAAATATGGCTGTGGCTTGTCCAATTCTTGATATGATTTCCTTCGTGTATTAATTACCTTCGTTGACAATAATTGTTCCCAGGTATTTATACCGACGGACATTCTCTATTAATTCTCCTTTGATCCATAAATTTTCTTGTTGTTGAACTGATTTTGTGATTGTCATAAATTTGGTGAGTCCACTCTCTTCGCCGCTCATAACTATGTACTTGGTCAACTAAGCTCTGCAGATCTTCCAGTGTCTCGGCAATAAGTATATGGTATCGTCTGCATACGGGATATTGTTGACGGGTGTCCCATTAACTTTTAGGCCAATTGTTGTTTCCTCCAGTGCTCTCTGAAATGATCTCCTCTGAGTAAAGGTTAAATAATAGTGGCGATAGCACACACCTCTGCCTTACTCCACGTTGTATTCATCTTGTTTCTTCTGGAGCTCCTTATCTACTTTTATATTAGCGGTCTGGTTGAAGTATAAATTATTTATTATTCTAATATCATTTTTATGCAAACGAGAAAGCATACGTATCGGTTGATTGATGTCCATACATCTTTGTGACAGCACATTAAAGACAAACAAGGCTTCCCTTGTCCCCCACTGCATTTCTAAAACCAAATTGGGTTTCGCTGATATCTTGTTCTAATTTCTTAAAGATTCGTTGATGAATTATCTTAAGGAATATTTTGAGTGAGTGACTCATTGCGCTGATAGTCCGATGATCGCTGCATTGTTTTGCGTTAGCTATATATCACTCGATAAGGACAAAAGTAGACTTTTTCCAAGAAGCTTGTAAACAGTTCCAACAGAAATCTAAGCATTGAGTTTGATGAGGAACATGGAAGTAATTCTTATGGGTTCCACACTCCATGAAGAAAATAGCTTTCAATAGTTTCAACTATAGCAGTTTTTCGCTCTTACGTGAGTGTATAAGAGGATGCACAACGACGTATAAGAGGAAAAACACTAGACAGAGCATTAGACAGTTTGCATCATCACAGTAGGATAATAATCACATTATAAGTATCATGCAGACTCGTTAGTTTAGGTTTTAGGCCCATTAAATACGTTTAAATGCATGTAGTCAGAGAGGAATAACTTACTAATTACATATTGCCTACTCATTAGGTTCTAATTTAGACTATAAACTGCGTCAGTGCATGGAAAATAATATTAAAACCACTAAAAGTTACTTTTTTGCTATTCAAATAAAATAAAGTGACTTTGGCATTAGAACTGATTGCAATTTGCAAACAATATGGAAGTTAGGCTATAGTTTATCTAAAATTCGGCTTGACACAGGGAAACATTTTTTCTCCTGGGTTTGTTGTTTGTAAATGACTAGGTATAAAACGAGGTATAAAAAAAGCAGTTGACATTTATGTAGTTAATTTTAGAAAATTACGCTCTTTCATTATCAACCAAATGCAACCAAAGAATTAAAATAGAAATGATATATAATGAGAATGAGTCTGTTGTCGAAGTCAATGAATGAAGAATGGTCTTGTGATTATTATCATTTTTTTTTCTTTAATGTTGTATGTTGTATTGTAAAATGCTGAATGATGATCGACTATAATAATCGCTTATAATGACTAATGCTTATTATAATAAGAGAGTAGAGGCTTATTATCGATAAGCCACCAGCTGATATTGCAATTTCTACAAGCAAATTTAAAAAAAATTCAAACATTTTCAAAGTTAGTTTTTGCTTCTTTGTTTCATTATAATTTGCACCATAATGCAAACAATACCACAAAGCCATCACTTACCGTGCTGAATTCATTCTCACTATAATAGGTAGGTGGTATAATCATAAAGTATGATAAAAAAATCTATATAATGAAGATACAATTAAATTCTAATAAAATAAATTGATTTACAGTGAATGCTATTTCAATTACCCATACAAGACAGCGACCGAGAAAGAATCCGCGAAGTCGTTTACGAAACAGAGGCGTAAGTACGCGTGCACTGAGCTCCAGGCTGGCCACGAACAAAACAATTAGTTTGGATAAACGTAATGAAAAGATGTTGGCTTGACTGCCGCTGGCAATGATTTTGTTTTGTCCTCATTTATTGTAATTCTATTATGTCCGAAAATTTCAAGCTGCCAGCTCGCTTTCTTCGACTTTATAAACACAAACGTCACGATCGTCATGGTCATGATGACCATGATGTTATACAAATAATAATAAGGAATTTGGCTGGAAACTGAAAACCATTTGATGCATTGAACTATTGAACTTCTCTTTTGATTCTTGGGATTAATGTTTTCATTGGACAGACTATTTAATAAAGAAAAAAGTAAGTGCATTCCGCATTTTCTAACATTAACAATGGTAAATATTTTGCTGAAATGTTCTATGAGCCTATTATTTCAATTTTATTTATAAAGCTGTTAAATGATTTTGAAGTATAGTCGTAGAGAAAATAGAGTCTTCTACTCGCTAACAATCGCCCCTCGTCCTCGTAAATCATTGTCTCTAAAGGATCGAATTCTTATAGAGTTATATGAGCAGTCCGAGTTCAAAGTTCAAGTCTCAAAGTTTCCACACCATATTAATAGGCATAATTTTGGTGTGTCCCCTGCTCATTATTGTTAACCCCTCATAATTACATACTGCTTCCAGTCTGCTCGACAGTTTGTTAACCTACAAGAATTCATGCAAATCTCATCGACTTTTACCCCCTTTCGTATTGTAATTTATAACGCTAATGTAATCATAATCATAGCCATCCTTTTATTATGTTGTGAGTGTGATGGCCAATAATGCTAATCTACGTATAATTTAACAGCAGCAGTATATTAGTAGCAGAACTTTGAACTCAGGGGGACTAACTAGTAGGCATGAATGAGAAGACCACAAGAAAAACCGTCGCTGCATGGCGTTCCCCCCTCTTGCTATGAAGGAAAATCGAATTTCTGAGTAATTTTTCGCTTAGATATAGACTTTATCGTATAAATGAATGAATTTCCGACCTTATCTAAGACGTATAATACCGAGATGTAGGTACGAGAAATATGCCGATAATAATTGTATACTTTAGTATTCGACAAGCTTTATTGAATTTATTTTTGGTCATTTTGCAATAACAGAAATTGCATCGATTTCCTGTAACTGGTGAAAATATAACCTTTTCAATCAATCTTCTATGGTTTCGCAAAACGCTAATCTTATATTAAGCCAGGCTTGGCGTAAATAATTGGTTCCATTGAAGACATCTGAATGTGACTTTCATTATTTCGCACAATTTTTTTTTGTAAACCTTTACAAGACGTTTTCTGTGAATAAATTTATCACAATAATTCATAATTCAATAAGAGATTAGCTCTAACACCGAAAAATCTGTTCTCGCAATAGGCTTCCTGAAATTTCGAAATGACTGAAGGGCAAGGAACTTGTGAGTAGTAGGTAAATGTCTTTTGTTAGTACTGATAAGAAGAAGTTTGGTTTAACATTTACAATTCGTCCATTAGTCCCAGCAGCAACTAAACAATGAAGATAATAGTGACACTGCTGACTTGAAATCATGTCAAATTTACATTGTGATCTGCTGATCTTACTTACATCTTGATCTTCCACCCTCCTCGCCCAGCACCATACTACAAAGACAATTTCAAAATCTCAAGTCCGTTATTACAGGGTGTTGATTAAAAAAAATACGACAACAATTCAACAATTCAAGGAATTGTTTTTTTTTTGCTAAGCGCATTCGATCGACCGTTGTTTGACCACGGTTGACCATCGAATAATTTTTGTTCGATTTCTTTTCGTTTTGTGTGATTTTCAAAAGGAAAAATTTCCGGCTAACTTAACTTCTAAAAATTTTGATTATGAAATAAAAACACTGATTATGCCATTCTGTGGTCCTAGGTGTGTATATTAATTACACAAATCCGCAAAGTTTAAATTTTTACTCGATTTTTTATCTTTAAAATTAACATCCATCATCCATTTCGCGGGTGGACATAAGTGATAGAACTGATGGACCCCCCAGAACGGCGTGAGCAAATTTCAACCCCTGGAAAACAGCCACTTAGCTTCCAAAGGGATGTGAAGTTAGCCGGGACGGTAAAAAATATATCTTTTTTTCTGGACGTGCTCAAACAAAATATGTTGGTGGTCAAACGACTGAGCAATCATCAGTAATTACAGAATTTTGGAAATTTTGAGAAGTCAGCCAAGACCGCTTGCGCTTAGGTATTCTCTCCAATACAGCGAGCTTTTTTCCTGGCGAGGGGGGTGGTCAAACGATTTCAACTCTGATGATTCGTTTTTAAGAGATGGCCAAACGACGTGAGCAAGTTCTTAGCTTCCAAAGAGATGCAAAGTTAGCCGGCACGAAAAAATTTTTTTCTTCTGGAAGTGGTCAAACAAAATTAATCGGTGGTCAAACGAATGAACAATAAAGCGTCACTGTTAACAGAATTTAGAAATTTTTGTGAAGTTACCGGGAATTTTTATTTTTGTAATTTTTACACAAAAACAAGAGGTCAAATCTCGGGTCAAATGATATTATTCGGTGGTCAATCGAATACGCTACAGCTAAAATTTTCTCCTGATTTTTCCCGGTTCGCTTCACGAGGTTGTTTCCTTTTATAATTTTTGAAAAGGATCCTTGTTTTCTGTTTTGAAGATACAGCGTGTTAAAATTTTTGGAGAGGGAGGTACTGTGCATGGAACAATAAAATGAATTTATACTATGTATATCAATTCCTAGTCGACGTTAGCTTGAGGTTATATTATATCGAGTTTAATACAGAAGACTACAACAATACAACGAATAAGAGGAATAACTATTGTTATCTTATAGACTTGTCATTACATGTTAATGATAACATCCGACAACAATAATAATTATATAACTGATTATTCCCTCTTCCTATTCTATGCTTTTCAGGATTCACACAAACTTCTTGTAATGCTGAATTTGTGTTAGCGACCAATGTGTTGTCATATTTATTTTCAGAAAGCTTTAAAAATGTGATTTTGAAATCAAGAAAACTAGGAAAGAAAAACAATAAAATAAATACTTTGATGAATTCATCAGGTTCATAGTACCTACCAACAACACATCTCTGTGGTTAGCGAGGTGGTTAGTTTGCAATCTTCGAATTTCTTCCCCCATTCCATCGACAGAAGAAATGTTGGTCAATTAATTATTACCGCATAATAAAACTTACGCTATTTTTATAAGTTAGTTATGGAAGTGTAGCTATTTTACTCGGGGCAACTTAGCAACGGGAGTGGCTAAGTATCCGGCGCGGGTACAACCACAATTGAGTATGTAGTTATATGTATTATACTCTCGGGGCCCGGTCACAGGAAACTTTCCAATTTCAGAAATCCAGCTGTAAAAATGAGAGAAATTACCCCTTAAGCGGGGAACCTCTCCATCGAGCTCTCCATATAAATGCTATACAAATATCTAATTAGTAAAGTAATTATTATACAAAAATTCGGTGAAATTACCTAATAAAAAACTAGATAATTGAAAAATTTATAGCGTCTCTACAGCGTCATTTCCTGCTAAACGGGTTAAATAAATTTTGAAAATGAAACTAATATCTACTACAAATTAATTACAGCCTTCCTCGCACCACCATCTTCTCAATTAACAATTCACGTGTGTAACTAGAGTGGATGTTATATGCTTGGCTATTTATTATAATTCGGAATCTCTGCCATAAAAAATTCTGAGAAGTACCTCTACAGCTCGCTCTACGGTCTATTACAACCGAAATTCCAACTCTATTCATCTGATCGCGGTGGGACACGAAAAATCAGCTGGTAAGGTAATCAGCCCTGGTAATACCTAATCTAGGGTGTCAAAAAAATTGTCATACGTACACGAAAATGAAAAAATTGACATTGATTATATGTAGTCCCAAATCAAAATTGATGGCAGTAAGTACCTAACTGACATTACTAAAAAAGCCATTTCGGAGAAGCGGCAAGTAGGTAAGTATAGAAACTTACGTCATGTTTCGAGAAAGATTTTCTGCTTGCCGTTTCTCCGAAATGTTTTTTTTTTTAGTAAAGTCAGTGTTTTCATCTGAGCCAAGCATTTTGATCTGGGATTATTATAAGTAGCTATAAGGAAGTTTAAGAATATGCAGGACCTCGCAGAATCCTTATGGGAATTGGCTCCCGGTTAAATTCGAGGTTAAATTTGATGTAATTTTGGGGAACAGCGAGGGGAACAGTATAGTTTCCGATGAGTAGATCAGCGAAGTCTCCATGGGCATAATCCCACAAAAACTCATTTTCTTGAGATATCCACCTCTGAAGATGGATTATTTCTCTCATGACAGTCATTCATATTTTTAAAATTTTTAAATATCGACCGCCCTAATTTTTTGATTTAAAATAGCTGTATAAACATTTGGTACCACGCCAAACCCAAGTCAAGTTAGCCACGCTTCGGCCAGCCACGCTTTCGGCCATGGAGGACTTGAAATATAACGAGGAATATAATTTCTTTTTTTTTTTCGTTTTTTTATAGCTGAATTGGAAAGAAATGTCTTGTTTTGGTTTATGAAAGTATAATTAAGAAATTTCACCCAATGAAAAATTACCGTAAACGCGTAAACTGAAAATTTCGTAACAATCTTGACTCCATGAACGGCTAGCCACGTTATCGGCCTCGGAATTTTCTCATTATTTTAGGTTCTACAAGCCCTGCAATTTGTGATACTTACCACTGACTGAATCACCTTGTATAGTTGTTATCGAGGTTGTTATTGAAGCCATGATGACACCTTTTCAATTTTTCAGCGTAAGGGAAAGACTTCGAATTTGTTTTATAATTATTAAAGTCGACTAGCCATACCTTAATTATTATTATATAGGTGTTTCTAAATAGAGTACCATAAATTGGAGGACGTTTACAAAAAGGTTAAATAATAAGGAAATTAGGAGAAATGTTTTTCTCGAAAATGGTTCTTAACCGAGATACAGGGTCGATTAATTGAAATATTGATTTTTTTTTTAATTTTTCATTTCATAAACCAAAACAAGATATTCCTTTCCATTTCAGCCATAAAAAAACAAAAAAAAAATAATAAGTCCCTCTCCCTGGCCGAAGCGTGGCTAACTTGACTTGGGTCCACGCCAAAAATGTCTTCAAACGTACCTATTCGCTTGAGAGCTTCTTTAAAAAAATTTATAGTGTCTTATTCTAATTCACTTCATTGGGATGCTTCAGCCAAATTAAATTTTTAAACGTCTTTCTTCTTCTTGATTCCGAATTTCAAGGGGGGGGGGGGGGGGGGGGTTATTCTGACATTATTTAAGTGGGCACTTTCGTCTATTTTCTTATGAAGAGTGGATTTTGGTATAGAGAATTATAATGAGGCTTTCCTTTAAGTAAACTTAAATCTTAATTATATTTCTCATAAGTGAATATGGTTTGTTCAGTGAGTGTTGTCCGGTGAAATGCCACACATATGATCCTGACTATAAACGATTTTATTAAATGCCATTTAATTCGTAGTACGTACTAATTACTAATTATTATAATAATTGTACGAATCGAATCAATTATTGTATTACAATACTTACTTATATTAATTAATAATAAATATTATAATTATCATATAACTTAATTATTATAATTGTACGAATTAAATTTCATAAAATAAAATCGTTTATAGTCAGGATCAGTGTGGCATCCCACCGGACAACACTCACTGGACAAACCATACTTACCTAATTGTCGAATTATCTGACCGGCGATTCATTCTCAAAAAGCAAATAGATACAAATACGTATAACTATAATGTGTAGAGTAAATTTCTTAATTTTTCTGTGTTTTTAATTAAAAACGCTCAATTTGTTCATTTACTGGGTACTGTTCAGTGTTCATTATCTGGCCAAGCCACCCTATTAGGTATTGGGGTAAATACTCGGGTAAATACTTATCTATGAAATAAGGGTTTGGAAATATTTTGCATAGGTAACCTATCTAAGTAAAAAGTGTTCATTTCCAAATATTGCCTGAATTAAAAAAAGAAAACTTCAGATAAAATTGGATCTTATCTTATTACCGAAAAGTTCAGGTTTGGTAATGTTGCACTTTACAGTCTTTTTCTTTTGGTTTTCGTCTTTTGTCAATTGCTTTTCCTAATTTGTCAAATGCTTTTCCCATTTATCAAACGTCAGTGCGTGATTTCTCAATTGAAATTCCTTTTTTGTCAAATGAGATTCCTTTTATACCAAATGCTTTTCCAATATTTATGATACTGTCACTGCACGTAAATAAGAAAAGCAATTATTGACATAAAGTGAAACTGATTTGACATAAAAGGAAATTGATTGATAAATCAATGACTATAATCATTGATAGATAGAAAAATAAGAAAACCATTTGACATACCTACTAGGAAAAGCAATTGACAAAAGCGGAAAACCAAAAGCAAAAGACTGTAGTGTCACCGCCGGTAATTCAGGGTAGTTTTTTTTTAATTTTAGGGACATTTTGAAGGAAAAAAAACCTACCCTGACCAAAGACCTGTCTTAGTGATCCGCATTTGTTATTCGGCTGGCCGACATTGCCTTAAAACAAAAAAAACTACCCTGACCTAAGGCCTGACTTACCGATGACGCTAAACAGTGCAACATTACCAAAGAGAAAATATAATAATGTCCGGTTGCACGAACGTAATTACCTACGTAATTAAAAATTTGTTATTAATTAAAATAACAAATGTAAAAATGCAAAAAGTAAAAATAATATTCAGTGATTTTAAAATGCCCAAATTTTTCTTCTGATATTGCTGGAAGTGAATTTTATCTCAATTTATTTTAATTCAATTTTAGAAGAGTTAATTACAGATAAAAAATGAAAGATCATTAAAAATATTCACCGTGTTTACAAAATTTGCATTTTGAAAATTTGTAATAATTATCTGAAATATTTTTAATCACGTTCGTGCAGCCGGCCTCAAGTATGATGATTTATTAGAGATGTTACTGGTTTTTAATAAGGTACGTCTGACAACATTGCTTTATTGAGAGGACACTATCAAAAACTCTCATAGTCATAACCTACTAGAATATCAACACTTGTCATTCTTGTCAGTGCGATGTCAAATGATACGTATGACGTATGAACGTATGATAATGATGGTCCGATTATTGTTGTAGGTAATTAGGTATATGATTGCCAAAACACTTGGTCAGATTAGACATTATTATTATACAGAGTGAAAAGGACACTTGATTTTGATTTATTTAAATAAGAGTGTGAAGGAAAGGAAGAAGGAAAGGAAGAGACTATAGATATTAGATAGGTTACCCAATTATTATTATAATTTAAGGATATGTGACAGTTTTGGCAACACAGTTTCCTCATATCCGTATCCTTATCGTGTAGTAAAATGCTGCTTGGGGCTTGGGCTGAGGGCGAGGGCACATGCACCGACTACTACGACTACAACACTTTAAGTGAAGCCGAACCGAATACAATAAGCCGATGCCGAAGTTTAATTAGATGCAAGAGAAATAAAATAAGACGTTAACGATAACGAGTTTGTTTACTCTTTCGGATTACACTTGAAAGCCTGAGGTCATACTTTCAAATTTTCCACTATTGTTAATAATTTAATCAACTGTTATTTTGTTATATACATTAGTACATTACACTTACGACAATAAAACTATTTACAAAACTAGGTACCTACGCAAATGCAAGTAGGTAGTAGGTACTAAGTACATAACGATTCATCAATGAAAAATCGAGTGAAAAACCCTCTGCCAAGATTTTTTTTAAAGAAAGGAATTTAAAAAAAAACATACCAAGTATTATAAACCTACCTAAAAAATATTTGGCGACTTTCGTCATGTGGTCCTTTGCATGATCACTTCCAAAATGATCTTGTTTACTGTTTACTTCTTGCGTTCACTGAGATAGAGCTCTGACGTCACGTAAATAATCAAAGGTTCTCAAAGGTAAACAACCGAATTGCAGCACTTCAACGACCGAGATCGCACCTCGGGGGCTTTATTAAGCCGGCCGACTTCATAAGACTGCATAGAAATCATAGAATGTAGGTAATGTGCATAATTTAATTTCACAAGAGCGAAGGAATAAAAACAAACAGGTGCATGTGCACTGACGAAGGCGAAGTGGTGAGCTGGTCGCGGTCACATAACCTGAAACTCCGCTGTCTAGAACCAAGAAGAATCACTCGGTCGCGAATGCACTTTATTTATGTCACGAGACCGACGAACTCGGCTCCGTTTCGATGGATAGGAACTTGCTTGTTCTCGAATTTATAGAAATAAATTGACATTAATTGAAGAAGATGCCAGTTAATCTCGTCACTGTACGTTTACGATTTGGCGGTCTGACACTCGGATCTAACCATGACCAGACGAAACGGAAGAACGAACGGACGGACCGACCACAGGACGCGGACGCTCCCTACTCCTACTATTGCCACAACTGCGAACTGCTCAGTGCTCACTGCTCTCGCTCTCTTGCCGCTGCCGACTGGCTGGCTGCTGGCTTCGTTCCCTGCGAGGTCGCGCAAGAATGAATAAAGAAGGTAAATGTAGATGACAACGGTACAGAAGCGAGACGGTAAGATCTAACACGGCAGTGTTGCCAGCTCAAACAGTTGAAACTTGGGGAGTCTGAAAAGGGCCCAAACTGTCCCTAATCCCTAATTCCTATGATAATAATAATATTATGTAATAATATTGACCAATAATAATAACAATAAAAAGGGGGAAATTTCTACTTATATTATTCAACAAGCGCATATAATGATAGCTATTATCCACGAAGATGAAAATTGCAGCAAGAGCCTCTGCATGGCGAGTGCTGTAACATCTAATACGTGGATAATAGCCATTATGCGCGAGTGGAATACTATACTTTACCTACGACTATACTTGAAAAAAATAATTTTACTGTTAGGAGACGGTGGTAACCGTCTCAGGAAACTAGAATAATAACCATATGATGATCAAGGACACAGCAGGAATGTTAATAAATCATTTACGGCCAATATTAACGCTGGTTAAGTTAACTGGCAGATTTTTGTGGTCGTTTCTGGAGAAGATATAGACTATAGGTCGAAATTATTGCAACTTAATTACCTACTCTTGGCATAAAAGGGATTACAAAAATTTTAATAAAAGTTATTTGAGGTCAATATTAGCTTCAAAATCGGGCACAGAAATCTGCCAGTTAACTTAACCAGCGTTTATAATATTGGTCGTAAGAGATTGCACAACTACTGGTGTAATGGTGTGAAGTACCGATGTGTTTGGGTGATTCAGGTTTTACCTTGTTAACTCTAGGGAACGATAGAGAATCGAAAAATGATATGAGTTTGCTTCATGATGAACTATATTCGTGAAATGCTTCGTTAAGAAAATACAGGGTGTTAGAGTTTTAAGAAAAAATTCGTATTTTTGAAATATAAAAAATTGGTCGATTGAAATAATTTGAAATTTTGAACAGTAGTTGTGCTAATTGAAGTACCTACATGATTTGATACTTCCGATGAAAAATTCTTCAATCCAGTGGCGGAAATCTGAACTTGTTCTTACCTTTTTTTTTATGAATAATGAGCACGACACTGACTTTAATGCAAATTCGTAATTTTTGTTAGATACCTCATGTTGTTTAGAGAAGAAAAGTCATCATACGTTTTTGTCCTAGGACGCACTGTTTCCGAGATACTTCACAATGTAGGAACCCGCACGACGCACGAGGTAAAATATCATAAAAATCAATGCTATTGAGTTTTTCCAGAAGTTAATCATTTTTGTGATCGTTATTGAACCGTATTGCATTACAAAAAGCTTGCATGAGTGCCAGCATTGTGAAATATCTTGAAAACAGTGCGTTCTACAACAAAAACGTAAGATGACTTTTCTCCTGTAAACAAAACAAGGTATCTACCGCAAATAACTAATTTGCATTAAAGTCAGTGGCGTAGAAATTATTTAATAAAAAAGGTAACAACACACCCAGGTCTCTGCCACTGGAGTGAAGAATTTTTCATCGGAAGTATCACATCGTGTACTTCAATTAGCACAACTACTGTTCAAAATTTCAAATTATTTCAATAAGCCTTTTTTTATATTTCAAAAATACGAATTTGTTCTTAAAACTTTAACAGCCTGTATTTTCTTAACGAGTTTATGAAGCAAACTCATATTATTTTTCGATTCTCTATCGTTCCCTAGAGTTAAGTAAGTAAAACTTGAATCACCCTGTATAGACAAATATGGACATTGGAAATAGTAAGGGAGCTCTCAGTTGATGTATAGCCGTGATCGAGTCAATTAATAAAAAATGTTATTAATATTCTTCGTGGTCATTATTGTTATTGTATAAGTATTATTGAACTAAATAAACAATATTCCTAGTATTTGATGATATTCTGCGACTTTCATATTTTTATTACATTTTATTAAACGTAAAATTGATGTTTAGGGAGACTCTACAGTAATGCAAGTGGAACACTGACAGTACGCAGTAGTTTTAATCTGACAAAGGTACGACATAATAGGACGGTAAAGTTAAACTATTGACATTATTAACGATTGAATAATGAGCTCATTATTCAATCGACTGACACTATTATTCAATAGGGCAATAATAGTGATGCATGCCCTGTTGCATGAATTTGTTATCTAATAGGAGTAGATAAAAATAATAATAATTTATGAATGGAAGAAATGAATTAAAAGTAACGTGCCTATGTCGTTACAATCATTGTAAGATGGTCACCGTGCGCGATGTTTTGATTTATTTTTAGTTTTAAGTTACGATCATAATTTTTATGTGGAATCATTCCATAAAGTTGCAATTTTGATTGTCATTTCAGTTTCGAAATGACATTTTTTTGGCACAAGTGCCTAATAAAAAGTGACATACTTTTACACCCTTGTGCTTAAAAGTGACATAAGTGACAATTTACAGCAAGTTTTCATGAAGCATCATTATGATAGTGTCCTTTTGACAATATAAAATCCCAATCTCAAGAGTTCATACATTTAGACAGGTGTCCCTAAAAGGTACCACCAATGCTCTACCCCAGATTCCCAAGTAGAAAAACAACTAGAATTATCTATGTCGAAAATGCACCTTTTTTCAAAATGGAACCCTTCAAAGGAGATCAAACCAAAAACACGTTTCTCAGAATAAGTAAAAAAACTGGGCAACTTCAAAATTCATAAATTGTTCCTTGATGAAGATTTAATAAAAAATCGTGTGTACGGAAGCGTAGAAGGGCCACACACTTAATTTGTTTTGTTATACCTAACATTCCGACTTATGAGTTGGAATTCCGACTTCTATCTCCGAATTCCGACTTGTAACTCGGAATTCCGACTTATATCCCGGAAATCTTTCTTACCTTTACCTATACATATACTATAAGCGGGTACGTTAATTCCATCGAAAGTGTGTATGGTTCTTCTATTACGCTCCCGTAACCCGCTACATCGTATCGTATGGGTTTTCACGATCTAAATGAGAATTCCGAGATACAAGTCGAAATTCCGAGATACAAGTCGGAATTCCGAGATACAAGTCGGAATTCCGACTCATGAGTCGGAATGTTAGGTACAACAAAAAAAAAATCAAGTGTGGTCTTTCTTAAGCTTCCGTATACTTGTGTAATACACGTTGCAAAAGAAGCTTTCCGACGACCACCAGCCAAAATGCATTTTCGACTCAGATATTCTATCATATCATTTTGAAGCAGCCGCTACAATTCTGACATCTCTTCCGTCATCTCTTTTATTGATAAATCAAGAGTAAAATAACACGCAGATCTCCACCAGCGGATTAAATTTTTTTTGTTGGGAATATCAAATCATGTACTCCAGTTAGTGCCTACAACTGTCAAAAATTTCGAGCTATTCTTATCCGCCAGTTAGATAGATATTCAAAAAATATTAAATTTTTCGAAGAACTTTAACACCTTGTATTTAGAAAACTAAAGCTCCAACGACCCATGTATAAATGGGAAATGTTCCCCTATTTTTGCATTTCCTACATGCCGTTCAAGTTTTAAGAAAACTAACCTTTATATTTTCAAGATTTTGAGGAGTGATTTTATACGACTTCTGCAGCTGTTACCTGCCAAAGCCACGATGATCCAAACTTCATAACTCCATAGTCGCTGCGTTGTTCCCACCTATGTTGTGGACACGCGCACAGAAACTTTCAGCTTTTATAAAATAACACCGGTCTGGCAGTCGCAAGCTCTTGCTCTATTATAACCTAACGAAGATCTTTTTATTCGGTGACTTATAATACGTCCGTGTCAAAATTTGAACGAAGTGGTCTGGCCTGCGAGTCGGCTCATAAACCGAAAATCGGCTACCAGACCAACCACCCGATGTCTTCCAAAAACCAGTTAAAACGTGTAAAACATTGGAAAATTCAAAAGATTTTTTTCCGATTGCACCATGAACACTGCTAATACTTCCCATAATGCTAAGTATGATATGTGTATATGACCAAGTTATAGTAATAAACAGATAAATGAAAATTAGGATGAGATTGAGACATGAAAAAAAGAATCTATTACTACTCACCAGTCACCCTCCATGATATTTAGTCCCTTTAGTCTGTTGCAGTGTCCCAAGTTTTCTTTAAATTATTTCAATCAACAGGTTAGTAATGTTAAAACTATCAATGTTTCAAATGAACTAAACACGAACTAATCTTCATTACTCGCTTCATTTAATACCGCTCTCTTATCTAGGTAGGTATCACAAAATTTATTATCGCCTTAAAAATGCATGTACATTGTCTATACATCTTCCGGCTTAAAAAACCTAGATAATTGCACTCGCTACGAAATTGTTATAAACATTTTGAAAATGCTGCCTTATAGTTTAACGATTTGTTTGTCTTCAAATACAAGCGGTGGTAAACTTTCGTAACGATTTGGTATCTATTGCTCGCATCAGCGAAAAATTAACTGTGTACTATCGCTTATTCTAATTCTAGTCATTACTTTCAAGTGCAAAGGATTCCAAGGTAAAGTTGCGCAATTACAAAAGTGATAAGAGTGCTAATAAATGTTGAACATCTCTTTTTACTCGAGTAATGATAACAGTTGCTAAGATTGATGTGGTTTAAACATTCATATTACTATTATAATAAGACATACGTAAAGCTGTAAGACTTTGGATATATCTACCATTTTTATTCAAAACTGAAGCTTTCTACTTATAGATAATTACGGTATGTAGGGTGATAAACAAATTTAGAAAGTACCCACTTTCAGTGGCCAGACAGTAGGTAGGCACTTGTAACGATTCACTGGGATAAATACTTATTACGCTTAAAATCACGTTAATCAATGTTAGCAGTAGGAGTTTCAACAAAATATGTTACAAAATAATCACAAAAACAACATGAAGAAAAGTACTAAAATCCAATATTGCACCCATAAGAAGAACACAAGCTAATATTTCAAATTGTGAAAATATTCAAATGGTGAAAAGTGTGCCAATAATATTACGGTTAAAAACAGCACAATTGGTTTTTGAATAATATATGAAATTATCACAAAAAAAAGTAAATTTCAGTTTTTTCGCAATAACGTTTATCTTCTAAGTTAACTGACTGTGCATCTCTAAAAATAGGCGAGGTATACCCGTTCTTAGCTGTTTAGCCCTGAAAAACAGACACCCTGTATACTTTTAGAATGGAACTGATGTAACCATTGACAGATATGTAATTACTAAGACACCAATTGCAGTTGTAAACTTGCACCTTATAGGTGACTGATTTGATTTTTTTTTAAACTAATCAAGATACGAATAACTTCAAGAGACAAAAAAGTTGTAGGTACTTCTAGCTGAATTAATCAAATTAATCTAGTTAGGGCTAAAGTAGTCCCTTAACGCTACGAATAACAATGATAATTAACAATAATGCTTTCTGAACGATTAAATTAAATTAAAACAAAATTGGGCAAATGATATTTAAGATATTTACGAAAACGCATTTTTTCACAATTTTACACCATTTATCTTGAAAATTAAGCATTTGCATACCTACCTATGTTTATGAGCTTTCAATTTTAGAACCACTCAAACAATCAGCCGTTAAATTTACCGTTCATACTTAATTAACATCCTGTATAGTGGCAATAATATTTATTCTGCTTCATAACTTTTTGTTTTATTTCAAGTATGTATGTTGGGGGCAATCCAGCTACAAAAAAAGTACTTTTTAGAATACTGGTACAAAAATTCTTCCCCCAGCGCTTGATTTTACAAGTGATTAAGAAAATTCTCTAAAAGCTCTTCACACCAAGAAATCTACATTTTTAGGCTGGTAGTAACAGTCACCCCTGCAATAATAAGCACCGTCACCTTTGGTTTAATTATTGTGCACCATAGCTGATATATGAAGAAAAATTCTTCAAGAACACTTCTATTAGAGAAACCTTACCTACATTAATGTCCGAAATTTTAGGCAGGGGATACAAACATAGATACCCCTATGTTAAAAAAAAAAAAAAACTGTCGCCGTGAGTTCAAATGGTGTAGCAAAGCTGATATGCAGAAGAATTCTCCAAGATTTCTCTGTCGAAGTAGTTTCACCCAGCTTCTATTCCAGAAAGAGAAAGTTAGACGGTTTAACGCAACCAACTGTTCTGTGAGAAACATTCCATTCGCAAAGAAAGCTTAACTACGTAAGAGTCATCCTGGATAGAAAGCTTATCTTGGAACTCCACTCTGGAAACAGTAATACACAGAAGCAAACTCTCATTGTGGACGTGTAAAATGATCTGTGGAAAAATATTGGGAATTGGACCCAAACAAGTATACTGGATTGGCTTTATGTAATGGTCATCGAAACTATGATTGTGTAGTACCAGTACCGCTTGGTGGTCAAAAGGCCAGCCGGTCATGGCAAAACCTAAGCTCTCTAGCGTACAGAGCCTACAGAGCGTACAGAGGTATAGGGTACTGAAAACTCAAAATTGGATTCATATTTTTCGTGGACTCAACTGTTGAACAGATCTCTCAGGTTAACAGTAGCAGAGTAAGTGTATAGTCGAAAGAAAAATTTTATCCACTGTAAATTAAAGGTTAATTTAAAGCCCTAGTGCGAAATTAAATGACCAGATAGTTAAAAAAAAAACGACTGGGGAGCAGGTACTGATAATTATTGTCATTATTAAAAAGAAGTTAGCTGTTCATATCGTGAGAATAAAACATAATAAAAAAATTATTGAAATCCAACATGCCCATAATGGAAGGCTTATTAAACGCTATTTAAGTAAATTTTTGAATCTCTAATTTTCTGATAAAAAAATCACAAAATTTTCACGAATTTTGAGTGTCTCGATGATAATAATGTGGCTTAATAAAAATAAAAAATACATAATTATACCTATCGTTTATTTATAGAATATTTTAATTTCTTAAAAATACAGGGTGATTGATTGAAACGCCACATTAGAAAAAATTCGACTTCCAAATGATCTAGGAATCTGAAATTTGGAACTTAGGCAACATACCTAATAACGAGTCAAAATGAAATATTACCAAGATGGCAGCACATTTAAAAATGGCGAAAGCAATGGCCATCTTTGTTTTTTAAATGGGACACCCTATATTTTATTGCATTTTCAGATTGTCTGAGAAAATGTAATAACAATAATGTTTATAGATGCATTTTAAATTGAGTAGGCTATGAGTTATAAACAAGTGAAAATCGCAATTTTCCAACTTTAAACCCATTTACCACAAAAACGGCCCATAATATCAAAAAACGGCTTACATGTTCCTATCTTAACTTTTTATAAGGCATCCAATTATGCAGTTGAAATGTTTATACAAGGTGGTGAAAATTATCAGATTTTTCATCACCCTGCATAAACATTTAAACTATACAGTAGGATACCAGATAAAAAATTAAGATAGGGACATGTAAGCCGTTTTCTGATATCTTTAGCCGTTTTCGTGGTAAATGGGTTTAAAGTTGGAAAATTGCGATTTTCACTTGTTTATAACTCATAGCCTACTCAATTTAAAATGCAACTATAAACATTATTGTTATTACATTTTCTCAGACAATCTGAAAATGCAATAAAATATAGGGTGTCCCATTTAAAAAAACAAAGATGGCCATTGCTTTCGCCATTTTTAAATGTGCTGCCATTTTGGTAATATTTCATTTTGACTCGTTATTAGGTACGTTGCCTAAGTTCCAAATTTCAGATTCCTAGATCATTTGGAAGTCGAATTTTTTCTAATGTGGCGTTTCAATCAATCACCCTGTATTCCCTCTTTGCTATCTATATTAGAGGGTGTCCGTTATTAAATAAAATGGATCTCGTTTATCTTAAGGGATACGAAGTCCCTATACGCCTACGTTAAATTTGGGCAAAGTTGAGTTTTTTGTTGACTTGTAATAATCTGAAAAGAAATTTAGGATATCTCTACAGTGGTTATTATACAGTGCTTCCCAAAAGTAACGGATAAATTCGATAAAACAAAGAGGGCTGGTTTTTTGAAAAAATAAAAAAACAGGCCGATTTTGTTTTTGAGTTTTTCAACTTTTGACATAATATTTGTGTATACAGGGTGATGCATGAAAAAGTGGTGACGTCATCGGCATTTTTTTAAATGGCAACCGTTATTTTTTCTTCCATTTTTTGATACCTCATTCAATTGCCAATATGGTAATGTAATCAATTTGTAACCTTAAATAAGGAAATTTCTGAGAAAACAGCTTGTGAGTCGAAATTGTGTATTTTTTACTGGTGGGAAAATAAAAAAATATCAAATAAAAATGACTGTTTCCATGGCAATTTTAGAAGATCTGTCTACTAAATTAAGTCTATCAAATTAAATCTGTTTAATTAAATTAAATTAAATTTATTAAATCTGTCGAAATAAAATTCTTTTCTCAGAAATTTCCTTATTTAACGTTACAAAATGATTATATTACCGTATTGGCAATTGGGTGAAGTATCAAAAAATGGAATAAACAATAAGGGTTGCCATTTAAAAAAATACCGATGACGTCACCACTTTTTCGTGCATCACCCTGTATACACAAATATTATGTCAAAAGTTGAACAACTCAAAAACAAAATCGACCTGTTTTTTTATTTTTTCAAAAAACAGCGCTTTCCGTTTTATCGAATTTATCCGTTACTTTTGGGAAGCACTGTATTGGAAAAAACTTAAAATTCGAAATTTCTTATTTTACCTATATTTTTTCTGAGAAATCTCCACGAATCACGGCAAAACAGCCCGAAATCAATAATGACTTCTGTTATTTTCATTTATTTCCTTTATTTTTATTTTATTTCCACTATTTAGACTTATATTTACACTAATTGCAGTTATTTTCACTACAGTGTACAATTACCATATCTGTACAGGGTGTAGCGCGAGAAGCTTTGGGAAAAAATGACTTTTTTGGAAAAATGATTGCATTGAGAAAATTCAATAAGAATAGGTAATGGTTTTTACAATTAAAATTTGTAACGTGTCATTTGTGAGTTATAAACAAATGAAAATCACAATTTTATATTCGTGTGGTATCCTATTGTGTGGATCAAATATCTATACAGGGTGATGAAATATATGCCATAAAAAAGAATAAAAAAAAAGAAGCTTTGTATTCTATACCTACCATATGCAGGGTGTTGAAAAACTCGTGAAAAAAATGAATGACACGTTACTCAGCATTGAAAAAGAAGAAAATATCTGCTTTCAATTTTTTTATAGTTAGCTACTCTAGTTTACGAGATATAAAATTTTCCTAAGACAACTTCAAATTCTAATTTTCCGTGCAACAAATCAAGAAATCAAAATTATGTTGAAATTTAAATATAAAATATCTTGAGAGAAATGTTACAGAAGCTATGGGTTAAAGTGGTTTCTATGTGTTAAGTGGTGGAAACATAATTAAATAAATTTTCAAAGCACATAAAAAGTACCTAGAGGTAAGGAAAAATTTACAACTGGCAACATCGGCATCAGCAAGTCAGGAAAGGTGATTTTGGTAACAGTTTTTCAATGTTTTTGCACTATCATTGTCTGCGGTTTTTGGTTTTGGTTTATGAATGACAGTTCTGATATTGTCACCACAATTTGACTTATTACACATTTTAAATGCATCATCATTATATTTTTACGTAGGTAAGTACCTGATATCTTATAGTACGATTAAGTTTAAAAAGTCATATAAAGTCACATGTATCGATTAAGAATACTCATCCTTCTGATAGTTCGATTTATTTTGTTTCATTTACGTGGTTCTCATAGAAACCGTCAAGTTTGTCTAGCCACTCCATCCCGCATAAATAAATACATATACGTCAACATTGGTTTTGAATGAGAAATATATGCACAACACAGAGGATAGAATGTCATTACGTGAATAAATTTTATGTAGTCATTGTTTGAATGATTCCTTTAATAATTTACGCTCGTTCACACCTTGAAATTTAACTGTTTGACATTTTCTGGTGAAATGAAAAATATTAATTAGGACGGTTAGTATGACGTCACATATGACTTTTTAAACTTAATCGTACCATACATAAATTCAGTGTATTTATGAAAACTTTATGCATATACAGGGTGAGTTTTTTAAAATGTTTACTACAGGGATTTCGTAAACTACTGCAGTTACAGGAACGGTTAAATGAAGAAAGTAGTGCAGTTTTATGAGCTTAATTCTAAACAGCTTTTTTTTTTTTAATCTCCATGGGTTCCTAGATATTTAACATAAAGTAAATTCCGGGAATTTCTTTATACTGAGATAGCAGTCTTATTATTGGGATTAGAGCAAAGTCGTGAATAAATTTTTATTAGTAAGCCAGTGGCGTGGGTAGGAAAATGGTAAAGGACCACATGGAGTGGTCTGGTATTGCATTTAAGCAAAATCTTTTTGAATTTTTATTGAAAATGCCTTTTTTTCCTCTGTACTATTTCCTCTGTTAACAAGAATTAAAGAAAATTATTTGAAATTTGATTGAAATACTTAGGTATGTGATAGCATGAGCATGAAATACTTATGTGAAATACTTCTCATGGAAGTCAAAATATTGGAATTAGCATTCAGTGAGTATGTCGATATAATATTATTGTGATAGCTATTATGATAAGACAGCTGAATTTTGACAAATTGACAAATAGGTATATAAGACCTGAAACTAAAAGAAAGAAAAAAGACTGGAAACTGAAACCATAGAGCAACAATATTAAAAAGAGATTGCAGACTGCATTCTCTTGCCTGCAAATTCAATGCAATGTTGCCATACTTTAAAAAGAAATTTTTGCGATATATCGGAAACAAAAAATGCAGATAGAATTTTTGTTTGTTTTGATTTTTGAATTCCCACAACACCGTATCATATTGTGTTGTGGATTTTTTTCCACGAGCTTTTTTATATACCCTATATAATAATCGGAACATGAAAAATTAAATTATTACATAGGGACAATACATGTAAACCCATTTTCCGATATCTTGAGATGTTTTCCATGTCGTCTTGTTTATTGAATTTTCTCAAACAATTTAAAAATGTAGTAATATACAGGTGCCCCATTTAAGGTAGAAAAGTTTATAGGAATATGCACACGAAGTGGTATATATTAAGGCTGGAAATATTTAAGTAAGTTCATCAAAATTTAAATCATTAATGTACAGATTTCACTCATTTACATCACGTCCTTGCTGTAACAGACGGATTCCTGTTTATAATAGCAAAAAGAAGGTACCTAAACTAAGTAAATGTTTATATTACATCATGAGAATAAAGATTTTATATTGTTGTTAATAGATGGGATGCGAATATAAACATAATCATAATGAAGAATATAATCATAATGAGTATTATTTTTCATCATTTTCCTGACTTCTATTTTCACATTTATTCAAGTTATAAATGAGTTATTATTGTCAATGAAGTAGTTAATTTAAATGAAGAATTCATTAGGCCTTTTAAAAGTTAAACAATTTTTTGAATCGATTATCACAATTGCCAGGTTACCGATATCATACTCCGCATCGACTTTTCCGTTAATTAACACGTGAAATAATTCAATTAGACTCAACATTGTGCCCGCGCTATTTATAACCATCATTGTTTATGGTTACATCATGGAAAACAAAAACCGATTCAGGTAGGTAGGTACTTACTCGGAAAACAAGATTCCAGGATCCCTGCTTTTGTCCATTAGCTCAATGTCCACAGTTTCAGAGAAAGTGTGAGGCCCCATGTTATCCTTATCAACGGTTCAGTTTCCTCCGCAACTACGTCGAATTTCCACTTTCACCCCACTCACTGATATCAAAAAGTTGGTCTGTAGCTCACAGCATCACAGAGAAAACCGACCAGTACACAGAACCCAGCACATGCACCAGCGATTTGATAATGCGCTATATTTATTTTTAACCGAATATCGTCATTTCGAATTCGAGCTAGGTGACTTATCGTGAAGTATTATTAGTCATTTGAAAAAATTATCGCATTTTAATTATCGAATAAGGAAAGGAAACGTCGTTAAATTTTCAGCATCTGTTTGTGAAAAACAGAATGAATGCGAAAATTCACCATGATGTAATAAAATCTGACTGAAACGAGAAAAGGTAAAGTATGTGTAGGTATAATAGTCCCCTCCATATTTGATGGGAGGCTGTTATTTTTCCGGGCAATTAACTATTGCAATACATAATTACCGCTTTACATACTCAACATCAACAATTCTAATATGACTTCCATTATCCATATGATTTTCAAACGAATTAACGACGAAGATATTCACACTTTAACTTTTCTAACACAACCGTTCGCTTTCTCGTATAAAAAAATAAACAAAAACTTGACTGGCGTTCAGTTTCCTTTGAACATATTTCATTATCAAGGTTTCTGTATTCAATCCGTGTTATTTTTAAGTAACCTTGATTTTGTAGCTTTCCTCAATTATTATTTTTAAACTCGCGCCAGATATTTTTTTATTTAAACAATAATTATCAAATTGCTCTAATAAACGAAGGTCAACCAAATTATTTTCTTATTAAGATGACCATTCATCATTAATAATTAATTCTAATCTAAATGTAAATAATTTACAATCCGCCGTAATAATATACCTAATTTTCCTAAATTACGAAACGAATAATCAATCAATCAATCAATCAATAGAATATGTATAGAGAGTTTTAGCATAGCGTGTATTCAGAAACGTCTAAAAACCGTTAATAACGTCTTCTAGTGAAAACTCTATGACAAAGTTGATTTTAGCTGCTTTCACAATGTAAATATTAGTGTACAACGTCTTTTGAAAAACGATATGCTAAAAAAGCGCTAAAGCTGTTTTCAATAAAAACATACATTATAACGCGGTAAGCTGCTATGACATAAGATTTTTTTAGCTATACCTAAGGGTAAAAACATAGTAGAACGACGAGGCTAGAGGCACAGCGACGAGGTAAGCGACGCGGCTTTTATTTCATCGTGTATGGTAATGAAGCCAAACATAGTGAAGAGGTTGACGCAGTACTAAGCGACGAGGCAAGCGAGGCGATGCGCGTCGAGATAAAAATTGGATTTCTTATCGCGTTGATACTGGACGGTTCTAGCTGCATTCTTTTTAAGTTTTAGCAATTTCCATTCTCAAATATTCAAAAAATCGGTCTGGGTGCTGCTTGAGCTCAGAAAATAATGTATGGTACTGTCCAAACCGTTTTCGTACTTTATTAATAGGATGTACAGGATAAGTTCTGTCCAAACTTACCATTGCAATAATAATAAGCCCGCGAAGCGCGGCATTATCGAATAAAATTTCATCTTCACTGTCGAAGAACATTGTTCATACTGAATTGAGTTTGGAAAGTCAAAGCAGTAAATCGCAACTTCTGTCTCCTCACTATGTGCATGTCTTCTGTCTCGTCGCTTATATCGTCGCTTACCTTGTCGCCGTGCCTCTAGCCTCGTCGTTCTACTATGTTTTTACCCTAACTCTTCGAACCCTCGACGTTTATTTGCGCAACCTAAAATTGACATTCATTATTTAGATTAATTTCTCCGCTATATCAAGTACATATTATGTATAATAAGGTTTCTGTTTACCTATCCCGGAGATAAAAGACGATGAAATGTTACATGTTTTCAAAAAAAAGTTATAAAGGTTATGTGGTGAAGGACAAGAAAACTTAAAAATTGCTCTTCGATATTTTTTGTCACATAGGGTTTCTCAGTTAGACTGGAAAAGAATATGTAAAATTTCGTTATATTTAATTTTTATAATTGTCTGCTACATACTGGCAATTTGAAAACGAAACAAAGTCTATTAAGACTCTGTTTTGAGTTTTAATAAAGTTTTTTTTTTTAATCAGTCTTAGCTATGTAGATAAGACACAGTCGCTCTACTCTGGTAATTTTGGCTTCTAGAACTAGCTCATATAGCCACAGAATAGTTTTAATAATATAAATAGTTATCTAGACGAACACAACAATCAAGGAAAGAGTGGAATTTGAACCCACGTAGTGACAGTCAACGAAGTTTACACGTCTAACTCGCTGTTTCTTAGCATATATATGTAGCATATATATAGTAGAGTGCAGAATAGGGTGAAACGTGTCACCCTGTGGGCCTTTCAAGATTAAAAGCTGCGACCTGTGGCAAATGGAAGCTTATGTCATTAATATAGCCCAAAAAAATTCGTCCAGTAATCGTCCTGTGCAAAAGGGCGCTATCCAAAATTTTCGAGTTTTTTCTATAAATCGATAGTATAGAACTGATACAAATTTTTGGTATTTTTTCCACGCAATATTTTGTAGCCGTTTGCCTGTAAAAAAATGAAAACCGATCTTGAAAAGCGTTGGCTCTTATGGAGCCAGGCCGTCTTCAAGAGCGATATCTCCGTTCGAAGTGGCTGAAAAATTAATTCAATTTTAATACTTCGGCTGTTTATCAACGATTATCTCAAAAGCGGCAACTCTGATCGAAAAATGATCTTATAAATAATTGTTGCTCCACTATTTGTGATTAATGTGGTCTTATTTTCATAATTTTACACCTAATAATTAATGAGAAAAGTTAATAATTGTAAAGCGATGCATAATCAAGACGCTCGAGTTCTCGCTCGAACTGTTGGCCAGCGCTCCAACTGCCGATCACCCTCTCTCACCCCGCACTTCCCCTTATCCTCGTAATACGCCAGGATAGGTGAATAATAAGCGCGGCAAGTAAACTTATTTGAAAATATTATGGCTCTGTTTAATATCCATGAAACGTTATTTCTTGTAAATAATAGGTAAATATACAGGATCAATTAAATTTATTCCAGGTGTTTTCTCACAATGAAGATAATTTATTATACATATCCATAAATACCTACTATTTTCAGTAAAACAATGGAACAATCACTTCTAAATGCATGCAAAATTGGGGAGGAAGCATTGATAAATTTTACTTGCGGAAAAAGAAATGAGAAGAACATGAGCTAGCAACTAACATATCCCATGTCGCTTGTTGCAAATGGTATGTTTAGCTACACCCTCAAATAAAAGTGCTTTAGGAGAAATAATCGAAAGCTACAGTACAGAAGAGAGAAATATGTAGTACTTTTAACAGCAGTAGCGGTGAAAAAATTTGTCACATATTTGATGGCATGTCTGTAGTTCAGAAACTGCGTAAGCCATAAATTCAAGAACATTTGGCGATTATTCCAAAATATTCGCAAAAATAATCTTCAAGCGTGACATAAAATCACAACGTATAGACCTCTTTCTAGTTTTCGATCATTATGAAAAATATTCAGTCAAAAATGCAACTCGAATGAAGAGAGGTGGCACAGATTCAATAAATAAGATAATCGATACTGGAATAAGCGTTCCATTGCCTCATCAGTGAAATCTGTTTATCAATTCAACATTTAATAAAAAACAGTTGACCAATTTTCTGTCAAATGAGGCATTAAAACATTCAGCGAAAGAGAATATAGAGTTTGTAACAAGTGGTGGATTCTCTGATGTTTACCAATATAAAAGTAATAATTTTTTCATGGATGATGACCTGTTGATCTCAAATCAGGAGAAAGCAGATACAAGAATTTTACTGCACATTCTGTCAGCAAAAAATGCTGGGTAACGATACTGATGTATTAGTATACTACTGGTACATTTCAGAGAACATTCAATTCTTGAAATGTGGATGAAGGTTGGGAAAAAATGCGGTGTTCGGTTCAGTCCCATACACAAAATCAATTTAGACCAACGCCTGATTAAAAACCTCCCAGATTTACATGCACTGACAGGGTGCGATACAACCAGTCAATTTGCAGGTTTTGGGGAAAAAAACTTGCTGGAAAACGTACTTAACTTATGAGATTATCTTCTGGAAAATTTTGGAGGGACATGGAACAAAATAATTTTCTCAAATGTTCACAATTTTGTCTTGAAACTTTATACGAAAAACGAAAATATAACCTCTATAAATCATCTGCGAGGTTTATTAGCTGCTTCTAAAACTTTAGATAAACTCCCCCCAACAGAAGACAGCCTTTATCAACATTGCCTTCGTACATTTATTATCAAATCTACATTTGGTTAAATACTCTGTGACCTGTCCAGTACTTACCAGACTACACAGAATTCGCCGACAATCGAATCATTGTAGTCTTCCAAACATGAACAAGTTTTCCCAAAATGACATAATTTTTAACAACGTGTCAATGTAAAAAAGGTATGCAAACATAATAATAATATCATAATGCTTTTTTCTTAGTGACTGTGCTTATATTTTAGATTGTACAGCAAGGTGGTGTGGTTGTAAAAAAAAAACAAATTGACTTGCATAGGAAGGAGGTCTATACGTTGTGATTTTATGTCACGCTTGAAGATTATTTTTGCGAATATTTTGGAATAATCGCCAAATGTTCTTGAATTTATGGCTTACGCAGTTTCTGAACTACAGACATGCCATCAAATATGTGACAAATTTTTTCACCGCTACTGCTGTTAAAAGTACTATTTATTTCTCTCTTCTGTACTGTAGCTTTCGATTATTTCTCCTAACGCACTTTTATTTGAGGGTGTAGCTAAACATACCATTTGCAACAAGCGACATGGGATATGTTAGTTGCTAGCTCATGTTCTTCTCATTTCTTTTTCCGCAAGTAAAATTTATCAATGCTTCCTCCCCAATTTTGCATGCATTTAGAAGTGATTGTTCCATTGTTTTACTGAAAATAGTAGGTATTTATGGATATGTATAATAAATTATCTTCATTGTGAGAAAACACCTGGAATAAATTTAATTGATCCTGTATATTTACCTATTATTTACAAGAAATAACGTTTCATGGATATTAAACAGAGCCATAATATTTTCAAATAAGTTTACTTGCCGCGCTTATTATTCACCTATCCTGGCGTATTACGAGGATAAGGGGAAGTGCGGGGTGAGAGAGGGTGATCGGCAGTTGGAGCGCTGGCCAACAGTTCGAGCGAGAACTCGAGCGTCTTGATTATGCATCGCTTTACAATTATTAACTTTTCTCATTAATTATTAGGTGTAAAATTATGAAAATAAGACCACATTAATCACAAATAGTGGAGCAACAATTATTTATAAGATCATTTTTCGATCAGAGTTGCCGCTTTTGAGATAATCGTTGATAAACAGCCGAAGTATTAAAATTGAATTAATTTTTCAGCCACTTCGAACGGAGATATCGCTTCTTGAAGACCGCCTGGCTCCATAAGAGCCAACGCTTTTCAAGATCGGTTTTCATTTTTTTACAGGCAAACGGCTACAAAATATTGCGTGGAAAAAATACCAAAAATTTGTATCAGTTCTATACTATCGATTTATAGAAAAAACTCGAAAATTTTGGATAGCGCCCTTTTGCACAGGACGATTACTGGACGAATTTTTTTGGGCTATATTAATGACATAAGCTTCCATTTGCCACAGGTCGCAGCTTTTAATCTTGAAAGGCCCACACATTTCATTTTTAAGCGACTTTTGAAGCTCCGAGCACTCTACTATATATATAAATACGATAATAGCATTTATCATGTAATATAAATGTAAATAGCATTCATCAATAGCATTAGGTGGGGGTTTCTCGAGGAGGTGGGGTTCTGATTGCGGTAAATACAAAATTTCATTCAACCCTTGTTCCTTTAGCACGTGAGCTGTGTGTTCCATCTATTGATATTGTGTGTGTTTCTGTTAAATTTTCTCGTAGCCCCACCCTCATATTATCTGTGTACATTCCACCTAGTTTATCTTCGCATGAGTATCTGTCCTTCTGTGATTATCTCATCGATCTTGAGGCCCTTTACACCAATAACCGCGTAGTAATATTAGGCGATTTCAATTGTCCTAGGCTGGCTACTATTAAAACCTCTTCAGGTGGTGCAACTGATTCCAACGTTAGACATTTATACCAAACATTTGAAGCACTAAATCTTGTTCAGCTTAACTCTGTGAAGAACTGCAATAATTGTATTCTGGACCTCGTTCTCTCGGATTTCCCTCTGGATTCCCTTAGAGCTGAGGATCCTCTGGTTAGAGAGGATAATCACCATCCTGCTCTGGAAATTCATTTCCCATCTGACTCGGTAGATTTACCTACAAACACTAAGAACCCAAAGTCTTCTGTCCCTTCGTTCAATTTTAAACTGGCAAATTTTCAGGGCTTGTATGAACATCTCTCTGCTGTTGGTTGGAGCTCGATACTTGATGCTTGTACGGATGTTGACGCGGCGTGTGATCTGTTTTATTCAGTACTGTTTAATGCATTCGAATTATTCGTCCCCAAAACAAAACCTGCTCCTAAGTATAGATATCCACCTTGGTTTACGGATTCAATTATAGCCGACTTAAAAAGGAAAGCCTATCTTCATCGTTCTTTTAAACGGTCTGGTAACTGTAACGCTCATAGAGAATTCAAACACCTCAGGTCATCACTTAAGCGTGATATTGCACATTCGTATCAGAGCTTCATTTCCCAGACTGAAGAACACTTAGTTAGTGATCCAAAAAAATTTTGGTCGTTTGTCAATAAACGTCGAGGTCCTCCCGGCCCTCCAGATACTATGAAATGCAGTGGTAGCTCTGTAACTGGTCTTCCCAATATTCTTATGTCCTTCCGCGACTTCTTCGATCAATCACCGGTAGCTGTGAACAAAAACACGTATGTGAATACATTCTCGGCATCAAATGTTTCTACGCTTACCGTGTCATCATTTACCGAGTCTGAAGTATGCCGTGTTCTGAAAGCTTTCAAAAACTCTAAAACTACCGGTCCAGATGGCATTCCCTCTTTTCTCCTACGTGACTGTGCTTCAATATTCTCCTACCCCCTCACCAAAATTTTGAACCTTTCAATTGTTTCTGGAAGATATCCGACTCGGTGGAAACGTTCCAAGGTGATACCCGTCTTCAAGAAAGGCGACAAAACTGAGATCTGCAATTACAGGCAAATTTGTATAGCACCCAACTTTGGGAAGGCATTCGAGGAACTTTTATACAGAGTGTTATACCCGCACGTTAGATTTCTCATCTCTTCAGCTCAGCACGTTTTCATGAAAGGTCGGTCCACTATTACCAACCTGTTTACTTTCTCCCAATACGTCTCAGAGATTATCGACTGTCGTTCCCAGGTTGATGTAGTATATATGGATTTTTCTAGGGCCTTCGATAGAGTAAACCATGACTTACTTCTTTTAAAACTATCAAATTTCGGTTTTTCTGATGCCCTTATTAACTTTTTCACAAATTATTTATCCGACCGATCTCAATATGTTTCGTATTACGGCACTAACTCTACCGATTATCCAGTCGAGTCGGGTGTCTTTCAGGGCTCTAAATTAGGTCCGCTATTCTTCAATTTATTTATTAATGACATCGTCGATGGTCTTGAGGTCAATCATCTTCTCTATGCAGACGATTTAAAAATTTACTGTGAAGTGAAGTCGCTTGAAGATTGCCAGCGGCTCCAACGCTCCCTTGACCGTCTCAACACATGGTGCAGTAGTAACCAATTACCATTAAACACTTCTAAGTGCTATGTTATGTCCTACAGCCTTAAGTGTAATATGCTCCAAGCGTCATACTCAATTGGGGACCACTCTCTCCAGAGGATCTCTGAATTCAAAGACCTTGGTATAATATTTACTCCCAAACTCTCTTTCAATAGACATATTGAAAATACTTGCTCCTCTGCGTTTAGGGCACTAGGTTACATTATT
The DNA here is from genome assembly GCA_910589415.1 of Malachius bipustulatus. Classification (NCBI taxonomy): domain Eukaryota; kingdom Metazoa; phylum Arthropoda; class Insecta; order Coleoptera; family Melyridae; genus Malachius; species Malachius bipustulatus. The sequence continues at coordinate 83,793,482 of OU342630.1, read as the reverse complement.
CGTAATACTTGTGATTTTAGAAAGGTCACTACCCTCGTAACTTTATTTCATGCCTTCATTCTACCCAAGCTCGAATACGGTTCGATTATCTGGTCGCCTGTATATAGATGTCAAGTTAGTGATCTGGAGAGAGTACACCGACGTTTCCTGAAGTTTCTTCATTTTAAATTCACAGGTACTTATCCTCCTGTAGGCTTCCCGCACTCTGATCTTCTTGCTGAGTTTGACTTCAACAGTCTTGAAGCGAGACGTACGTACACCTCTGTGCGTTTCCTTTGGGGTTTGTTGAATGGACGCATTGACTCTCCTGATATCCTTTCCCAGATTTCTTTCCATGCTCCCCAAGTTACACTGAGGCAACAACATCTTCTGCGAGTTAAAACCGCAAGGACAAATACTCTTTTGTTTTCTCCTTTAAATCGCATGTGTGACATTGCTAATAGGGTTGATGGGAACCTTGATCTGTTTTCGTGTAGCGAACTTCAACTTAGACGATTTTTACTGGCGGCGTCTAGTTCTTCTAGTCCTTAGTTTGCCTTTACTTTCATTTATTATTATTATTATTATTTTTTTTTGTTGTTTCTTTTTTTAACTTAACACATTGACCTGATATAGCCTGCCTCACCAGCTGGTGTTTGAGTAGTCACAAGTAGTCTTTCTGTTTTTTTTTAAATATTGTAAACTCTTAATTACGTTTTTTATTTCATATTGTTGTAAGTTTATATTAATTTGTGTACTTTTCCCCATCCGATATAAGCTATTGGCTTGTTGATGGGAGTATTAAATAAATAAATAAATAAATAAATAAATAAATAAATTAGCATCCGATGAAGAATCGGATAATTTTCATCACCCTGTATTAAAATTTTAACCACATAGTAGGATACTATGTGAAAAGATAAGATAGGGACATGTAAACCGTTTTTAGATATCTTGAGCCGTTCCAGTTCTAGACTGCTTTGAATTTGAAAATTTTCAATTTTCACTATTTTCACTTGTTTATAACTCATAAACCGCTCAATCTAAATTCCAATCGTGAAAACCACCTGTATTCGATTTCTACAGACATTTAAAAAATATGATATTTTACAGGCTGTTCCCGTTAAAATAACGAAGTAGGTGTCAACTTCCGGTATTTCCGGAAGTGCGGCCATCTTGAAAATATTTTCATTGAATTTCTCGTGATCACTTATGTCTGGAACTTTTTTATTTTGAGGTTATAGGCCCATTAGTTTCCGAGATATGGCCGGTGGCCAACCTTAGCAAGACACCCTGTATATGGTCTGTATCACTTATATGGCCTGAAAGTCAAAAAATCGATTATAAGAGCATTACCTTTTACTTCCTCTTAATTCCTGTTTTCTCTAGTTTTCCACCCCTATTTGAAAATATGCATATAAACTCGATCTATAGATACACTATACAGGGAGTTTCAACTCGATTTACACAAATGGTAAAGGGCATATACAGGGTGAGTCCATGGACTTCCAGACCTTACTTATCAGCGTTGTATTCCCTGGAGATTTCTTTCAAAAAGAGGTGTACCCATGAATATTTGAACTACCCCTAGTTTTTAAGTCATATACCTTGTATCTACGGCACCGATGAATTTTTCCACCTGTATTTTTTCGTTTTGTGTAGTCTAAATTACAGTCTTTTGCTTTTGGTTTTCCTCTTTTCTCAATTGCTTTTCCTTATTTGTCAAATGATTTTCTTATTTTTGTATCTATTAATGATTATAGTCATTGATTTATCAATCAATTTCCTTTTATGTCAAATCAGTTTCACTTTATGTCAATTGCTTTTCCTATTTACGTGCAGTGACAGTATCATAATATTGTAATAGTTATTTACATTACAAGCTACGAAAGTTCACTTTTAGGTGCGAGGTCTTTTGAATAGCCGAGGCGAAGCGTAGCGTAGCCGAGGCTATTTAAAAACTCCGAGCACCTGAAAGAGCTTTCGTAGCGTGTAATGTATTAAACTTTTCATTCTCCCCTTGCCATATTGAACCACGGATTAAGAAGAAATGAGTAAAATAATACGATTCAGTGATAACAATGGAATTATTATAAGGTGCCATATTTTTAACATTACCATAGTAATGATAGTTTTAAATTATTAATTTATGACACTGTCAAGTTTAAAACTCTGTACCGTTATAATTTAAGAATCTTTGATCGTAGTTTAGTTCAAAATGAATTTCATTCAAGAAGCTGCAAATTCCAGTAAATCTTTCTGGAACATACAATAATAATTATTTTTATGTTCCAGAAAGATTTACTGGAATTTTTTATTGCAGTTTTACATTAAATTTTCCATCTAAATAAACGTTAATCAAACTGACATTTCTACTTTTTTGTCCAGGCCACGAAAGTTTTTCATAGCTAGCAACCACCTAGCAACCTATCACCTAGGATGTTTTACTTTCGCTTTCGGTTGCCTTATCAAGACAGAAAGTTACACTTTCGTAAAGGGGAGAATCAAAAAGCATTTGATAAGAATTTCAATTGAAAAATCAAACTGACGTTTTATAAATGGGAAACTTATTTGACAAATAAGGAAAAGCAATTGACAAAAGAGGAAAACCAATAGAAAAAAACTGTATAACAAATAACTTCTTGGTATAAAATTAAAACATTGAGAAAGGCCCAAGTTATGCGGCGAAAACTAATTTTTTTTCAACACCCTGTATTTTTTTCCAAGCTTTTCCGGACATATGTTTATGGGAATTTTTATTCCTTAAAACAGGTTTTCTATAAACTGGTGAAGTGCCTGCTACAAAAAACTGACTTATACTGTAGATCTCGTCATGATGAAAGGTTTTTTATTTCAAGTTCTTGGATTTGGGCCCCCGTTCCTGCAATATGGCTGACTTCCGGTTTTTCATTTTTTGGCTCTATAGTTTCGGCATTTCTAAGTTCTGGCTCAAACAAAAAGTGAGTAGTTTTGGTAACTCCTTGGCTTCAGTTACAGCTTTTGTATTGTAGCCCACTCTCTCCAATCTCCGTTGGATCCAAAATAGAAGAATTCTAAAAACTTTGACCCTTGCAGTTTTCGAAATCGTCGAAACCAGGCTTGTGCAGATACGTGACGCTCCGGGGCGTATTGCATGACCAGCTTCTGTTTCCTTACCATCTGAAGAAAGTTCAGCAGCTATTAGCAGAAGACCATCAGCCTTCTGTAAATGGCTTCTGAGAAAAGTGGGCCTTCAGCCAGATTTTCATGCTAGCATTTTAATTAGCGGTGAAACCATTTTTCCCAGAGAGGGAGTTTTTAATAATCGCAACGCCGAAGATAATCCTCATGCCAAACAAGTTGGGAGCTACGCAGCAACTTTTATCAGCAAATATTTAGAAGTAAACCATCAATTGATTGGTTTATTCTTTTCCCGAATCGGTTGGATGGGCGTACCATAAACGTCCTTACCAATCATCCAAATCGACCATCATAGCGTTTACTAATCGAAGGAAACTGGTGGGCTTAGGACCACTAAAACTTTGAGGCAGGAACGTACAAATATCGGGAGAGGTGAAATATCTTGGGGTAATCTTAGACTTAAAACTCACCTGGAACCAACAGATAGACAGAATTAGAAAAAGAGCGGAGACCACATTCATGATGGTCAGACGAACTTATGGGAAAACATGGGGATTAAAACCACATATGGTATACTGGGCGTATACCAGAGTGATTAGACCAATGTTGTTGTATGCATATTTGGTATGGTGGACAAAGATGCAACAAAATACCGCGATAAACAAGCTTAGCAAGGTGCAAAGACTTGCATGCCTTGGAATAACGGGGGAAATGAAAACAACTTCAACTGCAGCAATGGAAGTCCTCCCTCCACTTCATCTAATGATAATGGGAAAGGCAAGATTGGCACGACTAAGACTGCAAGAAGAACCAAGGGGCAAATATGCGGAACTTGGACACAATAGAATTAAAAACTATGTGGAACTATGTCAGGTTAATAAATGGGTCAAAGAAAAACACAAAACATATTGGGATAAAAGGACCAAACACCAACATGGGAAAGCCTTTATCAAGGGACCCATAAGAAAGACAACTGAAGAACTAATATTACTTATCAGGAATCAGTTACGCATTACAGTGGGATTACTGACGGGACATATTGCCCTAAAAGAACACTTAAATAAAATAGGACTGTTCAATGGAGACCTAAGTTGCCGAGAATGCAATAGGGCCCAGGAGACAGCTAAACATGTACTGTGTGAATGCGAGGCTCTGGACCGCAGAAGACAGGAAATTTACGAACAACCAAAAATGCGTCCGGAAGAATATGACACTCATCCAGTAATGGGGCTGTACAAGTTAGTTCAGGGAACCAGACTGATAGAATGGGTGTCATGAAGTAAAAGGGGGTGCACAATAAGCCCATGTGAGGCTGAGGTGCTTCCGGTGACTAAGAGTCAGACGGCCCTCGAAAGGAGGGGGTTTTAGTGGGTGGGATTCCCACATAACCCAATGCAATGGGTATCCATAATGGATTTACCCTCCTTTAAAAAAATAAAAAATCATCTGACAGAACTGTTAAAAATATGCCTTGGAATTCAGGAGAAGAATGTGGCTCTAGCATGATGGAGCTCCTTGCCAATTTAGAAGTCCGAACATGTGTGGATGTCATGTTTTCCAATAAATGAATGGAGAACCCGTAAACTGGCAAGAAAGAACCCCAGGTATGAATCCTTTTTAATTTTCAGTTTACCGTTTACTTTTTTTAAGTAGGTATAGTTAACATTAATTAAATAATTAGAGAATTATAAATTATTATTAGGCAAAAACAGAGACGTACACAAAAACAGATACAGAGACGTATTATAGTCATTCCACTTCAGTAATTTTAGCTTCGAGAACTAGTCTATAGTACTTTTAGCGACAGATATTTTTCTTAACACTAATTATTTTAAAACAATAGGTATATAATTTAGTTATTTAGTACCTACCTACTATAATTTCGCAGAGTGAACGGAAAATTGCACATTCAGGAAACTTGCAGTCATCAGCAAGACTTCTTACATTGCAATACACATTTTTACATTACACAACTACAAGGGAACATGCACAAAAATTAAATTAATAGTATTCGTTAGCAAATCCAAATATCAATGAGTGTGTAATTAAATAGTTGTGGTTTACGATGCAAAATAACAAAAGCAGGTGACGTACAATTTTATCAAGCAAGATTCCTATTTCAGCTGAAACCTTGCGATTGCGTCACATATATGAAGTCATTACAAATAAAAGGTAATTTACAGACAATAAAAATTAATAATATACGCGCATGACTCATTCTAACTGATTTCTAAAGTTTATACCTACATCGTACCTTGGTATCTAATAACAAATTCCATACCATAATAATTACGACGCGTATATTTTTAACACATTCTCGTCAAACGAGCCCCAGTTAATGGAAATAAAATACTAACACCTACCTATTATAATAGAGGGTGTCTAATATTGACGCCCTTGAGACTCGATTCATTGAGCCAAAAAAAAAAAAAAAATTGAAATCTAGAGTGAAAAATTTTCATTTTTCCCTTCATTAGAAATAAAATTATTGTTGAAAAGAATAAAAATTTTAAATTACAACAACTTTATTAGAACTAATGATATTTGTAAAAACAAGATGTTGTCCATATTTGTTGTCACAGCAGCGTGAATACGAGCCATTTACATCTTTCATTTACTTGTTCTTTCAAGTAGCCCTAGAAAAAGTAATCCAGAGAATTCAGATCTGGCGATCTGATGCGAGACCTTGATACAGGTCCACCTTTCCCATCCCCCTCTCCGAAAAATTTATATTGCAGAAATACCTCATTTGTATTTCATAATGTGCCGGTGCACCTAAATAGATGCAAAACCGTTTTTGTCTTATGGTTTTTGCGTCTGGGTGTCGACGATTGGGGATCTTTTCCGCACATTCTCTAGCCTCTAGCCGCAGAAGTGGCATTGTCCTCCTAATACTTTCAACGTAACGGTAATGAACGATTTCGATTTGCAAGAATCATTAGCAATACTTAAAACGACTTTTGGACACTTTCTGTTAAAATCAATATGAACATCCTGATTTTTCAAATATAGCTTTAGTTCTAACAAAGTTCTGTTGAAATATTAATTTTTTATTAACTTTCAACAATAACAAACTTTTTTAACGAATGATAAGGAAAAAATTTCACTCTGGATTTTCATTTTTTTTAGGTCAATAAATCGAGTCTCAAGAGCAACGGCGTCAATTTTGAGACACACTGAATACCATGACGTCCTAGATATGTGCCTATTAGAACTAGGTAGGGTAAGTATACAAATCAATGACAGAGTTTGCGGTTGATTTTACGTGTAATATATTTCCGTGGTTTAATTGCCTGGTGGAATTACTAGAATTCCCTTACTCAGAGTTTCAGATTAGTTTATAACGCCCCAACCCTTCTGTTTGATTTATGTCTTCAACAGTCCAGCACAATTATTATGCAGGCGAAAAATCTAGTAAAATTAGTTTTGAACCTATTTATAGTAAATATTTGTTATGTTTTTTTTATAACCAACAAAAATTGTAAGACGAAAGCCTATTTTTTTCATTCTGTACTGTTACAATTAATACTGATATATGAATAGGACGAAGGACGATACTATTAACAGCACTTAAATAATTGCTGTAAAAATCATAACAACAATAATAATAGTGTTATTAAGAGTGCCTTAATAGCAATCCTTTGATATTGTTATTTTCAGCAAAATGACCATTACATCATGGATCATCTCTAGCCAACTCTGTTTACACAAAATCGTGTGCCTTGTAATGACAGGTGGCAACATTGACCCACATATTATTGCGATGAAAATTACTGTCAAATTCCGACCTCAACATAAATCATGTCACTTAAATCGGAGAAAATTTAGATTTGTGAAGATATACACCTAAAAGGCGATGTGAGTGGTTAAGTAAGTATTAATTAATATTTCAATATACAGGGTGCTGCTGCTAGAAAAAATGCACAGGGATCTCGGTTATCTTAAAAGAGATAAGAAATACGTTGAATTGGGATAAAGATGCGTATTTTGTGCTAACTTGTAATCTGATAAGAAGTTTAGGATAACTTTAGTAGCTAAAGTAAAGCAACAATAATTGCTGTTGCTGAAATTTATGACGAAAAAACTGAAAAATCGAGATTTCTTCCAGAATATCTGTTTCATGACTGAATAAACAATAAATAAATATTTTTTTGCAGGTTTATATGCATATTATGTCGCTTAATTAATTACTCACATTGGTATAGTCACATGGGATTTATGAACAATGGACTGTTATCTTTTGAATCGAAAATGCAGGGGACTTCCATCAAGACATGGATGCCACCATATTTGAGCAATGGTTCAGTAAAATTTTGCCAAGTTCAGAAGCAAACTCTGTTGCAGTTTGCAGTATTGGACAACGCAGCATATCATAGCTGAAGACAAGAAAAACTACCCATTACTGCTTGGAAAAAAGCCGACATCAAGTAATGGCTAAGCGATAAAAACTTAGCTTTTACAAATTACATGGTCAAAGTAGAACTGCTATCCATCATTAAAATTCATAAATGACTATATAAAAAACACGTTGTGGATGAAATGGCCAAAGAATTTAACGTAAAACTGTACGTTTACCACTCTATTTTTGCGAACTAAATGCTATTGAGCTGATCTGGGCTCAAATAAAAAAATAAGTGGCATCTCTAAACGCAATGTTCCAGCTCTCGGATGTAAAAGAATGTCTGCTTTCAGCCGTGTGAAATGTGTCCAAAGAAAACGTGTATTGCTCATGTAAGTAAGCGAAAAACAACATATATGCGGAATCTTGCTTTTCAAATGGATCTTGCAGTTGAGAATTTGATTATTCATTTCGGCAATAGTGATGGAAGTGATTCAGCATCTTCCAGCGATGAAGAATAATTGAAATCGGTTTTAATATTTAAATGTAGGTACCTAAGTTTTTCCATTATTCGTTAAACATTTTCTGACAACACTGTCTATGCCTCTTGTTGATTCTCAAAGTAATGAAATTAATATATTCTAGTGATGGACAGAATCGTTTGTTTTTAATAATCGGATTTTCGACGGTTTTTTCAGATTTAATTCAGATGCGCCCATCAGTAGTAAATTACAATCATATCTGCGGCAACTAATCCTGTAAAGGTATATCTGCATTTATTATCAAGTCAGTATTTTATTCATAATGCATGGAAAAATCGGCTATAATGCAGTTTATTAAGATTGTATACCAGCCTTTAAAATTACAGTTATCGCGCTGATAACAGTTTTGTTGCTTCGTTTCATTTACGATCCAACTATAGCTAAGATTAATAATTAACAAAGGCCATATTATGACAAATATAATATTGAGAAAGTGTTGTTTGCAATTATTAGGGTTATTCTTTGATGGTTTTTGAGAAGACATAATAATTTACCTAATGTTAATATGGCAATTTGAAATCGAAACTACTTTTGCAAAGTCAAGTTACATCTACTATTCGTTCTTAGTAGATTGCATACATGACTCTGTTCTGGATACATAATAGAAACTGATAATATATACAGCAGGCTGCACATATTTGCATTATCTTTCGATGATTAATTTTAATATTTTTATAAGTTATTAATTCACACATTCCTATAGATTTATCTGGCGGAAATATATGATGATAAGTAAACACTATACACTCATATATTTCCAAGTAATCTAAATAGAAAAAACATACAGACTATACACATGTCATGACCTGCTTTATTATATAGGGGGTGGGGAAAAAGACCGGGTTCAGTTCGATAAACCTTTGAGTTTTGAAATTTTTTAAAATAAAAATTTGAGTTTTGAAAAAAAAAGCAAAAACAGGTCAATCTTTTAATTTAATTTATTGTCTATTGACGTACCTAACATTTTTTAATACGGCGCATTCCTGGGCTTAGTAATGATATTGTTTTTTTTTTTTTTATTATAAAAACCCCATGTATTATTGTATCTTCATATTTTCTGAGAAAAAATGGTTCTTACAGCTATTGAGAGTGGTTAATGATTACGCTTGCAAATACAATACCGAACAACGGCTTATAGCTTTCCACGTCGTATCCTTATCCTATCTGGTTATAATTTTAATACAGGGTGATGAAAATTATCAGATTCGCTTACTCACCGTATACAGGGTGTCCGGGAAAATGTGGGAAATCTCTCGGAATCAGATAGAACTTAAAAAAAAAGATGACAAGTTCCCATATTTTTTCCTAGCGGCCCTCCCTACGGAGATACGGCCTCCTAAAGGATGCCACTGGAAATCAATTTTTCTTGAATAACTTTTAAACTACTTGATTAAATTTAATGAAAATTTTAAATATTAAACAGTAGTAAGGACCTTTTAAAATACTGCCCCTAAAACATAAATTAGCTTGTTTAGTTTACCAGGGACGGACTAGGTTGTACTATTTTAATGCTTACATTTTTAACACCCTGCATGATAAGGAGTAAAAAAAGCAAATTTGGATACCTTGAACATTAAGCCACAGAAAAGGTACTCTTGTTCCTTGTCGATAAAATGAACCGTTTTTGAGAAAAAATAAATAAAACAATTAATGTTTCATTTTATTACATTGTACTAGAACTACAATTATTGTTGAACGCACTTATGAAATTTTTTATTGATTATGAAATAAAACATTCCTAATTCTTTTATTATTTTTTTTCTCTCGAAAACGGTTGATTTTATCGACAAGGAACAAGAGTATCTTTTCTGTAGCTTAATGTTCAAGGTAAGTATTCAAATTTGTTTTTTTTTTAACTCCTTATCATTGCAGGGTGTTAAAAATGTAAGCATTAAAATGTACTACCTAGTCCGCCCCTGGTAAACTAAACAAGCTAATTTATGTTGTAGGGGCAGTATTTTAAGAGGTCTTTACTACTGTTTAATACATACCGTGTGTCCCCGGATAGGTGAAACGACTCTTATAAAAGACAAAAATTTTTTGATTTCAATTTTCATTTTTTGGGGTTCAGCTCTGCTTGGTTAAAGAGTAATTTCTAACCAAATTTTAGTTTTGAAAAATCAAGCATGCCTTGGAAATTTCCAAGAAACCGGTTTTTCGGTTGAGTAAAGTGCCTTTTACGTGGCAAATACGAAAAAATGTAATTTGAAAAGATTGTTCAGAATCAACATTTAGGTCCGTATACCAAATTTCAAAATCATAGGCCAACTTTGATCTTTTACATTTACTTTTATGTTTACTTCACAAATCAAAGAATTTCATTTGTAACAAAGACTTATATTGACAGATTGCTATTGCTATGGATATAATTTGGTTTTTCCATGGCAGTCTTTGTTACAAAATGAAATTCTTTGATTTGTGAAATAAAACATAAAAATAAATTTAAAAAATTAAAGTTGGCCTATGATTTTGAAATTTGATATAGGGACCTAAATGTTGATTCTGAACAACTTTTTCAAATAACATTTTGTCGTATTTGTCATATAAAAGGCACTTTACTCAACCGAAAAACCGGTTTCTTGGAAATTTCCAAGGCATGCTTCATTTTTCAAAACTAATATTTTGTTAGAAATTACTCTTTAGCCAAGCAGGGCTGAACCCCAAAAAATTAAAATTAAAATCAAAAAATTTTTGTCTTTTATAAGAGTCGTTTCACCTATCCGGGGACACCACGGTACCTATATCAAATTTTAATTAAATTTAATCGAGTAGCTTAAAAGTTATTCAATAAAAATTGTTTTCCAGTGGCGTCCTTTAGGAGGCCGTATCTCCGTATTTGATAATTATTTTCGTCCCGTGGTTAAAACACTCCTATTTTGCAATTGGTATCACAAATAAGAGCTATTTTGTAACTATTGACATTGGTTCAGTCACTGGAGTTGCAAAATTGAGTCTTTACCTTGCAAATATAAAGATTGAATATCTTTAAAACGGTTTTAATTTTTGAATATCTATAGCATTTTGATATGTGGCTTGGGATCCTAATGGATATTACCAGTTTTCGATCTCGCCAATGTGGAATGTCCTCAGCGTCGCCGTATTGGAAGAATATTACCAAAAAAAGATGTTTTCAGAATATTTCACCCAAGAGGTCTTGTGATAAATATAACTCTTACAGATTCTACAGAAGTAAGTAGTTATAGAGAATAATTGATTAAATATAAATATTTAAGATTGCAATTATTGTTCCTAACACTTAAACATTAATACCTATAGAAAACTGACAATAAAACAGAAACTGTGTTAATTGTCATTATCTTCAAACTCATGTGATTTGTGTGTATCACTTAAGTATCAATTACCTATGCGTTTAATAAACCATAAAAGCCATTTAATGAATACTAAAATACCTACTAAAAAAGAACCCTCAGTAGTATAAAAATCCATTTAATCAACCTTGAATTTTCCGATACCTAAGTGGTACTCGTATAATGTATGGCTATGGCTCTCGAGTCCATAAGTGATCAATGAATGATCAGTTTCATATTGCTTAAAAATTCAAACACGAACTTCAAATCAAGAACTAGGTTAATTACTAGTTTTATTGTTACCTAATCAGATATTCGATTATTTTTATTTAAAAATAAAACTGTTTTAATCAATAATAGTCATTATTGGAAGCATGCAGATGAATCTTTATTTAAATAAAAAATAAACACTGCATAGTTGCTCAACAGACTAAAATTTATTATTATGTGTACTACTATTTTAATAGGTAGTGTATGTTCTTCAGCAAGCTAATAATAATAGCTATTACTCATGAAGATGAAATTTAGGCCCGTGCTTTAACATCTGAGTATATGGGTAATAGTCATTATGCTCGACGCAATCATACTTTATCTACGACTATAATACTTGAATAACGATGTTGATTAAATTGATTGTCATTTCAGTTTCAAAATGGCATTCCTTTAGGAAGCTTATTTATGTATCTATTGCGCGAAATCGAACTTTGCTGCTTGAGAATCAGAGCTTTTTTATTCGAGGCGAGAGCCGAGACAAAAACTCGTTTGAAAGCACCATTATTCAGCGCTCGAGATGCATACAACAATTTTTAGACAGCTTATTCAAATAAGCGGGATAATCGAAATATTAATCATAAAAATGATACAAGAAAATTTTTAATTTAGATCCAAGTTGATTGTTGCTTTGTTGTTAGGGAAACATTACTTTGATTCCTATTTTACGGTACACGAAATTGTTTTCGCTCTAGTGCGTGAAATACTTCGCGCACGCTGCCGAGTAGACATAAATAATGTGCCATTTATCATTAGCATATTGATGAAAAAATATCAACATTATTTGACGCGGCTGTCTAAAAAAGTACTTTTTCTGCGATAGACAAAAACTATGACATTCTATTCTCTTTGGCAGGTATAAAAATGCCTCTTTATATGAATTGCTATTTATCGAGGAAAAAATTAAATTAGGAGGGAAAAAATGAGTACTTTTTTCCCCGATATGGCCGCTTAGATTATTTACTATTAACACTCAAATCTCATCAAATTTATATTTAACATGGACACTAAAATTACACATTATTATCCTTAATGTCCTAATAATAATCATAAAGGGAATTTTCATAATAATGACTATCATTATTATGACATTATTATTATGATGATGACCATTCACTTATCGAAAGCTTACCATCTCTGGAAAACTTTCTTCGATTTTAATTAAATTGACATTTATTGAGTTAAATCGTTTCGTTACCAGGCAACGTCGATTCTAACACCCGGGCTTTCCTTCTCACAAAAAATTTTGTGTATTACACACAAGAAAAAAGAACAATATTAGCTCTCGATAACTATTAGGCACTGAGTACGCAAAAGTGACATAAATGACAATAATTAAAAGAAAGATTTCAGGAAGCTTTACGATACTGTCTCTTTGACAATATGTATAAAATACCAATCTATAGAGTTCACAAATTTATATTTATTAACGACTGAGAATCCATAAATTGTTTTGCAAGGAGTGTTTAAATATTTTGTAGGTTTATAATAGGAGTCGTCATGAGCGATCATCTTTACGTTCAAAAAAAGACTTTCGTACCTTTTTTGATTTTTCTGCCTAAATACCGGACTCGCGAGTGACGTCGTTATTATTAACACAAAACTTTTCGCCATATTATAGGAATCATCCGATTCGTTTTAACCAATTCTAACCCGCGGAATTCGTTAAAGCAATGCATAATGATAAAATTCTTCTTGAACTTTATTCTGGTCTTATGTAGGTCAGTGCAACAAGCTGAACAGAATTATTTATAGTTTCAATTAATTAGCGCGGCATCACTGTTTAAAAAGTAAGGTAAGCTGGAACTAATTTAAAGTCGTTTTTAGCACGGTTACATTGAAGTAATGGGGCTACCTTCTAAGATAATTCTCAGTTGGCATAATTTGATGCATACTGCATAAATATAAACATCATGTACTTTTTGCAAAACCTTTTTTGTAAAAATAATTATGCACCTGACTTTTTCCGTTGGTAAAGAAAAAATTTGAAGATGTCGCTCTAATTGATGGGATCTTACAAATGGCCATGCGCGTTACATCCAAAACATTCGCCCTGCAAATAACAAAAACTCCGTTGTTGATTTTATGTCAGGAGTATCCGGCGTGTTAAATGTTCATTATGCGGGATTGTCGACATCACCATCATGATTATTAGATATCATCATTGTTTTATCTTCCTCAAGTAGGTCCCAAATTTGCGTAACATTCTCGCAACTTTTTCCTCTGCAGTTATGGCATAAAACAGAACCTTTTTTCGGCTTTACCTTGTAACATCCACACATTTTTCTCCTTCCTTCGTCTTTTTTCTCGTTGTAAAAAATTACTTGAATTTCATTTTTGAAAGACATCAAAGTGCCGAACAGTTCGCGACAATATTTTCTGATGGTTCTCTTTTCCTTTGCCCTTTGCCGTGACCGTGGTTTACGATTTTAAATATTGATTGTTGGAAAAAGGTCAAGGCCAAAATAATATAATCTTGTTTAGATTCACTAATTAACGATAATAAAATTATCAGAATTAATTGTTAAAGGAAAATGAAAATTTACTACAAGGTTAGTTTCTCTAATTTTTAATCAAAAAATTAAAAATTGACAACTTATGCGCATCTTTGCAATCTGGTCGCCATTTTGCATTTAGAACAAGAAAGATCGACAACGGTATTTTTCAAAGGTTAAAAGTAAATAGTGAGTGGCCTATTAGGCAGATGAATTTACACTACACTGTACAAATTTAGTTAAAGGATTCACAGCAAAGTAACAAAAAGTAGTGCAAATAAAAAAAGGACAGACTGACACCGGAATCAGGGGCAAATTAAAACAAAAGAAATAAACTAAGCAACGGTCTGATTCAATATCTGGATATCTTTTTTTTTTGGGCTTTGGGCATTCACACCTCTTATTCTACCAACATAAATTCGGGATAGAGCAGAACCCTATCTGCAAATCTTGCTTTCTGCAATGTTGAATAGCATTGAATACTGCAGAACCGGATGTTGGATAGCAGCGACTTGTAGAAGACCATGGTCAATTTCATTTGATTTAAATGCATAAATCTAATAGTTATCTAATGAAATAGTTAATTACTCCTTTAATTATTTAATTTTAATAAAATTAGCTTGAATTAAATTTTTGAGAGTTAATTAGAACGAATGAAAGCATTTTTTCATTTTTCTCCAAGTTAGGTGTTTTTGGGTCGGGTATCATTCAGAGAATTGATTGAGTCGAGTGTAGGCATATGTGTGCTTTAAGCTTAAATAACCAATCAGCATTTCGAAACCATTGGAAAATAAAATAAATTACCCGTAATAATTATTGTTTTACGCTTCTGTTAGGAAGTTGAGAAACGAACATATCACGTTTATAATTCAGCAGTTTGTTAAACTATGTTTTTATGGAAAATATCTTTATCTTTACATACTTACTAGGTTTTTAAATTTACCTTTTAATTTTCCCTTATCTACGATATGGTACATTTAATTTCTACGTTTCCAACGTTAACAATAATCGATTTACAGCGTGTATAATAAGTATACCGACAAACCTTTAGAAGTAGTAGGGGGCGTCAAAACGAACATTTTCTCATATTCAAGAACGCTTCGTTTTCGAAATAAACAGGGTGTTAAAAAAAATAACAGTTTTTGGTTATAACTCGTGTAAATTTGAACTGATTTTGATTAAACTCAGCACTTACAATAAACAAACAAAGATATTTAATTTTGCCGTTTCAGGGCTTTCAGTGGCGTAGATTTTCAGAGTTTTTTTAAATTTTTATCTTTATTTCCCTTCCTCTATCTTTTACACCACTGACTTAATTTTCATTTACACTGAAAATAAAGTAGATTATTCTTAATGATTAAGTAGTGACATTTTCTGAGGAAACTTAAAATATCTCAAAAACGATGCGCCGCATTTAAAAAACTAAGGAACACTTTTTTGTTCTAAAATACAGGGGCTATTGAATAACGTTTTTTGTATTTGGAATAAAGTCAGTGGCGTAAAAGATAGGGAGGGAAAAGTGTAAAAAAATAAAAAAAAAACCTGAATATCTACACCACTGGAAGATATCTACAAAACCTGAAACGGCCAAATTAAAGATTTTTGTTTATTGTTCATGATGAGTCTCAATAAAATCGGTTCAAATTTACACAAATTATAACCCAAACTTTTGATTGTTTTTTTAAATTAACACTCTCTATCTCGAAAACGAAGCGTTTCTGGACAATGTTTATTGAGAAAAAATGTTTGTTTTTACGCCCCGTACTACCCCTAAAAGTTTGTTGATATATTTATGATACCTACACTGTGTATATGTACAAGGTGAGCGAAATTCGATGTCTCAGCTCTATTATAAGAAAAGAAAAAACGATAGAAAAAAGCTGAAAATAGGTTATTAAATTGGATTGAGTATGGTTCATTTTAATCCAAATTTAAATTTTTTCCTTATTTGAAAACCAAAGGAATGACGTCATCGATTTTGTCATCCCAGAAACAGTTTGCATGCATATTTTAAAAGAGTTGATTATTCTGAACACATTTTGTGAAAGAAAAAATTAGAAATTCGTTACCGTTAAAAAATTATAACCAAGTTTGTAAAATAAAAAAATTATCAAAATTTTGCAATCGTCACGATTTAAACATGTTTGTAGCCTTTGTATACAAAATAGCAGAGTCGCAACTTTCAGTAATTAAACTATAATAATTGTTGACAAAAAATATTGTTTTAAATAAATAAATATTGTTATTTGACATGGAAAAATGTTCACACAGAACGAAAAAGTCGACATAATTTATGATTGTTGCGACTCTGCTATTTGTACGAATATGCAGAAGCTACTTATTTAAATCGTGACGATTGTGAATTTTTGATATTTATTTTATTTTTAGAAATTTGTTTATAATTTTTTAACGGAAAAAGATAGCAATTTTTTTCCTTCACAAAATGGATTCAGAAAAATCAGCTCTTTTTAAATATGCAAAAATATAGGTACCTATGTTTCTGGGAAAACAAAATCGATAACGTCATTCCTTTCGTGTCTAAATAAGGGAAAATATGCAAATTAGGATTTTCAAGAGTCTATCTTCAGATTTTTTCTGTCGTTTTTTATTTTCTTATAATAGGGCTGAGACATCAAGTTTCACTCATCCCGTACATAGTTACAATAAAATTAAAAAATTTAAGGTCACAGTTATAATTTAAAATTAGCTTCTAATAAAACTACCTTGAACTTCGCATGTTCCGCATCTGTGAGAATCGATTAACCTAAATCTTCTCAGCACTTAAGTAGGTACTAAAATCTTATAAAACTCTTAACAACAATTAACAGCAAAATAACAAAAATTAGCCTTTTAGCACTTCGTTCACATAAACTTAACGATTACTTGCTCGTTTAAACATGATAAGCACAAACTGGATATTTAATTAAATGTTTCTCAAAATCACGAACTTTCCAAAACGTTACGATTTCGCGAATAAAATATCGACGCAAGATATGACAGGTGTAGGTAAGTATCTAAGTAGGTAAGCACCCTCACCATCAATTTAGTTATCGTGTGGAATATAACCTTAATCTACCTATGTATTGATTTTTTTCAAAAGCATAAAAATGATTTGACAGACTGTAGTTTCAAAGAGAATGACTAGCAAAAGTATGGGTAATGAAACAACAATAATACTTACATTTGCATAATATTATTTCTAATGCAAAGGAAACTGCATGCATAACTACTTGTTGATTACTATACTAGAATAAATTGTTATGCAATTAGTAAATAGATACCTCTATCGAACAAGAATGCCAATATTTTTATCATCGAACTGTAAACAATATATTAGTTGGAATATTAATTTCAATATGTGGAGGTTTTATATCCGATAATTTCTCATTTCAGTTTTGTGCTATACAGGGTATCCGGTAAGAACCTCCTTATTTCTCGGGAGCCTGCAGGGGAGGTCAAAATAAACCTAGGCTGTCATAAAAAAATTCCTAAAGTCTCCCTAAATGGAGATACATAGCCCCAAAAAGGTACCCAGCGATTTACTTTACCTGTACCTATCCAAGAGTTTCAGATCAATCTTTTGAAATTCTCTGAATTCTTTCTCCTAATACCAAGAACAAGAACCATGGTGTTTACGAGGATATTTTCTTGCATTTCCAACTCTGACATCTCCCTTAAACAAACGGCCCCACCCAAATGAATTTTTTTGGAGCCTACTACAGAGGTTCAACTTCTCTCTAGAGTTTGGTTCTCCACCACCACTGAAGAAGTGACGCTCTTTATGTTTTCTTAGAAGACCATTTTGTAACTCTTTTTGGTAAAGGGGTTGTTTCGTAAGTTATATAAAGTTTATCTGAATATCGTGAAGATATACCGAAAGAAGACAAATTTAGAAGTTGCCAATTCAGTGAGTGTATAATCTACAAACTCAATCAATAGAATACCTTAAAAGAAACGTTTACATACCGTTATTTTTATTTATTTACTTTAAAGGTACACATTTTTATGTCCACTGAAGAAGTGACGCTCTTATTACGTTTTAAGTTTTCTAAGAAGACCATTTTGCAACTCCTTTTCGTAAAGGGGTTGTTTCGTAAGTTATATAAAGTTTATCTGCATATCTTGACGATATACCGAAAGAAGCCAAATTAAGAAGTTTCCAATTTAGTGAGTGTAATTTACAAACTCAATCAATAGAATACCTTGAGGAAACGTTTACCGTTATTTATTTATTTACCTTAAAGGTATACATTTTTTAGTACCTAAAGCATTTGTTAAAGAACAAGGCGACTTTTTCTCTCTATAATTTGTCCAATGCAATACTTAAGTTGATATTATCTTTAGGTTGCAATTACTATTCATAAAGTCAATATAATAGTCGTAAAAATTTTGCCATAGTAACCCGTACCCAATGTCATGTGAATAATTCATTTAGTAAATACATTTTAACATAATTACTTCTCGAAATTTAATTACTTGCCATTTTTAGACGCAGGAAAATGTATTCTCCGTTTTAAAACTTTTATAGGAGAATATATATTTAAAAATGTTTTAAATAACAGCATAAAAGTTTTTTGGCATCCCATAACTAGAGCCCTTATATAAAACCCCTTAACATAGACGAGTAAGTCTACAGTTTGATAAAACTTATTTGGAATTTTGTATTTACTCTATACAAGTTCTCGAAACGTACCTAAGATTGTGTTCCGACCATTCCACATTCTGTTCCGAGAAGGCTACAGTTTATTGCGATCTCTTTTTATAGTACTTCAAAAACTGTACAACATCAAAAAAAAAAGTGAATTTTAATGCCCAATTGTTTACCAGACTCGAAAACAGGAAAATTTTAGGTAGATAGGTGAAATTTTTTCGTGATATATACCCGACTCTCTATAAATGTTAATAGGTACTTTATAATATTTTTCTTAATCCTATATCGCTGCTGCATATGATCTCGAAAAATTTGTGGAATTACCAATGAAGTCACCAAGAAACCAAAGTCACCATACATGAGGTTCGTTTCAGACATATATCCCATTCCAGATGTTTTTAAATTATGGACCACTGTGGAAAATTTGCATTTGAATAATGAAAGCATTATCCTTTTAGAATATTGAGATTTGAACAACCTTGTTTCCAATGTTCCCAACCAATCTCTAGAAGGCATAAATTTTCTTGACGACTTAGAATGCACTAAGTTGTCTTTATCGTCTTTATACTCCGGCCTTTATTTATGAAATAAACAAAAATTTATCCCAGTGACATAGGTAATAAGTAATATGAGCAAAGTGGAAGGGAATTTGAACTTTCTTAGCTGAAGCGACTGTTCAGGGTTCACAACTTATTAAATCTCAAGCTAATTATTATGAAAATCAAAGTACATTCAAAGATTTTAATTCTCGAGGTGCCAGCATCGTAAAAATAGCCTACTTTTTGTATTTTATCTTCAATAATATTGCCGGCTATTGATTAGGGGTATCTATGAGGTATTATTAAATGTTCCTTGCATACATACACAACAATTTGTCTGAGTAGTGTAAAACAACATATTTGTTCATAATTCTAATTAGCTCCAATTCCGATAATGAGAGCTTTTATTGACTGTGATCCAATTTTTGTTCACTACTTACCAGACTCTGAACATTTTTCTGCCGACAGATTCTCAAGAAAAGTCACGATAAAACTAATATCTATACTATAGTGAAATACACATTGACCACCATTTTTCTATTACCTACTGTGAAAATCTAAAAAATCAGCAAAAATAGATAACGACGCCTAATTAAGCTCTATTTATGAAATGAATTACCCGATGTATTACTAAGTTGTATCCAAACATGCAATAAATTGTTTGAAATTGATGTAGGTATATGAAGTTAGCATCCTAAATTTTGATTTTAAATAAAAAAGATGAACATTTCTTTGTTTGTTCTAAGTTTGTGAAATGAACTTGTATACTTATAACTTTTTTTTCTATATGCTGACGTAATCTATCACAATAAATCACAATGCATGCAGGAGCCTGTTCTATTATATTCTATCTTTTTTTTATCACCTTTGTTTTTTTTTTCGTAAATAAAATAGTTTTGACTACCTTGTAACGTACATTTCGTACGTACCGGCTAGATGTCGGTAACACAGAGACGACGGCGGGCGTGCGCAGTGGGTGAGTGATGGTGGTTGTTAGTGCATCGACCAACTCGAGTTCTCGTCGACTTCGACTGTCAAGGTAATCAGGTGCGTTCATCTTCATACCGGCCCGTTCACCTTTCTTTTCTCTCCTGGAATTCGCTAGAGGAAGGTCGTTTCCGCAACACAGGAATTTTTAGCGAAATGGCGTTGTGAACTTTCACTTAAATTATTTTAAACATCGCCCACGTTTTTGGCTTGCTTTTTACCTGGAGACGGCTTTTTACCTGGAGACAATTTTTTTTCCTGGAGGCACATTTTTACCTGGAGACAATTTTTTTTCCTGGAGGCACATTTTTATCTGGAGGCAACTTTTTCCCCGGAGGCGAATTTTTCCCTACGGATTGATTTTTCCCTGGTTGGCAACTTTTACTCCCGGAACCAACTATTTCATGGAAGCAAGGTTCTTCTTCTTCTAACAAGAAGGCAGCACAGGGGTTGTACCTGAAACCAAGTTTACCACCAGCTAAACTTTCACCCTCGCCCGAGGACCCTACGAAGCTAAGTGCCTTTGCCTACCAAGTTTTAACCGATCAGTTCATTCAGATTCTACACGCTCTTGCTCCTTATTGTTGTTAACCGTGCTCAAGTTAATAATTTGTGATAATAACTGTGATTTATTTTAATAAAGAGTACCTGTTGTTCTGCTGACCTACTTGTTATTGTTGACCCTCTTAGACTAGCGACTCAACCTACGACCCTTGTTATCTTTTGCTGTCTCATGCTCTCAGCGGCTATTTTTCCCCTCGTAGGGTAAAATAGTTCGTTTCAAGTGGCACCCAACGTGTCTATCTGACAATAATTATTCGTTTCAACCTAACTAATTTAAATTTAATGCAATTAAATTACGTAGGTTTGAACTGTGAGGTAATTTCTTTTTTGTGTTAGTACTTGTATTTAGACGATCAAAATTTCTTTATAAATTTTAGTAATTTAGTTATTTATTTAATAAGTAATGTGTATCAATATTTAGATAGTAATGAATACGAGTGCGAATGATGAGATCTCATTCTAATGCTCACTCTCATTTTATTTCTCGTTATTCAACTCTCATTCTCATTCTCATTTTCAGTCTCATTTTATTAAATTTTTGTTGGTAATACAGAATTTTATAAATTCTTTTATAGCCAGATATCCTTAGATTTTAGAAATGTGTTTAGTGTAAATTATTACTTCTTGACATTTTGAACCTTGATGACTGTTAATTTGTTTATCTACTCTCTCATATGGAAGTAGTCAATAACAAAACAACTTGCGTAACCTGAAAGTGAGCCTTCATACATATCTTTCTGTAAAGAGAATCAAAACAGATAAATAAAAATATCAAAAAAAATTTTTTTGCAACACGACCGTCTTACTAATCACAGAGTCAAGAGTAACGGACTAGCGGCTATGGTAGAACTCGATATGTCGAATAATGCAAAGTTTATCTAGTGATGAGGGCACACGACGTGTAAAATTTACAAATCTCTTATTATCGAAATGAGTGGCACACGCAATATTATATATTTGTTTAATAATTTCCATTAAATTGCATCATAGTTCCTGAAAACGAAGTTAATTAATTCAATAGTATTTTTGAATTATTATTTATTGGTATTGGCAGTGACACACGGTGTAATTATTATTCACGTTTATTGTTGACTGAAATATTTGAATATAAGACATCAGGAAGGACTATACCGATGCCAATTGAAGGTTCTCTGGTGGTAACGCGTGGTACCTAACTGCCATTTCGAAACACCTAATAGATACTTCTTGTAGTTGAGTCTTACACAGTTTTACTCTTTATTAGTTTTATACGTCATATTATTGGTTTGAATACCAGATGTGTTGTGTTCGCCATATCCAAACATACATTTGGGTGGGTACGCAGGCGTACACTTGGGATTGTTGTTGAGAATGGAACGCTCTGTTTTCTCTTCCTGAATTCTACAGTACGGCATGCGAAATAGTCAAAAATAGCTCGATGGACGTCTAATGGAAGTACTTTTGTGGCCGTATAGAAGAAGTCCGTGCGGAGAAGCGTCCATTTATTGTCAATGGACCAACGAACTTATAATGGATGCTCAACGGACGTCCATAGGACACTCGGTGCTATCGCTATCTGGGAAGTTCGATAGTATGTAGGTAAATGCGGGTGCATCATAAAATCATTTGTTCCTAATACATGCAATTTGAAGTAGGTAGATAAAGTGTAGTTTAATATCTCGAGCTGAAAGACAATTTCGCACTTGCGAAAATGACATATTCGCTGCAAAGCGTGTGTGTAACTTTTTCCGCTTGTGCGAAAAATGTCACTGCAAACTCTCGTTATGTAATTATATTATTTTAAAACGTGTATTTTTTCATTCACCGTATTTTTCTTTCTATAGCCAGCTAATTACAATTTTAAGATGGATCCAGTATTACCGGATAAATATGTATACACTGCTGAAATTTAACTTGCCCCTATTTTCACTCTTAACCTTAGAAGTTGGTGGCGATATGATAGCTGCAGATCTCGGGCATAATGCAGCACATGACTTTTCTAACTGAAAATAAAAAATTGCGGTGCTAACTTCATACACATTTGAAGTTGAGCAGCTTGTGATGATACCATCAACTATGAGCACGACAGAACATGTAGGACAGACAAATTAAATATTATTTAGAACATATTAAACGGTCTAGACTCGATCAATTGATTGTATCATCTGTTTAAAAAAAATCTGTTTAGGTACTTAAGAGTGTGTAGGTAGTTGTTTTTTTCCGACAAAACAACTTGCGATTACATTCATCAACATACGCTTATCAATATTATTTTGTTAATGAGCTAGTGACGTCATAAATTATAATTATTTCGAAATATTAAAATTATTAATTTCATACTTTTTTCAACGCTTTACTTGGTGAACCTTATTTTCATGTTTACATTTTTGGAGTAGGTATGATGTACCTACCTACCTACCTATTAGGCATACATGCAAGGATTAGAGACACACTAGGAATAAAAGATAATTTACAGAAAATTTCCAATTTCCAAATTGGTGAGACTATAATATAAACTTTATAATTATTCGTATAGTCGAAACTCAGGAGACTTTTAAAAAGGTGTGTTGATCAAAATGATTTACTATTAAGTATAAGTTTAATGTTTTTTTTTTTTTTTTGTAAACATCAATAAAGTATAAATCATAATAAAGTATCAATGCACAGATAAATTGACTCGCCTACCTTCGTGTCGAACCAAGTAGTATAACTTCGTCGTCGAAACTCATATTGAAAGTTTCTTCGTCTTGTTATGAAACTTAAAACTCAAAAAGACATTAATCGAGTGCAGATGAACTACCAACTAACAAGTTTTTCATAAAGTTTTCCTTGCGGCTAAGAACTTTGACTGATGATTAACCATTGTTTATTCATAACATGCCTGAGAACCTTGATAAGAATAATGTAGCTATTTACGTTTATAATTACACAATTATTATTACTGTAGCAACAGTCCCCACTAACAATGGGTTAAAAAACTCTGCTTAACTTTTAATAGTTATTTATAACGTTGATTATAAAAAAGACGTTATCCAAAAAAGTAAATATACCGGGTGTCCAGTAAGTACCTCCTTAATTCTCAGGAGCATACATGGGAGATCAAACTAAACCTAGTCTGTCATAAAAAATTTTTCCTAAATTGTTCCTAAATGGAGATACAGAGCCTCAAAAGAGTATCCAACGATTTATTTATTTTTTTGCTCTAAGTTTTGAACCGATCTGTATAATTCAATGAAATTTAATTTTTTTATAGAGGCCATAAAGAGTCATTAAACCATATCAGAGAAGATGTTTGACGTGGCCAGGGAAGTCAGCAACGGACTTACCACCACACTCGTTGGGTCAAAGTTTTCACAGGTGTCATAGTTTAAAGAGCTGAAAACTTATTTTTTAAATACACTGGTCATTCATCTTTAAAAAAGGTATTCTTAGGTAATTTATTTCGATAAAAGTAGCGGTTCTCGAGATAAATCGACTTTTACGAGAACTTTGACCAAGTTCCGTCAATAGTAATCCATTACGTAGGTAAGTTTAACAAAACAACAACCTGACTTTTAACCTCTATTTGTTTACCATTACCAGCTTTTGAGTCTTCAGCATACCAAAAACCGATTTATCTCGAGAACCGCTAGTTTTATCGAAATAATTTAAGAGTACCTTTTCTAAAGATGAATGACCAGTGTATTTAAAAAATAAGTTTTTAGCTCTGTAAAATGCCACCTTTTAAAATTTTTGACCGCACGAGTGTGGTGGTAAGTCCGTTTCTGACTTCTTTGACGACGTCAAATATCCACTGATATGGCTAAATGACTCTTTATGGCCTATAACTAAAGGTATATTATCGCAATTTTCAGTAATCATGATCTCATTCGTGATCTAGGTAATAGGTATACTGAAAAATTATAAAATAGTGTTCCTGTGAGAAAAACATTAATTTATAATATGTACCACGATGCACGCGTTATGCCGTCATGTGACATCGAGGTATTTAGTGATGGGCACACCTGAATAAAAGAAATGTGATGTCGCCAATAACCGTCATTTTGTAGGTTCAGTATTTCCTTATCCTGTGACGTTATCTGCGTATCAAATGCTCATACCACTTGGTTATAGCGTTAGCGTCATACATTCGAAAATTTCCTTGACAATACGATACATGATATGATTACGCGGGATTTGACTTAATTAAAATAACTCTAATTATACGAATTGAGAAATTCCGAATTTTTTCCATATTGCGATGCTTTTAAGAGTAAAATGGATCTGAAGGGAATAAAATAATGTAATAAATTGGACCTTACATATTCCATCCAACATACTATAACATTTTTTCTTGAGTAATATAAAAAAAGTTCAACATGCATAAGTATAGGTTGAGCTTACCTTAGCAAAGCTCTTCTCCACTTTTCTCCAGTTTCGACGACAATCAGCTGCAATTTCATATCTTCTATGTTGACCGTTGTTAAAATTATTCCTACTTATTTCCACAAATAAAGGAACACTTAGAGGGTAAATAATACTGTTAAACCAGTCTTTTGGTTAAATAAAACTAGACGACACTGAAACAGAATTGAGTGGGTTTCATCAAAAAATTTTTCGAACTTTTACACACGGCAATCAGACATGTCCGGTTATCTTGCAAAGTACAACACAATGTATGTGCTATTATTTTAACATTAGTCAAGAGCCATGACAGCTATAAAAGGACGAGCAATGCATGTATACATAAAAATGTATACATGTATACATCTGCAAAAGCAGATGCGAATTACAATTTCATGTAACGGTTATGTAGGAGCATAATTGTTTGATGGTTTGTTGAATTACTGCATGTTTGGGTCGAGCATGTAATTTGAAGTAATCCGAATTCTCGTTAACGAGGACTGTGCAGTATTCTGCATCAGTTCAGGAAGTATTAATATTGCATTCTAAAGAGAATGACACAACAATTTCCATTTCCCGCACATGTATAGAATAACTCGCTTAAAAAATGTACCGGCGACAGCTACCTAATAAACTTAAATATTTATGTCTCTATTAGTAACAATTATTATTGTTCCTTCCTAGCATTTAATGTGAATTTGATCATTCAGTAATAAGTTTCTTGAAGTCTGTTAACGACCTATTAAATAGAACTTTGTATTGCCCTGAATTTTTACTAACATAATAAACTTTGTCGTGAGAGAAAATTTAATGTGTCAAATTATTTGAGCGTCATTACATTAACGACCTTTGTATGAGGATTATAAAGCAGCGTAAATTAAAATAAAACCATCTCTTGGTTGTGTAGGCCCCGAAAAGTTGATGCGTGTATAGAGTTTTTATAAATCGCTAGTGATCAGCCTTATTATTCTGCAAGTCACTCATCAAAATTATTGATGTGATAGAAGTCGTCAAATAACTGAATGAGTTGATACAAGCCTTGCTAGTGTGAACTCAAGTGAGTTTGGTCCCCCAAATTGTATGAAAATACTCAGCTTTTTGGAGTTCTGGGTATAGAATAAGAATAGTTCTTATGCTCTATATGGAGTGTTCTTTAAGGGGATACTTTTTTTTACTGTTATGGAATTATTTATCAAGGAAAATAACTTGCAAAATGAAATGCAAGGTGCACTGGAACAGTTGCCATGTTTGCAGCTACAAAAAATCAGGTGGTTTCGGCAGGATGGCGCTCCTGTCCTTTTCTATCTGAATGAAGAATATTCTGAGAGGTGAATAATTGGAACTCATGGTTCAATACAATAGCTAGCGAAGTCCCCAGATCTCACCCCTCAGGAGTTTTTCTAAAGGGATATTTAAAAGGTAGATGCCCGTATTCACAAATGATAATTTCCTAAATAATTACGTAATCAATTATCCCCATCTCATTCTATTGCAAAAAACTGCATATCTCCATCTCACTCATTTAAATAATTACGTAATTATTTAGGAAATTATCGTTTGTGAATACGGGCAAGAGTCTACAACAGGACCTACGAAAATTGTTGAGAAACTGGAGTCAGCTGTCTGTCAAGTAATTGCTACATTATCAGGGAGGTATGTGATAGCGTCTTTTACCGCTGCCTGAAAAATAGGGGTACAAAATTTGAAGATTTAAATTAATTCGTTGTCTTTCGTTATTTATGTGATCATTTTTGTTGGGTTTTTATTATTAAAATGTTTATTTTTTATTATTATCTTGATTTTATAACTTTTATAACCATTTTGTATTGTCCAATCAAAAAAGCTGTTTTCATGGGGTTTTTCCTCAGTAAAATGGTAAGTATGATACATAATTGAATTCCTTGATTTTTTATCTTTCCAACCACAAAAAAAAACCAATATGTCGACCATAGAAAAAACAGAAGATGGCGGTGATATCATAAAATATAGTAAGCAAAAAATCACAAATTAGATGAAGATGTTGACAATTGTGTATTTTTCCATTCACACTTTTCAGATTTTCAATTCCTATAAATAAGAAATTTAAAGCGATTTTCAGTTTTGACAGATTTTCATTTTTATTCTATACATTTTGAGAACTGCTGATTTTTTTGCGATCTTCAAACGTCATCTTAAAAGACATGTAATTACGGAACTTTTGAACCTTTGATGCCATATTCCACCTATTTCCGTTTCCAAAATAGCAATATACAGGGTGTTTCAAAACATGTGTCTGAAAATAAAAGGCGTGATTCCCAGCCTCGTTGTAAGAAAAAAATCTCCCATTACCATAGCTAATTGAAATTTTTTATGTGGCAGTGAAACGAGTCATATTTACATGATCTAAAACAAGTGATGTTTTTGTCCATAACAAAACGTGGTGCTACTTTTATGATTTTCACCATAAAATGCTGTTTTTCGCGAAAGCAGTTCACAAAAAAGCTTTTGATAAACAGCACATTTTTTATTGTATAGAAAAACGTTGATTCTTTCGATCAACGAGAAAAGATTGACAGTTTAAAATGTGCTTTCACTATGCCAAATTCCTATTGCCGTAGAAATAAGGGGCAAAAAATTACAACCAACCCAAAAATCTCCGCCACTCGCCACTGCAATATGGAAAGAAATTTAAGTAGTGCTCAAAAAGTAAATAATATTAATGATAATATGTGTACTACATAGCCAGTTCACAGATAATAATAATAAAAAATAATAAAATAATATGTGTACCAAAATTAATTTTTATATCTCAAACGGTCCGTTTTAGATATCGTCAATAAACATAAAGCAATATTTTTTTACACCCTGTATCTCTAAAATAGTGGGTTTGCGGACCCATGTTAATATGAACATTTTATCCTGTTTAGTGCCGTGGAACAAGCCATTTAATCGCAAACTTCATTTTTGGGAGTTAACTTGACGCAGCCTTCTGTTTTCTCAGAAACTTAGTTCTGATGGGTTAATTGCAAGCAAAAAGTGGGATTCAAGAGTTCCTGCCTCGGTTCCTGCATACTTTCGCAAATAGTTTTGAAAAAAAAAATTAGAGTTCTGAGCAGCTCCCGAAGTGCCTAATAGAAAGTCCTCTGCCACTCTGCTGATAACTCAGCAGTTTTAAATGTAACTGCGAAAATTATTGCCTATAAGAAATAATAATTGTACAGTCAAATTATTTTATAATCAAACAAAAACAGCAGAAAAAATTAAATTTCTATGGGCATACATATAACAGCCGAAGAGTTGTATAGGAAAGTCGTCTTTCACTTGGTCAATAACTTAATAGTTTAATTATTGTTAATTACGAAATTGATTGTCAATAATAAATATGTAATAAAATTTTATGGGAAAAGTGGGGTTAGCCACATGAAGTTAGCCTCTGAAAAAGGAGTTTTGTGCTTAAAGACTTTGTTTCACGGAACTACTTTTTTCAATTTTTATCTAAAGCTCTATAACAATAAATTCGAATTCAACTCAGAAAGAAGTGCTTTCAAACAATTCGGGGGACTACTTCACAGGAGTCTAGTGTGAGTTGCACCAAAAGTCTCCACAAAGACTGCTGGAGGGTTAAATAGCCGACCCCACCTGGTCTAATTCCCGTCATACGAGTTTGATTGGTTTATTATAAGAGCACAAAATAGACAGTTTCTTGGTTTTTATACAGAGTACTACTCAGTACTTAGTACTTAGTGCGAATTAAATTAATTATTGACGATTATTTGTTCGCTGCTAGGCTTGACAAGTAGTCAGTTATACCTCTAAGCTATTGCGGCGCTTTACCATAGAAAAATATCAATATCAAGTGTGAGAATTGAAGAAAGTTGCACGCATCATTTTGATTATGCAAAAATTACTTTCAATGCAATGTGTTCATTTTTAACAATCTATAAAAGAAAGTGCAAACAGAAAGTTGCAACGCTTGCTTACAGCTGTCTTAAGCTCCAAGGCAGATCGACCTCAAGGGCTACAAAATGTGATATTAAGCGAGAAGGCTTGATATTGGTGTTACTACGGAATCGCGAACGAATCTTTGAGATTAATTAAATTCTTGCGAGATGTTTCTCGCAGTTCTAGGTTATTGGAGGTTGAGTATGCAATTAAGAGAACTGGTGGCAGCCATCGGCGTGACTGAGCTTTGTTTGCTTTTCAGACTTCTGCGACAACGATAACTCTTTAATAAAGATGGTCCAGGAAAACTTACTATGCCGGACAGAATTAGTAAAGTTTCGTGTTTGCATCAAAATTTAAGTATTAGTCGATGATCAGTACAGTAGCAGATGCATAGTCTCTTTATAAGCACAAGTAGAAGGGAATGAACTTGTAGCACCTTCGGCGACTTGGCCAACATCTGACCGTTCATAAATTATTACATTTTACGCACTTATCACTTTATACATACATGTCAATTATCGAAGGAAGAAGATTATTAAAAATAACAAATTTCCGTCTTACAAAATTACTGCAACACTAGTTCAGGATATATCTAAGTGTGCAAGATAAGATTAGCAGGATAAACTGATTACAGTTTTGTCGTACTCTTCGTAATACGTATCATCAATTCATTGAAAATTATCAGTACGATGCACACTTCCATGCATGTAAACTGGGATGTAAGTAAATAAACAAACTGCAGTCATCGTCCTTAATGTAATGGCCGACGAACTTTACTAAGGTAGCTCTAAAGTGACCGTTTATAGATTTGCTTTTTTCAAGTAGGTATAGAATATTAGTGCACTTTATTTTTTTTTTGTCCCGCAGCTGCATCATAATTATTTACAATGATCGGATATTGTTTTTGTGGGTACCACTTCCTTCGATGTACCCTCGTCGACAAACATGTCACTTGATTTTCTTTTTTAAGATAAAAAAATTACATGAAGTAAACATCAAGTGTATTCTCGAAGTTCTCCAACTTCGAGTTTGTGCGTTTGTCTGCATTACGGAGTGACGAGATTCAATGGGAAGTATCGACTTCGCACGATTTTCGATTGAAATGTTGAGCTTGCTCTACATCCTGTAGAAGTTCAATCACCCTTTAACAGGCTTGAATGATTGATTCATTCTTCCTGCAGGCTCTATGTATCAAATATGTTTGCCAATATACTCATTCATTATGAAGAGACAGCTGCCTTGTTCGAAATCCTGCAAAAATGTCCACAAAATATTCAAAGATGGCTCTAGTTGGAGTCAAATCGATTTTTCTAATCATAAAAAAAACACCCAATTGTGAATTGTTCAAAGCGTTTCTTGCCACTATTTTTTGACCATTAATGTTATTTAATAACATTTTACTGGCACATTAGGGTTCATCAAAGTCGCTGGTACAAATTGACCCCATTATTTGAGTTCTATCCTCCCTGTTAGATCCTCTGCAACCTCGTCTTACCACCTGATAGAATGTAAAGAAATATTAGTTGTATGAAAACAGTTTAGTTTTCGCTTGCAATGGTCTAAAATGACTCATTTATACTGTTGAAAGCCTAAGAAAAGTTTTCCTTATAACCGATAGGTAATTTTTTTGCTGATTTTACAATACAATCAAGATCCATGTAAATTTGAGAATTTTGACAATTTCAGCAAATACTGCATGTCTTTCAGCATGTTAGTTGTAACTTGATTTCATTAAATATTTTAGCGATACCTAACAAAAGAAAACATTATAATATATTGAAGTAACAAAAAGTAAGTAATTAATTCGATAATACCTATAATAGAGAATCAACTTAAATTTTTGTGAGGTGGTTGTCGGGTACATCAAGAGGTATCATCCGCAAGGATTCAAATTGAAAACTCTGCAAAAGACACTACTCAAAATCCACAAAAAAATTGGCTCAAAAAATATTCGTAAGTACCTCCGGCTCTATTACCTGCTTCAAGGTCATAGATGAAGTGTGTAATTTTCGTCGGACGCCTTCTAATCTGTAATTTTTTGTCTTAAAACGCCAGAACGTCAAAATGTCTGTCGAATTACACACTTCATCTCTGATTTTCCAGCAGAGGTAATACGTAAATTTTCAGCCGGAGCTACGAATTTTTTTTTGAGCAAATTATTTTCGCTTTTGAGTCGTCTGACGTGTCTTTTGTTGCAGAGGTTTTGAGTTGAATTCCTGCAAATGACACACCTCTTGATAGTTCCGCTAACCATCTCACAAAATTCCACCCGGTAGTACGATCATAGCACCTCGCGGCCGCCATCTCTCCGTCTATTAGTTTAAGGTATTTGATTGGTAACGTGATCACATTGTGATCACTTTTTTATTAAAAAACCTCTGCTAATCGGAGCTGACACCTTAACGCGTCTTTTATACCCTCGCGTGTCTCTTCATATGGCTCTGGTTCATCAGTATTAGAGTATCAGCACAATTCTTATTGTTACAAATTGTACTTTAAAGGGGATTTTGAAGTACGTACTCATTGGGTTTTCATTAAAAGAAGGCGACCAGGCAGAAAGAGTTGTAACAAGATGGATCAAAAGATTTTTTTTGAACTTCAAAGTGCTTCTGAATCAATCAGTTATGAGTTTCTCCTACTCGCTAGTTATGTTTCCCACTATTAATTAATTTTATTTAAAATTTTTAGGTATTATTTATTTATTATTATATTAATTTTGATTACGTCAAATTGAACCTGCTGATATATACGTATTCATATCGCTGAGAAATCGGTTACTTAAATGAATATTATTGAATTTAGAATCACAAATTAGAATTTAGAAATACTATTATTACCGTGAATATTACCAGTTCCATGCCATGCAACTTTGAAAACACATCCATTGAACAACTGGTTGCTTTTTATGCGAATATGTATATGCCTTGCAGCGTGCGTCATCAATTATTTGACATCAACGTGATTCTGTTTAAGCGCCAATTAGAAAAAGTTCAGCTTCTAGTTGATCTCAAAATCTGAAATAATCGGCAATCGAGGCAACATAAGCAATAACGAGTCAAAATTAAATATTACCAAGATAAAACGGCGAAAGAATGTCAGTTTTTTTTTTTTTAATGGGACAATACAAGTGATGAAAAATCTGATAATTTTCATCCCCTCTATAAATATTTCAACTACACAGTAGGATACCAAATGAAAAGTTAAGATAGGGACATGTAAGCCGTTTTCTGATGTATTGAACCGTTTTCGTTGCAAATAGCTTTAAAGTTGGAAAATTGCGATTTTCACTTGTCTTATTTCAAACTCCAACTGTAAAAACCATTCTTATTGGATCTTTTTTAGACAAATTGAAAATGCAATAATATGGGGTGTCACATTTAAAAAAAAAACAAAGATGACGTCTAGCTTGTTTCGCTATCTTTAAATGTGCCGCCATTTTGATAATATTTAATTTTGAATCTTTTTTTTTTACTTTTTGACTTAATTTTGACTTAATGTTGCCAGGATTCCAAATTTCAGATCTCTAGATCAATAATTTTAGGAGGACTGTGTCTGATGGAAGCTTTAAATGAAGCAGCCTCTGGTATACCGGGTGTTGATTGACTCAACGATTCCTATGGATTTAACATACCTAGGTATAGGTAAAAATAAAACTCATATTTATGTTATTATACGAGTAGCTTACCTAGTTGTTATGTTAATGCAGGTAAGCACAATAATTATTTAATTACAACTAAATTCTCTTAGCATAGATAGTTTTATTAGGAATAAACGGAGGATTCAGGGGAAAGTTTTGTTATAGTTTTGCTTTTCCCACCCCTTATGTAGTAGTAGTATGGTGGGTTTTGGGGTGGTGCACCCCAAGCGACTAGGCCACCGAGGGCCCTTTTCGCCGTACCCGAACCATGGTGCAACTCCTACTCGAACCTCCCCGACCTTTTATTAAAGGCCAGAAGGTTTCTCACCCCCTATGTTTATGGGGGTATGATGATGACTATGAACATGAATTTGAAGTTTGCTGGCAAAAATTTTTGTTTTAACAAAAAATCCTGTTTTTCGCATTTTGCCCCAATTTTTGTACATTTTTCAGTTTTTGGTCTAAATCTCAGAAAAGAAGCGATTTTTCGAAGTCCATTCCATACAAAATTAAAGTAGACAAAATTTACTACATTTCCCATAAATAATGTTCCTTTTTGGAAGATTGACCGTTCCGCCGGTAGAGCGCGCCAAAATAACATATTTTTTTATTTTTTTTTGGTTTTGGAAAGTTTTGCTGTAGTTTTAATTTTCTCACCCTCTGTGTTGCTGAACACGAAATTGAAGTTTGCTGGCAAAAATACCGCCCGGAACGTTGCTTTTTTAACTTTTTTCCCAAGTTTTTGATTTTTTTTTCAGTTTTCGCCCAAATTTTAGGGAGGATGCGTTTTTTCGAGGTCCATTATACACAAAGTTAAAGTAGACAAAATTTCCTACACATCTCATGAAAAACGTATTTTGAGAAGGCCAACCGTTCCACCGGTAGAGTGCGCCAAAAAACATGCGTCCTTATTTAATGAAAAGTGGTATAAAAAGTACAAAAAAAAGGTTCCGGACGAAATTTTTGCCGGCAAACTTGAAATTCGTATTCAGCAACCCAAAAAACATAGAGGGTGGGAAAATCAAAGCTATAGCAAAACTTTTCAAAACCACACGCAATTTATGAGAAATGTAAGGAATCAATCTACTTTAATCTTTAATTTTTTCTAGAATGGACGAAAAACGTTCCATTCCGAGATTTATGACAAAAACTGAAAAAGTCCAGAATCTGGGCTAAAAGTGCAAAAAAAACAAATTTCTGCGCTAAATTTTAGCCGCAATTTGACAACTTAAAATTCGTGTTCAACGAAAAAAACGTAGAGGGTGAGAAAATAAAAATTATAGCAAAACTTTATTCTGGGAATTGTAGAATGCCTAGTCTATCCGCAATTTTCGTCTCCTTAAAACTTTTGGGGTATACCTAATAAAATAATCAGGAATGCTCAAATTGCTATACAGGGTGGGAAATTTTTGTACTACCCATCATTAGGATCTCGTAAACCGTAAGAGATACAGGGTCGGTTAAATTAGAGAAAAGTTGCGCTATTTTATGGCCATCTCGAATCCGTCAAAACATGCAAGATATCTGTGACCGTTCCTGAAATATTCTGAAAAAACTGAAAAATCGAGAAATCTTATTTTTGGAATATCTTTCTTACCATTGGAAATTAATAAATAATTTTTTGTAGCCTTACATAAGCCGTTATAAGCTATTTATCTGACGTTTCAAAAATTTTCACAGCCGACTAGATCCCAGAGTTTTCATAGTCAACTTTCGTTTTTCTTATGGCCGCCATATTATTTTTTTATGTCGTTCGATAAGAAAAAAATAATGGAAACCAAAAATTAATAACCTTTGGAAAATAACTTTCAAAAATTTTTGTTCTTCTTTTTTTTAAAAAAAAAGACAACTTTTTAGATCGAATATCATAGAGAAATTAACAACCTATAAGGCAAGCAGTATGACTTCATATTGGCCTATTTCAGTTAAGAACTATCTGTTTTTCTTTGAAAAAAGAAGAATAAAAATTTTCCAATTTTTTTTTCTAAAATTTATTAATTTTTGGTTTACATTATTTTTTTCTTATCGAACGACATAAAAAATAATATGGCGGCCATAAGAAAAACGAAAGTTGACTATGAAAACTCTGGGATCTAGTCGGCTGTGAAAATTTTTGAAATGTCAGATGGGTAGCTCTTGACAACTTATGTAAGGCTACAAAAAATTATTTTTTAATTTCCAATGGTAAGAAAGATATTCCAAAAATAAGATTTCTCGATTTTTCAGTTTTTTCAGGATATTTCAGGAACGGTCACAGATATCTTGCATGTTTTGACGGATTCGAGATGGCCATAAAATAGCGCAACTTTTCTCTAATTTAACCGACCCTGTATCTCTTACGGTTTACGAGATCCTAATGATGGGTAGTACAAAAATTTCCCACCCTGTATAAACTTGATTTAACATGGTTTTTTATTTTCATATATAAACATATTTCAGCTTGACATGTTGACAGAAATATAATGTCGATCCTCCCCTGTAAGAAATACAGGATGTTCCTAAAACCAGCTACATACGAAAAGAGGTAATTCTTTGATTTATTTTATGACTAAAATGACAATTTGGAATAAAGGTTAAGCTGTAGGGCTTACATCATTGGGCATGACAAAAATTTTTGTGAGAATCTACAAAGAGATTTTTTCCTTGAATTTCTCCCAGTTCGGCCCCATCTCTCCCCGTGAACTTTTTTACGATGCTCCGCTGGTAGATTTAAAATTCAATGTGGATTTCTGTCTGATTTAGAAACTCAGAGGTCCCCTATAGTTTTTTTTTTGCATCTGCAACGGTTATCAAGAAAAAAGAAAAAAAAATTTCTCTCATTCGTTCGACGAAATCAATTTTTTTTATTCAAACAGTAAAACAGGCTCTGGCTTTTTTTTTGGCAGTTTAGACTGTCAAAAAGTTTTTTGTCTGATTGTTAAAAATTTAAGCTGTGATGACCCTGTGTAACTAATTATTGTTTGACTAAACGTCGACTAACTTCAATGAGCTATAAAGAAAAAAACAGAGAAAATCTTCGAATTTCAACACTTGTTTGTAGATCAGTAAGGAAGCGTTTGCGGACCTAATGTGTAACCCTGTAGATTTTTTTTTCACTCTTGAACAACGCTGGCAACAATTGGATAGTTTTTTTGCATTTGAAGAGGCGGCCAGGGAACTTTTTTATCTGAGGGCCCGAAACGTAGGTGAGGACCCTCTAAGGTCCATAAAGTCATCGCAGATGAGAAAGATACTAACCAACGCGTAACGTGGCATTATATTTTTCTTACTATTTTTTTTTTTGTAAAAGTTGTGATGTTTATTTTTTCATAATTTTGATTGCTGAGTTATGACGAACTTTTTACTATATGTTAGAGTTAGAGTATAAGCAAACAAATCAGCCATTACTGCAACCTGCTGCCGGAAGTGACCTGCCGCGGTAAGTCTCTGTTCTTAGTTACACCTTTTATCGTCATTTATCGATTCATTGCTTTTAAGCAACCTACATGCTTACTTTCTATCGCAGTCTACTTTTTAACAATTAAATGTCAACGCACTAAGGTGGTAGTGATAACAAATTATTTCTAAAGTGTTAGGGTAATGTTAGGGAAATGATAATATAAACTTAAATAATTTAATAAGACCAAAATGATGCGAAAGTTGAAAGCAATTTTTGGTCTAAATGAAGCCGCGTCAGCAGCTGGTGAAAGCTATTTCATATGGTGAAACTGTCATAATCGTGGATGGTAAAAAGTATATATGCGTGCTCGTCCGGTACGCACAGACAATATTAGATCCCCACTTTTTTCAAAATATACAGATGATAACAGCGTTACGGTAAACGGAGTGTGCTACAGCACAGCGACACTCTAACTAATTATTAATAGCCGGTGTTATACGATTTGGACTTGGACGAACTTTTAGAGCGAGAAACAATCGACATAATCCACTGCAAAAATTGGGCAACGACGCCAAGCCAGCCGCGATATCCATTATAGATACGATAGTCAAAATCTCAGCAAACAAGTAAAGTTGCTGTCTCAAAAATAAGTACCTATGATAATACGAGTAAGTATAAGGGTTAATAATTTAATAACATCGCAATTGTACATTATATACCTATACTCACCGATTTTTTCGATAACGTAAAATATAGTAAATCAACAATAATAATTATGGATGGATAAAGTAATAAATGACATTCCTATTTTTTAGTTACAACTTTAATTATTATTTATTAATATTTTGCGATTTTCTGCAGTTTTTATAGTTGATGCCCCAAGAAAAGTGTCATAAAACCTAACACATACAGTAACAAGGATGTTGATTACCTTTATATATTGTAATTTGGGTTCACTAACATTGCCCCTTTTAGGTGTTATTATTCCAAGTTCAGACACTATAAATCTAACTTAAACTTATCGATTTTAGCAATCCGAAAGGTCAATTAGAGTAACCACCATCAGACGGGAGCCGAATTTAAGTAGAGGTCGTCAACCCTTTAACATACCATCGCCCTTTATTCATTGATTTATCACAGTTTAATAAGGATTGCCTTTATTGTTCCATTTATGTATATATTTCTTACATACGTTAAATAGGTATTTTGTCATTAGTAAAATAGCCCTTATGGTAGTAACTTTTTTATTCTAATCATAGTTATTTATACGTTCATAGTTATTTCTAGTCATACTAATTTCCCCCAGGAGATACTTCTTGATTTACCTGAGTGCTAAAATTGGTGGACTTTTTATGGATGTCAGCTTTACATAATCTTTTCACATAATTTTTGATTCAAATACATAATACAATTATGTTATTTTATTGATTTTTTAATAAAATGAGGAACATTATGTCATAAGTGCGTAGAGAAGACGTAGTCGCTACGCTCTGACAATTTTGGCTTCGAGAACTAGCACATTTAGCTATATATACTTCTTAATTATATAATTAATTATAAAGCAAAGGACAAAAAGATAGATGGCGAGACTGAGAATTGAACCCATAAGTGGCAGTCGCAACTTAATCGCGAAGACGACAGATCCTGCACTTATTTTGAAATTATATACCTACTATTGCAATTTTAGTCTAATGATGTCCTTTTAAAAGCGTTGAAACACGTATAACTGCAAGTCGAGAATTGCAAATTTCAGAGAATTTTAGTTATTTGAATAAAAATAATGTCATTTCGAAGGGATTTTAAAATTTTCTGAAAATTACAAAATGAGACATGTACCGATATCATGGTCTGTGAATCCCAAGCATAAGAAACAGTTTCATTCACAGTATAATTTTGTGTCATAGCTTTCTAGGCTGTTTTTTTAACAG
Organism: Malachius bipustulatus; assembly: GCA_910589415.1. Taxonomy (NCBI): domain Eukaryota; kingdom Metazoa; phylum Arthropoda; class Insecta; order Coleoptera; family Melyridae; genus Malachius; species Malachius bipustulatus. The sequence goes on along the minus strand of OU342630.1, from coordinate 83,755,458 downwards.
TCGATGTGTCATAGTGAACAATACCGAATGCTCATAAAATACCGTGCACTTCTATACCTATATATGTATTGTGTTGACTTTGGACAACTGCAGCAACACCGCCAAGCGTACAAGGGTGAAACCAAAAGGTAAAATTTGGTAAAACATGGCGAGAGTTTTTAATATCAACATTGAAAACAAAATTCGTAAGCGTAATTAAACAATGACATTAGCATTAGGAATTAGTGTAACAAATAAATACAAAGGGCCGGTTGCACAAACGTAAATTAAGAATTTGCACATAATTACTGATTTTAAAATGCCCTGTAACTACCAAAATATTGGTCTGATACTGCTGAAAATAAATTTTACTCGCATTAAGAAGAGTTAATTACTGATAAAAAAATCATTAAATATTTTTTACGTTTTTTAAAATTGGCTATTTAAAATCAGTAATCACCTATCTGAAAATATCTAATTTGCGTAACCGGCCCTAAGTCTTCGCATATGGTTATTAACAATGAGTGACACCCTTTGGCTCATGAGGACACTGTAAAATCTGTCAATTTAATGGAGAATATCCGGTATTATTAGTTGAGACTGTTTGATATAAAAGCAGAGGATTTTGTTATTATTAGATTGTCAAAATTATGAACAATTAGACGTATATCTGAATCTCTTAAGCGGCTTCAAAAACAGGAAAGTAAGTACTGCATGTCGCCGTATTTGTAGAAGACATCTTACCGATGGCTAAAAATTGTGACATAAATCATGCCTGCTTCTGTAATAACGAATGGAGAATGTCATTAAAAGTCAACAAAGGATTAAGCTCAATTATTTACCCTACTCTGGCTTTCTTGATAGTCAAGCTAGAAAGTTAGGAAAAGAAACGATATAAGCATCGCAGTCAAATTAGAGTCACGGTGTAATAACCGGGTTATTATAGTTGATAAGAAACTTTACCTCAATCTCCCATATCAACAAGAATTAGCCACTACTACCTATTAAGTAATAGAAAATTCTGACTTAAGTTCTGTAAGACGACGTGTTAAGTGCTCCTTTATTAAACCCTAAGAAATCTTTCAATACATGCCATGCTGGCTTAATCCGCAGCGTAGTTACAACAACTGTTCAACTAAATATGGAAGTTATGAAAGACATGTAGATATTTACACTACGAACAAAACATCTGCGCTATTATAACAGAAATAGGTAAATTAAGACCTTTAATACATTCTTCAGCAATAAGCAAGTTATCGACATTACCCTTGAGAAAGGGTTTTTGCTACAAATTTTTGTAGCAATTTTACAATTTAGCAAAGCTACAATTTTTGCTACAAAACTGTTCACCCGCGACTTAGGTAAAGTGGTTTGGTCTTGCCAAATGGTTAGTTTATACAAAATCACGGGAAGTAGAATGAAATTTTCCTCGCACTTCTCACTCTTCGCTGCAGATACCTTCTTATGAGAAAGTTGGCTGGACTGCTTTATCAGAATTGTGTAAATAAATTAGTAACTATGCATTTATGTGATTCGGGTTTATTGAATGACTGTTTTCTACATAACTGACCTTCATAATATTCACTGTTAAGAATGTAGCTTTGTCATACCCCCCAACTACCTACTTAAGAAAAATGATGGTAGTAGCTGGTTCAAAGTCAAGACCAGCTACGTACAAGATCAACGCGACTGGGCAACGTGGTACCACTTGTGAGAAGCACGGCAAACAAGACTCTAGCAAGACATGGCCCAAACCGTAAACCTCCAGGTGGCACAGTGAGAGCTGAGGTACACCATTCCTGTGATTTGTTTCAGGATAGAGACGTTAGGGACACGCAGGCTGAGCTTAGCCGCCTGATCGCGTGGATAAGGCACATTTATATAAAAATCGTCCCAACTTAATGCATGATCGTTAGCTTAGCGACTATTAAGGCGTAGTAACTTTATTCCCCCCATTTTTGTGAGAGAAAAATGTGGCGAACAAGAAACACCAGTCTAACAATGTTACAGGTTCTTCTGATCAACTTCAAAGCTGCCACTGCATCTCTTTGCAGACTTTTGGCTGCTGGAACTTAATAATAGAACCTAGACAGACACAAACTACTGGAAAGTACTGCGACCTCCAGACACTAGATGTGACCTCATTATAATGTGGTGTATTATAATTTTATTTATTGCATTTATTGATGAAATTAAATATTACATAGGTACCTAAGAAAATTGATGAGATTGGTAGTAATACGATTAAATTGAAGTGATAATAGATTTGTCCTGGTTTGGTTTCTGATCGTGTGCGACGCAGATATAAGATTCTTTCTGCTCGTTTAATATCAAATAAGCAGTGGATCAATGCCATGCAGCTTCACTGATCTAGCCTCGTAATAAGAGCTAGATTAGAGCGACGTTCAGATTATAGAGCATCTAACCTAATTTAGAACCCTTGGATCGATCCATGTGTATTGAAATTCCCAAGCTGAAAGCTCTCAGAAGCTTCAAGCATCTGAAGCATCCTCACCTATATTAAACTAATGGCTATGTCATTAATTTTTGCTATTATACATCACGTAATTGTTTTAAAATACTCGAAATGAAGAGGGTTTTTCAGTGGTTTACATATTCACATTTTGCGTCCTTCGTACCTACTTCAAGCCTACCAACTACTGCATAAACTTTTATGATAGTTAAAAATTTATTCTAATTTATACAATTATTATAATAGCGAACTCAACTAATGATATCATTTTTTTTTATTTATGTTTGACTTCATACCCTGCGGAGATAATACGACCAAATTGTATTTTTTCTGGGAACTAAAACCGAGAAGCTGAAATTTTACATGTAGGTATGTACGTTAAGGTACCCAAATCTTTAACCTGAATTTGCAGGGTTCTCATCATCCCCTCAACTTTGTCTCCAATTTAAATTAAAGGGTTAAATCAGTTAGGTCTGTATTCATCAATAAATATAACCCTTGGGGTTATAGTTTGGAACATGTAATTGGTTTAAAATTCGTAGCGTTCGTAGGGTTTGAGAATTAGAACAATCAGCTGTCAGATAATTCAAAATATAACCCCAGGATTATATTTTTAGTTTGATGAATACTGAAGCACGCCAATGATTGGGACTGATATTTTACCTATAGACTTATAAGAGTGAATTATGTGAGGTGAGGGGTGAAACGAAGGAAAGGACCACCACGAAGCTGGATGGTAAGGGAAGTGCGAATTTCGACTACTGTGAAGGGAGTCGGGTACTAGCGGTGCTCGACGAAAGACGGACCCTTTCCTGCAAGATAGGCAGATCGGTGTCTCCTGCGAGTGTTAATATTGGTAATGTAATATACAGAGTGTACTTTTAATAATAAAAATCCAGAGTGTTAATATTGGTAATAATTTAGAAGTGTACCAAGCAATATAATTTCGTATAACTTCGTCTCCAATCTACAGTCTTCATCATCCGTTACCCCGAAGGGTAAAGCAGCAAGCAGCATAATCATCTTCAGTTTAACAATTACTTATATTCTTCAGTTTAATAATTCTAATGTGGCAGTCAAGAGCCCCACCCCGGATGTTACCGTGAGTCTTTGATTATATTAAGCTTTGTTGAGTTTATTCTAGAATTTAAGTTATAACTTGTGGGGGATAAATTTGTAATTGTGTTGTCCTTATGTAACAATAATAGTATTATAGTAAAGTATATTTAATTAACTCTTCCTTTAATTAATGCAAAGTAATCCTCAAAAGAACCTCCCTGAGAATTAATCAAAAAGACAAATCAAATGTAGGTGTCCCCAAAAAGGGGTGCTACAATACCTACGGGCATTAGAGTAATATTAAATTAGGATTCATCTTCAACATCAAATAAACATTGTTTGTAATCGGTAACAACAACAAATTATTGTTCAGAACTCTTCCCTTATATATACAGGGTTAAAACTATTTAAAGGGCCACTACAGGGATATCCTAAACCATTGAAGATAGGAGGTCGGTTAAATTAGAGAAAAGTTGCGCTATTTTGGGCCATCTCGAATCCGTCAAAATATGCAAGATATCTGTGACCGTTCCTGAAATATCCTGAAAAAACTGAAAAATCGAGAAATCTTATTTTGCCATATCTTTCTTACAATTGGAAATTAATAAATAATTTTTCGTAGGCTTATATAAGCCGTTATGAGCTATTCATCTGACGTTTCAAAAAATTTCAAAGCCAACTAGATCCCAGAGTTTTCATAGTCAACTTTCGTTTTTCTTATGGCCGCCATATTATTTTTTTATGTCGTTCGATAATGAAAAAATAATGTAAACCAAAAATTAATAAATTTCAGAAAAAAAAATTGGAAAATTTCTATTCTTCTTTTTTCAAAGAAAAACAGAAAATTTTTCGCTGAATAGGTCAATATGAAGTCATATTGCTTGCTTTATAGTTTTTTAATTTCTCCATGATATTAGGTCTAAAAAGTTGTCTTTTTTTAGAAAAAAAAACAAACATTTTTTTAATTTATTTTTTGAAGTTTATTAGTTTTTGGTTTTCATTATTTTTTCCATACCCAACGAAATAAAAAAACAATATGGCGGCCATAAGAAAAACGAAAGTTGATTATTAAAACTCTAGGATCTAGTCGGCTTTGAAAATTTTTGAAACGTCAGATGAATAGCTCATAACGGCTTATGTAAGCCTACGAGAAATTATTTATTAATTTCCAATTATAAGAAAGATATATTATGACAAAAATAAGATTTCTCGTTTTTTCAGTTTTTTCAGGATATTTTAGGAACGGTCACAGATATCTTGCATGTTTTGATGGATTCGAGATTGCCACAAAATAGCGCAACTTTTCACTATAATTTAGCCGACCTCGTATGTTCAATGGTTTAGGATATCCCTGTAGTGGCCCTTTAAATAGTTTTAACCCTGTATATTTATATACGGTATGAACATTCGCAGACCTAGTTTAAGGAAATTGAATGTAGGTGTTTTTTATTGATGGAGTTTAACTCAAGTAATTTACGAGTTATATAAGAAACTGAAAATCGCAATTTTCCAATTTCCAAGAAGTGTACATCGGAAACAGCTCAAGATATTGGAAAACATAGTAATGTCAACATGGCTACCGGACAGGAAAATCAACAACAACAACAGCAATGGTGAGTATTGTTGAGAAGATCCTTGATGGATTGATAGGAAGGGTGTTACCCAGTTTGAGTAAGGCCTTCGATAGCGTCGACCACGATATTTTGATTGGAAAACTGCATTATTATGGAGTGAGAAGTTTACCTTTGAAGCTTTTTATATCATACCTTGAAAATAGAAAGCAGCAAGTGATCTTTAATGAGCAATTGTCTAAAAGTCAGAATATACTGCAAGGAGTTCCGTAGGGATCAGCTATTTATACGATACTATTTTTGGTCTACATCAATGAACTGGCATTAAGCGTATCGTCCACTCAATTATGTAAGTTTGGAGATGATAAGCCTTTATTTGGTTCAGCGCAAAACAAACTTTTACTCAATAATAATAAGACACAGACACTGCTTTTTTTCTGACCAAACTAAAGGAAAGAGAATCCTTAATCTTGTGGAATAAGTGGATAAGTGATAAATGGAAGAAGCACATTTGTGCTTGACAAGAAGCTGTCCTGAGTACGTTTACAGTAAGAAGAATGATCAAGCTTGGAAATGAGGAAACTGCACTGACTGTCTACTACAGAAGCTTTCAAAGCTGGATTAGAAGAAACTGTCAGTCAGAATCATTTGTCACTGTAACAATGACGAAAACACGATTTATCGTGAACTGTTTAAGTGTGAGAAAATACTTGCAGTGACTTTCTTGTATGTACTCTCCTGTGTCTTGTATGTGTTAGAGAGACAATCGAGATCAGTTCAAGAGGAACTATGATTTTCATGGCTATAGTATCGCGAAGTAAAAATAAACTATTATAATCCCGTTTATTCGTGTAAACGCTAGTCAACGTGGCTTAAATCACCCTTGCGTAAAGTTTTTAATAGACTGCCTAGTTTAGTAAAGATCTATGAAATTCGATCAATGTTCAAAAATAAGGCCAAAGAAATTTTATTCAACAAAACTATTTATGAGATAAAAGAATTCTTGTGTTGACAACTTTTGTTGTTTCAGTTCCTACGCATGTTAATAATTATTGTATGTGTGTTTTATATTTTTGTAACTTAACAATGTGATATATTTGATTAATGTCTACACTATATACACTTCTCTATATCTAGACCTTTTTATGAATAAATATAAGCGAAATACTCGGGATAGAATGGAACCCTGAGGTACCCCGGCGTTAATGGAGAAGGTCTCAGGAGGAAATCCATCAACTGACACCAGCCAGGTGCAAGGAACTCTATGGAAACTTGCAAGTTACAAGCCTGAAGTAGAACGCCTCAGGCATGAAATTGAATTAAGAAGTAATCTAAATAAATGCACTGATATGTATAAAGCTAGTTTGCAAATTAGGAGTTAATGATCGAAATTCATCACCAGTTTCAATCGACTATGATTGATTCACCAGAAGCACAGCGACGAGGGGGGGGGGGGTGAAATTGTTAGTTTTTTATATTATACCTATATAATAGTGTAAATAATGTGCATTAAGGAAATGACTACATAACAATGTAGACCACGGTTGATAATTTTTTATATAAAAAAAATTATAGTGGGATAAAACCCATGGAAAAATGAAGAGATTATTACAAAAATGGAAGTAAGAATAAATTACGGGCGATTTGAGATCGGAAAGTGGGAGAGGTGAGTTTTTAACAGTAAAAATCGGCTTATCTCGATTTCCGGCAAAACTACAAGTCCTATGGAAAAAAGTTTAATAGCAAAGTTGTAGGTATGTAATAAAAAGCACTACAACTTTTGTATTTACACTTTTTTCATATAGCCTCAAAATTTATGTGAAAAATTCAAATAACCAAGTTTTTGGTATTTTATTTCTATCTTTTACAAAAAAAAAAAATTTTCACGTTATTTAGTGAAATCTTAGGTACCTTTTTATGTAGGCAAACACACTGTAATTTTTTGGATTTTAAATGTGTATTTTTTCACCTTATTTAGAAAAAGCACCCTAATTTTCATTCGAAAATTCTCGTGTCAAAATATCTGCTTTTTAAAAAAAGTCGGTGGGATTTTTATTCGTTTAAATCTCTAATTTCTGATAGTGTAAAAAAATATACATTAGTATGGTAGGTAAATGTTCTCAGAAAATTCGAAAAAAGAAAAAAACTCGAATCCACTAGACGTCACTAAAATCCAGAATATTTCGCGTTTTCGCCTGTGTTCCTTATTCGTTAAAAATATTATGAATTGTAGCGATGATTCAAGCGGTTTTCAGGAAGAATCGAACTGATGACCCGAGTCGAGTGTATTCGAGTTTTTCGAGTTTTCACCAAATTTCGTGAAAAATTTTTTTTAGGAAAAATAAAAATAAAAAAAACTTTATTTGAATTTTTCACATAAATTATGAGGTGATGTGAAAAAAGTGTACATACAAAAGTTGTAGATCTTTTTATTGCCTACAACTTTGCGATTCTACTTTTTTCCATAGGACTTGTAGTTTTGCCCGGAAATCGAGATAAACCGCTTTTTACCCTTAAAAACTCACCCCCTCCCACTTCCCGTCCTCAAATCAACCGTAGTTTATTTTTCCTTTCGTTTTTGTTATATTCTCTTCCTTTTTCAATGAGTTTGATTCTACTATTTTTTTTTCATTTTTTACATTTTTTAAAGGTTTAACACTATAACACTATAAATAACACTAGTCACATTAGACCAGTGCTGTAATGTGACTAGTGTTATTTATAAAACTATGACACAGCTATGCGGAATGACAATCTAAAGACAAATATTTCCATTTCCAAGTTGTGAGCATAAAAGTTTCAATCTGGGTCGCTTTTACAGTAGTATAGAATCTGTCATAAGGCGTGATTGAATTGGTTTATGTTGCTTGGAAAATTGATAATGTAATCATTCAATCCAGGATTTCAAATTATGGATTTGAAAAGAGATCCAGATCGAAACTTTAATTTGCATTCATTGACATTTAAATTAATTCAAGAATTATTCACCACTCTTGGAAATTTAGATCCCTTCATATCTGGAGGGACTATGATTAAAACAGAACTTTTTATCTTATTTTTCACTATATTTTTTAGTAACTTATATATATGATCAGTAGTTTTGAATCCTACACGATAATAATTATTACTGACAATTACACCTAATTATTATATTAGTCCAAATAGTAAAAATATAGGTCTGGAGTTGCGTTAATTAGAAGTTTAACGAAATTTTAATTGTAGGTAGGGGGCGCCACCACTCCAGCTAAGTTTCCCCCGTCGGATTATGTAGGGGTGGCCACCATTTTTAATTTAAGAGATGAAATGATGTATCTCGCTAAATATCGGTTGTACGTGAAAAAGTAGGTATATATATAGGTACTATTACAAAAATTGTTAAGGGGGATTGTTAAGCAACTTTGTTTGAGACTTTTTTTAATTTCTTATTGTTCAAAAGATATATTAATTCTAGGAAATTAAACTTTGGGGGGGGGGGGGGGTGGTTGGAAACGGTTTTTTCGATTTTACAATAAAACGGTCAATCGGTGGTGAAAAATGGACTGGACAAAAGTGTAGCTTGGAAATTTCTCTACAAATAAAATTTTTGGCACGCTTGGTACAAATACAAAGGGCGTTAAAGGTCGACCGGGACTAATATTTTAGAATATTTTCGAATTTTACACTTAGCTAATTAACTTAAGTCATACCGTTTTCAACAAATACATGACATACATTGGGGTTTTCGTGGGCGCTGATCAAGAAAAATCCGAATATCCTTTAATGATGAGTTTTGTGAAAATGCGTGATCAATTTATGAAAAACATCCGCCATAGTGAACCAAATCATTTAGTTTTTTTTTGAAAATAGGATATAGGAAAATAGGATTCTGAAAATAAGTCCCTAGATTAAAAAAATTCAAAAATATTGGTGCTGGTCGAGTTTTGGCGCCCTCTAAATCTACCTACCAAGCATGAGAAAAAATTTAACGTATGTTTTTTTGAAGGTATGTCAAACGTATGTTGAATACGTTTGTTGTAGGAAAACTCAAAAACTACAACTTTTTTCGTACCCTATCTTCACCTCCCGATTGACCGTTTTGTTGTAAAATATAAAAAAACCGTTTTCACCTTTAAAAGTGTTACCTATTTTTTAAAATTTGTAACTTTGCAACAATAATAAATTTCAAAAAAAGTTTCAAAAAAAAAGATGTTGGATCTCCTTAACAATTTTTTACGTACAACAATTTAGCGAGATATATAATTCCATCCTTAAAAGATGGCGGCTACCCCTTCCTTGATGTCGAAACACGCTACAGCGCCAATTCTGACAATCTGGAGAGTGGACGAGACAGCCAGATTTTCCAAATAGAACTATAACAGACAAAAGCTCTTGTGGAATCTCTCTAGCAGTTACGTAAGGATAGTAATAGTTAAAGTCGAGGGACTGAAACCGGCAATAATGCAGTATAGTTAATGCATCCCCAAGTCATTAGGCACCAAATACGGCCACTTTAAACTCTTCCAGCAGACATCAGACAGTCTCACCGATGTCCGAGATGGCGTGCTGATGAGCCCTTGATCCCTTGAGCCCTTTCGATCAAATGATTCTGTCTGCTTGCTTATTATGGAGCTCTGGAAAATGAGCTCATAGCAAATTTAATGGTTTGAGGTGATTTTTGTACAGTAAGGGGTGTACCCAATTATGGTACATCCCAATTATGGTGTATATTACCTCTAACTTGAAAACACATTTTACGCGACAGTAAAATTAAAAGTAGGTATTATTATACAACAGCCATATTATGGCGACGTTAGGGTTTACAACCGAAATGAAGACAGGCGTTATTCTTTTTTATACTTAGGTACCTATATATAACACACAACTCGACATTTCCGAGTACTATGTATTTTCACTCTAATAGTTCTGTGTCCTATATCCCAGTTGAATTTATTACCAGAGTGCCCTTCATAGGCAGACAAGTTCGTTGTTAAAATGAACATCGTCGTATTTCCCCGGGAGACCGGGATACTCTATTTATTAGTTTGTCTCGTTGAAAATTACATTCCCTGGGAAACATGGGTGACTAGGAGCGATATCACATTGTAACATCCTATTACCATTAAACGTTTGATGTTATTGTATTGCTAATCTAAATCGACATATTGGTAATTTCTGACTATTTGACCTAAGTATGTGATTAAAGTTTCATTTGGTACTATTTTGACTCCTCTAGGTCAGAATGAGAAGCAGCAATCTGTAAATTTATTGTTTTCAATGCATTAGCCGTACTAGGGTCTTGAAAGTGTAGGTATGTGTGTTCTTTAAAATATTTATAAAAATGTATAAAAATATTGTATACTTTCTGCTAAATTTATCTGACAACTGGAAATAGATCGTTACATAATAGGCATTTGACTAATTATTGCATCATTTGTATAAATGTAGGTATATAAGTTGAAAAAAACATTTTCGAATTACCTGAAAGCATTGACATTTAAATGTATACCTTCTTTATTACAAGGGTTGATTTTGTGGTTGATAATGTTTCGTGAACGTGATAGTAGTTAAAAATAGATCGAATTTAGGTCATCTTGATGAGTTGGTGCTGTCAATGTGTTTATTTTATGCTGAGGACCAATTGATGTTGACTCTCATAATATTAAAGAGGATTAGGTATGGCCAATCAAAAAGTGATGAATTTATCATCAGGTCATAATAAATTATTCAGAATGACAGGTCGCTGATGTATTTACGTACTTCTGTATGCGGCATGTGGAAATGTAAACTATCTACCTATATGGGATTAGTATTAATAATCACTCTGATATAATCAGATTCTCATTTATATACGAAAAAATTCTATTAACTGATGGTAATCCTGAAAGCTGTAATTACTGTTATTATCATTCTCATTCGGGATGGAATACATTTTGTATGGGGAAATTATTCATAATGCCACTGTAATAAGCTCTTCCTGCTCAAAAAATCATTAGGTGTCTTGCATTGGCTTTTGCATACACTAGAAAGTCCATCTAGACTTCTAGTGTCGTGCATGACTTCATTCTATATTAATCCTCATGATTTTTTTGTGTATTTTAGGTTCATAAATTACTACAGACGAGTATGGAGGACATAAAGGATCCCAGAAACAGAGTATTATAAGCCACTTAGCTGTCACCGATTTGCTGTCGACTTTTCAAACTGCATGACTTATAAGAAGAGACCGTTTCCTTCCTGCTAGAAATTCACTGGAGTCCAGCCTATTCCAAAGAAAGGAAAAAAGACCAAAAGCCACTATCATAAAGGCTCATCGTAAAGTCAACGGAAAGATTTCTAGGACCGTTTCTATAATCAACTGTAGGTGAAAAATTAGCAATTTAGTGATTCTTTGCATGAGAGGAACTACAAAAATGTTAATAAAAGTTATTTGACGTCGATATTAGCTTTAAAAATGGTATCAGAAATCTGTTCGAAATGGGCTTTTATAATACTAGCTGCAAACCAAATAACTATCCCCCAGTGCAATGCTTTCAGTAAAATCTAGGTAAGATTATCTATGATTATCTAACATTATGGATAAAGCTATTAACCAACACCTTTTAAAGTACCTACTGGGAAGGAGCTACTATAATCAGCGACCGTCAATAATAGGCTTCCGCATCAACAGGGACCTTCTTCATCTACGTTACCGTGGTGTAAAACATCGCAGTTAAGCACCATGGGGAGTCTAAAGTGGTTGCACTTGATATTTCTAGGACTTTAGAACCATATCTGGCATGGGAGACAGTTGTCAAAACTGTTGGCTTAAAAAAATGTTTTCTTTTATATAATATGATAGACCCATCTTTAATTTTTCAACAAGAAATCATCCCTTGAATTTATCACAGTTATTAATTTACACCATGTACTAGGTGGCGCAAATGTCTATAGTTTTTTGACAACTGCAAAATATAGACGTGGGAAATTAATAATGAATATACTTATTGGTTCAAACTGCGAGAACGCACAGGAATTGCAAAATTTTATTACCAAAACAATTCGTCAATAATAATAATTGTGGTGGGCGGCGTCCGATTTTAAATCCGAAAACAATATGGAACATTGTTAGACGACTTGAGAAAAAAGGGGTTTTGTGGGCGATGCTACGCGTTTTGAAGGGCCTTGCACGAGCCGATCAAGAGGTAATATTGACCTAAGTAACAGAAGATGTTGGGGCACTTCATAAAGTAAAAGGCACAAGAAAGCAATCAACGGAATCAGGCATTTCCCGACGGTCACTACAACGAATCTTAGTGCTGGACTCGCACCTGTACCCGTATAAGGTAGGTACAAGTAACGCAACAAGAACCTGCAGACTTGGAAAGACGTCTGAAATGTTGTAAAGCCATCGTCAACCATTAAGTTTTCAGAGGTAAACTTTCAGAGAGACAAAGCACACTTTTGCCTCGATGGTGCCGTAAATAAGTAAACGATCACTGCTGTGGCAGTGAAAATCCGTGAACCAAAAGTGACCGTACGGTGCGCCGTCACAGCAAGCAAGATCGAAGATGATCTCTGTAAACAGTACTTAACTGTGAATGGAGACCGGACGATGCTGAACGAATTTTTAGCACAGTAAATCCAAGAATTCGATCAAGAAGCCATGTGGTTACAACAGGATGGTGCTACAGCACATATAGCCCGTTAAAGAGGGATTTTAACCGAAATGTTTCCTAGGTGGCTTTTTCGAAACAAGGCGATTTATCATGGCCGCTCAGGTCACCCGATTTCACTACGCCTTACTTTTTTCTGATGGACTATTTGAAGCATCGTGTAAACGTGAATCGACCACACATCGACAACACCACAGACTCAGGAAGTAATCACAGCCACCATAAGGCAAGAAGTTGTTGACACACAGGTCCACTTGTTAACAAGAACAATGAAAATGCGCTGAAAAGAGGTTCTTGCATCGCCGTTGGAGGAGTTTCCAATAAATGTTTCCAATGTACCCATTGAAATTTAGTTTTTTCATTGGTGTTACAATTATTATTATTCTAATTATAAATCAGGACATAACTCTTGCGCCACCTAGTATATCAACGATTTGCTAGAAAGAACAAAAATCTCGAAATACAGTTTTGGGGATGACAGTACACTTATATCTTCATATATCCCAGATACGCGAACATTTGCCATCGACGCATATTTTCGTAGACAACAAAAAATATCCATACTTAATAAAGACTTTTTACAAGTACAAGAGGTTTTAGTTTGGGTCGATAGGAATCAAGTTCAATTTAACGCTGAAAAACTCCAGGAAGTAATTTTCACAAAAAGTAACCTTTTGGAGCAAGATATGGCGATGGCGGGAGACTTTCTTCCTCCATCTCTTTGTTTGCTTGACGTGAGCTTGAGGAAAACATATCTTGACATGGTCATGTTGCAGGTTTGGTACAGACAGTGCTCCTCAAAAACTTGAAACACTATTCCTCAAAAAGAAATAATTGTAATCACCTCAACAGCTTTTTTTAAAGAAGGCTCAAATCCGATCATACTTTGAGTACTGCCCACAAGTTAAGGACTCAGTTCTTAAACATACTCTGAGATTACTTGACTCTATCCAGAAAAGAGTAATCCACTTTCGACTTAAAATTTAGATGTCTTGAACATCGAAGAAAAGTAGCTGCCCTGAGCGCTTTTACGCGTATTTTTATTGGCAGTGTTCAAAAGAACTAGCTCATTTGATACCACCTAGAGCAAGGCAGGGCGAGCTACAATAGTTCATCTCTACCAGGTTCTGCTCGTTACTCTTCATTTAGACTTCTTATAATCCTACCATATTTCAGACTTCTTTTATGTATATAAAACCTAGAGCCGCACCACATTGGAATAGCATTCAAAGGGCTGTGTTTCCTGAGGAATGCAGCTTACAGTTATTGAAATTCAACATGGATCGTTATCTCCGCTCATGACCGCTCACATAGCGTCATAGGGATTCCCCTGCAGTGCGTGTGCATTTTCAGTAAAAAACATGCGGTGTATGTATATTAAAAATACGTAAATGGATAAGGGTTGATAAAAAGAGTAAGTAGGTATGTACCTAGACAAAATAATGCGTCATATGAATAAAAGTAAATTTTTGCTTTTACAGTGACAAAGAAAATAAATATTTCCGAGAATAAGATAAAGATGCGTATCAAGTAGAAAGGTCATGCTCTATTTTATTACTACTGATCATTATTATACTTGCATGGTTACAGAGGCTTGATATGTTGATGTCATATTAAATGTATCTAAGTGGCTAAAGAGGCTTTATCCTCGTTTCAATTACGCAGCCAATGTCATGATCCTGGATATTATAGCTAAAATATCTAATCCAGTGTTCCAGGGATATTTATTCGACCTTGTGAATAGTTTATGAGGTATCGATTCCCTATGCAGCTTAAACCATCCCCGTTAACAAAGGATAAGTTTCTGGCAATAGAATAAGAGCATATTTTGGAGCAGTTATTTGAGTACCTAGTTAGGAGGTACGAGTAGCTAGCCAAAAATTTGGTATACATTATAGATTCATAATCATAGTTCATAATATCACTTTTTAGTAAAAAAATTAAGGATACTGCGATTGAGACCTTTCATAAAAGTGTACTTCTGCAATAAAACAAATCTATATGCATGCGGAAACTCTAATTTAAATTCATCGATAAAACAAACAAAAAAAACTTCCCTAGAACTTTGCAAGCGACACGCCTGATTACCGGTTAGCATCTACGACTTAAACTTCACTTATCTATAAAATTCCACTTAACTACGATCTAATTTGATTCTTACCTAGGTACACATCCAGCAAAAAATCTTCAAATGTAACTTTCTCTAAGTTAATGAGCTAAGTAATTGATTATCCAGAATTATCATCCAAAAACCAACTACTGAAGTATTATTCTTAAATTCTAAGACTAAGTTTGGGGAATCACTGGGACTGGCAGAACTTACCGCCGATCTGACAAACACGCAAACTCGCTATTTCAATTCTTGGAGGTAAGACAAACTTCGATTGAGGTTAACTACTATATTCAAAACCACACAAATCACACAAATCAGAGAAATATGGCCTTTTGTACTCCGGGATGAGATGTTCAGATGCGACTGGAAAGGCGACGGGAATTTTTAGTGGGCGTTACAAGCCGGAATCTTGTGAATGAACGGCCCACGCGCCTTCGTATTGATTTTCTGGGAGTTGAAACAACCGACTCCGGTTAATATTCCTTTCGTGTATTGAGGAAGGACAAGGTGACGACTTCTAGGTTCTGTTTTAGACGTGAACTCGGCATTGGTTGGGCTTTGTTGGAGTCACGCGATGCTGCACTTGAATGTACAAGCAATTGCACTCTTTTGTTATTGTTACCGCATATTGTTTTCTATGTAAGACCGTTTTGATTGAACTGTCACGTCGAGCAGTAAACAATAAAAAAATTCAGTCCCAATGTTTTCTTTCACGATCTGTGGATTCATTAAAAGGCGTAATGTTTACGTAAACATCCTTTGTGTAAGTATATCTACATCTTTGGGAACTTTAACTTACTATAATACCTACCAAACGTATGCTTTTGGTAAATGCGTCAGACCAGACTATCAGTCAGTTACCTATATCGATGAATATTTAATAACACGTAGGGGATTATCAAAGTTCCTTTGTGAATTTTGCATAAGACCTGTCAAACCTATTTCACTTTGTTTTAGGGAAACAGCTTGTTTAAATTTTCATGAACTTGGCTTAGGAGTGCTTTGTCTTTTCATGGTTTTCAATATGTATATACCTATTTGAATATTCCTTGAAGGACAATGAACTGGATTTGAACCTTTGACTATTAAAGATTTGAACTCAACTAGATCATAGTAATTATTAAAAAAATTAAAAGGTAGAATTTATTAATAGTTATTGAAACTATTTCAAGAAGGAAAAGTTAGAACAAGTTCTAATTTTTACTTTTTCAAACCACCTGTCATTCCCAGGATTGAATTTCAATCCAAAAGTTAATATTGGTTTATTTTCTATATCTGACCTAGTTCCTTTGTAGAAAGTTAAATCAAGTAAGAGCATTATGAAACACGATAGCATCGGTGACGTAATGTTGGCATAAAAGCGCCACCGCGGCTGCTGAATAGTTTAATACACCAACCTAATGCTGCTAGACTTTGCGTTCGTGAGCTTTAAGCTTATTTGTGAGCTAAATTAATTAAAGATAATTCAATTGATAGATACACTTTTGGATACGGCCTTTAGCTTCGGGTAACACTTTTAGTGATGATTCAATCCATATTTAGGGTAGGTAGGTACCTTTAATCGATAGACAATTTGATAAATCACGGTAACGTAGGTATCTGCTAAAAGCGTTACGAGAAAACTTATAGTTCCGTGCAATTTCTTCCATGTTACTGTCACGAGTAAACGTTCCATGTCACGAGTAAACGAGTAAACTTATGATTCATTGCAAAACTTTCTATTACCAAAAATCAAACTTGCAACTTTTACTGGTGACTACGAGCAATGGCTTGATTTTAAAAAGAGCTTTATCACGACTATTGATTCTAATCAGACCTAAAATCAAGGTCAAAAGGATAAAGAAGGCTGGGACTACGCAAAAGCGTGACAAGTTCTTTGTGAAAAATTAGATAAAAAGAAGTTTCTCGTAGATACCAATTAAATTAAATCAATTTTTAATGTTAATGCCATTAATAAAAGTAGCTTCATGCAATGTCGAGGTATGATAGATGAAATTTCAAAGCATTTGACAGCTTGAGAGGGAATGAAACAGTCCAAGGATTCTTTATGGCATATGTCTATAATTCACACTATTTACCGTAAATTAGATAAGATTACTTAAAATAAATGGAAGGATTTCCATACTAGTTCAGAATTGCCAACATTGGGTGAACTTTTAGAATTTTTGAAAGACAGGCGGGATATTTTAGAGTCCATGGAAGAGTCTCATTCTCGAACTAATAACAAGGCAAATTTCCCTCAATATAATGGTATCAATACAACAGTATCTCAATAATTGAAATGTAACTTTTGTAAAGGCGAGCACACACGATACGTGGCCAGATTTTTTTAAACTAACTCTCAAGGAAAGATGGAACAAGGTAAAATCATTAAACCTATGCTTCAATTGTCTTCGGATCGGACATGCAAAACAAATGTGCAGCTTTGGCAACTGCAGAAAGTGCAGGCTAAAACACAATACCTTTCTTCATTACGATTTTAATAATTCCAATACGATATGAAACTGCTAGACAATCTTCTAATGAATCAAGTCAATCAAATGATGTTCTATTCCAGACAAGACAATCATTTCCAACAAGACAAGAGATTCCCAATTCATCAACACTTTTTCAAATATGGGAGCATTGCTGGATTCTGGTGCACAGTCTAATTTAATAACTTCTAAATTTTGTAGACGGTTAGGACTATCATTAGTTTCTACAAATTTATCAATTATGGGCATTAATAAAGTTGTATCAAATCTGACCAAGAAAACTAATGGGTTGGGTTTATTCTGGTAGAATAGCGAATTCACTTCATAATAACTTACATTTGCAATTTTTCGAAAATCATTACGACAGAAAACTTTCAGTTACGATTTTGTGAAATTTTTGAAATTATTTCTGTGTCTACGGATGATTTTCAATGTGGAAAACTATTCTCTAATAATACTACAAAAAGTAACAATGGACAATTTATAGTTAAAATTTCCTTTAAAATATCACCCAGCTTGTTAAGAGATTCCAGAAATACAGCTGTACGAAGATATTTAGCACTAGAAAAAAGATTTGGGAGTTTCAAAACTCTTGGAGTTCAATGGGGACTAAACAAGTAAACAAGATCTACTAAAGTATAAAATCTGGTCTGGTAAACTAAATGACACTATAACTAAAAGAAAAGTCATTTCCACAATATCACAAGTGTATGACCCACTTGGTCTTTTGGGACCTGTCGTAGTTTAGAAAATTATAATACAGCAATTATGGACATAAAAAAATTCCTATGGGATGAATCTATATCCAAAGAATTGTTTACTAAATGAACTTACTTTTACAGTCGTGTCAGAACTCAACAAGCTCTCAATTCCAAGAATGGCCATAGGTAAAAATCACATTCTGCTGACATTCACTGTTTTTGCGATTCGTGTCTACACGTCTATGCTAGATGTGTCTATCTTCGAAGTCCAGATGGAAGTTATGAAACATATTTGTTGTGTTCAAAGACTAAGGTGTCTTCATTAAAAATGTTAACAATACCTAGACTAGAGATATGTGCAACACTCTTGGGTGCTATAAATAATTGTCGTTAATAAATGTCGTTAGATTTATAACCGTTAATCGTTAGTTTGAATAGTAATTTATTGTAATAATACACGTTAATAATAATAAGAACAAAACATAATTCGTTAGGTATGATTTGTCCTTCGCTCGTCGATTATCACATTTCACAGTCCCGGTGAATTTCGTTAGCGTTAGGGAACTGATCCTGCTCGACGCTCGGCTACTGTACTACTCATGAACGGTAGGTAGGTACTGGTGCGGGTGAAAATCTTCCTGCAAGCAACGTCGTTGGACCTCCCGCATCGGGTGTAGTAAAACTTGCAGCATCGGTAGGTATTTGAGGGAAATATTCCAGCTCAGTTTACGGTATATTATCTACATCCTCCGGGGCGGCGATTGGAATCTCCAAAGGATACAGTAGTTGAATTGGTCGTCTCAAGATCGTTTTATTAGGAAGTTGAATTTCGCATGCACGAATTTTACCATCTCTGCCAGGAAATACTCGTGTAATTCGAACCATTTTCCAGGTCAGACGTGAAGCACCCTGATCATGCAGTAGGACGATGTCGTTGACCTTGAACGTTTTTGTTGATGACGACCAGCTGTTTTCATGTGCGTTACGTAGCTGCTGCAAATACTCGTTAGTCCATCTCTTCTTGAATTTTAATAATATTTGCTGTCGTTCTTTCCATTTCATTAAAATTGTGTCTCTCTGCAATTTGAAATCAGGGTTGGGTAAAGTACATTGTCGATTATCGTTTAATAAAAAACTAGATGGTGAGAGAATGGCCAAATTATCTTTATCGTTATCAATATAGGTCAGAGGTCGGGCGTTAACAGTGGCCTCTATTTCTGTAAAAACCGTTTGAAGTTCATCAGCAGTGACAGATGCTTTTCCAAGAGCAAATTTTAGGCAATCTTTGACAGTTTTTATCATTCGCTCCCAAAAACCTCCCCACCATGCAGCGCGCTCAACAATGAATTTCCAAGTAATTCGACGATTAACGGTAAAGTCGGTTATTTCTTGGGTCGTTAGTAATTCATAAAGCTTGCTTAGTTCTAACGATGTTCTCTTGAAGGTTTTGGCGTTATCAGAATAGAAGGAACTGGGTACTCCTCTCCTTGCCACGAATCTTCTTAGAGCTCTGACACAGCTTTCTGTCGATAAATCCAGCACCAACTCCAAATGTACGGCACGAGTTGATGCACAGGTTAAAAGCATTAAATAACATTTACGTTTTTCGTTATGTTCGTTAAAGACATATAAGGGTCCGGCAAAATCTACACCAGTATCATTAAAAGGATTGGACATTAGACTTCTAATTTTCGGTAGTGGTGCAAATGATTCTTGACCGGGCTTACATCGCAACTTCTTACAAATGACACATTTGCTTATTAAAGACTTGATTTTCTGTCGTCCACTGATTATCCAAAATCGTTTTCTAATTTCGGAAAGCGTTAAATTCACTCCACTATGGAAGCAACGATTATGAGTTTCCCAAATTAATTTTTCTACAAAAGATGACTTCTTAGGTAGAACGATAGGGTTGACAGTATTGTATGATAATTCGGATTCTTGTAGGCGACTTTTAATCCTCAGAATTCTTGATTCATCCAAAAATGGCGTTAATTTGTAAATTGATGAACCTGTGTCAACTGAGTTAGATTTCTGTAGGTCTGCGATTTCTTCAGAAAATGCAATTTGCTGAGTTATTCTTATCCAGTACGTTTCAGCTTCGCGTAGTTCTTCGGTCGTTAGCGTTATGGAAGAACCTTTATTTTTCTTGAACACTCGTTTCACGTATGCTGTAACTCGCAAGCATTTTTCTAGACGTTCGTATTTTTCAAACGAAAAAATCGGTTCGATGGCGTGATCCGGTTTTGCATGTACGTTAATTGCACAAATCACGGTCTCGTTTAAACATTCGTCGTTATTATCATTAGCGAACCACTCGTTTTCCGATCGCGATAAAAATTCAGGCCCGCACAACCAATGTTCAGCTTTACAAAGTTCAGCAGCACTGACACCTCTCGTTAACAAATCCGCGGGATTCGATTTACCCGGACAGTGTCTCCAAATTGAGTCGTTCGTTAATTTTTGGATTTCACTTACCCGATTATACACGTACGATTTCCATTTCGCGGCATCACCAGTAATCCAATACAAAGTGATTTTTGAGTCAGTCCACAAATTAATGTTCGTAAATTTCAATTTCACATTCTTTAGAATATAGTCTTTTAAGCGAGAAGCACAAAATGCAGCGGTAAGTTCTAATTTCGGTAAGGTAACATCCGTCGTATCGTGTCCCTTTAATGGCGCGACGCGATTCTTGGCGACCAAGAAATTCACACGCACGTTTTCGTTCGAAATTTCACGGACGTAAGCAACCGCTCCATAGGCTGCCTGGCTGGCATCGCAAAATATATGCAACTCGATGTTGAAGTCTACACTCGCTACGTTTCTGGGAATTCCGTAAGACTCGAGATTCGTTATATCCGAACACCACTTTTTCCACATAGTTGAGTAGACCGGAGGTAATTCGGTGTCCCAGTCGATCTTCAATTTCCAGAGAAGTTGTAGAATAATTTTCGCTTTAATTGTAAATGGGGCTAGGATAAATAAAGGATCATAAATTCGACCGATACTCTGTAAAACGTTTCGTTTGGTAGGTACTTCCGTTCGTTGAATAAATGAAATTATTGAAGACATATCCAAACTCAAATTATCGTTGGTCGTATCCCAGTATAAACCCATTACTTTTGGAACATCTGAAGAGCTTTGATTCGGTTCGTTCTCGTAAATGTGGTTCTTCAGGTCGTTATTATTGGTATTCCATTTTCGTAAATTCATTCCAACTTTATTAAGAATAAAAGTAGAATCATTATAAACTCTCATTGCATGATCTAATGAATTTACAGTTAGCACCAAATCGTCTACATAAAATGAATTCGACAAACGTTGTGCGGTATCAGGAAAATTTGTCAATTCTTC
Source organism: Malachius bipustulatus (assembly GCA_910589415.1). NCBI lineage: Eukaryota > Metazoa > Arthropoda > Insecta > Coleoptera > Melyridae > Malachius > Malachius bipustulatus. The sequence continues at coordinate 83,734,100 of OU342630.1, read as the reverse complement.
GTTAAATAATTTCTTCAAAGTAGCTGCTAGCAAAAAGGGGCTACTCGTGACACCAAAGGTAACTCTTGTCATGCGGTACACTTGAACTGTCGGTAAATTATTTATGTCGTTAATAGGTTCTTTGTACCACAGAAAACGATGACAGTCTCGATCGCGAACACTCAATTTTATTTGCAAAAATGCCTTCTCGATATCGGCGATTATTCCAATTTTTCCGACGCGAAAGTTCAATAAAATTCTCATTAGATCTTGTACCAAATTTTCACCGGCATGAAGAAGTTCGTTAAGTGACGGTAAATTTGGAGCGTGAGCAGAGGCGTCAAACACTACGCGAATTTTTGACGTCGTCTTGTCTTCGCGATAAACTGGACGATGAGGCATATAGTAGGTCTTCTGCGATGATTTTGAATTTCTAGGAGACTCCACTACTTCGGCGATTTCGTTATTTATGAGTTCACGAACAGCTTCGTCGTATTCGATTAAGCGAGAATTTTTGTGAAGTTTATTCGTTAAATTCTTCATTCTCGATAATGCACCATAATAATTATCATCTAATGTGCACTCGTTTTTCCAAGGCAACGAAACTTCATATCGATCACCTTTAAATAATATTTGTTCATTAATAAATTGTTCGGTAAAATTATTTCGTTTCAAATCGTCGTTAATTCCAATAGTTTCCAAGTCCCAGAATTGCTTAATTTTCAGGTCGTTGTCTTCATCAGAGAATTGAGCATGTAAAGTCGTTACGATAGTCGTGTTTACATTAGTTGAAATGCAGTCAGGGTTCGGCCCTTGTAGAGTCCATCCCAGCTTCGTATTTTGAGCTATCAAATCGTCGGTAATGCGAACAAATTCACCAGTTACGATTCTCCAGTAGCTGTCCGCTCCTATAAGTAAGGAAATACCACCCAGCGTTTGCACCTGGCCCGTTATGGAAATATCAGCCAGATTTAAAGTGTTGAGAAGAGGGTGACTAATATCGGGACTCTGAAATGCATCATAACAAATCTCTGGAACTTCGATCGCAGTTATGAGAACCGATTCGTTATTGTACTGTGACTTCAACTTTAACTCAACCTTGTTGTAATATTTCGGTAACTTTTTCTGTGCACATCCGAATGGCATTACTGCTAGTTTCCGTTTACCCAGAATCTTCAACCCAAGGCTTCGTGACACGTCTTCTTTAATATACGATAATTGTGACCCTCCGTCGATGATCAATCGCACGAAAGCATCCGTTGAATTATTAGACGTTGTGGATATGTAGGCCTTGGCTGTTTGCAAAAACACTTGTTCGATATTCTCCGGGTTCTTAGTAAATAAACTAGTCGTTGTTGCCAAATTTGAATTCACATTATTTGTTCGTTTATAACTTGGATCACACATGGACGTTGCATGACGATAGTTGCAAGTTTCACATTTTATTTGACTTCTGCAATTTTTGGAATTATGGTTTCGTTTAGTACAGCGATAGCAACAATTATTCTTCTTCAATATGTCCTTTTTCTGTTCAAGAGAAATTCCAGAATTGCTACATTTTTGTGACATGTGACTTTGAGACTTGCAAAATATGCATTGATCTATTGTTGTCAAAAGACCAGCAGCGGTAAAAGAGTTATTACGATTACGAGACGTATTTTGTACGTTACGTGAATACCTCTGTGCGTTATGCGAGGTTGTCGGCTTGTCTCGATTATCTCTTTCGTTATCACGTTGAGCACTTTCTAATGAGTCTATCTCTATTTTGATAAACTGCAACAAATTATTGATTGCTATGTCAAGTTCCACATTAGAGTTAGAAATATCGCTACATACAGAAGAACTGCTTGACTTTGTGCTACTAAACAGTTCGTTACGTTTCATTTTATTATATTCCACTCTCATGTTGTACGGTAGTGCTTTAAATATAATTGACTTGACAATAAGACCGTATTGCTCTGTAGAAACACCTAGCGTAGATAGTGATTTCGTTACGGTAGCTGCGGTGTTGTATAATTTACGTAAAGAATATACGTCATATTTAACTGTTGATATTCCTAGGAGTTTTTGAATATAAGAATTGATAATTCGTTCGGTATCTCCATATTCATTTTTCAACATAGTAATGGCATCTTTATAGGAAGCTTGACTGTTCGTTAATCCAGCAATAGTGATAGAAGCTTTATCAATTAATAATGACTTCAAGTAGGTAAATTTAGCGATATCATCTAATTCGTTATTATCGTGTATTGCTGTCTTGAATTGTTCCCAAAAACATGTCCATTCTTCGATATTGCCGTTAAATTTTATGAGATCAAGTTTAGGTAATCTCACCGTTATATTGCTGCGATGATTATGATAATGAATGTTGCTGTTGTTGGCGTTGATACCTTCGTTTACACTGCGAAGATTCGATTCAGCTCCCTCTGCGTTAATTTGGACGTCGGCGTCGTTTACTTCGTTAATTTGGACGTCGTCGATTACTTCGTTAATTTTCAAATCTCTGAACGTATTTACAGTAACTGTCGACATCTTTCGCAAACGATATTCCATGCGGGATGCTGTTTCAACTGCAACATCTTCGTATTCCATAATTTTCTGACACTCAGCTTCAATTTGATCCGCGGTGAACGTTGGGATCAATTTTTCATTAAGGGCTTTCAAACTTTCATTTAATGATTTAATCCGTGCGATAGTGATGGTTAAATCTTCTTCGTTTAAAGTTGACTCGGGATCGTTAACACTGTTCACTAATTTCGTTAATTGCGTTCGGTAGTTTTTTCTTAACGCGATATTAGCCGTATCCATTTTGCCCGATTTCACTCACGTCACTCGCGCTTCACTCACGTTTACGATATTCGCTTCGTTTTGACCGATCTAAAGGTCCCTGGTTTCGGCACCATATAAATAATTGTCGTTAATAAATGTCGTTAGATTTATAACCGTTAATCGTTAGTTTGAATAGTAATTTATTGTAATAATACACGTTAATAATAATAAGAACAAAACATAATTCGTTAGGTATGATTTGTCCTTCGCTCGTCGATTATCACATTTCACAGTCCCGGTGAATTTCGTTAGCGTTAGGGAACTGATCCTGCTCGACGCTCGGCTACTGTACTACTCATGAACGGTAGGTAGGTACTGGTGCGGGTGAAAATCTTCCTGCAAGCAACGTCGTTGGACCTCCCGCATCGGGTGTAGTAAAACTTGCAGCATCGGTAGGTATTTGAGGGAAATATTCCAGCTCAGTTTACGGTATATTATCTACAGGTGCTTAATTGATTAAAAAATTATCGACGCTACTTCACTTGGATGCCTATTTATTATTGAACAGATTCACAAATTGTGCTGTGCGGTCTTCAAAAGGAGCCTATTCTACTACAAATATTTGTCGCTAATCGAGTTTCTAAAATTCAAACTCTTACTGATATTACAAACTGGCATTACATTAACACCGAAGAGAATTCCGCGGACGTAGCTTCTGGGGAATATTGCCAGAAAATATTGTTCACTTGAAGCTTTGGTGGTAAGGCCTTAGTTTTTTTTTTATCTGGTTCAACACCTGTCAACTAGCACTTCTGTCCTAAATACGTTAGACGATTTACCCGAAATGAATAAGAGTAATGCCAAAGAAATGAGTGTTAAGTCAATTGAACAATTTTCAGTTTTTATTAAATTTTATAGTCTTACTAAATTAGTACGAGTTACAAGTTATTGGCATAAGATTTGTTTCCAACGCAAGAAAAAAAACAACAAGACCCTCAACTATTTTTGAACTCAACAATGCTCATACAATTATTCTATTTAAAATATCACAGAAGGAATCATTTCCAGATGTACTCGAAATTTTATGATCTAAAAAATGTTTACCGTCAAAGCATAGATTTTCTAGTTTAGCCCTTTTCATCGACGAGAACGAGTGAGTCCGTGCAGGCTGTAGACTATAAGATTTACCTATTTAGATGTCTGTTTTCCAGTCATACCTTTACAAAACTAATTTTTGAGTACAAAAGTATTGTTTTATTACATCCAGGCCCTCAATTGTTCCAGCCTCTATTAGAAAATTTTACTGACCCGCAAGCGGTTGCAATGTAGCACAAAAAATCAGAAAAAATTGCTTGACATGTTTTAAGTTTAATTCTACATTTTCTACTCATCCCATGTCTGGCTTGCCTGATAACAGAGTCAAACCTTTTTTCAAAACCATTTCAATACACGGGTGTAGACTAGGCAGGTTCTTTTTTGTTAAGGGACAAACCAGGACGAGGGTGTAAGACTATAAAGGCCTTTATAATTGTTTTCGTGTGCTTCTGCACAAAAGCTTTACATTTGGAGCTAGAGTTTAAAATTTATCTAGCGATTGTTTTCGGTTTTGTCTCAAACGATTCGTTTCAAGGCACGGATTGCCATCTGATATATCTACTCCGATAATGGCCTACCTTCATTGGAGCCTGAAACGAACTCAAAGAATTAGGACATTTTTTGTTTAGCCAGCGCAGGTTGTCAGCGCTGGCCAATCGTCGTGTAGTTTTTGTCTGGGTGGAGCGTAATTCGATTATAATGGGAGATTTTTTCACCTTATCTATCCACTGCAACAGCCAATGTTGAACCAAGTAATATTAAAAGTCTTTGTTAATTGGCAGAGTTTTTATATTTATCTACGAACTGGTATATTATGTGATATATTATTTTTACTATAAATTTATATTTCAGTTTTGAAATTTTGTTCCAGCTTTAATAATAATAATTATTCATGGTCAATTTTTACTACCTTAACGTGCTCCGGGAGGTACGTTAAAAAGGGGGTCCCGGCTGCTTCACAGCAGTCGTTAAGTTACGTCAGAGGCCCTTGAGGCTACTTGAAAACTTCTGACACTTGGGCTTTACCACAGCCATAAGATATTTATTTATTTTTACTACCTATCATGCATAGAAACTCATCCCTGGCATTCCGCTATAGGACCGCTTGACACGTTGATTTTCAATGCACTCTAAAAAATTGAGTAATAATTTCATAATATTAAACTTTTTATAAAATTATGGAGATGAACCGTCGTTCTTATCCAAAATTCTAAAGGGAAAACCCTGCTTTATTATTTTAAGTTTATTAAACAGATGATGGTGAGTAACTTCATATAAGCCAGGTACACGTAACAGTCAAGCGTAATATTTAATAATTCCGATAAAGCTGTGTTGTTTACAGTCATTAAATATTCACAATATTATATATTATGTATTATGGATCAATAAATAATAGGTGCACCATACAAATCTATACATTCACCTCTAGTATAGTAATAATTACGCATGTCAACGTTCATTAGCTTCTAGAACTTAATATCTCAGATCTCCGCTAATTACATGTTACTGTACTGAACGAGTGACTGAATTATTTATTTCGAAGTTCGACTTTTCAGTCCCACGAACTCCTTTGCCTTCAGCTATACAATATTCAACATTCCTGGGAATAGGTCCATATTGCAAAAGACGTTTTACATCGGGGAAGGCATCAAAGGTGTGTCATCCTTGACCCACATCGCTAATAATAATAATAATCTCTTTAGACCCTTTTATATGATAGTATATTTGGGAAAAGCAAAATCTGGTAAATGAAAACCGTTCTTTAGATCATTTCCGTAAATATGTTTGGGTAAGTACCTATGTAAATTATTCGTTTTCTTGATTATGCTTATAAGGTAAGTTCCAATCTATGTCACTGATTATAAGGGTGACACAGCTTTGAGTCATAATAAATTTAGAAGCAAAAATAGAGTAATAATAATAATAATAATAATTAAGAGAAGAAAATGCCAACTCGATTCGCAACATTAATTTTATAATGACAACCAGATTTTTTTGTTGAAATAGGATCAAGAAGTAACCCTTCAACATACTCAACGGCTGCTGAAAATATCCATCAACTGTTTTCATAGAGAGTGCGACTAGGATAAGAATATACAGGGGGATCTCGGAAACCATGAGGGAAAGGGGGTCATCTTAATTGGGAAAAATTTGCGCAATTTAGTGGTCAAATATGCAGGGTGATTCAAAATTCAGTGCAAAGATCTTAAGGGCGTATTTACCAGCCTAAAATAAGAAGTTTTTTTCATATAATCGTATGTCCTAACTTGCTTTGTTTTCTAGATACAGGGGGTAAGATTTCGAAAAAAAAATCGATTTTTATCAATTTCTCAAAAACCTCTAAGCCGATTTAAATAAAATTTTATAGGCTTATTTGTTGTCATAAGGACCTTCCTTTGATGGTAATAACATGAATTTATTAATTCCAGTGGCGTCTCAGGGGGCTATCTGAATTAAATTAAATGAATCTCAATAATCGATGTGAATTTATTACTTGTTTTAATAGGGCCTGGTACAGATTTTGATTTTTTTCTTGAAAACAAAGCTAGATAAGAGTAAAGCTCAGGAGGCAAGAAAGTTACATTATTGACCGCTTAATCTAAAAAAAAATATAAATTGTCAAAAGAGCAGTGGCGTACCATAATTTTACCTATAAGTTTCAAGTAGGTAGCCCCCTGAGACGCCACTGGAATTAATAAATTTATGTTATTCCCATCAAAAGAAGTTCCTTATAACGACAAATGAGCCTACCAAATTTTATTTAAATCGGCTGTAAGGTTTTTGAGTAATTAATAAAAAAATCGATTTTTTTTTCAAAATTTTACACCCTATATCTAGAAAACGAAGCAAGTTAGGACATACGATTATATGAAAAAAAATTATTATTTTTGGCTGGTAAATACGCCCTTAAAATATTTGCACTGAATTTTGAATCACCCTGTATTTTGTTGAGAAAACCTGTAAATTTCGCTTATTTTCAGAGATTTATCACTACATTTTTATTTTTTCTGAAGTTATTTGGAAACAGACATGAAAGAACAAAAAATCTCATTGCTCCTTTTTCAGCTCTACCAGTCGTTTACACAATTTCATGCACTCTGAAGAAATCATCATCTACTTTATTTTCTAATATGAATCCTTAAAAAAGTACACCCTGCAATTCAACAATTTACATCACCAGATGGTTTGTTTTTTTTTTTATAGAACATTTCGGTATCGAACTTATGGCGCCAACAAAATGACAATATATTGACATAAGTAAGTACAATTATTTTGGTCGCGTTTTTTAAGCCGAACTTAAGTTTCCTTGGTTTATTAAGTATTTTTATAACTGTCTTCTCTTCTTCTGAACAAAAAAAAATAAGGAACCATACAGTGATATAAATTGTTGAATTCGTAATAATTATTGGAAATGCTATCTAATAGTGTGCTTTTTAACGGCCCATATAAAAAAAATAAGTTGATGGTGATTTCTTCGAAACTAAACGTTAAGACTTTCTAAAGATAACTTGAGAAAAAACTATAAAAACAGAATCGTAAGAGTTCGGATTTTTTTGAATATCTCCGGAAGTAACCAAAATTTTCTGGTTTTCTCAACAGAATATTATTGATCACTAACAGCGGGTATTATAAAGGCCCATTAAGTTAACGGTCAGATTTCTGTGGCCATTTCTGAAGAAGGTATCTAGTCTTAGTGGAAATTTTTAAATTTTATCTATTCTTGACATGAAAGTGATTACAAAAATGTTAATAAAAGTCATTTGACGTCGATATTAGCTTCAAAAACGAGCACAGAAATCTGCCTGTTAGCCTAATGAGCCTTTATAATATTGGCTGTAAGTTGTGCAACTTCTTCCGAGTTCAACTGACCTTGTGTCTCTCACGGCTCCATGATGTTCATTCTTATCTGCGAGATTTTTTTCAAATTTGTTCGAAAAATGTTTCAAATTATTGGCTGTCCTTGGATAAAATGCAGAAGTACCTACATGAAATGAATTCGGTTCCTGAATTCAGTAGAATTGAGCAGAAGAATACAATAAAATGACGAAGAAAGTTATTATTCTTTAAAAATTACTTACCGTTCATACTGAAGTATTGTGAATTTATTCTGTATTCGTAATTCTTCTAGGTATTGATATCGGTTTTGAGGTAAACGGTAACGGATAGGTTCTTTCGATGATCTGGTCACCCACGGCAGCAAACTATTTTCCACTATAAAGCTGAAATCGTCTGCTTTTTCCTGGGTCCTAGACAAATCGCTTTCGCCACATTCGTCATCACCTTCGTATCCACTGCAAATAAGGTTCGTATTGAAAATAAGTAAGTTAAAAAAACTGTTTTATTATAAGGTGTACTCTTTAAATAAATAAAGTAGATACAGGCTATCCGGAACTTGTGCCCAAAAGTTAAAGCGGTGATTCTACTTAAAAAATATTTCCAAAAGTTCCTAAACATCACTGCTGTTTCTTTGCATTCTGGGTTCAAATTAGACTTTAAAATCCCCACAAACGCTAAAGAGCCTCAACTGTCGTTGACATTCAAAAAAGACCCATGATGGTAGGTGGATAGGTGGGAAGGTTTTTCTTAATTATTTTTTTTTTTTGGAATTTTGAATATTTACAATAATTATTATTGAAGGAGCCGGAGCCCGCGACTGCCAGACTTTCGTTATTTTATAAAAGCTGATATGCGCATGTCCCCAACACAGGTAGGAACGATGCAGCGACTATGAAGTTTCGATCATCGTGCATGGCTTTGGCAGGTAATAGCTGAAGAATGTGTATTAAATGACTCCTCAACTTAAAGGACATGTAGGAAATGCAAAAATACGCGAAAAATTCCCCGTAGACATGGATCGTTGGAGCTTTAGTTTTCGAGATACAGGGTGTTAAAGTTCTTCGAATTTTTTATTTTTTTTTTTAACATCTACAAACTGGCTAATCAGAATAACTAGAAATTTGTGACAGTTGTTGTTCTAATAATTATTGAAGTACATGTTTTGATACTCCCAACAAAAATTTTAATCCACTGGCGGAGATCTGGCGGAGATCTGGGTATTTTTTAGAAGAGAAAAGTCACCTTACTTTGTTGCCGTATGACTAAAGAAAACCGTTGCACTAAATTTGACCACCATAAATTCTTATCATTCTCAACAATAGCAAAGCATGCTTTGGAAACAACTGCATGCAGGGGTTTTCTAGGAAACTATGACTTTTGCTTTGAGCTTATTTTTGACAAGAAATGACAAGATGGACAAGATGCAGGAAGACCTTTGCATGGTGAACTGTAAAGCATTTCCAAATAGAAGGATACCACAAGCATGGATATTCAGCACTATCCATAAAAGACTAGGAAAATTTGTATCATTCAAAACTACTTAAACGTCTTGATACTCCTCCCAAATGAACTAGAAGTAGCAGAAGAACATGTTTTGAATTTAATCGGGAATAATCCCAATATAAGCGTGACAACAATTTCTATTTAGGAACATATCACGAAGAGCTTGAAACATGAAATAGTTAAAGAGCAACTAATATATCTTTTCCATTACCAAAAGACTCAACCCGTATCTCTTGAAGATTCTGTTGCGTCATGAGAAGTCTCCTTAATGGTGATAAAAGTTTTGTTTCTTGTATTATTTTCACGGACGAAGCTGACTTTCAATTTTCATAATGAACATTTTTGATGTGATGAAAATCCTCAATTCGGGATGGAACACGGGCACCAAAATAAGTTAACTGTATTTTCTTTTTATGGACGAAGCTGATTTCGGACATGATTTGACTGTTAGTGTCTGGACCAGAAAAATAGCAGACCCATCAATCGGGCTACACTTTCACACTTTATTCCACAACGACTGAATGGTGCAATTTACTTAGATTTTTTAAGAAATTAATTACCCATTTTTTTTTTTTTGAAGAACATAATCTCAGGACTCTGAGTATATTGTTGAAGAGCTTGGTAAAGAATTATTGATATGGGTGAGGTTTTCAAACAAAAAGACAAAAAGAGAGAATCGTCACCATATAGTTTGTTGTAATTTCCAAAGAAGGATTAATTTTTATTTAATAAAAAAAATTTAATACCAATTTTTTGCCTTGGACGTTATTAGTAATTTATTATAACAAAATAATCATCTTACTGAATGTTACGTTTTTTTTTTTCGGAGACAGCTCATTTTATCATTATACGACAAGAGGACCTTCTCCAAATATTTCCTTATGTTCTTCATTAATTGTACATCTTCAAAATTCAGACAAAAAGCATTGATAAGCAGTTACGGGCCTTTTTTGATAGTCAAAGGCCTATAAGACTCTCTGGCTTTGAGGGATTTAAGTCTAATGTCGATCAGGGATGCAAAGGAATATTCAGTGGTAAATTTGTTAAATTTGAAGAAAATAAGTAAACTAGAAAGAAGGTACTTACCTAATAAAAAATTTTGATGTTAAAAAAAATCAACTTTGTTAGGTCTATAACTTCTTTTTTATTTGTGAGTTTTCGAAAAAAATGTTTTAGGAACTTTTGGCAATATTTTTTCCTTAATTTTCTACGCACAGTTTCCGGACACCCATGTATCGGTATATTTACAGAAGCGTGGTTGAAAGATCTCTTCAAACGTGCATCATTAAGAACGCTTTCTTGGAACTACGTCATGGGAATCATTAACAGGAACTTTGAAATTAGGATTTTATATTTATTTTGTTACATGGTAGGTATAAGATTTGGAAGATGCCAATCATGATTTTGGCCAATATAGCCATACTTATTTTTGCTCTGTGGTTTATAATGTTGTTTTTTTTTATCATGGTTTACTATTTTGTTTTGTTTTACTTTTTTGCTGATAACTATTTTGTTTTTCTAATAATATTTAATCAATGATCATTGTTGATTAGAAACAAAAAGAATTTGGAAAGGCGCCGTTCTTCAAAGTCAAAATCCTAAAAACGAAATATATTTTTTCCAACAACATGTTTTTGATGTCCAACCAGGACTTTTTCTATGCAGAAATGTCAAAAAATTAATTTTTTTTTATCCGCATTATCCTTCATACCCCCATGTTTGTCCCTCCACTAAAAAGGAATGTGGAAAGTCGTGGTGGTGCGGTAAGAACTGACCTCGGAGTCGCTCTCCATTGGTCACAGACTTATGTAAACAGGGAATGTGGAAAGATTTCAACCCTATTTTGTTGAACTTGAAATTATATAGTCGATGTACTAAATTTAATTGTTTTATTTCAAATAGTAGTTCAGGAGATATATTCAGGAGAAAAAATATCTTCACGACTCCAACTTTATAGAGACCAAAACTCCCACAGAATAACTTCAAGAATCACCCCCTGAAATCTTCCACAATTATTTTGTTACACCCTGTATTATAATTAGTTCAGATATCTAGTAAAAAACACAAAGTACCTGCATCACATTGAAAAGACGAAATAAGTTCAATTTTCAGGCCTGAAACAAGTTTGATTTAGTTTGGTGAGGAATTAATGGAATCGATTGTACTTAAGCTGATATGGTATACATTCGAAGAGAATATCGATCATGGTTTTCTCAGGCTTCAAGTAATATCTGCTAAGTGATTAAATTTCTTCATTCTTGCGTGAAAAGTTGCCATATTTTCTATTCAGTCTCGACCTTCAAGGTACGAGAACCACGCCCTCGGACAGTCTGCCGATGAATAGAATTTTTTTAATTGACTATCCATTTGAAGACGTTCTAAAAGCTCTATGTTTTGCCTATTTATTTTTTAAATAATTGATAACCTAATAATATTCTTGAAAGCACTTTGTGATTAACTTCTATTAAATATTATTATCAAAATACGTTATCTTAAAACGTCAGTAAAGTATTCAGTAAAGTTACTTATTGGTAATCCTGTTGTTTAGAATCAACCAGAGGCGTAGACAGTGTTGTCCGAAAATGTTTAATGAATAATGGAAAAACTTACATTCAAATATTAAAAACATCTTCAATAATTCTTCATCGCTAGAAGATGATGGATCAAGATTCCACATATTTTGTTCTTGCTTGATTACATGATTACATGTTCTTGCTTTTACATCTTGAAGAGAGCTTGAACGTTGCGTTTAGAGATGCCACTTCATTTTTTATTTTAGCCCAGATCAGCTAAATAGGATTTAGTTCGCAATAATGTGGCGGTAAAACGTACAATTTTTACGTTAAATTGTTTGACCATCTCATCCACAAAGTATTTTATACAGAGTGGTTTATGAATTTTAACGATGGATAGCAGTTCTACTTTGACCATCTCATCTGTAAAAGCAAAGTTTTTATCCCTTAACCATTGCTTGATGTCGGCTTATTTTCAAGCAGTAGTGGGTAGCTTTTCTTGTCTTCAGCTATGATTTGGTGCGTTGTCCTTACTACAACAGAGTTTGCTTCTGAACTTGGCAAAATTTTACTGAACCATTGCTCAAATACGTTATTGGCATCCATGTCTTGATAACATTTTTGATAACAATAACAGTCCATCATTCCAAAAACCAATGTCACAATCAATGTGGTAATAATTAAGATTGTATCGCCAGCATTCAGCCAAGTTTCATCCAAATAATATATGGGTAGGTTTACTTGACGTTAGCCTTTGATCTCCCGTAGATACCTGCGTCTTCAATGAAGATTTCACCCCAATCAATGAGCAGGCTTTCGCGGTTTCTTTTACAACATTTGAAATTTAAGTCTTCAGTCAATATTTTTTGTCTCATCTTAGTTCTGCACATTTTCGGCACAATTTCCTCGTTGCCGATGTCCGTGCAAATCTTTTTTCTCGTGGGAAAAAATTTTATAAGTTGTGGTTTTACCTATACCGATCATTTTAGAACACTACTTATCAACTTTGTCGCGTACATTTTTGTTTTCGTCACTTTTACAAAAGTCAAAGATGTTGAAAATGTTTGATTGTTTTATGTCATTCTATAGAGAAATATAGAATGAAAACTGGATTGAATAATTTATATTGAACCTCCCTTTATGTTGAATTTTTAACTAATGGTTTATTGGGGTTTACGTTCTTGGGGAAACGTTTCAATTATTATAAAAATCTTTCAGGAAATAATATTTTTAAATAAGAGTAAAAAATTTAATGCGAACAATACAAAGAAAAAAAAACTCAAATGAAAGAAACGTAGGTGGTATACTTACTTACTTACTTACTACTTGGCAGGTATGACCCAAAAAAACATTCAGACTAATTAATATTTCTCTTGCTGCTCGCAATAGAGACAATTTGTGTCAAATTTGCTATAGATACCATCACATTTAAATTTTACTAACAACTTTATCACATTTCTTTGGTAAGGATTTCGTAAAATAATAATTATTTTCTTTGGCTTTCAATAATTGCAGAAAAACAACAATAAGTGGGCATTGGACACGCACATAAACAGACAATGTCACTCAACAAAATTGTCAATAAGCAATTATTATTATAGTAATGTCACGAAATTCCTCGTGTGTCTAGTTTCTGTAGGAACTGCGACCAGTTTCATGTTTTTATTTTCTAGACCCAAGGTTACTGTCTAGAAAGCCGTGAATAATTGAAGCAGGTAATGTATTCTGAAGTCACATATGGCATGAAACAAAAATATTAAATTGACCGTTATTGATTTTATCGTTGTTTGAATTTTTATCATAAAGTATACTTACTTAGTAACCTTTTACATGATATTAATATAACACATCAACAAAGTTAAGGGACATTTCAATTGTGTAATTGGCAATTTATTAGAACATTTTTTTTTTAGTTAAATGAAAACGAATACCATCTTACAATGCTCGTGAATGTACTATAGTCCAATAAAGTCTAAAAAGTCATACGTATCGATTAAGAATACACATCCTTTTGATAGTTCGATTTATTTTGTTTCATATACGTGGTTTTTATAGTAACCGTCCAGTTTGTCTAAACACTCCATCCCGCATAAATAAGTATACGTCAACATTGGTTTTGAATGAGAATTAAATGCACAACACAGAGGATAGAATGTCATTACGTGAATAAATTTTATGTAGTTGTCAGTGGCTCTCAAATTGACGTAAGCGGTTCAATTTATTGTTTGAATGATTTCTTCAATAATTTACGCTCCTTTACAACTTGACAATTAACTGTTTGACATTTTCTGGTGAAATTAAAAATTTTAATTCGGACGGTTAGTGTGACGTCACATCTGACTTTTTAAAGTTAATCCTACTATATGTTGAATGTACCATGTCGATTAGCATAGAACCAATTATCGCATACACTTAAATTATTTTCCAAATAGTCTGCCAAGGTCATATTAAATATCAGCATTGATGTCAAATTTAAAATTTCGTAGGTGCAATGAGGAATCTCGGAATAGATATAATTATTATTACATTAACAATTTTCATTCATTTGTAAATAATAATAATACCTATACTATGTCGAGTAGTGTCTGATTTAAAAAATTTAGAATAGGTCTGCATACGCCAGCATCATTTTTAGAGAAAAAGATGAAGTTCAAACATCAGATACACAACTCCAGAATGTTGAGGCAAACTTTGTTTTTGCAATTCTCATTCTTCAAACTCAAGCTGTTCGGCGGACGCGCTCAGACTGAGCCAAGCGCTGTCGGTACATCAAAAAGAAATTCGGTGCTCAGTCTGAACGAGATTATTTTGCTTATTGGAATTAAATGAGAAAATAAGTCGCGTGATTATTTGTTCTTGTTTTTCTACGTTTTTACAAATAAAATTGCGTGGACCCAAGAAAAGTGCTTACAAATAATAGAAAAATATAGAGATAATTAGATTTTGTGGAATCCTTGCTACCTTAACTATTTATAACAATATTGAAAAACAAGACGTATGGCGTAAAATTGCAAGTTACATCATAAACCAAACGGAATTAAAAAAAAAAACAGAAGTGACGTTTCCCCAGGAGTTATTTTTAGGTAAATATCCCATCGCGCTGTTTCGTCCAAACAACTGGATCAGTACCGAGCCGAATGATCATTCGCGGCTCACACAAAACATGAGCATTAAAAAATAATAAGAAATACTAAAATAAATAAAAGAGAATTAAAAAATATTCGTGCGTGATGCAGGTGTGTCCAATTCTCAACCTGCGTATTATGGTTTGGTTTCGTCTCGACCTTGTCGGCAATTGGCTTGAATTTATTCGTAGCTTAGCCCTTCCCTGGATCGAGTGATTTTTCCACTTTACCAAGACGGTTTTCTTCAGGAGGTTGTTTAAATCCGTATGGAGTTGAATCTCGTTGATGGGCAAATCAGAACTTGAAGCTTCACGAGCGGCTCGATCAGCTTTTTCTTTGCCGATGATGCCGACGTGAGATCGTATCCAGGCTTTGTTTCTGAATTATTGTTTCTAAATCCTCTTTAAGTCAAAAATTTTATAAAAATAAAAATTATTTCGTCTCTTTGATAACCTTCAAATTCTACTTGTCATTTTTAGTGCCATAATGTTCGATGTTACAACGTAGCATAAACAAATGTCAAATATGACCTTGGCGGACTACTTAGAAAATAATTTAGGTGTATTCTAAATTGTCCTATTGTCAGATGCAGTAATGGAACAGTAAATGTTTACAATGACCAAATTGACTTCTTTATTCCAAATAAGAAGCTTGAAATTTATTTAAGGAGAACACTTTTTTGATATTTTTGCGCACAGCTCTAAACTTAAGGGCGAGGTGTCAGTCTTGAATGGCAGTTGTATAGCTCGCCCTCTACTTAGATGGAGTTCTTCAAGAGTACCAGTCGTTCTATGGCGCTGCCATAGTCGAGAAAATTTCTCGATTTTATTTAATAATGATTTGAGAAGTGCCTATGCGCTGTGCCACTTGGTTTTGCTTCCCCAATTTTCGACTAAATAGTATTCTTTGCAATTTCACCAAAGTGTTTGAAATATTGTTGTATAATAGCTATTATTGTATTCTGAGGTTCATGAAATGCCATCCTTTCGACAAAAAGTGGAGTTAGAACTTTTGCATTTTAAGTAGACGATTTTTCAATTTTGGGTACCCACATGGAATGAGTTTGAATACTTGATTGGAATAAGTACCTACAGTCATTTCAAGATAAACTATCCTTAGACTATGTTGATGTGTGCTATAATTTTTTTTTTTTTTTTTTTTTATATTAAAAGAGGGAGCATCGGTCTTAACTGTGTAGGTAAGACATAGTCGCTCCACTCTGGTAATTTGGCTTCGAGATGAACTCATTAGCCACAGACTTTTATAATATATATTTTCCTTATAAACGTTCGATCGCTTGTTTTACTTTTCACAGACATTCGAAAATGAATCTGAAAAGTAAAGCGGGCCGAGGTGAGTTTCGAACCCGCGATCTATGGCTTCGTGAGCCAGCGGAGTACCACTAGGCCACGCAAGTCACTAGGTGTGTGCTATAATTATTGTATTTTATTATTTAAAATAAGTATAAATTTTTGTTTTTCTGAGTAGAAAATAATGAGAAACAGAGCCAATATTTTCCACAGAAACAATTGCAGAACGACTAGTGGAAATAATTTGCCTTCTAATTATGATAATAATGGCTCATGACACAATTTTCAAAACAAATTAAAATACACCAATAATAATTATTATATTCATTAATGAAATAATAAAAAAGTTTTTTAATGTAAATTATAGGTAAAATAATATCTATTTTTAGTCAATGAGTCACCATGTGGCCTGTTTACTTCCAAAGAAACAGGTATACGAATATCGTTTTCATGTTGCATTATGCACATGTGCCTATCCGTCTCCGAAACAAAACACATGACATAATTCAATGTTGAGTAATTTTATTCAACTTATTTCAATAATTTTGACAAATAAGGAGAACCTACGATTTAAAAAATATTATTACTTATCTCGTTTATATACAGGATGTTAAGAAAATGACGGATAAACTCTTTAGTGCATTGTAGGTGACACTCAGTAGAGTACGGGAAAAATAATTTAAAAAAATCGAGAGCTACATTTTAAAAGATATAAGCAAAATATTGAACAATAAATTTGGTAACGTTTAACACGATAACTGTTGGTATTTGGTATTGTACTTTTTAATTTTATATGATTTGTAGTGTTATATGACTCGTAAAAAATAAAATATCAGATGGCTCTAACCTTACTGATTCTGTCTTGACAGTTCGATAGTTTGTTGTCAATATTTTTTGTGTATTTGGGGGGCGCCTTGTAAATTCACGTTACCTATAGTACTTATACTTATAAAAAAATTGAGGGTTTAAAATTTATCATCATAATTGTCTAGTGTGTCTAACCTCTCCGGTTAATATTAAACTAAGTTTAACTTTGTCATTTAAATTTATGACTAAATGATTAAATAAATAAAGTATTTAAGCTGTGGAGGACCGTAAAAACTTCTACAATGTATTGTTATAGAAAATTGGATTCAGGTGTAGGAAGGTAGAGATTTCGAGTTTAAATTAGATTTATTATTGTGACAATGAAGTTTGTGACTTGTAATAGATAAAAATTATTATAAATGTCAATAAGAAATAAAATTTGGATTGTTTGAAAAAAATGAGGAGTAGAAAAAAAAAGTGAAGGAGGAGAATGTTGATAGCAACGAGAAAAGATGCATGAATGAATGAAAATTTGAAAGAACGTCAGTGAGAAATAATGTTAAAAAATGTAATATAATGATTTAGAAGAATTAAAGAGAAGCAGAGGGACTAGAGAAAGGAGAAATTAAGAGAGGAATAAATGATAAAAGAAGAGAGTTTTTTCAAAAGGAAATACAGCAGAATTTGAAAGCAGAAAGAAGATAAAGTAACAGAAAGCAAATATTTATTAGTAAATGGAAGAGAAGCAGAGGGACTAGAGAAAGAGCAGAATTTGAAAGCAGAAAGAAGATAAATAACGCAAAGCAAAGATTGATTAGTAAATAGAAGAGAAGCAGTAAGAAAAAGAGAAAGACTACGAGAACAAGATAGAAGCTTTATTTGGAAAGGACAAGGGATAATAAGAGACGGTGTCGGAGAGCAGTTTGAGAATTTTTGAAAAGTGCGGTAAGAGAAAGAGTTAAAAAAGAAGAGAAGCAGAGGACTAGAGAAAGGTTTATAAAGAAGAAGGAAATTGTAAGATTTGGAATTGTATTTAATTAAAATTTTTACAGTATAAGAAATTTTCAAATTCAGAGAGCTTGAGGTAGGTTAGATTTTCCTTTATTTAAAATTTTGTAAGTTACAAGTTATAAATAATAATAATAATAATTTTAAATTAATTTTTATATTTTATTTTGATTCAAACTTAGAAAATATATTGAAAAATTTATCTGAACCCACCTGAGAAAGAGAGTGTCCTCAGAGAATAACTTTATTAAAAATTTTGTTGTTTATGGTATTAATTTTTTTAAAATAAAACTAGTAATAATAAATTGAGATAAGGGGGGTAAGTAATACCATAACAGTATGTCTTCATAATAAATAAACAAATAACAAAATGTAGTAAAATAGGTTACAAGGAAAATAATTCAGATTTCTCTAATACTTATTATTGTTTATTTAAGATCAGAAATAAAAAGGTTAACAAAGTTTGTATCAGTACATATCACATTTTTTTAGAGATTCTCGAACTTCATAATGTTTGGTCTTACAGCACAAATTTGGTCTGACTACCAATATGGTATGAAGAGCTTCTGATGCAATTACACGAAAACTATAATTATTCGACAGCGTTTGGGTTTTGCACACAGGAAGTAGGTACCTATCAATATCAACTATCTCGCAAAAAGCCTGCACTATAACAAAAATTGCGACGTTACGAATTAAAAAAAAATGCAATAATTTTTTTTATGGGAGAGGGGTTTCTCCCTTATTATTGAACCGATTGGATTGTTTCAGCTAACATTTTTTTCGTAAAGTAATTCGCTACGATTCGTCTTTGGGACAATTTAGATTGTCCCATCAGTTTTTTTTTGCAAAAAAAACCAAAAAACATGCAATTTTTTGCGCAAAATGGTCAATAAAAAAAAAGAAAATGGTAAACTCGAGTAGAACTAGAACCTGAGCGCTACTCCGCGTCGCGTGTGTTACTATTTTTGCAAGAATTTACAATTTTAGAGCGCTATTGCTTCGTCTATAATAGGCAAAAAACCGTAAGCTTTATTCCCATCGGATCAATTATTTTTATTCAATCCAAGCTTAAATTTGCGATTGATTATGTGTCGATTACTCAATACATAGTTAGAATAACTCTGCTTCTTACAGGTTTGCCGTTCTAAAAAATAATTGCTGGCTACCTTTGGGGACCGTATAAAGCCAGTTAATTTAGAATTGTCTACCTGTTGCTGCTACATACTATGGCCCGTATTCACAAAGCTTTCCTTCCCTGTTATATCCCCAAAATAATTAAATAAATGAGATGGAGATATAATATGGTTTTTATGCATTAGAGGGAGATGGGTATAATTGATTACGTAATTATTTATGAAATTAGCGTTTGTGAATACGAGCATATACCGTGTGTCCCCGGATAGGTGAAACGACTCTCATAAAAGACAAAAATTTTTTGATTTTAATTTTAATTTTTTGGGGTTCAGCCCTGCTTGGTTAAAGAGTAATTTCTAACAAAATTTTAGTTTTGAAAAATCAAGCATACCTTGGAAATTTCTAAGAAACCGGTTTTTCTGTTGAGTAAAGTGTCTTTTATGTGGCAAATACGACAAAATGTTATTTGAAAAAGCTGTTCAGAATCAACATTTAGGTTCCTATACCAAATTTCAAAATCATAGGTCAACTTTTATTTTTTACATTTATTTTTATGTTTTATTTCACAAATCAAAGAATTTCATTTTGTAACAAAGACTGCCATGGAAAAACCAAATTGTATCCATAGTAATAGCAATCTGTCAATATCAGTCTTTGTTACAAATGAAATTCTTTGATTTGTGAAATAAACATAACAGTAAATGTAAAAGATCATTTTTCGTATTTGCCACATAAAGACACTTTACTTCACAGAAAAAAAGTTTTTTTTTAATTTCCAAGGCATGCTTGATTTTTCAAAACTAAAATTTTGTTAGAAATTATCCTTCAACCAAGCAGAGCTAAACCCCAAAAAATGAAAGTTAAAATCAAAAGTTTTTTGTCTTTTATAAGAGTCGTTTCACCTATCCGGGGACACACGGTATGTTATACTTGCAGTAAATCTTAATTGACTATGAATGATCCAGCCAGGAAGTTATAATTAATTCAGAGCTCGAGCTTGAATTCCATGTTTTCGAAATTTGAATAAGTGATCATACACAAAAGCCAAAATATTTACAAATTGTACATACACAAATTTTACACAAATTATTGGTGTATAACAGAAGATATCACGCGTAAATATTTTATGTAGGAAAATGTGCCTGTCTATCAACAGTGTTATTATTTTGCTTTCCCACTTTTGTGTTTTTCAATTTGCTTTATTATTTTTCCATTTTTATCAAATGTCAGTACCTACTGTTTTACTTTTTTTTAATAAATAAATATATTATTCAGTTTAATTTTAGACAAACTCTACTTATCAGGTGTAAACATGAAACATTTAAAATACTTAAAAAAAGAAGTAAAACATAAGTAAAACATTTCTGAAAATTCCCTCCCAGGTGGTTGTATTTTTTTTACAAATGAAATTACTCTTTTGTGAAATGGGATATCGATGGTGAACTGGCAATATGTCCTATCTGAAATTTCAGGAATTTTCCGTTTATTGTGTTAAATTGTTCTATCTGCTATTATACGTTCAGCATGTGATTAATATTTATTGCTAAATTTAAGTATATGTTACAAAATAAACATATACGTATTTTTTTTCTTGTTTCGGAAATTCTAAATTAAAAAAAAAGAACGTTTTTTTCGCTCCCTGACCAATTTACTTTTTTGAGATAGGACTTATTGCCAGTTCACCATCGATATTTAGAATATTCTTATTACCGTGATCGCAGTTATATTACCATAAATATTGTTAAAACATTTCGTATAAAATAAAATTAATTTCATATATTCGGCTAATTGTAAACCAAAAGAAAAACCGTGTTGGTAATAATGTTATATTGACGATAATGATGATAGTTTGCGTAATACTAATGATCGATTTGTTTTTAGATACACGCATTGTCAAGATAACTTGATCGTTTGACGTACATATACACATAAGCTAACCAATGAGAAACATTTGTTCAAGATTAAGGAAAAATTCCAACCCAGCCCAAAGGAATGGGGAATAGGTTTTCTAGCAGCATTTTTCCCGAAGCATTTATTATTAATAGTGATATTAGTGCTCTGTATGTACAGTATTGAGGTGCTAACACTCGTGTCTTACATACAGCATGTTCACCTGCTGCTGGATGTCAAACTCCTGACGCTTCCTGGTGTCGGCGTCGCGACGCACTGACGACGCTCCGAACTCTCGGGCATCTCCACCTGAACCGTGGCGTCGCCGGCTATCAGCTTCAGGTACTCGAGAAACCCCGCGAACGCAGGCGTGGAAAACTGGAATGAGAGCAACAGGTTATTGTTGAAAGTTCAGCGGATATGGATTGGTTTTATCGTGAAGTAAAATAATCCTTATTCAAGGTTTTTCTAAAAAAGGTTAATTTTCACTATCTATTTAACATACATAAGCAGAGACTTCATTATTATCTACAGATGGGTAACTAGTCTACTACATCGATGGTGGCAAGAAGAACATTAACAACAGAAGTATTAGGTATTGTGGTATTGATAGGCTGATAGCTGAATATTTTGTCTCAGGTTATGTTCATCTCGAGATCTTTGAAATTTTCCGGGTAAATGGTTAGCAGCTAGATTTTTTCAAGTTTTAGCTTAGACCATTGTTTCTTTAAACTATTAATTAGTTCTAGAACATTTTGGTGTAACTTACTGATAAGCAAAACTTGTAAAATTTAAAGCTACCAGTAGTTTGGTGTAAAACTACCAAATGCTGTGAGGTCTGATACATTATACTCAGCATGGCGTCTATTTTGAAGATGAAAGAACTTGACTGGAATAAAAAAAAAAAATGTATGATATAAAATATGATTGGGAGCTCAAGCTTTATACCTAAAAAAATAATATTATTTATTTTGTGAATTTGATGTAAATTTGATACCTATAAATGGTTTAAAAAATATGATTCAGGTTTTGTCTTAATGACTTCAACAATCGATAAAAAAAGATAAAACAATGTTATTTTGTGATGTGTGAAAAACCCAGAAATAATGTTTTCTTTCAACGCTAGAGGGCGTTGAAGATGTTCTCAGTTTTTCTTCATACCTTATTGTCCCATTCTTACTATTTTTTTCTGTTTAAATTTACATATAAAAAATGCCGAATTGTTTTTTCCTAGCGAATTATTCTATTTTCAAAATTGACAACAGTTGAGTGCATATGTAATTCATGTCATTCTTCAATGATGACAGTAGTTTGAAACAGCAAATTACTTTTTTTTGTGTCTTTGTCATCTAGGTCCGAAAATGACACCAATTCCCGAGTCCCCGACACACTAATTTCATTCCCTCTCTGAATGGCTATCGAGAGTCGTTGCTTTACCCAAATTCCTTCGCTCAGGTTGCCGGTCGCATCACATAAGCGTTTGCAAATATCATTGATGAATATTTCTGCATTTGGACCATAAGAACCGAAGGTTTCGATAGCTATTGGATCATTGGATAGTTATTGGATAGGTTGTGGTATTTGCATGGTTCTTTTAATAGTTTGAGCCTTCTCAGCGGTCGACGCTTCTCAGTGTTTGTGACGGAGCTATGGTATCTAAGTACTGCAGTAAAATCTCATACTAGACTCTGACCGTGGCTACCAGGACACTAATGTCATTCCATATGGGCGCTTACCATCACTACGACCGGGTAGCTCAAGGATATTGAGACCAATCGCACAAAAGGCTCGTTTGATTATATCATTAACCTCATTGTGTCTATTGTGGCGTCCTTTGCTGAATTTATACAAGAGGCCGCGCGTGAGTGCCAGAAGGGTTTACGTTTGCGCCACAACGACAAATATGTGGCTCAATCGGTCTTGATCCAAGTCTGAGGCTCTTGCTATTATGACCATATATAGATTCAGTAGTTTCCAGACTTGAAACTGGTAAAGTATTTAGCCAATGGCTTGAATCTTTTTGAGATATTGCTGATAGTCGAGCTTGATCCTTAACATTAGTGGCGTTTTCAATTAATTGACTTGTGGTCATCCTAACGAGAAGATCATCCCAATTTCGTTGATTAGAAATATTTGTTACGTCTTAGCTTTCCCTGAATTAATCGCAGCATCAAAACCGTGAAGTTGTAGATCATCAAATCTTGTTGATGATTTTAAATAGATCTTTTGATGAATTGCTAGATGAGATAAAACTTGGTTGTCAGCGGAGCATCGAATTCCAAGACCACAATGAGAAATTGGTAGAGGTGCTTGAAGCCATTCATTATTGGAAAGTCTGACATTAAGAATTCCACTTATCGAATACCGAACTAATAGGTCAAACTTGAGTAGACGGCTGTGTTCGTATAGAGGGGTTGTTCGTAATAAATATTGTAGTGGCGGCATCGCATGCAGTTTTTTTAAAATAAAGGATGATGTGGCTTTAGATGCAATAAACGTTGAGTCATTGCTGCTAACGCTTCAATTTTCTTTTGTAAAATTGAATATTCTGTTTTCTGACCCATTGGAGATCTAAATAATTCTAAACTATCTCGGTCGATGATTCTTGAACCTTAAAATTTAACTGTAAGAATTGAATCTGTCGTTTCTGTTCTTTCCAACGTTGGGAATATTTCACATTTCTCTTTGTTTTTAACGTCTTTAGGAGAGCCTATGATTCATCAGCCCATCATTAAAGTACCAAGTATTGAATAATGATTTCAGTTATCCAAATAATGGATGAGCAGCTGCACACCTTCTTCGGAGACTATGCAACCTTTACCATATAAAAGAAAATAGTTGCCTCCATAACTTTGCCTCCATAGTTGCCTCCATAATGAAATAATTCAAGAAATTGATTACGGATAGTATCAAGAATAACGTCACGTCTGTCTAATAAGACTGAAAGCATTCTTGAAATCAAAATATTCAAAAACATCAAATCATTGGATTGGGAATTTATAATTGAACGAACTGTGTGAGCATTAGCTTCTGCTCCCCCAGAGACACCGTAGCCAAGTTGTAGCGGTATTAAATAAGACACAGCGCGGTCTTTAATTGCTTTCCCTTTGAAACCAGACGAGGAATAGTCATACCTACGGCAATAATTGGTCTAAGTGAACCGTCCTTTTTCTGTCCTCAGGTGAGCACAGACTAGCGCCATAGAAGAACGCTAGCGCCGAAGAAAACGGGGCGGACGAAATTAAGCTTTTGAAATCTTATCCTTTTGAAATCTTATTGGTGAGTTTTGTGATGGTACCAACAAGATTGGGCGTATGATCACTGAGTAATATCAATCGTATCAACAACATGCTGGGGGCGGAGACCATCAATACCTGCCGCTGATCCTTTTGCAAAAGAAAGTTCACTGACTTGGAGAGGAGCGACTTGGAGTCGCTGTTGGAGGGTTCTCGAAAATCAGCGTATTTCGTAGGGTGTTTATTCGCGCATGATCGCTATGTTTTGTTCAGATGGCTGAGCCATTTTATTATCAAAGCATGCTATGCGAAGAGCACCTTTTATGTCACCATCATAGTCACTGATGTTTTCAATGTAAACAAATATTTACTCTAACTTTTTGTAACATTACTTTAACCAATATTTTACATAATTATCATCATCATCATCAATCATTTGCGTCCCCGGCTGAACATAGATCTCCCTCAAATTTTGCCACTTCATTCTATTTGGCGCTGTTTGTATCCAGTTTCCTTGGATGCGCTTGAATGTCGTCTGTCTATCTGGTTAGTGGTCCTATAAGCCTCTTGTCGTGGTTTCTACTAGATTATTTTCTTGGTCCACCGTTTGTCTGTTGCTCTAGCAATATGACCAGCTCAGTTCCACTATAGGTTTACTATTCGCTCTACTGCATCACCAACAGTAGTTCTTTTTCATATTTCCTCGTTTGTGACCCTGTCCCTGAGGGAGAGCCCTAACGTTAACCTTTCCATCGCTCTCTCGGTAACATGTATTCTTTTTATAGATTTTTTGGTTATAGGGTCAGTGTTTCAGCCCCATAGATCATGACGGGCAGGACACATTGATCGAAGATCTTGCACTTCAGAATGGGGATGTCAGATTTGATTATCTCTCTCATATTTCCAAATTCTGCCTACGTGAGGCCTGTTCTTCTGCTCATCTCGTATGTCTGGTTGTCTCGACCAGTTTTAATTTTATGGCCCAAGTATTTGTAGGATGCTACCTGTACAACTTTGGAGTCGCCTATTTGGATGTGTCCGCTCGCTACCAAATTTGTTACAAATTTCGTTTTCAAAACAATAATTTTGAACCCAACGCTTCCTTATGCCTGGTCAGGTCAGATATTTTAGATATCTGTAAATATTTCTCTTTTAGCGCAGCTACGAATACAGTCAATTAGCCGTCCCTAGCCCCAAAAATAAATTTTGGGACCCTCAAACTCGTGTTGAAAAGAAGTTGCACGTCAGAGGCTATTGGTGTTCAGAGCGAGTCGGATAAAAATTATTTTTGTAAAAGTATACTGTAACTATAAGAGTTCCTCTAGGTGGAAGGCTGTTCGGGGTCCTGGCCCGAATTTTCTTATGAAAAATCCTGTAAAAACTTTTATAAACGATTTTTACATAAATTCTAAATTTAGTATGTATCACAACTGAATGATTTTTCAAGAATTTCGCTTGGATTGTTTCACCTGAGAAAGAACGTTCAATTATGGTTTTCTCGCTCAATATAGTATAGCGATATACCTATGAACACTCGTTGATGCGATTGCTCTATCTAGGAACTACAGCTATGTTTTGAGTCTTCTAAGACATGAAACACCTTTCTCAGCGGACTCAATTCAGAGGACAAAGTTGACTTTAGCACTTCTACATTTTCTTTAGACAGAATATCGTACTTGAATATGATGCTTCTAGAAGCGTTATTTGGATGATATCTGCCTATGTCGAAATTTATACATTCCGTTTACCCATCTGAGGTTATCTAAAACAAGAAAGCTCTCTAAAATCTTTCTCGCAAGTGGAACTAATCCAAAATTGAGAAAGCTTTTGA
Source organism: Malachius bipustulatus (assembly GCA_910589415.1). Classification (NCBI taxonomy): domain Eukaryota; kingdom Metazoa; phylum Arthropoda; class Insecta; order Coleoptera; family Melyridae; genus Malachius; species Malachius bipustulatus. The sequence goes on along the minus strand of OU342630.1, from coordinate 83,708,060 downwards.
CCGTCCATGACTACTAGTGGCTCTTCTATTTAAGTTGAGTGAATAATTTGAAATAGGTACTTAGTTCATCGTCATCGTTGCCTCATTTGGTATCCTTGATAATGAAGCAAAATGACTTCGACGCCTAGGTTTAGGAATAAAAGGCAAAAATCGCCGTTGTTTGATTAAGGCTTGTAACTACCCCCTTTTTGCTGAACGATGTTTTTCTTTAGCTGCTCTGTCGAAAATATTGAAATCACTAAAGATATAGAGAAACCTTTTAAAAAAAATTATGACCATTTCGATATAAAAAATGTGATCATTTTTACATTTTTCCAAACATCATTACTAAATTGCTACTAAACTATAAAGTATTTCATCTAGGGACTTAAATTTCTGAGACAGAATGTTTATTTAGTATTTCTTGAATACGAAATTAACAATACGTTTATTTAAAAATTTCTAGACATGATGACCTTTACATCATTTTAGCGACAATATTTCTAGCCTACTATGTTGGCTCAGAGAGGCGACGACCTACACGTTACTGTTGTGGCTGATCATACGTTCATACACTTTAATAAAGAATTGTTTTTGAGACGGCGGGGTGTAATATAAAACCTAACATATACTAAACTGTAGAGATTCTATACGTATAATAAGCCAAAAATTACAAAAAAAAAAAAAACTACAAAATGAATAAACTACAAAATGTATAAACTACAATGAATAAAACGAATAGAAATAGAATGAATAGCACAGCTGACATGCATCTCCAAAATGCTAAAAGAAAAATAAAAAAGAACTAAATTTAACAAGTTTGCAAAAAAAATCAAAAAATCAAAAAGTCAAAAAGTCTGAACAGCCGTCCTCATCACATCAGCAAGGCTATCCCCAAACAAATCACAAAGCCCGGACAACTGGTTAAAGCAGACCGACTTACAGGTGACTTCAACAGCGCATTGGACTTTGCAGCTCTTAAAGCAAGGGTGGAATCGTTCCTTGAGTTCATGCGTGGGACATGAAGACCAGTCAGCACATCAGAGCAATCAACACGGTTGTGAAAGAGACCATACAAGAATTTCACAGCAAGAAGTTTTCGACGCTTTTCAAGCGAAATGAAGTCAAACTGATCCAATAACATACCGTGATCGAAACCTCTGGCAGGATAACATTTATTTGCCCTAAAATACAGCAACTTCAGAAACCTTCTCTGAATGCGTTCCAACTGATCGACATGACAACGATAATGGGGTGACCACACAACACTACAATTAATACTCCAGTTTAGATCTTACGTACGAGTAAAAAAGGACCTTTAGAGAAAGAGTATTATTGAAATCACTGCAACTCCTGTTCATGAAACCCAGCATTTTAATGGATGATTTGGTTATCTGAGAAATACGCTCAGCGAAAGAAAGAGTACTATCGAAAGTAACACCAAGATCCCTTATGGAATTAGTACGAATAAAAGTCAGAGAGTCAAAGGAATAATCAAATACAATTGGGGTCATTTTCTTAGTATATGTAACTACTCGACATTTACTCATGTTCATTTGGAGACTATTGCTCACGCACCAATCCTTCAGCCTGTCTATAGAATCCTGCAAGCGCCGGGCATCGTCGTGACAGCCAATTACAGAAAATATCTTTAAATCATCTGCGTAAAGCAGCTTGTGAGAATTTATCACATTAGAAATGTCATTGATGAATAACAAGAATAACAGCGGTCCCAGGTTAGAACCCTGGGGTACGCCAAATGTGGGAGAGAACGGCCGCGAACTATGACCACCGTACAACACATATTGTTGCCTGTCCAAAAGATAGTATTGGACAGTAAACGAGAGCAGAAGCCAAATTGCTCCAGTTTTACCAAAAGTATAGAGTGGTTTATTCGATCAAAGGCCTTCGAGAAGTCGGTGTACACTACGTCCACCTGCCCCTGATCATCCAGAGCATTCGCAACAAACTGCGTAAAACACATTAAATTTGTGACTGTCGAGCGTTTCTCAACAAATCCGTGCTGACATGGAGCTAAAGACTGCTTAATTGCAGGATAAATACACGCGTACACCGACATCTCAAATATCTTCGCAAAATTATTTATATATATCTTTAAAACTAAAGTTCCCAGATAAACATACCTACCTACATAAAATTCTATTATTTTTGGTGGTAAAAATTATCAATTTTCGTCTATGTCTCATAGCAATTGGGAGATATTTTGAAGAAGCTAGGAATTTCCAAAATTTCAAAATAACCAGTTTACCAGCTTATAACCAGCTTCTTGATAAATGTGTAAGCGACATTTTGCTGGGGTTAGAAAGCTGCACTGCTTTCCTTATTTACAACCGTCGCTTTGTCTCATAGTTTCAAAGGTTCCGGTATAGAACATTAAAAAAAACTCACCCTGTGCATAATAATAGGTAATTAAAAAATACTCTACCGTTACTGCCTGTTTCTTTTTACGTAACTTAGGTAGCGAACATTTAAAGTCACTAACTATTGTCCATAATCCAAAAAAGAAAAACATGATGAACTTTCTATTTGTTTTGATGTTTGTGATAAAAAAATACTCAATTTGTGGTAGCACAAATTTTCAGTTTTTACAACCACTTTGACAATATTTAGTGTTTTTATTAAAATTTCCAGTAGAAAATTAATGTTCTTCACTTCCTGCCGATCAGTCACTTAAAAACATACCTACATAACTGACTGAGAAATTTTTCAAAGCCCTTGAATTATTTTTTCAATAATTATGCATTTTTTAAAATAGCTTCGGCACTGAAGTTGATTAGTGTGCATGCAGTTGATGTAATTGCAGTAATTGAATGTTTTTAGAGGTCATTATTTATATATAATAATTAAGTTTTGTGTAAGCGTACCTAAGTACACTATCGACTTTAGTCATATTTTTTGTAAGAATGCCTATCTTTTTTAAAAATACTTTGCCATAGTGATTAATCATCATTATGCATAATACCTACTATAGATATTCTTATTTGACAAAAAATGGTTCACCTTATTGAGTATTAAATATTGTGGTTACGAAGCGATGAAAGAATAAAGGTACATAATAATAAAAATTCACACATTACGATTGCATAATGATGCCATTATTCAATCAAACTGTCATTATTATTCTAGGTACAGATTCCAGTTCAAAAGGTGAGAAAGAGAAAAAATATGCATGGATGGCGTTCCCGGGGTTAGATTGTTCCTCGGAGATAAAATGACCCTCCATTCGGATCTTCGGGAGGGGACTAATCCAATCGCACATTCATCCTAGAATAATTATTGTAACATCTTCCGAATAGGAAAATTTATAGTTGACTTTTGCAATATAAGAGGCTTAATCACAAATAGCAATAAATTATTCAGTACAACAACATCTGTAGGCGAATAAACTTCACATTTATAGAAGGTATTGTGCAAAACAATAGTCCAAGTGACTTCAAACACAGTAAATTATTATCTCTAAATTTTATCTTACCTTCCTGAGTATACCATGGATAACCACATTAATATGTTTTCCAAAAAATTCCCAATTAGAAGGTAACTTCGGATTGGCGGTTTTGACAACGCGAGGGAGACTTGGAGCCTCCTTACTTTATGTTACGTGGTATACGATAACAGAGACGGCCAAATGACTAGATTTATCTGTTGCTTATACCGATCACCAAGCGAAAAACTGTAGAGGGCACTTCTTTTGTCCCTGATGAAGACTGTTGATTTCTTACCGATAAATTACCCTAAATCCGAGATAACAACATTGGGAGAGTTCACTGTAGATCACATCAACCGGCTTAAACACTTTAATTTCAATGATGAAGAAAGTCGCGAAGTTGAATGTTTTGCTATTAGATGTGGCTGCGTACCCAGCTAGTTGACGAACCTACTTACATTCCCGATCGCGAGGGAAAATTCGCTAACCTTCTGAATTAACCAACGAAAGAATAACATAACATAACAAAAGAATTAAGAATAAACTTTTCTCCTGCCGCAACGGTTCGAAATCTTTTTGGTCGGTACTAAGGTAGTCGGCCAATCGACTGGGAAGAATGGAAACAAATGGAAGAGCTATGTCTGAAAAGAGGACTGATCTGTTACACAGACGGTTCCAAAACAGACGTAGGAGCAGGAGCCGGCTTGTATGGAGTGTCCCCCAGATACAGCATGTCTGTATAACTGGGGAAGCACACCACAATCATGCAAGCTGAAATACATGCAATACTGCAATGTGTCAGAGAATGTATGAGAAGGAACTATAAGAAAAAGGAAATCTACATACTCTCCGACAGCCAGGCCAGCCTGAAAGCTCTTGCATGCTACAAAACCAAATCAAAACTGGTAGGTATTGGAATGTATCAACGACCTCAACGATCTGGAAAAACAAAACAAGGTAAATAACACTTGTTTGGGTACTGGGTCACCAAGGAGTAGTTGGTAACAAAACGGCGGATGAACTGGCCAAAGAGGGCGCGGCAGCCGCCTTCACAGAACCAGAACCAATGTTTGGAACTACCAAAAAGATGGTACGTGGCGCGATAGCTAGTTGGACAAGTAACCAACACAAAGCATATTGGAACCACATACCAGGCAACAAACATAGCAAGTTAATGGTAAAAGAACCATCTCCAAAACTTGCCAATGAACTACTGCATTTAAACAGAATGCAAGTTAAAACAGTGGTGCGGGACTTCTTACAGGACACTGCCACCTAAGACGACACCTGAAGAAGCTGGGCATTTTCAATGGAAAACCAGCATGCAGACTATGCAATGAGGAAGACAAAACAGCTTTCCTTGTAATCTTTGAGTGCCCAGCACTCAATAGAACCCGACATTCAATCATGGGAAACAATACCAATGACATTATGTCGGGGAAAGCTTTGTCAAGCAAACTTCTGAACTTTGTGAAGGGTACAGAGTTATTTAAATAGTCAAGAACCAATAGCTACCGAAAGATACAATAAGCCTAAATGACGTAAAAACCGATTTCCGTATCTAGCGACAAACAAACAAACAAACAAAAAGGTAGTCGGCTTGACTTTCACCAGACAGACGAGTCCACCATTTACACGGATAGACGGGATTGTTGCATGAACGGCTCTTGAGAACGGTTACCTCTTGGCGTTATTATGTTCTTCATACTCTGTGGTCGATTTTTCCGGAAGAACCCAGCCATTATCCCTTCAGTGGAATCAAAAACGTCAGACATCCACTGGTGTACTGCACACTGTACTGCATACTGGTGAATGATGACAAGGACATGAAGCGCCGATTGCCGGGAATCGGCGCTTCATGTCGGTTCACCGTTTTACTAGTTTCATTATAAAGATATTTTCACATCTTAATTTATCTTAACAATCTCATTCAATGACGACCCTTTCACTTTGAAAGGGTTTTAATTATTTGGATGTTAGTTTTGTGGAGTCTTTGAGAAATTTGAGTGGTCAATTATTTAATCTCTGAACCACGAGCCCGGTCTGTTTTTTACATCTCTACAAATGTTTTATTTTGTTTTTTGACATAATATGTATCCTTACTTTTTTGACTTTGGGACTGCGGAATCTTGTAAGCTGACAATTGTTCCGAGGATGGGCTAGTGCCCGAAACCGGTCGACAAGATATTTTATCAGTTTTAAACGAAAATATACTCATTGACCTACCGATGTTGTTTGTTTTATTATGCTGGATTGTTGTGGCTTATGCTTATGGTACGTCTGAGAAGTTCTGCTTGTTGCTGGAGAGTCGCAGATCGCTCTTTGTAGGTGGCCGTCGATGGAGTTCTTTCAGAGACCTTTGCTATCAATAGTACCGGCATACCTCAAGAATCCATTTTATCTCCGACTCTCTTTATTAAATGCAGGGATGTCAGAAACCCTAATAGATACAGGGTCGGTTAGATTATTGCTGCTATGTAGTTCATGAAATAAGCACAAAAAAATTAAGACTGTAAAAAAGTCGAGTTCTGGTTTTCATAATTCTTTAATTTACTCTCAATTGAGCATAAGAGTCTTCCTAAATAGAGTTGAACTAGTTTTAATAAATAGCGTCATTAGTTTTCACTTAATTTATTTCGTTTTTGGAATGCGACTGTCAACTTTTTATTTTCTTACGAACGCCTTATTGAATTTTAATTCTATAAAGTGCAAAAAATCAAAAAACTAACGGTGTATCACACGTGCATAAAATGTTCTTTTATCTCGATATTTGATATTAGCTAGTTGAATAGCTAAAGTATTTAAAAACTAATGTATTATGCAGTGTCTTAAAACATTAATTATTACTACCAATATTTTGAAAATTGGATATTGATACAAATGGTACAATTATTGTGGCTCCCAGAATTACCTCACCTTTCTATAAAAAATAAAATGGAGCCCTATGGAATGGACTAATGGAATGCCCGAACCTCGGCCCGAACTTAACCAAACCGCGTTCGCCTTTGGAACATAATGGAAACATAAATACCGTAATGGAAACAGACATGGTAAATAGTCAAAATAGACTGATCGTGCGAAAATATTTTTCATCTAGGCTCATGAATGCGGTAACAGAAATAGATAGGGCATACACCATGTTACTGTTAGACTAAATGAATTAATTTTTTACAATTTTTGATGCTGATGTTACTTTAGAAGGCAAAAAAAATCTTTGAACTCAAAAAGCATTTACACTAAGGTCAGATTTCGCTAATATCTTTAACGAATAAGTTTTCTTGTAATTATTTTAATCTCCATTTATATTAAATTATTGTAAATATTGTCTATGTATAAAAAATTTGTTATAAAGTAGCGCCCGAATTTTGCCCTGAAGTTTGTACAGTCATTACTATCATTATAAGTAAATGCCTAATTATTATCGCATTTGAACCCTTCAAATACGTAGTTATTTCATGTTGATGGTAAATAAAACACTATAATAATTTAAAAATTATACTGTACATTGCTGGATATTGACCATGTAAGGCGTGCTTCACTGCTTTTAAAGTATCATCTTCTGACATATACAGGGTGTCCCAGCTTATTCGAAGCGGTCTCTGTAGGCCAAACGAAGGATTTTTTCCAAAAAATTTTTGCAAATTCAAGTACAGAATCACAATGGCCATAATTTAAAATTATTTTGGAGTATACAGGGTGTCCCATATGACAGTGGCATATCAAAGTTATGTTTTTTTAAATGGAATGCTCCTATGTTATTGCAATTTTAGATTGTCTGAGAAGAGAAAATAAGATTGGCTTTTACAGTTGGTGTTTAAATTCAGAAGTTTTTGAGTTATAAACAAGTGAAAATCATCATTTTTCAAGTTCAAGGCCCTGTACAACGAAAACGGCTTAAGATAGAAAAAAACGGCTTACATGTCCCTATTTTAACTTTTCATGTACTATCCTATGATGTAGATGAAATGTTTATACAGGGTGATAAAAAATTTAAAAAATTCTGAGATTTCTCCACGAGTCGCCAAATAAAAAAATCAAAGAAAGCACAAATGTTTCTATATCATAGGATAGTACATAAAAAGTTAAAATAGGGACATGTAAGCCGTTTTTCTCTATCTTGAACCGTTTTCGTTGTACAGGGCCTTGAACTTGAAAAATGACGATTTTCACTTGTTTATAACTCAAAAACTTCTATAATAATAATAATAATAATAATAAATCTCTTTATTGTACGATTAAATTCAACAATCATTGATTAGTACAATAGCGTTGTAAGCGATGATAATAATTCACAAACAAAGAACAAACCGCAGTAGTACACATAAATTCGCCTGCGTAATCAAAAGGTCATACGCAAGCGATTGGCATTATAACACATTGATCACAATCACAATTTCTGAATTTAAACACCAACTGTAAAAGCCAATCTTATTTTCTCTTCTCAGACAATCTAAAATTCCAATAACATAGGAGCATTCCATTTAAAAAAAACATAACTTTGATATGCCACTGTCATATGGGACACCCTGTATAATCCAAAATAATTTTAAATTATAGCCATTGTGATTCTGTACTTGAATTTTCAAAAAGTTTTTTGAAAAAGTCCATCGTTTGGCCTACAGAGACCTCTTCGAATAAGCTGGGACACCCTGTATATGTAAATTATTAGTAAAATTATTGATTTATTATTATTTATTTATTTGGACCTAAGTTTATTTATCATGAATATATGCGAAGATTATCTACCAAGCTATAGGGCTGAGAAAATAAATTTTATCGACATTTCATGATGAACTTGATTCAATATAAATAATTGATCCAAATGTTGTTATACTCTACTTTAATCTACTTTATTTATGACCTATAAACTTTTTTCCTTTTTCATACTAAGTACCAATGAACTTACTCTAAGGTGTTAAAGCTTAAAAAAAAACAGACATTTACAAGTAAATAATTTACAGAAAATCTTTCGTAATATAAAAGTAATGAAGGGCAATTCACTTTAGTGTCGTAAATTATTAAACAGCGATTAGTTGAATGTCCCCCATCGATTATATGTCAATATAATGTTAGCCTATGAATTATTGAAAAATACAATTTTGTTTGCATGGTACTCGTACATACTTCATTTCCATAAATTGCCCCTGTGATTATAACTGACTTTATTCGTATTTAATTAGATCTTATGATAAGCCAATTAACAGAAATCGGATATAAAATACATTCTAAATTAGGGAATGTTATAACGTTTTACCTTATTACCGCTTTTTTCTAACTCTGTTGTAGATCCACATGCTAGCAGTTTTTGTAAAACGTATACGCACCAAAATTACACCTTCTTATTAATGAAACTATGTTTATAAGTACTTTAATGTTCTGATTTTTCACTAAAATTTTTAACAGTTCTTTAGAACAGGTATTTTTGACAATTATTAATAATTAATCTAATTATGAAGGATCAAAATTAAGTGTGACGTTATAATTTGACGTATGCTTCTTTTTCAATTATTGTAAAATCCTATAAAAACTATTAATTTAGTCGACTAAATTTGAAAAGTATGTAATACCTTTTTTGCTTAGGAAGCTAAGGGTTGGTTTAGTCCAAAATTCTGTTAGGTCTTAGCGCATTATAATTATGCATCCCCCATTTAAAAATTGGTTATATTTATTTTAATTTATCTCGGAAAGGGATTAAATTTGAAACAAAAGCTGCATTATTTTATATTTAAGAATCTAGGAAAAAATTAGGGGAATTAGGTCGTTCCGGGGGGGGGGGGGGGGGGGCGAAGGGGGGGGAAACATTAGTATATTCAAAAGAGGCATAAAATGAAATGATCCCGGCTGTGATTTTATTTTCCCGATTTAAAACCAAACCAAAACCCCTGCCGCCTGTGCTATTTAATAGAATATACAGGATGTACCAGCTCGATTTAGACAACGGTAAGGGCCGTGTAGGGTGTAGGTCTCGTCAAGACGAAACGTGTTTTCATTTGAAGTTTTTGGATTTGGACCTTTGTTGCGGAAATATGGCCGACTTCCGGTTTTTAGTTTTTTGGCTCCAGTTTCGGCATTTTTAGGTTTTCGCCCAAACTGAAACTAGTTTTGGAAACTCCCTAGCTTCAGTTACAACTTTCATATTGAAGTCAAGGTTCTATCTCTGTTGGATTCAAAATGGCGACATGCCCAAGACTTTAAATTTTAAGTCTTTGAGTCAATTCAAATTGAATCAAATTGAAAAATTAAGATTTTGAATCCAGCAGAGATAGAACCTTGACTTCAATATGAAAGTTGTAACTGAAGCTAAGGAGTTTCCAAAACTAGTTTCAGTTTGGGCGAGAACCTTAAAATGCCGAAACTGGAGCCAAAAAACTAAAAACCGGAAGTCAGCCATATTTCCTCAACGAAGGTCCAAATCCAAAAACTTCAAATAAAAAACGTTTCGTCTTGACGAGACCTACACGGCCCTTACCGTTGTCTAAATCGAGCTGGTACACCCTGTATATATTCTATGAATAATAATAACCAATGAGCATTTATTTATCATTAATTTTAAGTGAAAAGCTCAAGTGGAGTAAACTTTTTGGAGTGATTTGAACGTCTAAGCTTTTATCTTGCTGTTAATTGTTGTCGAAATAAATAATGATTAAACAACAATGTTCGGTAAAATTTATTTGGTATTTCTTTGTCTATAAAATATATCATACACTATTAAATATTATTGTCCACTCGAGGTTGGTATAAGCACAGCTTTCATTAAATTCTTGATAATTGATCATTAACTAGACATGTGTAAAAGAGAGTTCGACTAATAAGGGAAGTATAATATCAGAAGTCAATATCCCAATCGGAGGACTCATCAGGAGGAATGTCGTTATCTTTACTAAAGCAGTCAAAATTGGTGGTGTCAGTGGGTCCTCGCACAGGCTGCACTATCGGTGCAGGGAGAGTTCTCCGATTTAGACCATCCCAGTCAAAACCTTGGAACCATCTAAAATGGAAATTATTAGTACAGGTTTTTTTTTTACATTTTATACTCGTAAAAACCCATTCCAGCTGCTGAAATACTCACTTATGCTTTTTAATGTCTTGAATCCCTCCTTTTTGGTACCCAAGCCTCTCTGACGGAAGATCTCTACATAGCTTCTTGATCAAACTCTGAGCACATCTACCAATGTTATGCCTTGCAAAGTCAATCATATCAATTCCTTTCAAAATTAGGTTGTAAGCCTTCATAGGATCAGAAGCCGTAAAAGGAGGACTGCAACAAATTATTACAATTAATTTTAAAACACTTATTAGTACCACAAAAATAAATTTATAAATAATTGAGTTTTAATTCTATAAAATACAAAAAGAATCACAAAACCAAAATCTACATTATTCCAGTTCTACATTATTCAGATATTGTGATCTAGTTAGACTGGACTAATTTCCGAGTTAATATGAAAAAATCAAAATCAACTTAAAACGCAATCAAGACGTTACCAAAAACATAATTTGGAAAAGAGGCAAGCAGAAAGTTTCACTCGAAAAATAAGTATCTGCTTGGGCTTTCTACGGAATTGCTATAATCTGAATTATAGGTACATTTTGTGGAGACAGAAGCAAAACCTTCCGGCACGTCAGGTCGCGTTTTGGTAATTATACATTTTTCAATATTTGATCAAATAGGATTCACCTGATTCTTTTTGAACAGAATGAACCAATAGATTTTTATGCAGAAAATAGAGGAGGGGTTTTGAGTCTCATAAAGCGGTGAAATTGTCAGAGCTGTAATAATAATTCGTGATTAGTGTACTTGTTTTACTTACTTGCCACTAAGCAATTCATGCATCAATATTCCCAAAGCCCAATAATCCACTGCTCGATCATGTCCCTTATTCAGTATGGTCTCCGGGGCAACATATTCCGGAGTCCCGCAGAAGGTCCAGGTCTTGCTGCTGTAACCCAGTTTCTTGGCGAATCCGAAGTCAACCAGTTTTACGTAGCCTCTGCCATCAAGCAGCAGGTTCTCGGGCTTGAGATCTCGGTAGATCACGCCGCGAGAGTGAAGGTACTCGAAGGCTTCAACAACGCAAGCGGTGATGAAGCGTGTTGTGTGGTCATCAAAGCAGCCACGGTCTCTTAGAATCGTCCATACCTCACCCCCAAGGCAAGGCTCTAGGAGCATGTAGACGTATTTTGTATCACGATATGTGCGGTAGAGTCTAGAATATAAGAAAATATTACCACATTACTTAGTAGCTCAAGATTATAGTAATTACTTATACTTTACATTTTCATAATATTTTAAAGATCGCTGAGTGTAGTAACCTGGCTAGTGGTAAGTATTTCTATTAGCAACTTTCTGGACTAATTAAGCTGTGTTGAAGATTTTTCGAAAAAGCTTGCAAATCAATCTGAGAACTTATTGTAGTTTTTCAATTTGGATGAGATTATCTGATTAGCCTCACATGGGATTAGTAATCCAAGAGCCCATGACACTCAAACCCTATCGACAGCCGTAAATGCCGTAAAGGGTATTTGGGAAATTTAAGCCCTGCTTAAAATAAGAATACAATAGTTGGCAGGCTGGCGTGGGCGTGGCCAGGAAAAAGGGGTAACTTCCGGTCCCTGGTAAAACCAGTCAACCTATGTATCTTTGAATAGAACGTTTCCAACTTTATTCTGAAGTTTATGATTTTAGTGCGCTAAAACTCAGATGGTTGGCGGATTCCGCTGATTCGACGCTGATTCTAAATAAACTTGGTAAGTGACGTTCTATTTAAAGATACATTGATTGACTGATTTTTCCAGGGGCCCAAAGTTATCCCTTTTTAACCCCGCCTACACAACCATTTGTGTTCTTGTTTTAACCGGGGCTTAAATTTGCCCAATACCGGTGAAATGGCATTTACGGCTGTCCATATGATTTGAATGTCACGGACTCTCCTATTATAGCTTCTTTTGAAAACTCCTAATAAATATACAATTTGATTTGGGAAAATTTTAGAGTAGGAGATATTTATGTCAAAGTTTGTGTTATTTGCTTCATACCAAAAAATCGTCATATCAAAAAAATCCAATATCACTTTTTGAGGAGCAGTGGCACAAGCCTTCCGTTCAACTACTGTGAATTCAAGAAGAACATTCTAAAGATTCAAGGATGTTATGGAAAGTCGAGACCGTGAAATAGTATAATAAGAAGGACAGCGGACTGAGATCTCGCTTGGTCAGTGAATAACTGACTAGGGAAGTATAAACTGGTAAATAGTGAATGTAAAGTGTTTACAACACAAAATATCTAAAATGGTGATGATTTCGATGGCAATTAGTAGGTATGGTTTGGTCAGATGCAGCTTAGGATCTACGTAAAAAATGCGCTTGGAAATTAGTAACCAAAGTGCACAGGCTGATGATATAATAGGTATAATGATACAAGTTAAGGAAATGTAAGAAAAAAGAGGCTTTGTTTCAAGCATATTAGAGATAGTTACAAGACTCAGAGAGAAGGAAATACTCAATATTCAAATTATATAGCCTAAAAACACTACAAACATAAAAGAACGTTTCGAAATAGCATGCAGTTACTAGTTTTAAGTAGACAGGTACCAAGCAGATTAACTTTAGCTTGTTCAACCACAGCTCTACCATCATTATTGCCCAAAATGCATATTATGGTCACATTACAACTACTATTGGTTCAAGTTTTAAACTTCAAGCCTACCTGCATATAAACTGGCTACGGCAGCTAAGCATGATATTCCTCTCACTGAAGACATGTCTCTGTTGTTGAGTTTCTACAATATGCTGCTTCTTCAAACACTTCAAAGCAAACGAGAGAGACGGGTCATGCATATATTGAACAAGCTCTACTCTGCCAAAACCACCTATGCCAAGTGTTGCTATCACTTCTAGATCGTCTAGGTTTATGTAGCCATACTCTACAACACATAATTAACCAACATAAGCTTGATGTATTCTATAAGCTACTGCGATCTATAGCCAGCTAGTTAGAATCGTTTTGAAATATTTTTGCTTAGAAAAATTACCTTAAAAATTAGTAGGTATTCTAAATTAGCCAGAGGAAAGTTTGAAAGCAATACTGTCTCTAACATAATAAAAATAAGTCTAAACATATCATAAAAAAATGCTGCACGTCAGTGGGACTGGACATAATTCAATAAAAAAAAAAGAACTGTCATAGCACTTACCAGGAAAAAAATCATAGACTGAAAACAATCAGCCTAGATGCGGTAAACATCGAATGGAAGTCAGAGGTAAAAGACCTGTGAGTTATATTAGACAGCAAGCTCCTGTGGAAGAAGCATATGGAAGAAAAGCAGTCACTTGAGCCCTTATGGCGTGAAGAAACATTACAGGAAAGACCAGGGACTTTAACCCGAGCATCCTGCGATGGATAAATACCATGATAGAGACCTACAATCACTTACGGAACTGTGGCTTGGTCAATGAAGAATACTGAAGGGCTTATCATAAAATGACTAGAGAAGAAACAGGATTTTCCATTGGGAGAAGAGAATGACTCTACCTACCCAATGAGAAACATATTACTAATGTCCCTAGGGATTCAATTACTAGGAGATACAGCGTTGAGAAGAAATTCGTAATACAGTTCAGTAACAAAAAGGAACATGTAAAGGAGTCCAACAAGTACAATCTTAAAAAAAAAAACATACCATAAAATGGTACACAGACGGATCAAAAACTATCGAAGGCAAGAGGGCCAGAGTCTTTTGACCCGGAACAAAATATTTTGAGTCAACGAGACAGTATACCAGCAAATTTCAGACGGAAATCACCGCTATATAAAGATGCTTTCAATAAATTTGATGTAAACAGAAACTCTAAAAAGCAAGAAATCGCTACCTTAACTAATTCCTAATGAAGCTAAAAGAATCAGACAAAGCAAACAAAGTAGCTCTCCTTTGGGACCCAGGACACACAGGTATTGAAATCCACGAAAAATAATGTAGTAGAGCTAGAAGCAACAACGCCCACTTAATGGACCAGAACAATTTTGCGGACTGAGAGAAAATATTTTCAAAGACAAAATAATGAAAAGTGGAAACCTAAAGTAAAAAATCTCTGGAAAGATCTCCAAGGATTGAGGTAGGCCAAATTAATACTTGGGAAATCCAACCAAAAAATATTTTAAGTCTTTATCAAACTCAACAAAAACGGTTTGAGAATGCTAAAAGGTTTTCTGACGGGTCACTCGCAGCACACGTTAGCAAATTTGGTGTACAAAAGGACCAAATCTTTATATTCTGCATGGAGGGGAAAATAACCCTAAAACATCTTCTGGTCGAGGGCCATGCAGTACATAAAGAAGATTACTCTGTCAATACTGGGAATTATAAGTCTATACCAACCAGCGGAAAAAAATATCATCTTTATAACCATGGAAAGTCCTAGATCTAATCCGCAAACTAGAATTCGTTGGGGTGCTATAATCGAACAGTGAAAGAGAAGAGACGAAAGATCTTTTAGGTCGTAGTGAAGATACATCCCCATAAATACAACACATTACTTAGGAAATATTATTTGTTCATGACGAACGCTATATTCTGAGGAAGTACTGAATTGCATCGAATACAATCCAAACTTGAGTATGAGAATGCTGACGAGTACTTGGGCTTTGGAAAAATGATGGTCTGGCGCGTATCATACGACCAGCACTTGCTACCTTATCATATACAGGAGTCTCAGCAGTAATTACCAGGAGACAATCAGCCTGGTGTCAACTTAATTAGATCGCTTCTGAGAAAAGGTGATCTCTAAGATAAATTAAGCATAGCGTGAGCAGGCCTGACGGATATGCTATGAATTGTAATCAAACTCTGAAACTATAAACAAAAGTACTCCCTACAGCCAATTCAAGATTTCATAAAACTGAGTTTTCGTTATTGAGCAAAAATATTTCAAATTGATTATTTTTTGCATTTTCACATGGTATTGTAAAGCTAAAATATAATGCATATTACCTTGCGGCTCTGTAGAAACAGGTCTATTGAATCGTTGCTGATCTCCATAGTCTTTCTCCTTGATCTCGCTTAGATCTCCGATTAGTTGCTTAAACGATTCTCTATCGAGCGTGAGACATTCAACACCAGGATGCAATGCTATAACAGATGCGGTCCTACAGTCCTCTTTTAAAAGAGCTTGCTCTCCAAAATAATCTCCTCTTTGAAGTATTCTAATTTCGTCTTCTTCTAGTTGGTCTATAAACAAAAAAAATTATATAAATTTAAAAAATGTATCGTTTATCTAGTATTAATCGGTTTTTATTATAGGGTGTCATCATTATAAAATAATTAAATGATATGATGAACTCACCAGGATATCTCTGAGTCACTTTCACACTTCCACTGCTGATGATAAAGAATGTATCTCCACTTGCTCCTTGTCGGATTATATACACTCCAGCAGGATAAAATTCCTAAAAGGCAAGATTAAAGTAAGTATAGGATATATTTTTTTGATTATATTATGTGTTGTATTTATAACTAGCGGGCTCTCGTGATTTCAACCACGTTTATTTTTTCAACGAACCTACTACCCCTCCAACTATTACATCCATCACTCCTCCTCCCACTTCACGTTCATTCCCTTCACATTCCCACTTCCGCTTGACATCCCTACACCGCATTAGTCACAATTTTATAACACTTTCTTTGATTATTGTTATTATGGAATAAAAGAGGATTTTTGAAAAACGTACCACTTCTAGTGCATCAGCTATTTTGGAAAGGACATCATTATTCAAGTTTTGCAGTAGAGGTACCGATCGCAGGAAGCTAATATTATCCTGAAGTCTTTGGAGACCAGTTCGTACCATGATTTGCTGAAAGACTTTTCTATCTAATACCCATACTTTTGAATCGACAACCACTAAAATATCCAAAAGAAACTTAGAAAAATATTTTCAAGAAAATTAACCCACTTACCTCTGATACTTGCAGTTCTGGTGCAATTGTACAAAATGGCCAGTTCTCCAAATGCTTTCCCGGGACCCATATGTCCGAGGACTTTACCTTCTTTTATAACTTCAAAATCTCCTTCGGCAGAAACAAACAAATGGGCACCAGCTTCTCCTTCTCTTATCACGTAAGACCCTGCGTGATACTCTTTAGAATACACGGAATCTACTATTTCTCGTACTTGAGATGTATCTAAGTGTTTCAGGAAATCATTATCCATAATTGCATCTTTTATCAATTGCTTGGACCTAGAAAAACATTTACTTTTACAAAAGTGTTCAATAAAAAATCTACCACTGCATTTGCTGTTAAATGTTTTTATTAAAGAAAATTGAAGAAAACAGTGAATTATATAATTTCAAAAAGTAACCAGTTTTACTGCCAATGGTATAAGGTGGGTAAGACAGGAACTAACACTGTCAATTAGAAGAAGTAGATCGGTGTGAATGGAAAATGTTTGTCATATCTTATTTTGTTTTTGATTTTTGTTTAGGTAGACACTTCATAAGTACAGTGCGATGCCGTTTGATTACAAGAACAGGCCATGAAATTCCTTTATTGAATAATTCTGCTGCATTTGACTTTGACGACCTCCGCCATCTCCTCGACGGTACAGGGTAGTCGACATTGCCCAGAAAGAAATAACAAGTGACCACGGTAAACCTATTATTGTTGGCACTGCTATCGTAATCGTTTTTTGCCACCTCACTTGCACCTTTGTGTTATTTGGGAAAATAAAGTATTTTTGAACAAGAGAACATCGAGAAGATGACAATATTCAAGTCTTTTCGGGCAAGAACCAAAGACCTCACCCGATGTGTGATGAAGATAACATGGGTGAAGTGACTAAAAGGTTTTAAGTGAGCCATTTCTTCTTGGGAGTATAACTAACAGCAGCTTAAAACATTGGTTCTTAGACAATAATTATTGGCAATTGTCCAATTTACCTGCACAAGTTGTTCAATACTTGTCTTCTTATAAATTGCACAGAGACTCTTTCTTTCCTTTGAAAGGCATACTCTATCTGGTTAACGCTGTACGCCTAATATTTCGAGATTGAACAACAAGAATCAAGATTCAAGAAGCCAAAAACTTGGCTTCTTGATGGTGTGAGGGAATGATCGTAGATTGATTATTATCAATCAGTGGGAGAGTTCAAGCTGCAATTCGGGAATTGCAGATGTGACTGTTTTTCATGTAACGGTACCAACTATTATTGGAAATAAAGTCTTGTTAAGTTACTTAGCAGCAACTACGAGTATACTGGTTTGTATATTGTTTGTATCAGATATACTCGCTAAATCGTCAGAGTTAATTAACACCCGATTTACCTCGGCATCTCGAGAATGACGTTTGTGACATAACTTCTCTAAGTCATGGAGCCTTTCAGCTGAAAATTCACATTTTTGGACATGTTGGGTTGGGTTAACATAATATTATTGCTGTATTTGCTACTCTGTGTGGTCAAATTAAGTTTGCGAGAAGGAACCAGAGCAGTTGAAAAACATTAAAATATTCCTAATTTCAGGTCATAAGATGAATTTTTAAATTACAAAATAGGGTCTTACCTGAAATCTTTTTCATGTTTGGTAATTGTAATATCACTCGCTTGCCCGGCGGATTCGCTTGATTCAGCAGAAACTCCTTGTTTCTTGAGTAACAGTCCTGTGTTTCGGTTTGGCAAAGCATTGGCCATTGCATGTTTTTCCTGCAAACTGGTAAGGATGTCACCATCTTTTTTGAACGCCGTTTGTTGTAAAACGCTCTGTAAAATAACATTTTTCAGACTTAAATAGTGCACCTTAGAAAATAGAAATCACTGACTTAATTACATTACTGATAAGAATGAAGCAGTCATTCTTGAATAAACTTTTTGAGTTAACTATAAATAATTGCAACTCTAATGACACATGGATCTTGATATGATTGCGTTTCATGTTCGCACGCAAACTTCATATTTCGACATTTTCAAGAATTTATAAAGCTCCTTTCTTCTTAAAGCAAAGAGAATATTTATTCTTTCCTCACGAAAATATATACTGACACAATATCACATAAGTTTAACGTTTTAGATCATTTTATAATGAATAGCTGAGTGTTAAGCTGTCAAAATCACTGGTACCTTAACTTAAAGTAGATATTCAGTATTCTTTTTCGCCTACACGAAACTGATCTAATCTAGTAATTTCCCTTTGTATTATACAAGATTATATGTATTTCAGTCATGAAATATGTGTTTGTCCTTGAGGAGTTCAGCGTCGTTGGAAATGCAATGATTAGGGGTCAAAAGTCCATAAATGTTAATGGGCATATTATGTTGAACTTTGCAATGCAAATCACCCCAAACTTATAACTAAAAACACATCATAGCTAAATATACCGAATGTAAGAAAAATTTTCCCACCTTGTATCTTTCATATGAAAAAAGTTTTGTCCACAATATTATTTGCATCTCATATTGTTTAAAATTTCGAAGGTTATCAAGTATCCACATACTCACAACGGGTAATTATAAAATGTAAATATAAATTTGATACGCATCGATGGAATAATTAGTGGCGGACTTTTTATATTGAACACAAAAAGCTACTCATAAATTCAATGTAACGTCAACTTTTTTTGAAAATTTAAAAAGAGGTCTTTGTTTCTTGAAATGTAACATTTTGATGGAAATATTACATTTTCATGGAAAAGTACATCATGAGCTTCAATACAACCTCTCCTGAAGGGGAATAAGTATTATCTCTTAAGAATTTTCGAATTTGAATCTTTATGAAAATATCGGTGCTAATATAAATTTATTCCAGATAATAAAAGCTACTTATAGGTATAGACGAAAATGGTAACTAGGTATTTTCAATTTTTAGGTGTAACAATTTAGATATTATTGATAATATTGTCTTGATTTAGGTGATGTTTATTAAAAATCTTAAGTACCTAGCATCATTTTCATTGGCATAAGTTTACCATAAGGCATATTATGGTAAATTATGTATAGTGAAATAATGTGTGTATATTTCTTGTCTTTGATTTTTTCTTGTTTATTTTTTTATAAGTTTAAATATGTTTTAAGTGAGCTGTGTAAAATTTCTTATCGAGTTGTAATATTCCAGTAATATTGAAAGTTGGCGAACCAAAATTTACATTAAATCTATTTTATTTATTTATTGCCCAACAGGGAAAGAGCCCCAATTAATGGATAAGCGCTATTCACATGAAAGCATTGGAAATAATAAAAAATAATGCTAACAATAAATAGGGCAAACTAAACATAATAATACACAATATGTGATTTTTTACACAGGATATAATAAAGGAAAGGAAACTAAATTAAAAATGCAGGTGCACAATTTGCTTCAGTTCCTTAATTGACGTATGAGAAATATCACATGCAGACTGGTGATATTCTGTTAAATATATCTGACATATAAATAGGAGATTTCTTCATGAAGTTCGTATTTGCACGGGGACATACGAAAGTTGGCATATCTCTGCTATCAGATCAAGGCACATGAAAACTTACTTGATTAAGAATCGCCGAGCAGTCCGCATTATTATTTATAATTTTGTTAAAAAAAAATCAAATAGGCAACAATTCGATCTTTTCTAACGACTAAATATCGAACTCCCTTAATAGGAGAGAGTAGATAGGGCGACACTTGGGTCCGTCGGATTTCCCTAGATCTAGGGAAAAATGGCAGTCTAGGGAAATTTTAGGTGAACTGACCTGGCGTCATGCAGAGCCGACGGGACCTAACCGGACCACATGCAGAGCCGGCAGGGTCTGACCCGGCCTCTCGATAGCAATAAATCTGTCAATTTAATAGCTTATTTATGTAAATTAGGGTCATTAATCATACACGGAAAGCAACACTAATGAGTTCTTTTGTTATCGGGGATCATTAATCACGCCCACCTGTCACTCCTTTGTTCGGCGGCCCTTTGTCGGCGTTCCTATGTCTAGACTAATGAGTTCTTTTGTTATCGGGGGTCATTAATCACGCCCACCTGTCAATCCTTTGTTCGGTGGCCCTTTGTCGGCGTTCCTTTGTATGGAATACAATAGAGCTGCCGGTCATTGTTATGGGAACACAAAAGAGGAGTCAAGTTAATACATCCGATTCGACAAGCATCGACACGTCTGAAAGGGACCACCAACATTGAAAACCGTTATTATGTTAATCCATAGGTCCGTCGCACCCACCAGCATCGAAAACCGGTATTCACTACGAAGACCTACCTGCATACCTACCAACCCACCTACCCAACTAGGTATACAGTCTACCTGCACCGAAAACCGGTTTTATATGACTCACCACGGAAACAACAACCATCGGCACGTCTGAAATTGAATTATATGAAGAGTTGGGGCCGAGGTCCACTACATGAAGAACCAATTAGAATAAAGATAATCGAGGGGTGGGGGTAGAATATAGGGTGTATGATGTAGGGGAGGGGGTAACTACACTACTTGATGGACCAATCAGAATAAAGATAATCGAGGGGTGGGGGTAGAATGTCGGGTGTATGATGTAGGGGAGGGGGTAACTACACTACTTGATGGACCAATCAGAATAAAGATAATCGAGGGGTGGGCGTAGAATATCGGGTGTATGAGGTAGGGGAGGGGAGGGGAGGGGCAGCGGGGGCCGCATTCCACGACAAGTATCGACGCGTCTGAAAGCCGGCCATCAACGGTGAAAACCGGTCTTAATGTATGAAAAAAAAAACCCGCCTACCAATGGGAGACGCACCTACGGCAAGTCGAAGAATGAAAACATGGTTGTACGATTCTAAACCGTCATATAAAAATCAATAAATTATAATATAAAATGTGAAACAGAAAATAGATACATACTCCCCTACAGAACATGGCAGCAAGTGTGATAAAACACGGTGTATAAAGACCCTACACATGTACCTAAAGGTATACGCATCCAAGATAACCGTCTTGCAGTGTTAAGACTAACAGCGGTACATCTAGCTAAGCAAGTCCGAACACGACAGGTCTATTACACCAGCTATAATTAACGACCCTGACTGAAGACCCAGATGGCAGTGGCGGCCAGCCTGTATATTGTTCGGGAGCAATAGTACGACATCTTCATTATTATTATTATTATTATTAAGAGTATTGTTCGGTACATCAGCGCAATAACTTATAAATTAAGTACCTAAATAATTATAAGTAGGTACCTATACCTATATCATGATTATAAACAGGTAAGTAGGTACCGTATTAATAGCGTACAGCTGTAAGTAGGTATACAATCCCCATAACCTATATAATGCATACTCAAAAGGGTCCAGATATTATGAATCATCCTGTATATTAACGACCCTGACTGCAGCCCAGACGGTAGTGGCGGCCAGCCTGTATATCCGTCGGGAGCAATAGTACGCCATCTTTCATTATTATTATTATTAGTCGATTAATTCTCAGCATTGTCAGTATCACATCATTATTGTTATTAATATTATCATTATTAATAGTATTATTCAGTACATCAGCGCAATAACTTTTAAATTAAGTACCTAAATAATTATAAGTAGGTACCTATACCTATAATCATGATTATAAGTAGGTAAATACAAGTATGATAGTATTAATAGCGTACAGCTGTAAGTAGGTATTCAATTCCCATAACCTATATAATGCATACTCAAAAGGGCGCAGATATCATGAATCACCCTGTATTAAGTATTCTACAGGGATATCAATGCAGTCTTAAGTACTGATTACACCCACGAGAGTAGCTAGCACAGGGTGTGACTCTATCAGCGTTTCCAGACACCCAAGACCTCAGAGACGGATCTCGACAGCTCCGTAGAGTTGGGTTAAAACTGCATGATATAAAATGTCGCTAAAATACCCAAGCAGACGGGGAGCTCATGGAATACACCCCAGAAGACTTGGAACGAGTCTGATCGCAATAAATAACCAAGTATCCTTCAGAGGGATCCAGAGCTAAAACCGCCAAAGGACTTGCACTTTGTGTTCAGAAGAGACATGCTGTACAGTATGCTTATATATCAGCTCCTTAAACAACATATTATCACAGCAGCGAGACTATAGGAATATTAAAAACCATATATTAGTATTATTTCATGGTTACATAAAAGGTATGTGATAGGGGGGCCCTAGTTCATAGGTCATAGACGCTCCGTAGATAATATACCTATACCCATACCTATATATATATTTATATACCTATAATATATACCTATACATATTACCATGAATTAAGACAGAAATTCATAAATAAATAGCACTTCTTTTTAAAAATTATACATAACCGCTAATCGGCGACACCACGTACACTGTTTTGTTACGGGAATACAATAGAGGAGTCAAGTTATTCCTTCGTAATCGACAAACAACGGACGGACGACCACCAACGTCGAAAACCGTTATTATGTTAATCCATAGATCCGTCGCACCCACCAGCATCGAAAACCGGTATTCACTACGAAGATCTACCTGCATACCTATCCACACACCTACCCAACTACTACCTGCACCGAAAACCGGTTTTTATATGACTCACCACGGAGACGACAAGTTTCGACACGTCTAAATTGAATCATATGCAGAGTGGTGACCGATATCCACTACTTGATGAGCCCATTAGCATAAACATAATAGAGGGGATGGGGAGGGAATCGGGTGTATGATGTAAGGGATATGTAACAGGTAGGGAAGGGGGTAACGCCTAAGTACACCGCTATGCAGCGGTATTACCATATAGTCTTCTGACTGAGTGTGCGAATTTAGTTCCTTCCGGCTGAAGACAGTGTTGTTATACAAGTTGGTGTACCCTTACAAGACGCTGAATCATCATGTCATTGTATCGTACAAATCTGCTATCCGAGGCCATGCCGGAGTCGCAGCGAGAAAGAAGTATGCAGGAAATCGACGCTAAGTGTCTCCTATATGCAAGCACAATCCCCGTAAATGATAGCGCGTGCAAGTTGATAACTTTGGGTCTTAATCCATGCACGAATTTATGGACGGTGATTAAATTACACAGTGCGAAGTCTCCAAATGCCTGCGTAGTGATGGACACCGAGGGTTTCTACGCATTGATGCAGATGCTACCAAAGCCAATCACCGAGTGCGAAATCGCCACCATAGAGAACCGCCGCAGTTATAATCTAGAACAATACGTCATAAATCACAGACAAGACACCAATATACAGCTGATACCCAGGTTTCAAGCAAAGTACGGATATAATATATACCTGGGGGGTTGCAACTCTTAAAAGACTGAAATCTCTAGAAAACTACATCCAAGATGTGATCAATAGTTTGGAAAAGGACGACAGACGTATCAATACAGATGCCTGTTTATGAACAATGGCTGAAGAGGCAGCAATAACAGCCATAGAGATAGGTGAAGCAGGGACTGGGGCCTAGATTTATGGATACCTTCAAAATTATAATAACTAGCTTCACCCCTGATAGGGACTCATGGCGAAACATGCAGTATACGCTGACATTATACCGAGAATTGTGCCAAGAGAAAGGGGATAGTTACCATCAACAATAAGGATAATTAGTGATTGGTACGTCCACTGGTGGTTGCCATGGCATACCTTCAGAACGTTCCATATCTGAACCAGGCGAGGCGAAATATAGGAAAGAGACAGGACGAGGAAGTAAAGAAATTAATATTAACAGTTTCTCAATTTAATATTTCTATAGCCTGCATAGTAGCAATGTTATTATCTTGGTCAACATCATTGTGGACAGAGTGGTACCACCTGGGCAATAGTCTACACCGGTCCAAATTAGGTATTGGTAGTGAAAAACCAGGGGTAAGGAATGATGCACATCGCTAGGTATGTCGAACTGAGCGATTACTGGTAACAGCCGTTAGTATAGCAGAAACTCGAAGTATTCCGAGAGTAGGTAGTTGAAACTCGATGTCTTCGACGCGTATGAAACCGACCATCAACGGCGAAAACCGGTCTTAATGATTCATCACGCCGTCGACAACCCTCGATACGTCTGAAAAACCCCGCTTATCATGAGAAACGCACCTACGGCTAGTCGAAGAATGAAAACATCGCTGTACGATTCTTAGCTTTAAAGACCATCTTATAAAAATTAAGAAATAATGTAAAATGTGAGACAGAAAATAGATACATACTTCCTTTCAGAACATGGCAGCAAGTGTGATAAAACACGTTGTTTAAAAGACTCTACACATGTACCTAAAGGTATACGCATCCAAGATAACCGTCTTGTAGTGTAAGACTGACAAGAGGGACATCCAGCGAGGCAATTCCAAACATGACAGGTCTCTTACACCCGCCATAATAATTAACGATCCCCCGACTGAAGGCCCAGACGATAGCGGCGGACACCTGTATATCGTTCACCAGGTACTTTGTCTGGAATACAATAGAGCTCCACACCTGCATCCGTTCCTTTGTTCGGCGGTCCTTTGTCTGGAATACAATAGGGTTAATTAAGCAGAGGCACGTCGACTTGTCGGCAGCCGCACACCTGCATCCTATTGCATAGCTGCTCAGCTCGGACCAAGTCAAATCTGCTTGTTATCAAGTCTCGGATATCGCGGGTCAACGCTTGTTCATCTCCCATCGCATCTGACCATTGCCTCGCAGCTGGGCTCTCATCGAGTCTGACTGTAGCGTCGCGCATCGGACTGATCAACGTCTGATCGTCTCTTATCGGATCTGGCTGACGGTGCGGACCTGATCAGGGTATCCGGGCTTTGTTCTGCCCCACATACTTATCGATTTTGGTTGACTATCACATCTCGGATCTGACGGAGTAACCGTATGCTCTATGGCTTGGTCATGTACGTAGGACGAGGGTAGGTAGCGGAAACGTGGTAGCTAAAACTCGATGTATGGTATGGACTGGTAGCTGAAACATAAGTATAGATAAAATGACAGTTATAAAATTCTGTAAGATAACAATTATTAAGACTGTGTGATTAGGTGGTAGTTGGCCAAAAACGGCAACACGTCACTCGATAAGTGTGCAGGTTTATACCCATATTATCAAGATGCTAACAGGGAAACGTTCGATTAATACCTCAGCAACTTGAACAACGTTGCCACATTGACAAAACCGGTGGGCGATGACGGGTTAACGGCTGGTCAGATCCTATCGGATCCGGCCTACGGCGTCGAGTCGACCACTGTATCGCTGCTCAGCTCTGACCAAGTCAAATCTGGTTGTTATCAAATTTCAGAGTTCGCTGGTCAACGGTTGTTCACCCCCCAATCGGATCTGTCAGGCGGTGCAGGTCTGACCAATGCCTCGCGTCTGACCAAGTCTCATCGAATTTTGCTGGTTGGTACGTCTCGGATAGGGCGGGTTAACGTCTCTTATCGGAACTGGCTGACGGCGCGGACCTGATCAATGCATAGTGGCGATGCTCTGATCAGGTCCTATCGATTTTGGTTGGCTAACACGTCTCGAATCTAACGGGACAACGTCTGGTACAGAGCCGGCAGGTCCGGTCAGTTCGGCTATCATTTCCCTAGACTGTCATTTTTGCCTAGAATCTACGGATATCCATCAGCATACCTGCTCCGAGTCCTTAAGGAACCGGTTATCGATGTTAATCAATGATGCATGTGGGTATCTCAACTATCTAATTAACATAAATAACAATTAACTTGACAGGTTCATTGCATACCACTCATGATTACTGACCCTAATTTGCATAAATAACCAATTAACTTGAAAGATTTATTGCTATCATGAGGCCGGGTCAGAGCCTGTCGGCTCTGCATGAGCCCCGGTCAGCTCGAATAAAACACCACAGAGCCCCGGTCAGCTCGATTAAATATTACAGAGCCCCGGTCAGCTCGGATAAAATATTACAACATACAAGTCAACATGGAAACTAAAAGATTATCGATTTGTAATATTTTATCCGAGCTGACCGGGGCTCTGTAATATTTAATCGAGCTGACCGGGGCTCTGTGGTGTTTTATTCGAGCTGACCGGGGCTCATGCAGAGCCGACAGGCTCTGACCCGGCCTCATGATAGCAATAAATCTTTCAAGTTAATTGGTTATTTATGCAAATTAGGGTCAGTAATCATGAGTGGTATGCAATGAACCTGTCAAGTTAATTGTTATTTATGTTAATTAGATAGTTGAGATACCCACATGCATCATTGATTAACATCGATAACCGGTTCCTTAAGGACTCGGAGCAGGTATGCTGATGGATATCCGTAGATTCTAGGCAAAAATGACAGTCTAGGGAAATGATAGCCGAACTGACCGGACCTGCCGGCTCTGTACCAGACGTTGTCCCGTTAGATTCGAGACGTGTTAGCCAACCAAAATCGATAGGACCTGATCGGAGCATCGCCACTATGCATTGATCAGGTCCGCGCCGTCAGCCAGTTCCGATAAGAGACGTTAACCCGCCCTATCCGAGACGTACCAACCAGCAAAATTCGATGAGACTTGGTCAGACGCGAGGCATTGGTCAGACCTGCACCGCCTGACAGATCCGATTGGGGGGTGAACAACCGTTGACCAGCGAACTCTGAAATTTGATAACAACCAGATTTGACTTGGTCAGAGCTGAGCAGCGATACAGTGGTCGACTCGACGCCGTAGGCCGGATCCGATAGGATCTGACCAGCCGTTAACCCGTCATCGCCCACCGGTTTTGTCAATGTGGCAACGTTGTTCAAGTTGCTGAGGTATTAATCGAACGTTTCCCTGTTAGCATCTTGATAATATGGGTATAAACCTGCACACTTATCGAGTGACGTGTTGCCGTTTTTGGCCAACTACCACCTAATCACACAGTCTTAATAATTGTTATCTTACAGAATTTTATAACTGTCATTTTATCTATACTTATGTTTCAGCTACCAGTCCATACCATACATCGAGTTTTAGCTACCACGTTTCCGCTACCTACCCTCGTCCTACGTACATGACCAAGCCATAGAGCATACGGTTACTCCGTCAGATCCGAGATGTGATAGTCAACCAAAATCGATAAGTATGTGGGGCAGAACAAAGCCCGGATACCCTGATCAGGTCCGCACCGTCAGCCAGATCCGATAAGAGACGATCAGACGTTGATCAGTCCGATGCGCGACGCTACAGTCAGACTCGATGAGAGCCCAGCTGCGAGGCAATGGTCAGATGCGATGGGAGATGAACAAGCGTTGACCCGCGATATCCGAGACTTGATAACAAGCAGATTTGACTTGGTCCGAGCTGAGCAGCTATGCAATAGGATGCAGGTGTGCGGCTGCCGACAAGTCGACGTGCCTCTGCTTAATTAACCCTATTGTATTCCAGACAAAGGACCGCCGAACAAAGGAACGGATGCAGGTGTGGAGCTCTATTGTATTCCAGACAAAGTACCTGGTGAACGATATACAGGTGTCCGCCGCTATCGTCTGGGCCTTCAGTCGGGGGATCGTTAATTATTATGGCGGGTGTAAGAGACCTGTCATGTTTGGAATTGCCTCGCTGGATGTCCCTCTTGTCAGTCTTACACTACAAGACGGTTATCTTGGATGCGTATACCTTTAGGTACATGTGTAGAGTCTTTTAAACAACGTGTTTTATCACACTTGCTGCCATGTTCTGAAAGGAAGTATGTATCTATTTTCTGTCTCATATTTTACATTATTTCTTAATTTTTATAAGATGGTCTTTAAAGCTAAGAATCGTACAGCGATGTTTTCATTCTTCGACTAGCCGTAGGTGCGTTTCTCATGATAAGCGGGGTTTTTCAGACGTATCGAGGGTTGTCGACGGCGTGATGAATCATTAAGACCGGTTTTCGCCGTTGATGGTCGGTTTCATACGCGTCGAAGACATCGAGTTTCAACTACCTACTCTCGGAATACTTCGAGTTTCTGCTATACTAACGGCTGTTACCAGTAATCGCTCAGTTCGACATACCTAGCGATGTGCATCATTCCTTACCCCTGGTTTTTCACTACCAATACCTAATTTGGACCGGTGTAGACTATTGCCCAGGTGGTACCACTCTGTCCACAATGATGTTGACCAAGATAATAACATTGCTACTATGCAGGCTATAGAAATATTAAATTGAGAAACTGTTAATATTAATTTCTTTACTTCCTCGTCCTGTCTCTTTCCTATATTTCGCCTCGCCTGGTTCAGATATGGAACGTTCTGAAGGTATGCCATGGCAACCACCAGTGGACGTACCAATCACTAATTATCCTTATTGTTGATGGTAACTATCCCCTTTCTCTTGGCACAATTCTCGGTATAATGTCAGCGTATACTGCATGTTTCGCCATGAGTCCCTATCAGGGGTGAAGCTATAGTTATTATAATTTTGAAGGTATCCATAAATCTAGGCCCCAGTCCCTGCTTCACCTATCTCTATGGCTGTTATTGCTGCCTCTTCAGCCATTGTTCATAAACAGGCATCTGTATTGATACGTCTGTCGTCCTTTTCCAAACTATTGATCACATCTTGGATGTAGTTTTCTAGAGATTTCAGTCTTTTAAGAGTTGCAACCCCCCAGGTATATATTATATCCGTACTTTGCTTGAAACCTGGGTATCAGCTGTATATTGGTGTCTTGTCTGTGATTTATGACGTATTGTTCTAGATTATAACTGCGGCGGTTCTCTATGGTGGCGATTTCGCACTCGGTGATTGGCTTTGGTAGCATCTGCATCAATGCGTAGAAACCCTCGGTGTCCATCACTACGCAGGCATTTGGAGACTTCGCACTGTGTAATTTAATCACCGTCCATAAATTCGTGCATGGATTAAGACCCAAAGTTATCAACTTGCACGCGCTATCATTTACGGGGATTGTGCTTGCATATAGGAGACACTTAGCGTCGATTTCCTGCATACTTCTTTCTCGCTGCGACTCCGGCATGGCCTCGGATAGCAGATTTGTACGATACAATGACATGATGATTCAGCGTCTTGTAAGGGTACACCAACTTGTATAACAACACTGTCTTCAGCCGGAAGGAACTAAATTCGCACACTCAGTCAGAAGACTATATGGTAATACCGCTGCATAGCGGTGTACTTAGGCGTTACCCCCTTCCCTACCTGTTACATATCCCTTACATCATACACCCGATTCCCTCCCCATCCCCTCTATTATGTTTATGCTAATGGGCTCATCAAGTAGTGGATATCGGTCACCACTCTGCATATGATTCAATTTAGACGTGTCGAAACTTGTCGTCTCCGTGGTGAGTCATATAAAAACCGGTTTTCGGTGCAGGTAGTAGTTGGGTAGGTGTGTGGATAGGTATGCAGGTAGATCTTCGTAGTGAATACCGGTTTTCGATGCTGGTGGGTGCGACGGATCTATGGATTAACATAATAACGGTTTTCGACGTTGGTGGTCGTCCGTCCGTTGTTTGTCGATTACGAAGGAATAACTTGACTCCTCTATTGTATTCCCGTAACAAAACAGTGTACGTGGTGTCGCCGATTAGCGGTTATGTATAATTTTTAAAAAGAAGTGCTATTTAATTTATGAATTTCTGTCTTAATTCATGGTAATAGGTATAGGTATATATTATAGGTATATAAATATATATATAGGTATGGGTATAGGTATATTATCTACGGAGCGTCTATGACCTATGAACTAGGGCCCCCCTATCACATACCTTTTATGTAACCATGAAATAATACTAATATATGGTTTTTAATATTCCTATAGTCTCGCTGCTGTGATAATATGTTGTTTAAGGAGCTGATATATAAGCATACTGTACAGCATGTCTCTTCTGAACACAAAGTGCAAGTCCTTTGGCGGTTTTAGCTCTGGATCCCTCTGAAGGATACTTGGTTATTTATTGCGATCAGACTCGTTCCAAGTCTTCTGGGGTGTATTCCATGAGCTCCCCGTCTGCTTGGGTATTTTAGCGACATTTTATATCATGCAGTTTTAACCCAACTCTACGGAGCTGTCGAGATCCGTCTCTGAGGTCTTGGGTGTCTGGAAACGCTGATAGAGTCACACCCTGTGCTAGCTACTCTCGTGGGTGTAATCAGTACTTAAGACTGCATTGATATCCCTGTAGAATACTTAATACAGGGTGATTCATGATATCTGCGCCCTTTTGAGTATGCATTATATAGGTTATGGGAATTGAATACCTACTTACAGCTGTACGCTATTAATACTATCATACTTGTATTTACCTACTTATAATCATGATTATAGGTATAGGTACCTACTTATAATTATTTAGGTACTTAATTTAAAAGTTATTGCGCTGATGTACTGAATAATACTATTAATAATGATAATATTAATAACAATAATGATGTGATACTGACAATGCTGAGAATTAATCGACTAATAATAATAATAATGAAAGATGGCGTACTATTGCTCCCGACGGATATACAGGCTGGCCGCCACTACCGTCTGGGCTGCAGTCAGGGTCGTTAATATACAGGATGATTCATAATATCTGGACCCTTTTGATTATGCATTATATAGGTTATGGGGATTGTATACCTACTTACAGCTGTACGCTATTAATACGGTACCTACTTACCTGTTTATAATCATGATATAGGTATAGGTACCTACTTATAATTATTTAGGTACTTAATTTATAAGTTATTGCGCTGATGTACCGAACAATACTCTTAATAATAATAATAATAATAATGAAGATGTCGTACTATTGCTCCCGAACAATATACAGGCTGGCCGCCACTGCCATCTGGGTCTTCAGTCAGGGTCGTTAATTATAGCTGGTGTAATAGACCTGTCGTGTTCGGACTTGCTTAGCTAGATGTACCGCTGTTAGTCTTAACACTGCAAGACGGTTATCTTGGATGCGTATACCTTTAGGTACATGTGTAGGGTCTTTATACACCGTGTTTTATCACACTTGCTGCCATGTTCTGTAGGGGAGTATGTATCTATTTTCTGTTTCACATTTTATATTATAATTTATTGATTTTTATATGACGGTTTAGAATCGTACAACCATGTTTTCATTCTTCGACTTGCCGTAGGTGCGTCTCCCATTGGTAGGCGGGTTTTTTTTTTTTCATACATTAAGACCGGTTTTCACCGTTGATGGCCGGCTTTCAGACGCGTCGATACTTGTCGTGGAATGCGGCCCCCGCTGCCCCTCCCCTCCCCTCCCCTACCTCATACACCCGATATTCTACGCCCACCCCTCGATTATCTTTATTCTGATTGGTCCATCAAGTAGTGTAGTTACCCCCTCCCCTACATCATACACCCGACATTCTACCCCCACCCCTCGATTATCTTTATTCTGATTGGTCCATCAAGTAGTGTAGTTACCCCCTCCCCTACATCATACACCCTATATTCTACCCCCACCCCTCGATTATCTTTATTCTAATTGGTTCTTCATGTAGTGGACCTCGGCCCCAACTCTTCATATAATTCAATTTCAGACGTGCCGATGGTTGTTGTTTCCGTGGTGAGTCATATAAAACCGGTTTTCGGTGCAGGTAGACTGTATACCTAGTTGGGTAGGTGGGTTGGTAGGTATGCAGGTAGGTCTTCGTAGTGAATACCGGTTTTCGATGCTGGTGGGTGCGACGGACCTATGGATTAACATAATAACGGTTTTCAATGTTGGTGGTCCCTTTCAGACGTGTCGATGCTTGTCGAATCGGATGTATTAACTTGACTCCTCTTTTGTGTTCCCATAACAATGACCGGCAGCTCTATTGTATTCCATACAAAGGAACGCCGACAAAGGGCCACCGAACAAAGGATTGACAGGTGGGCGTGATTAATGACCCCCGATAACAAAAGAACTCATTAGTCTAGACATAGGAACGCCGACAAAGGGCCGCCGAACAAAGGAGTGACAGGTGGGCGTGATTAATGATCCCCGATAACAAAAGAACTCATTAGTGTTGCTTTCCGTGTATGATTAATGACCCTAATTTACATAAATAAGCTATTAAATTGACAGATTTATTGCTATCGAGAGGCCGGGTCAGACCCTGCCGGCTCTGCATGTGGTCCGGTTAGGTCCCGTCGGCTCTGCATGACGCCAGGTCAGTTCACCTAAAATTTCCCTAGACTGCCATTTTTCCCTAGATCTAGGGAAATCCGACGGACCCAAGTGTCGCCCTATCTACTGGAGAGCGTAATAAAAACCTTAACATGGGTACAATTTCCTCTGAAAATTCCAGCTTCGACCTGAGAAATGCAAAATATACCTAGCTTCTTTATTAGGGTCTCGATATATGACTTTTTATATTTTTTTATATACATATTGTATTCACCACAATATATGACATATTGTGGTGAATAAATCTATTCATCGTCTATTATTCTGCTTATTTTGAAAAAAAGAGAAATAGGTGGGTATTTTAGTGCTATAGTTTTATAAATTCTAATAATAAAGCCCTACAGGGTTGTAGTGTTTAGTGGAAAACTATGAAGTTTAGTCAGAATTTTCAGCAAACAAAAATAACTCTAAGCAAGTTAGGCCCTAGGTTAGCATTACAGAAAAAGAATGCCTTTCTGAACTTTTTTTCAAGATTTTTGTATAATTATTCTTTTAGCTTAGTTCTTAAATTAAAAAAAAAAATAATATAGAAAACTGGCTGATTCCGCGACTGATCTTTGTGATCTCTTCTGCCGATCTTCGTTTTAACAGTTTTTTTTTTCGTTTAGCACAATAGGTAGGTACACTTTTCCAGTATAATTTTGTTTACCATCCAACTTTGTTTCTGGTAGTAATAATTTCCAATAAGCTTTTCTGAAATATAAGTCATAGGCAACCTATATCAAGCGCAGGTATAGTATTATAATAATTTAGTCTATACAGGGTGTCTGCTTAAGGCTGGCCACCGGCTATATCTCTGAAACTAATGGGCCTATAACCTCAAAATAAAAAATTTCCAGACATAAGTGATCAAGAGAAATTCAATGAAAATATTTTCAAGATGGCCGCACTTCCGGAAATACCGGAAGTTGACACCTACTTCGTTATTTTAACGGAAACACCCTGTATATTATTATATTTTCTAAATGTCTGAAAAAATCGAATACAAGTGGTTTTCACAATTGGAATTTAGATTGAGCGGTTTATGAGTTATAAACAAGTGAAAATCGAGATTTTTCAACTTCAAAGCAGTGTAGAACTAGAACGGCCCAAGATATCTAAAAACGGTTTACATGTCCCTATCTTAACTTTTCACATAGTATCCTACTATGTGGTTTAAATTTTAATACAGGGTGATGAAAAATCGGATAATTTTCATCACCCTGTATTGAAATTTACTCCGCATACTGGGATAAAACGTGCAAAGTTAGGATAGGGACATGTAAACCGTTTTTGGATATCTTGAGCCGTTCTAGTTCTAGACTGCTTTGAAGTTGAAAATTTTCGATTTTCACTTGTTTATAACTCATAAACCGCTCAATCTAAATTCCAATTGTGAAAACCACCTGTATTAGATTTTTTCAGACATTTAAAAAATATAATAATATACAGGGTGTTCCTGTTAAAATAACGAAGTAGGTGTCAACTTCCGGTATTTCCGGAAGTGCGGCCAACTTGAAAATATTTTCATTCAATTTCTCGTGATCACTTATGTCTGGAAATTTTTTATTTTGAGGTTATAGGCCCACTAGTTTCCGAGATATAGCCGGTGGCCAGCCTTAAGCAGACACCCTGTATATGTAGTACTTACAGATAATATTTATTTAACTACGTATACATACATGAAATTATGTTTATAATCGACGTCTAGCGACCATCGATGTTCGACAACCGTCAATAGGGCTTCGATCTGATGATCGATTACCAATTATTACCTAAGCGTCGAGGTCCGTTTCACTGTCGGCTTAGTCCAGTCAAGGAAGGTGTAGAGTAGTAGAGTGTAAGAGTAGATACCTAAGCAATTCTTTCAGAAACTTGGTCAGGGTGTTTAGTGAGAAAACATACCCGAAGTCTTGACGTTTAGGTGATAAGCTCTGGGAGGGGAGGAGGATAAAGGTCTCACTTTTGGAGTTTTCGTTTATATCTCAATAATGCATCTCAATGCATCGCGTGGGGAAAAATTTCCTCGTAATAAATACGTGCATACGTGATTTTAGAATTTACAATCATTTTTAAGTTACATGCTCCACAAAAGTATAAATATTTTTGAAATACTCATTTTACCTCACATTTTTCATCAAACATTCCTTCATATCGTCTAAATTTTTCATGAGAGAAAGAGCGTGTACTTAACTCAAAAACGGAAGAGAATTCGAAACAAAAACCAACAAAATTTAGATAATTTTATGAGTTTCTATTTATTATAAGAAAAGTTTTCCTGCGGTGCACCGATTTATAAGCGGAAACCCATGAATTATGGCCTTTTCCCCTACCCTCCCACGGCCCACTACCTATAGGAGTTTCTGAAGAAATCGCTTAGTTTGTTGATTTGACTAGCTGTCGAAGATTGAACGTTAACCTATTACCAGGCTCCCGTAATATGGCAAAATCTCTTCGTTCTTATCATTATATATTCTGACGGTAAGGTAATTTCAATACTTACTCCATATTTAGCACCTAAACGGTTTCATGTTATTATTCTCAACTTTACATTTCAGCCATGAAGATGCCGATTTTAAATGTACCTATTATATTTAAATGTTATATATCGTGGCTCGATCTCAGAGATATTAATTATTTCAATTAGTAAGTAATCATGATTTTTGTTAAGGATTGAAAAGCTGTTATTGCATCTGTTATCGCACTTCTTACCTTGCACTAAAAATCTAGAGATCGACCTATTGCTGAAAATTGCCAAGCTTGAGGTGAGGAAACAGATTTTTTATAGCCTCGCTCTTCGGATTTTGTCGCTCCACCTTGGAATTTTCCCGAGTCCTCGTTGGATTTAAGTCTTACTAGGAATTTCTTTTTGGACACGTTTATGACATCTTTGAAATAAAAAAGGAAAACATCGATCTCTGAAGAAGCTCTAAGCACTATAGTTTTCTTTTTAACTCCAGAACAGAAGCTACGTTTCCGTTTTACACTTAAATTAAGAAACTACTGCTAATCTCAAGTTTCAATTACTCATAGTCACTGCTAAATTTTGCATCATTCAATCGGATCATCTTTTTTTTTTTCACTTTAAATTTCAACTATTGTCTTCCAACTCTACCTTTCAGATACCTTTATGTTTTTATTATTCATCAGAGTGTCAATTTTGTAATAAATGTTGATTTGTGGAAATAAATCAAGTTTTTATATGTCATGTTTCACTTGTAACTTCTCAAATTATTATTATAGCTCATACGATGATCTTAGATTTAGATTTTTTTGTGCTTTATACGATTACGTCTGGCCAGAGCAATTATTATCTTTGTTTTTTATTTATCAAAAAATTAAATTTAAAACACGATAATAGCCAAATAAGATTATAATAATCTTTTCTTCTTCATCTAAGATTCGTTCTAAGTCGGTTAATTGTAACCGCTCAACAAATCTTCTCAAATTCCTCAAAACTCATTGTCAAAATATTAATCTGCAGAATCTGTGGAGTCGATGATGCAAGTACGCATAATTATGGGAAAAATCTTTTCTTCTCGTTCAAGAGAAATTTTTACTTTGCCAATTGTTTAATGATGACAAGTGACCCGCTCACCAGCTGTCATGTCTTTTAAAACTGTCAAGCAAAAATTAGAAAATATGACATTAGTTTTTTAAATTTTGCAAAATATTTAATTTTTCACGCATGTAGGTAGTGATTTTGAACCCTCTTGTAATTTTTTTTCACAAATCTGTTGAACTTAGGATTTCATGAGGATCTAGGATGGTTTTCCAACGACAATGAATCATTCGCCCTCTCCCGCTGAGATACGATTCCTTTAATTGGAAACGAGTAGTAGGTATTTAATTGTCATTAGTAGCGGGTTCTTAAGTAATTGGAACATGGTTTGCGGGTTCCACTAAATGACAATCACAACTGTCACACCTAACTTAAATAACAAATTATTAGCTTGACACTAGATATATTGATCAAATTTCTACCATAAAACCAATAAATTTACCGAAAAATTTTAAGAAACTTTTTTGTTTATAACTAAGGAAGCTAGCCAGAATGTGTTTTAAATTAGGAGTACCTATACTGTGAGAAAAAAGTTATGTAAAGGACAATTTCTAAGGGTACCGCCTAGCTTTTTCTACCATTTAAAACTGTAGGACAAAATTAACTAATTTGAATGTTTTCCCATAGCAGAAAACATCTAGGTACTTAATTTCATTTTTGTTAAGTACTTATTCCCTTATTTTGGCACCATATAATTATTTCTTTCGCACTTGTTAATTTACCTTGTAAATTTCTAGACAGTAGAATTTTTAAATAGTAATAATTGTTATGTTCATCATAAATTAATATGGAACGACAGCACAGCCTGCTTTCCATATTACCGTTTTTGTTTTTTCGCAGTCCATAGGTATTAATGACACGAGCTGTGATTCTCCCTGCACATAGTACTCACACATGACTTACGAAAAAAGTTCCTATTTCTATTGTAGAAATATAATGAGTTGCAATTATGAGTTAATAAAAGAGCGCGTTATATTCCTAAATTAACATTTCTGAAGAGTCCTTTATCCTTTATGTATATTTTCAAATATAATAAAAAAAGGAGATAAGAAGTTATAGGCAACTTTTTGTGTTCGACTGTCACTGTAGCAAATTATTTAAGAAGAAAAATAGAGGAATAATAATTATACTGACCGTATGTTGTCTTTAAATTAATTATTTACCACTTATTTTTATTGAAAAACGTTTAATCTAATTTCCCAGTAGGTATTCCAAAAATAGGGATTTTGAGTCCGGTTTTGTTTTTAATGAAATTCTGTAAAACGAGGCTAACTCAAATAAAAGGATATTTATTTGTAAAGAACAATAATAAAAGCTTTGCTTTTTAACAAGCGTTATCTTGTTGTCTTGTATTTATATAACACTGCTGTCAATTTCTCCCTTATTAGAATAACAAGGTTCAGAAGCAAGCGATAACAAAGTAGGAAACACATTGAACATCTTGACAATAGGGTAGATACGAAAATAGCACAGAATCAAATGGGGATTCTACCATTTATACCTCTGTTACACCTATTAACTGGATTGCAAAAGTCATTCATTTCGTGCGAGAAAAATTCAAGGCGTATATTATAATTTTGCATAGACATGCTATGACTGAATAATAAATCGATTATTGAAGCCACGTCATTGCTTTTCTTTAGTTTTAAAATTATTCTAATTAGGAACTCTTTAGAAATTTTTTTTCTAATAGGTGTCTTAAATAGCTGACACCGTAATATTAAAAAAATATTTCTACAAAACAGTTTGCTCTACCTACTTAATCTTAATGTGAAACAGATTATACCATTAAGCTAGCAGTAAAAGTTTAAAATCATACCTTAAGTTTATGAACTTCTCTTTGCAGTCGCAGAACTTCCGAGTCTCTACAAGAAAGGTCTTTTCTAGTTTCATAATAGTCCTTCTGCAATTCAGCATACTTTTCATCGAGATCTCCCAACTCCCTTTTAAGTTTCTCAATTAAATTCTTCAAATGTTCTCTATCATCCACGTTACTAGATCCTTTACGAAATATTTCAGCAACATTCTTGGAATTTTTTCTTATTTGTTGAAGCTTTCCTTCATCTATAGAATTTTTCGAATTTCTTTTAATCGCTGCAGCAACTCCGTTTCCCATCGGGCTAAAAATACCGAAGTCTTTAAAAAACTTTTCAGCTTCTTCTTGATTTTTTTCACTCTGTTGAGATTCATAAGCTAACGCTGTATATTTATGGTAATCTAAATTTGGTTTCCTAAATTCATTTAGGTCTATGTTAGGTAACGATTTCGCTTGATTTGGCACTAAATTATCACAGTTTTCTTTACGAAGCTCCACGGGAATAGGAAAAGATATCTCTGGATGGTTCAGGTAGACATTAGCTTTGATAATACTCCTAGGACTCGCTCTTCTGTTCCTAGCTGTAACACATACGTGAGGCTGTTTAATGACTGGTTGAACATGAACTTCTGGATTCGAATGACGTTGCTGGAAGTCGACGTACGACGAAGAACAATTGACAGGAGTTGATAAGTATTTCTTCGGTGAATCGAACGACGAATGCCTCGAATATGTTTGGACCAATTCTTCGGAGTCATTGTTGCACTTACACTTGACGAAGAGACTGCCGCAGGTGTGAGATTTTTTGAATGGGGCGCGCTGCTCGTCAGGCCGGGTGCATTCTGTTGATTCTTGCGCATGGGCGATCATCGTTGAAAGTTCCCTTACCGATACAGGATAAGGATTGTAACTGCAGGACTTTTCAGCTATCATGCTATTTATCTGTTTCACGTCTCCCAGTTCCTTTAAGGATTCCGAATTACCCTGCGGAATATTACAGACGTCCTGAAAAGAAAATATTTACTGATTTAAATGCGTCTCGAGTAAACATATTGATGTTTTTTTATTCTAATTTTGATTGGGCTCCTATTAGAAGATACTACGATAAACTAAGAGGCTAAGAGCTTAATAGATTGCGTTTATAGAACTCTCACGGTCTTCGCCACAGATGAAGCGAATTAATATTTTTTTAACATCCTGGATGTTTTTTTAATTTAAATGGAAAACTTTTAGATTTTAAATAAAATTCAGATTAGGTCAATATAGATCATTAACAGTTGATTTTTATATTTAAATTATTGTTAATAGGTGTATAATTTTTCATTAAAGTAAATCATTTACCATTTCTTCTCATAAATTCAAGTACATAATTTGATATAGGTACTTAGATTTAACGAAAAGGAATTATATTATTTTGTTTTAAAAAATTAAAAAAAACCTTATTAAATTGAATTAGAAAAAAATTACTAACACAAAATAAATTCTTTGACCATGCTGTATTACTTAGTAGTTTTTAGTTTTCCTGGAATTGAATTTTTATGCTGCATTTGCAACCGTTTTCTAGTTTTAGCCAAATGAGGGTCAGAAATCATAGTCTGATCATAAGTTTGATACACTGTTTATAGTAAATGCGGTATTTAAGTCAGAATGTGAAGCAGCAACCTGCAGATTTCAAATGAATGAGCCCTATGACTAGTTTTAAAAGGGGTTACCCTGTGACATAATTTTTTTAAACTTGACCTCTCTAATAAACCCTTCTCCGTTAACACCAGATACTTTTATCAGCTATGCATAATAGTCTCGTTGATTAGCTTATTTTGGAGTTAGGCTAGGCTTATTAGGAAAAAACAGGGGTTCAGAGCTAAGTTTTGCTACAGCTTTGTTGTTTTCAACCTCTATGTTTTTTTTGGGATTAAAGTTAAAAAAAAACATGAATTTAAAGTAGGTCGGTAAAAATTGGCCCTGAAATTGTTTTTTCTTTTATTTTTCCCCAAATTTTTGCACTTATTTCAGTTTTATTTTGGAGAGAAAGCTTTTTTCTACAAGCCCATTTTATAAAAAATTTGACATTTTCCACATTTCTCATAAATAACGGTTATTTTCGAAGACTAACCGTTCCATCAAAAAACAGATTCGTTTTGCTACAATACTTTTGATTTTCTCACCCCCATATGTTATTCAGCCTTTGGGAAGATTAGTTTGAAGTTTGCTGGAACCTGGAACTTTTTTTTGCACTTCTTGCCAAAATTTTTGCACTGTTTTCAGTTTTTGTCCTAAATATCAGAAAGGAAGCATTTTTCGTAGTCCATTCTATACGAAATTTAAGTAGGCAGAATTTCCTAAATTTCTACTAACAAAACGTTTTTTTTTTAAAGACTAACCGTTCCGCGGGTAGAGCGCACACCAAAGAAAACAAATTCTCATATCTAGTGAAAAGTGGCCAAAAGTGGCCAAAAGTGCAAAAAACAAAGTTCAGGGCCAAATTTTTGCCAGCAAACTTCAAATTCGTATGTGACCCAAAAAACATTGCGGATGAGAAAATAAAAGCTATACCAAAACTTTCCCCTGAGAACTTTAATATGCCTAGCCTAGATCTGATCCTATTATTGTGTACATATTTTTAATAAAAAATATACGTTATTGAGGACATCCCTATTCAAAGGAAATCGCTCAAAATCTTGAAATGTCTATCAATCCTGACTCACAGATTACGAAAAAGTGGTTTTCCAAAGTTCACCTACCCACAATATGGTGGGTAAATTTTTGTACTAAGCTGCACAATTTTATGGTGGTGGTGGTGGTGCGGTAAGAACTGACCTCGGAGTCGCCCTCCATTGGTCACAGACTTTTGTAAAGTAAACTATTTGTAAACTAGTTATATCCCTTATTGCTGGTGCTTTGATCGATACCGGGGTGGGCACCTACTATTGTATTTTCTTTCAATTTTTCACCAAAATACACAAATCACATACACACGTTGTAGGTAGCCATGACAAAATACCTCGCAAAATACTATTAATACCATAATTATTATTTTAAGAGATTTTATAAGGAGATTATTTTCATTATTATTTTTTTTAAATTTATTTTTAATTTATTTTTTTTTGTATTTTTTTGTATTTTTTTTCTATTATTTTTTTATATTTTTTTTCTTTTTTTTAATTATCATTATTATTATTTTTTCTATTATTATTATTTTTTTTTGTTTTCAATTTTTTTTTATTTTTTTTTATTATTTTTTTTATTTATTCATTTTTTTTCCATCTGCATTTATATGACTAGGGAAGGTTTTAATACATAGGACACTTGCGTCCAGGGGCCCTTCAGGACGCACAATTTTATGCATATTAAGAATATTGTGCGGTCCCTTAATGGGGAATCGATTGGATGTGAAGAATAAATAATAAGTTCCCGTAATGGGGAACCAATTGGATGAAAATGATGTTCTTATCTGGGCGAAGGACCAAGATACAGGATACACAGGGAAATACAAATTGACAGGATTAACAATTAATATTTGGCTTAATAGTTCATGCGTAGGTACTCACTGTTTATTCTGCCTTCTGTGAATCACTATACCCGTGCGGGGAATGCGAATGTCCATGTAACGGTAACGGTGATGAAGGATGAAGAAAAAGGGTACTGCGGGTACCTTAATTAATGATGCGATCGGCCTAATAGGACGCGATAACCGATGATATTAAGATGAAGAGAAGACGGAGCCAGCAACTGAAGAAATGGTGCTGATCACTACTTACACTGTCTCCTTGGATTGCACACGGGATTTCCTGATGCGACCCGACGTGTTCCAATGCTCAACTGCTTCTGTTCTCTTCTAGGGGTGAACACCTTGACGTTCGGTTTCACCACCCACTTCACCACCACCCACACATACGCACATTTTCTCTTGCGGTGAATAGCCAAATACTAGGAATGGGCAAAAGGGTTGTGCAAAGGATGGATTCCGTGAGGAAATCGAACTTAATAAATGGATTGTCATTGATGACGGAACAAATATTAAACAATAATTATGTAACATTCAGGAATTTTTTAAATATTCTGAAAAAACTGAAAAATCGATATTTCTTATTATTTCAAGTGAAATTTTCCATCAAAATATTAGGTATATGAATAATAGAAGTAGGTAGGCTACCTACCCACCTTAACA
Source organism: Malachius bipustulatus (assembly GCA_910589415.1). NCBI lineage: Eukaryota > Metazoa > Arthropoda > Insecta > Coleoptera > Melyridae > Malachius > Malachius bipustulatus. Next base: position 83,666,063 of record OU342630.1, on the reverse strand, counting down.
CCCAGACATTCGACCTGCCACTACCTTCCTAACCACCTACCCTAGGAGTTTAAGTAGGTAATTGGGTGAGGTGGGTGGGGTGGGTATGTAGGTAGGTGACTAGTTGGGTGGCGGTGGGTAGGTAAGAGACCTGTTGATAGGGAGACCTGCGAAATGTCTAATGGGTGAGGGTGGGTAGGTGGGTAGGTGGGAGACAATGGTATGGGTAGGTGGGGAACGTCAAAGGTCCGATGTCATAATAATTAAATCAACCGATTAAAATACATAATTTTTATGCAATTGTTGGACAAGAAGGTTTATTTTATGTTACTTTATTCCGTATAAACACGTTATAGTTCTCTATCAATATACCTGTTACTGGGATTTTTTAGACAAAAAATGTACACAGCAGACAGTTATGATTGCAGAAGATATATGGAGCTCAGAATTTCCGTATACCTGAAAGTTTGGCAGGTAGGTTTTATTGCACCTTGATGAATCTTATTTTTGACTTTTATAGGTGCTTAGATCACTCTACCGTTTTTCTCAGTAGCTGCATTAGATATCGAGTTAAAAATTATATCAAATACGAAAGTCTGCAGATTCGTAGACTTCGGACCCGTAGTATGTTTTTAACACTCACTGAAAGAGGATTCCCCGACTTCTCTTCGTGTTAATAATTTGTTTCATTTTTCAAACTTTGTTTTATTCCACTCGATACCTACAACTGTGACCAAATATGCCAAAAATATATCACCCAGCTGTTCAAACATCTCCGCGTCAAGTAAGCGTCATCCAGTGAATGCGCTTTCATGCGATGATATAATCTCTTGCAAGACTCCGCTACGTGGTCAACGATTCCTCATGAGAAACACCAATCGTTTCAGGGAAGTAGGGCCAGAAAATCACGTCCAGAATTTATAACTGAAATAAGTAATAAAACTTATGTCTTATTTTAATTTCTTTTTCAAATATTTGAACAAAATTAACTCCATTAGAAGAAAAAGGTTGACCTGGTGGGGACAGGGGCATGAGCAGGGGCGAGGGCAGGGGCAAGGGCAGGGGCAAAGACAGGTATATTATACTTGTGGTTAAATATGTATGTAAAAATTTTGTGAAATTGCGTTATTTGCGTTTCGATCAAAACATGAAAAGATTTTTTCCTAAGTATTTTCAATAAAAAATGTTAATTGTATCTACAGTTGTTGAACCCGACTACAAGTATTATTTTGTAAAAGTTTATATAACTAAATCGCAAGAGAATCTTTTATGGGATATATCAGGATGCTGATAATGCGAGTCAGCCTGTATTTATGCACATATTTTTCTGGAACTCTTATTTCCTTTATAAATAATTTATTACTTTGCATGACTCAATATCAAGGTCTTACATGAAATGAAAGCTACGAGACCATGAATCGCAGGAAGGCAATTTGGTCAGTAAATTCAAGGAAAACTCTTATTATTGATTGTTCGAATGGGATAGGTAATAACGGAATGTTATACCGAATGTCGCAATACCGACTGGGTAGTGGAACTTATGTTTTTTTTTTTAAAGTTGACTTACATAGAGATATCTACTTATATGCACCACTATAGTAACTACGTGAAATCTTGAAATCATCAATTCTTAGGTAATATAATTTACTTATTTAAATGATTATGTATTTATGATTGTAAGTTCAAAATATCACCTAAGGTTTCTCTACGCTTTTTGTTCAAATCGTAGAGAGACAAAAGAAGTTAGTGAAGACAAAGCTCCATAAAAATTGACATTTTCTTTGTTTCTTAGGAGTGGATCCATTAGACGTATTTGTCGGGAGCAATAATCGTTTATCGGAAAACTTTGATCTAAAAATATTAGTTCAGTCAAGGAAGGACGTGTAGCATACGTGAGCAGGTACCTAAGCGATTCCTTCAGAAACTTGTTCAGGGTGCTTAGAGTGTTAACATACCAAAAGTCCTGACTTCTAGGTGGTGAGCCTAGACATTTCATAAAATGTTGTCATTTTTTCTGAAAAAGCGTCGGAAAAAACTGTTTTTATCATATTTCTGACACATAACTCTTGTTTGTGATAGACACAGCTAGAATGAGTACCTACTACTAAGTGTCCTGTGTGTCTTGGAGACGTGGTAAAGGATATAACAACGTTTCTGAATTGGTAAATTGGTAAATTTTGACTAGTTAAAGTTTATTTTTCGTATATTCTAAAACGGAATTCAATTCTATACAACTTCTTCTTTTGCCTATTTCCGAGCGTGTATAGTCGAAAACGGTCCTCAAACGGAGCTCAGCCTACGAGTCAGACATTAAAAATCTGTGAAATCTGAAGAGAGGTATTCCTCAAAATTATAGAAGGATTTAGATGTCAAGTAGTTTTTAATCCTTTTTAAAAATGTTTCCTCATCTAGGGTTCTAATGAGACCTGGTAGAACATCATAGAACTTGATACAATAGTATGACGTATCGTCTCTAGCCCCCCCAAGTCGAAAATAATCCGGCAGTAGATTTATATTACCAATTATTGGGTAGCTACGCAGGTTGCCATGCTGAGTAAACACCTTAAAGTTACGCCTAATATACCGAAGGTTAGCATTTGCTAACCTTCGAATTTTGCACACCCTTCTGGACACCAAAGACCTCTGCAGCATAAGCCGAATGACCCCAGTATAACAATGCATACGAGTATGTCATGACAGAGGCAAAGTAGCCATGATATGCTGCCGTCAGGACCTCTCGTGAGACAACCCTGACAAGGTTACGTAGCAGAGAAACAATACTGGCCACTTTGCCCACTAAGTGACCTGTGTGCTCTACCCTCCCATGTGTTAACTTCCACCCCTGTAAGCTTGGGGTCCGCCAGATACAACACCAGAAATTTGACAGATTTAGATGTCGGACGCTGGGGTGTGATACAGTCTTTTTCTATTGGTTTTCCTCTTTTGTCAATTGCTTTTCCTTATTTGTCAAATGAGTTTCCCCCATTTATTAAACGTCAGTTTGATTTTTCAATTCAAATTCCTCTTTTGTCAAATGAGATTCCTTTTATATCAAATGCTTTTCCAATGTTTAGATTACTGTCACTGTACGTAAATGGGAAAAGCAATTGACATAAAGTGAAACTGATTTGACATAAAAGGAAATTGATTGATAAATCAATGACTACAATCGTTGATAGATAGAAAAATAAGAAAATCATTTGACAAATTAAGGAAAAGCAATTGACAAAAGAGGAAAACCAAAAGCAAAAGACTGTATTTCGAAGGCCATAGTTCAGATTTTGGGTTTTACAGGTATTTAAGTTTAGTTTGCTGGCAGAAAACCAGTCAGTAGTCCTCGACTACACTTCACACACAGCAACCTTGATATATATCGGTGGCCTGCAACTTACATAATATGTAGTAGTATCATCAGCGCGAAGAGAATTAGACCAACATCCGGATGAAACCCAGCTGTGTCGTTCACATATACCAAAAACTGAATTGGTCCGAATACAAAGCCTTGTGGGACCCCCATGCAGAACTCTTCTCGGTCCACTCGGTGCAGATGAATAACCCTCAAAGTCCACATACTGAAGCCTATCATTTAAATAACTCTCCAACAGTTTTATACTATCCGCTGAGAACCTATAATGCTCGAGTTTCTTCAAGAGGATGCTGTTAGACATGCAATCGGTATGTCTTGGTAAGGTCATATAATGAGGCGTATGCGTCAAGCGCCTCTTCAAAATTTTCAGTTACTTGCTTCACTAGATAATCTATAGCAAGTGTTGTGGACTTTCTGGTGCGTAAGCCAAACTAGCAAGGAAGAAACAACTCATCCTCAGAATAGTCTGAGACTCAGAAAAAAGTCCTGGAAATCCCAGAAGCCCGAAATACCGAAATGGTGGTTTGAGAAGAACATAATATGTTCTTCTAGACTATCAGACCTAGACTATTATGACTTCACTGGCTTATATGGGATATATTATCGAAGTGTAGCCTTGAATGCTGAATGCTTTTTTGGTTCAATGGAACCCCTCCAGGACGGTTTGCGAAAACAATTCAGTAAACGCTGAAATCTACCGCGCAATCCTAGGTGCGGTGTATTAAAAAGCACAATTGAGCAGATGGAGATGCATTTTGAGGCAAGACACAAACTCATGAAGCCCAGGTTTGCTTTGAAAGCCAACGCGTCATTCCATGAAGGCCCGACTCTGTATGAGCTTCAGTGAAAGGATGAAAAAAGGAAACAGCGTCCACTCTCAGGATGGACGCAGGATGGACACCCCAAGGATGGGTGAATCAATTCGGGACTAATCAGCTTAAAGAAGGTGACATAATTATGTGTTAAGAAATTCCAGTGATTCCAGCGTAATTTAGTTTTAGTGATCTGTGAAATGTGAAAATAAACGACAGAAAATAATATAACAACTGTTTGATATGGCAATAAATACAAATAATTTTTATTTGCGGTTTCAGTACCTATTTAAAAAGTAAACTCCAGAAATTTTAACGTCACAAGTATATTTATTTTCATGAAGTAATTCATCCTTATCAAATAATTTGTTTGTTGTTCTAACAAAAAATAGTGTTAAGAAACTCGTTGAGAATTTAAATCGTGTCCAAATATTTTCTTGCAGCCAGTGACGTAGGTATTCAGACGCTTTTATCAGATGTTAGCTACAGAATATTTTTGTTATTATTTGATTTATGAATTTTACAATGTAAATATTCTAGGGCATTATTATCCGAACAATACTTTGTCATGAAAACAGATGACCCGCAAATGCCGAGACCTTAGAAGATAATATCAGAGAGGTGGTATTAATCATAAATAATATGCTACCTATTTACGTATACAAAGAGAAGTCGCTAGTGAATGGAATCACAATAGGTAATTGGTGTTCGTGGCGTTTGAAAACATTTCAAATAAGTAAACATCACCATTTCAACTTATAAAAAAATTGTATTTACTAAAACTGAAATCGATTGCTGCTTTTTATGTATATCTTTTACGGTTTCTTGTTACCTTAAAAAGAAGCCTTGTTATTATAAGAGACGTAAAAACTGTTTTCAGAAGCAGTAATACTACTGTATCAAAGTCAAAAGAACCCCATTTATAATATAATATAATCACTGTCTGTTATAATACTTTTCGATGAGCTACCTGTAGACCACTCAAGCTATTTTAAAAACTTTGGCCCAAGTTTGCAGTTAGAGATATTTGTTTTTTATTTTGTAAATTTTGCTCTGATAGAGCGAACGATTCAACCAATAGAGCTAACATGCAATACCAGACCACTTTTGTTTCCAGAAGTCCCAGAAAGTATGTCTCGTCGTGATGCCATTTTCACCAACTTATAATTGGAGGGCTGACCTAAGTGACTTAGAGAATCACGACAACGCTGGCAAGCCAGCAAATGCAAGAACTCCAGAAAGGGACGAAGATGTTGTTGAGAAGAATCTAGTACTCCAGAAACGAAAACAGGAAAAATCGGTCTTCAAATTGGTTGCAGTTTGCTGCAAAGCAAAATTTGTTGTACTTACTCCTATATCACATCACATAAAACGAGATCAAGGTTTATTATGGAATGAATACCCCAATGGTTGCAACTGTCAAGCATGATTACAAATAGTTACATAATCATAAATTTTTTGCCACAATTTTGTTCACTAATAAAGCCATTTATTCTGGAGAAGTCATAATGAACTTTCACAATAACTACAAACGGTCGGAAGAAAATTTATATACCATAGACCAGCCAATAATTGGCATTTTAATTACACGAATTTATGGGACCATGGTAAAAAAGACCGTAAGGATGTACCTAGCGTGAATGTGTTAAAATTCTCTCTCATCTACTAAACAGCAATGCAGTAGCAGGTTATTGTGTGCAGTAACTGATATTACTTAAAAAAGGCTATTTCGATAAAGCGACAAGCAGAAAAATTTACCTAGAAACATTATTGGTGAGTTCTATAAGGTGTTTCAATAAGAGCGCAAGATTTGAATTGCGCGCCATGTTTGACAGTCATAATGTCACATGATTATGACGTGACAGATCGAGAGTTGACAGATGGGAGTTAGTAAAGATGGAGCATTACATGGTAGAACAACGCGTCCTGATTGTCAAAAATTATTATCAAAATGGTGAAAGTTTAATTGCCACTATGAGTTTAGTAGTGGCTTTTAAAGTTTCTTTAAAAGTTTTTTTTTTGCCGATATTTTGCCGATAAAAATCCTGATATTTGCTTACATGTCAGTTAGCGTCCTCTAGACGTTGCGGTGGTACTAACTTAAGAAAATCGTAAGATGTAATCGACAGCAGAAGGAAAACTCTTTGCTAATTTCGAGTAGCAATTAAACTTTCATCATTTTTACTAACTCCCATCTGTTAACTTTCGATTTGTCACGTCATAATCATGTGACATTATGACTGTCAAACATGGCGCGCAATTCAAACCTAATGAAATCAATAATTTCTCAATGTGAATGGCCCAACAAATACGATGCGCTAAATGAAAAAAATTAAAAAAATACTTTTTTGTTTTAAAATGCATGGGCTATTCATTAACGTTTTTGTATTTGCAATAAAGCCAGTAGCGTAAAAGATAGGGATGGAAAAGAGGCGGCAATCCTGAATATCTACGCCACTGGAAGACATCTACAAAATCTGAAATAGCCAAATTAAAGGCCTTTGTTTTTTTAGTGTTCATGCCAATTATCTTCAAAATCAGTTTAAATTTACAAGACTTGTAACCAATTTTTTTTTTTAAGTTTGACACTCTGTATCTTTTCAACGAAACGTCATTTTGAGTTGAAACTTATTTTTTTAACTTACTTTTATGAAAGGAACCAACCCTTCAAGTTTGGCTCAACATCTCTGATACACCCTGTATAGTCATATTATTTCCGTGTTATTTCCATTTCCAATCATTAAAGGCAATCAATCAAAAACTTACATACTTTACAGGACACTTAGTTATATGAAATTCATATTATAATTTAAAAAAAATCACCATAAATTAGAGTAATGGATAGTGTTCCTTAATAATAATAATTATTAAGATAAACACCCCAATGATATTTATGAAAATTGACTTTTGACATTTTCATTAGTTTAATTACCTATTCATTTATGTTTGGAGATAATAATCATCAACAAATGGTACTTATGATATTTACCGTTTGTATTTACTTACAGAGGTATGCACTTGTAATTCTATTAGCTGGCTGAGATCACAGCATTAATATAATAATTTAGGGGCTGACCTAAAAAGTAGACGTTTTAGGAGAGTTTTCCGGGAGATTTACTTCTACAATGTGCTCCAAAAAATTAACATCAAACAAGTTTTTTTGTTTATCATCTTTTTCGATTTTTTTTGTGGCATTATTTTGTGCTTTTCAAAGGTTAAATTTAAGCACACTAGGATCCATAGTATGAGCTTTGGTTTAAGATAAAATGCCATCTATCTAAACATCAGAATTTCAAAACCGAAAGTGTTTTGAGAGATATTTGGATTAAATTTGTCAGATATTCATCCAATGTATATCCAGTGATAAAAAAAATAAATTTTGTATTATACAAGAGGAAAAAAGTGGTCATTTTTGAAATATCAACTTTTTGAAAATTTCTCGCAGCGTACCTAATTTTGATTTGGAATATTTTGACTACAATTAATAATGAAGTAAAAAAATCCTGGTGAGTTTCGTTACTCTCTCTCTCTCTCTCTCTCTCTAAGTAAAGCGCAACCATAATTTACACTCTTTAATATATTAAACAGATATCCGCACGTAGTAGCATTATTGCATGGATTTTTTTGTAAATAAACGCGATCTCAGATGTTAACACCTTCTAACACGGCTTTAATAAACCTTGCCAATAAATAATAATCGAAACTGTAAATTTAATGAAATATTTTATCGAGAGCGTTGAGTTCGAATATTACTTCAAAGAGATAATGGTGTAAAATTAGAAGTTAATTTGTTTATTTGCCATTGTCAGCATTACTCTGCAGATCGTATTAGCTTCTATATATTCACTTAGCACATTTAGCTTATATAATAAACATCAAAGTTCACAATATCTACTTCCTAATTTTTATTTATACCTACAGTTAGGTGCTTGAAACGTAGATTTGCTCTAGAAGTAATAGAACGTGAACCTTTAATGAAAAAAATTTTTAAACTAAAAAAAATAATACAAAATACACGATTTCGGAGTTCCCTCGTCGACAAATAATTTCAGTTGAAATGTTGAGCTTTCCCTATAACCACTAGAAGTTCATTCATCCTTTAACAGGTTTGAATGATTGATCTAAGCTCGCTACTAAGTATCTTTGTACAGAGAAAAGACAACTCCTTGTTCGAAATCCTGCAAAAACGTCTATACAAATGTTCAAATATGGCTCAAGTTGAGGCAAATCGATTTTTCTCACAATAAAAGACGTCACCCAATTGTGAATTGTTCAAAATGTTTCCAAAGTTTTTTTAATCTTTTCGTCTGGTAGGGGATTTTTAAGGTACATTCTTACTGGCACATCAGGTTCCATTGAAGTCTCTGGTACCCATTAAGTCCATTTATTTGAGCTGTAACCCCCTCTCTAATCTTTGTTTACCCCCTCATGCATGAATGGTTTAAAAGAGTTGTTGCATCAAAACAGATCAATTGGCATGCGCTTGGTATGACCTAAAACGATTGATTTACTGATGTGTTGAAAACTTAAGAAACCGTTTTCTTGCAATAGAAAAGTCCATTTTTGCAGATTACATCCCCTGTCTGAACCATGAAAGCTTAAGAAATTTTACAGGTTTTTTGTTGTTGAAAGTTTGAACGTAGCTAAATTTTAAAAAAATTCACTCAAAAGGTCCTCAACTCACAATCCGAAACTATAATAACTATATTTGTAACGTTGCGAGGCAGCTTTTCAGGTATCTACGGTCAGAAGCACATCACTAGGAATTCTTTTTTTAAGTTACAGTTCATAGACTCTTACCTCGGTCAGTGCTATCTCTGAAAAAAATCGAAACTACTTAAACTTACATTGTTTTTAAACTTGAATTATTCAAGCGATTGGAACGAATTTTTGCAAGGCGATAACGAGAAAACCATCGGAAGGAAACTTGGAAACACGTTTTCGGAAGATGACCCTTTAATGAGTAATACGTTGCAAGTATGTACCTTTGAGCAATAACTACATCAGAGTTAAGAGAGTTTTTATTTATTAATACATCAGAGTTAGTTTGGCACAATACAGTAGTTTGCGACTAACAATAATTCAACAATCCCAGGTTTCAAGTCACGCAGTTTCAATCCGTCTTTTTATGTATCAGTATAATG